>BSWB01000001.1:133015313-134448646 GCA_033239125.1 Fagopyrum homotropicum | reverse complement strand
TTATTGCGTACAGGGAAGATTCGGAGAAGGAGGCATTTTGGAGATTGTGTACTTCGAGATTATCTTAGGGTTTATCTTTGGAGACGGATTGACACCCCGTTCTTCATTGTTCCTTAAGATTGTTGTGAGGATTTCTATTCCTTTTTTCTGCATTCATTCAATACAAACATTTGTTATTGGATTTGAGATTGGTTATTTGATAGTCATTGAGTTTTTGAGGTTTTCGTCCATTTTCTCTTTAAACTTGATTATTGAATTGATGATGATGGTTATTGGCTAAAACCCTTTAGCAATTCTAAGGTGAAGGGTTAATAATTGTGGCTTAGATAATGATAGATCGATCGTAATTTGATTGGACCCTGAGAGTGCGAGAAATATCGTCGACACCCTAAATCACGGCCTGTTCTTAGGTTTCCACGGCCGTGATTCTTAAGATCTAGCTGTGATTTACCCCAATTTACGAATTTTGCTTTTACTTTTATCCAAGGTTAAAGATTAGCTTTAATCTAGTCTAGGTTTGCCCTTTTCTAGGTAGTAGTGAAGCCTCAACAACCTCTACTTCGATTTCGAGTGTCGCAACCTTAATCGGTTTAGTTAGTTTTGATCCTTGGGTTACAAGTTTGGGTATTTGAGATCAATTCTTGTCCTTAGATCGTTTCTATATTGCAGCCTCAACAACCTTTATAGAGAGAGTCTTTGGGTTAGACATATAGGGTTTTGGAACTTCGCCGTACATTACCTTACCTTAGTATACCTTTGCAAACCTCAACTCTGTCCTTATATCTATAGTATATCTTGAATCGATTGCCACAATTTGACATCCGGATCTTTAGGGTTGCTGTTTTCCCCAATATGTGCAAAAGCTTCTATTTTAATTGCTCGATAATTTGTGAACTGAATTTGATCCCCCAAATCCCTGAGTTCGATACTCTGGAATACTTGCTTAACTACGCCGATCCGTACACTGCGGGTTCGCTTGCTTTTATTCTAGTTTTATAAATTTAAAACTTATTTGCACACACTTTTTGGGCGAACAGGAACAAACTTCTTCTACAGTTATGAGACATATGATGACCGCATATTGGAAAATATATTTTGGGCAACTGGACGTAGCAGGGCCGCTTACAAGGATTTTGGAGACATTGTGTCTTTTGACACTACGTATGTGAAAAATAGGTATATGATGTTGTTCGCTCCGTTTATTGGTTTTAATAACCACGGACAATCAATCTTATTTGGGTGTGCATTGTTGGGAGGAGAAGATACGCCAAACTTTGTATGGTTGTTCAAAACGTGGCTCAAGTGTATGAATGACAATATATATTTTTATATATATTGTCAAGTTTATTTCTAACTAAGGATTTTGTTTTCAAGGAATGCCATCGCAGAGGGTTTTCCGAACAATAAGCACAGATGGTGTATATGACATGTGATGGGAAACGCTGGAAAATATTTGAAGGGAAATGGAAGCGCTAAGTGAAATGATATTTCAAGAGGGTTAAGAAGTGTATTGCACGATTCACTCACTACCTCCGAGTTTGAGATATACTGGTGGGACTGGATAGATGTGTGTAGCCTTGAAGAAAATAAATGGTGTACAACAATGTTTGAGTATAGGCACATGTGGGTGCCTATTTATTTTAAGTATTCATTCTAGGCTGGAATGTCAAACATACAGAGAAGTGAGAGCATGAATTATTCTTTTAAGGGGTTTCTTAATATAAATACATCTCTCAAGCAATTTGTGGAGCAATACGATATGGCACTTGCTAAGAGGGTTAGAGAGGAGGACAAGGCTGTTTATGAGGCCAAGGATAGCCCAATCTATTATGCAACCGAGCATGAGTTTGAGCATATATTCCAAAGGTTGTACACAAATAAGAAGTTTTCCGAATTTCAGGATGAAGTAAAAGAGATGACATATGCAAGCACCAAGAAAATTGAAGATGATAGAAGGAGGTTTGTGTACGAGATTTTGGTGAGAAAGGTGGTTGATGGACGTATAACACGTAGAAGTTATCATGTTGCAGTGGATCGAGATACACTAGATATTAAATATGATTGTAAAAAATTTGAGTTCAAATGTATAATGTGTAGTCACTCACTTTGTGTTCTTCATGTGGAGGAGATACGATACCTACCGGAAAGGTATATCTTTGATCGATGGAAAAAGGAGTTGACAAGAGAGTATTTGAAGATCCCCGTTCCTTACTATTCCTTGTTGAAGATGAAGCCGAAGGAAATGTCAAGGTACGAGGCAATGAAGTCTGAGTTTGAGAGTTTGTCAACTTTAGCAATGACAAATGAAGAACTGTATATCGAGATATTGGGTATCATAGCAGAGGCAAGACAAAAGGCGAAGGGAGTTTGTGAACGTCATGGACTAGAGTTGCGTTTAGTAGGCAACATCGGGCGAGTATATGGTCGACGTTTAGGGAAAAATATTGGATGTGAGATGGATGCTACAGGCACACGCAGCATAGCTAATCATTTGACCGACCCGATTGATAAGAGGGGAAGGGGAAGACCTCGTAGCAGGAGACTAGGGTACGAAAATGATAACGGTTCAAGGAGGAAAATATCAAAGAAAAATAACAATGCAACAGTCAACCCAATTACATCGCATGTATATTTGAACTTTCAATATTTATTCAATATGTAAGGAGTGATGAAATTAAGTTATAACAATTATAGGTTTATGTTGCAGGATCCTCAAATATCATATGGGGCATTTAAGAATGTATTACTTAATCCGCCATTTCAAATTCGTTCGGTGAGAAACTGGTATAGATTAAGTGTTGTTATGCTTAATTGTCAATTTTCTTTGATTTTGGGACATTTCATTTTGCAAGATTATGGGAATGTTTGAGGCTATGCTGATTTTGCAGGATTATGACCATGTTCGGGTTTCAGGTTTTTGGAGATAATTAATTGTCAATTGTCAATGTTTTGGAGATAATTAATTGTCAATTGTCAATTTTTGAAGATAACTATACTCTTTTGTTAATGTATTTTGTCTATTGTTGTCATCTCAGTTTTATTTGTCTTATGTCAATGGTCTTCTGTCAATGATTGTTTACATTCTGTCATATTTTTGCTCTTATTATTTTTACCATATGTCAATGATTTTTTACCTGCTGTCTTCTTTCAAATTGTCTTCTGAATGAGTTTACCATTCTATTGATTTAACTATATAACTATGTAAATTGCCTTCTGTCATTGGTCGACTGATTTGGATCTTGGAGTAAAATGTCTTCAAAATGAGTTTATTGGTTCTATTGATTTAACCATGTAACTATGTAAATTGTCTTTTGTCAATGGCCTTTTGTCAAATTGGTTCTATTGAGTTTACTGATTCTATTGATTTAAGCCCTTTCTGAAGCAAATTTACACAGTAAACCATAAAAGCACAACCCCTTTCCGTGAAAGGTTTTGAGTGAGTTTGAGCATAAATTATAATTTGAGCTCAGTTTGGCTTCAACTGAAGGAGTTCATTACATTAACGCAATAGGTAAACAACCATACAAGCATAACCCTTTCCTTGTGAATTTGTAAAAAGTAATTTAGTAATTGCTCCAACTGTGGTCATCTGTCGATGAATCTGTAAAAATGTAATTCGGTAATTGCCTTCTTTCAATGGTCTTCTAATTTATATTGAGCACAACGAATAAATTATACTCTTATGTCAATTGTTGAGTTTGAGCATAACCACAAAAGAGTCATAACCATAGACATTTACATATGAGCATACAAGCATAACCATTGCTATCAAAACTTGCTTTGTGACACATACATAAACACACATGAGCAAACAAGCATCCAAGCTGATACATTGATTTAAATTCCAATTCAATTCGGTCAAGTACCATACAAGCATCCAAACTGATACATTGATTTAATCCAAAAGAGGCAAAACTTGCTTTGTCTAAAACCATACAAGCATCATGAATATAAACATAAATCCAAGAAGCAACAACATCCTATTATTAAGCATATCAAAGTAAGCTTGTTTTTCTTTATCATTCTCGAACTTGAACTGAGTTGTTGAGGCTTTTGTAGCTGAATTCTCATGCGAGACCTTCTCCACTTCATTGGCTAACACGTTATTCGACCTTTGTAGTTCAACAATCACACTTTGTAATTTTTTCTTCTCCTTAATCAATTATTGGATGACTAATGTGGATCTTGGAGTAAAATGGTCATCAGCCCATTCGAAATACCTACATATCTGATCTGAATAATACAAAGAACAACCATAAAATCTTCTACCGAAGTGGTCATTTGTTCGTGCAGTGGCATAGCTTGCTTCCAACCCATGATGACAAAGCCTATGGCATGAATAGGCGGAAGAATTACTTGATCTTGACATAGGCTTAATCTCCCTTCAAAATCCCCTTCAATTGACCTGCAAACCTTGAATCTCCCCTTGGAACAGACCTGCAAACTTTCAATATTGACCTGCAAACTTCAATCGACCTGCAACATTCAATCTTCCATAAAGCCCTAATTTGTTGTGAATGAGTGAGTATTTACGAAGAAGATACGGTACCTGTGTGCAACCTTCAAAATCCCCTTCAATCGACCTGCAAACCTTGAATCTCCCCTTGGAACCGACCTGCAAACTTTCAATATTGACTTGCAAACTTCAATCGACCTACAACATTCAATCTTCCATAAAGCCCTAATTTGTTGTGAATGAGTGAGTATTTACGAAGAAGATACGATACCTGCGTGCAACCTTCAAAATTCCCTTCAATCGACCAGCAAACCTTCAATACCGACCTGTAAACTTCAATCTCTCCTTGGAATCGTCTTGCAAACCTTCAATCGACCTGCAAAGGTTCAATCGATTGTGAAACCGAAAAACCTTTTCATTCAGCCCTAATTTGTTGTGAATGATTGAGTTAGTAACGAAGAAGATAGGATAATTGCGTGCAAAGGGGTTTTAATTTTTTTTAAGCATAGGTCCGTCGTTTTATTTACCCCTTTAAAGACACTAGTAAAAGCAATCAAATCCCGCTCCTTCAACAATAATTTATCATATTTGATCTTTTGTTTCAAAAATATAAAAATAAATTTTATCTTTTGTTTTAAAGCTTTTAAAAGCCCGCCCCTTCGAACTAGTAAAGCCCCTTCAAGTCTTCAACCCTAGACCTTTTGTTTTGTTTTTTTTGAGCATTTTTTTAGCATTAGACGTTTTTTTAAATTATAAAAACCTATAGTTTGTAATATTTCAAAAACCTTTGGCTTATGTAAATACCCTAGTTGCTAGTCTCGGAATAAACGTTACTCGAATCGATATGAGATATCAATTCACTAGTTCCTATTCACAGAATCAACATTACTCGAATCGATATGAGATATCAATACCCTAGTTGCTAATCACGGAATCAACCTTAGTCGAACCGATATGAGATATCAATACCCTAGTTGCTAGTTTCGGAATAAACCTTAGTCGAATCGATATGAGATATCAATACCCTAATTGCTAGTCTCGGAATGAACCTTAGTCGAACAGATATCAATACCCTAGTTGCTAGTCTCGGAATGAACTTTACTCGAATCGATATGAGATATCAATACCCTAGTTGCTAGTCTCGGAATAAACCTTAGTCGAATTGATATGAGATATCAATACCTTAGTTGCTAGTCTCGGAATCAACGTTACTCGAATCAATATGAGATTTCAATACCCTAGTTGCTAGTCTCGGAATGAACGTTACTCGAATCAATATGAGATATCAATACCCTAGTTGCTAGTCTCGGAATGTACGTTACTCGAATAGATATGAGATATCAATACCCTAGTTGCTAGTCTCAAAATAAACCTTAGTCGAATCGATATGAGATATCAATACCCTAGTTGCTAGTCTCGGAATCAACGTTACTCGAATCGATATGAGATATCAATACCTTAGTTGCTAGTTTCGGAATCAACCTTAGTCGAACCGATATGAGATATCAACTTTGTTTTGTCATACCCATATATTTTTTCACTTCCATTTTTCACTCTTGATAATCATGGAGTTGACTTGTTTTTTTTCACATCCATTAAACTATTAATTTTTACACTTCCATTTTTCATACCATATTGTTCTTTAAAACGTTTTTTCCCTACTTGATAATCATGGAATCAACTTTGTTTTGTCACACCCATATATTTTTTTCGTTCATAATTTGTAAATTTTAAAAGTTGTAGTGATTTGTGAATTAAAAAAATTAACTAAACATATAAAACTTGTTTTTTTTTCATTCCCATATATGTCCATTTTTCATTCATAATTTTTAAATTTTAAAAGTTTTAGTAATTCATAAATCGAAACAAAATTAAATAAACATATAAAACATGTTTTTTCATACCCATATACGGCCATTTTTCGTTCATAATTTATAAACTTTAAAAATTGTTGTAATTTGTAAATCAAAATAATTACCTAAACATATAAAACTTGTTTTTTTCATACCCATATATGACATATATGGCCATTTTTGTTTGAAGAACCGTTAGATGAATATAAAGGATAAAAGATACTCTAGAAGGGGGTTGAATAAAGTATGAGAACTTTTCACAAAAAAACCTATCTCAAGGCTTTGAAACTTATATCAAAGACCTTGATGTCGATATGAGCTCTTTGTGACACACTTTGATTTCAGGGCTTTGAAACTGATTTCAAGGGCCTTGACTTTGTTCACCTGCAAAACAAAGTTAGTCACAATAAATAAGATAAAGTACGGAATGTAAAAGATTAAAACGAGGATATGTTTACGAAGTTCGGCTCTAAACAGCCTAATCCCCGTCCCAGTGTATAGCCATAGGATCTAACTATCTATTATCAGCTTCAAAGAGTCATAGATACAAACTAGAAGAAATCCCCTTCTTCTCTCACTGTAGCCAACGCTACGATCTAGCTCCAACTCTTCACCTTTCTATAATAGCCTAGTTACTTCGTAGAGTAACACACACTTTAGAATAACACTCTTTAAAATAACACTCTTTAGATATTCCAATGGAGCTCTCGAGTTTTATCTCTCTCTAGGGGATAACGCTTTAAGCAAATGAGAGAAAGAAAAAATGTTTGATCGAATGAAGATGTTTTGGATCGCTCGAAGACTTCTGATGTTTCCGTGTAAGCTTGTGTCTTGTTCTTCAGTCGACATCTTCATTTAT
Source organism: Fagopyrum homotropicum (assembly GCA_033239125.1). Taxonomy (NCBI): domain Eukaryota; kingdom Viridiplantae; phylum Streptophyta; class Magnoliopsida; order Caryophyllales; family Polygonaceae; genus Fagopyrum; species Fagopyrum homotropicum. The sequence continues at coordinate 134,441,478 of BSWB01000001.1, read as the reverse complement.
AGACTTCTATAGGTCTTTTAGCCGTTGGGAAGATGACCGTTGAAGATGATTCTTCTTCTTCCATGAAAGCCGCTTCTTGGTTAAGATGACGTAGACGTTGTAGATCTTCTATCGTCTTCATCTCCTTGAAGCACGTTGATCTCTCTTGTCCATAACCTTCTCGTATTTATTGTGAAGATATTAAATTCCGTTTGAGAGAAGATCTTTGCGCTTTCGGTTGAGGATCGTTGCAAGATCCTGTTTCGAATCAAATCTTCCTTGGTCGGTTGCGATCTTCTTTGAGCATATTTTCTTAGAAGATCTTCTTTGATGCTTGGTAGATTTAGTTTTTTGAATTTTGAATTCCTTCAGCGTGCGTTGTTCCGATTGGAGTTTCAAGGGCCTTGGATTCTGATCCCTTGAAATGGCTTTCAAGGCCTCCATCTTGAATCACACTAAACTCTTTGTTTGTCCCTTGTATCCGATTGTAAGGCATCCGAAGGTCCCTTGAAATGCGTTTCAAGACCTACACACATTCTAAACAAACCACCAAACCAAGCAACTCGATATATAATCAATAAACTGTTAGTATATAAAACCACTTCATTTGTGTTTAAGTCTTCCATCATCATCACCTATACAAATATATAATCAAGGTGGATTTTTCATCGTTCATAAGTTGTAAATTATAAAAGTTGTAGTAATTTTCAACCAATGCATGCTACATTGAAAAAGAACCCCAACTGACAAGAGCATGCTTTGCAGCCTACAACGTCCCAATAAATGTAAAATCTTGTTCTGATTCTCTATGGACTTCTCTACTTCTCTATACAAAACACAATATATAGGTAATGTCAATTGTGGTTTTTTCACTCCAGTCATCATCATTTCAACTGCAATGGCATCTCTAAATCCATCTCCATCTCCAAGAACCCTAATTTACAAGAGCTCAACAAGTACTAGCAAGGGTGTTTGCACGCTAGGAATCACTCCAGAAGGCATTCGTGTCCTCTATGAACGCCTCATGCAAAAACACTTGAGTTTTGTTGAGGAGTCAAGGGCTCTACTCCGCATGCAATTTGAAGCCGATGCCAACAACTGTGTAAATGTTAAGAACATGATGGGAATGGATCCTCCCTTGCACGAGCACCTAGTCCTCTTCAATGAAGAAGCAAACAAAATTAGTCAAGTCATTCACACTCCAGTGACAACTTTAAAGAAAAGATTGTCAATGACTAGCCCCAAAGGTTCTGCAAAGAAGAATAAGAATGAGAAGTGCACCAATGACAAGGAGAAGGAAGAAGCTAATGAGATTAAGAAGGAAGTTGATGAGATGATGAAGGAAGAAGCTACTGGGAATAACAAGGAACCTAATGAGATTATTACAATTGATTAGATAGAGATATCATTTCTCTTATTATTAAGAAGCAACCTAACGGTTATTTTTTTATATTCTGAAATGGTCAATTCAATTTATTAGTTAGAGATTGTTTCTCTACTAATTCATTTAAAATTTTGTATTGAATTAAGGCATTTTATATTAAGCTAGTACTATTTCCTATTTATAGCTTGGTGCTTATATGCAGTTTACAGTCATAAGAAAATTGACTATTATTACTGTTATAAGAAACCTGCAGACCAAAATAACAAGCAACTAACTGCAAGGAAATCTATGTTTTACAATTCTAAAGAGATTGAACCAAAAGCTAATTGATATTTAGTGTCATAAGAAAATTTACTACAAGAAGTTAATTGATATTATTGACATAAGAAACATGACTACAAGCAGCTAACTATAGATAGAATACTGTTAGCATGAAATATTGTGATATTTTAGGCACGTTTTCTAAGTGTATTTGATTCATATTGATAGTCTTTGATTTAGCATTGTTGCAATTGTGAGCTAGTTTGCCTATATTGTCGATATAGATGTCTACACAAGCTTTATGTTGATTATAGGTGATTAAGAACCATTTCCGAACGGAATCGAGCAAAGACGAGTTGATTGAGTATGTCCATGGATTAAGGGCATTCTTAGGAGCAAAATGGATGTCAACTTCAGGAATACACGAGGCTAGGGAAGAATCACGTTCTTGCCCTAAACCACGCTCTAAAATACGGCCGTAATACAAACCACGTTCAGTTCCACGGCCGTGGAACCCTGCAGGAGAAGCGTGGTTCATTCCAAAAGCTTTTACGGTCGTGGAATCCATGGTTCAAACCGTGTTGATTTCCACGCTCTAAATTACGGTCGTGGAACCTTCCACGACCGTGATCTTGACGATCTTTTTCGCCACACTTTGAAGCCACGGTCTTTTGAAGATTGGGCCGGGCCGACATTTTATCTTGCCCTATAAAAAGACGGACGAAGGGAGATTCCGGCACCCTCGCTTACTCCCGCTTACACCTCTGCTTGGAGGCATTTACACCTTCGCTTAGACGCACCTTTGCGACCTCGTTTTACACTTTCGCCTACGCCGCGATTTGGAGATTTTGGCGATTCTTGTAAAAGACGTAATTTGCGCTCATCCTTGGAGTAGCCCTAATCTCGCACTTTTGGTGGAGATTGTTGTTGAGATTTCCGGATTGACGGAGGATCGAAGTTTTTGGAAGATTGTTGCAAGAAGATTTCTCTTCTTGTTTAGGTTTGATTTAGAAGACGGATTGACATCCCGTTCTTCCTTCTTTCCTAAGATTGTGTTTGTTTGCCTTATTCTGAATCTATTGACAATATTCGTTCTTGATTGTAACTTTGAGATTGGTTTGAAGTTTATTAGAAGTTTTCGGAAGTTTTCATCTTTCAATCTTTTAATCTTTGAACTTGATATCATAATGATGATTGTTGGCTAAAAACCCTTAACAATTCTAAGGTGAAGGGTTGATAGTTGTGGCTTAGATGATGATAGATCGATCGTAAACAAATTAGACCCTGAGAGTTAGAGAGAATCGCCAACGAACCCTAAATTACGGCCTGTTCTTGAGTCCACGGCCGTGGAACCTCAAGAACTAACCGTGATTTCCCTTAAGTCTACGAATCTGCTTTTACTTTAATCCAAAGTTAAAGATTTGCTTTAACTTAGTTTAGGCTTGCCTTTTCTAGGTGGTAGTGAAGCCTCAACAACCTCTACCTCGATTGTGAGTGTCACAACCGTAATCGATTTAGTTAGTCTTGATCCTTGGATTGTAAGTTTGGGTATTTGATATTAATTCTTGCCTTTGGAACCTTTCTATATTGAAGCCTCAACAACCTGTATAGAGAGTGTCTTGTAGGTGAGTCATATAAGGTTTTTGGAACTTCACCGTACGATTACCTTACATTAGCATAACTTTGCATATCTCAACTCTGTCTATATATCATTAAGTATATCTTGAATCGATTGCCACAGCTAGATACTTGGATCTTTAGGATTGTTGTTTTCCCAATAATTTGCAAAGCTCTTATATTCACTTGCTTGATAAATTGCGATCGAATTTATTCTCCCCAAATCCCTGTGTTTGATACTCTGGAATACTTGCTAATCTACGCCGATCCGTACACTGCGGGTTCGCTTGCTTGATTCTAGTTTTATAATTAAAACTTATTTGCACGCACGTTTAGGGGTGAACAAGTTTTTGGCGCCGTTGCTGGGGATTTGGTTTAGACCGAATTCGGTATCCGGTTGTCAAGCTTGGGAGCTTGCTCTCGTTATTTGATATCTTTTTAAGTGCATGCGCAGGTCTAGGAACACCGAAGATCTCTTACCTATTGATCAAGAGCTTGAGAGGACTTTAAGGCAAAAGCGCAAGGAAAAGAAGATGGCTGAAGAACACGAACGTGATCTTCAAGCGGAGTTGGCGGAGAAGGAAGCTCAACTCCAATGGAATGAGAACCTCCGCCGGGATGAAATAGATCGTCATCAATCTCAAGTTAACAATCTACAGGATATGATTTTCCAAATGAGGATAGAACTAAGCGACCTTAAGAATAAGGGAAGCAAGAAATCCTCAAGAAGGGCATCAAGATCTAGAAGAAGAGGTCATTCATCCGCTGATGATAGTGATTCTTCCATGCCACCGCTAGAGGAAATTGATCCCACGATCAATGTGAATCCTTTCCATCCACGAGGAGCTGCTAATCGCTGCATTCCGCCTAGGAATGCGAGGATCGAACGTGTGGATAATGAGCCAAGAACTCTTGGACAAAGGATGGATCCAACACAACAACCATGCCGTTTGGGCGTGAATTTCGATGCTGAAGATGTGCAAGGGTTTAGCTTCAACCTTCAAGTTATTACTCTTGTTCGCCAAAACCAATTTGGCGGGACAAGCGCTGAATCTCCACACCAACACTTGCAAAACTTTGAGTGTATGATGGAGACAATGAGACCAAAGAGTGCTACTACCAACAACTATAAGCTCAAGCCTTTCTTCTTCTCCTTGAAGGGGAAAGCGTTGTCTTGGTACCAAGCTCTTCCTAGGGGGAAACTAGACACGTGGGAAGACCTTTCCGCGGAGTTCCTCACCAAAATTTTCCCGCCATCTAAAAACGGCGGAACTTAGAGGTAAGATTAATGCTTTTTCCATGAGATCTAACGAAAGTTTGTTCCAATCTTGGGAAAGGTTTCAGGATTTGCTCTTGGATTGCCCTCATCATGGCATATCCAAACTTGCCTTGCTGGAGATTTACTATAAGGGGCTGGATGCGGGAACGCAATTCAACCTCCAATCCCTCTCATGTGGAACATTCATGGACATGAGAGAAGATGACGCTTGGGACTTCATTGAGAAGAAAGAAAGGGTCATAGAGAAGTATTCCCACCGGAAGGTGGAGGGAAATCGTGTGGAGCAAGGAGCGAAGCTCACACATGAAGCTCAAAATCAGATTTTCTCCCTCAACAATGAGATCAAAGAGTTGAAGGAGACTATCAAGACCAACTTCCCAAAGCAACAAGGGAAGGATGTTGGCTATTTGGGCAACAACAATGGCGGTGATAACACAAACCGCAACAACAACAATAACCGGAACAACAACCTGAATAACAATTGGAATGGAAGCAACAACAACCGGAACAACAATTGGAACAACAATAGGGGTTCAAACAACAACAATTGGCGCTCCAATCAATAAAATTCCGGTAACTCTTATCCTTCCAATTCTAATTCACTAACTCCACCCTCCTCTTCCTCTACTCCTTTGAAAAGCCAGGGGCAATCATCTAATGGAGGAAACAATTCGGGGAAAGAGAAGCCCGATCCCATGTTGGAAACAATTTTGGGAAAGCTACAGGGGTTGGAGAACCGCATCATTAAGGTTGATGATCAAATCTCTAAGGTTGATAAAGCTCAAAAGGTTTTAGAAAACCAAATGTTCAGCCATGCGGAGGAAGTTCCTAGGAATCAAGGGAAACTTCCAGGAAAGACGGAGGACAATCCTAAGGGAAGGGTTATGGCAATCACAACTAGGAGCGGAGTGACTACCACCAATCCGCAGCCAAAGTTTGTTGAAGTCTCCGTAGAAAAAGACAAGGAGAAAGAGAAGGGGAAGGAGAAGGAAGATGTCTACGTTCCTCCTCCGGCTTACAAACCTCCCCTACCATTTCCTCAATCTAGAGCGAGAGCGCGCCTAGATAAACAATTTGGTAAGTTCATAGAACTCATGAGCAAGCTGCATATTAATATACCATTTATTGATGCTATTGTAGGTATGCCGGCTTATGGCAAGTTCTTGAAGGAGCTCCTCTCTAACAAGAGGAAGCTAGAAGATTTTGGAGAGGTTAAGATGAGTTCGGATTCTTCGGATCTCATCAAAACCATGAAGGAGAAAATGCCCCCAAAGCTAAAGGATTCGGGGTCATTTTGCATTCCCATAGGAGTGGGAGATATCACATATGACGCTTTATGTGACTTAGGAGCAAGTGTGAGCATCATACCACTTGCATTATGCAGGAAAATCGGTTTAGGCGACCCTAAACCGGTGAAGATGACGTTATACATGGCGGATCGATCCATCACTCGCCCCGTCAGTATTGTAGAAGACGTCCCGGTCAAGCTAGGTAAATTCTTTGTTCCCATCGATTTTGTCGTGCTTGATATTCCTGCAGATAGCCCGGTCCCGATCATACTCGGAAGACCGTTTCTTGCAACATCCGGCTGCATAGTCGATTGTAAGAATGGTAGACTCGCTTTTGATATAGGAGAAGAGAAAGTAGAGTTCGTCCTTTCCACTCTAGTGAAGGAGCCAATCTTTGATGAGGATATTTTCGATATCCAAGATGAAGAGGGTTTGTCTAGGGAGGAGGTAAGTGCGATTCTCTTTAACGATCCTTTACAAAAAGTCATTACTATGAGTCTAACAAATGTAGGGGAAGAAGAAGAGTGCAATGAGGCAATTAAAGCCTTAGAAGCACAAGAAGAGATGCATGAAGTGGAGTTTGAAAAACTCCACGATGAGGCAGAAAACGTGAGAATCCACGGCCACACACTATATTTCACGGCCGTGGATTTCACGAACAAAACCGTGTCCCACTCCAGGGAGTTATACGGTCGTGGAGAAGATGTGACAACCGTATTTCCCTTCCACGCCCTAAACCACGGCCGTGGAGGCCATGAGGAACCCGTAATTTTGGGCGTGGAAAGGAGTGATAGAGACACTTCTTCAACTTCTTATGATTCTTCTCCCACACACTCATCACCCTTAGAAACTTCTAAGGAGACATCGGATGCTTCTCAAGGATCATTGGAAGCTCCGAAAGCAATGGAACTCAAACCACTTCCTACTCATCTAAGGTACGCTTTTCTAGGACCTAATTCTACCTTTCCGGTTATTGTTAGTTCCGATCTAAGCATAGATGAACATAATCAGCTCATGATTGTCCTTAGGAAACATAGGAAAGCTTTAGGCTATACTATCGAGGACTTAGTAGGAATTAAACCCTCCCTATGCATGCATAAGATACTAATGGATGAAGATTTTAGAACTTCAAGACAACCTCAAAGGCGGTTGAATCTGACCATGAAGGAGGTTGTCAAGAAGGAAATTCTTAAGCTTCTTGATGCAGGTATCATCTACCCTATCTCCGATAGTAAGTGGGTGAGTCCGGTTCAAGTAGTTCCGAAGAAGGGAGGAATGACGGTCATCACCAACAAGAACAACGAACTCATTCCTACCCGAACCGTGACAGGATGGCGGATGTGCATAGACTACCGCAAGCTCAACAATGCAACGAGGAAGGATCACTTCCCGTTGCCATTCATCGATCAAATGCTTGAAAGGTTAGCACAACATTCACATTTTTGCTACCTTGACGGTTATAGTGGTTTCTTTCAGATTCCGATACACCCGGATGATCAAGAGAAGACCACATTCACGTGCCCATGGGGTACGTTTGCTTATAGGAGAATGCCGTTCGGGCTTTGCAACGCCCCAGCCACCTTCCAACGGTGCATGATGGCCATCTTCTCCGAATACATAGAGGAAATCATGGAAGTCTTCATGGACGACTTCTCCGTATACGGTTCCTCTTTTAACGATTGTCTTTCTAACCTTTCTCTTGTTTTGCAAAGGTGTGAAGACACCAACCTAGTTCTTAATTGGGAGAAGTGTCAATTCATGGTTAAGGAAGGAATCGTATTAGGTCACTTAGTCTCTAGTAGAGGGATAGAAGTAGATAAAGCTAAGATAGAGACCATAGAGAAACTTCCTCCCCCAACTTCGGTGAAAGGGATAAGAAGTTTCCTAGGACATGCTGGATTCTATAGACGTTTCATTAAGGACTTTTCTAAGATATCAAAACCTCTCACTAATCTATTGATGAAGGATGCGGTTTTTGAGTTTTCGCAGGAATGTTTGGATGCGTTTAACACAATTCGGCAAGCTCTAATTTCAGCACCTATTATCCAACCTCCGGATTGGACTCTTCCCTTTGAGGTTATATGCGATGCTAGTGACGTAGCTATTGGAGTTGTTCTTGGACAACGAAAGGAAGGGCGAACCCATGCCATATACTATGCTAGCAAGACGCTAGATGAAGCGCAACTCAACAACGCCACTACCGAAAAAGAGTTTTTAGCCATTGTCTATGCTATTGACAAGTTTCGCTCTTATCTTGTAGGTGCAAAGGTGATTGTCTACACGGATCATGCTGCGATCCGGTACCTCCTTGCAAAGAAAGATGTGAAGCCAAGGCTAATTAGATGGATTCTTCTCCTACAAGAATTCGATCTTGAGATCCGCGACAAGAAAGGTTCAGAAAATTCTGTTGCGGATCATTTGAGTCGCCTAACACATCTAGAGGACGACCATTTACCCATCGATGACTCCTTCCCGGATGAACACCTACACCTTATTGAGGAGTGCATCGATGTGATCTCCAAAGGTAACGAACCATGGTTTGCTGATTTTGTTAACTATTTGGTTTGTCAGGAGATACCGCCCGGACTATCCTATGCACAAAGGAAGAAGTTCTTTAAAGACGTCCGGGAATACTTTTGGAACGAGCCTCTCCTCTTTAAGAGAGGTCCGGATGGCATCATTCGGCGATGTGTGCCGGAAGATGAGATGCAAAGTGTCATCCGCCATTGTCATTCACTACCTTGTGGAGGACACGCTAGTTCGAACAAGACTAGCGCAAAGGTATTGCAATCTGGATTCTTTTGGCCTACTTTGTTTAGAGATGTGCAATCCTTTGTTTCTTGCTGCGATGCTTGTCAAAGAACAGGCAATATCTCTAGGAGGAATGAGATGCCCCTCAACAACATCCAAGAAGTGGAAATTTTCGACGTTTGGGGAGTTGATTTTATGGGACCGTTCCCATCCTCTTGTGGAAACCAATACATACTATTGGCGGTAGATTATGTTTCTAGATGGGTGGAAGCAATTGCCTCTCCCACCAATGATGCCATGGTGGTGGTTAAGTTCTTTAACAAAACCATCTTCCCGCGATTTGGGACACCAAGGACTATCATTAGTGATGGAGGTTCTCACTTCATTGTCCGGCGTTTTGAAGCCCTTCTAGCTAAGTATGGGGTTACTCACAAGATTGCCACCCCCTATCATCCACAAACAAGTGGACAAGTTGAGATCTCAAATAGGGAGATCAAAGGAATCCTAGAGAAGACGGTTTCGAGGACTAGGAAGGATTGGTCCTTGAAGCTTAACGATGCATTGTGGGCGTACCGGACTGCATACAAGACTCCCATAGGAACCACACCATACAACCTTGTGTATGGGAAGTCTTGTCACTTACCGGTAGAGTTGGAGCACAAAGCGTTTTGGGCTATCAAGTGGTTAAATTTCAGCATGAAGGAAGCGGGAGAGAAGCGTCTCCTAGACATCAATGAGCTGGATGAACTCCGCTTGAATGCTTATGAAAACGCTAAGATCTATAAGGAGAGAGCAAAGCGTTGGCATGATAAGCATATCATTCCAAAGGACTTCAAGGAAGGAGATCAAGTTCTCCTCTTCAATTCAAGGCTTCGTCTCTTTCCAGGTAAGCTTAAATCTCGTTGGACCGGACCTTTTCTAATTAAGCGTATTTTCCCCATGGTGCAGTTGAAGTATGGGGTGAAACGGGCGGAAGCTTTAAGGTGAACGGCCAACGACTAAAGAAGTATACACCGGAACTCCAAACTGAAGAGTTCGCGCCTACCGCACTCGAATAAGTGCAAGATTGGTCTAGCTACAGACCTTAAACAAAGCGCTTCTTGGGAGGCAACCCAAGGTATTGCATTCTTGTTTTTGTTTTCGATTCATAGTTTAGCTTAGAATAGACGTTTTTGCTTTGTTTTTGCCTTCGATTCCTTCCGGTATGTTCGTGTTTTTGGATGTAGGAACGATGGAAAAGGGAAAGGGAAGGATAATGTTGAAGAAAAGTGATGAAATTTGGAATTTGGAGCTTTACAGAGAGTTCCACGGCCTAAACCACGGTCGTGACAACTACAGTGCCCGTAATTTCCAAAAGCCTTTGAAAAATCACCAAAACCACGGTTCCGTACAGAACCACAGCCGTGGAACACCCCGACAGACCGTGATTTTCAAAATTTTGCCTGTGACTATATAAACCACGTTCTTCACAAAAAAAACCACCCATAAAACCCCTCTTCCACGACCTAAAAGCCAAATCCACGCCTCCTCTCTCAATTCCTCGTTTCTTAATCGTTTTTAACGATTCTTCTTCCTAAACTGAAGCAAATTCGACCACCAACAAGATCCAAGCGACGAATCGAGCGGAAATCCACCAAGGAACGCGCAATTCGGATTTTTCAATCCGAAAAATAGGTTTTTCCACTCTTCTTGATCTTTGTCGATTTGGTTCGCTTTTGTTAGAGATTTTAGGAAGAACTGATTGAGATTGGAAGAAATTAGATTAGGACTGCCTGTTTGTGGAGATTGAGTGTTGATTTGCTGAGATTTGAGAAATTCTGACACGAATCACGGTTCCTGGGAGAACCACGGCCGTGGAACCTGTAGAACAGCCCGTAATTTCTGACAGAATGGACTTTGTGAGGAGAGTTTCGGGGAGGATAAAGGAGAAGAAGAATAACCAGAACAAGAAGAGGAAGGGTAACCCCTCTTCCTCCTCATCCTCTAGAGCACCACCACCCTCTTCCCCTTCACCTCCATCTTCACCTTCATCACCCTCACCTCCTAGCCCTAGAGTCCCGACCATACATGAGGATCACCTCGATACACTCGAGAGGATCAAGGAGAGGGTTGTGATTGGTCCTAGGTATTTGTTGTTGGAGGATCTAGCTCCTCTCAACATTATAGATGACCTTACTTGGCTCTTGGATAGAGCCGGATTAGTTGTCTTCTCGGCTATCCGAGAAGACGCTTATGAGGAGATTACCCGGGAGGTTGTGACGTCTTTCGAGCACAGCCATGTAGACAGGACCGTCTCTTTCCGTCTTATGGAAAGAGACTATCATTTTAGCATCCGTGAGTTCGGGACCTTTTTCGGGTTCCAGGAGACCTTTAACGGTCAATTTCCTAGTGGCGTTTATGCCAAGGACTTTTGGGAGGAGGTAGCGATGATTTACGCCGACGAGGACCGTTGGCAACCTGCTGATACCAAGGCTAGGTTAATGTACCACCTAGCCTTAAAGATTGCTCATCGTGTTCTTTCGGAGTGTCTCTTTCCTCGGACGGAGACGCCCCAAAAGATCAAGACGGATGAACTCTTTTTGCTTTACTCCATGCTGTATGGGCGCCGAGCTGACTGTGCCACCCTCTTGGCTGCTACTATGAGCAAGCTCAAGAACAAGAGGAAGGGCAACATTGGATATGGTGGGATAGTTACCCACCTTGTTAGGAGCTTGAGTGTTGATTTTTCTACGTGTACCCGCATACCGGCCGTTCCTTTAGGTCTTCATGCCTTCATGACTAGAGGTCTCATCTTCCCCACTCATAGAGGTCCGCCTTATGCGGCCATGCCTTGGGAGAGCAGGACGGGTCGGGGTATAGAGTGGCTACCGGAGTACTCCATTATGGCGGGACGCCATAATTGGAAGGAGACGTTCGCTGCTATGCATGCGAACAGGATAGTAGCTCCCCCATATGTTCCACCACCGGTTGTTGAGGAGGAGGATATGAGAGATCAGTTTGAGGGTGGAGGAGGAGCCGAGCAGGAGTTTGGCACGTTTTCGGATCAGCCGGAGGCGGCCCCCGATGCACCTAGACGTTCTCCACGTCCAGCTAGAGCTTCAGGCTCGTCTTCTCGCCGCGCTAGCGTGAGTGAGAGACCTACATGGATGACCACACCTCCTGCGTGGTATGGCGTTCCCCCTCCTTGGTCCACAGAGCAGTCAGCAGCACCAGCACCAGCACCAGCACCATCCGACGCTCCAACATGGTATAGTCAGGCTCCAAGATGGTATGAGCAGATGCCGGATTGGGCTATTGGCCTTTCAGAGAGAGTAGGAGCATTGGAGATCCGAGCCGATGCTAGAGACGGACGTTTAGACGACCTCGACCACATGATGAGGGATGTCTACCGCCAGCAGTTCGGGCGGTTTTATGATCCTAGCTTCTCTCCGTTCCCGCCTCCACCAGCGCCGCAGTGATGAGGATTTGATGATTGACCGTTCGCTTTAGACATTCCACCACCACTTTGTGAGTTTCTTTTTCTTTTCTTTCTTTTCTTTCTTTCTTATGAACATTAGGGACAATGTTCGTCCTAAGTATGGGGTGGGATGTACTAAAAGTTTGTAATAACTCTTACTCACTATGTTTGCTTTTATTCGAGACTATCATTGCATGTTCATTATATTGTTGCACGTTTCATTATTGCATTGCATGAAAAAGAACTTGAAAAACCCATAAAAATTGAAAAATTTTGAAAATTTTATGCTTCTAATGAATTGAGATGATTTCTATGATAATCACTACTTGTGAATTGAGTTTGATGACAATTGTATGCTTAAAAGAATAGTGAATTGAAAAGAATTTGAATGAATGAATTTTACCTCTTTTTGCAAGTTTCATAATGTGAAGAATATTACCTAAATCATGTTGAGAAATTGAAATTGAAATCACACTATAAGTTCTTATACTTCTTGTTGAGATGATTAAGGCAATTCAAATTTTCTTTCTTCTTTCTTTGATTATTTTAGCTCCTCATTGAAATATTGACCTCCTTTACCTATCCGGGAATTTGGAGAAGTGAATGAAAAAGGCATGTTTGATGTGGGAGGGTCATGAGAGCAATTATTTGCAATCAAAAGAATAGAAAGAAATTCTAGGTTTGGGGAAGTCAATCATGATGATGAGTAACTCGGCACCATTCACATAGCCGGGTGTTTGTGTCTTGCCAAAGTCGGATTGAGCGATATTCCTAGCGGATTATGGTATGTGCGCTAAGGGTTTGAGGCATCTCATAAAAATTGAGAAACGCCAATCTCCTAGGCTTCGGTTTTTGTGCACCTCTGTCCATAACTCCAAAAGTAAAGTCGAAAAATGAAAAGAAGAGAGCGAAGCTCTAAGTTGAAGGTGTTGCGGAAACCGCAAAAGAAGAAGAAGAGTAGTTGTCCACTTTCCTGGATTCATGCACCACATTTCCTTAAAGTTTCCTTCCCTTTCCACATTCTAGACCTTTTCTTTGAAAGTCCTTAAGATCAAAAGAATGTTATATGACTTAGTGATCTAAATTGAAGTTTCTTATGATTGATTTTGATAATGTTTGAGGGTTATGATGCTTGTATAGAAGTTTGATTGATTCATGAGCTTTCTTTGCTTTTTACTCTTTGATTAAGTGTATGAAAGTCTTATAAACGATTGAAGCAAGATTTGAGAATGATATATTCTTTAGAAGGCACATTCATCCAAAAGAAGTATTGTTTTGAGAAGGTACACATATTTCATCCTAACTCTTGTTTTGAAAGCTTTTGAAGGACCTTGCTTAGGGACAAGCAAGTTGCAAGTATGGGGTTATTTGTTAGCATGAAATATTGTGATATTTTAGGCACGTTTTCTAAGTGTATTTGATTCATATTGATAGTCTTTGATTTAGCATTGTTGCAATTGTGAGCTAGTTTGCCTATATTGTCGATATAGATGTCTACACAAGCTTTATGTTGATTATGGGTGATTAAGAACCATTTCCGAACGGAATCGAGCAAAGACGAGTTGATTGAGTATGTCCATGGATTAAGGGCATTCTTAGGAGCAAAATGGATGTCAACTTCAGGAATACACGAGGCTAGGGAAGAATCACGTTCTTGCCCTAAACCACGCTCTAAAATACGGCCGTACTACAAACCACGTTCAGTTCCACGGCCGTGGAACCCTGCAGGAGAAGCGTGGTTCATTCCAGAAGCTTTTACGGTCGTGGAATCCATGGTTCAAACCGTGTTGATTTCCACGCTCTAAATTACGGTCGTGGAACCTTCCACGACCGTGATCTTGGCGATCTTTTTCGCCACACTTTGAAGCCACGATCTTTTGAAGATTGGGCCGGGCCGACATTTTATCTTGCCCTATAAAAAGACGGACGAAGGGAGATTCCGGCACCCTCGCTTACTCCCGCTTACACCTCTGCTTGGAGGCATTTACACCTTCGCTTAGACGCACCTTTGCGACCTCGTTTTACACTTTTGCCTGTGCCGCGATTTGGAGATTTTGGCGATTCTTGTAAAAGACGTAATTTGCGCTCATCCTTGGAGTAGCCCTAATCTCGCACTTTTGGTGGAGATTGCTGTTGAGATTTCCGGATTGACGGAGGATCGAAGTTTTTGGAAGATTGTTGCAAGAAGATTTCTCTTCTTGTTTAGGTTTGATTTAGAAGACGGATTGACATCCCGTTCTTCCTTCTTTCCTAAGATTGTGTTTGTTTGCCTTATTTTGAATCTATTGACAATATTCGTTCTTGATTGTGACTTTGAGATTGGTTTGAAGTTTATTAGAAATTTTCGGAAGTTTTCATCTTTCAATCTTTTAATCTTTGAACTTGATATCATAATGATGATTGTTGGCTAAAAACCCTTAACAATTCTAAGGTGAAGGGTTGATAGTTGTGGCTTAGATGATGATAGATCGATCGTAAACAAATTAGACCCTGAGAGTTAGAGAGAATCGCCGACGAACCCTAAATTACGGCATGCTCTTGAGTCCACGGCCGTGGAACCTCAAGAACTAACCGTGATTTCCCTTAAGTCTACGAATCTGCTTTTACTTTAATCCAAAGTTAAAGATTTGCTTTAACTTAGTTTAGGCTTGCCTTTTCTAGGTGGTAGTGAAGCCTCAACAACCTCTACCTCGATTGTGAGTGTCACAACCGTAATCGATTTAGTTAGTCTTGATCCTTGGATTGTAAGTTTGGGTATTTGATATTAATTCTTGCCTTTGGAACCTTTCTATATTGAAGCCTCCACAACCTGTATAGAGAGTGTCTTGTAGGTGAGTCATATAAGGTTTTTGGAACTTCACCGTACGATTACCTTACATTAGCATACCTTTGCATATCTCAACTCTGTCTATATATCATTAAGTATATCTTGAATCGATTGCCACAGCTAGATACTTGGATCTTTAGGATTGTTGTTTTCCCAATAATTTGCAAAGCTCTTATATTCACTTGCTTGATAAATTGCGATCGAATTTATTCTCCCCAAATCCCTGTGTTCGATACTCTGGAATACTTGCTAATCTACACCGATCCGTACACTGCGGGTTCGCTTGCTTGATTCTAGATTTATAATTAAAACTTATTTGCACGCACGTTTAGGGGCGAACAAATACTGTCATAGAATACACAAAAGCTATATTTTACAATTATGAGAAATACTATCATAGAAAACAAATAGACCAATGTCATAGATGTAACACCCCGAATCCACGGGATATCGGGATGTTACGGGCGAGACCACACAATGGGTCCCAACCCTTAGCCTGACAACAATCTCACCGGACCTTTCCAACATGGCACAAATAAAGGCGTAAAACTCGAAAATGTTTGTAATGTATGCAAGACTGAACAGTAAACAGTACAACGTGGAACTCAGCCGAGTCCTCAAAACGATACAAAAACTCCACAAAACATAAATCCGATAACGTACATCAACCAAAAACCAATATAAGAGTAAAACAATAATATTCCCAAAAACGCAATGTCCTATAATGTACGGCGACCCTCGGATGTCCATTCCGCCACCTCACTCGGCGGCGTCCCTAACCTGCGGGGCATCTACACAAGCGGTTTAAAACCGTTAGCTACATTCAAAGCATTAAAGACATGGTGAAGGCACATACAAAATCATATATAATCACATTACATAATCATGCTCAACAAACAAGTCCAGTTATTTATCTTTATTTATTAGGTCGTATCCCGTTCTAGTTCAACTTCTTTTGTGACACGAGAATCTCCCGAAACTCGCCTCGGTCCCTTCTTCCGGCCATTGAACGGTTCGGATGCCTCCGACCGTCTAACCAACACGAGCCAGTCGCCGAGAACCTCCTAGCTCTCGCAAGAGCTAGGCAGTGATGTCACCGTCCGTTATCATACACTTGGGCCAAATAGAATAAAGGTCGGTGGTCCTATTACCGGTTTACCAGTTATAACAAAAGCAATAAAACACACACCACCAAGCACGCAATGAATCTAATACGTCAAATACGGCTAAGTCCGGAGACTTACCTCGTCTCTCAACTCACAACACTCTAGCTTCCTTAGTGAGGAAGCACACAACCTGCTCATACATGAATACACTCATCAACACAAGCCCACACTCATGAAGTCATAGACTTCATTCTAGTGATCTAAGCAAGATCACTCCACTCTCAAACTAGGAAAGCATCCTAGGGTCCATGGTACTCATAAAACTCTCAACAAGCAAGGGAAACTCACAACAACCTACACAACCTAAGGACAAGATCAACAACAACAACCTAGAAGAACCAACTAGCTTAGGAAGGTCAACATACTCAACACTCAAGATCATCATTCACACCAAGCCATAAGGGCTCCAAGGATAGCAACCCCTATATGGAATTCTCACAAGTCCTAGGTCCATCCCAAGCTTGCTTATAACCAGGTATCATCAAGGTCTAAGGAAGGATTGAAAAGAAAGGGAGGGAGGAACCTGCTGGTGAAGAAAACACAGCCGCGGAAGCAAGCTGACGCTCCCGGCGGACCCTGTCGCCGCCCCTGCGGAACTTTGGCGCCTGCCCTACGCCAAGTGGCCGCCCATGTGTAACACCCCCGGATCCGCGGGACTCGGGATGCTACGGGTTGGGACCTCACAATGGGTCCCGACCCCTAGCTTGACAACAATTTCACCGGATCTTGCAACAAGACACAAATAAAGGCCAAAATGAAATACATTTTTATGCAATGCAATGAAACCCGAAACCAAACAAACAAAAGACTTCAGCCGAGATACAAAACAAAGGTTAAATGCCATACACGCGGCATACAAAACACAACAACCGAAGAACAAAACACAACCCGACTCCAACCAAAACCCCTCCTAAAATGTACGGAACCCCGGATGCCCACTCTTCCGGATCTCTCGGCCGTATTCCTAACCTGTAAGGCAATCTACAACAATCGGTATAAAACTGTTAGCTAATATTCGAAGCATCAGAATCAATGAGAAAGGCACAAACACAAGTAAATTATCATAAACACACAACATACTCAAAAGCACATCAATCCGGTTTATTATCTTTATTATTATTAGGTCGTATCCCGTTCTAATTCAACTTAGGTTTGTGACACGAGACTACCGTGGTCCCGCCTCGGTCCCTACTTACCGGCATGGAACGGTACGGATGCCTCCGACAGTCTAACCAGCACGGGCTAGTCGCCAAGAACCTCCTAGACTCTCGCAAGAGTTAGGCAGATAATCTCACCGCTTGTTAACATACACTTGGGCCAAAATAATATAAGGTCGGTAGTCCTATTACCGGTTTAGTTGTTATAAACAATAAAGAATAATCACACACCACCAAACACACATCAATGCTAATACAAGGAATACGAGCTAAGTAAATCCGGAGACTTACCTCGTCCCAAAGATAATCCCGCTAACCACCGCTCTCAACTTACCGTAGGAAGGCACTCAACGCCTGGTCAAAACAAGGCACACAATCAACATCTCTCTCACATGCTAGAAGTTCTTAGACTTCTAGTCCCAATGATCTCGCAAGATCATAAACCATAACCATGCTAGGGTAACAAACTCCTAGTCCTCACGATATCACAAGGTCATAACCATCACACACAAGCTAGGATACTCTCGTTCTAGTCCACAATCTCAGCAATCATACAACCTCAACCCCTAAATTCTCACAAGTTCAACATACAACTTAAAGTCATAAACAACATCACAAGATAATACCAATACCTCAAGCCTAATGATTCTCACAAGATCAAACCATATACTTGAATCCTTATAACAACCTCACTACACCGCAATACCACCTCTAGCTTAGAGTCAACATCAATCCATCAAACAATATCAAATCCTCAAAACTCACCTAAGGTTCAAAGCCACTACTTGACATTAACTCTAAGTTATGCTAGATCCAACTTAGCATGATATTAATACTAAATATAACTAAATCGAGTAAGACCATAAGCTCGGGGGAGAGGGTACTCACGTGACGTCCAAAGACGGAAGACGATCCATGGATGTCGATATGGATTCGTTGGGCCTTTATCGGGGCGCTTCCGAACCTAACACCAAAACTAAACAAATTTAGCTTATACGCTAAATTTGAACGGAAGATAACTTATATAAATATAAGGTAAAAACTCGTTTTCAAAACCAAGATTTAAAATAAAACCGCTCAACCATTTTTCGGGTCAAAATACACTTATGTGAACATAGGTTATATTGTCATAATCCGCAATTAAATCTTTGAGCCACAATCGAATTTAATCCAAGAAAGGGCATTATATATAGTGTATATAACTATAAGAATATCCCGTAATTAAAATTCAAGGTAAAAACCGCTAACTTATATTCCGGGAAAATTATACATTTTCAGAAATATGGGCCATCATCGTTAATTAAAACATTGGGGCATTTTATTAAAATAACCCAACAGAGGGCATAAATGCAACAATCTAAAAAATATGGGTACACTTTTGTAAATACTGGAAAAGTTCTAAACGCCCGCTTAATTTGTGAGTAGGGTTTCTCAAACCATTTGAAGGCGGCGAGAAGCGGAGAAGGAAGTAGTGCGGCGGCCAGGACATCCTGGAGGAGCGCCGGTGGACGAAGGCGGCAAGGGGGTGCGAGATTCACAGACGGCGGCCACAGCTCCATCCGGCACGGCTTCAATCCGGCGGCAATTGTTGACTTATGCCACACCAGAGAGAAGAGCAGAGCGGCAGAGCTGCAGCGGAAAGAGCAAGGTAACAAGGGCGGTCCTGGTTGGTTCCGGTAGGTGCCAAAGGTGGCACGAGACTGGGCAACGCCGGTGGTGGCAAGGCGGCGGCTTCCCAATGGTTGCAGCCAAAGAAAGGTAAGGAAAGAGAGGGGAAACATGGTTGTTTCCAGGCGGCTGTCAACAGGAGGGAGATAACAATGTGAAGGTAGGGAGCTTGGCTGCGTTTGAAGAGGGTCCAAAGGAGGGTTGAGCAGGGTGCCAGCGGTAGGAGGACCTTGGTTGCAGCTCCTCTGTTTCCTGGTGCGGTTTGTTGTAAGTGGCTCTCCGGTGAGCTTGAGGAAAAGAGGAAGAGAGTGAGACTGGTTGAGATGAGGGAGGCATGGGAGGTTGTTGTTGCTTGATGGGTAGCAGTTCAGAGGGGAAGCACGAGGGGTCGGAGCACAGAGAGCGAGGGGTTGGAGCACAGAGAGCGAGAGGTCGGATGCTCATCAGCCAGAGAGAGAAAGCGTAAGGGAGGAAGAAATAAAAGAAAGAAAAGAGAAAAAAAATAAAACAATAATAATTAAAAAATTATATTAAAGAAAAGGGGAACGAGTGAATTCGTTCAAAAGCGTTCGGAATGGTATTTTCGAACCGCAAAACTTCCCGATTTTTTTTCCGGAAAAAAAAATCAATTTAATAAAAATACGGAAATACGTACTTGTATGCCAAAATAATAAAATACGCGGAAAAGATATTTCAAGAATTAAAATACCTTAAGTAATAACTCAAGCCACGGACGAATCGATAGAAGGGAGAAATAAAAAGTCGGAATGCACCCAAATAAACGGGGCGTTACATCAGGTCCTCCTAAAAAAAAGTTTCGTCCCGAAACTTGCTAAACGCGGAACTTTCAAACAAACTCGTCTCGATAACCTCTCGGGACACTATAACGTGGTAACTACGGCCTTCTAATCCAAAGTCTACTCGAACAAACACATCAAGACTCGCAAGACATAATCATCAGAAACACACACATCATGTCATGTCACAAATCACCTAAGTACAACCAAGGAAAGATTTCGGGACTAACCTGACGATCCTATAGATTTCGCTAAACATGCGTAAAACTCGACCAAAGATACTATCCTACGTCTTCCAGTTAGCCTCATTGGCTCCTCGTCTTGACTAGATCATCACAACGGACCACATGTCTCGAGTCATGTATGTACTCTTTCGACTGATACACATGAAATACAGGGTGGCAACGCCAGTTTGTAAGTCATTTCTCCAAATCGCGCTAAGATCTCAAAAAGATAATAAACTGAGAGCGGTGGTTAGCGGGATTATCTTTGGGACGAGGTAAGTCTCCGGACTTACTTAGCTCGTATTCCTTGTATTAGCATTGATGTGTGTTTGGTGGTGTGTGATTATTATTTATTGTTTATAACTTTTGGCCCAAGTGTATGATAACGGACGGTGACATCATCTGCCTAGCTCTTACGAGAGTCTAGGAGGTTCTTGGCGACTAGCCCGTGCTGCTTAGACGGTCGGAGGCATCCGTACCGTTCCATGCCGGTAAGTAGGGACCGAGGCGGGACCATGGTGATCTCGTGTCACAAAACTAAGTTGAATTAGAACGTGATGTGACTTAATAATAAAAAGATAATAAACTGGAATTGTGTGCTTTGAAAATATTGTGTGTTTATGATGATTTACTTGTATTTATTGTATGTTATATGGTCTTTAGTCTTTGTGGTCCCGTTTATTTGGGTGCGTTCCGACTCTCTGCGGTGGCCTTGATCTGCCCCCGCGGTCGAGCAGGAGAAACTTCGTCTTCTTCATTTCTTCGACTGGTTTCTTGCTCCTAGTGCCTCCTTCTCTTGTTGGGCCTTCTCCAAACCTTCACCACAGGTCCTAGCTTCCTCACCATGACCTAAACGAGATAAAGAAAGGGATATGCAAGGGTTTACTAGATCTCCCTTCAAAAGCTTCCTCCATAGCCATGGAGGTGAAGAAAAGAAGAAGAAGAAGAAGAGAAAACAAGCAGCAAGAGGAAGAGGGAAGGAGACCACTTACCAAAACAGATCCGGAATAACCAGGCTGCAGCTCCTACCCAACTCTCCCAAGACACAAGAAGGTGAGAGCAAGCAAGAAGGAAGAGAGGAGTGGAAGAAAGAAAAGAGCGTGAAATGGAAATGGGAAATGGGGAGAGGGAATAATGAGGCTGACAAACTGGTGGGGATATCCAAGGGTCAGCAGCCCCCTTTGTCCCCTCACTCCTCTTCCCAAGGTCGGAAGGTAAAAAGGGACCCCCATTCTACGTTAAAAACTCGTACTCAGCAAACGTGCTTGCGGGAAATAAGCCGCAGATGCGGGAAGCTCGGAAACAACTCGACTTCCGGAAATAAAATTTCCGGATGTTACAATAGAATACACAAAAGCTATGTTTTACAATTTTGTGGTCCACAATACTGTCATAGAATACAGATAGAATACTGTCATATAATACAAATAGAATATTGTCATAGAATATACAAGCTTATTGATATTACTGTCCAAATTCCATTCTTAGAACGCACGAATCATACAAAACTAAAGGAAAAACACAACATGAAAGGTATTGAACCAAATTACTGTCACAGGATATTGTCATAGAATACACAAGATTATGAGATTGAGCCATCAGATCTATGTTTTACAATTCTAAAGAGATTTAACCATCACCGATTCTACAGAGTTTCAAAAACTTCGCATCTACGATTCTAAAGAGATTGAACCAGAATCCCCTCTCTGTGGATAAACTTTTACAATTATGAGATTGAACCATCACCGATTCCAAACGAAAATCAACCAACCTCTCTTCTTTGCTTATCTTGGTTGAGCTCCACAAAATCTGGTTTCTTAATTGAAGCTCGCAACCACTACAATTTGGGATTTCCCTCGTATTAGCAACATTATATTTATAAGAATCAACTATGAATTTATGGGGTGAGAAATTAGAGGAGGTGAGATTCAGAACTTCATGAGGTGAGAAATTAGAGGAGACTAGGGTACGAAACTTACCTCATGTGAACATTTAGTTGATGCCGGAGGCAAATTGCTCATCAAAACAGTGCTTTGATAATTTGAGAAGGTGAGGTCGATTTGCTCATCGAAACAACGGTTTGCACCGGCATCGATTTGAGGAGATGAGATCGTTTCTGCACCGGCATCGAATTGTTCATCCAAACTTTTTCGAGCCTCTGGACTTCATACGGATGAAGAAGGGATGAACTTTTGCTTATCCGACGATTGAGTTTGGAGCATTCTGGACTTCAAACCATATGGACCTTGACAAAACATTAGGCCCATTGAATTGCTCCTTCAAACCATATGGACCTTCACTTATATTAGGCCCATATATCATGTTATCCAATTAGTTGTATTATGGACCCATATATGGTGTGTTGGACTTGGATTTTGCAGTCCATAAAATTGTGTTGTACTTTGATATTGAAGTCATTGATCCAATTAGGCTCATTTATATTAGAAGCCCATCATCCTATATTTCTATCTAGTTATAATTTTTATAAAAAAATAAATAAACCCCCTAATTAATACCTTTGTCTCCCACTTTTTCAACACCCATTAAAATACTAATTTCTTTCACTTAGTAGGTGAAAGGGTGACCCACCCAGTGGTTCACCAAAACATTGTCCAACTTTTATAAACCCTATAAATAATAAATCAAAATCACGCAACTTTTTACACGTATATCTTAGTATCTATCTTATTCAACAACCAACAATGGTAATTAATGTTATTTTTTAATATTTTTATATCACTATATTTATGTTTTGTTTATCTTTATATATAAAAAGAACACATAATGCAACAAATTAGGGTAGTTAAAGTTTCTAAAACCATGTAGTTTTTTTATGGAAATCAGAAACTAATCATTTTAGGTATGCGGTTTAGATATTATATTTTTAAGGAATTGAACCACTTAGAATTGAATCGCAAAGCAACTGTTTGGAACCGAACCACAAAGGAACTGTTCGGAACTAAACCGGAGCCGTTTAAACTAGAATACAACCGTTTGAGACCGTGATTAGAATAAACCAAACCGGAACTAAATTTGTTAAATTGAATATGACAAATTTTGTTTGCATCTAGATTTTATTAGTTAAGTGATAAAATCTATTTTAGCATACTTTCCACCATCATTCTTATTCATCTTTTAAGCATATAGTGTGTATTTGCATCATATTATGGGTTCCCCCCTTTCTTTTTGTATTTTGGAAATCTACTCGTGTGTTCATAATATTGCACACATTATAGTCCTTCTAGAAGCTAAAATGGAGTTATAAGTAGAATAATGTCTACAACACACTAAGAATTGTCTCTGCTATCAAGACAGTTGAGATCAAGACTGAATTGATTGAGATTCAAGAGCGAAGGAATGAAGATAACTCAAGGCAAGACATCGAATATGTTGTAAGGGTGAAATAATAGGAAGAGGCAAAATAGCCAAAAGAGTCGTTATTACGATTCTTAGCGGTTAAGAAGTCCGGATTAGGAATGCCCATTTTCCTGAAAAAAATTATGGAATAAAATACTATTTTGATAATATTCCGGATTTTCTATTCCAAATTCGTAAAGTTTGGAGACCCAAAAATATAACCGCGTTTCAATTAATTAAATTGAATAAAATTTATCATATATCATATATATATATATATATATATATATATATATATTTAAAATTGTAAAGTGAGATGGCGACTTATATGCATCTTCGGTATATTACGTTTCAAGTGAATCCAATTGAAAGTTCATCCTCATCCTTGAAATTTCCAATAACACAAAATGTGTGCATACACGTGATATGTCTATGTGAGAATGAGCTTGTTAACATATGGTAATAACCCATATAGAGCGAGACACATAAGTGCATTGGCTACACACATGGACTTGGGTAGAAATATATTCTGTATTAGCTTGAAATGGTGCACCTGGATCGACATTAATTAGCTTGTATTGACAATAGGAATCCTAGAGTCATGGCTAGGATTCCCTCAATATTAAGAATGGAGGGTGCGACATAAGCGAATAAGATCTGTCTGGTAACATGGGGTACCAACATAGGGGTTGGATCCATGGGACGATCAGAGTTCAAATGAATAATAAATGGGTATCACCGACCAATAATACGCATTTACATGAATGTTTCGGCCATAATTGCATGTCTATATAGTATGGATAGGTTGATGTGTTGCATATACTATATGTGTGATTAGTAGAATCTCTCGTGGACAAAATTTTGATCTTGATCTAATGGTTTATACCGACATGTTTTTAGATATTCGTGCTCTAGGGATGTTGCATGGACGTAAGTTGCAAGATGTGGTCCGTTGGGGCTATCATCTCCCAGGGTTGGTTGTTTTATTTGAGTTTCCCGCTTGTTGGCGGACATGTGTGATTGCCTATAAGCAATGTTGTCAAATGTTGTTTTTTAGGACGACGGTTGTGTTTTTACATCTATGAAGCTTAAGTTGTCATTTTGGGTGCATATGCATGCGCATGGTTTTGTTGTGTGAACATTTAAAATACAAGTTGAATGTTGTCATCAATTGTCCATGCTTCTTGTTGCAAGGTCCTATAAGTGATGTTGTTATCAAGCTAACTGATGGACCCACCCTAAGACCCCTAGCCAAGTGGCAACTTGGGTTATTAATAATCCGGGTCGTTACACCGGTCCCATCATGCATCTGGTTTGGACGCTATGTCTTTCCTTTCTCTCAATCTTACTTTTTTTAGAGATAACATCACAACGTTAGTTGGAACATAGGTATTAACTCTTCATTATTTTATTCCTTAAAGATAAGGTTTAGTAGGATTAACCTCAAACCCTAGAAGGACGAGGTTTTAAATCCTCCTTGTAAATAAGGCTTTTCAACCATTAGTTTTTTAATCTAATTTTCATTCAAGAGTTTCGTCTTTGATACAATAAGTTGTCCACCTTGCCCTAAAAATCGGTCGATCACGGTAATTCCTTCATTAATATAAGTCAAAATCCTATAAGTTCATGTCTTGTTGATTTCTCTTGTCCCAAGATCTGATGAATCTGACTTTGTATGGATAATTTATTGTGTTGATAATGAACTATGTCCCTTTCATAAATGTCTTAACTCATGTGTTATGATAGATTATTGTTTGTCTATTACAAGATGTAAAAGTTGCGCATAAATCTTTTTTTATTTTACATGTGCTTCAAAGTATTAATTGTAAGAAACGTCAATTGCATGGTTAATATTTTCGTATTTTGTAAGATGTGAGAGTTGTGCAAGATTGTTTCCTTTATATCATGATATATATCATATTTGGATATGATTATTAACAATTGAAATTTGAAATGCATTGTTCTAGTGATTCAGATTTTGGAATGCTTTTATTTTTGTTGGATTACAAGTTATGTTTACTCTCGACTTTTCTAATATTAGATGACTCAATACAAACCCTTTCTCTCCCTTATTGTTATTGATTCTTTGTTCTCATAACAATCTGCTGACTTGTGAACATCGCTCGGTTGACCTATATTGTTTTCTTCCTTTACATGATTTTTTGTTATATTCTATACAATCATACTACATTCGGTCTCAACCGGTTGGTTTAACCCTTTTTGTTGGACGATCCTTATCCATTCGTGTTTTGTTACCGGTTTATAATTAATCAGTCAAATTATTACTCCGTTTCCTTATATTCAATCTTGATCCTTTACTACAATCGAATCTTTTATTATTTGCAATATTTACATTATTTAAGGATGACATTTCAACCCTAATCATTTAGCATTTCATTTTGAAATCGTCTCTGTAACCCACAAACCCAACAAACATTAGTCATGTATGTATTAGTCATGTATATAGATGCTTTAATTTTCACATGGTTTATCTTACACAACTCTAGTTCTCTATAACTCAAATATTATAATAAAAGAGTACATTTGGTTGAAAATTTTGATTTAAGAACTAGTGATTCCAAACTATATAATAAATTTATTTATTAAATGTAAAAGTATTCTTAAAGTATTAAAAAAGATGATATGTTAAAACAAGTTTAAATGTAGACTTTTTTGAACCCTAAAAATATCGAATTATCATCATGCAATTGTCTGCACATATATTTATCTATCCAATTAATCCAACAACAAGCGATGGTAATTAATGTTAACTATTTATATTTATGTTTATATTTTATTTTACATTAAAGAACATATGTCCCAATAAGTAAACTATTACCTTTTTATCAAAATATTATAACTTTAAATTATGGTAGTGCCACTTTATAAAATGTGAAATTGATTTGTAGGGTCAATATTCTTAAAATATATAATTTTTTATAATGAATTTTCGTGTATAGTTAGAGTCCAACCACTAGTATATATATGTAACTATATTTAGGATTTAATTTCATGACTTACATATATTCAACTTGTTTGAAAATTTGTCTAAACATAACACATCATTAATTTCCTTCTTGATGAAAGTCATACAAGACTAAAAAATAGTTGAGTAAAAGAGATAAGTAGGCTTTTATTGTATAATTGTAGATTGAGTAGGCAATTATGTATCAATGGGGATAAACTAGGTCTCTTGCAAATTTATAATAAAGATAAATTCGATAATAATTGAATATACTTTCAAAATTAAAAAGATTCTCTCCCTTAATTGTTTTAATTAAATAAGAAAAATGAGAGTGGTCCTCTACAACTATGGAATTAGTTTCAACATTCAAAAGATTCTCTCCCTTAATTAATATGACTGTTTTTTAATTAAATAAGGAAAATGAGAGTGATTCTCTGCAATTAAGGAATCAGTTTCAACCAACACATTCTGTTTCATTGTCATTCTAAATTCACGATATCCACCATTTTTTTAGGTCGATAACCACCATTTTCATAGAGAATCGATCATCGTCATCCAAAAATCATTGTTTCTGTGCGATTGTTAGTGAATTCAGTATATGAATTGACAGACATCGTTGAGGATCGGAATCGATAAACATATCATTCGATTTAAGGGCGATCGGTTTCTGCAATCTGCTTCAATTTAGCGTCCCAAATCATTGATTGCTGTTTTTTGCGTCCAGATCTGTAAGGTGAGTTTTGTATTTCATATTATGTATCACAACAGGTTGTTGTTCAACCTTTTTGCCTTTTTTTCATGGGTGGATTCGGAACTGTATTTGTGCTGTGTATGAAAATTTTGTACATAATTTTCACAGACAGCACAAATTCTGTACATAATTTTGTACATAATTTTCACAGACAACACAAATTCTGTACATAATTTTCACAGACAGCACAAATTTTGTACATAATTCTCACAGACATCACAAATTTCGTACATAATTTTCACATATAACAGAAATTTTGTACATAATTTTCATAGACAACACAAATTCTGTACATAATTTTCGTGGAGATTTGTGCTGTCTGTGAAAATTATGTACAAAATTTGTACTCCGATTTATGCTCATAAACCGTATCCCGAAAAATTTATGTACAAATTTATGCTCCGATCGCAGGTTGAAGATGAAGAAGACGAAAAAGACGAGTGTTGTTGGAGTTGCGTTTGAAGAATCTCCACGAAAACAATGGCGCTTATTTTTCAAAAGGAGTTGAGAGTGGAAGTTGAAGATGAAGATACGATTCCCATATCTTCAATTAATATTCAATTACTATATTAATTTAGTTTATCTTTTTAATTTTTGTCAGTTATTTATCCTCCTGAATAAAAGGCCATTTAATAGATTCTCTTATTTAAAGAATTTTTAATTTCATTTACTTTTATTTTTTGGCTAAAAAATAGAGGGGCCTAGATTATATCTCTAATAGAAAAAAAGACTTCTCTACACCAATTTTTTCAAAAGAGTTATATAAGAAGACTTATGTTAAATAAAAAACTGAATTTGGATAGCAGTTTTTCAACACGTCCTTAGATATTGGTGTGATAAAAACATTATTTTAGTATTATTATTTAATCCTAAATTCTAATGTTGAAGTTACTATAAAAAATTTTATGAAAAAAGAAATTGATAAATGTAATATATTATGGGAAGCGTTCACCTTGGGAGTAAGGTTACACTGCAACATTGCGGAGTAGTATGGGTTGTTTTTGGATTTGATCCAATAATTTAGATTAGTCCATGTCATTTAATATTTTATGAGAGGCGAAATGATAATTTTACAGTTTTTAGATGGTACCGGGAGAATTTTGTCTTTTTTTTCAAAAGCTATTTAAGGAGGGGGACGCGGTGATATTTTTATAATTTTCACATGAATATTGTAATAGTTATTATTTTAGTTCACATCGCTCAAAATTTTTATAGTAACAGTTCTAATATTTTTTATAGTTAGTTCGTGTTTTGTTCTATTTATTATTTATATTTTATATGTTGTAATTTGATTGCTTCTAAAGCTCTTATTTACTTAGAATTTTGAGGGTTGTGTTCAAGAACACTTAGAACTAGAAGAGAGGAATGAACAAGAAGAGTATATATCTTGCTTGCTCTTAGTGCACTTGTTACAATGTGTGAATGCCTCTATTTATAGGCAAAGTGAAGGTGAATTTCCTAATAGAAAATTAGGAGGGTAAAGAAGGTGAACAATTCACCTTGTACAATTTACCACAAAATATCTAGCAATAATTCACTATAGAATTCTCCTAGCAATCATGTTAGTAGACATACAAGTATTTGTAACTTATACTTGTAGAATGTATGTCTAACATGTATTTGTGATATTCCATAACACTCCCCCTTGAATGTTCACCTTCTTCCATTATCAAACTTGAGCGGTTGTTGTTCACTCCACACTCATTATACGCTTGGGTGAAGCTGCCTCATTAAAAATCTTGTCAGGAAAAACCCAATGGGATAAATTCCTGATCGAAGGGAAAAAGAGTGCAGCGCGTATAATGCTCCCCCTGATTTCAACACATGTCTCGGAATCTACACATTCCAATCTTGCGCACAAGCTCTTCAAATTTCTTCGGGCACTAGGGGTGGGCATCGGATCGATCCGATCCGATCCAAATACCCGGATATTCGAGTAGAAATTTTCATAAAACCCCCGATCCGGATCCGATCCGTATCCGGCCGAATATCCAACACTTTTTCCCGGATCGGGTCGGATAATTATCCGCGGATATCCGGCCGATCCGTTTGATCCGAATTCCAAAATATAGTTGTAATATCCAGAAATTTTCTTTCCGTTGTTCCGAGTAATACTAGAGTTGACCGATCTTAATCTTGGTATACCCTACCTATTTTCTTTTATTTTCAAGTTTTATCATTTTATGTGAAGTTAATCACATCAAATGTACTTTGATCAACTCCTATGATTTTATGTGAAGTCTTAATCATATAATCACTTCTAAGGGACACTCTTGCAATACTAGAGTAAATGGCTATTTTGGACTAAGTAAGTCATGACAAGTTTAACAAGACCATGACATTACAAGGCCAAGGTGCTTCATTGCTTAATTACCATTATGTCCAGCCCATCACCGGTGCACAGATTGGGCCAATGCAAACATCAAGGACAAGCTGCCCAAGTACAAGTATGAGGTGTCCGGCAAGGATACATGGAGTACTCCATCTGGGGCCCAAGGGGAAGAGCTCTCCACATGGACCACATGAGTTACGATCCAGGTCAGCAGCAAGGTTTCCGTAACTCTCTCTCCTACCCCACGTTATACCCCATTTCAAGATCAATTCATTTTCTTCCCTCGTTCCTGGTCTGCACCTGCCCGCCTTCACGTCCACCTTCCCTACCAATCTTCAACCCTTCCTTCTACAGATTATAGCAGTTCATTCCCTTAACCATCTCTAAGATCACCTACTTACCTTGGGACGATGGAGAACGGCAACCACTTGTAACTCGTGAGCGGGGAAGACGGTGCTCCTGAATCTGGACTCTCCCTCCATACACGCTGGCTTGAGCAGTTGAGACTGGTTTTCACGTCGTCAAGTAGCGAAGGAGGAGGCTGCAGCGACGACACACCAGGAGACACCATCGACCAACACTACTCCTCTCCTCCTGCACTGCGCAACTCGACAATCCACCGGTACACGATCGCAACCATCATCAGAGGCATATTGCCTTCCTACAAACACCAGACCAATCCTGGTTGTCCCTGCTTCAGTAACATCGCAGCAAATATCGACCTCCCTCACGTCCAGTAAGTATTTCTTTTTATCGACCTTATCGATGTGTCCCTTTCGTTTAATCTGGACCTGTGTCGATCAGCAGCCATGGAAACCTTCTCCCGCACCCAGTAGACAATCCTGGACTCGTATCACAACTACAGGGACTCCTCGTCACTGTCGAGATGCAACCAATTACCGAGATCTGCAACCTAGCACACATGATTTGGGAACCAGGGACGGTCCTCCGTCCTCCAAGCCAGCCGGTGAGAGGCACGTCTCCCTGGAACATATAGAACAACCTGGTAAGCAGCCCTAGCCCTAATTGCGATTCATTGAAGAGGAAGAGTAAATGTTAATTTAGATCTACTATTTGCCAAGCATAGGGATCAAACTTGACACGACTAGGTTAGATCCAGAAACCAAACATGTTGTTAGTAAGAATTGAACCTATGACCTCTTTCAACTCTTATTATTTTGTTCTAGAAAACTGGGTTACACAGCCTCTTTGAGTCCATCTTTTGTTGAGTTAAATTAATAATTCACCGTTCAAATTTTGATAGATTGTAGATAGATATGCATAGTATAATGTATCAAAAGTTGCGACCGATCCAACGGTCAGATCGGGATCTATAAGGACTCAAAGAAGGCTGGTTGTGATGTTTGTGAGATCCCCTAATTTTGGCTAAGTATGGAAATTCTAGATGTTGGAACCATCTTTGGAGATTTGTGTAGGAGTTGTGGTGTAGTGTTTTTTTTGAGAGTTATTTGCTTCTATGAGTAGCATGTATAGTATAGAAGACCTAGATTTTATTTTAGAATTTAATATTATTTATTTGAGCTTCATATCCTAAGCCAAAGATGCACCATAGTGACGTTGCATGAAAATCAAGAGTGTGTTTAATTCTTTAAGTCTTTAGAGAACTTCCTTTAGAGAGTTAGAGTGTGGTTTGAGTTCCAAAGAATAGTTTGTTATAAAAATCTTCTAGAGTTTCGGGACTAGGGGTAAAATGATCATTTTTCCCCTAGGAGGGTATTTTAGTAATTTCTCTTATGATGGGTTTGTACATCTAGAAGTTATAGATTTCTAAGATTGTGGAACGTATTTTGATCCACTTGCCTCTTATGACAGGCAATTGAGTTTGGACGGTTACTTACCGAATTGAGATTTAGACAGTCGAGATTGATTCAGGTAAGTCCTTTGGGCTTACTTAGCTGACTTCTGAAAATGAGTGTGAATAATGATAGTGGTGTGTGAATGACATGTTTATAGTGGTACTCAGTAGTAATTACCTACCGACCTATACATTGGCCTAAGAGTAACGGGCGGTGGCATTCTGCTCAGTTAGCCTGAGGGCGCTGGGGGTTTCTTTAGGGACTAGTCCACACTCGGTTTGTAGTGATGCTACCAGCGGAGGTAAGCTAGACCTACACCAGTTGGATAAGGAACGGAGGCGAGAACTCTTAAGATTTCTCGTGCCACAACTGAAAAATGGAATAAGGTGAATCACGAAATTATTAGATAATAATCGGTTTTTGGGTCAGGATGATGATTGTTTTATGTTATCTTGGTTGTGTTTGTGCTATCTTTATTTTTTACTTATATTTAGATTGTTAGCTAACGGTTTATCCGTGTTGTAGATTTTGAAGAGATAGACAGTTGCAGAGAGATCTGGGATGGATGGTCAGCCGGGTCCACGTATTCATTAGATGGGGACGGGGGAGTCTCCCATACAGCATGCATGTTATGTATATGTATATGTTTTTGTAAGGCTGTCACATGTTGTTCGTCACTTAGCGTGCATGCAAATAAGCTTTAATTATAAAACTAGAAATCAAGCAAGCGAACCTGCAGTGTACGGATCGATATAGTTGAGCAAGAATTCCAGAGTATCGAACACAGGGGTTTGGGGGGTTAAATCCGGTTATAGATTATCAAGCAAGTAGATGTATGAAGCTTTTCAAATTATTGGGAAAACAACAATCCTAAAGATCCAGGAATCCAGCTGTGGCAATCGATTCAAGATATACTAAAGATATAAGGACAGAGTTAAGGTATGCAAATGTATACGAATGTAAGATAGTCGTACGGTGAAGTTCCAAAAACCTTATATGACTCACCTAGAAGACACTTTCTATAAAGGTTGTTGAGGCTTCAATATAGAAAGGATCTAAAGGCAAGAATTAACGTCAAACACCCAAACTTATAATCCAAGGATCAAGACTAACTAAACCGATTACGGTTGTGACACTCAGAATCGAGGTAGAGGTTGTTGAGGCTTCACTACCACCTAGAAAAGGCAAGCCAAGACTAAGTTAAAGCAAATCTTTAACTTTGGATTAAAGTAAAAGCAAGTTCGTAAACTGACACAAAATTACGGGTAGTTCTTGAGTTCCACGGCCGTGGAAGCTCAAGAACAGACCAGATTAGGTTCGTCGGCGATTCTCTCTAACTCTCAGGGTCCAATCTGTTTACGATCGATCTATCATCATCTAAGCCACAACTATCAACCCTTCACCTTAGAATTGTTAAATGATTTTAGCCAACAACAGTCATATTGATATCAAATTCAAGATTTAAAAGAATGAAAGATGAAAACTTCCGAAAACCTTCAATAACTTTCAAGTCAATCTCAAATCCACAAATCAAGAACAATAACGTCAATAGATTCGGAATAACACAAACAATCACGAATCTTAGATAAGAAGGAAGAACGGGATGTCAATCCGTCTTTTAAATCAAACCTAAAGATAAAGCGTAACCTTCTTGCGAACAATCTTCCAAATCTCAACTCTTCCGTCAATCCGGAGATCTCAATAGCAAAGCGCAAATCTCTCAATCACAATCTCCGCAAGATGTGAAATTAAGGCAAGTCCAAGCGTAAGCGAAAATGCGTCTAAGCAGAGGCAGAGGTGACGGAATCTCTCTTCTCCCGTCCTTTTATAGTGTAAGATAAAATATAAGCTCGGCCCAATTGCGTAGAAGATCGTGGCTTAAAGTATGGCGTAAAAGATCGCCAAGATCACGGTCGTGGAAGGGTTCCACGACCGTAATTTAGAGCGTGGAAATTGTCACGGTTTGTTTCAATCCTTCCACAGCCGTAGAAGTTGCTGGAATGAACCACGCTTCCCTTGCCAAAGTTCCACGGCCGTGGACTTGAACGTGAAATGTAGTACGGCCGTATTTTAGAGCGTGGTTTAGGGGTAAACCGTAATTCTTCCTTTCCTCGTGCTATTCTTCAAGTTAGCACCTTCCTTAGCTCCTAGAGATGTCCTCAATCCTTGAAAATGATCGATCAAACTCCATCCTTGCTCAATTCGTTCGGAAATAGCTCTTAATTGCCTACAATCAACATAAAGCTTGTGTAGATCTCTATATCGATATTATAGACAAACTAGCTCACAAATGCATCAATGCTTAATCAATGACTATCAATATGGATGAAATACACGTAGAAAACGTGCCTAAAATATCACAATATTTCATGCTAACAAATAACCCCATACTTGCCACTTGCTTGTCCCTAAGCAAGGTCTTTCAAAAGCTTTAAAACACAAGTTAGGATGAAATATGTGTACCTTCTCAAAGCAAAACTTCTTTTGGATGAATGTGCCTTCTAATCAATAGATCATTCTCAAATCTTGCTTCATTCGTTTATAAGACTTTCATACACTTAATCAAAGAGTAAAGAGTAAAGAAAGCTCATGAATTAATCAAACTTCCATGTAAACATCATAACCTTCAAACATTATCAAAATCAATCATAAGAAACTTCAATTTAGATCACCAAGTCATATAACATTCTTTTGATCTTAAGGACTTTCAAACAAGGTCTAGAATGTTGAAAGGGAAGGAAAACTTTAAGGAATGTGGTGCATGAATCCGGGAAAGTGGATAACTACTCTTTTCTTCTTCTCTTGCGGTTTCCGCGGCACTTTCAACTTAGAGCTTCGCTCTCTTCTTTTCATTTTTCGACTTTACTTTTGGAGTTATGGATAGAGGTGCACAAAAACCGAAGCCTAGGAGATTGGCGTTTCTCAATTTTCATGAGATGCCTCAAACCCTTAGCGCACATACTATAATCCGCTAGGAATATCGCTCAATCCGACTTTGGCAAGACACAAACACCCGGCTATGTGAATGGTGCCGAGTTAATCATCATCATGATTGACTTCCCCAAACCTACAATTTCTTTCTATTCTTTTGATTGCAAATAATTGCTTTCAAGGCCCTCCCACATCAAACATGCCAATATCAATCAACTCCTCCAAATTCCCGGATAGGTAAAGGAGGTCATTATTTCAATGAGGGGCTAAATGATCAAAGAAAGAAGAAAGAAAATTGAATTGCCTTAATCATCTCAACAAGAAGTATAAGAACTTATAGTGTGATTTCAACCTTATTTTCTCAACATGATTTAAGTAACATTCATCACATTATGAAATTTGCAAAAGAGGTATAATCAACTCATTCAGTTTCTTTTCAATTCACTATTCGTTTAAGCATGCAATTGTCATCAAAACTCAATTCACAAGTGGTGATTATCATAGAAATCATCTCTATCCTTAGAAGCACAAAATTTTTCAATTTTTATGGGTTTTTCAAACTCTTTTTCATGCAATGCAATAATGAAACGTGTAACAATATAATGAAACATGCAAGATAGTCTCAATAGAAGCAATCAAAGTGAGTAAGAATTATTACAGACGATTAGTCACACCCCACCCCATACTTGGAACAAACATTGTCCCTAATGTTCATATAAAAGAAAAAAAGAAGAAAAGAAAGAAAGAAAAAGAACTCACAAAATGGCGGTGGAGCGGCTAAAGCTGTCGGTCATCATCGTCATCACTGCGGTGGAGGTGGAAATGGAGAGAAGCTAGGATCGTAGTACCGCCCGAACTGCTGGCGGTAGACATCCCTCATCATATGGTCGAGGTCGTCCATACGTGCATCTCTAGTGTTGGCTCGAATCTCCAATGCTCCCACCCTATCAGAAAGGTCGGTGGCCCACTCCGGCAGCTGCTCATACCAACTAGGCGGCTGGCTGTACCACCCCGGTGCATCTGAAGGTGCTGGTGCTGGTGGCGGCGGTGCCTGTGTAGACCATGGTGGTGGAGCTCCGTACCACGCAGGAGGGGTCTCCATCCAAGTGGGTCTCTCGCTCACGCTGGCGCGGCGAGAAGATGATCCTGAAGCTCTGGCGGGACGTGGAGAACGTCTAGGCATGTCAGGAGCTATGTCCGGCTGATCCGGAAATGTGCCAAAATCCTGCTCAGCTCCTCCTCTTCCTCCCTCATACTCATCTCTCATCTCCTCCTCCTCAACTACAAGTGGTGGTGGGACATATGGAGGGGCTGCAATCCTGTTCCCATGCATAGCAGCGAACGTCTCCTTCCAGTTATGGCATCCAGCCATAATGGAATACTCTGGAAGCCACTCAATGCCTCTCCCCGTCCTGCTCTCCCATGGCATAGCTGCGTAAGGTGGACCTCTATAGGTGGGGAAGATGAGACCTCTAGTCATAAAGGCCTGGAGTCCTAGGGGTACAGCGGGGATACGTGTACAAGCAGAAAAATCTACCCCTAATGTCCTAGCAAGGTGGGAGACTATCCCACCATATCCAATGTTGTCAGCCCTCTTGTTCTTTAGCTTGCTCATGGTAGAAGCTAAGAGGGTGGCGCAGTCAGCAGGTCGTCCATATAGCATGGAGTAGAGAAGAAAGAGCTCATCCGTCTTGATCTTCTGAGGTGTCTCCGTCCTAGGGAAGAGACACTCAAAAAGTACCCGGTGATCAATCTTCAAGGCTAAGTGATACATCAGCTTAGCCTTGGTATCAGCTGGTTGCCAGCGGTCCTCGTTGGCATAGATCATGGCTACCTCTTCCCAGAAATCCTTGGCGTAAATGCCGTTGGGAAAACGATCATTGAAGGTCTCTTGGAACCCAAAGAAGGCTCCAAACTCCCGGATGGAGAAATCATAGTTTCTTTCCATCAGACGGAAAGAAACTGTCCTATCAATATGGCTATGCTCAAAAGATGTCACAACCTCTCTCGTAATCTCCTCATATGCGTCTTCTTGAATAGCGAAAAGACGATAAAATCGGCTCTATCCAAGAGCCAAGTAAGGTCCCCTATGACATGTAGAGGAGCTAAATCCTCCAATAGTAGGTACTTAGGTTCTATAACAGCCCTCTTATGGATCCTCTCTAAGGCGTCGAGATGATCCTCGTGAATGGTGGGGACCCTAGGGCTAGGAGGTGATGGTGATGAAGGTGATGATGGAGGTGAAGGGGATGAAGGTGGTGGTGCTCTAGAGAATGAAGAGGAAGAGGGGTTGCCCTTCCTCTTTTTATTCTTATCCTTCTCTTTGTTCTTGTCCTTATTTCTCCCGGACACTCTCCTCACAAAATCCATTTTCTGTTGAAAACCACGGTCTGTTCTTCAAATTCCACGGCGGTGGAACGTCCAGGAACCGTGGTTTCTCTCAAAATTTCGCAAATCTCAACAATCAATCACCAAATTCCACAGCAGCAGTCCTATACTAATTCTCTTCCAATTCCAATCAGTTATTCCTAAAAATTCTAGCAAATGTAGGTCCGAATCGACAAAGATAGAGAAGAGCGAAAAAACCTAGGTTTTCGGATTTTTAAATCCGAATTCTGCTTTCCTTGATGAATTGCCGCTCAAATTGTTGTTTGGATCTTGTTGGTGGTTGGATTTGCTTCAGTTTGGATCAAAGAATCGTTAAAAACGATTAACGAACGAAGATTTGAGGTGAGAGGAGGCAAATCAGCGAAATAGGGCGTGGAATTGGGTTTGTGATGTTGTGTTTTTGTGAAGAACGTGGTTTATATAGTGGCCGGCAAAATTTTTGAAAACCACGGTCTATCGGGGGGTTCCACGGCCTTTTTGTGAAGAACGTGGTTTACATAGTGGCCGGCAAAATTTTTGAAAACCACGGTCTATCTGGGGGTTCCACGGCCGTGGAATTGTACGGAACCGTGGTTTTGGTGATTTTTCAAAGGCTTTTGGAAATTACGGTCACTGTAGCTGTCACGGCTGTGGTTTAGACCGTGGAACTCTTTGTAATGCTCCAAAGTCCAAGTTTCGTCACTTTTGTTCAAACTTTCTCTTCCCCTTTCCTTTTCCACTGTTCCTACATCCAAAAACACAAACATACCGGAAGGAATCGAAGGCAAAATAAAGCAAAAACGTCTAAACTAAGCTAAACTATGAATCAAAAACAAAAACGTAAATGCAATACCTTGGGTTGCCTCCCAAGAAGCGCTTTGTTTAAGGTCCGTAGCTAGACCAAATTCGCACTTATTCGAGTGCGGTGGGCGCGAGCTCTTCAGCTTGGAGTTCCGGCGTATACTTCTTGAGTCGTTGACCGTTCACCTTAAAGCTTCCGCCCGCTTCACCCCATACTTCAACTGCACCATGGGGGAAAATACGTTTGATTAGAAAAGGTCCGGTCCAACGAGATTTAAGCTTACCTGGAAAGAGACGAAGCCTTGAATTGAAGAGGAGAACTTGATCTCCTTCTTTGAAGTCCTTTGGAATGATATGCTTATCATGCCAACGCTTTGCTCTCTCCTTATAGATCTTGGCATTCTCATAGGCGTTCAAGCGAAGTACTTCAAGCTCATTAAGGTCCAAGAGACGCTTCTCTCCCGCTTCCTTCATGCTGAAATTCAACCACTTGATAGCCCAAAACGCCTTATGCTCTAACTCTACCGGTAAGTGACAAGACTTCCCATACACAAGGTTGTATGGTGTGGTTCCTATGGGAGTCTTGTACGCAGTCCGGTACGCCCATAATGCATCATCAAGCTTCAAGGACCAATCCTTCCTAGTCCTTGAAACCGTCTTCTCTAGGATTCCTTTGATCTCCCGGTTTGAGATCTCAACTTGTCTACTAGTTTGTGGATGATAAGGGGTGGCGATCTTGTGAGTAACCCCATACTTAGCTAGAAGAGCTTCAAAGCGCCGGGCGATGAAGTGAGAACCTCCATCACTAATGATAGTCCTTCGTGTCCCAAATCGTGGGAAGATGGTCTTGTTAAAGAACTTAACCACCACCATGGCATCATTGGTGGGAGAGGCAATTGCTTCCACCCATCTAGAAACGTAATCCACTGCCAAGAGTATGTATTGGTTTCCACAAGATGATGGGAACGGTTCCATAAAGTCAACTCCCCAAACGTCGAAAATCTCCACCTCTTGGATGTTATTGAGAGGCATCTCATTCCTCCTAGAGATATTTCCTGTTCTTTGACAAGCATCGCAGCAGGAAACAAAGGTTTGCACATCTCTAAATAAAGTAGGCCAAAAGAATCCAGATTGCAATACCTTAGCGCTAGTTTTGTTTGAACTAGCGTGTCCTCCACATGGTAGTGAATGACAATGGCGGATGACACTTTGCATCTCGTCTTCCGGCACACATCGCCGAATGATGCCATCCGGACCTCTCTTAAAGAGGAGAGGTTCATTCCAAAAGTATTCCCGAATATCCTTAAAGAACTTCTTTCTTTGTGCGTAGGATAATCCGGGCGGTATCTCCTGACAAACCAAATAGTTAACAAAATCAGCAAACCATGGTTTGTTACCTTTGGAGATCACATCGATGCACTCCTCTATAATGTGTAAGTGTTCGTCCAGGAAGGAGTCATCTATAGGTAGATGGTCGTCCTCTAGATGTGTTAGGCGACTCAAATGATCCGCAACAGAATTTTCCGAACCTTTCTTGTCGCGGATCTCTAGATCGAATTCTTGTAGGAGAAGAATCCATCTAATTAGCCTTGGTTTCGCATCCTTCTTTACAAGGAGGTACCGGATCGCAGCATGATCCGTGTATACAATCACCTTTGCACCTACAAGATAAGAACGAAATTTGTCAATAGCATAAACAATGGCTAAAAATTCCTTTTCCGTAGTGGCGTAGTTGAGCTGCGCTTCGTCTAGCATCTTGCTGGCGTAGTAGATAGCGTGGGTTCGCCCTTCCTTTCTTTGTCCAATAACAGCTCCTATAGCTACGTCACTAGCATCGCACATAACCTCAAAGGGAAGGCTCCAATCCGGAGGTTGGATAGTAGGTGCTGAAATTAGAGCTTCCCGGATCATGTTAAACGCATCCAAGCATTCCTGCGAAAACTCAAAAACTGCATCCTTCATCAACAGATTAGTGAGCGGTTTTGATATTTTAGAGAAGTCTTTTATGAAGCGTCTATAGAATCCAGCATGTCCTAGGAAACTTCTTATCCCTTTCACCGAAGTTGGGGGAGGAAGCTTCTCTATAGTCTCTATTTTCGCTTTATCCACCTCAATCCCTCTATTAGAGATTAAGTGTCCTAATACAATTCCTTCCTTTACCATAAATTGACACTTCTCCCAATTAAGAACTAGGTTAGTGTCTTCACACCTTTGTAATACAAGAGCAAGGTTAGAAAGGCAATTGTCAAAAGAGGAACCGTATACGGAGAAGTCATCCATAAAGACCTCCATGATTTCCTCTATATATTCGGAGAAGATGGCCATGATGCACCTTTGAAAGGTGGTTGGGGCGTTGCACAGCCCGAACGGCATCCTCCTATAGGCAAACGTACCCCATGGGCACGTGAACATGGTCTTCTCTTGATCATCCGGGTGTATCGGAATCTGAAAGAAACCACTATAACCGTCAAGTTAGCAAAAGTGCGAATGTTGTGCTAACCTTTCAAGCATTTGGTCGATGAATGGCAATGGGAAGTGATCCTTCCTTGTCGCATTGTTAAGCTTGCGGTAGTCTATGCACATCCGCCATCCTGTCATGGTTCGGGTAGGAATGAGTTTGTTATTCTTGTTGGTGATGACCGTCATTCCTCCCTTCTTCGGAACTACTTGAACCGGACTCACCCACTTGCTATCGGAGATAGGGTAGATGATACCTGCATCAAGAAGTTTAAGAATTTCCTTCTTGACAACCTCCTTCATGGTCGGATTCAACCGCCTTTGAGGTTGTCTTGAAGTTCTAAAGTCCTCTTCCATTAATATTTTGTGCATGCATAGGGAAGGTTTGATTCCTACTAAGTCTTCTATAGTATAACCTAAAGCTTTCCTATGTTTCCTAAGGACAGCCATAAGCTTACTATGTTCATCTATGGTTAAATCGGAACTAACAATTACCGGATAAGTAGAGTTAGGTCCTAGAAAAGCGTACCTTAGATGAGTAGGGAGTGGCTTTAGTTCCATCGCTTTCGGAGCTTCCAATGGTTCTTGAGGAGTCTCCGATGCCTCCTTAGAAGTGTCTAAGGAAGTAGAAGGTGCTGGAGAAGAATCAAGAGAAGTTGAAGAAGTGGCACAATTTCCTTCGTCCACGGCCAAAATTACGGGTGCTCTGTATGCTCCACGGCCGTGATTTTGGGCGTGGAATGTAGTTACGGGTGCTCTGTTTCCTCCATGACCGTGTAACCCTCTGGAGTGAGCCACGCTTTGGTTGGTGAAATCCACGGCCGTGGAATATAGTGTATGGCCGTGGATTCTCACGTTTTCTGCTTCGTCGTGGAGTTTCTCAAACTCCTCTTCACATACTTCTTCTTGTGCTTCTAAGGCTTCAATTGCCTCATTGCACTCCTCTTCTTCCCCTACATCCATTAGACTCATAGTAATAACCTTTTGCAAAGGATCTTTGAAGAGAATAGCACTTACCTCCTCTCTAGACAACCCTTCCTCATCTTGGATATTGAATATATCCTCATCAAAGATTGGTTCCTTTACTAGAGTGGAAAGAACGAACTCTACCTTCTCCTCTCATATGTGAAAGGCGAGCCCTAGCATTCTTGTAATCAACTATGCAGCCGGAAGTTGCAAGAAACGGTCTTCCGAGTATGATCGGGACCGGACTATCTACAAGAATGTCAAGCACAACAAAATCAATGGGTACAAAGAATTTACCTAGCTTGACCGGGCGTCTTCTACAATACCGACGGGACGAGTGATGGATCGATCCGCCATGTACAACGTCATCTTCACCGGTTTAGGGTCGCCTAAACCGATCTTCCTACATAATGCAAGTGGTATGATGCTCACACTTGCTCCCAAGTCACATAATGCATCATATGTGACATCTCCCACTCCTATGGGAATACAAAATGACCCCGGATCCTTTAGCTTTGGGGACATCTTCTCCTTCATGGTCTTGATGAGATCCGAAGAATCCGAACTCATATTAACCTATCCAAAATTCTCTAACTTTCTCTTGTTAGAGAGGATCTCCTTTAAGAACTTGCCATAAGCCGGCATACCTACAATAGCATCAATGAAAGGTATATTAATATGCAGCTTGCTCATGAGTTCTATAAACTTACCGAATTGTTTATCTAGACGCGCTCTTGCTCTAGATTGAGGGAATGGTAGGGGAGGTTTGTAAGCTGGAGGAGGAACGTAGACATCTTCCTTCTCCTTCCCCTTTTCTTTCTCTTTCTCAACGGGGACTTCTACAAACTTAGGCTGCGGATCGGTAGTTGTCACCCCGCTCCTAGTTGTGATTGTCATCACCCTTCCCTTTGGGTTGTCCTCCGTTTTTCCTGGAAGTTTCCCTTGATTCCTAGGAACTTCCTCCGCATGAGTAAACATTTGGTTTTCTAAAACCTTTTGGGCTTTATCAACCTTAGTTATGTGATCATCAACCTTGATGATGCGAGTCTCTAACCCTTGAAGCTTTCCCAAAATTGTCTTCAACATGGGATCGGGCTTCTCCTTCCCCGAAGTGCTTCCTCCATTAGATGTTTGCCCCTGGCTTTTCAAAGGAGTAGAGGAAGAGGAAGACGGAGTTAGTGAATTTGAATTGGAAGGATAAGAGTTACCGGAGTTTTGTTGATTGGAGCGCCAATTGTTGTTGTTTGAACCCCTATTGTTGTTCCAATTGTTGTTCCGGTTGTTGTTGTTGCCGTTCCAATTATTCCGGTTATTGTTGTTGTTGCGGTTTGTATTCTCACCCCCGTTGTTGTTGTTGCCCAAGTAGCCAACATCTTTTCCTTGTTGCTTTGGAAAGTTGGTCTTGATAGCTTCCTTCAACTCTTTGATCTCATTGTTGAGGGAGAAAATTTGATTTTGAGCTTCATGTGTGAGCTTTGCTCCTTGCTCCACACGATTTCCCTCTACTTTCCTGTGAGAATACTTCTCTATGACCCTTGCTTGCTTCTCAATGAAGTCCCAAGCGTCATCTTCCCTCATGTCCATGAATGTACCACATGAGAGGGATTGGAGCTTGAATTGTGTCTCCACATCCAGCCCCTTATAGTATATCTCCAAAAGTGCGAGCTTGGATATGCCATGATGAGGGAAATCCAAGAGCAAATCCTGAAACCTTTCCCAAGATTGAAACAAACTTTCGTTAGATCTCATGGAAAATGCATTAATCTTACCTCTTAGCTCCGCCGTTTTGGATGGCGGAAAGAACTTAGTGAGGAACTCCGCGGAAAGGTCTTCCCACGTGTCTAGTTTCCCACTAGGAAGAGTTTGGTACCAAGACAATACCTTCCCCTTCAAAGAGAAGAAGAAAGGCTTGAGCTTATAGTTGTTGGTAGTCGCGTTCTTCGGCCTCATCGTCTCCATCATACACTCAAAATTTTGTAGGTGTTGGTGTGGAGATTCAGCGCTTGTTCCGCC
This sequence comes from Fagopyrum homotropicum, assembly GCA_033239125.1. Taxonomy (NCBI): domain Eukaryota; kingdom Viridiplantae; phylum Streptophyta; class Magnoliopsida; order Caryophyllales; family Polygonaceae; genus Fagopyrum; species Fagopyrum homotropicum. Next base: position 134,398,865 of record BSWB01000001.1, on the reverse strand, counting down.
AAATTGGTTTTGGCGAACAAGAGTAATAACCTACGCGTTGAAGCTAAACCCTTGTACATCGTCAACATCGAAGTTCACACCTAAACGGCGTGGTTGCTGCGTTGGATCCATCCTTTGGCCAAGAGTCCTTGGCTCCTCATCCACACGTTCGATCCTCGCATTCCTAGGTGGAATACGGCGATTTGCAGCTGCCCGTGGATGGAATGGATTCACATTGATCGTTGGATCAATTTTCTCTAGCGGTGGCATGGAGGAGTCGCTATCCTCATTAAATGAGTTGGCTCTAACCGATCTTCCCGGTCTCCTCCTTTTCTTTTTCTCCTTAAGGTTGTTTATCTCCAACCTCATTTGGAACATCATGTCCGTTAGATCAACCTTCATTTGGTGACGATCCGTCTCTTCTCTACGTGTCTTCTCACTCCATTGGAGTTGAGCTTCCTTTTCCGCAAGCTCCGATTGGAGATCACGTTCTCTTTCTTCAGCCATTTTCTTTTCCTTACGCTTTTGCCTTAAAGTCCTCTCAAGCTCTTGATCAAAAGGTAAGAGGTCTTCGGTGTTCCTAGACCTGCGCATGCACTTGAAAAGATATCAAATAACAAGGGAAGAGCTCCCAAGCTTGACAACCGAAAACCGAATTCGGCCTAAACCAAATCCCCGGCAACGGCGCCAAAAACTTGTTCGCCACTTAGCGTGCGTGCAAATAAGCTTTAATTATAAAACTAGAAATCAAGCAAGCGAACCCGCAGTGTACGGATCGATATAGTTGAGCAAGAATTCCAGAGTATCGAACACAGGGGTTTGGGGGGTTAAATCCGGTTATAGATTATCAAGCAAGTAGATGTATGAAGCTTTTCAAATTATTGGGAAAACAACAATCCTAAAGATCCAGGGATCCAGCTGTGGCAATCGATTCAAGATATACTAAAGATATAAGGACAGAGTTAAGGTATGCAAAGGTATACGAATGTAAGATAGTCGTACGGTGAAGTTCCAAAAACCTTATATGACTCACCTAGAAGACACTTTCTATAAAGGTTGTTGAGGCTTCAATATAGAAAGGATCTAAAGGCAAGAATTAACGTCAAACACCCAAACTTATAATCCAAGGATCAAGACTAACTAAACCGATTAAGGTTGTGACACTCAAAATCGAGGTAGAGGTTGTTGAGGCTTCACTACCACCTAGAAAAGGCAAGCCAAGACTAAGTTAAAGCAAATCTTTAACTTTGGATTAAAGTAAAAGCAAGTTCGTAAACTGACACAAAATTACGGGTAGTTCTTGAGTTCCACGGCCGTGGAAGCTCAAGAACAGACCGTGGATTAGGTTCGTCGGCGATTCTCTCTAACTCTCAGGGTCCAATCTGTTTACGATCGATCTATCATCATCTAAGCCACAACTATCAACCCTTCACCTTAGAATTGTTAAAGGGTTTTAGCCAAAAATAGTCATATTGATATCAAATTCAAGATTTAAAAGAATGAAAGATGAAAACTTCCGAAAACCTTCAATAACTTTCAAGTCAATCTCAAATCCACAAATCAAGAACAATAACGTCAATAGATTCGGAATAACACAAACAATCACGAATCTTAGATAAGAAGGAAGAACGGGATGTCAATCCGTCTTCTAAATCAAACCTAAAGATAAAGAGTAACCTTCTTGCGAACAATCTTCCAAATCTTCAACTCTTCCGTCAATCCGGAGATCTCAATAGCAAAGCGCAAATCTCTCAATCACAATCTCCGCAAGATGTGAAATTAGGGCAAGTCCAAGCGTAAGGGAAAATGCGTCTAAGCAGAGGCAGAGGTGACGGAATCTCTCTTCTCCCGTCCTTTTATAGTGTAAGAAAAGATATAAGCCCGGCCCAATTGCGTAGAAGATCGTGGCTTAAAGTATGGCGTAAAAGATCGCCAAGATCACGGTCGTGGAAGGGTTCCACGACCGTAATTTAGAGCGTGGAAATTGTCACGGTTTGTTTCAATCCTTCCACGGCCGTAGAAGTTGCTGGAATGAACCACGCTTCCCTTGCCAAGGTTCCACGGTCCTGGACTTGAACGTGGAATGTAGTACGGCCGTATTTTAGAGCGTGGTTTAGGGGTAAACCGTAATTCTTCCTTTCCTCGTGCTATTCTTCAAGTTAGCACCTTCCTTAGCTCCTAGAGATGTCCTCAATCCTTGGACATGCTCGATCAAACTCCATCCTTGCTCAATTCGTTCGGAAATAGCTCTTAATTGCCTACAATCAACATAAAGCTTGTGTAGATCTCTATATCAATATTATAGACAAACTAGCTCACAAATGAATCAATGACTATCAATATGGATGAAATACACTTAGAAAAAGTGCCTAAAATATCACAATATTTCATGCTAACACATGTGTACATTCATAGAATAAAAATATTATGTTTTAAAATTGTTTTAAATACATTTGTGCCTTGTTGTAAGATCCAAGTAATGTTGTGGTTAAACCAAGGTCGGGACCCATTGTGAGGTCCTAACCAGTAGCTCCCCGAGTTCCGAAAACTTGGGGTGTTACAATAGTATCCGAAAATGATTTTATCCGGATCGGATTATAATCCGCGGATATCCGGATGATCCGTTTGATCCGAATGACTTTTGTATGACCCGGTTGATCCGTTTGATCCGAAAATGAATTTATCCGGATCCGGATATCCGATTGATCCGAATATCCGTTTGATTTGGTATGTATTTGCAACCTTGTTTATCACAAAATGTAATAAAAAAAACAATTTAAAGATATAAAACAAAATCATATAAAAATGATAATCTTATAAATGATAAAAGAAATGAGAATATTAAAGTACATTATAATAAGAAAATAATAATAAAGATTAAAATAATAAATATTTCTATTTTTACACTTTATAACTACTTCATACAATACAAATATATAAAATTGAGAATGCTAATGTAAAAGTAAATAATTTAATTTTAATAAATACTAAATTTATTAGTCTTGAAAACACTAATATATAAAAAATTTTATCAATAAATATCATCAAAGTTAATTAACTTTTTTCATTTTAATAAAAGCTAATTGATTGTAATTTCATTATAAGTATTATGAATAATAATTACATAAGAAAAATGAAATGAATAAATTTATAATATAATATAAAACTTTTTATATATTCTAAAACAAAAATCTTTTATATATATATATATATATATATTGTTTCATTAAATAAGACGATCTTATAATAAAAGGTTGATTTGCTAAGAAAAAAATGACTAACATTATTCTTATCATGATCATCATTACTTATATTATTGAAAAACTTATTGTTAATACTTTAACACATCTTATGTTTAACATGGTTAAAATAGTTAGATGTAACACCCCGAATCCGCGGGACTCGGGGCGCTACGGGTTGGGACCTCACAATGGGTCCCGACCCTTAACCTGACAACAATTTCACCGGATCTTACAACAAGATACAAATAAAGGCAAAACCAAAATACATTTTTATGCAAATGACATGATCCCCAAAAGCAAATAAAAGACAACTTCAGCCGAGTTCTTAACTCCAAAGACTCGAACATCAAATACATAGCAATATACAAGAGACAATACCCAAAAACAACTCCAACCAAAACTCAATCCTAAAATGTATGGAACCCCGGCTGCCCACTCTTCCGGATCTCTCGGCCGCATTCCTAACCTGCAAGGCAATCTACAACAATCGGTATAAAACCGTTAGCTAAAATTCCAAGCATTAGAATCAAGGTGAAAGGCACAAACACAAGTAAATCAACATAACACACAATATACACCAAGGCACACAAGTCCGGTTTATTATCTTTTTATTATTAAGTCATATCCCGTTCTAATTCAACTTAGGTTGTGACACGAGAGTCACCGAAACTCGCCTCGGTCCCTACTTACCGGCATGGAATGGTACTGATGCATCTGACTGTCTACCAGCACGGGATAGTCGCCGAGAACCTCCTAGCTCTCGCGGAAGCCAGGCAAGTTGTCACCGCCCGTTATCATACACTTGGGCCAAAATAATATAAAGGTCGGTAATCCTATTTCCGGTTTAGTTGTTATAAACAATAAAGAATAAACACACACCACCAAACACATATCAATGCTAATACAAGGAATACGAGCTAAGTAAGTCTGGAGACTTACCTCGTCACCACACTCAACTCACAACACTCTCGCTTCCTTAGGGGAGGAAGCCCATAACCTGCTCACAAGAAGATAACTATATCAACAACAACTCACTCACAATAGAAGTCTTAGACTTCTATACAAATGATCTACGCAAGACCATTTGACTCTCAATTCTAGGACCGCATCCTAGAATTCCTCATGCTCACATCACACTCAACACAAGCTCAACATACAACTTAAAGCTATAAACAACCTCACAATATAATATCAACTCCTCAAGCCTTACAACATTTCACAATCCACAAAACTCGCCTAAGGTCCATAACCACTACTTGGTATTCGCTCTAAGTTATGCTAGATCCATCCTAGCATGATACTACTACTACTACTACTAAACATAACTAGATTGAGGAAGGTACTCACTCAGGGTCAAAGGTGGAAGTCAATCGACGAATGTCGAATGCGGATTCGATGGCCTTTATCGGGGCGCTTCCGGACCTAACACAAACACTAAACAAATTTAGCTTATACGCTAAATTTAAAAGGAATATATAACATATATAAAATCTAAGGTAAAACCTGTTTTCAAAACCAAGATTAAAACCGCTTATATACTTTCCGGGATAAATTATACAATTATAAACACATGGGTCATAATATATAACTAATATAAACTATAAGAATAAAATCCGTTATAAAACTTTGATTGAAAGACCGTAAAAATATTTTCCGGGCAACTCATGAAGTTTCATAAACTTGGGATATATTTCGTAAATAAAACCTTGGTTAAAATCTGTAAATATACAAATCGGGGGCACTTTTGCAACTTCACAAAAGTTGGGTCAAATCTGCAATTTAAGTTATGGGTTAAACTATGTAATATGTTTCTGCAGGGTATAAAAGTTCATTTCAAAAGAATCGGGGTTCACAACAGCAATTATCCAACAATTGGGTACAAGATGCAAATAACTGAGAAGAGAGGGGCAAATTTACAATTAACCCCAAAACACCTTCTTCTTCGTTTCCTGTTGAACGCGACAGAGGGAAAAAATAATGGGGAAGGGATCCGGCGGCTTGCACAGGCGAAGGGAAGGTGGTCGGCGTCGGTGCAGGCGGAGGAAGGCGCGGTGGCGCACGGCGGTCCAAAGCTTGGTACCGGCGGCCTCCGGCGACAGGCGAGAAACAAAGAGAAGGGGAAGACGGGAGAAGCGGCTGCAGATCCGTCTCTGGTGGTGCGGCTTCTCCGTCGATCCCAAGCTGCAACTAAGAGGAAGAACCGTCCAAGGCTGTTGCTGCTTGCTTTGCTCAATCGATTGGCACAAGGGAAAAAGAGAGATTGATTTGCTGAAAAAAGACAAACAGAGGAAGAGAAGGGAGTTGTAGATTGGGAAGTAACAGAGGGAGAGAGGGATGAGATTGAGAGAAGAGTGGGGGAGGGAAGAGAAGTGAGAGGGCTGCTTGGGGTAGACTAGACGGGAGGGACGCGAAGGGCCGGTCGCAGGCCGTTGTAGACGAGCTAATCGAGGGGCCGGCTAACTTGTGCCCTATCCCAGGCGGAGATTGCAGCAATCTCTCACCAGCCGACACGGCAGACAAAGACAAGCAGGAGAGAAAAAGAAAAATAGAAAGGAAAAAAAAAAGAATAAGAAAAGGGAATAGGGTCAAAACTCTATTAAATGAATGGAGCGGGATTTCGGATCGGAGAATTTTTTTCGAACTTTCCTCGCAAAATAAAATATGGGAAAAATATATGTGGATCGAATATATATATATAAATTAACTCGCAAAATATACTTTGAATACAAAAATCATTCTCTCAATCTATTTTCCGAGATAATATGATAGTTTAAATGTGGATAATAAAATATATCGGTGTATGTATACATAAATACTCACAGAATTTAATTTACGGCGTAAAATACTCGTAAAATATATATACGCTATTAAAATATCAATAAAAGCCGGAAGGAATAAAAATCGCAAACGCACCAAAATTTGGGCGTTACATTAGACTTATAATACATCGTTAAATAAACTTATAATATGTAATTTTTTACTTGTGATCTTGTATAGTAAACCAAAAGTTTATTTAATAACTTTTTAAAAAATTAATTTGTAGAATTAAAGTATAATAGTAAATTTTATTTGAATCTAAATATTTATATCATTTTCTATAGAAGTCTTTTCGAAAAGTTATTGTGCCAATTTTTTTTATACTAAAATTACATTTATCATTATCATCATTATAATGAGAAACTTATATTAAGACGTTACCACATATATTCTCTTTAATATGGTGATAAGAATTGAAATTAAAAGGCTCATTATATACCTATAATAATTAATATGTATGCTAATTATATTATATAAAAAGAATTTTAAGAATTATAGTGAAATCTTATTTGAATCAAAAGTTATTATATGTATGTTTAACTTTTTAACCATGTTAGAATACAGTAATGTTTTTACAACCTTATAATAAAAGATTATATGAAGATTAGTAAAACATGAACATATTAATAAAACAATCATTCAAATTATGATCATATTTATAAATATTTGTGTATGTATGTTGTAAACAAATTGAACATGACGTATTCATTGCTTTGCCTATGTATAAAATTATTACCATGTAACATGATAAATTCATTTAAATGAGGTCAATTTCTAATAAATTGTTATTCTTGAGATTTAACTTATAAAAAACTACACCTTATAATGAGATCAGATTAAAGTAAAAGATTAGTATGGATATTTGTTCATTTTAATAGGACCACCTTCTAATAAAAGATTATTATTATTGAGACCATCTTATAAAAATATATATCATAAAAAGTGATCAACTTATCAAAAAGAATATCATGGAAATTTATTCATTTAAATGAGAACAACTTCTAATAAAAGATTATTATTGAGACCATCTTATAAAAAATATATCTTACATTGAAATCAAACTATAATAAAGATCATTATAATAAAAGATAGTTATTCAGATCATCTTATAAAAATTATTTCTTACAATGAGATCCACTTATAATAAACATACTATTATGAACATTTATTTATTTTAAATGAGACCGACTTATAATAACAAATTATTATTGAAACCAACTTATAATCATATTTATAAAAATTCATATCTGAAAATGAGACTCATTCATAAATAAATATTATTATGAACATATATCGTTTAAATAAAACCAATTTCTGATAAAAGATTATTATTAAGACCAACTTATAATCATATTTATAAGAATCAACATCTTAAAATGAGACGAACTTATAGTAAAAGATTACTATGAACATTTGTTCAGTCAAATAAAACCAAATTTTAAAAAAATATTATTATTGAGAACAACTTATAATCATATTTGTAAAAATATATATCTTACAATTAGATATATTTTTTATAAATTTTTTTTTGAATATTTGTTCCGAAAGGTTTGAATATGTGAGTATGTACAAAGTTGCATATATTATAGATGCATATATGTTAATTAAATAAATGAGATCAATGTGATTATGTGAGTACGTACAAAGTTATAAGAAAATAAATATTATCACATCATTACTTTGATTAATTAAAATAGTTTACCGTGTAATATTGTAATATATGACAAATATAATATTAATACAAAGTTGCATAGTGATATTAAGTAAGTAAGTATGCATAAGTTAATAAGTTATTAAGTAGTAACAAATTAACATTATTAATTCATCACTTTGCCTAACTCAAAATATTTTCCCATTTAAAATATATGCAAATATAAATTATAGTACAAATTGTAATTTACCATCTTGATTCATCTATCATAACACAAATACATTTAATATTATAATAAAAGTTCTTTTAATAGCCGGATATCCGGGAATATATAGTGATCCGGACTATCCGATATCCGACAATCCGGGTCTATCCGGATATCCGATAAACCGCGGATATCCGGATATCCGATGATCCGTGGATATCCGGGATTATCCGGATATCAGCGGATATCCGTTTTTTATCCGGGTATCTGCGGATATCCGGAAGGCTAAAACCCCGATCCGTATCCGATCCGGTGATCCGGAAAAATCTCCCGGATCGGATCGGATTCGGACCGGATCAAAACGGGTACTAAATAATCGGGTTTTCCCGGATCGGGTCAACGGATTTTTTGGATAGGATCGACGGATTGGATTGGTTTTGCCCACCCCTATCGGGCACAATGATTTTGTGAACAAGTTAGCAAGATTGTCAGTAGAACGGATTTGTTGAATATCAGCTTCCCCGGTTTCCTCCAGCTCACGAGTGGAGAAGAACTTTGGCAATATATGCTTTGTACGATCTCCCTTGATATGTCCTTTCTTCATCTGAGCAATGTATGTTGAATTATCTTTGTACAAGATGGTTGGTTCTTTAGTGATATGCTTCATCCCACACTCCTTTTGTATGAACTCGATCATTGACCGTAGGGACACACACTCTCTTCCAGCTTCATACAAAGCGATCAACTCTGCGTGATTTGAGGAAGTGGCGGTAATTGTTTGTTTTGTTGACCTCCATGAAATTGTTGTTCCTCCATATGTGAATACGTATCCGTTTTGGGATTTGGCCTTGTGTGGATCAGACAAATATCCTACATATGCATATCCAACCAAAGTGGCATCTTCTTTGTATTGATAAAATAGACCAAGGTCATGTCTACCTCGAAAGTAGCGGAATATACGTTTGATGTCATTCCAATGTCTTCTTGTAGGTGCACAACTGTACCTAGACAACAAATTTACAGCAAAGGCAATATCTGGTCTTGTATTGTTAGTCAAATACATTAAAGCACCAATTGCACTTAAATATGGCACTTATGGACCAAGGATTTCTTCATCCTCTTCTCGAGGACGGAACTCATCGTTTTCCACATTAAGGGATCGAACAACCATGGGTGAGCTTAAAGGATGTGCTTTGTCCATGTAAAATCTTTTCAAGATTTTCTCAGTGTAATTAGATTGATGGATAAAGATTTCATCTCTTAAGTGCTGAATTTGCAAGCCAAGACAAAGCTTAGTCTTTCCGAGATCTTTCATCTCGAATTCTTTCATCAAATACTTTGCAGTTTCTTCAAGCTCGTTGGAAGTTCCAACGATATTTAAATCGTCAACATACACTGTGATTATAGCAAATCCACTTTTGGATCGCTTGATAAAAACGCATGGACATATAATGTTGTTCTTATATCCCTCCTTGAGAAGATATTCACTAAGACGATTGTACCACATTCGTCCTGATTGTTTTAATCCATACAAGGATCTTCTCAATTTTATGGAAAATATTTCTCGTGGCTTTGAGGAGTTGGCCTCAGGCAATTTTAGTCCCTTTGGGACTTTCATGTAGATGTCGGTATCAAGTGACCCATATAAATATGCAGTCACGACATCCATAAGACGCATATGTAGTTTTTCAAAGACAGTCAGGCTAATTAGGAATCTAAATGTGGTCGCATCAATTACTGGCGAATATGTTTCATCATAATCGATTCCTGGGATTTGAGAAAAACCTTGGGCTACAAGTCTCGCTTTATATCTCACAATTTCGTTTTTCTCATTTTATTTTCTTACGAAAACCCATTTATAGCCGACTGGTTTTACACCCTTTGGTGTATGAACTACAGGTCCAAAAACTTCACGTTTTTCAAGTGATTTCAATTCTGTTTGAATTGCCTCTTTCCATTTTGGTCAATCCTTTCTACGACGACATTCATCAACTGATTTTGGCTCAATGTCGTCATCTTCAATTGCGATATCATTAGCCACAGAATAGGCAAACATATCATCAACAATGATATCCTTTCTATTCCATTGTATCCTTGTATCGACATAATTTATAGCAATTTCATAGATGTCGATTCTTTCATCAAGAATATCATCTTCATTTGGAATGTTATCATCCTCATTTTCTTTTTCTTTCTCATGTTCCTCATTTGATTCATTCACTGTAGCCTCTCCTGCTATACCCTTTTGGTTCCTTGTTTTTCTCGGTTTCAAATCTTTTGAACCAAGTGGTCTACCACGTTTTCGACGTGTTGTAGACTCATTTGCAATGGACACATTTGGTTGTCCAATGGGTACATCAATTCTTGCAGGGGCATTTGCTGCAGGAACATGTGACTTTACCACCTTCTTAGTGTTTGTAAATGCATCTGGTAATTGATTTGCAATACCTTGTAAGTGAATGATTCGTTGAACTTCTTGTTCACACATTTTTGTTCTTGGATGAAGGTGTGATAATAGTGTTGTATTCCACGTAATTTCTTTCAAACTTGGGTCCACTTTCTTCTTTTCTCCCCCTAAGATTGGGAATGTATTTTCATCAAAATGACAATCAACAAACCTTGCTGTAAACAAATCACCCGTTGTTGGTTCAAGATATCTAATGATCGAGGGGGATTCAAAATCAACATATATTCTCAATCTTCTTTGTGGACCCATCTTTGTACGTTGTGGTGGAGCAATAGGAACATAAACTGCACATCCAAATATTTTTAGATGTGATATATTAGGCTCCTTATCAAACACTAATTGCAATGGGGATTGTTCATGATTTGCACTTGGTCTTAATCGGACCAAGGTTGCAGCATGCAATATCGCATGTCCCCAAGCAGATGGTGGTAATTTAGATTTCATCAATAATGGTCTAGCAATTAATTGCAATCTCTTTATTAATGATTCAGCAAGACCATTTTGTGTGTGAACATGAGCTACTGGATGTTCCACATCAATCCCAATTGACATGCAAAAGTCATTGAATGTTTGGGATGTAAATTCTCTTGCATTGTCAAGCCGGATTTTCTTTATCGTATAGTCCGGAAATTGAGCTCTCAATCGGATTATTTGAGCAAGGAGTTTAGCAAATGCTGCATTTCTAGTTGATAATAGACTTACATGTGACCATCTTGTAGATGCGTCAATTAACACCATAAAGTATCGAAATGGGCCACACGGTGGAGCAATTGGTCCACATATATCTCCTTGTATTCTTTACAAAAATGCAGGAGTCTCACTTGTAACCTTACTTTTAGAAAGTCTAATTATTAGCTTTCCAAGTGAGCAAGCCGCACAATTAATATGACTTGGCGGCAGAACTTTCATGTTCTTTAGTGGGTGTCCAAGTGAACCCTTTATAATCTTGTGCATCATCGTTGATCCTGGGTGACCCAATCGGTCATGCCAAAGTGTAAATTCATCTCGGTCATCCGACCTTTTCTTAGATATCACATTAGCCTCAACCGGATAAATATATGTCTCATATAATCCAGAGGCTTGTCCTGACATTTTCTCAAGGATCTGTTTCTTATCACATTCATGTGTTGTGATGCACAAATATTCTCTCCCATTTTCATTCATGGTTTCCATATGAAACCCATTTTGACGCACATCCTTAAAGCTCAATAAATTTCTTCGAGATTTACTCGAATATAATGCGTCATTTATTACTATTTTTGTTCCTTTTGGGAGTAGAACAAGAGCTCTTCCCGATCCTTCGATGAGTTTAGCCACACCAGATATGATATTCACATTTCCCTTAAAGGATTTCAATTGAGTGAAATACTCTTTATTTCTCAAGATGGTATGTGTGATGGCACTGTCCACAAGATATTGCTCCTTCTCATTGAGTCTTTCCTTAGAAGGTTCCATGTATTCTATAAAGAGGGAAACATTAATAAGTCAAGCCATTTATAAAGAAAACTTCATATTATACATCAGGATAAGTATATTTTACATAGTCCTACTAAATCTTATAAGAAAACATTACATGACATTACATGGCATTACATCATATTATACAATAAAGGATGATCTCATAAGTTCTTAAACCAATGCTTCAGTCCAAGGCACATGCATCATCATTCTCAAAGTTGAGAAAGTGAGAGACATCTAGGCTGGTCATGGGTGAACTACCAACATCTTTGTTTTCAACAAAGTTGGTTTCATTAGCCTTTTCTTTGTTTCTTTCAGCTTGGTAAGCATCCACCAAATGTGATACAGTACGGCATATTTTTGCCCAATGACCAGCTATGTCACATTTGTAGCAGACAGTTCTTGGCTTATGAGAGGGCTCCTTTTTACCCGTCTGGACCTTTCGCTTTTCATTCCCATAGTTACCTCGATTATTATGGCGGCCATTATTATAGCCTTACCAACAACCACAACCGTGACCACCACGACCACCATGGCCATCATGGCCACCTTGATCTCCACGACCTCGGTCACGGTTATTATAGTTCCGTGACTGTTGCCCACGTTCTTTGCGATTTTTGTTTTTATCATCGGATGTCTTTTCAGTGGCATTGACATCCGGAGCTGCTACTGATCCAGTGGGTCTGAGGTTGTGGTTTCTCATTAAGAGCTCATTATTCTTTTCAGCCACTAATAATACTTTCAAGAGGTCTGAGTACCTCTTGAAGCCTCTTTCTCGGTATTGTTGTTGCAACAATACATTCGTGGCATGCATAGTAGAGAATGTTCTCTCTAGCATTTCTTCTTGAGTGATCATATGACCACATAGCCTCAATTGGGAGGTGATCCTGTGGATAGCACTGTTGTAATCAGATATGGACTTATAGTCCTGGAACCTTAAGTTGTTTCATTCATACAAAGCTTGTGGGAAAAGGACTTCCTTTTGGTGTCCATATCTTTCTTTCAAACTTTCCCACAACTCTTTAGGATCCTCCACAAATAAGTATTCGGTTTTGAGGCTCTCATGAATGTGGTGGCGGAGGAATACAATTGCTTTTGCCTTCTCCTGTGGAGTGGCATCATTGTTCTCCTCAATTGTTTTTTCAAGGCCATTTGCCTTAAGATGGGTCACCGCATCTACCTTCCATTCAAGGTATTTTTGCCCCGATAAGTCAAGAATGTCAAAGTCTCTTTTTGCAATATTTGCCATTGGTTACTACATAAACATATAAATCAAGTATATAAAGTAAGTAAAAATGACAGAATTATAAAATTGTTAGTACATGTTAGTCATATGTTAGTCATGTGTTAATAATATGTTAGACATAAACATAAGCAAATAAAAAGTCAATAGTCACTTGTTTAGTAGTCCGTCACGTGCAGTCCTTGTGTCATTGTCCGTCAAGTACAATCATGTAAGTCATAGTCAATGGTCTTGACAAGAATGTCGTGTAAGTCATAGTCATAGTCTTATTAGTCATTAATAGTCCATGAAGAGTAGTCATGTAAGTCATATCAATAGTCCGAAAAATGGTTGATTATGTATCATAAATTGTGATCATAGGGTTAAATTAGTCTAGTGGGAAAAATTGTAAAAACCGATTCCTTTTATCCTCTTTAATCTTCATCCATTCATTTTACTTTCATTTTTCACTTTCACTTTCACTTTCATCATCCTTATCTCCTTCTTCCTTAACTCCATTTTCACTATTCAAGCTCAAAGAAAAAAAACCATGGCCGATGATGAGATTACTAGTCGGCTTGTTGCTAATAACAACCGATTTTTAATCGAGCTTTTCATTTGCCTTGTCCTTATTTACATCATCATCATTATCATAATCATTATTTTTTTGGAAAATCTTCGTTCATAAACCAAGTGGTGGGAACCAAGAAGTTTGTGGGGCTTTGTCAAAAGAGGTAAGCAAATCTTAATTTTTGTTTGTATCTTAGTATAAATCCAAAACCATGATTTTATTTTGACAAAAGTTATTTTAGATCTCAGGTTAAAATAACGAGTTTCTGATGTAGAGGTTCCCGAACTTGGGCAACTAAAGAGCATACTCCTCGGATTTAGTTAGTTTACAAATACTTGAGTTTTTGATGTAGAAGATCCCGCAAAGGGCAACTACAAAGCATAATCCTCAAGTAGAATTTATGTAATAGTTTTGTGTAATGAAAGACTAAAGAATGTTTAAGAAACATACCTTAATAGTAGCAAAGCTCAGTTGGAAGTTAGAACCTCGTGTTGATAACGTGTTGTAATTTGATTGCTTCTAAAGCTCTTATTTACTTAGAATTTTGAGGGTTGTGTTCAAGAACACTTAGAACTAGAAGAGAGGAATGAACAAGAAGAGTAGATTTCTTGCTTGCTCTTGGTGCACTTGTTACAATGGGTGAATGCCTCTATTTATAGGCAAAGTGAAGGTGAATTTCCTAATAGAAAATTAGGAGGGTAAAGAAGGTGAACAATTCACCTTGTACAATTTACCACAAAATATCTAGCAATAATTCACTCTAGAATTCTCCTAGCAATCATGTTAGTAGACATACAAGTATTTGTAACTTATACTTGTAGAATGTATGTCTAACATGTATTTGTGATATTCCATAACATTATACACTTTTTTTACGTGTACATGTTTGAACTAAAAAAATACAATATTTGAACTAACATATTACAATGTTCGAACTAGTTAATGATATCCAAATTTTAAACTAATATTATAAAAGTTCAAATTTATATAGTTATTATCAGTATAGTTTTATTATAATATTTGTTGGTTTAAAATCTTTATACTATTAGTTTAATTTGAGTGTTCTATGAGTTCAAACATCTATATTATTACTTCATACACTATTTTGAACTTATAATTTTGTTATAAAAAATGAATGAATCATTAGTAAAATATAATCTGAACTAACAAACAAAAAATTAAACGAAATGTATAAAAAGTGTTGTTAGAAAAAAAAGAAAAGAAATTGGAAGAATTTTTTTATACGATTAGTTCAAATATAGTGTTTAATTGGTTCAAAATATTTTACATAATTAGTTCTTACATTACGTCGAACTTATAATGTTTAAAAAACTATAAATAATATTAGCATAATATAATTTAAACTAGAAGAATAAAAAAACGTCATGAAAAAAAAATTAAAGTGTGACTTCCACAAATTATAACGCTCCTTAATTATGCACAAGAAACTATGCTCAGTATCTGAACTAATCTCACATATTATTCTTAATTTATTATTCATATAAGTTAGTGTAAATATTCCACAAAATTATCCAAATTCTTTTTTTTATATATATAAAATGCATCTATATGTATTATATTGATTAATACAGTTGTAGAATAGGTGACCATTGACCACTAACGCATACTTTTCTTCCAATAATGACATGACTTATTGCTCCAATTACATATTGAAATCTGATGTCCCCAAGTAATACTTATCTTCTTCATACCTCACATTACAGCTCGGAAACATAAACCTCGCACCTCTCTGCCCGGTCGACGACGACCGTGACTCAATCTCCCTCACCGCATCCTCCAAGCACCTCAAGCAATCACCTCGTCTCAGCTCCGGGGTACACTGCGCCGTCGCAAAAATCTTAACAGTCTCATTAACAAACGCCTCTCCGGTCACATATTTCAGTTGAGAATCTCCGGCAGAGGCCTTCCTCGGAAACCGCTCCAGTAGCCGGCTAACCGTCCTTCCGTACCTCTTCACGTCGGAAGCATAAACCCCTCTGTTCATAACCCAATACGGCGTCTCCTCCATAACTCCGTTTATAAGGTCACCGGAATATCTTACCATGCAATCGTCGGACCATGCGATGACCTTCTTCTGGTTAGGGCAAAGACCTTTGAGTTGGTCGATGACGAAAGTTTGACACGTGTGACAGTCGTTTACAACGACGTCGCCTCGACATAGTGAGATTAGGTTTACGGTGTCGGGGGATTGGCCGGCGGAGAAGCTGTAGAAGCCGTGGGGGGTGTCAGTGGTGGTTGTTTTGGTGAAGAGAGTGTTGAGGTTCTTGCTGTAGAGACTGTCGTCGGTGTAGTTTCCGTTGACGTTGTCGCATTCGTAAACCCACACCCTTAGCACGGCGGCGGAGGGAGAGATTAGTGTCGCGAGTAGGAATATTTGGAAGAGTGTTGTTGAGATTTGCATTGTCATGGCTGTTTGGTTATGTGTAATCCCAACACTTGTTTGGGATTTATAGTGGAACACTTTTAGAAAGTGTTGACTTCAAATACACAATTGAAATTAATGATTTGTAGTTTCATATAACAAATTAAAAAGAAACAATTAAATTAAATAATTTTTTTAATTAAAATTTTATTTTATATATCCTTTTAAATTTATTTTATATATAATTTTTTTTAAATAAAAAGAATTGAGTTGAATAGAGATATATGTAATAGTTATTGTTAATAGCGTAATAGTGGTAAATGATCAACATAGTTATTTTACCCAATTAAAAATTATACTTTCTTAATATATATATATATAGGGTGCGGTTCTCATATGATCTATATTCTATATAGGGTGTGGTTTCCATGAGAACAAGTTTATCGTGTAATCATGAAAACAATCTTAGACCGTCGAATGATGAGTATTAAGGGTCGAGAATTAGAGTATATATCATAATTAATAATAACTACGAATAATAATAATTAGGTTTAATCCATTCAACCAACAATAACTACCAATAATCCACTCAACCAACAATAACTACGAATAATACATTAAACGATATGACACATTTGTAACAAAACTAATAATAATTATGAATCTGTTCTTATGATTAGACGATAAGTCTTTTCTCATATCATCTATACTATATATATATATATATATATATATATATATATATATAATAAAATAGGAAAAAGTAGGAAATATGTGTATTAAGATGTCACTTGAAGCATGTTTAGTTTTGAGATTTCTATCCTCCAAATTCTATTTTTAAGGCTAAAGAGTTTTAAAAATCAGATTTTTTTTATTATTTATTAAATTGAATACTTGCATGGGATATGCTCAATAAATGGGCAAGATATAAAAGATGTTAGACAAGAGCTAAGTAATTATGAGTTTATAAGTCAAAGTTCTACCACTTGGAAAAGTGGAGCATTAACACCCACGTAAGGGGGAGAATGAATTGCAATTGGGTGGCTCAACTCACTTGGCGGAGTTGTGCGTTCACACTAGATTTCGATAACGATGGCAATTGGGTGGCTCTACGACAAGCAAGTGTGAGGGATCACAACCGTTCGATCAAAATCGTGAACGACCTTAATTACGTCGCTTCTCTTGAAAAAGCGTGTTTTAGTTAACATTGTTAACATCGTCATTCTTTCTACCCTCCTTTCTATAGCTATGTTGACGGTGAATTTTTCCAATACATTCAACCTGGTTGACAAAACTATTTTGCTTAAGGAGGTTAGAGATGTTCGTCTATCTCCTTATGTGATGTGATCCGGAAAACCAATGTAAACGGCTTCACTTTAATTCGACCCTTCATTATTTTGGTCATAACGAATGTTACGTTTATCCAATGAAGGTAAGTAAATACTTGTTGGAAAGCTGATTTCAAGGGCTTTAATATTGATGCAGACTTCAAGAGCAGATTCGTCCAAGAGATGGGTCTTAATTTCAGTTCTTCCAACAGCCGTATTTATGGTCAAGATGTGAAGAGTCCAAAACCAATGCCTCATTATGTGGATCTTTAAGGCCTATATTTTTATTATGACTTTTGGCCTTGTTTTTGATCTTTCATATAGCCTTATTTTCCCTATTTAAAGGCTTGATTTATTCATAAAAAAATAAGTGAGAGTTGATAATATTTGGAAAACAGTTTGGTTCCTTGGTTTTTGGTGAGATGCCGAAACCTCCTCCTTAGTGAGATGCCGGGTGGGTTGCCTTTGTGAGATGCGAGGGCGAAGGCATTAGTTCTCATAGGTGAGAGGCTTGTGAGAGTTGATGCGAGTATTGTAGAGTGGATGGTGAGATGCTTGAAGCTCTAGCAATACATATCTTGTACTTTATTTTCAATTATCACAAATCCAAAACACATGTGTATGCTTTCTTTAGTTTTTCGTTTGTCTTGCATCGTTGGATCCTTTGGCTGGGGCATATCATTTGGTATCAGAGCCTTATTCGATGTAAGTCAATAAGAGGCATCAAGATTCAAGGACAAATCTTTTTAAAAGGTGGAGAGGATGATGTGATTCGGGAAACCAATGCAAACGGCTTCACTTTAATTCGACCCTTCAGTATTTTGGTCATAACGAATGCTACATTTATCCAATGAAGGTCCGTAAATACTTGTTGGAAAGCTGATTTCAAGGGATACAATATTTATGAAGACTTCAAGAGCAGATTCGTCCAAGAGATGGGTCTTAATTTCAGTTCTTCCAACAGCCGGATTTATGGTCAAGATGTGAAGAGTCCAAAAACAATGCCTCATTATGTGGATCTTTAAGGCCTATATATTTATTATGACTTTTGGCCTTGTTTTTGATCTTTCATCTAGCCTTATTTTCCCTATTTAAAGGCTTGATTGATTCATAGAAAAAATAAGTGAGAGTTGATAATATTTGGAAAACAATTTGGTTACTTGGTTTTTGGTGAGATGCCGAAACCTCCTCCTTGGTGAGATGCCGGGTGGGTTGCCTTTGTGAGATGCGAAGACGAAGGCATTAGTTCTCATAGGTGAGAGGCTTGTGAGAGTTGATGCGAGTATTGTAGAGTGGATGGTGAGATGCTTGAAGCTCTAGCAATACATATCTTGTACTTTATTTTCAATTATCACAAATCCAAAACACATGTGTATGTTTTCTTTAGTTTTTCGTTTGTCTTGCATCGTTGGATCCTTTGTTTTCCAAATATTATCAACTCTCACAAGCCTAGAGCAAATTCTTCACACACATACATTAAAGCAAAACAAACCTAGAGACTAAGGTGAGAGGCCAAGGTTTCGAAACCCACAAGGTGAGAGGCTGAGTGGTGTCCTTATGGTGCGAGGCTAGGAGGACAAAGGAGGTCTAATTTCCGAAGTGAGATTCCGAGGAAAGAGGAACTCGAGCCAAGGAGATCCAAGGTGCGAGGCTGGACGATTCCTTGCTTGGCATATCCATATAAATCGAAAATACACAAAAGAAATCGACGGAGGAACAACACCGGCGGATCCTTGCGTTCAACGGACGAAGAGCGCATCAAGTGATATCAGAGCTCAACGGTGCGAGTTCCTCAATCTTTTAGGTTGTGAACTGTTCGAGAATGTCAAGACGCCATTGAAAAAGAACAATAAATGAAGAATACGTTCGATGGGCTATTCGAGAGTATGACGATGGTTATCTTCGTTTGAGTGAAATGGAAGACGATCTTTACGAGGCCGTCTATGAAGAACTACGAAGACGACGAAAGAGAAGAGAAGCTCATCGCCATGAAGACGAAGCTCGTAAACAAGTGGAAGAAGACCGACGTCGTTGTCGAGAAAAGGAGGATCGGAAAAAGGAAGAGGAAGATCGGCGCCGTAGAGTGGTCGAAAAATGGATGAAGGAGGCAGCTTACTTTCCAACAAGCCAAGTTGAGAAAGCAACCAGCAAAACAAAGTACATATCACCGCCTCCACCACCACCGGCTTCTCCACTGAAAATCAATGACAATGGAAACGGTGGTAACCGAATCGACCAACGTTTAGATAGGATTGAAGCCCAACTAGCTGAAATATTGAGAAGGTTTCCTCTCGTTCCTTTGAACCCTCATGACCAAATCCAAGGAGGTAGCAGCCATGCAAACCGGAATGCACAAATCAACCACTGTCGAGAACGAAATGTTAATAATCGTGCCCATGGGAACCCGGATTGTATTCAAGCATCTCGACATGATGGCTGCGAAGTCGAGAGAAGTAGTTACCATGGTCATACATCCCACAATCACTTTTACAATGATGGCATGACGGATTCGAGGACGAATCCTTTTCAAGGGAAAGGGGATGATGTGATCCCCACCGGGGAAGAAATCATCGTCATCAAGCCGGAACCAATCGTTTTGCCACCAACCGTCCAAGTCAAAAGTCAGCCGGAACCTATAAAAATCAATAGTTATGTGTTGGAGGTCATGCCTAAAACTGAGCCAAAACCTATTGAAATCAAACCGAAAAAAGTTGCTCCGAGCATGCCCAATGCAAGCCAAATTTCACTCGCTCCGGCTAAGCCGTCAGGTTTGCGCACTCTCAGTAAATCGCCTATAACTGAGGCAATACTTGAAATTAAAATACCCATAAGTACTACTTTGAAAGGTATTTTCAATATCTACAACTTTCTAGTTTACTCAAAGTCGAGATTCCAAGAGGAAGAGGGTGAAAATGACCCTACATTGCAGCAAGTACGGTACTTGTATGGATTGTTGGACAAGATCATGCATGGAGGCATGAAAGATGGTTATACAAAACATATGCACGTCCTACCCATACATATTTCATGCAGCATACCATGCTCATATTATTCATATATTATGCATGAATTTATGTATTAATCATGTGAAGGTCAACATGTCAACATTCAATCAAACATTGAAGGCATCTTCACACACATACATTGAATGGAGGCCAAGGTACTTCAATGGTCTTCTTCTCCTTCAAAATGGACGTCCAAGACTTGATTAGACCATCCTTGATGTGTTGTCCAAGTGAAGAGGATAGGATCCAAGAGTCATCTTTTAATAAAGGTCAAATGTGGCCATTTATGTGTTTGAATTTTCTAGAAAAACTCTTGAATTTCTTGCATTTCCTTTTGATAAACCTTTGATATTTCTAGCATTTAATTAGGGAGTTTCTAGGCTGAGTTTTATGCCTATATAAAGCCTTGTATCCTCCCATTGTAAGGAAGTGAAGTTAAATGAAGTAAGTTAGCCTTTGTGCTTTCAAAGTTGTTGTTTGCTTTAAAACAAAACCCGAATTCTAGGTGAGATGCTTAGTTTTCAAACATCTAGGTGAGATGCTTAGGTGGTTCTAAGGTGGGAGGCCGAGGAACGAAGGTTCGAACCCCAAAGTGAGATTCCGAGGGTAGTTCGTTCGAGTTGAGGGATTCCCAAAGTGAGAGGCCGAGGGAATTTGCTCTTCATATCCAATAACACAAAATCCAAAAAAAAAAGGAGTTCCATTTCACCGATTCCAATCCGAGTGTGAACTTGTGCCGGTGGATCCTCGTGTTCGAATCGAGTTCGATCACATCAAGTGGTATCAGAGCCTTATTCGATGCAATTCAATAAGAGGCATGAAGATTCGAGGACAAATCTTTTTAAAAGGTGGAGAGGATGATGTGATCCGGGAAACCAATGCAAACGGCTTCACTTTAATTCGACCCTTCATTATTTTGGTCATAACAAATGCTACGTTTATCCAATGAAGGTAAGTAAATACTTGTTGGAAAGCTGATTTCAAGGGCTTTAATATCGATGAAGACTTCAAGAGCAGATTCGTCCAAGAGATGGGTCTTAATTTCAGTTCTTCCAACAGCCGGATTTATGGTCAAGATGTGAAGAGTCCAAAACCAATGCCTCATTATGTGGATCTTTAAGGCCTATATTTTTATTATGACTTTTGGCCTTGTTTTTGTTATTTCATATAACCTTATTTTCCCTATTTAAAGGCTTGATTGAATCATAGAAAAAATAAGTGAGAGTTGATAATATTTGAAAAACATTTTGGTTACTTGGTTTTTGGTGAGATGCCGAAACCTTCTCCTTGGTGAGATGCCGAGTGGGTTGCCTTTGTGAGATGCGAGGGCGAAGGCATTAGTTCTCATAGGTGAGAGGCTTGTGAGAGTTGATGCGAGTATTGTAGAGTGGATGGTGAGATGCTTGAAACTCTAGCAATACATATCTTGTACTTTATTTTCAATTATCACAAATTCAAAACATATGTATACGTTTTCTTTAGTTTTTCGTGTGTCTTGCATCGTTGGATCCTTTGGCTAGGGCGTATCATTTGGTATCAGAGCCTTATTCGATGCAATTCAATAAGAGGCATGAAGATTCGAGGACAAATCTTTTTAAAAGGTGGAGAGGATGATGTGATCCGGGAAACCAATGCAAACGGCTTCACTTTAATTCGACCCTTCATTATTTTGGTCATAACGAATGCTGCGTTTATCCAATGAAGGTAAGTAAATACTTGTTGGAAAGCTGATTTCAAGGGCTTTAATATTGATGGAGACTTCAAGAGCAGATTCGTCCAAGAGATGGGTCTTAATTTCAGTTCTTCCAACAGCCGGATTTATGGTCAAGATGTGAAGAGTCCAAAACCAATGCCTCATTATGTGGATCTTTAAGGCCTATATTTTTATTATGAATTTTGGCCTTGTTTTTGATCTTTCATCTAGCCTTATTTTCCCTATTTAAAGTCTTGATTGATTCATAAAAAAAATAAGTGAGAGTTGATAATATTTGGAAAACAGTTTGGTTCCTTGGTTTTTGGTGAGATGCCGAAACCTCCTCCTTGGTGAGATGCCGGGTGGGTTGCCTTTGTGAGATGCGAGGGCGAAGGCATTAGTTCTCATAGGTGAGAGGCTTGTGAGAGTTGATGCGAGTATTGTAGAGTGGATGGTGAGATGCTTGAAGCTCTAGCAATACATATCTTGTACTTTATTTTCAATTATCACAAATCCAAAACACATGTGTATGCTTTCTTTAAAGCAAAACAAATGCAAGCCACAAGGTAAGAGGCATGTGTTTTGAAAAACAATTTGGTTACTTGGTTTTTGGAAAAGGTCTGATACCACTTGATGTGATCGAACTCGATTCGAACACGAGGATCCACCGGCACAAGTTCACGCTCGGATTAGAATCGGTGAAATGGAACTCTTCTTTTTTTTTGGATTTTGTGTTTTTGGATATGAAGAGCAAATTCCCTCGACCTCTCACTTTGGGAATCCCTCAACTCGAACGAACTACCCTCGGAATCTCACTTTGGGGTTCGAACCTTTGTTCCTCGGCCTCTCACCTTAGAACCACCTAAGCATCTCACCTAGATGTTTGAAAACTAAGCATCTCACCTAGAATTCGGGTTTTGTTTTTCTCAAAGTGAAAACACAACTTTTGATTGATAACTCAACTCTTTAATCTCCTTAAAAAGGTTTGTGGGAGAGGCCTTATATAGGCTGAAAATTCAGCACCTACTCCCAACATTAAAGGCTTACAAGTTCAAGAGTTGTGACATTAAACAAAGGCAAACATAGGGACTTTCAACCTCCTACTTTTCCACCTACTTTTCCATAATTAATACATAAATTCATGCATAATATATGAATAATATGAGGATAATATGCTGCATAAAATATGTATTGGGTGGACGTGCATATGTTTTGTATAACCATCTTTCATGCGTCCATGCATGATCTTGGTCAAAAACCCACTCAAGTATAAACGCTGCTTCATTGTCGGGTCATTTTCACCCTCTTCCTCTTGGAGTCTCGACTTCTCATAAATTATAAAGTGGTAGATCTTGAAGATACCTTCGAAAGTAGTACTTGTAGGTCTTCCAACTCCAAACGAAGCTCCAGATATAGGCATTTTACTGAGAGTGCATACATTTGACAGCTTAGCCGGATCGAGCGAAATATGACTTAACTTGACCACACTCGGAGTGAACATTTTCGGCTTCATCTTGGGGCTCTCGGGGATCACATCATCCCCTTTCCCTTGCAAAGGATTCGTCCTCGAATTCGTCATGCCATCCTTGGAAAAGTGATTGTCGGATTTATTACCATGGTAACTACCTCTCTCAACTTCGTCTCTATCATGTCGAGATGCTTGACTACGATTCGGGTTCAAGAGAAGGGGAGGCAACCTTCTCCATATCTCAACTAGTTAGACTTCAATCCTGTCCAAACGTTGGTCGATTCGATTACCACCGTTTCCTTTGTCGTTGATGTTCGGTGTTGATGGAAGTACATGATCCGGTGGACAAGGACGCTAGGATAGTGGAGCAGCCTTCTGGGGTGGTATAGGCGGTGATATGTACTTTTTTTTGCTTGTTACTTTCTCAACTTGGCTCGTTGGAAAGTAAGACGCATCCTTCATCCATTTTTCGACCACTCTACGGCGCCGATCTTCCTCTTCTTTTTTTCGAGCCTCCTTTTCTCGACGACGACGTCGGTCTTCTTCCTCTTGTTTACGAGCTTCGTCTTCACGGCGACGGGCTTCTCTTCTCTTTCGTCGTCTTCGTAATTCTTCATAGACAGCCTCGTAAAGATCGTCTTCCATTTCACTCAAGCGAAGATAGCCATCGTCATACTCTCGAATAGCCCATCGAACGTATTCTTCGTTTATTGTTCTTTTTCGATCGCGTCTTGACATTCTCGAACAGTTCAAAACCCGAAGCTTGAGGAACTCGCACCGTTGGGCTCTGATACCACTTGATGCGCTCTTCGTCAGTTGAACGCAAGGATCCGCCGGTGTTGTTCCTCCTAGTACTTCTTTTGTGTATTTTTTGATTTATATGGGATATGCCAAGCAAGGAATCGTCCAGCCTCGCACCTTGGATCTCCTTGGCTCGATATCTTCTTTCCTCGGAATCTCACTTTGGGGTTCGAACCTTTGTTCCTCGGCCTCTCACCTTAGAACCACCTAAGCATCTCACCTAGATGTTTGAAAACTAAGCATCTCACCTAGAATTCGGGTTTTGTTTTTCTCAAAGTGAAAACACAACTTTTGATTGATAACTCAACTCTTTAATCTCCTTAAAAAAGTTTATGGGAGAGGCCTTATATAGGCTGAAAATTCAGCACCTACTCCCAACATTAAAGGCTTACAAGTTCAAGAGTTGTGACATTAAACAAAGGCAAACATAGGGACTTTCAACCTCCTACTTTTCCACCTACTTTTCCATAATTAATACATAAATTTATGCATAATATATGAATAATATGAGGATAATATGCTGCATAAAATATGTATTGGGTGGACGTGCATATGTTTTGTATAACCATCTTTCATGCGTCCATGCGTGATCTTGGTCAAAAACCCACTCAAGTATAAACGCTGCTTCATTGTCGGGTCATTTTCACCCTCTTCCTCTTGGAGTCTAGACTTCTCATAAACTATAAAGTGGTAGATCTTGAAGATACCTTCGAAAGTAGTACTTGTAGGTATTCTAACTCCAAACGAAGCTCCAGATATAGGCATTTTACTGAGAGTGCATACATTTGACAACTTAGCCGGATCGAGCGAAATATGACTTAACTTGACCACACTCGGACTGAACATTTTCGGCTTCATCTTGGGGCTCTTGGGGATCACATCAAGTGGTATCAGAGCTTTCCAAAAAGTATTTACGGACCTTCATTTGAAAATAAAGTACAAGATATGTATTGCTAGAGCTTCAAGCATCTCACCATCCACTCTACAATACTCGCATCAACTCTCACAAGCCTCTCACCTATGAGAACTAATGCCTTCGCCCTCGCATCTCACAAAGGCAACCCACCCGGCATCTCACCAAGGAGGAGGTTTCGGCATCTCACCAAAAACCAAGTAACCAAATTGTTTTCCAAATATTATCAACTCTCACTTCTTTTTTCTATGATTCAATCAAGCCTTTAAATAGGGAAAATAAGGCTAGATGAAAGATCAAAAACAAGGCCAAAATTCATAATAAATATATAGGCCTTAAAGATCCACATAATGAGGCATTGGTTTTGGACTCTTCACATCTTGACCATAAATCCGTCTGTTGGAAGAACTCAAATTATGACCCATCTCTTGGACTAATTTTCTCTTTAAGTCTTCATGAATATTGTAGCCCTTGAAATCAGCTTTCCAACAAGTATTTACGGACCTTCATTGGATAAATGTAGCATTCGTTATGACCAAAATACTAAGGGTTGCCTTTGTGAGATGCGAGGGCGAAGGCATTCGTACCGTTGAGCTCTGATACCACTTGAAAAACAATTTGGTTACTTGGTTTTTGGTGAGATGCCGACACCTCCTCCTTGGTGAGATGCCGGGTGGGTTGCCTTTGTGAGATGCAAGGGCGAAGACATTAGTTCTCATAGGTGAGAGGCTTGTGAGAGTTGATGCGAGTATTGTAGAGTGGATGGTGAGATGCTTGAAACTCTAGCAATACATATCTTGTACTTTATTTTCAATTATCACAAATTCAAAACATATGTGTACGTTTTCTTTAGTTTTTCGTGTGTCTTGCATCGTTGGATCCTTTGGCTGGGGTGTATCATTTGGTATCAGAGCCTTATTCGATGAAATTCAATAAGAGGCATGAAGATTCGAGGACAAATCTTTTTAAAAGGTGAAGAGGATGATGTGATCTGGGAAACCAATGCAAACGACTTCACTTTAATTCGACCCTTCATTATTTTGGTCATAACGAATGCTACGTTTATCCAATGAAGGTAAGTAAATACTTGTTGGAAAGCTGATTTCAAGGGCTTTAATATTGATGGAGACTTCAAGAGCAGATTCGTCCAAGAGATGAGTCTTAATTTCAGTTCTTCCAACAGCCGGATTTATGGTCAAGATGTGAAGAGTCCAAAACCAATGCCTCAATATGTGGATCTTTAAGGCCTATATTTTTATTATGACTTTTGGCCTTGTTTTTGATCTTTCATATAGCCTTATTTTCCCTATTTAAAGGCTTGATTGATTCATAAAAAAATAAGTGAGAGTTGATAATATTTGGAAAACAGTTTGGTTCCTTGGTTTTTGGTGAGATGCCGAAACCTCCTCCTTGGTGAGATGCCGGGTGGGTTGCCTTTGTGAGATGCGAGGGCGAAGGCATTAGTTCTCATAGGTGAGAGGCTTGTGAGAGTTGATGCGAGTATTGTAGAGTGGATGGTGAGATGCTTGAAGCTCTAGCAATACATATCTTGTACTTTATTTTCAATTATCACAAATCCAAAACACATGTGTATGCTTTCTTTAGTTTTTCGTTTGTCTTGCATCGTTGGATCCTTTGGCTGGGGCATATCATTATGGGTTGATTTTTTGTATGGTCAGACCGCCCGGTTGTACATTGGAGATAGATTTATCTGGTCGGCTACTGGTGTGCAGCAAGGGGTCCCTTTGGGGTTACTCCTCTCCTCTCTTGTCTTGCACCCGCTTCTGCATACGATCAAAGACCGCCAATCTTGACGATGGTACCATTATTGGTCGGTCTGAGGATGTGGCTAGAGCACTTGAGATCATTCGTGAGTGTGGTCCGGGTTTAGGCCTCAGGTTGAATGTTCGCAAAACTGATCTCATTTGGCCTTCATGCGATGGGTTGAAACTTAGAGAGGGGTTGTTTCCACATGACATCACGTTGCCGGCGTTGGGTGTTAAGTTGCTAGGTGGGGCAATGAGTAGAGATGATGAGTTTGTTAGAGATCTTGTCATGAAGAGGGTTGTTAAGGTGGTTGAGTTGATGCATCTTCTTCCACAGTTGAGGGACCCGTAGAGTGAGCTTCTCTTGCTTCGTTCTTGTATGGGTGTTTCTAAGATGTATTTTGGCATTGGGAGAGTGCAACAACTTATTTTGATGTTGGGCTTCGTAGATCAGTCGAGTATATTGTGGTTTGTGGGGTCCGTTTTTTGGAGATCTTCAGTGGCGGCTTGCTTCTTTGCCTATTCGATTTGGGGGACTTGGTCTATACTCTGCTATGGAGATGTCTTCCTTTGCTTTTGTTGCCTCTAGAGCCAAACTTAGGAGCTCCAAGACCACATTTTATGGGACCTTGGAGTTTTAGAAATGGGCTCTGAGTTTTATGGAGCTTTGGGAAATCTTAAGACTTTTATACTTGGTTTCAATCTTTTTGTCTTTACTATCAAGATCACCGTCCCTTTAAATCTCAACACGCTTTAGCGTGTGCTCTTTTCAGTAAGACCGTTCAGGAGATGGAAGTTACTTTTGATTTGACCCTTAGACAAAAAGTGGTTTTCAAGTGTCTTCAATCCACACATAGCCAAGATTTCCTTCTTGCCATACCCATTGATGGACATGGGCAATGTATATCCCCGATTGAGTATCATTCGGTTCTTAAGTATCACCTTATGATTACTCTATACCCAATTGATGAGATTTGCCCTATTCCTAATTGTCGGAGAATTCTAGATACTTTTGGGGAGCCGGTAGCATAAAATATGATGTTATTTTAGGCACGTTTTTTGTTAGTTTTTCCCCTTTTTTATGTACATGGATATGAGTTTGAAGCATATATGAGCACATTCACCTATTATGTTGGTATAGAGATCTACATAAGCTTTGTTGTGTTTATAGGTGATTAAAGGCTTGGATCGGAGCATAAATGGAGCATTTGAGCACTTTTGATCACACTAGACATCAAGGAGATGCATTGGAGTAGCTAAGGAAGGAGCATGATTGGAAAGTTTCAAAGAACAAAGGATTGTACGCAGGATTTAGGTTTCCATGGCCAAGTACATGAAACCATGGCCGTGGTTTTGGGAATTAGTTTAATTAAGGTCATGGAAGGTCATGTCGTAGGCTCCCACGGTTAAAACCACGGCCGTGAAAATTTGGTCTTGACCGTGGTTTTGCTAACAACCGCCACGTGGTATTTTGCCACGTCAGCATCATTACGGGCCTTTCATAATCCTATTTTCTCTTATAAGAAAGCTGAAGAAAGAGAAAATTTAGACTTTGCTGCTTCACGCTAGAGGCAAGATCATTTGCAATATTTCACAATGGAAAGGAGATTTGAAGGAAGATTTGGAGAAAGACGCACTTTTCTTATTCGGAGTTGGAAGATCTTAGGGTTTCACTTTGAATGCGAATTGACATCCCGTCCTTCTTGTTCTTTAAGATTTGTGAGAGATTTCTGACTCTATTCTGCATTCATTGAACACAAGCACGATTTTTGAATTGATTGAGATTGGTGTTACATTTTATTATTGAGTTTTAAAGGTTCTATCCTTTTTTCCTTTTATTTTTAATTATTGATTTGATGATAATGATTGTTGGCTTAAACCCTTAAGCAATTTTAAGGTAAAGGGTTGTTAGTTGTGGCATAGATGATGATAGATTGAACCATAACAGATTGGATCCTGAGAGTTGCGAGAAACCTCGTCGTCGAGCCTTTCCACGGTCTATTCTTGAGTTCCACGGCCGTGGTTCCTCAAGATCTAACCGTCGTTTTTCCCTGTTTGATGTGTTTTGCTTTGCTTTGATCCAAAGTTAAAGATTAACCCTAACCTAACCTTGGCTTACCTTTTCTAGGTAGTAGTGAGATTCAACACCCTCTACTTAGATTACGAGTGTCACAACCTTAACCTGTTTGGCTTATCTTTGATTCCCTTGGGTTTGTGCATGGGTATTTGAGAGTTTAATCTTGTCTTTAGATCCTCTTTATAACGAGATTCAACATCCTTTACTGAGAGAGCCTTTGGGTATGTTATATGGGTTTGGAACTTCACCGTACAACACCCTACCTTAGATCTATACCTTTGCAATCCTAACTTTGTCCCTACATCTTTAGAACATCTTGAATCGATTGCCACAATTGGATGCCTGAATCGTTAGAATCGTTGTTTTCCCATTAATTTTTACAAAAGCTTATTTACTTGCCAGACGATTTTACAAACTGAATTTGATCCCCTAAATCCCTGAGTTCGACTCTGGAATTCTTGCTTTACTATACCGATCCGTACACTGCGGGTTTGCTTTGCTTGATTTCAGATTTTATAAATTTAAGACTTTGCACGCACACTTTTGAGGGAACAAGTTTTTAGCACCGTTGCTGGGGATTTGGTTTAGGCCAAATTCATTTTTTGGTTGTCTGGCTTGGGAGCTTTTGCTCTTGTTATTTGATATATCTACCTTAGTTATTTTGCAGATTTTCTCTTTAGGTATATGCGAAGGTCTCAATCTGAGAAAGACCTCGTTCCTTTTGACCCTGAACCGGAGAATACTCTCATGAAACGGTCAAAGGAGAAAAAAATGGCTGAACACAATGGAAAGAACCTTCAAGCTGGGTTGGATACTCGAGCTCTCCGTAATGAAAGTGAAAGAAGACTTCTTGAGGAGAAAGCTATAGCTCGTGCTGATAGAGAGCAAACGCAAGTTCAAATGGATGAAATCCGGGTGATGGTATTACAAGCAAACTTGGAGAAAGCCGGAAATTCTAAGAAAGACGAATCATTCGACGATGATATGCCTGAGCTGGAAGATATACCACCTAATCCACCACTTAATCCTTGTGTTCATGTTAATCCTCGTGTTCCTGTTATAGATGCGAGAGTTGCTCCTATTGTGGCTGAACAACGAACTCTTGGGCAACGTATGAATCCGAATCCGCAACCGCGCCGTTTGGGCGTGATTCTTGGATATCTAGATGAGCATGACAATGGGTTTCGCCCTCAAGCCATTACTATGATCCGATAAAGTCAGTTTGGTGGAATGGAAACGGAATCTCCGCATCAACATTTGTAGAATTATGAGATTCTTATGGAGACTTTGAAGCCTCAAAGAGCAATCAACAACAACTGTAAGTTGAGACCTTTCTTTTTCTCTTTGAAAGACAAGGCCTTAGCTTGGTAACAATCTCTTCCAACTGGAAGAGTTAACACATGGGAGGAGATGACTTCGGAATTTTTCACCAAGTTCCTTCCGCCATCCAAGATAGCGGAATTGAAAGGTAAAATCAATGCCTTTTCTATGAAAACTAATGAAAGTTTGCTCAAATCTTGGGAAAGGTTCAAGGACCTTTTATATTGGATTGCCCTCACCATGGCATTTCAAAGCTGGAGTTGTTGGAGATTTGCTACAAAGGATTGGATGTGGAAACTCAATTCAAACTTCAATCTCTTTCTTGCGGAACTTTTATGGAAATGAGAGATGATGATGCTTGTGACTTTATTGAAAAGCAAGCTCTAGTGATTGAGAAGTATTCCCATAGGAAGATTGAAGATGGGAATCAAGATTCCGGAGAACCGGGAGCAAGGTTGAATCCAGCAGCCCAAGCTCAAAATTTCTCCCACAACAATGAGATTAAGGAGTTCAAAGAACTCTTGAAGCCCATCATTCAATCGAAAAGGAGCAGGACGTTGGCTATCTAGGAAGAGAGAACAAATAAGGGAATAGGAATAACAACCGGAACAACCATTAGAACAACAACAACAACAGGAACTTCAACAACAATTGGAGATCCAACCAAAATAATCTCGATAATCCTTATTCCCATGCTGAAAATTCACGAACACCTCCTTCTTCTTCTACACCTTTGAAATGTCAAGGACAAGCTTCATCGAGTTCAAAGCAACCGGAGAAGGACAAGTTTGATGCGACGATGGAAACAATGTTGGGGAAGATACAAGTAATGAAGAATCACATCACTTCAATTTCTAAAGCACAAAAAGCTTTAAAAAATCAAGTGTTTAGCAAAGCCGAAAAATTTCCTGAGATCAAGGGAAGCTTCCAGTAAAACGGAAGACAATCCGAAAGGGAGGGTGATGGAAATTACTACAAGAAGTGGTGTAACAACCACCGATCCGCATCCACGCTCGTTGAGATTCCCGTTGAGAAGGAGAAAGAAAAGAAGAAGGACGATGCCTATATTCCTCCTCCAGCTTATAAACCTCCTTTGCCATTCCCGCAATCTAGAGCGAGGGCGCGTCTAGATAAACATTTTGGTAAGTTTGTTGATCTCATGAGCAAACTACACATTAACATACCTTTTCTTGATACAATTTTAGGTATGCCGGCTTATGGGAAGTTCTTGAAGGAGATCCTCTCTAACAAGAGGAAACTTGAAGATTTTGGTGAAGTTAAGATGAGTTCGGAGTTATCGGAACTCATCAAAACAATGACGGAAAAGATACCCTCAAAGTTGCGAGATCCGGGATCATTTTGCATACCGATAGGAGTGGGAGAAGTCACATATGATGCACTTTGTGACTTGGGAGCAAGTGTGAGTATCATTCCACTAGCTTTGTGTGAGAAAGTCGTTTAGGTGAACCTAAACCGGTAAAGATGACGTTGTATATGGCGGATCGATCCATTACGTGATCCGTTGGCAACATTGAAGACGTCCCAGTTAAGCTTGGTAAATTCTATATTCCTATAGACTTTGTTGTGCTTGACATTCCTGCAGATTGTCCGGTCCCAATCATACTTGGGAAACCTTTTCTTGCAACTTTCGGCTGTATGGTTGATTGCAAGAACGCTAAATTGGCCTTTGACATTGGAGAAGAGAAAGTTGAATTTGTACTCTCAGCATTGACAAAAGAACCAACACTTGGAGAGGATATGTTCAACATATATGATGAAGAGGATTCTACAAAGAAAGTGAGTTCGATCTTGTTCAAAGATCCGTTACAAAAGGTTATAAGCATGAGTATCATGGAAAAAGGAGTGGAGGAGGACTGTAACGTTGAAGTTGAGGCTTTGGAAGAGTTAGAAGAAGTGCAAATTGAAAAATTCGAAGCATTGCACGATAGTTAGGAAAATACATGAAACCACGGGTCATCGGTGTTTTCTACGGGTCATCGGTGTTTTCCACGGGCATGGTTTCACTAATTCCACCCGTGGAAACATATGTCGAGAGCAACCAATTAAAACACACAAGGAATCACGGCCAATGTACAACTTTCCACGGCCGTGGAAGTAACAGTGGTGCCGTGGATTTTGAAAATTCAGAGGAAGGTTCCGTTCTTTCTACAAACATTCTTACTTGTTCGCACCAAATGGTGTGTGCAAGCTTTAAATTTATATCCCAAGAAATATGCTTAAAACAAGGATGCGAACCCGTAGTGTACGGATCAATTATAGTAAAAAGCAAGAATTCCGGGGTGTCGATCTCAAGGACTTAGGTGAAACAAAGCAAGTATAGGTAGTCAATGTAACTAATAACCACAAAAGCGATTAAAGCAATCAAAGAGATGATAATAAGGTCAATTAAAGGAAATATGCGAATTCTAGGGATTAAAGCATCTAGTTGTGGTTCCAACTCAAGATCTCAAGATAAAGTGGACAAAGCTGAGATTTTGCAAAGGGAAAGTGTTTCTAAAGTGGAATAGATTACCGGGTAAGTCTCACTACTCACTAACTCCAAACCAAAGCTCCTATTACCGGGTAAGTCTCAAGGTACAAAGGTAAAGAACTATAATCTCAAACCAGCACACCAACTAAGGGAATAGAATCAACCTTTACCGGGTAAGTCTCAGGCTAACTCTCAAAGATGGAACGAAGACACACTCAAACCCCAATAATTGATAAACCTTTATTACCTACACTTATGATCTTTGGTAAACAAACAAAGGAATCACCGAGTAAGTCTCATCCTAGGCTTGCATTGAACCAGGAAAGGTGTAATAAGAATAGGATTTGGCAAACTCTAACACTTAACTCTCAGTTATGGATCAGAAAAGTCACCTTGGCTAGTCAAGTTCCACCCTAGCCGAGATGTTCATCGAATGAACAAGATGTTCTAGGGTTAAGGTCAAAGACTCGAACTTTCAGGGTCCTACTGGGATTAAGATTATTCTATCATCGTCTTACCCACAACTTTAAGCCAATCACCCTAGAATCGCACAAAGAAATTAGCCACTCATCATCATGAAAGCAATAATCAAATAATTGAGAAGGGAATGAATATTTGAACACAAAAACCTCAAGAACAAGGCTTCAATAAATGAATCAAATATCAAACAAATCAGCGTTCTTTGGATCACAAATCCAATAAAAGACAACAAACAAAAGGGAATCTAAAAAGTCTTACAAATCCCCTCAAAAGCTATCACAAGCTATGAACTTTCTTCCTTCAATCTTCAAAACTTCCTTCAAACTTCTAGAAAATCTTCTCCTTGCTGGTTATTCTCAGCCTCCAAGCCTGCGGTGATGCTGAATTATGGAAAATTCAGCCCTTTTTATAGGAGAATTATCTTCCAAAGATAATAATATCTTAAAAAGATAATTTCCTAATAAAATATATCCATATCTCTAAAATAGATCTCCTAAATATATGATCTTCTTTCCAGAAATCCAGCCCAAAAATATAAGATTTCTCCTTCCAAAAATAAAAGATCTCAGCCAAATAAAATATATCTCGCCGCGCCAGGGTGTTCACCTCGGTGGGACGCTCCTCAAGATCACCTCGGTCGAGGTGACACTGTAGCTGACCGAAGTGAATCTTAGCTGAATGTGAAATCTCTCAAATCTGGTCTAAAGTAAATTTTCTTTGTTAATTCCTTGCTCCCTGAGTTCTCTTTTAAGCTCCTGAAGTAGCTCCTATGACTCCTTTGCTCCTTAGCTCCATTTCGATCCAAAATGTGCCATTTTACCTACGATTACAACGAAACTTGGTGACCTCGATTCCCGTAAAGGTAGATGAAACGACAATATAATCACATAATATACATTCAAACATGCAGATTATTGAAGATAAAACGTCTAAACAAGTCCCAAAATATAGACTTTAATACATGCTATCAAAATACCCCATACTTGTCCCTTGCTTGTCCTCAAGCAAGTCCTAAATCTTAAGTACAAGATAAAATGGATTATAAGTCATAAAGATCAATGAAAAGTATTTGATAACATTTTTGGTGGTGTGCTCCACTCATAGATCACTCTAAGAGAATGCTTCATGGTAATTAAAATCAAAACATGATCAAAACATTTTATAAATATAAGAAAGTTGTTCATCTTTGCATAAAATCATAGAATGCATAATAAATCATAATTATCGAAATTAATCATGTATAATCCAGTTTAAACCACCAAGTCAATCAACAAGCTCGAGGTCTCAAGGTCTTTTCAAAAGAAGGTCAAGAAACGAGTGAGGGTGAGATGTATATAGGGAATGTGGTGCTAGAATCCGGAAAAAGGATCTTCACTTCACTTGTTTTGAACTTCAACATCTTCCACCAATAAGCTTTGCTTATTTACTTTTTTACTTTTTGGGATACATGGACAGAGGTGCACAATAAACGAAGCCTAGGAGATCAGCAATCATCAATTTCTCGAGATGCCTCAAACCCTTGATGCACATACCATGACCAGTTAGGAATATTGCTCAATCCGACTTTGGCAAGATACAAACACCCGGCTATGTGAATGGTGCCGAGTTACTCATCATCATGATTGACTTCCCCAAACCTATTTGTTTCTTTCTAAACTTCCAGCCAACATCTCAACTTTTCTTTCACTTGCTTTTCACTTGCTTGCTTCCAAATTCCCGGATAGGTAAAGGGAGACAAATATATATGAGGGGCTAAGCATGATCAAGAAGAAGAAGAGAAGAAAATGAATTGCTTTAATCATCCTAGGAAGAAAGTGATAGAACTCATCATGTGGTGTCAACCTTCAAATTCAACATAATTTGGATAAAAACAAGGTATTAAACATGCCAAAATTTCAAACAAAGCATTTAGCAACTTAAACATATCATAAAACCTTTTAAGCATATAAAGATTTCAAAACT
Organism: Fagopyrum homotropicum; assembly: GCA_033239125.1. NCBI lineage: Eukaryota > Viridiplantae > Streptophyta > Magnoliopsida > Caryophyllales > Polygonaceae > Fagopyrum > Fagopyrum homotropicum. Next base: position 134,363,566 of record BSWB01000001.1, on the reverse strand, counting down.
AATCTGCAGACAAAATGATCATTGAGGTCATATCCAGAAAGAAAACACAAAAATAGTTTCGAAAATTCTTTCAGTTAAACAGCCTCGGGCGAGATGTTCTAAGTCAACCGAAGTACTTGACCTCGTTTGGCAAGAGTTATCCCGATCGAGGTCATAAAAAAATTTTCTTAACCAGTTTTTGACGTTTTTCTCAATCAAATAACCTGTATGCATGCATGTAGTCTCAGATAAACACATAGAGCATAAAAAAGATCATAAATAGAAAGTCATACAAGTCATACACATAATGTCAAATAAGGTACATCCAAATACCCCATACTTGGGACACATTGTCCAAATGGGTGAAAACAAGTCTAAAAACAAAGTACTCACTGGACATAAGCTGAGCTGCATAGTAAATAAAGAAAATGAAATCCCTGCTAGCTCTAATCCTGATCCGCTGGTGGTGGTGGTGGATACGGGACCAAGGGATACTGAGAAGGATCAAAAGGGTAGCCCATGGTATGTTGGAACTGTATCTCCATCATACGGCACTGGTAGTGCTGGCTCTCCCTCATCTCCAACATATCCAAGGACAAGGCGGCGTAAGAGTCGATCATCTGGTCTGTCAGCTTGTCAATCCGTCGATGAGTTATGGGATCCCTCTACCTACAGATTCTACGCCTAGAAGGACGTGATGGTGCTGCAGCTGCCTCCTCCTCTGTCGCCTCGTCGTCTATGTCGACAACTGGCACACTGGGGCCTGTTGTATTGTTACGCTAAGATCGTGATGCGCAAATGGGTTTTAAATTTATAACTCGAACTAAATCCTAAACTACCTAGCGAAACCCGCAGTGTACGGGACGTTTGTAGTAGGGATAGTATTCCGAGGTCGAACACAAAGACTAAGGTGAAATTGATTCGATTTGTGATTGAGTTTAGTAAAGACCTAGGTTGAAAGAAAAGAAAGAAAAAAAGAAATGAAAATCTCAAATGTTTTTGGTTGGTTTATAGTGATCAATCAAAGATCACAATTCATGCAAAGTAAACAATCAACTAAACTATGAATCAACACAAATAAACAAGCTAAGTAAGATATAGATCAAAGAAATAAAAGACGGATTCTAGGGGTCGGAAGTTCCGGTTATGGCATAGGACTCAAGCTATCTATTCATTCCTTGGATTAACTATGTTGGGGGTTAAGTGTTTCTAGATTGAAATCAATCACCGGGTAGGTCTCATGATCCACTAGTCCATTCCCTAAATCTCATCACCGGGTAGGTCTCTAAGAACCTAAGGGACGGAATTCTACACAAACCGGATTGTTACTTAGAGATCTTAACCTATCCTTACCGGGTAAGTCTTGGAAAGGGAAGTCCTAAACAACTATCCTAGCACACTTAATCCAATGGCGGCTTATTAGGCTCACCACTACCTAAGGTTCGTTATCTTTGGAATCTAAGAGTAAGGATTACCGGGTAAGTCTCTCCTAACACTTAGTTGCTAACACTAGGTCACCCTAGGATAGATTTAACTCAACAAACACTTAGGATTTCAACATTCTAACAATCTAAGACAATATCCATTTAACCAGGGAGAATCACGGTTTGTTCTACCTAAACCACGGCCGTGGTTATACAAGAACTAACCGTGATTTCTAACAGCAGCTACGTTCATGGACACAAGTCATCCAAAGATAAATCTAAGTCCGTACTATCATAGCCCTAACCATAACCATCCTTTCCTCACCCTAGAACCACATCTATTTAGCCTACAACATTCATAATAGAAATCGAAACAAGCAAACACAAAATCATGACATCCATTTGCAAGATGATGAAGGAAAAGAGATGAGCAAGTGCACTTAAAACAAACCAAGCTGAAAATAGAATTAGAGCAACTCACAATCCTTCCAAAAGAAGGTTCAAATGATTCATACAACTCTTAGAAATAGAATCCGGAATTCTTCAATATAAAACTATCAAGTGTGATAATGGTGTGTGTTCTTCTTCTCCTCTTCAATGGAGCTCTTCTTCTTCCTCTTTGACACTTTCCTTCCTAGAAAGACTTCTTGTTCAGAGAATATTTTTGTTAGAGGATAATGGATAATGGAGAGCTGCTCCAAGATGCTTCTCACAGCCAATGAAGGACCACTTTTATAACAAACTTGCATGAGCTGACCATGAGAGTCGTGGCACAGCTGTCACAAGAATCTGGCAAAATCCACGGGTGATTCCACGGCCGTGGAGTGTCAGAGAACCGTGATTCTGTGCAGAAACTTCGCCTTGGATCATTAAGCTGTGATTTGGTGCATGGCTAGTGTTGGCAAGGTTCCATGAGTCCTCTTTAGCCCTTAGCTTGTGTCCCAATGAGTCCGAGGGTGTGTCATCTAGATGAACAATCCTCAAACGTATCGTTTTAGCTCCTAAATCTCCCGAAATACCTATAAAACACGCACAAGTCCGTGTAGACGTCTATCTCGACAAAGTACATGAATTGAGTGCAAAACATCGTGAACTAGTGCTAAACTATGCATGAATGAGTGAGAAATCTATCTAAATGATTACCTAAAACTAGTCATAAATCGTGTTATCAAAATACCCCATACTTAAGGTTTGCTCGTCCCCGAGCAAATTCCCAACTATAGACCAAGAGATGACATGATTTATGCATGCAGAAAAATGGCAAAATCTTTTTGGGTTTGTGCTTCTATTATTGGATCACCTTCAAAGTCATGTTTCATGGCAAAGGATAAGCAAATCATGCATCAAACAAATGAAGACATGGAAAGACAATTGTACTTAACTCAAAAGTATGCATGAAATGTAAGGATGAAGAAATCAAGAAGATCAAGAGTACATCCAATCTAAATCACTAAGTCTTACAAACATGCAAATAGGTCATAAGGTCTTGTGAAATAAAAGGGTCAAGAAATGTAGTGATTGGGTGGGGATTTCTAGGCTATGTGATGCTAATCCGGGAATGGAACTAACTCCACAATCTTGTCCTCGATCAACTTCCCTCAAGTGTATATTTTCCTCTATCTTTTCTTTTTCTTTGACCTATTTTTGAGACAATGGCATTGGTGTACAAAAGCCGAAACCTTGGTGATTAGCCGTCCTCGGGTTTTTTTAGTTTTGGAGGTGCATCCACACCGGGCACACATACCAAAACTCGTTTAGGACTATTGGTTTATTTGACTTTGGCAAGGCACCAACACCCGATTATGTGAAGTGTACCGAGTTACTTGTCATTTAAGCCAATGCCCCCAAGCCTATATTTTTTTTGGCTACACTTTCACAACAAATTCAGCATTTTATGCATGATATTATTTTCATCAACAACTTCACCCCACACTTGCTTTTCGCACACATCAACACACTAGCATGCTCCTATTCCCGGATGGGTTAAAAGAGGTCAATTTTATCTCAATTGAGGTGCTCAAGCAGTCATGATTAAGATGAGAAGTAGAGAAAGATGAATTGCCTCATTCATTCCTAGATGGTATGCAAGAACTATCATGTAACTTCGATCTTCAATACTCAATCATTTCTAGGCAAACATCATGATCACAAATCATTCATAGAATTTCAAGAGAAGTACTTCAAGTCCACATATGCGTTCATCAATCCTAACACATGAGGCTATCCATAGCCAATTCACAAGACAAGATTCATCATTAGGATCATATCCAAGCCTAGAAAGCACAATTTTTTTTTTTAAATTTTCTGATTTTTATGGCATTTTCGATTTAAGTATGTACAATGCAAGACATGTGAAGATTTTAAACTATCCTAGATGCTCATCATGCAAAGGATCATGCAAACCCTACCCCATACTTAGAAACACATTGTCCCAATGTGGTATACAAGTAAAGAGAGTGAAAGAAGGTTCTCACAATGTAAAAATGGTTTGCTATGGTATTTGGGATTGCTCAATAGTGAATTGATGTTTGATGATCCTATCAACCATGGTAGAGAGCTCTAAGCATCCATCAAAGCTTCGGGACCCGCGCTAGGCACCGCTAGCCGTCCAAGTTCCGCGTCCGCTCCACCCATAATTGGTGAGGGGTTCATCATCATCCTTCACTTGCCATGCAAGGCTTCCAATGCCAATAATGTTCTAGCACACACACAAGGTAGACAAAACACACACAAAGATAGAAAAATCTAAAAACGAAAACAAAACGAAAAAGGAAAAATGTTACCAATGGGTTGCCTCCCACCAAGCGCTTCTTTAAGGTCATTAGCTTGACCAAACTCGGAAGTGTCTATTCAAGGTGAAGTGGGGCAATCATGTCCACCGGAGCTCCCAGAATATACTTCTTCAAGCGGTGCCCATTCACTTTGAAATTCCCACAATGCTCCCCTCCTATCTCAATAGCTCCATGGGGAAAGATCTTCTTCACCATATATGGCCCGGTCCATCTTGATTTGAGCTTTCCGGGAAAGAGCCTTAGTCTTGAGTTGAAGAGAAGGACAAGATCTCCTTCACTCAACTCCTTGGGGATGATCCTCTTGTCATGCCATCTTTTGGTTCTCTCCTTGTAGATCCGGGCATTCTCATAAGCTTCCAACCGGATCTCCTCAAGGGCGTTTATATCAAGCAACCTCTTCTCTCCCGCCTCCTTGAGGTCAAAATTTAGCCACTTAATGGCCCAATAAGCTCTATGCTCCATTTCCACCGGAAGATGGCAAGACTTTCCATAGACCAGTTTGTAAGGAGTGGTTCCAATTGGTGTCTTGAAGGCGGTCCTATATGCCCATAATGCGTCATTGAGCTTCATAGCCCAATCCTTTCTAGTCCTAGACACCGTCTTCTCAAGGATGGCCTTGATCTCCCGGTTGGAGATCTCCACTTGGCCACTAGTTTGGGGATGGTAAGGTGTTGCCACCTTATGAGTCACCCCATACTTGGCCAAAAGCGCCCCAAAATTCCTATTGGTGAAGTGCTTTCCTCCATCACTAATGATCACCCTTGGTGTTCCAAACCTAGGGAAGATCACCCGGTTGAAGAACCGCACCACCACCTTGGCATCATTTGTAGGAGAGGCGATTGCCTCCACCCATCTTGACACATAGTCCACCGCCAATAGGATGTAGAGATTGCCACATGAAGAAGGGAATGGTCCCATGAAGTCCACACCCCACACATCAAATATTTCGACTTCTTGGATGTTGTTCAAGGGCATCTCATTCCTCCTTGGGATGTTGCCCGTCCTTTGGCAAGCATCACATGCCGCTACAAAACCTTGCACATCTCTAAACAAGTTAGGCCAATAAAAACCGGATTGCAATACCTTTGCACACGTTTTGTGTGAGCTAGCATGGCCTCCACATGGTAAGGAGTGACAATGCCGGATCACACTTTCTACTTCATCTTCCGGTATGCATCTTCTAAACATTCCATCCGGCCCTCTCTTGAATAGAAGTGGTTCACTCCAATAGTAGTGCCTCACATCGTTGAAGAACTTTTTCCTTTGTGCATATGTCAATCCGGGAGGCACTTCCTCACACACTAAGTAGTTCACGATGTCGGCAAACCATGGCTCACTTCCTCTAGACACTTGGAACAAGCATTCCTCCACCATTTGTAATTGCTCATCCCAGAATGAGTCATCAATCGAGATGTCATCTCTTTCAAGCTCTAATGGTGGGAGTCTACTAAGGTGATCCGCCACCGAGTTCTCGGATCCCTTCTTGTCCCGTATTTCCAAATCAAACTCTTATAGAAGAAGGATCCACCGAATCAACCTTGGTTTGGCATCCTTCTTTGTAAGTAGATAACGGATCGCAACATGATCCGTATAAACTATGACCTTCGCTCCAACAAGGTACGAGCGGAACTTCTCAAATGCATACACCACCGCTAACAACTCTTTCTCGGTGGTAGCATAATTGAGTTGGGCATCATCTAGCGTCTTGCTAGCATAATAAATGGCATGAGTGCGCCCTTCTTTCCTTTGCCCCAAGACAGCCCCAACGGCTACATCGCTTGCATCACACATGATCTCAAATGGTTAACTCCAATCCGGAGGTTGCATGATAGGTGCGGAGATCAAGGCGTTCTTCAACCTACAAAAGGCTTCAAGAAAATCTTTGGAAAAGACAAAATCAACATCCTTCATTAGTAGGTTAGTGAGGGACTTAGAAATTTTAGAGAAGTCCTGAATAAACCTCCGGTAGAAACCGGCATGCCCTAAGAAACTCCTTACCCCCTTCACCGAGGTAGGTGGTGGCAACTTCTCTATTGTTTCAATCTTGGCCCTATCAACCTCAATGCCGCGGTTAGACACCAAGTGTCCTAACACAATCCCTTCACTTACCATGAAGTGGCATTTTTCCCAATTTAAGACAAGATTTTTCTCCTCACATCTTTGCAATACTAAGGACAAGTTAGCCAAGCAATTATCCAAAGACGAACCATAAACAGAGAAATCATCCATAAACACTTCCATGATATTTTCTATGTATTCCGAAAAGATAGCCATCATACACCTTTGGAAGGTGGCGGGTGCATTACACAACCCAAATGGCATTCTCCTATATGCAAAAGTTCCCCATGGACATGTAAAGGTTGTTTTCTCTTGGTCATCGGGGTGGATAGGGATTTGGAAGAATCCACTATAGCCATCTAGGTAGCAAAAATGAGAATGTTGAGCTAACCTCTCTAGCATTTGGTCAATGAAGGGGAGAGGGAAGTGATCTTTCCTAGAGGCCATGTTCAACTTCCTATAATCGATGCACATTCTCCACCCCGTAACCGTCCTAGTCGGGATTAGTTCATTGTTCTCATTAGTCACTACGGTCATCCCACCCTTCTTAGGAACTACATGAACGGGACTAACCCACTTACTATCCGAGATAGGGTAGATAATTCCCGCATCTAGCAACTTAATGATTTCCTTTTTGACTGCCTCTTTCATTATAGGATTCAATCTCCTTTGATGTTCAATAGAGGGTTTATGATTATCTTCCATCATTATCTTATGCATGCACAAAGAAGGTTTTATGCCAACCAAATCATCAATAGTATAACCAATGGCTTTCCTATGCAATCTTAGTTCATGCAACAACTTAGCAAGTTCATCATCACTTAGGCATGCATTAACAATCACAGGATATGTAGAGTTTTCACCAAGAAATGCATACTTCAAATGATAGGGGAGGGGTTTAAGTTCAAGTGAAGGAGGACCTTTATCGGTTGAAGACGATCCAAATAAGGTTGGATGAGATGAGTCCAAAGCAAATGAAGACTCTCCATGGCTCCTAGAAGCTTGATCATCATCAAGAGCTGATCCAGGGAAAATCATGGCTGGAACTACGGTTTGATCAACTTCCACGGCCGTGGTTCTTGCCAAGCTTGCTTCTCGGAGTTGTCCAGAGAGTTTGACGGCCGTGGAACGTGAATCTCGACCGTGGAACTTGCAGCTATTCAAGACCTCTTCGTGGCTTTCAAATCCAACTCTTGGCTCTTCTTCCAAGGCTTCCAAGGCCTTGATCTCTTCATTGCAAGCCTCCTCAACACCTTCTTCCATCATACTTAAGGTAAGAACCTTCTCCAAGGGATCCTTGATCAAGATCGAGCTTACAACTTCCCTAGATTCCTCTTGCTCGACTATGTTGAAGACATCCTCATCAAGAGCTGGCCCTTTCGTCATTGTGGACAACTTGAACTTGATGTTCTCTTCTCCAATGTTGAAGGAGAGAGTCCCATTCTTGCAATCCACTAGGCATCCGGAAGTGGCGAGGAAGGGTCTTCCTAAGATGATGGGAACCGGATAATCCGCCGGAATGTCCAAGACGACAAAGTCAATTGGCACATAGAATCCTCCTAGTTGCACCGGGATGTCTTCTAAAATCCCAACCGGATGAGTGATAGAACGGTCCGCCATATAGAGGGTCATCTTGACCGGTTTTGGCTCTCCTAGCCCCACCTTGTTGCAAAGTGCAAGCGGTATGATGCTTACACTCGCTCCAAGATCACAAAGGGCCTCGTACTTCACATCCCCTACTCCATTTGGGACACAAAAAGAACCAGGATCTCTTAGCTTGGGAGGCATCTCCTCCTTCATTGTTTGGATCAATTCCGAGGATCTCTTGGTCATTCTTATCTCCCCATACTCCTCCAACTTCCTTTTGTTGGAGAGTATCTCTTTCAAAAACTTGCCATATGCCGGCATTCCTAAAATAGCATCCATGAACGGAATGTTAATATGCAATTTAGACATTAGTTCAAGGAACTTACCAAAGTGGTTGTCCAAACGAGCTCTTGCTCTTGATTGTGGGAACGGTAGTGGTGGCTTATATGGAGGCGGTGCCACATAGGTTGGCTCTACATCCTTGCTGTTGCCTCATCTTCTTGCAACTTTCCCTCTTCTACCACTACTTGCTTTCCCTTAGCATTGTCCTTGGGCAAAGGATCTTTCATACTCAACCCACTCCTTGTTGTGATAGCCAACACTTGACCTCTTGGGTTGTCTTTGGTTCTTCCGGGAAGCTTTCCCGGATCTCTATGGGCTTCACCCGTCTTTTGGAACACTTGTGCTTCCAAAACCTTTTGAGCCTTAGAAATTGAAGTTACCGTGCTCTCAAGACCACTCAACCTTCCTAGCAATTGTTCAAACATTATTTCGGTTCTATCCTTGGGAGGTTGAGTAAATCCGGATGGAGGTTCTTGTGAAGCTCTTTGCGGTGGAGTTGTGCTTGAGGAAGCGGGGGGGTTCAAGGCTCCATCCGGGTTAGAGTAAGAAAATCCGGGATGGTTGTGGTTGGGCCGGTAATTGTTGAATTGCCGGTTGTTGATGGCGTCAAGTTTGAAATTGCTCATGGGGACTTCACTCACCTCATATGCTCCCGCCTTTCTTCCTTCACTCTTCCTATGGGAGTACTTCTCAATCACTAGAGCTTGCTTCTCCACAAACTCCCAAGCTTCATCTACATGCTTCTCCATAAAAGTCCCACCGGAAAGAGATTAGAGCTTGAATTGGCTATCTTCATCAAGTCCTTTGAAGTAGATCTCCAATAGCTCAATTTTTGGTATGCCATGGTGTGGACAATCAAGGAGAAGATCTTTGAACCTCTCCAAAGACTTGAATAAACTCTCTCTATCCCTCATCACGAAGGCATTGATCTTCCCTCTTAACTCGGTAGTCTTGGAAGGTGGGAAGAACTTAGTCAAAAACCCGGTTGTCATCTCCTCCCAAGTACCAACTCGCCCTTGTGGAATAGATTGATACCAAGCCAAGGCTTTATCCTTAAGAGAGAAGGAAAAAGCCCTAAGCTTATGGTTGTTGCTCTCCAATCTTGGCGGTCTAAGAGTCTCCATCAAGATCTCATAATTCATCAAATGCTGATGAGGAGACTCTCCTTCCATCCCTCCAAATTGATTATGCCGGATCATTTGTAGAACTTGAGGGCGGAGCTCGTAATCATGGGATGCGGGATCTCCTAAGTTCACACCCGGACGGTGTGCTCTTTGTGCCGGATCCATACGTTGCCCCAACGTTTGTGGCTCATCCATAGCAATGGGCACAACCCTAATGTTGACCGCCGGCTGCGGTTGTGGTGGAGGTGGAGGAGGTTGTTGACGGTTAAGCTCTCTTTGCACAAGAGCTTGCCTAATCTCCTCAATCTCCCTCCTAGTTGCCTCTTGCCTCTCATTGGCAAGTCTCCTCTCATTCTCCAAAGCTTCGACCCTTATCCTAATTTGCTCTAAGGCTTCATCCAACTCAGCTTGGAGATCTCTTCCGGCCATCTCTTTCCCCTTTTTGATGCTCTTGGATCTAGATCTAAGGGTTTTCTCCGGTTCGGGATCGAATGGAGCTAAATCCTTGCCACGAGATCTTCGCATACACCTAAAGAGTAAGAGATGTCCTGAAAAGCAAAGACACAAACCAAAAAGAGATCAAAAGCAACAAGAAAGATCTACACTAATAATCAATCACAAATATAGACTCAATCTAGACCTAGTCCCCGGCAACGGCGCCCAAAACTTGTTACGCTAAGATCGTGATGCGCAAATGGGTTTTAAATTTATAACTCGAACTAAATCCTAAACTACCTAGCGAAACCCGCAGTGTACGGGACGTTTGTAGTAGGGATAGTATTCCGAGGCAGAACACAAAGACTAAGGTGAAATTGATTCGATTTGTGATTGAGTTTAGTAAAGACCTAGGTTGAAAGAAAAGAAAGAAAAAAAGAAATGAAAATCTCAAATGTTTTTGGTTGGTTTATAGTGATCAATCAAAGATCACAATTCATGCAAAGTAAACAATCAACTAAACTATGAATCAACACAAATAAACAAGCTAAGTAAGATATAGATCAAAGAAATAAAAGACGGATTCTAGGGGTCGGAAGTTCCGGTTATGGCATAGGACTCAAGCTATCTATTCATTCCTTGGATTAACTATGTTGGGGGTTAAGTGTTTCTAGATTGAAATCAATCACCGGGTAGGTCTCATGATCCACTAGTCCATTCCCTAGATCTCATTACCGGGTAGGTCTCTAAGAACCTAAGGGACGGAATTCTACACAAACCGGATTGTTACTTAGAGATCTTAACCTATCCTTACCGGGTAAGTCTTGGAAAGGGAAGTCCTAAACAACTATCCTAGCACACTTAATCCAATGGCGGCTTATTAGGCTCACCACTACCTAAGGTTCGTTATCTTTGGAATCTAAGAGTAAGGATTACCGGGTAAGTCTCTCCTAACACTTAGTTGCTAACACTAGGTCACCCTAGGATAGATTTAAGTCAACAAACACTTAGGATTTCAACATTCTAACAATCTAAGACAAGATCCATTTAACCAGGGAGAATCACGGTTTGTTCTACCTAAACCACGGCCGTGGTTATACAAGAACTACCCGTGATTTCTAACAGCAGCTACATTCATGCACACAAGTCATCCAAAGATAAATCTAAGTCCGTACTATCATAGCCCTAACCATAACCATCCTTTCCTCACCCTAGAACCACATCTATTTAGCCTACAACATTCATAATAGAAATCGAAACAAGTAAACACAAAATCATGACATCCATTTGCAAGATGATGAAGGAAAAGAGATGAGCAAGTGAACTTAAAACAAACCAAGCTGAAAATAGAATTAGAGCAACTCACAATCCTTCCAAAAGAAGGTTCAAATGATTCATACAACTCTTAGAAATAGAATCCGGAATTCTTCAATACAAAACTATCAAGTGTGATAATGGTGTGTGTTCTTCTTCTCCTCTTCAATGGAGCTCTTCTTCTTCCTCTTTGACACTTTCCTTCCTAGAAAGACTTCTTGTTCAGAGAATATTTTTGTTAGAGGATAATGGATAATGGAGAGCTGCTCCAAGATGCTTCTCACAGCCAATGAAGGACCACTTTTATAACAAACTTGCATGAGCTGGCCATGAGAGTCGTGGCACAGCTGTCACAAGAATCTGGCAAAGTCCACGTGTGATTCCACGGCCGTGGAGTGTCAGAGAACCGTGATTCTGTGCAGAAACTTCGCCTTGGATCATTAAGCTGTGATTTGGTGCATGGCTAGTGTTGGCAAGGTTCCATGAGTCGTCTTTAGCCCTTAGCTTGTGTCCCAATGAGTCCGAGGGTGTGTCATCTAGATGAACGATCCTCAAACGTATCGTTTTAGCTCCTAAATCTCCCGAAATACCTATAAAACACGCACAAGTCCGTGTAGACGTCTATCTCGACAAAGTACATGAATTGAGTGCAAAACGTCGTGAACTAGTGCTAAACTATGCATGAATGAGTGAGAAATCTATCTAAATAATTACCTAAAACTAGTCATAAATCGTGTTATCATGTATCTGTCCCTGTCTCCATGGAAGCACCGCCATCATCATCCTCATCCTCCTCCTCCTCCTACACTTGAGTTGCTGCCGCATCTCTAGCATCCTCAATGTAACGTATCCATGCGGTGGACCAATACTGTGGATCGTAGACTGAGAACTGTGCTGACCACATGATACCCTGAGGGGCAGTCTGCTCCCAAGGCATCGCCACATATGGTGTAGTGAGTCCACGAGGAACTAGAATCCTCCTCGTGATCATCTCCTGAAGTCCTAGCGGCTTTGCAGCCGCCACCAATGTACAAGCACTCAGATGTAGCTCCATGACCGTTGCTATATGGGTCACCAGGCCGCCACAGCAAATATCTCCCTCCCCCTTAGCCTTGATCCGGTGCAGACCCTTAACTAACATCGCCCTAAAATCAAGCACTCCCCCAGTCACCATACATAATAAACTGAGAAGCTCCCCTTGTCTAATCTTCTGGGGCGTCTCAGTACGCACCAGAAGGGTCTCACTGAAGATCCAGTGGGCTAGTCGGAAAGTAAGGTGGAAGATGATGCGCTCTCTGGAGTCTCCAGGTCTCCACCTATCAGCATGCTTTACAACATGGGCTATCTGCCCCCAAAATTGTCGAGCCACGGCTCGAGAAGGGAAGTCGGGAACTGTAGGGGTCGGGAAGCCAAAGATACCTCTCCACTGGTCCATAGGAACAATGTATTTCCGGTTCAGCAACCAGTTTTTGATGGCCTTCTGCTCAGGCAGGTGAGTAACACAACTCACAAACTCTAAAGTGGGCTCGAGGTAGGCTGGAGCTCTAATCTCCATGAACTACTCCAGCCCCACCATGGAAACCATCCTCCTCAAATCATCAACTACATGGAGGCAGTTAAAAGCAGAAATATCTAAGAAGCGCGGCGCAATCACGGGGCGTGCACATATGCGGTCGAAATCAGCCTGGTGACGCTCGTGAATCACCGGGATAGAAGGTTGGGAAGAAGAAGAAGGTGAGGATCTATCCCTCAGAACTAGCTGGCGATCAGATCTGGAACTCATTTTTCTCTCTCTAACAGGATCACCTCGGTTGCTCTGACAGGTCTCAAGAACACCTCGGCCGAGGCACAGGTCAACTGGACCGAGGCGATAAACTGCTCGAATCTAACTCTCTGATTTCCAGTTCTTTTCCCCCAATATCACTACCGAATGTTCCTATGGGGTACTTAAGCCTTTTCCAACATAAACATATGGCAACCAAAGCCACTAATCTCTGAAATTTGTGAAAATAGAGGAGTTAGGGTTTTCGATTTAATTACCCCAGATTCAGTCGATTAAAGGCGTTTTTGTTGCAGTTTCTTGCTTGCAATCTGTTCCTTCAGCCTTTTCTTGCGAGATCGGAGCAAGAATCTCAGAAAACGATCGAGAAACGGAGAAAGCGAGATTGGGATGCGCCGTGGTCGAGGGAGAGATGGGAGGGAAAGAGAAAGAAACTGTCCCCTTTTATACCCCTCGCCGATTCTGCTGTCACCTCGGTTGAGGTGGTCCTGACTAGACCGAGGTGTCTGGACCGAGGTGGATCTTTGTCAGCCCTAGTCGCCTCGGTTGCTCAAGAATCATCTCGGTCGAGGTGCTGTGACAGCAACCGAGATGTTTCTCAGTCAAACTCCGTCTTCTCAATTTCTCGAACTTCTGTCCTTCCAGTGTTGCTTATGAGTTGTAATCCTTCCTTAGAAAGTACCTGATTTCTGTCTAGGATGCCAAAAACAAAGCAAAGCAAAGCAAAAGCAAACTATCTAAAGCTAGACTAGGAAAGGGCAAAGAAAGCAATACCTGGTTGCCTCCCAAGAAGCGCTTGATTTAAGGTCGCTAGCTGGACCGTACGGCATCCTTAAACATGCTGGAAGGTGTCCTCACCCCATACTTCAACTTCATCATGGGGTGAAATAAAGAAGTCTATCAAACGTTCCAACAAATGCAAGTGTTCATCGGGGAATGAATCATCGATGGGTAGATCGTCCTTCTCGTGTGAAGAGGGAGGTAGCCGGCTGAGGTAATCCGCAACAGAATTTTCGGATCCCTTCTTATCGCGAATCTCTAGGTCAAACTCTTGAAGCAAGAGAATCCATCGAATAAGACGCGGCTTAGCATCCTTCTTAGCAAGCAAGTAACGAATAGTTGCATGGTCAGTGTAAACAATAACTTTCGCTCCCACTAAGTAAGAGCGAAATTTCTCAAAAGCATATACAACCGCCAAAAGCTCTTTTTCGGTGGTGGCGTAGTTTAGTTGGGCTTCATCTAGTGTCTTTCTAGCATAGTAAATGGCGTTGATCCAGCCATCCTTCTTTTGTCCAAGAACCGCTCCTACCACCACGTCACTCGCATCACACATGATCTCAAAGGGCAAGGTCCAATCCGGAGGTTGGATAATAGGAGCGGAGATCAACCCTTCTTTTATCTTGAAAAATGCATCAAGATATTCTTACGAAAACTCAAAAACAACATCCTTATTCAAAAGTTTAGTTAGTGGTTTAGAAATCTTCGAGAAATCCTTGATGAACCTCCTATAGAAACTTGCATGCCCGAGAAAACTCTGCACACCCTTAATAGAACAAGGGGGAGGAAGCTTCTCTATAGTCTCGATCTTAGCTCGATCGACCTCAATACCTCGGTTGAAAACGAGGTGTCCTAGCACAATGCCTTCATTAACCATAAAATGACACTTTTCCCAATTCAAAATGAGATTAGTGTCTTCACATCTTTGTAGAACTAGAGAAAGGTTAGATAAGCAATCATCAAAAGAGGAACCATATACTGAAAAGTCATCCATAAATACCTCCATGATCTCCTCTATATACTCGGAAAAGATAGCCATCATGTATCGCTGGAAGGTAGCGGGTGCATTACATAATCCAAATGATATCCTCCTATAAGCGAATATCCCCGATGGACAAGTGAAAGTGGTCTTCTCTTGATCATCCGGATGGATAGGAATCTGAAAGAAGCCACTATAACCATCTAAATAGCAAAAATGTGAATGCTGGGCTAACCGTTCGAGCATTTGATCGATGAAGGAAAGTGGAAAATGGTCCTTCCGAGTGGCCACGTTCAGCTTCCTATAATCAATGCACACCCTCCAGCCCGTAACGGTCCTAGTTGGGATCAACTCGTTGTTCTTATTCGTCACAACGGTCATCCCTCCTTTCTTCGGAACTACATGCACTGGGCTCACCCACTTGCTATCCGAGATAGGAAATATGATACCTGCATCCAACAACTTAAGAATTTCTTTCTTCACAACCTCTTTCATGATCGGATTTAACCGTCTTTGAGTTTCCCGTGAAGTCTTATGATCATCCTCCATTAGTATTCTATGCATGCAGAAAGAAGGCTTAATACCAATAAGATCATCAATAATATAACCCAAAGCCTTTTGATGTTTTCTCAGGACATGCACCAATTTAGATAATTTAGTTTCGGAAAGGGAAGCACTAACAATAACAGGATAAGCAGAATCCGGTCCAAGGAAAACATACCTCAAGTGACTTGGAAGCGGTTTAAGCTCCACAACTGGGGGTGCTTTCTGAGGGAGATCCTTGCTTCCTCCTTCCAATGGAGTAGACTTAGATCAAAGAACTGGACTTTCAGAAGTCTCAGTTGACATCATCTCGCTTGCGACCTCGGTCGAGGTCCAGAGTGGGTGACCGAGATGTTCTTCAGTTAAAAACACCTCACTTGGTCCAAAACGTGCCTCGGTCGAGGTACTGGAACTGGGACCGAAACTGGAGATTCTCTTCTCCTGGATTAGTTTTTCAATCTTTGCTCCTGGATCTTCTTCCAGTGCCTTTAAGCTCCGTATATCTGCATCATAAGAAGCATCTATACCTTCCTCCATTAAGCTAAAACTAATAACTCTTTCAAGAGGATCATTAATAAGGATAGAGCTCACCAATTCTCTCGATTCTTCTTCATCATAGATGTTGAAGATATCATCCTCCAGCGGCTCTCCTTTCATTGTAGCAAGCAATGCAAACTCCACTTGATCTCCGCCAATGTTGAATTTCAACTTGGCGTTCTTACAATCCACATTGCAACCTGAAGTTGCTAGAAATGGCCTCCCGAGAATGATAGGAACGGGATAATCTGCGGGTATATCAGGCACAACAAAGTCTATAAGTAAGTAGAAGTTACCTAACTTAACCGGAACATCTTCCAAAATGCCCACGGGATGGGTAATGGAGCGGTCCGCCATGTATAACCTTATCTTCACCGGCTTGGACTCTCCAAGTCCGATCTTCACACATAGCTCCAGTGGGATGATGCTCACGCTGGCTCCTAGATCACACAATGCCTCACAAGTAACATCCCCAACTTGAATGGGAATACAAATGAGCCGGGATCTCTTAACTTGGGTGGCATCTTCTCCTTCATGACTTGAATGAGCTCCGAGGATTTAGATGTCATCCTTACTTCACCAAAATCTTCCAGCTTCCTCTTCCTCGATAGAATCTCTTTTAAGAACTTCCCATAGGTGGGCATCCCTAGAATAGCATCAAGGAAAGGGATGTCAATATGTAGTTTATTCATCAAGTCAAGGAACTTACCAAAGTGCTTGTCTAGATGTGCTCTAGCCCTTGGCTGGGGGAATGAAAGTGGTGGTTTATATACAGGAGGTGGGACATAAACTTCAGTTTTGTCCGTCGCTTTCTGGAACTCCACCTCGGGTGGCACCTCGACCGAAGTGTTCCTCGTCTATACCTGGACCGAGGTGTTCTTCGTTTGCAGTGGCATCGACCGAGGCACTAGATCTGCAGTTTTCAGTCCACTTCTCGTCGTTATTGCCACGATTTGTCCTTTTGGGTTGCTCTCTGTCCTTGCAGGGAGCTTCCCTGGATCTCTTGGCGCTTCATTCACCTTATTAAAGAATTTTTGCTCTAAGGCTTTTTGTGCCTTCGAAAATGAAGTCATGGATGTCTCCATAGCGTTGAGCTTGATCAAGATGGCCTCCAGCACTGCATCTTTCTTTTCTGGCTGGGACTAACTTGATCCAGGCTCCTGACTCTTCAATGGAGTAGAATAAGAAGAAGAGGGATTAAAAGAATTATTAGAATTTGAATTAGAATAATGGTTACCCGGATTTTGATTGTCGGATCTCCAATTGTTGCTGTTGGAGCCTCTATTGTTGTTGTAGTTGTTGTTCCAGGAACCATGATTGTTGTTCCTTGAGCCTTGATATCCTCCCTCCTCCTTTTTGGTATGAGCAACCAAAAGGTCCTTCAATTGCTTCACATTATTTTTGAGGGAGATGAGTTGATTATCATTTGATGGAGCTTCCTGGAAATTAACTCTCTTAACTCCAATTTCAGCTCCTTGGTGGGAGTATTTCTCCATGTGAAAAGCTTGTTTCTCAATGAACTCCCAAGCTTCATCAATCGGCATGTCCATGAATGTGCCAGCGGATAGTAGTTGAAGGTTGAATTGGGTAGCTCCATCCAATCCCTTAAAATATATCTCCATCAACTCTATCTTTGGAATCCCATGATGTGGGCAATCCAAAAGAACATCTTTAAACCTCTCCCATGACTTGGACAAACTCTCCTTGTTCTTCATGATGAATGCATTGATCTTCCCTCTCATCTCAGCGGTTTTGGAGGGGGAAATAATTTTGTTAAGAACTCCGTCGTCATCTCCTCCCAAGTGTTGATCTTTTCGGGAGGAAGAGACTGATACCAAGTAAGCGTCCTGTCCTTCAAAGAAAAGTAAAAAGGCCTTTGCTTGTAATTATTATTTTCCAGCCTTGAAGGTCTCAAGGTCTCCATCAAAATCTCATAGTTTTGCAAATGTTGATGCGGAGACTCCCTCTCTAAACCTCCAAACTGGCATTGGCGGATCATGGATAGAACTTGCGGTCGAAGTTCATAATCATGCACCGCTGGATCACCTAGGTTGACTCCTGGACGCCTCACTTGCTGGATTGGGTCCATCCTCTGTCCTAGGGTCTGTGGAATACCTGCAAAAAGAACATCTCGGACAGGCATCCGAGGTGGAAGTATCTCGGCCGGGGCAACTAGAGCGGGGTCCTGCCTCGGTCGAGGGTCTGGTCGATGCAGAATCTGGGCTCGTAGTTCAGCCATATCTGCTTCAATCTCTGCAGTTCTGGTGCGAGTTTTCTCCCTCTCGCGCTGCAGTTCTTCCCTATTGAGGCGCAGCTGTTCCATTGCCTCCTTCAAGTGGGCTTCAAGATCACGATTGTCTTGGTTGGCCATCTTCGCTTCTTTCAAGCGTCTTTTGTATGTCTTTTCTGGTTCGGGATCGTAGGGAACGATTTCCTTCCCAGCACGGGTTCTTCGCATAAACCTAAGAGAAAGAACCTGCGAAAGTCACTCAAGTGGAGTGGTAGTAGCAACAGGGGAAATTGCCCCGAAAGACTACCAAAACCGGCTCGGTCTAGACCAAGTACCCGGTAACGGCGCCAAAAACTTGTTCGCTCCAAATGGTGTGTGCAAGCTTTAAATTTATATCCCAAGAAATATGCTTAAAACAAGGATGCGAACCCGCAGTGTACGGATCAATTATAGTAAAAAGCAAGAATTCCGGGGTGTCGATCTCAAGGACTTAGGTGAAACAAAGCAAGTATAGGTAGTCAATGTAACTAATAACCACAAAAGCGATTAAAGCAATCAAAGAGATGATAATAAGGTCAATTAAAGGAAATATGCGAATTCTAGGGATTAAAGCATCTAGTTGTGGTTCCAACTCAAGATCTCAAGATAAAGTGGACAAAGCTGAGATTTTGCAAAGGGAAAGTGTTTCTAAAGTGGAATAGATTACCGGGTAAGTCTCACTACTCACTAACTCCAAACCAAAGCTCCTATTACCGGGTAAGTCTCAAGGTACAAAGGTAAAGAACTATAATCTCAAAACAGCACACCAACTAAGGGAATAGAATCAACCTTTACCGGGTAAGTCTCAGGCTAACTCTCAAAGATGGAATGAAGACACACTCAAACCCCAATAATGGATAAACCTTTATTACCTACACTTATGATCTTTGGTAAACAAACAAAGGAATCACCGAGTAAGTCTCATCCTAGGCTTGCATTGAACTAGGAAAGGTGTAATAAGAATAGGATTTGGCAAACTCTAACACTTAACTCTCAGTTACGGATCAGAAAAGTCACCTTGGCTAGTCAAGTTCCACCCTAGCTGAGATGTTCATCGACTGAACGAGATGTTCTAGGGTTAAGGTCAAAGACTCGAACTTTCAGTGTCCTACTGGGATTAAGATTATTCTATCATCGTCTTACCCACAACTTTAAGCCAATCACCCTAGAATCGCACAAAGAAATTAGCCACTCATCATCATGAAAGCAATAATCAAATAATTGAGAAGGGAATGAATATTTGAACACAAAAACCTCAAGAACAAGGCTTCAATAAATGAATCAAATATTAAACAAATCAGCGTTCTTTGGATCACAAATCCAATAAAAGACAACAAACAAAAGGGAATCTAAAAAGTCTTACAAATCCCCTCAAAAGCTATCACAAGCTAAGAACTTTCTTCCTTCAATCTTCAAAACTTCCTTCAAACTTCCAGAAAATCTTCTCCTTGCTGGTTATTCTCAGCCTCCAAGCCTGCGGTGATGCTGAATTATGGAAAATTCAACCCTTTTTATAGGAGAATTATCTTCCAAAGATAATAATATCTTAAAAAGATAATTTCCTAATAAAATATATCCATATCTCTAAAATAGATCTCCTAAATATATGATCTTCTTTCTAAAAATCCAGCCCAAAAATATAAGATTTCTCCTTCCAAAAATAAAAGATCTCAGCCAAATAAAATATATCTCGCCGCGCCAGGGTGTTCACCTCGGTGGGACGCTCCTCAAGATCACCTCGGTCGAGGTGACACTATAGCTGACCGAGGTGAATCTCAACTGAATGTGAAATCTCTCAAATCTGGTCCAAAGTAAATCTTCTTTGTTAATTCCTTGCTTTTTGAGTTGTGGACCTTGATAATAACGAAACTTGGTGTAGACCTTGATTCCCGTAAAGGTAGATGAAATGACAATATAATCACATAATATACATTCAAACATGCAGATTATTGAAGATAAAACGTCTAAACAAGTCCCAAAATATAGACTATAATACATGCTATCATTACTCCTTCTTCTACCACTTCCACACCCTTGGAGACATCCAAGGAGGCTTCAGACATCCCTCACAACACACCAAAGACATCTACAGCTTTGGAATTGAAGCTTTTTCCCGTACATCTAAGGTACGCTTTTTTTGGATCTAACTCTACGTTTCCCGTCATAGTTAGTTCTAGTTCAAGTGAAGATCAACATAATAGGCTTATGATTGCTTTAAAGAAACATAGGAAAGCCTTAGGCTACACCGTAGAGGATCTTGTAGGAATTAAACCATCACTATGTATGCACAAGATAATAATGGAAGAGGATTATAAGCATTCACGCCAACCTCAATGACGGTTAAACCCGATCATTGTTCGCTCCAAAAGGTGTGTGCAAGCTTTAAAATTTATAACCCAAGAAGTATGCTTGAACAATTTGCAAACCCGCAGTGTACGGATCAGTTGTAATAAAAGCAAGAATTCCAGGGGTCGAACACAAGGACTATGGTGAAACAAAGCACGGAAATCAGGTTGTTAAATAACTAATGACCACGAATTAAAGCAATCAAAGATGATATAAAGTCAAATAAATGGAATGCGGATTCTAGGGATTAAAACATCTAGTTGTGGTTCTACCTCAAGATTTCAAAAGATAATGTGGACAAAGCTGAGGTTTGTGAAGGGAAGGTGTTTCTAAGGTGGGAATAGATTACCGGGTAAGTCTCACTACTCACTATCCCAAACCAAAGCTCCTATTACCGGGTAAGTCTCAAGGTACTAAGGAAAGGAACTATAATCTCAAACCAACACACCATCCAAGGGAATAGAATCAACCTTTACCGGGTAAGTCTCAGGCTAACTCACAAAGATGGAATGAAGGCACACTCAAACCCCAATAAAGGATAAACCTTTATTACCTACACTCGCGATCTTGGGTAAACAAGCAAAGGAATCACCGGGTAAGTCTCATCCTAGGCTTGCATTGAACCACGTAAGGTATAACAAGGATAATTTTTGGCAAAATTAAACTATTAACTCAGATAGGTTCAGGAAAGGTTCACCTCGTTCAGTTACATTCCATCCCGGCCGAGATGGTCAATGACTGAACGAGGTGTTTGACGGTTAACGTAAAGACTCGAGCTTTCAGGGTCTTGTTGGGATTAAGATCATTCTATCATCGTCTTTCCCACAACTTTCAGCCAATCACCCTAGAATCGCATAAGAAACTTAGTCAACAATCATCATGATAACAATAATCAAATTAATAGGAAAGGAATCAATATTCAAACAAGAAAACCTTAAAACAAAGGTCTCAATAACTGAATGAATCAAACAACAAATCAACGTTCCTCAAATCACAATCAGAAAAGACAACAAACCAAAAGCAATCTAAGAAGATCTTACAAACTCCTTCAAAAAGCCAATTCCAACTATGATTACTTCCTTCGTTGAACTTCAATAACTTCCTTCAACTCTTCCTTCAACTTGCCTTCAAAACTCCTGAAAACCCTTGATCCGCTGATTGTTGGATGCTCCAAGCATGGCTGAATTGTGGAAAATCAGCCCTTTATATAGGAGAATTATCTTCCAAAGATAAGATATCTTAAAAAGATAATTTTTTAAAAAATATATCCATCTCTCTCAAAATAAATCAGCCAAATACAATATCTTCCTTCCAGAAATCCAGCAAAAAATATATGATATTCTCCTTCCAAAAATAGAAGATCTCAGCCAAAAATAAAGATCTCGCCGGCGACAAGGTGTTTGCCTCGGTCGGGACGCTCCTCAAGATCACCTCGGTCGAGGTGGTACTGTAGCTGACCGAGGTGAATCTCAGCTGAATGTAATTCATCTCAAATCTGGTCCAAAATCAATCTTCTTAATCATTTGCATGCTTCCTGAGATCTTCTCAATGCTCCAGAATGTAGTTTCAATGACTCCTTAGCTTCCTTAGCTCCATTTCGGTAAAAAAACGTGCCATTTTCCCTAAAATTACAACGAAACTAGGTGTAGACCTCGATTCCCGCAAAGGTAGACAAAACAACAATATAATCAAAGAATATACATCCATACATGCAGATTTATGAAGATAAAACGTCTAAACCAATCCCAAAATATAGACTATAATACATGCTATCAATCATGAAATAGGTTGTGAAGAAGGAAATCCTTAAATTGCTTGATGCAGGTATCATATTCCCAATTTCTGATAGCAAGTGGGTGAGTCCAGTCCAAGTTGTCCGAAAGAAGGGAGGAATGACCGTTGTAGCCAACAAGAACAACGAAGTCATTCCAACAAGAACGACGGGATGGAGAATGTGTATACACTATCGCAAGCTGAATAATGCGACGAGGAAGGATCACTTCCCGCTGCCCTTCATTGATCAAATGCATTAGAGGTTAGCGCAACATTCTTATTTTTGCTATCTTGATGGTTATAGTGGTTTCTTTTAGATTCCGATTCATCCGGACGATCAAGAGAAGACCACATTCACGTGCCCATGGGGTACGTTTGCTTATAGGAGGATGCCATTCGGATTGTGCAACGCTCCAGCCACCTTTCAAAGGTGTATGATGGCCATCTTCTCGGAATACATTGAGGAAATTATCGATGCTTTTATGGATGATTTTTCTGTTTATGGTTCCTCATTTGAAAATTGTCTTGCTAACCTATCTCTAGTTCTACAAAGATGTGAAGGCACGAACCTAGTTCTAAATTGGGAGAAGTGTCATTTTATGGTTAAGGAAGGCATTGTTTTAGGACACTTGATATCTAATAGAGGAATTGAAGTTGACAAGGCTAAGATTGAAACAATATTAAAGCTTCCTCCATCTTTGGTGAAGGGGATTAAAAGTTTTCTAGGACATGCTGGATTCTACAGGATATTCATTAAGGATTTTTTGAAAATTTCTAAACCGTTGACTAATCTATTGATGAAAGATGCAGTTTTTTAATTTTCAAAAGAGTGTTTAGATGATTCAGCCTCCAGATTGGAGTCTTCCATTTGAGTTCATGTGCGATGCAAGTGACGTAGCGGTAGGAGCGGTGCTTGGATAAAAGAAAGATGGACGCACTCATGCCATCTATTATGCTAGTAAAACACTAGATGAAGCCCAGCTCAACTAAGCTACAACGGAGAAGGAATTTCTTGCTGTTGTATATGCATTTAAAAAGTTTCGTTCTTATCTTGTAGGAGCGAAGGTGATTGTATACACGGATCATTCAACCATTCGGTATTTGCTTGCCAAGAAAGATGCAAAACCAAGGCTGATTAGATGGATTCTTCTTCTTCAAGAGTTCGATCTTGAGATTCTTGACAAGAAAGGATCCGAAAATTCTGTTGCGGATCACTTGAGCCGTGTACCACATGCCACAAATGATGACCTTCCTATCGATGACTCTTTCCCGGACGAACAACAGCATTTAATGGAGGAGTGCATTGATCATTTTTCTAGAGGTAACGAGCCTTGGTTTGCTGATTTTTTAAATTATTTGGTTTGTCAGGAAATACTTTTCGGACTATCCTACGTTCAAAGGAAGAAGTTCTTTAAGGATGTCTGCCAATACTATTGGAATGAACCTCTACTCTTCAAGAGAGGTCCAGATGGCATCATTAGAAGATGTGCACCTGAAGACAAAATGCAAAGTGTCATTCGTCATTGTCATTCTCTTCCTTGTGGAGGACATGCTAGTTCTCATAAGACTTGTGATAAGGTATTGTAATCCGGATTCTTTTGGCCTACAATATATAAAGATGTGCAAACCTTTGTTTCTTGTTGCGATGCTTGTCAAAGAACAGGGAATATATCTAGGAGGAATGAAATGCCTCTAAACAACATCCAAGTAGTAGAGATCTTTGATGTTTGGGGAGTTGACTTCATGGGACCATTCCCATCATCTTGTGGTAATCAATATGATAGCATGAATTATAGTCTATATTTCGGGGTTTGTTTGGACGTTTTACCTTCAATAATCTGCATGTTTGTATGTATAATGTGTGATTATATTACCATTTCATCTATCTTTGCGGGAATCGAGGTCTACACCTAGTTTTGTTGTAATCGTAGGTAAAATGGCACGTTTTGCATCAAAAAGGAGCAAAAGGAGCTATGGAGTCATTGGAGCTACATTCAGGAACATAAGGAAACATCCTAGAAGCATAGCCATGGATTAGAGATTCACTTTGGACCAGATTTGAGAGATTTTACATTCAGTTGTGACTCACCTCGGTTGACTACAGAGTCACCTCGACCGAGGTGATCCAGAGGAGTCGACTCGACCGATGCGAACACCTGGGACGCGGCGAGAATATTTTATTCTTGGCTAAGATCTTTTATCTTTGGAAAGAGATCTTATATTGGGCTTGGCTCCTGGAAGGAAGAAGATATGCTAGATCATATATTTTACCTATTTTTATGGGAAGAGAACTTTCTAAGATATCTTATCTTTGGAGAGTAATTTTCCTATAAAAAGGGTTGGATTTTCCACAAATCCAGAGCATGCTATACCACCAATTGTGTTTAATACACCGCTGCAGCCATACTCCAGTTGGGAGATTTGAAGAATCTTTTTCAAGGTTGAAGGAAGAAAGTCTATAACTTTTATAGCTTTTTGAAGGGTTTTTGTAAGATCATCTTAGAATCCCTTCTTTGTCATTGTCTTGTTGGATTTCTATCCAAGGAACGCTTGTTGTTTTGATAATTGATTCAGTTATTAAAGTCTTTCTCTTAAGGTTTTCTTGTTCAATTATTCTCTTTCTTCCCATATACTTGATTAATACTTTCATGATGATGAGTGGCTAATCTCTTTGTGTGATTCTAGGGTGATTGGCTTGAAGGTTGTGGGAAAAACAATGATAGAATGATCTTAATCACAGTAGGACCCTGAAAGTTCGAGTCTTTACCTTAACCCTAAGCATCTCGTTCAGTCGATGAACATCTCAGCCGGGGTGGAATTCGTCTGACCGAGGTCACTTATCTGATCCGAAACTGAGAGTTAAGTGTTAGAGTTTGCCAAATCCTATTCTTATTACACCTTTCCTGGTCCAATGCAAGCCTAGGATGAGACTTACCCGGTAATTCCTTAGTTTGTTTACCTAAGATCATAAGTGTAGGTAATAAAGGTTTATCCTTTATTGGGGTTTGAGTGTGCTTTCATCCCATCTTTGTGAGTTAGCCTGAGACTTACCCGGTAAAGGTTGATTCTATTCCCTTAGATGGTGTATTAGTTTGAGGTTATAGTTCTTTATCTTAATTCCTTGAGACTTACCCGGTAATAGGAGTTACGGTTTAGGATTAGTGAGTAGTGAGACTTACCCGGTGATCTATTCCACTTTAGTAACACCTTCCCTATGCAAAAATCTCAACTTTGTCCGCTTATCTTTAGATCTTGAGTTAGAACTACAACTAGATGCCTTAATCCCTAGAATTGCATATTTTCCTTTATTGACTTTTATCATCCTTGATTGTTTGATTGCTTTGTGGTTAGTAATTGCTTAAGCTTACCGTTATCGACTTTGTTTCACTAAGTCCCTGTGATCGACCCCTGGAATTCCTTGCTTTTACTATGATTGACCCGTACACTGCGGGTTCGCATCCTTGTTTTAAGCTTACATCTAGGGTTATAAATTTAAAGCTTGCACACACCGTTTGGAGGAACAAGTTTTTGGCGCCGTTGCCGGGGACTTGGTCTAGACCGAGCCGGTTACGGTTTGCTTTTGGGGCACTTGCCCCCGTGTCTACTAACCACTCTACTTGAGTGACTTTTTCAGGTTCTTTCTTAGGTTTATGCGAAGAACCCGCACTGGGAAGGAAATCGTTCCTTACGATCCCGAACCCGAAAAGACATACAAACGACGCTTAAGAGAAGCGAAGATGGCCAAGCAAGACAATCGCGATCTTGAGGCCGAGTTGAAAGAGGCGCTAGAACAGCTACGCCTTAGCAGGGAAGAACTAAGGAAAGAGAAAGAAGAAACTCGCACCAGGACTGAAGCGATCAAAGCAAATATGGCTGCCTTACGAGACCAATATCTACTTCGACCGAGGGAAGACCCAGTTCCCGATGCTGGACCGATGCAGGTCCTAGTTGCAGACCCTCGACCGAGGCAAGTCCCAGTACCTAACGCCCCGGCCGAGGTACTTCCACCTCGGATGCCAGTCCGAGGCGCTCTTTTTGCAGGAATCCCGCAAACCCTAGGTCAAAGGATGGATCCCAATCAACAACTGAGGCGTCCAGGAGTTAACCTAGGAGATCCAGCGGACCATGACTACGAACTTCGACCGCAAGTTCTGTCCATGATTTGCCAATGCCAGTTCGGAGGGCTAGAGAAGGAATCCACACATCAACATCTTACAAACTATGAGATCTTGATGGAGACCTTGAGACCCTCAAGAATTGAAAATAACAACTACAAGCTAAGACCTTTTTACTTTTCTTTAAAAGATAGAGCTCTTACTTGGTATCAATATCTTCCTCCAGGAAAAATTAGCACTTGAGAGGAGATGACTACGGAATTCTTGACTAAATTCTTTCCCTCCTCTAAGACCGCTGAAATGAGAGGGAAGATTAATGCATTCATTATGAAGGACAAGGAGAGCTTGTCCAAGTCATGGGAAAGGTTTAAGGACATTCTTTTGGATTGCCCACATCATGGGATTCCAAAGATAGAGTTGTTGGAGATATACTTCAAGAGACTGGACGGAAGCACCCAGTTCAACCTCCAACTACTCTCCGCCGGTACATTTATGGACATGGCGATTGACGAAGCTTGGGACTTTATCGAGAAGCAAGCTTTGCATATGGAGAAATATACCCATCAAGGAGCTGAAGGTGCAGTTAAAAGAGTTAACTTCTGTTAGCATGAAATATTGTGATATTTTAGGCACGTTTTCTAAGTGTATTTCATCCATATTGGTGATCATTGATAGAGCATTGAAGCAATTATGAGTTAATTTGTCTACTTTGTCGATATAGAGGTCTACATAAGCTTTGTGTTGATTGTAGGCAATTAAGAGCTAAAACCGGACGAATCAGGGGAGAATGGAGACGGATTGAGAATGTCCAAGGATTGAGGACATCACTAGGAGCTAAGGAAGACGCTAAGTTGAAGGATGACACAAGACAAAAGAGAATTACGTGCTACATGTGTTCCACGCCCTGAAATACGGCCATACTTGAGTCCACGCTCTAAACCACGGCCGTGGAACTTTGGCAAGACAAGTGTGGAGCATTCCAGCAAGTTACACGGTCGTGGAAGTTGTGACAAACCGTGATGAGTTTCCACGCTCTAAACCACGCTCTAAACCACGGGCGTGGAATCTTAGGAAACCGTGATTCTGACGATCTTTTAAACGTACAAATTGAAGCCATGATCTTTTACGCAACGGGCTGGGCTCATATTTTATCTTGCCCTATAAAAGGACGGAAATAGAGAGATTCCGTCACCTTCGCTTACACCTCCGCTTAGAGATCGCGCCTAGCCCTATTGAGATTTCCGAATTGACGGAAAGCTTAGAGAAAGAGTGAAGATTTGGAAGATTGTTCGTAAGGAGATTTCATCTTTTGTCCTTAGGTTTGATTAGAAGACGGATTGACATCCCGTTCTTCATTCTTATCAAGGATTGTGATTGTTTGTGTTATTTTGAATCTACATCATTGTTCTTTGTTTGTGGAATTGAGATTGATTTGAGATTTATTCAAGGTTTTTGAAGGTTTTCATCTTTCATTCTTTTAAATCTTAAATTTGATATCAATATGACTGTTGTTGGCTAAAACCCTTTAGCAATTCTAAGGTGAAGGGTTGATAGTTGTGACTTAGAGGATGATAGATCGATCGTAAACAGATTGGACCCTGAGAGTTAGAGAGAATTGCCGACGAACCAAAATCACAATGTGTTCTTGAGTTCCACGGCCATGGAATCTCAAGATCCACCCGTAATTTCCTTCAGTTTACGAACCTTGCTTTTACTTTAATCTAAAGTTAAAGATTTGCTTTAACTTAGTCTTGGCTTGCCTTTTCTAGGTGGTAGTGAAGCCTCAACAACCTCTACCTCGATTCTGAGTGTCACAACCTTAATCGGTTTAGTTAGTCTTGATCCTTGGATTACAAGTTTGGGTATTTGATATTAATTCTTACCTTTAGATCCTTTCTATACTGAAGCCTCAACAACCTTTATAGAGAGTGTCTTTAGTTGAGTTATATAAAGCCTTGGAACTTCACCGTACATTGCTTTACATTCGTATACCTTTGCAAACCTCAACTCTGTCCTTATATCTTTAGTATATCTTGAATCGATTGCCACAACTGGATACCTAGATCTTTAGGATTGTTGTTTTCCCAATAATTTACAAAGCTCATACATTCACTTGCTTGACAATTCTATAATTGGATTTAACCCCCCAAATCCCTGTGTTCGATACTCTGGAATTCTTGCTTTACTACGCCGATCCGTACACTGCGGGTTCGCTTGCTTGATTTCTAGTTTTTTAAATTTAAGACTTATTTGCACGCACGCTAAGTGGCGAACAAGTTTTTGGCGCCGTTGCCGGGGATTTGGTCTAGGCCGAATTCGGTTATCGGTTGTCAAGCTTGGGAGCTTTTCCCTTGTTATTTGATATCTCTTCGAGTGTATGCGCAGGTCTAGGAACAACGAAGACCTCTTACCTCTTGATCAAGAGCTTGAGAGGACTTTGAGCAGAAAGCTTAAGGAAAGAAAAATGGCTGAAGAAAGAGAACTTGACTACCAAACGGAGTTAGCGGAGAAAGAAGCTCAACTCCAATGGAGTGAGAAGACTCGTAGGGAAGAGATGGATTGTCATCAAACGAAGGTTGATGATCTATCGGACATGATGTTCCAAATGAGGTTGGAAATAAACAACCTTAAGGAGAAAAAGAGAAGAAGGAGACCGGGAAGATCGGTTAAAGCCAACTCATCCAATGAGGATAGCGACTCCTCCATGCCACCACTAGAGGAAATTGATCCAATGATCAATGTGAATCCATTCTTTCCACGGCCAGCTGCAAATCGCCGTGTCCCACCTAGAGGTGCGAGAGTCGAACGTGTAGATGAGGAGCCAAGAACTCTTGGCCAAAGGATGGATCCAACGCAACAACCACGCCGTTTAGGTGTGAACTTTGATGTTGATGATGCACAAGGGTTTAGCTTCAACCCTCAAGTTATTACCATTGTTCGCCAAAATCAATTTGGTGGAACAAGCGCTGAATCTCCACATCAACATCTACAAAATTTTGAGATTATGATGGAGACAATGAAGCCAAAGAACGCAACTACCAACAGCTATAAGCTCAAGCCTTTCTTCTTCTCCTTGAAGGGAAAGCATTGTCTTGGTATCAAGCTCTTCCAAGTGGGAAGCTTGAAACATGGGAGGATCTTTCTTCGGAATTCCTCACTAAGTTCTTTCCGCCATCCAAAACAGCGGAGTTAAGAGGTAAGATTAATGCATTCTCTATGAGATCTAACGAAAGTTTGTTTCAATCTTGGGAAAGATTTCAGGATTTGCTATTGGATTGCCCTCATCATGGCATATCCAAGCTTGCACTATTGGAGATATACTATAAGGGGCTGGATGTGGAGACACAATTCAAGCTCCAATCCCTTTCATGTGGTACATTCATGGACATGAGGGAAGATGATGCTTGGGACTTCATTGAGAAGCAAGCGCGAGTTATAGAGAAGTATTCTCATCAGAAAGTGGAGGCGAATCATGTGGATCAAGGAGCAAAGCTATCACAAGCAGCTCAAACTCAAATCTTTTCTCTCAATACGGAGATTAAAGAGTTGAAGGAAGCCATCAAAACCAACTTTCCGAAGCACAAGGAACAAGATGTGGGTTATTTAGGCAACAACAATAACCACAACGGTAATGAGAATACCAATCGCAACAACCGGAACAACAACCGGAATAATTGGAACAACAACAACCGGAACAACAATTGGAACAACAATAGGGGTTCAAACAACAACAATTGGCGTCCCAACCAACAAAATTCCGGTAATTCTTATTCTAATTCAGGAAATTCAAATTCACTGACTCCACCTTCCTCTTCTTCCACTCCTTTGAAAAGCCAGGGGCAAACATCTAATGGTGGAAGTACTTCGGGGAAAGAGAAGCCCGATCCCATGTTGGAAACAATTTTTGGCAAGCTTCAAGGATTGGAGACTCGCATCATAAAGGTTGATGATCACATTACTAAGGTTGATAAAGCCCAAAAGGTTTTAGAAAACCAAATGTTCAGCCATGCGGAGGAAGTTCCTAGGAATCAAGGAAAACTTCCAGGAAAAACGGAGGACAACCCAAAAGGAAGGATGATGGCAATCACAACTAGGAGCGGAGTAACAACTACCGACCCGCAGCCTAAGTTTATAGAAGTCCCCGTTGAGAGAGAGAAAGAAAAGGGGAAGGAGAAGGAAGATGTCTACATTCCTCCTCCAGCTTACAAACCTCCCCTACCGTTCCCGCAATCTAGAGCAAGAGCACGTCTAGACAAGCAATTCGGTAAGTTTATTGAACTCATGAGCAAACTGCATATTAATATACCTTTCATTGATGCTATTGTAGGTATGCCAGCTTATGGGAAGTTCTTAAAGGAGATCCTCTCTAACAAGAGAAAGCTAGAGGATTTTGGAGAGGTTAAGATGAGTTCGGATTCTTCGGATCTCATCAAAACCATGAAAGAGAAGATGCCCCCAAAGCTAAAGGATCCGGGGTCATTTTGTATTCCCATAGGAGTGGGAGACGTCACATATGATGCATTATGTGATTTGGGAGCAAGTGTGAGCATCATCCCACTTGCCTTATGTAGGAAGATCGGTTTAAGCGATCCTAAACCGGTGAAGATGACGTTGTACATGGCGGATCGATCCATAACTCGCCCCGTCGGTATAGTTGAAGACGTCCCAGTCAAGCTAGGTAAATTCTACGTTCCTATAGATTTTGTTGTGCTTGACATTCCTACAGATAGTCCGGTCCCGATCATTCTCGGAAGACCGTTCCTTGTAACATCCGGCTGCATAATCGATTGCAAGAATGCTAGACTCGCCTTTGACATAGGAGAAGAGAAGGTAGAGTTCGTTCTTTCCACTCTAGTGAAGGAACCACTCTTTGATGAGGATATATTCAATATCCAAGATGAAGAAGGGCTATCTAGAGAGGAGGTAAGTGCTATTCTCTTCAAAGATCCTTTGCAAAAAGTTATTTCTATGAGCTTAACGGATATAGGGGAAGAAGAGGAGTGCAATGAGGCAATTGAAGCCTTAGAAGCACAAGAAGAAGTGTGTGAAAAAGAGTTTGAGAAACTCCACGATGAGGCGGAAAACGTACGGATCCACGGTCAAACGGCCTATTCCACGGCCGTGGATTTCACCAACAAAAGCGTGGAGCACTCCAGAGACTTACACGGCCGTGGAGGAAACAGAGCCACCGTATTTACTTTCCACGCCCAAAATCACGGCCGTGGAGAAGTCAGAGATGCCGTAATTTTGGGTGAGTTCGAAGGCAATTGTGTTTCTTTCACAACTTCTCTTGATCCTTCTCCAACACCTTCTACACCCTTGGACATTTCTAAGGAAGCATCGGAAGCTCCTCAAGAGCCATTGGAAACTCCGATAGTTATGGAATTGAAGCCACTTCCTAATCATCTAAGGTACGCATTTCTTGGACCTAATTCTACCTTTCCGGTAATTGTTAGCTCCGATTTAAGCATAGATGAACGTAGTAAGCTTATGGTTGTCCTTAAGAAACATAGGAAAGCCTTAGGATACACTATAGAGGACTTAGTTGGAATCAAACCTTCCCTATGCATGCATAAGATCTTAATGGAAGAGGACTTTAGAACTTCACGACAACCTCAAAGGCGGTTAAATCCGACCATGAAGGAGGTTGTCAAGAAGGAAATTCTTAAGCTACTTGATGCAGGTATCATCTATCCTATCTCCGATAGCAAGTGGGTGAGTCCCGTACAAGTGGTTCCAAAGAAGGGAGGAATGACGGTCATCACCAACAAAAACAATGAGCTCATTCCTACACGAACTGTAACAGAATGGCGGATGTGCATAGACTACCGCAAGCTAAACAACGCGACGAGGAAGGATCACTTCCCACTACCCTTCATCGATCAAATGCTTGAAAGGTTAGCACAACATTCGCACTTTTGCTATCTTGACGGTTATAGTGGTTTCTTTCAGATTCCGATACACCCGGATGATCAAGAGAAGACCACGTTCACGTGCCCGTGGGGTACGTTTGCCTATAGGAGGATGCCGTTCGGGCTTTGCAACGCCCCAACCACCTTTCAAAGGTGCATGATGGCCATCTTCTCGGAATATATAGAGGAAATCATGGAGGTTTTTATGGATGACTTCTCCGTTTATGGTTCCTCTTTTGACAATTATCTTTCTAACCTTGCTCTTGTGTTACAAAGATGTGAAGACACTAACCTAGTTCTTAATTGGGAAAAGTGTCAATTCATGGTGAAAGAAGGCATTGTATTAGGACACTTAATCTCTAGTAGAGGGATTGAGGTGGATAAAGCTAAGATAGAGACAATAGAAAAGCTTCCTCCCCCAACTTCGGTGAAAGGGATAAGAAGTTTTTTAGGACATGTTGGATTCTATAGGGGTTTCATAAAGGATTTCTCTAAAATATCAAAACCACTTACTAATCTATTGATGAAGGATGCAGTTTTTGAGTTTTCGCAGGAATGTTTAGATGCGTTCAATATGATTCGGGAAGCTCTAATTTCAGCTCCGATTATCCAACCTCCGGATTGGAATCTTCCCTTTGAGGTTATGTGTGACGCAAGTGACATAGCTATAGGAGCTGTCCTTGGACAAAGAAAGGAAGGGCGAACCCACGCTATCTACTACGCTAGCAAGACGCTAGATGAGGCGCAGCTCAACTACGCCACTACCGAAAAAGAGTTCTTAGCTATTGTATATGCAATTGACAAATTTCGCTCTTATCTTGTAGGTGCAAAGGTGATTGTATACACGGATCATGCTGCGATCCGGTATCTCCTTGCAAAGAAGGATGCGAAGCCAAGGCTAATTAGACGGATTCTTCTCCTACAAGAATTCGATCTAGAGATCCGCGACAAGAAGGGTTCGGAAAATTCTGTTGTGGATCATTTGAGTCGCCTAACACATCTAGAGGACGACCACCTACCTATAGATGAATCCTTTCGGGACGAGCATTTACATATCATAGAGGAGTGCATTGATGTGATCGCCAAAGGTAACGAACCATGGTTTGCTGATTTTGTTAACTATTTGGTTTGTCACGAATTACCTCCCGGATTATCCTACGCACAAAGAAAGAAGTTCTTTAAGGATGTTCGGGAATACTTTTGGAATGAACCTCTCCTCTTTAAGAGAGGTCCGGATGGCATTATTCGGCGATGTGTGCCGGAAGATGAGATGCAAAGTGTCATCCGCCATTGTCATTCACTACCATGTGGAGGACACGCTAGTTCGAACAAGACTAGCGCTAAGGTATTGCAATCTGGATTCTTTTGGCCTACTCTATTTATAGATGTGCAAACCTTTGTTTCCTGCTGTGATGCTTGTCAAAGAACAGGAAATATATCTAGGAGGAATGAGATGCCCCTCAACAACATCCAAGAGGTAGAGATCTTTGACGTTTGGGGAGTAGACTTCATGGGACCTTTCCCATCATCTTGTGGTAACCAATACATACTTTTAGTGGTTGATTATGTTTCAAGATGGGTTGAAGCGATTGCCTCTCCCACCAATGATGCCATGGTAGTGGTTAAGTTCTTTAACAAGACCATCTTCCCCCGATTTGGGATACCACGGACCATCATTAGTGATGGAGGCTCTCACTTCATTGCCCGGCGCTTTGAAGCTCTCTTAGCTAAGTATGGGGTGACTCACAAGATCTCCACCCCTTATCATCCACAAACTAGTGGACAAGTGGAGATCTCAAACCGGGAGATCAAAGGAATCCTAGAGAAGACGGTTTCAAGGACTAGGAAGGATTGGTCTTTGAAGCTAGATGATGCATTGTGGGCGTACCGGACTGCGTATAAGACTCCCATCGGAACCACACCATACAACCTTGTGTATGAGAAGTCTTGTCACTTACCGGTAGAGTTGGAGCACAAGGCGTTTTGGGCAATCAAGTGGCTAAATTTCAGCATGAAGGAAGCGGGAGAGAAGCGTCTCTTGGACCTAAATGAGCTTGAAGAACTCCGCTTGAGCGCTTACGAAAACGCCAAGATCTACAAAGAAAGAGCGAAGCGTTGGCATGATAAGCATATCATCCCAAAGGACCTCAAAGAAGGAGATCAAGTTCTCCTCTTCAATTCAAGGCTCCGTCTCTTTCCAGGTAAGCTTAAATCTCGTTGGACCGGACCTTTTCTAATCAAACGTATTTTTCCCCATGGTGCAGTTGAAGTATGGGGTGAAACGGGCGGAAGCTTTAGGGTGAACGGTCAACGACTCAAGAAGTATACACCGGAACTCCAAGCTGAAGAGTTCGCGCCCACCGCACTCGAATAAGTGCGAATTTGGTCTAGCTACGGACCTTAAACAAAGCGCTTCTTGGGAGGCAACCCAAGGTATCGCACTTACGTTTTTGTCTTTGATTCATAGAGTAATTTAGTATAGACATTTTGCTTTGTTTTGCCTTCGATACCTTCCGGTATGTTCGTGTTTTTGGATGTAGGAACAGTGGAAAAGAAAAGGGGAAGGAAAAACTTGAAGAAAATTGACGAAACTTGGACTTTGGAGCATTACAGAGAGCTCCACGGCCTAAAACACGGTCGTGACAGCTACAGTGACCGTAATTTTTTGAAAGCCTGAGAAAAATCACCAAAACCACGGTTCCGTACATTTCCACGGCCGTGGAACCCCCCGACAGACCGTGATTTTCAAAAATTTTTACGGTCACTATATAAACCACGTTTCTTCACAAAACACACCACAAAAACCCATTCCACGCCCCAAATCGCCGAATCCTTCCCCATCTCTCAAATCCTCATTCGTTAATCGTTTTTAACGATTCTTTGGCCAAAACTGAAGCAAATCCAATCGCCAACAAGATCCAAGCAACAATTCGAGCGGCAAATCACCGGAGAAGACGGAATTCGGATTACAAAATCCGAAAACCTAGGTTTTTGGTTCTTTCTCTCTCTTTGTCGATTTGGCTTCATTTTGCTAGAATTTTTAGGAAGAACTGATTGGAATTGGACGGAAATTAGTCTAGGACTGTTTGCTGCTGAGTTTGGTGTGATTTTGTTGAGATTTGCGAAATCACGTGCTGAACCACGGTTTCTGGAGAAACCACGGCCGTGGAACCCCTAGAACAGACCGTGGAATTTGTCAGAAATGGATTTTGTGAGAACAGTGTCCGGTAGAAATAAGAACAAGAAGAGGAAAGGCAATGATGCTTCCTCTTCTAGAGCACCACCCGCTGAACCTCCATCACCTCCATCATCACCATCACCACCTCCCCCTAGGATCCCTACTATCCACGAGGATCATCTAGATGCCTTAGAGAGGATAGAGGAGAGGACGGTCATTGGACCTAGATACTTAGTGCTTGAGGAGTTATAGCCTCTACATGTGATAGGAGACCTTACTTGGCTTTTGGATAGAGCCGGTTTAGTCATCTTCTCCGCTATTCGGGAAGATGCTTATGAGGAGATCACTAGGGAGTTTGTGGTTTCCTTCAAGCACAGTCACGTAGACAGGACAGTTTCTTTCCGGCTGGTGGAGAGAAACTATGATTTTTCGATTAGAGAGTTTGGAGCTTTCTTTGGGTTCCAAGAGACCTTTAATGGTCGATTCCCCAGTGGCGTGTATGCCAAGGATTTCTGGGAGGAGATTGCTATGATTTACGCCAGCGAGGACCGCTGGCAGCCTGCTGATACCAAGGCTAGATTGATCTACCATCTAGCCTTGAAGATATCTCATAGAGTGCTTTCTGAGTGTCTCTTCCCTAGGACGGAGACACCTCAAAAGATCAAGACGGATGAGTTATTCCTGCTCTACAATATGTTACATGGCAGGCCAGCTGACTGCGCCACCCTCTTAGCTGCTACCATGAGCAAGCTAAAGAATAAGAGGGCTGAAAACATTGGATACGGTGGGATAGTCACCCACCTCGCTAGACAGTTAGGGGTAGACTTCTCAGCTTGCACACGCATTGCAGCTAGACCCCTAGGACTTCAGGCCCTCATGACTAGAGGCATCATTTTTCCCACACATAGAAGTCCACCTTATGCTGCTATGCCTTGGGAGAGTAGGACAAGGAGAGGGATAGAGTGGCTCCCCGAGTATTCCATTATGGATGGACGCCATAACTGGAAGGCGACGTTCGCTGCCATGCATGCGAACAGATTAGTAACCCCTCCTTACGTTCCACCACCACCAGTTGTAAAGGAGGAGGAGATGAGAGGAGGAGATGATTATGAGGGAGGAGGAGGAGGAGCTGATCATGACTTTGGTACATTCCCGGATCAGCCGGATGTAGTTCCCGACATGCCTAGACGTTCTCCCCGTCCCGCCAGAGCTTCAGGATCATCCTCTCGTCGTGCTAGTGTGAGCGAGAGGCCGACTTGGATGGCGGATCCTCCTGCTTGGTATAGGACGCAGCCAGATTGGATGGGAGCTCCACCGCCTTGGCACTCACAGCCGCCACCTGCACCAGCACCTTCAGATGCACCGGCGTGGTACAGCCAGCCGCCTGGTTGGTACGAGCAGCTGCCACAGTGGGCTACCGACCTTTCCGATAGGGTTGGAGCTTTGGAGATTCGTGCTGATGCTAGGGATGCATGAGCCGACGATCTTGACCACATGATGAGAGATGTTTACCGCCAATAGTTTGGGCGGTACTATAATCCCAGCTTCTCCCCGTTTCCACCACCGCCTCCACCACAGTGAGGACCTTTGATGATCGACCGTTTTAGCCGCTCCACCACCATTTTGTGAGTTCTTTTTCTTTGTTTCTTTTCTTCTTTTTCTTTTTGAACATTAGGGACAATGTTTGTTCCAAGTATGGGGTGGGGTGTGACTAATAGTTTGTAATAACTCTTACTCACTTTTGTATGCTTTTATCGAGACTACCTTGCATGTTCATTCCATTGTTACACATTTCATTATTGCATTGCATGAAAAAGCTTTTGAAAAACCCATAAAAATTGAAAAAGTTTGAAAATTTTGTGCTTGTAAGGATAGAGATGATTTCTATGATAATCACCACTTGTGAATTGAGTTTTGATGACAATCGCATGCTTAAACAAATAGTGAATTGGAAAGAAATTTGAATGAGTTGATTATTCCTCTTTTGCAAATTTCATAATGTGATGAAGGTTACTTAAATCATGTTGAGAAATCAAGGTTAAAATCACATGATAAGTTCTTATGCTTCTTTTTGAGATGATTAAGGCAATTCGATTTTCTTTCTTCTTCCTTTGATCATTTAGCCCCTCATTGAAATAATGACCTCCTTTACCTATCCGGGAATTTGGAGGAGTTGATAATTGGCATGTTTGATGTGGGAGGGCCATGAAAGCAATACTTTGCATTCAAAAGAATAGAAAGAAATTATAGGTTTGGGAAAGTCAATCATGATGATGAGTAACTCGGCACCATTCACATAGCCGGGTGTTTGTGTCTTGCCAAAGTCGGATTGAGCGATATTCCTAGCGGATTATGGTATGTGCATCAAGGGTTTGAGGCATCTCGCAAAATTGAGAAACGCCAATCTCTTAGGCTTCGGTTTTTGTGCACCTCTATCCATAACTCCAAAAGTAAAGTCGAAAAATGAAAAGAAGAGAGCGAAGCTCTAAGTTGAAAGTGCTGCGGAAACCGCAAGAGAAAAAGAAAAGAGTAGTTATCCACTTTCCCGGATTCATGCACCACATTCCTTAAAGTTTTCCCTCCCTTTCCGCATTCTAGACCTTGTTTGAAAGTCCTTAAGATCAAGAGAATGATATATGACTTGGTGATCTAAATTGAAGTTTTTTTATGATTGATTTTGATAATGTTTGAAGGTTATGATGCTTACATGGAAGTTTGATTAATTTATGAGCTTTCTTTGCTCTTTACTCTTTGATTATGTATATGAAAGTCTTATAAACGAATGAAGCAAGATTTGAGAATGATCTATTGATTAGAAAGCACATTCATCTAAAATAAGTTTTGCTTTGAGAGTATACACATATTTCATCCTAACTTGAGTTTTAAAGTTTTGAAAGACCTTGCTTAGGGACAAGCAAGTGGAAAGTATGGGGTTATTTATTAGCATGAAATATTGTGATATTTTAGGCACGTTTTCTAAGTGTATTTCATCCATATTGGTGATCATTGATAGAGCATTGAAGCAATTGTGAGTTAATTTGTCTACTTTGTCGATATAGAGGTCTACATAAGCTTTGTGTTGATTGTAGGCAATTAAGAGCTAAAACCGGACGAATCAGGGGAGAATGGAGACGGATTGAGCATGTCCAAGGATTGAGGACATCACTAGGAGCTAAGGAAGACGCTAAGTTCAAGGATGACACAAGACAAAGGAGAATTACGTGCTACATGTGTTCCACGCCCTGAAATACGGCCGTACTAGAGTCCACGCTCTAAACCACGGCCGTGGAACTTTGGCAAGACAAGCGTGGAGCATTCCAGCAAGTTACACGGTCGTGGAAGTTATGACAAACCGTGATGAGTTTCCACGCTCTAAACCACGGGCGTGGAATCTTAGGAAACCGTGATTCTGACGATCTTTTGAACGTACAAATTGAAGCCATGATCTTTTACGCAACGGGCTGGGCTCATATTTTATCTTGCCCTATAAAAGGACGGAAAGAGAGAGATTCCGTCACCTTCGCTTACACCTCCGCTTAGAGATCGCGCCTAGCCCTATTGAGATTTCCGAATTGACGGAAAGCTTAGAGAAAGAGTGAAGATTTGGAAGATTGTTCGTAAGGAGATTTCATCTTTTGTCCTTAGGTTTGATTAGAAGACGGATTGACATCCCGTTCTTCGTTCTTATCAAGGATTGTGATTGTTTGTGTTATTCTGAATCTACTTACATCATTGTTCTTTGTTTGTGGAATTGAGATTGATTTGAGATTTATTCAAGGTTTTCGAAGGTTTTCATCTTTCATTCTTTTAAATCTTAAATTTGATATCAATATGACTGTTGTTGGCTAAAACCCTTTAGCAATTCTAAGGTGAAGGGTTGATAGTTGTGGTTTAGATGATGATAGATCGATTGTAAACAGATTGGACCCTGAGAGTTAGAGAGAATCGCCAACGAACCAAAATCACGGTGTGTTTTTGAGTTCCACGGCCATGGAATCTCAAGATCCACCCGCAATTTCCTTCAGTTTACGAACCTTGCTTTTACTTTAATCTAAAGTTAAAGATTTGCTTTAACTTAGTATTGGCTTGCCTTTTCTAGGTGGTAGTGAAGCCTCAACAACCTCTACCTCGATTCTGAGTGTCACAACCTTAATCGGTTTAGTTAGTCTTGATCCTTGGATTACAAGTTTGGGTATTTGATATTAATTCTTACCTTTAGATCCTTTCTATATTGAAGCCTCAACAACCTTTATAGAGAGTGTCTTTAGTTGAGTTATATAAAGCCTTGGAACTTCGCCGTACATTACTTTACATTCGTATACCTTTGCAAACCTCAACTCTGTCCTTATATCTTTAGTATATCTTGAATCGATTGCCACAGCTGGATACCTGGATCTTTAGGATTGTTGTTTTCCCAATAATTTACAAAGCTCATACATTCACTTGCTTGACAATTCTATAATTGGATTTAACCCCCCAAATCCCTGTGTTCGATACTCTGAAATTCTTGCTTTACTACGCCGATCCGTACACTGCGGGTTCGCTTGCTTGATTTCTAGTTTTATAAATTTAAGAATTATTTGCACGCACGCTAAGTGGCGAACAACTTCCAAGATACTCAGCCTAACAACAATCAACTCACGTCTTTGAAGAACGACGTGAAGCAATTGAAGGAACTCTTGGTTGCTCAAACCAAGAAGGAAGATCAAGGACAAAGGAATAACAACAATGGATACCGTAACAACAACAACGGTTCCCGGAACAACAACTACAACAACAATAGAGGATTCAATAGCAACAATTGGAGGGCGAACAACCAAAATTTTGGTAACAATCATTCTAACTCCAACTCTAACAATTCCTCTAATCCTTTCCTCTCTTCCCCTTCTTCTTCTTCTACTCCATTAAAGAGCCAGGGGCAAGGATCAAGTTCGTCTCAGCCGGAAAAGAAAGACGCAGTGCTGGAGGCCATCTTGATCAAGCTTAGTGCTATGGAGACTTCTATGACTTCATTTTCGAAGGCCCAAAAAGCCTTTGAACAACAACTTGCTAGTAGGGCGAATGAAGCGCAAAGAGATCCAGGGAAGCTTCCAGCAAGGACGGAAAGCAACCCTAAGGGCCAGATTATGGCCATAAATACGAGGAGTGGACTGAAAACTGCAGATCCAGTGCCTCGGACGGTGCCATTACCGACGAAGACCACCTCGGTCCAGGTGCAGTCGAAGAACACTTCGGCCGAGATGCCAATCGAGGTGGAGTCACAGAAAGCGGAGGGGAAAACTGAAGTTTATGTTCCACCTCCTGCATACAAACCACCACTTCCATTCCCCCAGTCAAGGGCCAAAGCACATCTAGACAAGCACTTTGGTAAGTTCCTTGACTTGATGAATAAACTGCACATTAACATTCCTTTCCTTGATGCTATTCTAGGGATGCCCGCCTATGGGAAGTTCTTGAAAGAACTCTTATCAAGGAAGAGGAAGCTGGAAGACTTTGGTGAAGTAAGGATGACATCTAAATCCTTGGAGCTTATTCAAATCATAAAGGAGAAGATGCCACCTAAGTTGAGAGATCCCGGTTCATTTTGCATTCCCATTCAAGTTGGGGATGTCACTTGTGAAGCCTTATACGATCTAGGAGCCAGCGTGAGCATCATTCCGCTTGAGCTATGTGTGAAGATCGGACTTGGAGAGCCCAAGCCGGTCAAGATTCGATTGTACATGGCGGACCGCTCCATTACCCATCCCGTGGGCATTTTGGAAGACGTTCCGGTCAAGTTAGGTAACTTCTATCTACCAATAGACTTTTTTGTACTTGACATTCCCGCAGATTATCCAGTTCTTATTATTCTCGGGAGGCCATTTCTAGCAACTTCGGGTTGCAACGTGGATTGTAAGAACGCCAAGTTGAAATTCAACATTGGTGGAGATGAAGTGGAGTTCGCACTACTTGCGGCCATGAAAGGAGAGCAACTAAGCGATGATATCTTCAACATCTACGATGAAGAAGAATCAAGGGAATTGGTGAGCTCTATCCTTATTAACGATCCACTCGAAAGAGTTATTAGTTTCAGTTTAAATGAGGAAGGTATAGATGCTTCTTGTGATGCAGA
Source organism: Fagopyrum homotropicum (assembly GCA_033239125.1). NCBI lineage: Eukaryota > Viridiplantae > Streptophyta > Magnoliopsida > Caryophyllales > Polygonaceae > Fagopyrum > Fagopyrum homotropicum. Next base: position 134,322,190 of record BSWB01000001.1, on the reverse strand, counting down.
TATACGGAGCTTAAAGGCACTGGACGAAGATCCAGGAGCTAAAACTGAGAAGCTAATCCAGGAGACGAAGATCTCCAGTTTCGGTTCCAGTTGCAGTACCTCGACCGAGGCTCTTTCTGGACTGAGCGAGGCGACTGAAGAACATCTCGGTCAACGCCTCTGCGCCTCGACCGGGGTCGAAGGCGAGACGATCTCAACTGAGACTACCGAAAGTCCAGTTTCTAAATCTACTCCACTGGAAGGAGGAAACCAGGATTCCCCTCAGAAAGCACCCCCAGTTGTGGAGCTTAAACAACTCCCTAACCACTTGAGGTATGTCTTTCTTGGACCGGATTCCACTTATCCCGTTATTGTTAGTGCTTCCCTCTCCGAATCTGAATTGTCTAAACTAATACATGTCCTGAGAAAGCATCAAAAGGCTTTGGGTTATACTATAGATGATCTTATTGGCATTAAGCCTTCTTTCTGCATGCATAGAATTCTAATGGAGGATGATCATAAGACTTCACGGGAACCTCAAAGACGGTTAAATCCGATCATGAAAGAGGTTGTGAAGAAGGAAATTCTTAAGTTGTTGGATGCAGGTATCATATATCCTATCTCGGACAGCAAATGGGTTAGCCCGGTGCATGTAGTTCTGAAGAAAGGAGGGATGACCGTTGTGACGAATAAGAACAACCAGTTGATCCCAACTAGGACCGTTACGGGCTGGAGGGTTTGTATTGATTATAGGAAGCTAAACACGGCTACTCGGAAGGACCATTTTCCACTTCCCTTCATTGATCAAATGCTCGAACGGTTGGCCCAGCATTCACACTTTTGCTACTTAGACGGCTATAGTGGATTCTTCCAGATTCCTATCCATCCGGATGATCAGGAGAAGACCACTTTCACTTGTCCATGGGGGACATTTGCTTATAGGAGGATGCCATTTGGATTGTGCAATGCACCCGCTACCTTCCAGCGATGCATGATGGCTATCTTTTTCGAGTACATAGAGGAGATCATGGAGGTATTTATGGATGATTTTTCAGTATATGGTTCCTCTCTTGATGATTGCCTATCTAACCTTTCTCTAGTGCTACAAAGATGTGAGGACACTAATCTCGTCTTGAATTGGGAGAAGTGTCATTTTATGGTTAATGAAGGCATTGTACTAGGACACCTCGTTTCTAATCGAGGTATTGAGGTCGATCGCGCTAAGATCGAGACCATTTAGAAACTCCCTCCCCCTTGTTCTGTTAAAGGTGTGAGGAGTTTTCTCGGGCATGCAGGTTTCTACAGGAGATTCATCAAGGACTTCTCCAAGATTTCTAAACCTCTAACTAACCTCTTGAATAAAGATGTTGTTTTTGAGTTTTCGCAGGAGTGTCTTGATGCATTTTACACGATTAAGGAAGCGTTGATCTCCGCTCCCATTATCCAACCTCCGGATTGGACCTTGCCCTTTGAGATCATGTGCGATGCTAGTGATGTAGCCGTAGGAGCGGTGCTTGGACAGAAGAAGGATGGCCGGACCACCGCCATTTATTATGCTAGCAAGACGCTAGATGTAGCACAACGCAACTACGCTACCACCGAGAAGGAGTTATTGGCGGTTGTATATGCTTTCGAGAAGTTTCGTTCTTACTTAGTAGGGGCGAAAGTCATTGTCTACACCGACCATGCAGCCATCCGTTACTTGCTTGCTAAGAAAGATGCCAAGCCACGCCTCATTCGATGGATTCTCTTGCTTCAAGAGTTTGACTTAGAGATCCGCGATAAGAAGGGATCCGAAAATTCTGTTGCGGATCACCTCAGCCGGCTACCTGCATCTTCGCGCGAGAAGGACGACCCACCCATCGACGATTCATTCCCCGATGAGCACTTACACTTGTTGGAGCGTTTGATAGACTCACTTACTTCACCCCGCGATGGAGGTGAAGTATGGGGTGAGGGCACCTCCCATCTCGTTTGAGAGACGCGTATGGTCTAGCTAGCGACCTTAAAGCAAGCGTTTCTTGGGAGGCAACCCAAGGTATTGCTTTCTTCTCCCTTTTTCTAGTCTAGTTTAGATTGTTTTGCTTTTGCTTTACTTTGTTTTGTTTTTGGCGTCCTAGACAGACAACAGGTGACATCTAAGGAAGGAGTACAAACCAGGAGCATAACTGGGAGGACAGAAGTTCGAGAATTTGAGAAGACGAAGTTTGACTGAGACACATCTCGGTTGCTGTCAGAGCACCTCGATTGAGATGATTCTCGAGCAACCGAGGCGACTAGGGTTTCTGATGATCCAGCTCGGTCCGTACCACCTCGGTCCAGTCGAGACCACCTCGACCGAGGATGATAGCAGTTCCAGAAAGGGTATAAAAAGGGGGTTTAATTTCTATCTCATCTTTTTACCTCTCCTCGACCGCGGCAGCCCCTCGCCTCGCTTCACCCTTCTTCGATCATTTTCGACGATTCTTGCTTCCAAACTTCAAAGAAAGTATAGAGGATCCCAGTGCAAGTGTCAATCTGCGAAGAAAACGAACTAAATCGACCGAATCGGGGTAAACATCGAAAAAACCCTAACCTCTCTCCTTTCACTGTTTTGCTTCAAATTGGGCTTTGGTTGCCCTTGCATTTGCTGAGAAACAGATTAAGTACCCCATAGGAACCATTTGTAGTGATTTTAGGGGAAAAGAACTAGATTTTTGAGAGATTCGATCGCGCAGTTCTTCGCCTCGGTCCAGTCGTGTTGTGCCTCGGCCGAGGTGTTCTTGGGTTATGTCAGACTGACCGAGGTGATCTGACAGAGTTGTTGAGAATGAGTTCAGATAGACAGCTTGTCCTTAGGGATAGATCCTCCCCTTCCCCTTCTTCTTCTTCCTCTAGACCTTATCGACCGGTGATCCACGAGCGACACCAGGTCGATTATGACCGTATAGCAGCCCGTCCAGTGATTGCACCACGCTTCCTAGATGTTTCGGCTTTTGATTGTCTCCATGTGGATGGAGATCTTAGACGGATGATATCGATGGTAGGGCTAGATCAGTTTAATGAGATCCATGCACCTGCCTATTTAGAGCCTACCTTGGAGTTTGTCAGCTCCTTCACCTACCTTTCCATAGAGCGAGCTGTGAAGTACCGGTTGATGAACCGGAACTTCCTAGTTCCTTTAGAGTATTGGAGAGATATTTTTGGTTTCCCGGCCCCGACCGCTGTTGATTTTCCTTCCCGGACTGTAGCTAGGGAGTTTTGGGGTCAGATTGCTCATGTAGTTGAGCACGCAGATAGATGGCGCCCTGGAGACTCCAAGGAGTGCATCATATTTCACCTAGCCTTTAGGTTAGCTCACTGCATTTTAAGCGAGACGCTTCTGGCGCGTACTGAGACGCCCCAGAAGGTCCAACAGGGGGAGCTTTTCAGCCTTTACTGCATGGTGACTGGAGGGATCCCCGACTTTGGCTTGATGTTGGCAGAGGATCTGCACAAGATCAAGGCCAAGGCGAAGGGGGACATCTGCTGCGGAGGGATTGTGACCCACATTGCTAGCTATTAGGACATGGACCTCAGTGCTTGTACTATGGTGGCGGCTGCCAAGCCGCTAGGACTTCAGGAGATGATCACTCGGAGGATTTTGGTTCCCCGAGGACTCACTACACCATACGTAGCCATGCCATGGGAGCCGACTACACCAGAGGGGATCAGATGGTCGCCCCAGTTCTCTGTCTATGACCCTCACTACTGGCAGACTGCTTGGATCCCATTGATGGAGGATGCTAGAGAGGCAGCAGCTGCACCAGCTGAGGAGGATGAGGTAGAGAAGGACACAACTGATGATGATGACAGGGATGGCGGAGTTCTGATGGATACAGGGACGGATACTGCTGGGACGAGTGCGCCGGTTATTGACATTGATGATGATGATACTGAGCCTGCACCAGCCACATCACCAGTGAGACCTGCTAGGCGTAGGGTACGCCAACACAGGGATCCAGAGGCTCACCGTCGGATCGATGTTCTGACGGATCAGATGATCGATTCTTATGCTGCCCTATCACTAGATACCCGTGAGATGCAGGAGAGACAGCATTACCAGCACATGATGGCTCAGATTCAGTTTCAGCACATCATGGGCTACCCGTTCGACCCATCTCAGTATCCGTATGTGCCACCACCACCACCACCGGATCGTGACTATTGAGAGCTGCAGGATTTTCTTTCTTATTTATTATGCAGCTCAGCTTTATGTCCAGTGAGTATTTTATTTCCTTCGACTTATTTTGACCCACTGGGACAGTGTGTCCCAAGTATGGGGTGTTTATTGATGTATTATTTGACTCTTATGGATGTATGACTCGACTTTATATGATTATTTATGTTTTATTTATGCTTCATTTTGCTTCTATGTGTTTATCTGAGATTACATGCATACATACAAGTTATTTGATTGAGACAAACGTCAAAACAAAAAAAAAATTTTGACCTCGACCGGGGCAGTTCTGGCCGAACGAGGTACATCACCTCGGTTGACCTAAGAACACCTCGACCGAGGTGGTTTAACTGAGAGTTTTCAAAACGTTTTGTGCTTCTTATCTGGATATGATCTCAGTAAAGATCTTGTTGCTTACTGGTTTTGAAATCTTTATATGTTTGAAAGGTTTTATGATATGTTTAAGTTGCTAAATGCTTTGTTTGAAATTTTTGGCATGTTTAATACTTTGTTTTTATCCAAATTATGTTGAATTTGAAGGTTGACACCACAAGATAAGTTCTCTCACTTTCTTCCTGGAAAGATCAAGGCAATTCATTCTTCTCTCTTCTTCTTCTTGATCATGCTTAGCCCCTCATATACACTTTGCCTCCCTTTACCTATCCGGGAATTTGGAAGCAAGCGAAGTGGTGAAAGCAAGTGAAGTAAAGTTTGAGAAGTTGGCTGGAAGTGAAAGTGTTAGAAAGCAATAAATAGGTTTGGGGAAGTCAATCATGATGATGAGTAACTCGGCACCATTCACATAGCCGGGTGTTTGTGTCTTGCCAAAGTCGGATTGAGCGATATTCCTAACGGGTCATGGTATGTGCATCAAGGGTTTGATGCATCTCAAGAAATTGATGATTGCTGATTTCCTAGGCTTCGGTTATTGTGCACCTCTGTCCATGCATCCCAAAAAGTAAGTAAAGAAAAGTGTGAAATAAGCAAAGCTTATTGGTGGAAGATGTTGAAAGTCAAAGTGAAAGTGAAGTATATCCTATTCCCGGATTATAGCACCACATTACCTTACATACATCCCTACCCTACACGTTTGTTGACCTTTCTTTTGGGAAGCCCTTGAGACCTCGAGCTTGTTGATTGACTTAGTGGTTTAAACTGGATTATGCATGATTAATTTCGATAATTATGACTTATTATGCATTCTATGATTTATGCAAAGATGAACAACTTTCTTATATTTATAAAATGTTTTGATCATATTTGATTTTAAATTCCATGAAGTATTCTCTTAGAGTGATCTATGATTGTAGCACACCATAAAAATGTTTTTGAAAGACTTTTTCATTGATTTTCTTGACTTATAATCCATTCTATCTTGCCTTTTATATGCGGAACTTGCTTGGGGACAAGCAAGGGCTAAGTATGGGGTATTTTAATAGCATGAATTATAGTCTATATTTCGGGGTTTGTTTGGACGTTTTACCTTTAATAATCTGCATGTTTGTATGTATAATGTGTGATTATATTACCATTTCATCTACCTTTGCGGGAATCGAGGTCTACACCTAGTTTTGTTGTAATCGTAGGTAAAATGACACGTTTTGCATCAAAAAGGAGCAAAAGGAGCTATGGAGTCATTGGAGCTACATTTAGGAACATAAGGAAACATCCAGGAAGCATAACCATGGATTAGAGATTCACTTTGGACCAGATTTGAGAGATTTCACATTCAGTTGTGACTCACCTCGGTTGACTACAGAGTCACCTCGACCGAGGTGATCCAAAGGAGTCGACTCGACCGAGGCGAACACCTGGGACGCGGCGAGAATATTTTATTCTTGGCTGAGATCTTTTATCTTTGGAAAGAGATCTTATATTGGGCTTGGCTCTTGGAAGGAAGAAGATATGCTAGATCATATATTTTACCTATTTTTATGGGAAGAGATCTTTCTAAGATATCTTATCTTTGGAGAGTAATTTCCTATAAAAAGGGTTGGATTTTCCACAAATCCAAAGCATGCTATACCACCGATTGTGTTTAATACACCGCTGCAGCCATACTCCAGTTGGGAGATTTGAAGAACCTTTTTGAAGGTTGAAGGAAGAAAGTCTATAGCTTTTATAACTTTTTGAAGGGTTTTTGTAAGATCATCTTAGATTCCCTTCTTTGTCATTGTCTTGTTGGATTTCTATCCAAGGAACGCTTGTTGTTTTGATAATTGTTTCAGTTATTAAAGACTTTCTCTTAAGGTTTTCTTGTTCAATTATTCTCTTTCTTCCCATATACTTGATTAATACTTTCATGATGATGAGTGGCTAATCTCTTTGTGTGATTCTAAGGTGATTGGCTGAAGGTTGTGGGAAAAACAATGATAGAATGATCTTAATCACAGTAGGACCCTGAAAGTTCGAGTCTTTACCTTAACCTTAAGCATCTCGTTCAGTCGATGAACATCTCGGCCAGGGTGGAATTCGTCTGACCGATTTGACTTATCAGATCCGAAACTGAGAGTTAAGTGTTAGAGTTTGCCAAATCCTATTCTTATTACACCTTTCCTGGTCCAATGCAAGCCTAGGATAAGACTTACCCGGTAATTCCTTAGTTTGTTTACCTAAGATCATAAGTGTATGTAATAAAGGTTTATCCTTTATTGGGGTGTTCGCTCCAAACGGTGTGTGCAAGCTTTAAATTTATAACCCTAGACTTAAGCTTAAACAAGGATGCGAACCCGCAGTGTACGGGTCAATCGTAGTAAAAGCAAGGAATTCCAGGGGTCGATCACAGGGACTCGGTGAAACAAAGTCAATAACAGTAAGCTTCGTGAATACTAACCACAAAAGCAATTAACACAATCAAAGATGAATAAGAAGTCAATAAAGCAAACATGCAATTCTAGGGATTAAAGCATCTAGTTGTGGTTCCAACTCAAGATCTAAAGATAAGCGGACAAAGCTGAGATTTTTGCAAGGGGAAAGTGTTACTAAAGTGGAGTAGATCACCGGGTAAGTCTCACTACTCACTAATCCTAAGCCGTAACTCCTATTACCGGGTAAGTCTCAAGGAATTAAGATAAAGAACTATAACCTCAAACTAACACACCATCTAAGGGAATGGAATCAACCTTTACCGGGTAAGTTTCAGGCTAACTCACAAAGATGGGATGGAAGCACACTCAAACCCCGATAAAGGATAAACCTTTATTACCTACACTTATGATCGTTGGTACACAAACTAAGGAATTACCGGGTAAGTCTCATCCTAAGCTTGCTTTGAACCAGGAAAGGTGTAATAAAAATAGGATTTGGCAAACTCTAACACTTAACTCTCAGTTTAGGATCGGATAAGCCACCTCGGTCAGCCAGATTCCACCCCGGCCGAGATGTTCATCGACTGAACGAGATGCTTAGGGTTAAGGTTAAAGACTCGAACTTTCAGGGTCCTACTGGAATCTAAGATTATTCTATCATTGTTTTCCCCACAACCTTCAGCTAATCACCCTAGAATCACACAAAGAAATTAGCCACTCATCATCATTATGAAAGTATTAAATATGTGGGAAGAAGGTGAATATTTGAACAAGAAGAATTTAATGAAAAAGACTTCAATAACTGAATCAAATATCACAACAAAAGCGTTCCTTGGATATAAATCCAACAAGACAAGACAACAAGTGAGGGAATTAAAGACAATCTTACAAAACCCTCCAAAAAGCTATAAAAGCTATGATCTTCAATCTTCCTTCAACCTTCAAAAAGGTTCTTCGAAACTCCCCACTGGAGTATGGCTGCTGCGTGCTATAAACCCTGAACGACGGTATAGCATCATGTTAGATTTGTGGAAATCCAACCCTTTTTATAGGAAAATAACCCTCCAAAGATAATAAATCTTAGAAAGATCTTTTCCCATAAATATAGGTAAAATATGTGATTCTGCATATCTTCTTCCTTCCAGGAGCCAAGCCCAAAAATATAAGATCACCTTCCAAAGATAAAAGATCTCAGCCAAGAATAAAATATTCTCGCCGCGTCCTAGGTGTTCGCCTCGGTCGAGTCGGCGTCTCTGGATCACCTCGGTCGAGATGAATCTCTGGTCAACCGAGGTGAGTCATAACTGAATGTGAAATCTCTCAAAACTGGTCCAAAGTAAATCTTTAATCCATGGCTATGCTTCCTGGATGGTTCCTTATGCTCCTCAATGTAGCTCAAATGGCTCCATAGCTCCTTTTGCTCCTTTTTGATGCAAAACGTGCCATTTTACCTACAATTACAGCAAAACTAGGTGTAGACCTCGATTCCCGCAAAGGTAGATGAAATGGTAATATAATCACATATTATACATGCTAACATGCAGATTATTGAAGATAAAACGTCCAAACAAACCCCAAAATATAGACAATAGTTCATGCTATCAAAATACCCCATACTTAGCCCTTGCTTGTCCCCAAGCAAGTTCCGCATATAGAAGACAAGATAGAATGGATTATAAGTCATAAAATCAATGAAAAGTCTTTCAAAAACATTTTTATAGTGTGTTACAATCATAGATCACTCTAAGAGAATACTTCATGGAATTTAAAAAGTCAATATGCTCAAAACATTTTATAAATATAGAAAAGTTGTTCATCTTTGCATAAAATCATAGAATGCATAATAAGTCATAATCATCAAAATTAATCATGTATAATCCAATTTAAACCACTAAGTCAATCAACAAGCTCAAGGTCTCAAGGGCTTCCCAAAAGAAAAGGTCAAGAAACGTGTAGGGTAGGGATGTATGTAAGGTAATGTGGTGCTAGAATCCGGGAAAAGGATGAACTTCACTTTCACTTTGACTTGCAACATCTTCCACCAATAAGCTTTGCTTATTTCACACTTTTTCTTTTTTACTTTACTTTTTGGGATGCATGGACAGAGGTGCACAATAACCAAAGCCTAGGAAATCAGCAATCATCAATTTCTTGAGATGCATCAAACCCTTGATGCACATACCATGACCCGTTAGGAATATCGCTCAATCCGACTTTGGCAAGACACAAACACCCGGCTATGTGAATGGTGCCGAGTTACTCATCTTCATGATTGACTTCCCCAAACCTATTATTGCTTTCTAACACTTTCACTTCCAGCCACTTCTCAACTTTAACTTCACTTGCTTTCACCACTTCGCTTGCTTCCAAATTCCCGGATAGGTAAAGGGAGGCAAAGTGTATATGAGGGGCCAAGCATGATCAAGAAGAAGAAGAGAGAAGAATGAATTGCCTTGGTCTTTCCAGGAAGAAAGTGAGAGAACTTATCTTGTGGTGTCAACCTTCAAATTCAACATAATTTGGATAAAAACAAAGTATTAAACATGCCAATAATTTCAAACAAAGCATTTAGCAACTTAAACATATTATAAAACCTTTCAAACACATAAAGAATTTAAAACCAGTCAGTAAACAAGATCTTCACTGAGATCATATCCAAATAAGCAACACGAAAATCGTTTTCGAAAACTCTCAGTTAACCCACCTCGGTCGAGATGTTCTTGGTTCAACAGAGGTGAAACGCCTCGTTTGGCCAAGACTGACTCGGTCGAGGTCAAAAAAAAAAAAAATTTTAAAACCATTTTTTTTCAGTTTCGACGTTTTTCTCAATCAAATAACCTGTAGGTATGCATGTAATATTAGATAAACATATAAAGGCAACTGAAGCATGAATATGAAATATCCGGTCAAATAAGTCGTACATCGAAGTCATCAAATAAGTACATCAAAGTCATCACATAAATACAAACACCCCATACTTGGGACACACTGTCCCAGTGGGTCAATATAAGTCTAGAGACAAGAGTACTCACCGGATAAATAGCTGAACTTCATAAAAATATAATAAAGAAAATCCTACAGCTCATCAATAGTCCTGATCCGGTGGTGGTGGTGGTGGCACGTACGGATACTGAGTCGGGTCGAACTGATAGCCCATAGTCTGTTGGAACTGTAGCTGCATCATCCTGCGCTGATAGTGCTGCCCCTCTAACATCTGATGAGTCCAGCTGTCAATCTGTCGGTGCTGGGCAACAAATCTCTCATGCATGTCCACAGCAAGGGCAGCATAAGAATCTATCATCTGATCTGTCAGATCGTCGATCCGACGATGAGCCTCTGAATCTCTACGATGGCGTGTCCGACGTCTAGCAGATCTAGCAGGTGGTGCAGCAGGTGCAGGCTCAGTATCCTCCTCATCATCCAAGTCTATGATCGGCGGCGCGCTCGTCCCTGTAGTATTTGTCCCTGTATCCATCGGGACTCCACCATCTCTCTCATCTACTATATCCTCGTCATCGTCAGCCTCCTCCTCCTCATCCTCAGCTGGGGCAGCTGCTGCCTCCCTATGATCCTCCATTAGTGGAGCCCAAGCTGTCTGCCAATAATGCGGATTGAAAACTGTGAACTGAGCAGACCAGCGGATCCCCTGTGGCGCAGTCCGCTCCCACGGCATAGCAACATATGGAGTGGTCAGACCTCGGGGAACTAGAATCCTCCGAGTGATCATCTCCTGCAATCCAAGCGGCTTCGGAGCCACCACCATCGTACAAGCACTGAGGTCCATCCCATGAAAAGCAGCTATGTGGGTGACTAGACCTCCGCAGCAGATATCTCCCTTCGCTTTGGCCTTGATCTTGTGCAGGTCCTCTGCCAAGATCAAGCCAAAGTCTGGGAAACCCCCTGTAACCATACAATAAAGACTAAAAAGCTCGCCCTGTCGGATCTTCTGGGGCGTCTCAGTACGCGCCAGAAGTGTCTCGCTGAATATCCTATGGGCTAATCTGAAGGCAAGGTGGAAGATGACCTTCTCCCTGGAATCTCCAAGGCGCCATCTATCTGCATGCTCAGTAATATGGGCAATCTGCCCCCAGAACTCCCTAGCTACAGATCGGGAAGGGAAGTCAGTGGCGGTGGGCTCAGGAAAGCCAAAAATCTCTCTCCAAACCTCTAAGGGAACTATGAAGTTCCGGTTCATCAACCGGTACTTCACAGACTGCTCTATGGGAAGGTAGGAAAAGGAGCTAACGAACTCTAGGGTCGGCTCAAAGTAAGTTGGGGCTCGGATCTTAGTAAACTGATTCAGCCCAACTATGGTGATCATCCGCCTAAGGTCTCCATCTACCCCTAGGCAATCAAAAGCTGACACGTCCAGGAAACGTGGTGCAATCACTGGACGGCTAGCTATACGCTCATAATCTACCCGGCATCTCTCGTGGATCACCGGGCGGTAAGATCGGGAAGAAGAGGAAGGAGGGGAGGGTGAGGATCTATCTCTGAGGGCAAGGCGACGTTCGGAACTCATTTTTTTTTCAGCTACTGTCAGAGCACCTCGGTCGCTGACAATCCTCAAGAATCACCTCGGTCGAGATGCAGTTCGACTGGACCGAGGCGTAACAGTTTGCGATTCAAATCTCAGAAATCCAGTTCTTTTCCCCCAAAAATCACTACAATTGCTTCCTATGGGGTACTTAAGCCTTTTCTCAGCAGATTCAGGGGCAACCAAAGCCCAAATCGAAACGAATGAACGAGTTAGGGTTTCGACTGTTTTTACCTCGTTTCGGTCGATTCGTTCGATTTCTTCGCAGATCTGTACTTGCAATGGGTTCCTCTACCCTTCAATCGCAGTTTGGAAGCGGAAATCTTCGGAAACGAGCAAGATCTGAGGAAGCGAGGTGAGAAGGCGCCGCGGTCGAGTCGAAGAAGGTAAAAGTGAAAACAAAATTTTTTTTCCCCTTTTATACTGTTCCTGGAACTACTGTCACCTCGGTCGAGATGGTCTCGATTGGACCGAGGTGGTACGGACCGAGGTGGTTCTGCGGAAACCCTAGTCGCCTCGGTTGCTCAAGAATCAACTCGGTCGAGGTGGCCTCGACTGGACCGAGGTGTCTCAGTCAAACTTCGTCTTCTCGAATTCTCGAACTTCTGAACTTCCAGTTATGCTCCTTCCTTAGATGTCTCCTGTTATCTGTCTAGGACGCCAAAACAAACAAAACAAAGCAAAAGCAAACTATCTAAGCTAGACTAGAAAACGGGAAAAAGAAAGCGATACCTTGGGTTGCCTTCCAAGAAGCACTTGGTTTAAGGTCGCTAGCTGGACCATCATGCATCTCAAATGTGATGGGAGGTGCCCTCACCCCATACTTCACCTTCATCGTGGGGTGAAGTAAGTAAATCCATCAAACGCTCCAACAAGTGTAAGTGCTCATCGGGGAATGAATCGTCTATGGGTGGGTCATCCGTCTCGCGGGAAGATTCTGGTAGCCGGCTGAGGTGATCCGCAATGGAGTTCTCGGATCCCTTCTTATCGCGGATCTCTAGGTCAAACTCTTGAAGCAAGAGAATCCATCGAATAAGGCGTGGCTTGGCATCTTTCTTAGCCAACAAGTAACGAATGGCTTCATGGTCGGTGTAGACAATGACTTTCGCCCCAACTAAGTAGGAACGAAACTTCTCGAAAGCGTATACAACCGCCAGCAACTCCTTCTCAGTGGTAGCGTAGTTGCGCTGGGCTACATCTAGCGTCTTGCTAGCATAGTAAATAGCGGTGGTCCGGCCATCCTTCTTCTGTCCAAGCACCGCTCCTACGGCTACATCACTAGCGTCACACATGACCTCAAAGGGCAAGGTCCAATCAGGAGGTTGGATAATGGGAGCGGAGATCAACGCTTCCTTAATCTTGTAAAAAGCATCAAGACACTCCTGCGAAAACTCAAAAACAACATCTTTATTCAAGAGGTTAGTTAGAGGTTTAGAAATCTTAGAGAAGTCCTTGATGAATCTCCTGTAGAAACCTGCATGCCCGAGAAAACTCCTCACACCTTTAACAGAACAAGGAGGAGGGAGTTTCTCAATAGTCTCGATCTTAGCTCGATCGACCTCAATACCTCGATTAGAAACGAGGTGTCCTAGTACAATGCCTTCATTAACCATAAAATGACACTTTTCCCAATTCAGAACAAGGTTAGTGTCTTCACATCTTTTAAGCACTAGAGACAGGTTAGATAGGCAATCATCAAAAGAGGACCCGTATACAGAAAAATCATCCATGAATACCTCCGTGATCTCCTCTATGTACTCGGAAAAGATAGCCATCATGCATCGCTGGAAGGTAGCGGGTGCATTGCACAATACAAATGGCATCCTCCGATAGGCGAATGTCCCCCATGGACAAGTGAAAGTGGTCTTCTCCTGATCATCCGAATGGATAGGAATCTGGAAGAATCCACTATAGCCGTCTAAGTAGCAAAAGTGTGAATGTTGGGCCAACCGCTCGAGCATCTGATCGATGAAGGGAAGTGGAAAATGGTCCTTCCTTGTGGCCGTGTTCAGCTTCCTGTAATCGATGCAAACTCTCCAGCCCATAACGGTCCTGGTTGGGATCAACTCGTTGTTCTTATTCGTCACAACGGTCATCCCTCCTTTCTTCGGAACGACATGCACCGGGCTAACCCACTTGCTGTCCGAGATAGGATAAATAATACCTGCATCCAACAACTTAAGAACTTCCTTCTTCACAACCTCTTTCATGATCGGATTTAACCATCTTTGAGGTTCCCATGAAGTCTTATGATTATCTTCCATTAGAATTCTATGCATGCAGAAAGAAGGCTTAATGCCAATAAGATCGTCCGTGGTATAACCTATAGCCTTTCGATGCTTTCTCAGGACATGCATTAGCTTAGACAATTCAGATTCGGAAAGGGAAGCACTAACAATAACGGGATAAGTGGAATCCGGCCCAAGAAAGACATACCTCAAGTGACTAGGGAGTTGTTTAAGCTCCACAACTGGGGGTGTCTTCTGAGGGGGATCCTTGCTTCCTCCTTCCAGTGGAGTGGATTCAGAAACTGGACTTTCGGAAGTCTCAGTTGACATCATCTCGCCATCGACCTCGGTCGAGGCGCAGAGGCGTTGACCGAGATGTTCTTCAGTCGCCTCGCTCAGTCCAGGAAGTGCCTCGGTCGAGGTACTGCAACTGGAACCGAAACTGGAGATCTTCGTCTCCTGAAGTAGTGTCTCAGTTTTAGCTCCTGGATCTTCTTCCAGTGCCTTTAAGCTCCGTATATCTGCATCACAAGAAGCATCTATACCTTCCTCTATTAAACTAAAACTTATAACTCATTCGAGTGGATCGTTAATAAGGATAGAGCTCACCAATTCTCTTGATTCTTCCTCATCGTAGATGTTGAAGATATCATCAGTTAGATGCTCCCCTTTCATGGCTGCAAGTAGTGCGAACTCCACCTCATCGCCACCAATGTTGAATTTCAACTTGGCGTTCTTGCAATCCAAATTGCAACCCGAAGTTGCTAGAAATGGCCTCCCGAGAATAATAGGAACAGGATAATCTGCGGGAATGTCAAGTACAACAAAATCTATAGGTAGATAGAAGTTACCTAACTTGACCGGAACGTCCTCCAAGATGCCCACGGGATGGGTGATGGAGCGATCCGCCATATAAAGTCGAATCTTGACCGGCTTGGGCTCTCCAAGTCCGATCTTCATGCATAGCTCCAGCGGGATGATGCTCACGCTGGCTCCTAGATCACAAAGGGCTTCACAAGTGACATCCCCAACTTGAATGGGAATGCTAAATGAGCCGGGATCTCTTAATTTAGGTGGCATCTTTTCCTTCATGATCTTGATAAGCTCCGAGGATTTAGATGTCATCCTAACTTCACCAAAGTCTTCCAATTTCCTTTTCCTTGATAGGATCTCCTTTAAGAACTTCCCATAAGCGGGCATACCTAGAATAGCATCAAGGAAAGGAATGTTAATATGCAGCTTATTCATCAAGTCAAGGAACTTACCAAAGTGCTTGTCTAGATGTGCTCTGGCCCTTGACTGGGGGAATGGAAGTGGTGATTTGTATGCAGAAGGTGGAACATAAACTTCAGTTTTCCCCTCCGCTTTCTGTTGTTCCGCCTCGGTTGGCATCTCGGTCGAGGTGTTCTTCGACTGGATTTGGACCGAGGTGGTCTGCGTCGAACGAGGTACTGGATCTGCAGTTTTAAGTCCACTCCTCGTCATTATGGCCATGCACTGGCCCTTAGGGTTGCTTTCCGTCTTCGCTGGAAGCTTCCCTGGATCTCTTGGCGCTTCATTCGCCCTACTTGCAAGTTGTTGTTCGAAGGACTTTTGAGCCCTCGAAAATGAAGTCATAGAATTCTCCATAGCGCTAAGCTTGATCAAGATAGCCTCCAGAACTGCGTCTTTCTTTTCCGGCTGAGACGAACTTGATCCTTGCCCCTGGCTCTTTAATGGAGTAGAAGAAGAAGAAGAAGGGGAAGAGAGGAAAGGGTTAGAGGAATTATTAGAGTTGGAGTTAGAATAATTATTACCAGGATTCTGGTTGTTTTGATTGTTCGTCCTCCAATTGTTGCTATTGGATCCTCTATTGTTGTTGTTGTTGTAGTTGTTGTTCCGGGAACCGTTGTTGTTGTTACGGTATCCATCGTTGTTGTTCCTTTGTCCTTGCTCTTCCTTCTTGGTTTGAGCAACCAAGAGTTCCTTCAATTGCTTCACGTCATTCTTCAAAGACGTGAGTTGATTGTTGTTGGATTGAGTCTCTTGAAAGTTGACTCTTTTAACTCCACCTTCAGCTCCTTGGTGGGTATATTTCTCCATGTGCAAGGCTTGCTTCTCAATGAAGTCCCAAGCCTCGTCAACCGCCATGTCCATGAAGGTACCGGCGGAGAGTAGTTGGAGATTGAACTGGGTGCTTCCGTCCAGTCCTTTGAAGTAGATCTCCAACAACTCGATCTTTGGAATCCCATGATGTGGGCAATCCAAAAGGATGTCTTTGAACCGCTCCCATGACTTGGACAAGCTCTCCTTGTCCTTCATAATGAAAGCATTGATCTTCCCTCTCATTTCAGCGGTCTTTGAGGGGGGAAAGAATTTAGTCAAGAATTCCGTAGTCATCTCCTCCCATGTGCTAATTTTTCCTGGAGGAAGAGATTGATACCAAGTAAGAGCTCTATCTTTTAAAGAAAAGTAAAAAGGTCTTAGCTTGTAGTTGTTATTTTCAATTCTAGAATGTCGCAAGGTTTCCATCAAGATCTCATAGTTTTGAAGATGTTGATGTGGCGATTCCTTCTCCATCCCTCCGAATTGGCATTGGCGAATCATGGATAGAACTTGCGGTCGAAGTTCGTAGTCATGGTCCGCTGAATCTCCTAGGTTGACCCCTGGACGCCTCTGTTGTTGATTAGGGTCCATCCTTTGTCCTAGGGTTTGTGGGATTCCTGCAAGAAGAACATCTCGGACTGGCATCCGAGATGGATGTATCTCGGCCGGGGCGTCTGGTACTGGGACCTGCCTCGGTCGAGGGTCAGCAACTAGAACCTGCCTCGGTCCAGCATCGGGAACTGGGTCGTCCCTCGGTCGAAGTAGAATCTGGTCTCGTATGACGGTCATTTCTGCTTCGATTGCTTCAGTTTTGGTGCAAGTTTCTTCCTTCTCTCGCTGTAGTTCTTCCTGGCTGAGGCGTAGCAGCTCTAACGCCTCCTTTAATTCGGCCTCAAGATCGCGGTTGTCTTGTTGGGCCATCTTCGCTTCTCTCAAGCGTCGCTTGTATGTCTTTTCTGGTTCGGGATCGTAAGGAACGATTTCCTTCCCGGTGCGGGTTCTTCGCATATACCCAAGAAAGAACCTGCAAAAGTCACTCAAGTAGAGTGGTTAGATGACACGGGGGCAAGCGCCCCAAGAGCAAACCGTACCGGCTCGGTCTAGACCAAGTCCCCGGCAACGGCGCCAAAAACTTGTTCGCTCCAAACGGTGTGTGCAAGCTTTAAATTTATAACCCTAGACTTAAGCTTAAACAAGGATGCGAACCCGCAGTGTACGGGTCAATCGTAGTAAAAGCAAGGAATTTCAGGGGTCGATCACAAGGACTCGGTGAAACAAAGTCAATAACAGTAAGCTTCGTGAATACTAACCACAAAAGCAATTAACACAATCAAAGATGAATAAGAAGTCAATAAAGCAAACATGCAATTCTAGGGATTAAAGCATCTAGTTGTGGTTCCAACTCAAGATCTAAAGATAAGCGGACAAAGCTGAGATTTTTGCAAGGGGAAGGTGTTACTAAAGTGGAGTAGATCACCGGGTAAGTCTCACTACTCACTAATCCTAAGCCGTAACTCCTATTACCGGGTAAGTCTCAAGGAATTAAGATAAAGAACTATAACCTCAAACTAACACACCATCTAAGGGAATAGAATCAACCTTTACCGGGTAAGTCTCAGGCTAACTCACAAAGATGGGATGGAAGCACACTCAAACCCCAATAAAGGATAAACCTTTATTACCTACACTTATGATCGTTGGTACACAAACTAAGGAATTACCGGGTAAGTCTCATCCTAAGCTTGCTTTGAACCAGGAAAGGTGTAATAAGAATAGGATTTGGCAAACTCTAACACTTAACTCTCAGTTTAGGATCGGATAAGCCACCTCGGTCAGCCAGATTCCACCCCGGCCGAGATGTTCATCGACTGAACGAGATGCTTAGGGTTAAGGTTAAAGACTCGAACTTTCAGGGTCCTACTGGAATCTAAGATTATTCTATCATTGTTTTCCCCACAACCTTCAGCCAATCACCCTAGAATCACACAAGGAAATTAGCCACTCGTCATCATTATGAAAGTATTAAATATGTGGGAAGAAGGTGAATATTTAAACAAGAAGAATTTAATGAGAAAGACTTCAATAACTGAATCAAATATCACAACAAAAGCGTTCCTTGGATATAAATCCAACAAGACACGACAACAAGTGAGGGAATTAAAGACAATCTTACAAAACCCTCCAAAAAGCTATAAAAGCTATGATCTTCAATCTTCCTTCAACATTCAAAAAGGTTCTTCAAAACTCCCCACTGGAGTATGGTTGCTGCGTGCTATAAACCCTGAACGACGGTATAGCATCATGTTGGATTTGTGGAAATCCAACCCTTTTTATAGGAAAATAACCCTCCAAAGATAATAAATCTTAGAAAGATCTTTTCCCATAAATATAGGTAAAATATGTGATTCTGCATATCTTCTTCCTTCCAGGAGTCAAGCCCAAAAATATAAGATCACCTTCCAAAGATAAAAGATCTCAGCCAAGAATAAAATATTCTCGCCGCGTCCTAGGTGTTCGCCTCGGTCGAGTCGGCGTCTCTGGATCACCTCGGTCGAGATGAATCTCTGGTCAACCGAGGTGAGTCATAACTGAATGTGAAATCTCTCAAAACTGGTCCAAAGTAAATCTTTAATCCATGGTTATGCTTCCTGGATGGTTCCTTATGCTCCTCAATGTAGCTCCAATGGCTCCATAGCTCCTTTTGCTCCTTTTTGATGCAAAACGTGCCATTTTACCTACAATTACAGCAAAACTAGGTGTAGACCTCGATTCCCGCAAAGGTAGATGAAATGGTAATATAATCACATATTATACATGCTAACATGCAGATTATTGAAGATAAAAAGTCCAAACAAACCCCAAAATATAGACTATAATTCATGCTATCATGGGGTTTGAGTGTGCTTTCATCCCATCTTTGTGAGTTAGCCTGAGACTTACCCGGTAAAGGTTGATTCTATTCCCTTAGATGGTGTGTTAGTTTGAGGTTATAGCTCTTTATCTTAATTCCTTGAGACTTACCCGGTAATAGGAGTTACGGTTTAGGATTAGTGAGTAGTGAGACTTACCCGGTGATCTATTCCACTTTAGTAACACCTTCCCTATGCAAAAATCTCAGCTTTGTCCGCTTATCTTTAGATCTTGAGTTAGAACCACAACTAGATGTCTTAATCCCTAGAATTGCATATTTTCCTTTATTGACTTTTATCATCCTTAATTGTTTGATTGCTTTGTGGTTAGTAATCGCTTAAGCTTACCGTTATCGACTTTGTTTCACTAAGTCCCTGTGATCGACCCCTAGAATTCCTTACTTTTACTACGATTGACCCGTACACTGTGGGTTCGCATCCTTGTTTTAAGCTTACATCTAGGGTTATAAATTTAAAGCTTGCACACACCGTTTGGAGCGAACACAATACATACTTCTAGTTGTAAATTACGTTTCAAGATGGGTTGAAGCTATTTCTTCTCCAAGTAATGATGCGATGGTGGTTGTCAAGTTCTTTAATCGAACTATTTTCCCAAGGTTTGGGACACCCCTAACCATCATTAGTGATGGAGGATCACACTTCATTGCCCGTCGATTTGAAGCTCTACTAGCTAAGTATAGGGTAATTCACAAGATCTCCACCCCTTACCATCCGCAAACAAGTGGACAAGTGGAGATTTCCAATAGAAAGATCAAAGTAATTCTGGAGAAAAAGGTGTCAAGAACAAGGAAAGATTGGGCGTTAAAGCTAGATGACGCACTATAGGCGTATAGAATGGCATACAAGACTAAAATTGGCACAACTCCATACAATCTCGTGTATGGGAAGTCTTGTCATCTTCCGGTGGAGTTGGAACACAAGGCGTATTGGGCTATCAAGTGGTTAAACTTTGGCATGAAGGAACCGGGAGAGAAACGTCTCTTGGACCTCCATGAGTTAGAAGAACTCCGCTCGAATGCCTATGAAAACGTCAAGATTTACAAAGAGAGAGCGAAGCGTTGGTATGATAAGCACATCATTCCAAAGGACTTCAAAGAAGGAGACCTTGCTCTTCTCTTCAATTCGAGAATTCGACTCTTTCCAAGTAAGCTTAAGTCTCATTGGACAAGACCTTATGTTATTAAACACGTTTTCTCTCATGGTGCAATTGAAGTATGGGGTGAGAAGTGAATAAGCTTCAAGGTGAATGGCCAACGACTCATGAAATACTTGCCGGAACTCCAAACTGAGGAGATAGCACCGATTCTCCTCACTTAAGCACAAAGGAACGGTCTAGCTACAGACCTAAAACAAAGCGCTACTTGGGAGGCAACTCAAGGTAATGTATTTCTTTCTTCATCTTTTTCTTAGAAAAGAGTAGCGTAGATTGTTTTAGTTTGTTTTTCGTTGGTTTCTTTCCGGTATGTCTTGTGTCTTTGGATGTCAAGCTTCAAGAACAACCAAGAGAAGTGAAGAAAAACCAAAGGAACGACAAAATTTGGATTTTTGGCAGAAATTCGAATTCTACGGGTTAAAATAAAAAACCACGGGCGTGGTTTCTTTAATTATAGCCATGGAGAACCAGGTTGAGAGCAGCATATTTTTTCACGCCCAAAACCACGGCCGAGGAAGTAATAGTGGGGTCGTGGTTTTTGAAATTTGACGGGGGCTATATAAGCCTTCTTCTTCACAAACCCACAAGCTTCTTCCCTCTTCTCCACGCCCTCTTCCACGCTCTCATCCCCTCACCACCAAATCTCCATCCCGCAACCATTTCGCACGATTCTTCGTTCCAAATTGAAGCAAACTCTGTCCTATTGTGGATTGTGACAACAAACAACACAAACAATCAACAATCAAGCGAGATTTTGGATTTTTTCAAATCCAAAACCTAGGTTTTCTCTCAGCTCTATCTTTGGTTGATTTTGATAGCATGAATTATAGTCTATATTTCGGGGTTTGTTTGGACGTTTTATCTTCAATAATCTGCATGTTTGTATGTATAATATGTGATTATATTACCATTTCATCTACCTTTGCGGGAATCGAGGTCTACACCTGGTTTTGTTGTAATCGTAGGTAAAATGGCACGTTTTGCATAAAAAAGGAGCAAAAGGAGCTATGGAGTCATTGGAGCTACATTCAGGAACATAAGGAACCCTCCAGGAAGCACAGCCATGGATTAGAGATTCACTTTGAACCAGATTTGAGAGATTTTACATTCAGTTGTGACTCACCTCGGTTGACCACAGATTCACCTCGACCGAGGTGATCCAGAGAAGTCGACTCGACCGAGGCGAACACCTGGGACGCGGCGGGAATATTTTATTCTTGGCTGAGATCTTTTATCTTTGGAAAGAGATCTTATATTTTTGGGCTTGGCTCCTGGAAGGAAGAAGATATACTAGATCATATATTTTACCTATTTTTTATGGGAAGAGATCTTTCTAAGATATCTTATCTTTGAAGAGTAATTTTCCTATAAAAAGGGTTGGATTTCCCACAAATCCACATCATGCTATACCACCGATCAGGGTTTATACACCGTTACAGCCATACTCTAGTTGGGAGATTTGAAGAACCTTTTTGAAGGTTGAAGAAGGAAGATTGTAGCTTTTATAGCTTTTGAAGGGTTTTTGTAAGATTATCTTAGATTCCCTTCCTTGTTGTCTTGCCTTGTTGGATTTCTATCCAAGGAACGCTTGTTGTGATATTTGATTCAGTTATTGAAGTCTTTTCATTAAATTCTTCTTGTTCAAATATTCACTTTCTTCCCATATATTTGATTATTGCTTTCATGATGATGAGTGGCTAATTTCTTTGTGTGATTCTAGGGTGATTGGCTGAAGGTTGTAGGAAAAACAATGATAGAATGATCTTAATCACAGTAGGACCCTGAAAGTTCGAGTCTTTAACCTTAACCCTAAGCATCTCGCTCAGTCGATGAACATCTCGGCCGGGGTGGAACTTGGCTGACCGAGGTGACTTATCTGATCCGAACTGAGAGTTAAGTGTTAGAGTTTGCCAAATCCTATTCTTATTACACCTTTCCTGGTCCAATGCAAGCTTAAGATGAGACTTACCCGGTAATTCCTTTGTTTGTTTACCTAAGATCATAAGTGTAGGTAATAAAGGTTTATCCTTTATTGGAGTTTGAGTGTGCTTCCATCCCATCTTTGTGAGTTAGCCTGAGACTTACCCGGTAAAGGTTGATTCTATTCCCTTAGATGGTGTGTTAGTTTGAGGTTATAGTTCTTTATCTTAATTCCTTGAGACTTACCCGGTAATAGGAGTTACGGTTTAGGATTAGTGAGTAGTGAGACTTACCCGGTGATCTATTCCACTTTAGTAACACCTTCCCTATGCAAAAACCTCAGCTTTGTCCGCTTATCTTTAGATCTTGAGTTGGAACCACAACTAGATGCTTTAATCCCTAGAATTGCATATTTCCTTTATTGACTTCTATATCATCTTTGATTGTTTTAATTGCTTTGTGGTTAGTAATTACTGAAGCTTACCGTAATTGGACTTTGTTTCACTAAGTCCCTGTGATCGACCCCTGGAATTCCTTGCTTTTTACTACGATTGACCCGTACACTGCGGGTTCGCATCCTTGTTTTAAGCTTACGTCTAGGGTTATAAATTTAAAGCTTGCACACACCGTTTGGAGCGAACAAGTTTTTTTTTTCCTTCGTTTTCTTCAAGGATTTTAGGAGAACTGAACGGAATTGAACTTAGAAATAGTCTAGGAGTATGGTTGCTGAGTTTGTTGTGAAATTTCTGGAGATTTGAGAAAGATCGTGTAATTCCACATCATCCGTACAATTCCACGGACGTGGTTTCTCAAGAACAAGCCGTGGTTTTAGAGAAAATGTTTGGAACTCGTAAATCTAGCCGAAAGAGAACCACCAAAGGAGCTAGCTCCTTTTCCCAACCCCCTCCCGCTCCTCAACCGGTCCCTAGGATCCCTACAATCCATGAGGATCACAAGAAAGACTACGATAGAATCCAACAACGAAACGTTATTGCCCCTAGGTACATTGTGCTTGAAGAGTTTGAGGATCTTCATGTTGTTAATGACCTTAGGATGATGATTGCTAGGGCTGGTCTTACCGATTTTGTTGACATTAGGGAGGACGCTTATGAGGAGATTACTATGGAGTTCTTGAGCTCATTTGATCATAGTGTTGTAAATCGAATGGTCTCTTTCCGTTTGATGAACCGCACCCATCACTTTACCATAGTGTAGTTTGGATCTTTCTTCGGATTTGGTGAGACTTTTAATGGGACATTTCCTAGGAGCTCTCGTGCTAGAGAGTTTTGGGAAGATATTGCTATGGTAGTGGGTTCCGAGTACCGTTGGCAACCCACTGATTCTAAGGCCAAGCTGATTTCTAACCTCTCCTTTAAGATAGCCCATAGGATCCTTTCCGAGTGCCTTTTTCCTAGATCCGAGACCCCTCAAAAGCTCAAGCCTGATAAGCTTTATATCCTCTACTGTATGGTGGCCGGTGTCACTCTGGATTGTGCCACCCTGCTTGCTGCTACACTTAGTAAGACAAAGAACAAAGCCAAAGGGAATATTGGTTATGGAGGGATGGTTACACACACTGCAAAGAAGTTGGGGGTTGATTTTTCTGCTTGTGAGTTAGTGGCATCTACGAGGCATCTAAGGCTTCTAGGTTTTATGACTAGGGGTCTCTTGATTCCCTGCCATCGAGGTCCTTCATACGTCACCATGCCTTGGGAGGACAAGGGACCACGAGGCATCCCTTGGAATGTTGATTACACCATCCGGGACCGGCAGAACTGGAAAGCGACCTTTGTCCCGATGCATGCCAACCTCCTTGGAGCTCCTGCCTATTATCCCGAGGATGTGCCTGCAGTAGTTGATGAGGAGGGTGATGAGGAGATGGGTGGAGATGAATACCAGGATGCTGCAGTTGCTGAGCATTCTTTTGAAGATTTTCCGGAGCAGCCGGCGGACTTCCAAGAGCCACCTAGGAGGTCTACCTACCAGCAACGACCTTCTGCTTCTTCTTCTTCTCGGCGTGCCAGTGTTAGTGAGAGGCCGACTTGGATGGACGCACTGCTGGCATGGATGGATGCTCCACCAGGTTGGATGGGAGCACCGCCGGAGTGGATGGCGTAGAGGCCGGCATGGATGGATCAACAGCCGGGATGGGTCATGGGACTTACAAAGAGGATGGAGGCACTTGAGACCCGCTTTGATGAGGCTGAGACAGAGCGTCGTGACAATGCAAGGATCCTTCGAGATGTTTACAAGCAATAGTTTGCGCGCCCATACGACCCGAACTTCTTCCCGTTTCCACCACCACCGCCGCCTATGTGATGAGTCGGATTGTATGGGTTGCTTCATCACTTTGTGAGTTTCTTTGTTCTTTTCCTTTTTCTTTTTCCGCACATTAGGGACAATGTGTAACTCAAGTATGGGGTGGAGTATGATTCTCATTATGATGTAATAATTTGACATTATACCTTGCTTCTTATCCATGAACATTTGCATCTTTCATTTTCTTGTCACACGTTTCTTTTTGTCTTGCATTTTTAAGCTTTGAAAAACCCATAAAAATTTGAAAAATTTTGAAAACTATTATGCTTCTAGGATTGGAAAAGACCTCAATGATGAACATTTTTGTGGATTGAATTTTTGATGACATTTATGTGTTTGATTTGAGTTGTAAATTGTGGAGAAGTTGAGTATATTGGTTGATCTTCTTGCAAGTTTCATAATGTAAAAATTCTTTTCCAAATCATGTTGATGAATGAAAGTTGAAATCGCATTACAAGTTCTTGCACTTCTTTTTGAAATGATTAAGGCGCTTCGATTTTTCTTGCTTCTTCTTAATCCATTTAGCTCCTCAATAAAGTTTTTTCTCCTTTACTTATCCGGGAATTAGGAAGTGTGTAATGTATGGCATAATTGATGTGGGAGGGCCATGGAAAGTTTTCATTCAAAGTATAGAAAATTAAGTTTGGGGACGTTGAACATGAGGATGAGTAACTCGGCACCATTCACATAGCCGGGTGTTTGTGTCTTGCCAAAGTCCGAATGAACGATAGTCCTAACGGAATATGGTATGTGCATCAAGGGTTTGACGCATCTCAAAAATTGAGAATCGCCGATCTCCTAGGCTTTGGTTTTTGTGCACCGCTGTCCATACTTCCAAAAAGTAAAGTAAAAGAAAAGTTTGCATACAAAGCATGTTTGGAAAGCAATGTTCTTCAAGCTTGTGTTGTGTAGTTCCTTTTTCCCGGATATCGCACCACATTACCTCATAAAAGTCCCAATTGTTCATGTTTCTTGACCTTTGCTTGAAAGTCCTTAAGATCTTTTGATTGTTGTTTGGCTTAGTTATCTAAATCGGATTTCCACATGATTGATTTTGACATTACTTTAGGTTATGATGTTTGTCTTGGAGCTTTTGCGATATATGATGTTTCTTTTGCATGACATGATTCATTTTGTGTACATAGAGGTTTTCAAGGAAACATGAAGCAAGATTTGAGAGCGATCTATTGAATAGAAGCATAATACCAAAAAGATTTGTGTTTCCCTTGTTTTGCATTCATATTTCATCCTACCTTGTGTTCTAGATTTTGAAAACCTTGCTTGAGGAGAAGCAAGAGATAAGTATGGGGTATTTTGATAGTATGAAATATGACGTTATTTTAGGCACGTTTTTCGTTAGTTTTCCCCTTACTTTATGTACATGGATATGAGTTTGAAGCATATATGAGCACATTCACCTATTATGTTGGTATAGAGATCTACACAAACTTTGTTGTGTTTATAGGTGATTAAAGGCTTGGATCGGAGCATAAATGGAGCATGTGAGCACTTTTGATCATGCTAGACATCAAGGAAATGCATTGGAGTAGCTAAGGAAGGAGCATGATTGGAATGTTTCGAAGAACAAAGGATTGTACGCAGGATTTAGGGTTTCCACAACCAAGTACAAGAAACCACGGCCGTGGTTTTGAGAATTAATTTAATTAAGGTCGTGGAAGGTCATGTCGTAGGCTCCCACGGTTAAAATCACGGCCGTGGAAATTTGGTCTTGACCGTGGTTTTGCTAACGACCGCCACATGGTATTTTGCCACGTCAGCATCAGTTACGGGCCTTTCATAAGCCTATTTTCTCCTATAAGAAGGCTGAAGAAAGAGAGAAAATTTAGACTTCGCTACTTCACGCTAGAGGCAAGATCATTTGCAAGATTTCACATTGGAAAGAAGATTTGAAGGAAGATTTGAAGAAAGACGCACTTTTCTTATTTGGAGTTGGAAGATCTTAGGGTTTCACTTTGAAGGCGGATTGACATCACGTCCTTCTTGTTCTTTAAGATTTGTGAGAGATTTCTGACTCTATTTTGTATTCATTGAACACAAGCATGGTTTTTGAATTGATTGAGATTGGTGTTACATTTATTATTGAGTTTTCAAGGTTCTATCTTTTCTTCCTTTTAATTTTGATTATTGATTTGATGATAATGATTGTTGGCTAAAACTCTTAAGCGATTCTAAGGTGAAGGGTTGATAGTTGTGGTATAGATGATGATAGATTGAACCAAAACATATTGGATCCTGAGAGTTGTGAGAAACCTCGTCGTCGAGCCTTTCCACGATTTGTTCTTGAGTTCCACGGCCGTGGTTCCTCAAGATCTGACCGTGGTTTTCCCCTGTTTGACGTGTTCTACTTTTTCTTTGATCCAAAGTTAAATATTGGCCCTAACCTAGCCTTGTCTTACCTTTTCTAGGTAGTAGTGAGACTCAACACCCTCTACTTAGGTTACGAGTGTCACAACCTTAACATGTTTGGCTTATCTTTGATTCCCTTGAGTTTGGGTATAGGTATTTGAGAGTTTAATCTTGTCTTTAGATCCTCGTTATAACGAGACTCAACATCCTTTATTGAGAGAGTCTTTGGGTAAGATATATGGGTTTGGAACTTCATCGTACAACACCCTACCTTAGATCTATAACTTTGCAATTCTAACTGTCCCTACATCCTTAGAACATCTTGAATCGATTGCTACAATTGGATGCCTGAATCTTTAGAATCGTTGTTTTGCCATTAATTTTTACAAAAGCTTATTTACTTGCCAAACTATTTTACAAACTGAATTTGATCCCCCAAATCCATGAGTTCGACTCTGGAATTCTTGCTTTACTATACCGATCCGTACATTGTGGGTTCACTTTGCTTGATTTCAGATTTTATAAATTTAAGACTTTGCACACACACTTTTGAGCGAACATACACGTACATTTAAATGAATCACAAATTTTAAATCACACAAACTTCATAGTTAAATCTTTGACAACAACTAATTTTAGCACCAAGGAATTTAGCCTTCCAATATCAAATTATGAAGCTGAGAAAGACTAAACTAGTGATATGCGACATTTAATGCACAATGAAGCAGATGGAGTTTCTTTTGGATTTGTGAATTGCTAGTTGTCAACAATGATATGTATATGAATGAAGACCATAGATGATGCCAATTGAATAGTCTGAAACAGGAAAGATTGGCTAGTAAATTCTAACAAAATTCCGGCCACGATCGAACCTATTTGTATATTTCGCCTGCTCTGGTTCGGAGTCCTCCTTATTATCCTTTTGATTATCCTTCTGATCATCCTTCTTACGCTTAATTGGGAAAATATTTCAACCTTCTTCACGATACTTAATTGAAGCTTGTCTTTGAGTTTGACATGATCGAAGATGCCAGACACGGAAACCTTGTTGGATTGTGCATCTTCTTTCACCATTGAAACACCTGGAGTTGAAACAATTTCACCAAATATTGATAGTCTAACCTTTGGGTTGAATTGTAGGGTCATTTGCAGCATAAAGAGCCTCTTTTTTTTCAAGAATCTAAACTAAGAACTGAACGGCTGCTAATACTTACCAGTAGATGTTTCACGGAACGCAACTCGATCCTAAACTCAGGAATGAACAAATACGCCCTCTCCTTGATTTTTCGTTCAAACGTCGAGACCGAACTCTTCGAGAAAGCATTTGCAGGTTGAGAGATTTTACGTTGCTTATCAAGAAAACCAAACCATTTCTCCAAGGCAAAGGAATTGAGTGTTTGCAAAATCTAAAAAAATGACAGCTACGTAGTTACAAGTGAAAAATATATACAAATGTAGAAAGAAGGTGAAAGAAAGAGCAAGTAGATACGAAGAAGAGAAAGAACAGATCTAGCTGGAAAATTCAAGGGAGAATATATCTTCGCCCTTGTTTTGTTGCTGATTGTTGATTTTCTAAATTTGGTATTGTAATATCCATAGTGTTCATAGGGACCCCGCCCCTACGTTTTGTATGGCCGCGGACGGTGAGCCGCCCCCGCGGTCTAAGGACCCGCCCATGCGGATATGGCGGTCTCAACCGCTTTCCTTGACCGTTTGGCCCGTTCTTTTGCTTTTTCTTCCCTTATAAGTTTCTTCCTCTTCTCTTCTGATGAGGGTTTCCCCATCTTCTTTTCCCATCTCCATCTTCTCCACGTTCTTCTTCTTTCCTCGGTTCTTCTTGATTCCTTTCAAGAGTTGGTCTTGAGAGTGTTTTGACGATGATGATGATGTTAAGGATGATGTTGATGTTGTGGTTGGTTTGATGTTGTGCTCTGGATAGCTAGTTGTGAGAGTTCTCCCCTGCCCCAAGCTTGTTGTGGTAAGCTCCTTTATTTCTTTCTCTTTATTTCTTCTTTCTTCTTTCTTCCTCTTCCTTGGTGATGAATTTCCACAAGCTTGATCTTATGTTAATCTTCCTGGACGGATCAAAGAGAAGCCGGCCCCATTGTGCCAGTTGTCGACAAGAGACGGATCAAAGAGAAGCCGTAGAGGACTCCTCTACTGTTCGACCGCCCCTGCGGCTAGACAGTGTCGCCACCCCTGCGGCCTAGTGTCACCGCCCCTGCGGCCTAGTGTTACCGCCCCTGCGGTGTGCTGCGCTTCTCCGCTTCCTTGTTTACGCAGGTGCATGTCCAGGACATATCATGTTTGGTATGCTTCTTCTTTCCTTTCCTTTGGCCTTGGCTTTAGAGTGTAGCTAAGCATGTCCACGGGTCGGACCCGCCGGGTCGACGGGTCCGACCCGCCGGGTCATGGGTCCGGGGAGGGTGACCCGGACCCGGACCCGTGTATCTGGCCGACCCGGCGGGTCACGGGTCGGCCACGTAAGATTAAAAAAAATAATAATAAATAAATAAACTTTAAAAAATTAGAAAATAAATATAACATAAAAATTGAACTTAAACTTAAAAAAGGAGAAGAAAATAAACTAATAAAAAATACTAAAATAGGACTTAAACTTAAAAAAGAATTTTATAAACTAATAAATAGAGGACTTAAACTTAAAAAAATTGGACTTAAACTTAAGTTAAGTTTAAGTCCAATTTTTCTAAGTTTAAGTCCTCTATTTATTAGTTTATAAAATTCTTTTTTAAACTTAAGTTACTTAAGTTTAAGTAATTAAGTCTTAAACTTTAAAAAAAAAAAAAGGAAGAATTGGGCTTGAACCGGAATCCCGGTTGCCTACGTATCCTCTCGGGGAGGAGGAATCAAAGCCCACGTAGTTCTCTTACCTTTGTTTATATCCCCATTGGCCCTTACCTTAGTCGGACTCTCCCGCGGATACATCCGATGGCGTTTGTTGTCGCTCGTCGTCATCTTCGTCGCCTTCCTCCGCCGAGAGGTTGTTCTTTTGTGTTCGCATTTCCACTTTCCTCCAATCGGCTAGGAGGACTTGTGCCTCCAACGTCTCGGGCAACATGTTTGATCTCGTCGGATCGAGCACCTTTCCACTCCGGCTAAAGGTTTGCTCAACCGCTACCGTTGAGGCGGGAACGGCGAGAATTTGTGCCGCGATCCTTGAGAGGGTAGGGAACCTCATTCTCTCCGGTCGGGTCCACCATTCTAATATGTTGAAATCCTCCTCTTCTTCGTCATTGGCAAACTCAAAAGAAATGGTTAGATATTCGTCGAGTTCCGAGTTGGAACTCGACGTGGTTTTTTCCCTTTTCGGGCCAAACAAATCTCTAGCAATTGATTTAAATTTAGATGAACTTGATGATGAAGGACGAGGAGGGGGTTGAGAAGATTGACCTCGATCGGAAACACGATATTGAACCAATAATTCATCAAATAATTTTCTAACATTAGCAATTATGGTAGAAACATGACAATCGGGATGTTGTTCTAAACTTAAAAATTCATAATATTTTTCTAAAAATTGTTTTAAACCATCCATTTTACGTCTAGGGTCTAACACATATGCAACAAGAAAAACATCGGGAATGGTTGTATAATAAGCTAACCATTTACTTCGCATTGAAAAAATAGCTTGTGAAATATTTTCAATTAAAAGACCTTGTTAAATTGCAAATGCAATATTAATTGCTACATAACAAAATATGTTTGAAGTTGGTGTATAAACATAACTAAAAGTGTTAGTAGCATCATAAAAATGTTTGAAAACCTCCATTACATCTCTTGCTAAAACCCAAGATTCACCGAAAACAAAATCACCGTCAATGTGTTGTGCGGCAAAACTACTTAAAAGTTCTCGATATTCATATGATTCGTAAATCATTTTGTAAGTAGAGTTCCATCTTGTACAAACATCTTTTGGAAATTTTTTAGGATAAACGTTATTTTGTTTACAAAATGCATACCATTTACTACGTACACTTTTTTTAGACCAAAGTTCATTAAGAATATTTCGAATAGGTTGTACTAAATCTCCAACATATGCTAAACCGTCTTGAACACACAAGTTTAAAATATGAGCGGCACACCTAATGTGAAAAAATTTACCTCCAATCGTCGGCTTACAATAGTTGGTTAAATCTCTAATGGAAGCCGTGCTAGCGGAGGCGTTATCAAAACCGATTGAAAAAACTCGTGAAACTGATCTATATTCTTCCAAAACATTTGCAATCAAACGGGCAATGTTTTGGGCGGTGTGTTGTTCGTTGAAAACTCGTAATGCTAAAACTCTTTTGTTTAAAATTCAAAATTTATCAACAAAATGACAAGTAATACCCATATATGAATTTTTTTGAAAACCGTCGGTCCAAATATCACTACAAATAGAAACTTGAATATCACCGTTGTCCATAAAATATTTAATCAATTCTTCTTTACGAATTTTATATTTATGCATCATTTTTCTTTTAGCGGTTTGGCGAGAAATCGGTTTATATGCGGGTTGAGCATGATTTTGCATCCAATTATTAAAACCAACATTTTGTGCAAAACTAAATGCTAAAGAATCTACGGCCAACATTTCCGAAAATGCATCCATAGAAGAAGAATGATCATATGTAAATAGAAAAGGAGGTTGGTTAGAAGTAGATGCGTACCCGGTAAGTTGTGTTTGCCCTCGTGCTAATCCCATTTTCTCGGGATGCTTGTTCCGGATATGCCTCTTGTAGTTCCCGTAGCCTTCTCCCTTTTTGTGCTTGTATTTTGCCGCACAAAAATTGCATTTGGCATAGAAAACTCCGTTGGCATCGGGAGCACCCTTTGTAAACCAAAATCGGAAGACCGCCGCCGTTAGTTGAGTGTTGTTCAACGGAGGCTCCTCCGGCTCCGGCTCCTCCGTGAATATGGTCTCAGATCCTTGGGTGTTGGGGAAAGTAGGTGATTCCGTGAAATCCTCCTCCTCCTCGAAGATCTCGTGATCTCCACTTAATAAGTCTCGCCTTAAATCCGAACCGGTTGGAGGACCGTTAACGGAATGCCGTCCTCGAATAAAACCTTCGCCGGATGAAGGACCGGCACCGCTAACGGAATGTCTTCCTCGGCTAGACATTTTTTTTTTAATAATAGAATGTAGTTGGTAAAATGAAAAATAAGAGAATGAGAATATGAGATTAGGAGAGTAATTGAATGTAAGAGTTGGAAATTATGGAGAGATTGAGAGAGTGAATAGATGATTGAATGATGAGAATTGGTGTGAGATGATATGAATTGAGTTTGGGGTATTTATAGAATTGTTTTTAGGTTAGATTTATTAAATTAAATTGTTTTTTTTAAAAAAAAAAAAAAGTAGTCGTTACGGGTCGACCCGCCGGGTCACGGGTAAGGGTTTAACCGACCCTTAACCGTACCCGCCACCCGCCGGGTCACGGGTAACCCGTGACCCGTGGACATGCTTAAGTGTAGCTAGGCTAGAGTGATGCATAACCAGTCCGATGAGATGTATGTGGGAATATGCCTTAGGCATTTGTGTATATGTTGAAGATTCGAGGTTTAAATACGAATTATAGTTTGGATTTGGTTATGGGGTGTAGGAGACGAGTCTCCTAACCTTGACAGCGTTTGATATTGTATGTGCCTTGCTTATGCAGACGTTGATCATTTCCTTGAGGGGAAATGGTGACGTTGTACAGGTTTACGAGTACTTCAGGTAAGTCTATAGGACTTACTTAGCGAGAAGTTTTGGATTTGAGTGTTTGTGATGGTAGTGTGTGTGTGCATATGATTGTTGCATTTATAACATAAACTGGACTAGGATGACGACCCTATTTACATAATTGGCCCAAGTGCATTATAACCGGGTGGTGACCACCTGTTAAAGCTCGTCGCGAGTGGAGAAGGTGTTCGGAAGCCAGTAGCTCAGGGAAACGTAGCTCCCCATGCAACACCTAGGTTAGAGGGGGAAGAGGCGAGGTTCTTAAGGCTCTTCGTGCCACAAAATAAATTGAATTAGTAATGGAATAACGTAATTAAAGATAATAAAATGGTGGTGTATGTGACATTGCATATTGTGATTTGTTGGTATGTGTATGTGTTATTACTTCATTCTTATTCATTTCTGTTAGCTAACGGTTTATACCGTGTTGTATATATTCTGCAGGATAGGAGGACTGCAAAGTGAGTCAGACGGGTGATCCGCTGAGGGCTTCCGTACACTAGGTTGTATGAGGGTTTTTGTAGATGTTTTGTATATGCCTTGTTGTAAGATCCAATAAACTTGTTCATTTCTGTTAGCTAACGGTTTTTAGTCGTTGTGTCTTGTTGTAAGATCCTGACCCTAACTAACGGTTTTTAGGCACATACACATACCAACACATCATTCTTATTCATTTCTGTTAGCTAACGGTTTTTAGTCGTTGTGTCTTGTTGTCAGGCTAGGGTCAGGATCCACTGTGAGATCCTATCCCCATAGCGCCCCGAGTTCCGCAGATTCGAGGTGTTATAGGTATCACTGCATAATTACATTTGAATTTTCAACAAGACACAACGACTCACCCGATCTCAGATTGAACACAAAATTGCCTTGTCTCAACCAAGGTTGAACCGAAATCGATTGTATACACAAAATATGCAGAGTGAAAGGGCATGCTCACTTAATTTGAGAATATTGTGGAAGGATAGTGTTCCCAATAGATATATGCAGTAAGGTATGATAATCCAGACAAGTTCTCAAATAAAAATGGGAGAAGAACCTTGTTGAAGAATGAAGGAAAAGAAAGGGAGCGGATCAAGAGCATCTCTGACCATAGACTCGGAGAATAAGAAGCAAGATGAACTCGGAGAAGAAGCAAACCAAGGCATGAAGAAGCAAATAGAGAGAGAGTCTGGGAGGACTAGAAAAGAAGCAATTTCAAAGATAAATCAGGAGAACTGGAGAAGAAGCAAATAATTCAAGAATCTCCAAGAAGCTTGGTTGGGGTAGATTGTTTTTTCGGAATTCTTTAGCAAAAAGGATATCGTAAAAGAATACAATCCCGAAGCTCCAACTAATACCAAACAACGCTAATTTTACCAACCCCAAGAATTTCACAAAAAATTAAAATTTATATGAATCCCCTAGAATACAATACCAAACCGACCCTAACTCCCTCACCTCGTTCATTTCATAGTGTTGGGTCTTGTATGTTTGTGCAGACTTTGATTTGAGCAAAGTAAAGCATTGGGCTCACCGAATCTAAGCATCCATCTCTATGTTTCGATATATATATATATATATATATATATATATAAAAGATGGAAATACATCAGAATCGTTGTTGAGACTTGATTGTCAACACAAGTTCTTCCCAAATTTTGATGATAACATTGTAAGAATAATGTCAAAAAGAATAAGGAATTGGAATTCCATAGGCATAAAAGGATTCAAGTGGCAAACTGAGAAGAAAACAAATATTTAGGCCAGAGTTCTTATACACTTAAGATAGAATATAATTCTAACTATAAGGTCATGCAAAAGAAAATTCTATCTGAAACATTGGATAAAATTTCCTTAACCAAACCTCCTTTTGGAAGCAGGATTAGAGCTTGAGGTCATATATAAAGAGGTTGTGGCATGTAGCCATCGTTAATTTCTTTCGTACACCAAATTGTTGATAAAAAAAAAAAGCGATAAGTGAGGGTTTTCGAGAAGAGAGGAGATAGAGATCCAACCAGATAGTTAAGTTGAAGTATTACAATTTGTTTCTTTGAGAGAGGATACTATACGGTTTGAGTTCTTAAAATAAAGTTGTAACCGTCAAAAACAATAATCTAAAATATTTCACAAGACCGTTTAACAAAGAGGCGAGATTTTACCCCGTTGGGACTAAATGAAGAGTTTTTCTCTACAAATTCTTGTGTCAAAGAGACTGATAGATGTTAGGGTTTGAAAAACCTATACAAATGATGGGAAAAACCACACAAAAACATTGATGTTATGGTGTCCTATTTATAGAATTACAAAGAATCATTAAAGACATAATATCTGAGATATGAGAAGCTAAACTAGGTAACAGATAATATTAAAATAGTACTAATATAATATCCTGACATAATATCATATAATTGATATTATTAATATTCTTTCATAACACCTTTCATGTATGGGTCTTTTCCAATCGTTTTGAGGCATTAGTTTGTAGATATATTTTCAAAAATATATACACGTTTTTATGAGAATTTTGGTAGTTTGAAACTTGTATTGAAGAAACCTTAAATATTTACCTTGATACTTTTCCAATGAGAAGAGTAGCGAGGAGAATACATACCGTTGTAAATGAATGAAAACGGGCATACATTATTCGTATAAAATAATAAATAAATATTTTATGTGGAATTGTGAAAAATAATAGAATCAATATACAAAAAAAAACGATACACAAATTTGATACACAAATTTATAGTGATTTATTTAATAATGACAACATCCATTTTTAAAGAGATTTTATTAGGGAAAGAGAATTCTATTAACACACTCATCTCCTCCCTTTTTATTGTTCCATTGACCAAAGCTCATCAAAGTTTCATATTCTAACGTACCAAACTCTATTCAATTCGAATGTGTTCCAAACACGACTTTCCGTTAATTAATGGCTTAGTTTGCTTGAGCTCCATGTAATCTCCGTACTTCATGAGATTGTATCTCGGTGGGTTGTCCGTGTTGTTAACTAGATAAGGTGCAGGCCCGACGACGGTATCCAGTGAGGGTCCGTGTGGCATGGCCAGAGAGATCCTAGTTGCTTTGTCGTTAACCACTGCTCTGTGGAAGTTACTTTTGTACTTCCCGTTGCTTATTATCTTGACACACAAACACAAGCTAAACAAAGGATGGTTTGATGCAATTTGAGAAATAAATGAAAAGAGGTCCATAAATGATATGTTTACCTCAAGTTGATCACCGGTGTTAACGAGGAAAGAGGCGGGAATGGGACTAACAGGGACATACTTGTCTTTGTATTGAATCTGAAGGCCATTAACGTCATTTTGCGCAAGGAGGGTTAAGAGGCCATAGTCAGTGTGCCATGGTATTCCCATTGCAGCTTCTGGGGATGGGCATGGCGGATACAAATTGGCAGCAAAAAGTTGATGACCAGATTTCCAGTTGACAAGCTTTTCCAAGTAATCTTCTTCCAAACCCAAGCTTTCTGATATCCCTCCTAATAGAACCCTTGCTATCTCTCTTACTCTCCCACAGTACTCTCGTCCCACCTCGCTGCAACCATTCATACACGACCAATTCACTATCCGACTTGAAAATCCGATTAGATCTAGGGCTCTTAAACAGTTCCTAAACAATTATGATTTTGTGAAACCAGGAATCAAATTGTTTTAAGTATTATACGGTTTGATTTTTGTACTTTTCATGAGTTGAACAGTTTGCAATTGAATCATTAAGGAATTGTTTTGAACCTAACAAGAACTACTTAACTATTTTTTTTACATGCATATGAATAATTGTAGGAGTTAAGTCTAAATACTTTAATTTTGTTAAGTATATATATTTTTTAGTTTTTACATGGTTTGTCTTACTTTTTTTCTAACTCTTGATAACTCAAGCATGCCTTAGAATAAGTAATCAAGCATTGCTACAATTGAAGTTAAAATTGAAGCCTCAAGCCTACGTTGATGAACAACACCCATCGTCCTATAAGTGCGACAATTGAAATTTTTATAGGTGAAATTAAAGAAACTAACAACATTTGATATGAGTTGTAGAGGATGAATTCCGGATCGAAGACAAACCTAATTGAAGAAGAAGTTGAACAACTAAAAAAGCCGATTTAGTGAGAGATGAATGAATGGGACATAAGAATATAAGACAATATTACTGGTCATTATACTAAAGAAAGAGACCAATACCTTTTTAACTTTTTGTTTTTTATATATTAGAAAGGGATCAATACCTTTTTTAAAATTTTTGTTTTTTTACATATTATATATGTTATTTTACATTTATTTGTTTATCTAAAAAATACAAACGGTTCCTATCTATTTTTGTTCTAAAAAAACGGTTCGGTTTGAAAAAAATCAACAAATAATTAAGAGGAACCGGACCGAAACGTAAAAAAAGGTTCGGTTCCAATGGGTTCGTCATGAACCGGTTCCGATTAACAACTATAATTAGATCTTTTTTTAAAACACGACGTTCGGACCGGACTGATTGTGGACCGAATACCGAACCTGTTGGTTTCGATCCAGTACGATCCGATCCAAAACCGAACCAAACCGGACAATGCTCGGTCCTACCATACCCCAAAGTGAAAAAGTTTGAATATTTAAGAGCAACAAGTAGGAAACGTAGCTAACCCGAAATAATAACTAACCCTATACCTTAAAATAATTCTTCTAATAACCCGAATTTCAAAAAAAAATAGGAAATCCTAGCTCAACCCATTCTACAACAGCACGAGCTGAATTTGAACCGAACCTAAAACTATCCGAAACCGACATAACAAGACCCGGAACTGTCCAATCTGCACAATCGAGGGCTCTAAATGAAACAAAAGATAATAAGCAGGTTACCTGAATCCTTGAGGCTTGTGAGGGAAATGAAATTGGGGATGAACAGCAACCTTGACGAAATCCCTCCATAGATACATATTTCCTATCGCAACATTGACGCTGGTGCCCGCCTGTACAGGATCCATGACGTGGATAGCTTTCAACTCTTGCTTCTCCTCCACACTCAGATTGAAGAACCCTTCTACCCAATCCATCATCTCTTTCATCTTCTCTTCTTGAACTCCATGGTTCACCACCTGTATATTAATTAATACTACGCAACTCTTCTTCTCTAATTGAAAGGGTTACTATTATACGTACCATAAAGAAGCCCCATTCCTTACAGGCGTTACCCAACTGATGAATAGCTGTGAACCGTTGATCGGGATCGGAAGACGTCAGCAGAGAGAAGTCAATGACCGGGATTGAATCTGAGAGTAGAGGATCAAGATCACAATTTGAAGCAGATTTGAAAACATAAGCGGAAGGGATTGAAGATAGCGATGGAGCGGAATCTGCCAACTCCTTAACGCCTGTTAGCTGCGTAGCCATGGATTCACAAATTTTTTTAATTTTTAATTTTTCTGCTTTTTTGAATTAAGAAGGGCTTAGGTAGATGAAGTGGAGTTATCCTACCAAAAAAAAGACGTAGTAGAGTTGGAAGCTGGGATGATTATCATCAATTTCTGATAAATCATTATGGTGAAAATTGATTAATTAATTCGAAAAGCGGAATATATTAGGCTAGCTACGTTTAGATTGCATATTGCTTTTTTTTTTCACTCAAAATTCTAGATATTATCATTTTGTTCGGTCTCTTTCAACGTCTAACTTGAATATAGCTTGTCATCTATTTAGGTTTTTACTCTTTAATTCAGTATTATATTTGATATATTTTTCGTCATCGTACGAAAACTTTAATTTTGTTCGAATCTTTACCGTCATCATATAAAAACTTTATCCAGTCATTTGTTATTGGAAAAAATACTATTACTTTGAAAGACGTCAGGTATGCCCTTCATACAAGGGAACTACGCCAGAAGGTGAATGAAAGTGGTGTAAGGACAATCAGGCATTTGGTCTATTTATAAGTGGTGACAAGGTACAAGAAAAATCAGGGAAGAAGAAAGACAAAAAGTCATCTTCTTCAAAAGGTCATAAACCTAATGACGTCTACAACTACTACAAGGAGAAAGGACATGGGTAGAATAAATGTCAAAAGAAGAAGAAACCACAAGATTCTAGTTCTGCAGTTGCTGTTGTAGAAGATGATTTTAAATAAGATTAGGATATAACTTTGGTTGGTTGTTGACACACTTATCAAGCTGATGTGTGAGTTCTTTATGTTGCAAGCCGGTTGGAATTGACTCAATTAAAATCAAGACTAATAAAGATAGATTTTGTGCATTGAATGAGGTCAAACATGTTCCACATATTCCACTTATTACTAAGAGTTTGATATCCTTGAGTATGTTGGATAGTAAGAGGTTTTATTTCAAAGGTGAAGGTGGAGTTTTAAAAGTTTATAAGTTTTGATGCTATTTTGAAAGGTGTCAAGATGAGTACTTATATTTCCTGCAAGGTTCTACTTTTTCTAGATCTATTGGTGTTACATCTTCAGAGGTTCACAAGGATGATATGACAAAGTTATGGCATATGAGACTTGGTCATACATGTGAAATGGGGATGCAAATTCTGGCAAAGGAAGATCTTCTTTGTTGTCACAAGATCATGAGTCTTGGCAGAAGTGTGCATTGTGTCCTTGGAAAGCTACACCGTAACAAGTTTCCAAAGGGTATTCACAGGACAAAAGTCACATTTGATTACATCCATTTGGATTGTTGGGGTCCGGCTATCGTTGAGTCTCTAGGAGGTCAGAGGTATTTATTGACTATCATTGATTATCACTTAAGAATGTTTTATATGTTTGTCATGAAACAAAAAGGAGAAGCTTTCAAAAACTTCGAGTTAAAAACGTTAGCGGAGAATCAACGAAAAAAGATCAAAAGGTTGCGAACTGATAATGGTATGGAGTTTTGTTCGTTTGAGTCACATCAGTTCTACAAGGATGCTATAATTGCTCGTTATCATACATTCATACATACACCCCAACATAACGGTGTAGTTCAAAGAATGAATCAGGCTCTACTAGAGAGAGCAAGGTGCATGCTCTGTAATGCAAAACTGTATAGGAGGTTTTGGACAGCACATTGACTACAACATGTTACTTGATAAACCGCGGACCTCACACTAGCATAAACTACAAAAATCTTATAAGGTGAGGTTTGGTAAGTCTGTTGACTATTCCGATTTTAGTGTTTTTGGTTGTACCGTTTATTATCATGA
This sequence comes from Fagopyrum homotropicum, assembly GCA_033239125.1. NCBI lineage: Eukaryota > Viridiplantae > Streptophyta > Magnoliopsida > Caryophyllales > Polygonaceae > Fagopyrum > Fagopyrum homotropicum. The sequence goes on along the minus strand of BSWB01000001.1, from coordinate 134,282,773 downwards.
GAGTGAGGGTAAACTAGATCCTTGAGCAAAGAAAATGGGTGTTTGAAGGCTATGGAGATGGTGTTATGGGATACAAAGTTTGGTCTCCATCTGAGAAAAAAGTTATTTTGAGTAAAAGTGTCGACTTTGATGAGAGTTATATGCATAACTCGTTAGTGGAATCAGGGGAGAGTAGCAATGTTGATAAGCAGGTGGAGATCTAGTTTTTTCCTCAAGAAAAATAGGAACTTCCACATTCAGTAGTTGAGCTACCCAAATCTACAACATAAGAAAATCAACCATCCGAACCTATTCACCGAAGCTTAGATGAGAGACGCTCAAGAAGAGTTAGAGTAAGACCTCCACAAAGGTACAATTTTGAGGATATGGTTGGTTATATTCCACAAGTTGCAAAAAGAGATGGATACTCATGAACTATCCACCTATATAGAAGTTGTATTTGGGTCTGAAGCTACACAATGATTTGAAGCAATGGAAGATGAGATGGAGTAACTTCATAAGAATCGGACTTGAGAGTTAGTCATACCGCCTAGAGAGAGAAAGATTATTACTTGTAAATGGGTATTCAAGAAGAAGGAAGGGATGCCACCTACTAATGAGGTCAGGAATAAGGCTCGAGTTGTTACAAGAGATTTTGTCGTCTACTAGGGAGTGGATTACAATGAGATTTTGTCGTCGGTAGTCAGGCATACCTCCATTAGAGTGTTACTAGCAATAGTGAAACATCAAGATCTAGAGCTCAAACAACTTAATGTAAATACAACTTTCTTACATGGAGAGTTAGAAGAAGAAATATACATGACTCAGTCAGATGGTTTCCAAACTTCAAAGAAAGAAAACTATGTTTGCAAGTTGAAGTTTTTATATGGACTTAAACAGTCTCTGGGGTATTGGTATAAAAGATTTGACAACTATATGATATAGATTGATTACAATAAGAGTGCTTATGATTGTTGTGTGTATTGCAACAAGTTGAAGGATAATTCTCTCATATAGCTGGTCACGTACGTAGATGATATGCTAATATCTACAAATAACAAGTATGACATTCAAAAGTTGAAGGGTCTCTCCTAAGTGTTGAGTTTGATATGAAGGATCAAGGAGCAGCTCGGAAAATTATAAGAATGGAGATTCTTAGAGATAGGGGTAATAAGACCCTTTTCTTATCACGGAAAGGTTACATTGAAAAGGTGTTGTCAAAATTTGAAATGTCATTGGTCAAACCTAATGATACACCTAGTGTTGTTAACATTCATCTTGCTACTACGTTTTTACCTCAGTCGGATGAGGAGAATGAGTATATGTCGTGAGTCCCTTATGGTAGTGTTGTAGGGAGTTTGATGTACGCTATGGTCTGCACAAGACCGGATCTGGCACAAGCTGTTAGTGTCGTGAGCAGGTTCATAGGACAACAAGAAAAACACTATTTACAAGCTCTAAAAAGGATATATATATATATATATATATATATATATATATATATATATATATATATATATATATATATATATATATATATATATATATAGGTACCATCGATGTACATTTGACATTGGCTCGTTTTGGGGAATGATACATAGCATTTGGTCACAAGGTACTTGATTCTGATTATGCATGAGCTGTTGATACTAGAAGATTTATGACCGGTTATGTTTTCACTCTTGGGGGTTCTGTTGTGAGTTTGAAGACAACCTTACAATCCACGGTTACTTTGTCTACCACAAAGACAAAGTGCATGGTGTTGGTAGAATCAACTAAAGAGGAAATTTGGTTAAAAGGATTGGTTAGTGATCTAGGTATACGTCATGATCAGGTTATTGTATATTATGACAGTCTGAGTACAATCTGTTTTTCAATGATTGGGTTCATCATGAGAGGACTAAACATATTGATGTCGGGTATCATTTCTTGAGAATTAAGAGGAGGATCAGGGTGAAGAAAATAGATATTGTTGATAATCTTGTTGATATCTTAACTAAGCTTGTACCCCGCAAAAAAGTTCCAACATTGTTTGGACTTCCTAAATGTTAGAAATTGGAAGTGCTCAAGGGGCACATTTGGATAAAGGGAGATGAGCTAGTCTGACATTGACTAATGTATCTGGTATGTTTGTGAAGATTCAAGTTAAGGTGGAGATTTGTTGATATGTCTTGAATTAAACTTGTCATGTTTTGAGCTTTTATTTTTTGGCTCAGTCTTATACTTGGCGCCAAAGTATAACCTAGAATTTCGTTACTCTATTTATTGTAGCATTTTCCTTTGTCTCCAATTATAAGTTTATCAGTATTATAAACCCCTCAATAAAATCTCTCTGGAAAGTAGACGTCGCCATTATTAGATGAACCACTATAAATTTGTGTGTTGTCTTTCTTGTTTGTTGAATTTTGTTCTTTCTCAGTAATTCCGCACACCACTATTACTAGCAAATGTGCACAACAAAGTGTTGATGACAACAATGCCTCTGTATCATCACATGGACTTGTTGTCAATCTTCATATCGAAACATTGTTAGTTGATAATTCTAGTTTGAGGACAATAATGCATCTCTCACTTGCTCTACATGCAATATCATCAACAAAGACTTGTTCAAACGGAATATCCAAGATTCCAATGAGACTGAATCATATGTAGCTGAGGTCTGCATTGTATGTTGAGTGAGTTTAACTGTAATAACCCATTACGTAAAAAAACAAAGAAAATACTGGACAAGTACATATCTATTTTGATAAAAAAAAAAACACATTTAAGAGTTGCAAACATAAGCCAAAGCCAAAGGTGTGGAATAGAAAAGATGGCTAATTGCAATCATATATAGTTAGACAAGTGCATATCTTTTTCGTTGCTATCACAATTCCTACACCAGATTTCCTCTTGAATAGTCAATTCGAACGTAATCCAAACAGCATCAACTTAAGATCAAATGCAAAACATCAACTTAAGATCAGTGACATAGATAGGTAGCCAGGTATCGAGTTCTAGGCAATTCGAACATAATCCAAACATGACTTTCCATTAAGCTGATTGCCCTGCTGAAGCTCCAAGTAATCTCTGTACTTCATGGGATTGTATGCTGCTGGATTGTCTGCATTGTTAACCAGATCAGGTGCAGGCCCCACCATGGTATCCAGCGAGGGTCCGTTTGCAACGGCCACTGACATCCTGGTTGCTTTGTTGTTCACCACGGCTCTGTGGACGTTACTTCTGTACTTCCCGTTGCTTATTATCTCCATACAGAAACAAACATTAGAACACAACCGCAACACAACACAACACAACACAGCACAACGCAACACAATAAAACATACCTCAAGATGATCACCGGTGTTAACCAGAAAAGAGTTGGGAATGGCATTGACGGAAACCCACTTGCCGTTGTGTTGGATGTGAAGGCCATCGATCTGATTCTGGGCAAGGAGGGTGAACAGGCCGTGGTCGGAATGAGGAGGCATTCCTAATGCCACTTCTGGCTGTGGACATGGCGGGTAAAGATTCGCTATGAATATCTGAAAACCAGATTCCCAGTTCACCCACTTTTCTAAGTATTCTTCTTCCAAACCCAAGCTCTCTGAAACTCCTCCCAACAGTACCCTTGCTACCACCCTTGCTCTCTCGCAGTATTCCCGCGCCAACTCACTGCAGACAACAATATCAATGCTGTCTAATAACTGATAACACCCAACAAATGAATACTTTCAGAAACATGAGAATGTAAAGTGTCCCATTTTTCCTTGTCATTCACAGCTCTTGTGTTTCCTAGTGTGTCCAACATGAACATCAGCAATATTTTGGAGTCTCCGAATATCATAATTATCACGTCTATGATCACTACTCCCTTGAATGAATGAGTTTCCTCAACTATTAAGACACCATTAATTGAAACCTTAAATATTTTGTTTCCTAATATTTTCTATCTTTTTCAAACAAATAGAAAAGAAGAATTGGGTTAAATAGGCTCTTTTTAATGTGTAGATCCCTCCAATTATACCCTATATATAATTTCCCCTAGTAAAAAAATTGGAATAAGTAAGGGTATATTTACTAAATGAGTTTATGTGATGGATACTCTTAATAAGGGTATATTTACCCGAACAAAAAATTGTGATGAGTAGCATGGGGACATGTTGTCATTGTCTGCATGTTCATATGCCAATATTGTATTACAATGAATTCGTTCACAGAGAAGAAGAGTGTGTATACCTGAAACCTTGAGGCTTGTGAGGAAAATAGAACTTGGGGTGAACATGAACCTTGAGGAAATCCCTCCAGAAAAAAGCCTTCTCAACCGATGCATTAAAGCTCGTACCACAGCGTATGGGATCGAGTACATGAGTCCCTTGGAACTCTCGTTTCTCCTCCACTGTCATATTGTAAAAGCTTTCTACCCCATCCATAAGTCCATTAATCTTTTCCTCAGGAATTCCATGGTTCACCAGCTACACTCCCATGCCAGCAAACCAAATTAAGCGGGGCCATTAGATTCAGTGCTTGAAAAAATGAACATAAGGTTAAATGCAATGGAGTTTTACCATGAAGAAGCCCCATTCCCTACAAGCATTACCCAGCTGATGAACTGCTGCAGACCGTTGATTGGGATCGGAGGACATGAGGAGCGAGAAATCAATGACAGGGATTGAATCTGAGAGCAATGGATCATGATCATTATTGGAAGAGGCAGTAGAGAGAGATTTGTGAGTGTAAGAGGAAGGGACTGAAGATAGCTGTGTGGATGATTCTGCAAACTCCTTTATGCTTCTTACGGGTCCGACTGGTGCTTGAAGATGATGAGCTGAAGTGGCAGCCATTGCAGCTATCTTTGAGTGATTGCTTCACGATCTGTAAGAGACAGCTATATATACAGCATTTTTGGATGATTAATAATTTCAGCTAATCATGAATGTATAAAGCAAAATGAGCCACTCAACTTTGACTACTTGGATAACAATGATATCATGGCTCACATCATCACAAAAATCCAAAGATGAGATAAGAAACAAAGCTACACACATAGATGGGCGACTTACTGTGTAAGAATGGCTTTATTACAGACACAATGGATCATCTAATTTTTTATGATATCTTTACCATCACTAGGCACAAACAGAAAGCATCTATGCTGATACAACACAGGATAAACCAAACATAAGAAGATGATTTAATTTATTTATTTTTTTGGTGGGAAAGAAGATGAATTAATATACAACCTACAATTCAGCTAAAAGAGGTATATGACTCGACTCCTCTTCTTACAAAATTAATCAGAATTGGATTTCAATCAAGGTACATAAATGGGTAAACTGAAGATTGATCATTCAACAGTATTTGATTCCTTTCCTTTATTGTCTGTAGGACAAGAACAGAATTCACAGGGATCTAGAATCAGGGTTCATACTTAGGGCCCAGATTTGAGATTTTTTTAGGCAATCCTGTCAAGTTTGAGATTTATGAATTATGTTTCAACGTTTGAAAATGAGATTCCACAAATATTTCTAGGGAAGATTTTGGTTTCAGACTTAAAATTTGTTACAATTACGACCTTGCCTTCCTCTTTCTACCATCCTTATCGTCGCACCTCTTCAACTGGATCCATGGCTGTAACAACTAAAATCTCGTTCAAAATCCGAGATCCGACACTGTAATCCGGATTGCAAACCAATTATCCAGATCCAAGATCTGTTTCTTCAGGTTTCTCTCTATCAAGCATTCAGAATAGGCTTTTTGCAGAACTGAGAGATTCGGCACTGCAAACAAGTTGTAAGAATATCAATCTCAAGGAGAACGAGTCTGTCCACTTCGGCCTTGGATCTGGCGTCTCCAATCGATTGCACTAGATCCAAAAACTCCTTAGAATGACCGGACACGCAGATCCAAGATCTCGTTCTGTCCACTTCTCCAGTCGATTGAACGATTCTATCCTCTTCGGCCTTGGATATGAGAAGAGAGAGAAAATTGAAACTAGAGTAGATCTCAGATCTCATTCTCAATCAGTGGACAACGAGTGCCCAGATCCAAGATGTCGTAGCAAATCGATGGACAACAGGTTACCTAAGTTGAAGAAGAACCTGCAAAATCTCTTTTAAACCCCAACCGCAAATTTAACTTCAACTACAGAACCACAATTCTAAACAGTAACTCTGATTTTATTAAATACGCCCTTAGTGCATAAATTTACGAGACTTCTCTTATCTCCACCAAGGAGCTCCAGCCCTGTAAAGATGCTCACCATCGTCCCATGAAATTTGACAAGCTTGGAGACCAATAGCAATTTTTGGCTCCTTACCATGTTGTGCTATCCAATTATTTATAGCAATCCTTTCATCGTCTTCAGTGTCATACTGTTTCCTGTGATTGCCAAATGGATTAACTCCAGGATTGATTCTTTCAGCAAGTGATGCAGGCATGTACATTGAATCACCCACTATAGGTGCACCACTTGCAGCCAATTGTGCCCGAATCTGCAAAGTCATTACAAAATTAACTGCATATTTCACAAAGGCATACTGGGCTAGACTAAGAACAGTTAGTCAATGACCAAGATATGGGAATACCTGATGAGTCCGGCCAGTCAGGAGATTAATACTACATTCGTATGCAATATTCTTAACAGGCCATCCGCAGTCTTCGATACTATATCTCCTTTCAGTGACACTATTCGGCCAAGGAACTTCCTTACATTCCAACACCTCAAGCTGGCACAAATTCCATCCTTCAACTTTATCTACCTTGCAAAAGAGATTTTTTAGAACTGAAAGTAAAATTTGCATAGACTTTAGAGTGAAAAAAGAGCTATATACATCTTCAAGTTAATCAGAAAGAGTAAAATTCTACACTGCTTCAGCGGCAGCGCACTGAATCTTAGTGAAAAATACTAAATGTTCAATAATTTTAAAAGGGATGAAGGAAGCTCAAAAGTAACAATAAAATTCACTTTGTCGATAAGCAGCAACAATTTATTATATATCCAGACAATAGTACCTTCTGAGATAAGTCGCGGAGCGAGATTGCCGGGGAGCATGTAATGGGTAACTAGACCAAGTGGCACAGGTGCGGCAACAATAGCAAGATAAAGTTTATTGACCTTTTTCTCCTGATTGTAAACGGATGATAAGATTTTGTAAGTAGTTTATATCTCAAGTCTCAACATAGTCTATATGGATATAGTCACATCCATTACGTAATGCGTGGTAAAGCTATAGAAAAGTATCATGTATGCTGCAGCTTAGCCTAAGAAGTAATACTGAAAACAATTTAGCACTATACCAATACCAATTTTGTTTCCAGGAAAGGAAGTAAGAACTCACTCTAATCTTTCCATGAAATATTGAGCAGGCTTCCGTAGTTCGGGCCAAAACAAGACTGTAAACAGTTTAGCACTATCACCCACTAGCCTGTTCAACTATCTTGCTCCAGAAGAATGCAAGTAATGAAAGATGTAGATTACCATCCCTCTGTGCAGTTATCAATTTGATGGGTAGTCCTGAGTGAAGTAGCCAATTCCAAGGCACGAGTAGCAAAAGTGACACAGCATTCCTCAATATTGTTCGAAGTTCCTCCCACCTGTGAAAGATGAAGAACTTTGAACGAAACCAGTATGCAATTTGTCCTTAACTAAGCTTCACCATTACTTGCACAAGGTATTGTCAGATTATAGCTTGGTTACTTGCTGATTCATGAACTCTCTAGTCTCTACTACTGTAAAATCAGATTTATCACTTGCCTTCAGATGCATCATAGCTCATCAGTTTATTAACTATATTATAAGCCTGAGAACCAAGAAATAACAAAAGGAAACTGAAGAAGAGGTCAAGGAACAGGATCCTTAAGTCCAGTTTCAGTATAAAGGTGTTGGATGTGTCGTGCATACAGAGGTACCAGAAGGTTTGTCCAGCACAACATAGGATTCGGTCACAGCCAGGATTCTTGACATCCAATCAACTTCATAACACCTAAAATAAAACCAGAACGTTAAACAACTTCTCTTGCACGGTGAAGGGGAAAAATAGCCAGAGGAATCTAGCAAAATGACCTCGGAAAGCGTCTTGGATGTACATAGACACGTAAGTATGTTCCAGGTTCAACATATTCATCTACATGAGTAATCCTGAATTTCTTCTGTGCTTCTTGAACAGTTTTCCCTTTCAGAGAACTTCTTCCCTTAAGAAGTTCGGGTGATGTAAATTCTTCATATAGTCTCAGTTGCTCAGTGGGTGCAGTTGGTGGAGGCATTGGGCATACTAGTGCATAATACACAGCTCCAAAATGAATCAAGTCAGCAACATACCTATATTAAAGGTGTCTTTATTCAGTTAGATCTCTCAGCTTCTCACAAGAGAATAAATAGCATGCAGGAAAGTCAAACTTACAAGGGAGGGAGATTGATAGCATTACAGATGTATTCAGCAACAGGGCCTCCCACCTGAACAACCAAGTGTTCAACTCGTGGAGGGATACTTATCTGGGGACAAGGAAGAAGACGTTGGTACTCTGGGTAGCTGAAGGAAAGACAGAACATAAATGTTTGAGGATGGCACTTTACAAATATCAAATTACAATGGATATAGATCACCAGAATAATAAATCCATTTACTATACTTGCAACACATTTAAGTCATAATCGGTGGCAAATGATTCATCTCTCTTGAGTGTATATATGACAAGAACATTTTGCACAGAAAAAAATAACCAGGTATGAACCTGTCACAACTACATTGGTACAGGAAATAATTGAACATTCCACAGTCAACTACAGTCCTCTATAAATTTTCAAGGGGGTAAAAGCATCCCCGGAACTGAACCATAGAGATAAACAAATCATCACAAAGTTTCAATATAGGACAACAGAACTAAAATGAGTAAAACATCCCTAGAACTGAATCATATAAATAGCTGTGTAAACCTCCAAACTTAGTGGATTGCAACACAAAAGTTCTAACCCTTGAAAAAGGATTGTCCTGCCCCATCCAAATAATTGATCATGTGACATAATAACTACCAATAAAGCACAAATATCAACCAAAGGTGTAACTTCCATAAGCAACATGACAAATTTACAGAAGATAGTTGATCTACCCGACTTGACCTTTCTTATTGAATTCACACAAGTAGAGCAATCTTTCTGCAAACTTACCAGCCACACAACTAGCTTAGTTCATGGACACCATATGCATAAGCATTGAATGTTGATGAGTTTAAGGGTAAATATATCAATAGTGCATCTGATGTCTATAAGGCCGAATAAGGTAACTATTATGGCAAGGACATGAAGGTATCTGATAAGATAATGTCTATATTAGGAAGCCTTATACTGTAAACAGAATGCTTCCAAAGACACAAAGGAACCAATAGTGAACCTAGCGCCTCTCATAATTTTTTTAATTTTGATTCTTCTGAAAAAACAAGCTGATTGTTCCAATGGTGAACACAGAGTAGTCACATAGCAATAGCTCTGATCATCCATTCAAACAAGTGGACTAAATATGACAGCAACTGTTAACATTACTGCCGGAAAGTATTTTTTTTATGGAGTTACATGTCGGGATAATGTTGATTGCTTACAGTACTTGGTCCGGATTAACCTTCTATCACAAAAAAACTCAAGCTAAGTGAAAGGGTCTCAGCTCCCCTTATATCCTATTCAATTTTTATTTTCCAAGTTTTCAAAGTGGGAACATCACAATAGCTGCTAGGATAACAAAATTTACCATCCCGTGAACTTCAAACCAAAATCATAAACCTATTGCGCAATGCACAAATGCTATGAGGTTGAGAAAACATAAATAAATAAAGAAACTTCAAATCTCCCAGTTGAACTTGAAATTTCTAGCAAACGAAACCAAATTACTATCCTGAGACTGAAATCACCAACTCCTAAACAAAAAAAAATGTAGAACGCCAATTCACAATTCGATGTTAAAGCTCTAGAGAACAGAAAGTGTATATGTCAGTAAAGATCATTCACCTATCAAAGGATGAACTAGATGTAGAAAAGGTGGCTGACAATGAAGAATCATCGAACAATGCGGAGATACGGCTTGTGTTGGAGCAAGAAACTGCAAATTCCGATTTTCTTGTGTAACGATGTTTTTGGCAATTCCCAGAGCATGAAAACCAGCGGGAGAAGCGACGAGAAGTAGATTCCGACCACAACCGCGCTCCGGCGACGGCGGAGATTAAGTTGAAGGAGGCCTTTATGCTGTCGACCATGTTCCTGTTGCTGCACCCAAACGGCCAAACCCAACGCAGAAAATAAATGGGTAAGGAGATAAATGTTTTAAAATTTGACAATAAAAGTAATCTTGAAAACTTGTGAATACCAATAAAAAATAATTTTTTTCTTAATAACAAGAGGTGGAAATTCTAGAAAAAATGGTAAGAATGATTTAAACTTACGAAATTGGGAATATAACCCTCTTATACATTTTAGGTATATAATCGCGGTCCATTTTGGGATACCCTCTCAATATCAATATATTCGAACTCGAATCTTCAAGCCAACACCTAAGGAGTTTAGCACCACTATACCACTAGACCAACTGAACATTGGTAACACTGAAAGTTTTACATGCACTTTCGGTTCCATCCTTCATATATTTATCCATCTCAAATTGTACACCAACATGAGAATCAATCTCCATTTCAAACTGTTCGTTCAACATCTTTACAAAAATCTAAAGCATGGTCACCTAGTTCACTCTCATCCATGTTAAAAGTTACAGAAGATGAACTTTCTTGGTATTTCTTTTCTTGAGGCATAGAAGAAGCATAAAAATCAAACATATCCCCAAGCAAAATTGAGATGTTAAGATATAAGAGTTTAACTCTTGTATCATCAAATAACTTTCGCGCAACAAACTCAACATATTTCATCTTACGACAGGGATCAAGAAACACAACAACAAACATCAAAAGATTGACGTTAACAACATCATCACCCCAAGACTTATCATACTTTGTCTTTATTTTCATTATCATATTCTTATGCCCCACAACATCCTTCTTGCAATAATTCGAAATCACCATGTCACACCAAACATATCTTTCACAACATTATTACAAGTCACACAACAAGAACCAGCTAACTTCAATGAGCATTGTAAAACACTTTTAGAATTGGAAAAAAAACTATTAACCCTATTTCAATCATCATCATTAGCAACCGTTTTAGTTGTTCCATGTTTCCAACCCTTCTTAAGTTCTTGAACACAAAAAGAGTCTCTCAAAATCAAGTTATCAAATGCTTTCTTAAACCTCACAACAGTTTGAAGCTTCAAATATTTATTAAATTCCATCTTGTTTCAACCTCTAAACAAACAAGACTTTTACTATCCAATTTCTCCTCTATTACACAATCTTTGAACTTTTGAAATCGTACAGGGAAAAACCTCATATAGCTTACAAGAGCACGAACTCTCTTAATCGATGCATAAATATCTTTTAAACCATCTTTCATGACCAAATTCATAATCTTACAAATACATCTCATTTGCATGTACTTGCCTCCTAGAATACTAGATTCTCAATGATTAAACCTCTTTCTCAAATAATCAATTATCAAATCATTGGAACTAGCATTATCAACAGTCACAGTCATCACATTTTTTTTTATCTCCCAATCAACCAAACATTGTTCCACGACTCTACCAATTAATTGACCGCAATGACCAACAAGAGAGAAAAAGTTGATGATCTGTTTATGTAAAAGTCAATCATCATCAATAAAATGGACGGTGAGACACATATAACTTAAATTTAGACTAGAAGTTCATGTATCAATAGTAAGACTAACACTAGAAGACAACTTCTTGGAAAATATCTTTCAAGGTTTTCCTTTTTACAAAAAACAAGCTATAACAATCTCTAGCAATAGTAGTTCGTAGTGAAATAGAAAATGTAGGCTGCATAGTTTTGCAAAAGAACTTAAAGCATTCATTGTCAACAACAACAAAGGAGACTCATCAACAACCATTTTTGTAAGAGCTTTTTGATGACATGAATTATGATCTTAATTTAGGGATGTATTTAGATAGATTTTCCTTTTGTTTTGCATGTATAGACATATATTCATATCAATTATTCTCTTATTTGCCTACTTTGTGGAAATAGAAGTCTACACATAGTTTTGTTGCAACTGTAGGAAATAAGACACATTTTGGATCAGAACGAAGCATGAAAGTACAGGGAGTCAAAAGAACAACATATTGCACTACATTAAAGCATAAAAAGATCAAAGGAAGTTAGGAACACACACCCGGAGTGAACTATGATATCTCGGAGTGAACTTTGATACCCTAGAGCGGGCTCTGATACCGTCACAAAGTGTCGTCCAAGATTTTCCAAGGTCATCCGAGATTTTCCAATTTCTCCTCTATTACACAATCTTTGAACTTTTGAAGTCGGGTAGGGAAAAACCTCACATACCTTCCAAGAGCACGAACTCTCATAATCGATGCATCAATATCTTTTAAATCATTTTTCACGACTAAATTTATAATGTGACAAACACATCTCATTTGCAAGTACTTGCCTCCTAGAATACTAGATTCTCAATGATTAAATCTCCTTCTCAAATAATCAATTGCCAAATCATAGGAACTAGCATTATCAACAATCACAATTATCACATTTTTTTTATCTCCCAATCAACCAAACATTGTTCAACGGCTCTACCAATTAATTGACCGGAATGGCCAACAAGAGGGAAAAAATTGATGATCCGTTTATGTAAAACTCAATCATCATCAATAAAATACACAGTGAGACACATAACTTAAATTTTGACTAGAAGTCCATGTATGAGTAGTAAGACTAACACGAGAAGACAACTTTTTTAAAATATGTTTCAAGGTTTTCCTTTCTTAAAAAAACAAGCTATAACAATATCAAGGAATAATAGTTCGTCGTGAAATAGAAAATGCAGGGTGCATAGTTTTGTAAAAGTAATTAAACCCTTCATGATCAACAACAGCAAATGGAGACTCATCAACAACCATTTTTGCAAGAGCTTTTTGATGACATGAATTATGATCTTAGTATAGGGATGTATTTAGCTAGATTTCCCTTTTGTTTTGCATGCATAGACATATATTCATATAATTATGCTCTTATTTTCCTACTTTGTGAAAATAGAGGTCTACCCATAGTTTTGTTCCAATTATAGATACTAAGACAGACACATTTAAGATCAAAAGGAAGAATGAAAGTACAAGGGGTCAAAAGAACAACATATTAGGCTACATTGAAGCATAAAAAAAGCAAAGGAAGCTAGCAACACGCACCCGGAGTGAACTATGATATCCCGGAGTGAACTCTGATACCCCGGAACGGACTCTGATACCATCGCAAAGGGTCATCCGAGGTTTTTCAAGGTCATCCGATATTTTCCAAATTCTCCTCTATTACACAATCTTTGAACTTTTGAAATTGTACAGGGGAACCTCACATACCTTACAAGAGAACGAACTCTCATAATCGATGCATCAATATCTTTTAAACCATCTTTCACGACCAAATTCAGAATGTGACAAACACACCTCATGTGCAAGTACTTCTCCTAGAATACTAGAATCCCAATGATTAAATCTCCTTCTCAAATAATCAATTGTTAAATCATTAGGACTAGCATTATCAACAGTCATAGTCATCACAATATGTTATCCCCCAATCAACCAAACATTGCTCAACGATTCTACCGATTAATTGACTGGAATGACCAACAAGAGGGAAAAAGTTGATGATTCATTTATGTAAAACTCAATCATCAACAATAAAATGGACAGTGAGACATATATAATTAAATTTGACTAGAAGTCCATGTATCACTAGTAAGACTAACACGAGAAGACAACTTCTTGAAAATATCTTTCAAGATTTTCATTTTTTAAAAAAACAAGCGATATCAATCTCTAGCAATTGTATTTCGTGGTGAAATAGAAAATGCAGGCTGCATAGTTTTGCAAAAGTAATTATAGCCTTCATGCTCAACAATAGCAAATGGAGACTCATCAAAAACCAATTTTGCAAGAGCTTTTTGATAACATGTATTATGACCTTTGCTTAGGGTTGTATTTAGATATATTTCCCTTTTTTTTTGCATGAATAGACATATATTCATATCAATTATTCTCTTATTTGCCTAGTTTGTGAAATAGAGGTCTACACATAGTTTTGTTTCAATTGTAGGAAATAAGACACATTTTGCATCAAAATGAAGCATGAAGTACAAGGAGTCAAAAGAACAACATATTGGACTCCACTGAAGCATAAAAAGAGCAAATGAAGCCAGGAACATGCATAGACATATATTCATATCAATTATGCTCTTATTTGCCTACTTTGTGAAAATAGAAGTCTACACATAGTTTTGTTTCAATTGTAGGAAATAAGACACATTTTGCATCAAAAGGGAAGCATGAAAGCAAAAGGAGTCAAAAGAACAACATATTGGACTCCATTGAAGCATAAAAAGAGCAAATGAAGCTAGGAACACGCACCCAGAGTGAACTATGATATCTTGGAGTGAACTCTGATACCCCGGAGCGGACTTTGATACCGTCACAAAGGGGGTTATCCGAAAATTTCCAAGGTCATCCGAGATTTTCCAATTTCTCCTCTATTACACAATCTTTGAACTATTGAAGTCGTGCAGGGGAAAACTTCACATACCTTACAAGAACACGAACTCTCATAATCGATGCATCAATATCTTTTAAATCATCTTTCACGACCAAATTCATAATGTGACAAACACATCTCATGTGCAAGTACTTGTCTCCTAGAATACTAGATTCTCAATGATTAGATCTCCTTCTCAAATAATCAATTGTCAAATCATTGGAACTAACGTTATCAACAGTTGCAATGATCACATTTTTTTTATCTCCCAATCAACTAAACATTGCTCAACGGTTCTACCAATTAATTGGCCGAAATGACCATCAAGAGGGATAAAGTTGATGATCCGTTTATGTAAAACTCAATCATCATCAATAAAATGGACAGTCAGACACATATAACTTAAATTTTTACTAGAAGTCCATGCATTAGTGATAAGACTAACACGAGAAGACAACTTCTTGAAAGTATCTTTTTGGGCCCGTTTGGTTCCAACTCCGGAAACGGAAACGGAATGGAAACGAATTTAGTCCATATGCATGCTATTATTCATGAAATTTGATGGAATCATTTCTTGTGGTTTTATATAATTGTAGTAAAATTTGATTAGTGTTGATACCCTATAAGGAAACAAAATGGGAAACAACTACATTTTACATGCAACCACAAGGAATGATTCCAAAAAATATTCATGGATAAGGTAAGCATATGGACTAGATTCATTTCAATTTTGTTTCCGTTTCCGGACTTCTAACCAAACGGGGGCAAAGGTTTTCCTTTTTTCAAAAAAATAAGCTATAACAATCTCTAGCAATAGTAGTTTGTAATGAAATAGAAAATGTAGGCTGCATAGTTTTGCAAAAGAATTTAAAGCCTTCATGCTCAACAACAGCAAAGGGAGACTCAACGACAACCATTTATGCAAGAGCTTTTTGATGACATGAATTATGACCTTAGTTTAGGGATGTATCTAGATAGATTTCCCTTTTGTTTTGCATGCTATATTCATATCAATTATGCTCTTATTTGTCTACTTTGTGAAAATAGAGGTGTACACATAATTTTGTTGTAATTGTAGAAATTGAGACACGTTTTGGATCAAAAGGAAACATGAAAGTACAAGAAGTCAAAAGAACAACATATTGGATTACATTGGAGCATAAAAAGAGCAAAGGAAGCAAGAAACACACACCCGGAGTGAACTCCGATACCCTGGAGTGAACTCTGATACCCCGGAGCGGACTTTGATACCGTCACAAAGGGTCATTCAAGATTTTTCAAGGTCATCCTAGATTTTCCAATAGGGAGTAATATCGACCAAAATCTCAACCGAGATTTATTTCTGTTCGTCCGAGATTTCGTTACAAAAGGGTCACGGCCCGTACGTCATAAACCCTAGTTTTTATATTTAAAAAAGGTTGTTGCGGCGAGGTCTAGAGAGACCCGACGAGAGGCGAGAGTCCAACAGTTTGAGAGAGTTCGGGAAGAGAGATGGTGATAGAGAAGGAAGGAACAACATCGAAGGATCAAAGATTTGCATCGATAACTTGAGGTTTTGTGAGTTATGCTTGGAAGGATAATCTTAGTTTGTTGTTTTCTTTATTTGAACAAAAGGTCGAACCTTTGTTATTGCTTGGATTCAGTTTTGATATTTTGAGATTATTTGCTAAGTTTTATTTGCCTTTTATTGGTTTATGTCTTATTTGATATCATATAATTTCTTTAATTTAAATATGATTGTTGTTGGCTAGAACTCTTGCGATTCTAGGGTGACTAGTTGATGGTTGTGGTTTAGATGATGATAGAATGACCCTTTAAGTTAGATTGGATCCTGAAGGTTGAGTTTTGCCTACGCAGTTTCCGATGTCGGATTGATCCAAGAATCTTGACCGAGATTTGAGTATGATTCATGTTACGCTAAGATTGTAGCACACAAAAGTCTTAAATTTATAACTCGATATATTTTTCCTAACTCCTAGCGAACTCACAGTGTATGGGTCGTTTTGTAGTAAGGATAGTATTTCGAGGTTGAACACAAAGACTAAGGTGAAATCGAATCAAATGAGTGACTAAGGATAGTGTAAATCTAGTCTAAGAAAAGAGAAAGGAATAAAGAAGAGAAAGTCACAATGTTTTTGGATTGGTTTTGTGGTGATCAAGCAAGGATCACAAATCATGCAAGATTGACAAGTCAAACAAACAACTAAACTAGCAACACAAACAAGCGAAAGAAACACGAGATATGTGATCAAAGAGAGAAAAACGGATCCTAGGGGTTAAGAATTCCGGTTATGGCATTGGACTCAAGCTTCTAATCAATCTTGGACTAGCTATGGTATGTCGGGAGGGATGTTTCTCCAATGGGGTCAATCACCGGGTAAGTCTCATGATCCACTAATCCCGCACCTAAGGTCCTATCATCGGGTAAGTCTCTAGGAGCCTAGGGTTGGGAAATCTACACAAACCGGATTGCTATCTAGGGATTTAACCTCTCCTCACCAGGTAAGTCTCGGGAAGGCAAGTCTTAAACATCAATCCTAGCACATTAAGTCCAATAGCGGCTTATGAGGCTCACTACTACCTAGAGTTCATCATCTTCGGTACCTAAGATCGAGAATCACCGGGTAGGTCTCTCCTCTCACTTAGTTTTCTTGCATTAGGTCACCTTGGCTAGATTAAGCTTAACAAACACTAGGATTTCAACAATCTAGCATCCTAACATGCAGATTTATCAATACAAGCGTAATAGAGGCAAACCACGGTCAGATCATAAGAACCACGACCGTTGTTGCATAAGAACAATCTGTGATTTCTAACAGCACTTAAGTACAAGCAAGAAAATTGTCCAAAGATATATTTAAGTCTATTCTATCATAGTCCAAGCCATAACCATCATTCCCTTACCCTAGAATCGCATCTATTTAGCCAACAACATGCATCTTAACAATCAAACTCAACAAGCATACATTCATGGCTTCCATACCAAGAAAATGAAATGAAAGAGAGATGAACAAGTAGAACAAGAAACAAGCTGAGTAAATGTTGAGAAATACTTACAACCCTTCAAAAGAAGGTTCAAATCGTTCCTTACAAACCCTTGCAAACGTTTCCAACAAGTTCACTCAAAAATAACTCTAAAAACTATGAAACTCTAAGATGGTGTGTTCACTCAAAAACCACGGCCTATTTCCATGCCCGTGGAAGTCCCAGTGACCGTGGTTTTGGTGCCTCAGCCTTGTTTGGATCATTAAGTCACGAGTTGGTGCAAGGCATGCACCAACAAGGTCCCATGTGTTCTCCTTTGGTCCTAACTTGCTTCCCAATGAGTCCGGAAGTGTGTCATTACGAGGAACGATCCTCGAATGTATCGACTAAGCTCCAAAAGCTCCCAAAATACCTACAAAATATGCAAAAGTCCGTGTAGACGTCTATCTCGACAACATACATGAATTAAGTGCAAATCGTCACGAACTAATATCAAACCATGCATGATTAACAGGAAAAACTATCTAAATGGATGCCTAAACCTACGTCATAAATCGTGTTATCAAAAATACCCCATACTTAAAATTTTCTCGTCCCCGAGCAAGACCCAACTATAGACTAAGAGATGACATGATTTATGCATGCAGAAAAACAACAAAATCTTTTTGGGATTGTGCTTCTAATATTGGATCACCTTCATAGTCATGTTTCATGACAGTGGACAAACAATCATGCATCAAATGAACGAAGGCATGGAAAGACAATTATACTTAACTCAAAAGCATGCATGCAAGGTGAAAATGAAGAAGTCAAGATGATCATGAGCATATCCAATCTAGATCACTAAGTCTTACACACATGCAAATAGGTCACAAGGACTTAGGAAAGAAGAGGCCAAGAAACGTTGTAAATAGGTGGGAATTTTTAGGTCATGTGATGCTAATCCGGGAAAGGAACTAACTCCACAATTTCATTTTGATCAACTCCACCACAAGTGTATATTTTTCTCCATCTTTTCTTTGTTTTATTTTCTTTTTCACTTTCTTTTTCTTTCACTTATTTTTGAGACAATGGCATTGGTGTACAAAGCCGAAACCTTGGTGATTAGCGGACCTCGGGATTTTTCCGAGGTGCCTCACACCGAGCACACATACCAAGGCTTGTTAGGACATTCGGTTTATCCGACTTTGGCAAGGCACAAATACCCGATTATGTGAATGGTGCCGAGTTACTCGTCATCAAAACTAAAGTCCCCAAACCTAAATTTTTTTCTACACTTTTCACAACAAATTCAGCACTTCATTCACATCATTCTTTCATCAACAACTTCACCCCACACTTGCTTTTCACACACATCAACACATTAGCATGCTCCTATTCCCGGATGGGTCAAATGAGGTCAAATTTATATCAATTGAGGTGCTTAAACAACATGATCAAGATGAGAAGTAGAGAAAGATGAATTGCCTTAATCACTCCTAAATGATGTGCAAGAACTAGTATGTAATTTCGACTATCGATCCTCAATTCAATCAAGGCAAACATCATGATCACAATCCATACATAGGATTCAAGATAAGTACTTCAAGTCCATATATGCATACATCCATTCAACACACAAGGCCATCCATAGCCAATTCACAAGACAATCTCATCATAAGGGTAATACCCAAACTTAGAAGCACTAAAATTTTTTAAATTTTCTGATTTTTTTGAATTTTCGAAATATGTATGTACAATGCAAAACATAATGAAACATGTGATGATTTTAAACTATCCTAGACGTTAATCATGCAAGTGATCATGAAAACCCCACCCCATACTTAGAAACACATTGTCCCCAATGTGCTAGTCAAGTAAAGAAGAGTGAAAGAGAGTCCTCACAATGTAAAAATGGTGTTGCTTTGGTATTTTGGTTCGCTCATGTGGAGTGATGGTGGATGATCTATCAAAGATGGTAGAGAGCTCAA
This sequence comes from Fagopyrum homotropicum, assembly GCA_033239125.1. NCBI lineage: Eukaryota > Viridiplantae > Streptophyta > Magnoliopsida > Caryophyllales > Polygonaceae > Fagopyrum > Fagopyrum homotropicum. The sequence goes on along the minus strand of BSWB01000001.1, from coordinate 134,263,211 downwards.
GGTGTTCGTTATGGCGTCAGGACCCGCGCTAAGCACCGCTAGCCGTCCAAGTCCCACGTCCGCTCCACCCATATTTGATATGGGATCATCATCATCAACTCATGCCTTGCAAGGCTTCCATGTTACCAAGACTCTAGCACACAAACACAAAGCACACAAAAACACACAAAAACAGAAAAATGAAAACCAAAACAAAAATGAAAAGGGAAAAATGGTACCAATGGGTTGCCTCCCATCAAGCGCTTCTTTAAGGTCATTAGCTTGACCAAATTTGGGGGCGTCTCACTCAAGGTGAAGTGGGGCTATCATATCTACCGGAGCTCCCGTGATATACTTCTTCAACCGGTGCCCATCCACCTTAAAATCTCCACAATGCTCCCCTCCTATCTCAACCACTCCACGGGGAAAGACCTTCTTCACCACATAAGGACCCGTCCATCTTGACTTGAGCTTTCCGGGGAAGAGCCGCAGCCTTGAGTTGAAGAGAATGACAAGGTCACCTTCACTCAACTCCTTGGGGATGAGACGCTTGTCATGCCAACGTTTGGTCTTTTCTTTGTAGATCCGGGTGAGTATGGATTTGAAAGAACCCACTTTATCGGTTGGAGATGATCCATACAATGTAGGTTGAGATTATTCCAAAGCCATGGAAGACTCCTCAAGACTCCTTGAAGCTTGATCAACAACTAAGGCATTTTCTGGAGAAACCACGGGCAAAATTACGGCCTCTAACACATCCACGGCCGTGGAGTCTGAGAAGCTGGCACTTTGGAGCATTCCAGAGAGTTCCACGGGTAAGTCCACAGGCGTGGTTCCTGGTGCCAGGCCGTGGTTCCTACAGTGGTTCAGCACAACTTCGTGCACTTGAAATTCATCACTTGTCTCCTTTTCTAATGCATCCAAGGCCTTGATTTCTTCATTGCAATCATCCTTAACTCCTTCCTCTATCAAGCTTAAGCTAAGAACCTTCTCCAAGGGGTCCTTGATCAAGATCGAGCTCACAACTTCTCTACATTCCTCTTGCTCGACAATGTTGAACACATCTTTACCAAGGGTTGGCCCCTTCATCATTGTGGATAGCTTGAACTTGATATTCTCTTCTCCTATCTTGAAGGAGAGGATTCCATTTTTGCAATCCAATAAGCATCCGGAGGTGGCTAAGAATGGCCTTCCCAAAATGATAAGAACCGGGATGTCCAAAACGACAAAGTTAATCGGCACATAGAACTTCCCAAGCTGAACCGGTATATCCTCTAGGATTCCCACGGGGTGAGTGATTGAACGGTCCGCCATGTAGAGGGTCATATTGACCGGCTTTGGCTCTCCTAGCCCAACCTTGTTGCAAAGTGCAAGCGGGATAATGCTTACACTTGCTCCAAGATCACATAAGGCTTCATATTGCACTTCTCCCACTCCAATCGGCACACAAAAAGATCCCGGATCTCTTAGCTTAGGAGGCATCTCCTACCTCATAGTTTGAATCAACTCTGAAGATCTCTTTGTCATTCTCACTTCCCCATACTCCTCCAACTTCCTTTTGTTGGAGAGTATCTCCTTCAAAAACTTTCCATAGCCCGGCATATCTAGAATAGCATCCATGAACGGAATGTTAATATGCAATTTAGACATAAGTTCAAGGAATTTACCGAAGTGTTTGTCCAAACGAGCTCTTGCTCGTGATTGTGGGAATGGTAGTGGTGGCTTGTATGGAGGTGGTGCCACATATGTTGGCTCATCATCCTTGCTCTTGCCTCCTTCTTCTTGCAAAGGCTCTTCTTCCACCACTACTTGCTTTCCCTTGTCATTCCTCTTAGGTAAGAGATCCTTCTTGCTCAGCCCACTCCTTGTTGTAATGGCCAATACTTGGCCTCTTGGGTTATCCTCGGTCCTTCCGGGAAGCTTTCCCGGATCCCTTTGAGCTTCACTTGCCGTTTGGAAAACTTGTGCTTCTAGCACCTTTTGAGCTTTAGAAATGGAAGTCACCGTGCTCTCAAGACCACTCAACCTTCCAAGCAATTGCTCAAACATCATCTCGGTTCTATCCTTTGGAGGTTGAGTAAATCTGGGTGGAGGCTCTTGTAAAGCCTTAGGTGGTGGTGGTGCGCTTGTAGAAGAGGGAGGGTACAAGGCACCATCCGGGTTAGAATAGGAAAACCCGGGATGGTTGTGGTTAGGCCGGTAATTGTTGAATTGCCGGATGTTGTTGAAGTTCCTAGGGCCTTGATAATTGTTGAAGTTTCCCCTTCCCATGTAGTTCACATCTTCCTCCTTGGAAGACAAGTTTGGTTGCACTTGCACTTGAGGGCTTGCTTGATTCTTCAAAGTTGTAGCACACAACTCCCTCAAAGACTTAAGCTCATTGTTGATTGCATCAAGCTTGAAATTACTCATGGTGACTTCACTCACCTCATATGCTCCCGGTTTCCTCCCATCACTCTTCCTATGGGAGTACTTTTCTATCACCAAAACTTGTTTCTCTACAAACTCTCAAGCCTCATCCATATTCTTCTCCATGAATGTTCCACCGGAAAGTGATTGAAGCTTGAATTGTCTATCCTCATCAAGCCCCTTGAAGTAAATCTCTAATAGCTCTATCTTCGGTATACCATGGTGTGGACAATCTAGGAGGAGCTCCTTGAACCTCTCCCAAGATTTGAATAGGCTTTCTCTATCCTTCATCACGAAGGCATTGATCTTCCCTCTTAGCTCGGTTGTCTTGGAAGGCAGGAAGAATTTAGTCAAGAACTCGGTTGTCATCTCCTCTCAAGTACTCACACGTCCTAGTGGAATGGATTGGTACCAAGCCAAGGCTTTATCCTTAAGTGAGAAGGAAAAAGCCTTAAGCTTATGGTTGTTGTTCTCCAATCTAGGCGGCTTTAGAGTCTTCATCAATATCTCATAGTTCATCAAGTGTTGATGAGGAGACTCTCCTTCCATCCCTCCAAATTGATTATGCCGGATCATTTGTAGAACTTGAGGGCGGAGCTCGTAATCATGGGCTGCGGGATCTCCTAAGTTCACACCCGGACGGTGCACTCTTTGAGCTGGATCCATACGTTGCCCTACCATTTGTGGCTCCTCAATAGCAATGGGCATAACCCGAATATTAACCGCCGGCTGCGGTTGTGGTGGAGGTGGAGGTTATTCACGATTAAGCTCTCTTTGTACAAGAGCTTGCCTAATCTCTTCAATCTCCCTCCTAGTTGCTTCTTGCCTCTCATTGGCAAGTCTCCTCTCATTCTCCAAGGCTTCATCCCTTAGCCTAATTTTCTCTAAGGCTTCATCCAACTCAGCTTGAAGATCTCTTGCGGTCATCTCCTTCTTCTTCTTCTTCTTAATGCTCTTAGATCTAGCTTTAAGGGTTTTTGCCGGTTCGGGATCGAATGGAGCTAAATCCTTGCCACGAGATCTTCACATGCACCTAAAGAATGAGAGATGTCCTGAAAATGCAAAGACACAAACCAAACAAGATCAAAAGCAAAAAGAAAGAACTACACTATAAACAATCACAAACAATGACTCAATCTAGACCTAGTCCCCGGCAACGGCGTCAAAAACTTGTTACGCTAAGATTGTAGCACGCAAAGGTCTTAAATTTATAACTCGATATATTTTTCCTAACTCCTAGCGAACCCACAGTGTATGGGCCATTTTGTAGTAAGGATAGTATTCCGAGGTCGAACACAAAGACTAAGGTGAAATCGAATCAAATGAGTGACTAAGGATAGTGTAAATCTAGTCTAAGAAAAGAGAAATGAATAAAGAAGAGAAAATCACAATATTTTTGTATTTGTTTTGTGGTGATCAAGCAAGGATCACAAATCATGCAAGATTGACAAGTCAAACAAACAACTAAACTAACAACACAAACAAGCGAAACAAACACGAGATATGTGATCAAAGAGAGAAAAGCGGATTCTAGAAGTTAGGAATTCCGGTTATGGCATTGGACTCAAGCTTCTAATCAATCTTGGACTAGTTATGGTATGTCGGGAAGGAATGTTTCTCCAATGGGGTCAATCACCGGGTAGGTCTCATGATCCACTAATCCCGCACCTAAGGTCCTATCACCGGGTAAGTCTCAAGGAGCCTAGGGTTGGGAAATCTACACAAATAGGATTGTTATCTAGGGATCTAACCTCTCCTCACCGGGTAAGTCTCGGGAAGGCAAGTCCTAAACATCAATCCTAGTACATTCAGTCCAATAGTGGCTTATGAGGCTCACTACTACCTAGAGTTCATCATCTTCGGTACCTAAGATCGAGAATCACCGGGTAGGTCTCTCCTCTCACTTAGTTTGCTAGCATTAGGTCACCCTAAGCTAGATTAAGCTTAATAAATACTAGGATTTCAACAATCTAACATCCTAACATGCAGATTTATCAATACAAGCGTAACAGAGGCAAACCACGGTCAGATCATAAGAACCACGGCCGTGGTTGCATAAGAACAAACCGTGATTTCTAACAGCACTTAAGTACAAGCAAGCAAATCGTCCAAAGATACATTTAAGTCTATTCTATCATAGTCCAAACCATAACCATCATTCCCTTACCCTAGAATCACATCTATTTAGCCAACAACATGCATCTTAACAATCAAACTCAATAAGCATACATTCATGGCTTTCATACCAAGAAAATGAAATGAAAGAGAGATGAACAAGTAGAACAAGAAAACAAGCTGAGTAAATGTTGAGAAAGACTTACAACCCTTCAAAAGAAGGTTCAAATCGTTCCTTACAAACCCTTGCAAACGTTTCCAACAAGTTCATTCAAAAATTACTCTAAAAACTATGAAACTCTAAGATGGTGTGTTCTTCTTTTCTTCCCCAAAATGAGAGTATTTCTTCTCCTCCAAGAGTAGCTCCAATCCAATGATTTGTTCCCTGCGAGAGTGTGGGAGAGAATGGAATGATGGGGTCTGTCCTCAGCAGCCTCCAGGACCACCTTTTATTCTCCATCAAGGGAAAAAGTCGGCTATGGAGATTGTGGGACAGCTGTCACAGCTATGCAGAGGAAACCACGACCTATTTCCATGCTCGTGGAAGTCCCAGTGACCGTGGTTTTGGTGCCTCAGCCTTCTTTGGATCATTAAGTCACGAGTTGGTGCAAGACATGCACCAACAAGGTCCCATGTGTTCTCCTTTGCTCCTAACTTGCTTCCCAATGAGTCCGGAAGTGTGTCATTACGAGGAACGATCCTCGAATGTATCGATTAAGCTCCAAAAGCTCCTAAAATACCTACAAAATATGCAAAAGTCCGTGTAGACGTCTATCTCGACAACATACATGTATTAACTGTAAATCATCACGAACTAATGTCAAACCATGCATGATTAATGGGAAAAACTATCTAAATGGATGCCTAAACCTACGTCATAAATCGTGTTATCAATTCATTCGAGATTTGCTACTGTGTTCCCGATCATGTCTTATCTTTAAGCCTAAGTTATAGTTTGCCTAAATCCTAGTCTTTGTTAAGAGCTTTATACCCTTAGATACCTCTAAGGCTTACGGTTGAGGATTAGGAAGAGACTTACCTGGTGCTTACTTTCTTGAGTACCGACGATGACGTTTAGGTAACAAAGGTTTTTCCTTTGTAAGATTGAGTGTGCCTTCGCCTTATCTTTGTGAGTTAACCTGAGACTTACCCGGTGATGGTTAGTTCTATGCCCTTAGGTTGATGTTTTTGGTTTGAGTGTTCGCCCTAAAACGTGCGTGCAAATAAGCTTTAAATTTGTAAAACTAGAATCAAAGCAAGCGAACCCGCAGTGTACGGATCGGCGTAGTAAAGAAAGAATTCCAGAGAGTCGAACTCAGGGATTTGGGGGATCAAATTCAGTTTGCAGTTCGTCAAGCAAGTGAATATAATAAGCTTTGCAAATATTGGGAAAACAGCAACCCTAAAGATCCAAGTATCTAATTGTGGCAATCAATTCAAGATATACTAAAGAACTAGGGACAGAGTTAAGAGTTGCAAAGGTATGCTAAGGTAAAGCAATGTACGGTGAAGTTCCAAGACTTTATATGACTTATCTAAAGACACTCTCTATAAAGGTTGTTGAGGCTTCAGTATAGAAAGGATCTAAGGACAAGAATTAATTTCAAATACCCAAACTTGTAACTCAAGGATCAAAACTAACTAAAACGATTAAGGTTGTGACACTCGAAATCGAAATAGAGGGTGATGAGTCTCACTACTACCTAGAAAAGGGCAAGCCAAGACTAGATTAAAGTTAATCTTTAACCTTGGATCAAAGTAAAATTAAGGTTCGTAAACTAGGGTAAATCACGGTCAGATCTTGAGAACCACGGCCGTGGAACTCCAAAAACAGGCCGTGATTTGGGTTCGTCGACGAGATCTCTTTAACTCTCAGGGCCCAATCAATTTACGTTCAATCTATCATCATCTAAGCCACAACTATTAACCCTTCACCTTAGAATTGCTAAAGGGTTTTAGCCAATAATCATTGTCATGATATCAAAAATCAATTTAAGAAGAATGGAAGATGAAAACCCTCGGAAACTCAAATATAACTCAAAGTCAATCTCAAATCCAAAACACAAATTGGAATACTCAATGGATTCAGAATATAACACAAAACCTCACAATAATCTAGGGTAAATATGAAGAACAGGTTGTCAATCTGTCTTCAATAACTAACCCTAAGAAAGAGGTAAAAACCTTCGGCAATCTTCAATCTCCTTAGGCGAGAATGCTCCAAGCAAGGTAAGCGGCCGTCAGCGTCTCCGCGAGATCTCACACAATTGTAACGGAACTAAGCCGTAAGCGTCGATGTCCAAAACTCTCTTTTCTGACCTTTTTATAAGACCGGGCGAAAATAACCGTCCCCGGCCCATCACATAAATAACGTGGTAAATGAAGACTCGTCAAAAGATCGCCTAAATCACGGTCTTAAGGGGTTCCACGACCGTGGTTTAGGGCGTGGAATTGGATTACGGTCTCTTATGACTTCCATGACCGTACTTTAGGCCATGTAACTTAATGGAATGCTCCACGCTCATGATGCCAAGATCCACGGCCGTGGTTAGAGCGTGGACTCTTCTACGGCCGAAATTTTGGGCGTGGAAGTGTAGATTACTTGTGGTTTCCTTTGTGTCGTGACATTCTTCATCCTAGCTCCTTCTTTAGCTTCCTTGACGTGTTCCTAATCCTTGGATATGATTGAATCCTCTCTTATCTCTCTCAAATGGTCCGGTTTCAGCTCTTATTTACCTATAATCAACACAAAGCTAATGTAGACCTCCATACCGAAAATATAGATAAACAAGCTAACAAATGCTTCAATACCTTATCCATGAACACTCTAATGAATGAAAAACAACTAGAATAAGTGCCTAGAATATCGCAATATTTCATGCTAACAAAATACCCCATACTTGTCACTTGCTTGTCCCCAAGCAAGGTCTTTGGAAGCTTAGAACACAAGTTAGGATGAAATATGCATGCAAACTCAAAAACAAAACATCTTTTAGGTAAGTATGCTTCTAGTCAATAGATCATTCTCAAACCTTGCTTTATTCACCCCTGAAACGCATACATAAACCAAAGAATGTAAAGCAAAGAAACCTCATGAATTGGTTAAACTTTAAGGCAAATATCATAACCTTCAAGCATTATCAAAATCAAACATAAGAAACTTCAATTTAGATCACCAAGTCAAATAACATTCTATTGATCTTAAGGACTTCCAAGTAAGGTCTAGAATGGTAAAGGGAGGGAAACTTATGAGGGATGTGGTGCATGAATCCGGGAAAATGGATAACCTAACTCTTTTTCTTTTTATCTTGAATTGCAACACCATCAACTTTGAGCTTTGCTCTCTTCTTTTCCACATCATTTTTCGACTTTACTTTTAGCGTTATGGACAGCGGTGCACAAAAACCGAAGCCTAGGAGATTGGCGTTTCTCAATTTTGAGATGCCTCAAACCCTTGATGCACATACCATAATCCGCTAGGAATATCGCTCAATCCGACTTTGGCAAGACACAAACACTCGGCTATGTGAATGGTGCCGAGTTACTCATCGTCATGATTGACTTCCCCAAACCTATTAATTTTATTCTTTGAATGCAAAAATTTGCTTTCATGGCCTTCCCACATCAAACTTGCCAAAACACAACTCCTCCAAATTCCCGAATAGGTAAGGGAGGCAATTACTTTCATTGTGGGACTAAGTGATCAAAGAAAGAAGAAAGAAAAATCGAATTGCCTTAATCATCTCATAAAGAAGTATAAGAACTCATCATGTGATTTCAACCTCGATTTCTCAATATAATTTAGATAAAATTCTTCACATTATGAAACTTGCAAGAACGGATAATCAACACATTCAATTCCTTTTCAATTCATTATTCGTTTAGGCATACAATTGTCATCAAAAGCTCAATCCGTAAGTAGGAACTATCATAGAAATCATCACAAATTTTAGAAGCACAAAACCTTTTTAGAATTTTTCAAAATTTTTCACATTTTTATGGGTTTTTCAAAAACTTTTTCATGCAATGCAATAATGAAACGTGTGACTATGAAACGAAACATGCAAAGTGTCATCGATCAAGGCAAGCAAATGTAGTAGAGTTATTACAACACATAGTCACACCCCACCCCATACTTAAGACAAACATTGTCCTCAATGTTCAAAAAGAAATAAGGAAAAGAAAGAAAAGAAAAATGAACTCACTAGACGGTGGTGGGGCGACTGAAACTGTCAATCGGCATAGCTCATCACTGTGGTGGAGGCGGTGGTGGAAACGGGTTGAAATCGGAGTTGAAGTTCCGCCCAAACTGCTGGCGGTAGATATCCCTCATGTTCGCTCCGAACGGTGTGTGCAAGCTTTAAATTTATAACCCTAGATGTAAGCTTAAAACAAAGATGCGAACCCGCAGTGTACGGGTCAATCGTAGTAAAAAGCAAGGAATTCCAGGGGTCGATCACAGGGACTTAGTGAAACAAAGTCGGAATAGGTAAGCTTTGTAATTACTAACCACAAAAGCAATTAAAACAATCAAAGATGATAAAAAGTCAATTAAAGAAATATGCAATTCTAGGGATTAAAGCATCTAGTTGTGGTTCCAACTCAAGATCTAAAGATAAGCGGATAAAGTTGAGATTTTGCAAAGGGAAGGTGTTACTAAAGTGGAATAGATCACCGGGTAAGTCTCACTACTCACTAATCCCAAACCGTAACTCCTATTACCGGGTAAGTCTCAAGGAATTAAGGAAAAGGACTATAACCTCAAACCAACACTCCACCTAAGGGAATAGAATCAACCTTTACCGGATAAGTTTCAGGCTAACTCACAAAGATGGGATGAAAGCACACTCAAACCCCAATAAAGGATAAACCTTTATTACCTACACTTATGATCTTTGGTAAAGAATCAAAGGAATTACCGGGTAAGTCTCATCCTAGGCTTGCATTGAACCAGGAAAGGTGTAATAAGAATAGGATTTGGCAAACTCTAACACTTAACTCCCAGTTTCGGATCAGATAAGTCACCTCGGTCAGAAGAATTCCACCCCGGCCGAGATGTTCATCGACTGAGCGAGATGCTTAGGGTTAAGGTAAAGACTCGAACTTTCAGGGTCCTATTGTGATTTAAGATTATTCTATCATTGTTTTTCCCACAACCTTCAGCCAATCACCCTAGAATCACACAAGGAAATTAGCCACTCATCATCATGAAAGTAATAATCAAATATATTGGAAGAAAGAGAATAATTGAATAAGAAAACCTTAAGAGAAAGGCTTCGATAACTGAATCAATTATCAAACAACAAGCGTTCCTTGGATAAAAATCCAACAAGACAAACGACAACAAAGAAGGGAATCTAAGAGAATCTTACAAAACCCTTCACAAAGCTCTAAAAGCTAAAAACTTCCTTCTTCAACCTTCAAAAAGATTCTTCAAATCTCCCAACTGGAGTATGGCTGTATTGTGTGATGTGTAGTCCTAAACGGTATTCCGGGTGATAGCGGATTATGGATTTGTGGAAAATCCAACCCTTTTTATAGGAAAATTACTCTCCAAAGATAAGATATCTTAGAAAGATCTCTTCCCATAAAAATAGGTAAAATATATGGGCTAACTTATCTTCTTCCTTCCAGGAATCCAGCCCAAAAATATAAGATCCTCTTTCCAAAGATAAAAGATCTCAGCCAAGAATAAAATATCCTTGCCGCGTCCAAGGCGTTCGCCTCGGTCGAGTCGGCTCCTCTGGATCACCTCGGTCGAGGTGACTCTGTAGTCAACCGAGGTGAATCATAACTGAATGTGAAATCTCTCAAATCTGGTCCAAAGTGAATCTTTAATCCAATTCCATGATTCCTGGATTATTCCTTAAGCTCCTGAATGTAGCTCCAATGACTCCTTAGCTTCTTTTGCTCCTTTTTAGTCCAAAATGTGCCATTTTACCTACGATTACAACGAAACTTGGTGTAGACCTCGATTCCCGCAAAGGTAGATGAAACGACAATATAATCACATAATATATATACAAACATGCAGATTATTGAAGAAAAAACGTCTAAACAGGTCCCAAAATATAGACAATAATTCATGCTATCAAAATACCCCATACTTAGCCCTTGCTTGTCCCCAAGCAAGTTTTGAATATAAAATACAAGATAGAATGGATTATAAGTCATGAAGATCAATGAAAAAGTCATTCAAAAGATTTTAATGGTGTGCTACAATCATAGATCACTCTAAGAGAATACTTCATGGAATTTAAAATCAAAATATGATCAAAACATTTTATAAATATAAAAAAGTTTTTCATCTTTGCATAAAATCATAGAATGCATAATAAATCATAATTATCGAAATTAATCATGTATAATCCAGTTTAAACCACCAAGTCAATCAACAAGCTCGAGGTCTCAAGGTCTTTTCAAAAGAAGGTCAAGAAACGTGTGAGGGTGGGATGTATAAAGGTAATGTGGTGCTAGAATCCGGGAAAAGGATCTTTACTTCACTTCCTTTGAATTTCGACATCTTCCACCAATAAGCTTTGCTTATTTTTACTTTTTTACTTTTTGGGATGCATGGACAGAGGTGCACAATAACCAAAGTCTAGGAAATCAGCAATCATCAATTTCTCGATATGCCTCAAACCCTTGATGCACATACCATGACCCGTTAGGAATATCGCTCAATCCGACTTTGGCAAGACACAAACACCCGGCTATGTGAATGGTGCCGAGTTACTCATCATCATGATTGACTTCCCCAAACCTATTTGTTTCTTTCTAACTTTCAGCCAACTTCTCAACTTTTACTTCACTTGCTTTCACCACATTGCTTGCTTCCAAATTCCCGGATAGGTAAAGGGAAGCAAATATGTATATGAGGGGCTAAGCATGATCAAGAAGAAGAAGAGAGAAGAATGAATTGCCTTGGTCTTTCCAGGAAGAAAGTGAGAGAACTTATATTGTGGCGTCAACCTTCAAATTCAACATAATTTGGATAAAAACAAAGTATTAAACATGCCAAAATTTCAAACAAAGCATTTAGCAACTTAAACATATAATAAAACCTTTCAAGCATATAAAGATTTCAAAACCAGTCAGCAAACAAAATCTTCACTGAGATCACATCCAGAAGAGAAGCACAAAACGTTTCGAAAACTCTCAGTTAAACCACCTCGGTCGAGGTGTTCTAAGTCAACCGAGGTGAAGTACCTCGTTTGGCCAGAACCATCCCGGTCGAGGTAAACAAAGCATTTTCTGTCAAGTTTTTGACGTTTTTCTCAATCAAATAACCTGTATGCATGCATGTAATCTCAGATAAAACCATAGAAGCAAAATAAAGCATAAATATCTGATAAAGTCGAGTCATACATCCATAAGAGTCGAATAATACATCAACACCCCATACTTGGGACACACTGTCCCAGTGGGTCAAAATAAGTCTAAAGAAATAAAGTACTCACCACACATAGCTGAGCTGCATAATAAATAAAGAAAGAAAATCCTGCAAGCTCTCAATAATCCCGATCCGACGGTGGTTGTGGTGGCACGTACAGATACTGAGATGGGTCGAAAGGATAGCCCATGACATGCTGAAACTGAATCTCAGCCATCGTGTGCTGGTAGTGTAATCTCTCCTGCATCTCACGGATATCCAGGGACAGGGCAACATATGAATCGATCATCTGATCTATCAGATCATCAATCTAACGGTGAGCATCTGGATCTCTCTGTCGGCGTACCCTACGCCTAGCAGGGCGTACTGGTGATGCAGCCGGCTCGGTCTCAGTCTCGTCATCATCCAAATCGATGACCGGCGCACTCGTCCCAGCAGTATCAATACCCTTATCTATAGGAACTCCACCATCCCTATCATCATCATCATCATCAGCAGCCTCCTCAACCTCGTCCTCCTCAGCTAGTGCAGCTGCTGCCTCTCTAGCATCCTCCATAAATGGGATCCACGCTGTCTGCCAGTAATGTGGATCAAATACGGAGAACTGAGCTGACCATCTGATCCCCTGCGGTGTAGTAGACTCCCATGGCATCGCCACATATGGCGTAGTAAGTCCTCGGGGAACCAGTATCCTCCGAGTGATCATCTCCTGAAGTCTAAGCGGCTTGGCAGCCGCCACCATGGTACAAGCGTTGAGGTCTATATCCTGGTAACTCGCTATGTGAGTCACAATGCCTCCGCAGCAAATGTCTCCCTTCGCCTTGGCCTTGATCTTATGCAGATCCTCCGCCAGCATAAGTCCAAAATCTGGAATCCCTCCAGTCACCATGCAGTATAGGCTAAACAGCTCACCCTGTCTGATCTTCTGGGGCGTCTCAGTACGCGCCAGAAGAGTCTCACTGAATATCCTGTGAGCTAGTCTAAAGGCAAGATGAAATATAATACGCTCCCTGGAGTCTCCAGGGCGCCATCTATCTGCATGCTCAACTACGTGAGCAATCTGTCCCCAAAACTCCCTAGCTACAGCTCGGGAGGGAAAATCAACAACAGTCGGGGCCGGGAAACCAAAGATGTCCCGCCAGTAGTCTAGAGGAACTAAATAATTCCGGTTCATCAACCGGTACTTCACGGCGCACTCAGTGGGAAGGTAGGTGAAAGAGTTGACAAACTCCAGAGTCGGCTCTAAGTAAGCAGGAGCGCGGATCTCAGTGAACTGATCTAGCCCCACCATAGAGATCATACGTCTCAGATCTCCATCCACATGGAGACAGTCAAAGGCAGAAATGTCCAGGAAGCGAGGTGCAATCACTGGACGGGCCGCTATGCGGTCATAATCAACCTGGTGTCTCTCGTGGATCACCGGTCTCGTGCGGCGGGAAGAAGAAGAAGGGAAAGGAGAAGATCTGTCCCTCAGGACCAGCTGTCTATCTGAACTCATGTTTTCTGTAATTTGTCAGGTTACCTCGGTCGGCCTGACAACTCTGTAGAACACCTCGGCCGAGGCACAGGCCGACTGGACGAGGCGAAAAACTGTTCGACTGATTTCTTCAAAAATCCAGTTCTTTTCCCCCAAAATCACTACCACAGGTTCCTATGGGGTACTTAATCTATTTCTCAGCAAATGCAGGGGCAACCAAAGCCCAATTTGAAGGAAAACAATGGAGAAGAGCGAGGTTAGGGTTTTCTCGATTTTACCTAGATTCGGTCGATTTGGTTCGTCTTTCTCGCGGATTTGCACTTGCACTGTGATCCTCTACCCTTTCTTAGCAGCTTAGAAGCAAGAATCGTCGAAAACGAGCGAAGAATGGTGAAGCGAGGCGAAAGACGTGCCGCGGTCGAGGAGAAGGTAAAGAGAGGAGAGAGAAATCTCAGCCCCCTTTTATACCCTTTTCTGGAACTGCTGTCACCTCGGTCGAGGTGGTCTCGACTGGACCGAGGTGGTACGGACCGAGGTGGATCTTCAGAAACCCTAGTCGCCTCGGTTGCTCAAGAATCATCTTGGTCGAGGTGTTGTGACAACAACCGAGATGTGTCTCAGTCACACTCCGTCTTCTCAAATTCTCAAACTTCTGTCCTTCCAGTTGTGCTCCTGGGTTGTATTCCTTCCTTAGATGTCACCTGTTGTCTGTCTAGGACGCCAAGAACAAAACTAAGCAAAGCAAAAGCAAACTATCTAAGCTAGACTAGAAAAAGGGAAAAGAAAGCAATACCTTGGGTTGCCTCCCAAGAAGCGCTTGATTTAAGGTCGCTAGTTGGACCGTACGGCGTCTCTCAAACGAGGTATAGTGGTGCAACCTCCTCAACCGGAACTTCCGGTTTGTATTTCTTAAGTCTATGACCATTGACCTTGAAGCTTCCACTCGTTTCGCCCTAAATCTCAACTGCACCATGAGGAAAAACATGTTTCACAACATAAGGTCCGGTCCATCTAGATTTCAACTTACCTCGAAAGAGGCGGAGGCGAGAGTTGAAGAGTAGAACTAAGTCTCCTTCTTTAAGCTCCTTAGGGATGATGCGCTTGTCATGCCATTTCTTCGTCCTTTCTTTATAGATTTTGGCATTCTCATAAGCGTTCAAACGCAGCTCCTCCAGCTCGTTGATATCCAATAGCCGCTTCTCGCCGGCTTCCTTGATGTCGAAGTTCAACCATTTGATCGCCCAATATGCTTTGTGTTCTAATTCAACGGGCAAGTGACAAGACTTCCCATATACCAAATTATAAGGGGTGATACCAATGGGAGTCTTAAATGCGGTCCTGTAGGCCCAAAGAGCGTCGTCCAATTTCATGGACCAATCCTTCCTTGTCCTAGAGACGGTCTTCTCCAAAATTGCTTTAATTTCTCTATTCGAGATCTTGATCTGTCCACTAGTTTGAGGGTGATAAGGGGTTGCTACCTTGTGGGTCACCCCATACTTCGATAGAAGTGCCTTAAACTTCCGGTTGATGAAATGCGTCCCTCCATCGCAGATGATGATGCATGGAGTTCCAAAACATGGAAAGATAGTCCTGTTAAAGAACTTCACAACCACCTTGGCGTCATTAGTGGGAGAAGCAATGACTTCAACCCATCTAGAGACGTAATCAACTACTAGAAGAATATAGAGGTTTCCTCCGGAGGATGGGAAAGGTCCCATGAAGTCTATCCCCCATACATAAGAGATTTCCACCTCTTGAATGTTATTAAGTGGCATTTTGTTCCTCCTAGATAAGTTCCCCGTTCTTTGGCATGCATCACAAGAGTCAACAAACGATTGTACATCTTTAAATAATGTAGGCCAAAAGAAACCGGAACGTAATACCTTAGCGCATGTTTTGTTGGCGCTAGCATGTCCTCCACAAGGAAGTGAGTGACAATGCCGTATGACGCTATTAACTTCATCTTCCGGAATGCATCTTCGAAGCATCCCATCCGGTCCGCGCTTGAATAGCAGCGGTTCATCCCAGTAGTAATGGCGTACGTCCTTAAAGAATTTCTTCCTTTGAGTGTACGTCAATCCGGGTGGTATTTCCTGGCAAACAAGATAATTAACAATATCAGCATACCAAGGTCCTTTATTATCAGAAAGTTGGTGGAGAGAATGTTCCACCAACTGAAGATGAATGTCAGAGAAGGGAGTAAGAAGTTTGTTATTTTCAGTAGTCTCAGTTGACATCATCTCGCCTTCGACCTCGGTCGAGGCGCAGAGGCGTTGACCGAGATGTTCTTCAGTTGCCTCGCTTGGTCCAGAAAGTGCCTCGGTCGAGGTACTATAACTGGAACCGAAACTGGAGATCTTCGTCTCCTGAGTTAGTTTCTCAGTTTTAGCTCCTGGATCTTCATCCAGCGCCTTTAGGCTCCGTATATCTGCATCACAAGAAGCATCTATACCTTCCTCCATTAAACTAAAACTAATAATTTTCTCAAGTGGATCTTTAGTAAGGATAGAGCTCACCAATAGATTGTTGCATGAGTTGAGATTGCATAGGAAGGCTGATAGCATGAATTATAGTCTATATTTTGGGGTTTGTTTGAACGTTTTATCTTCAATAATCTGCATGTTTGTATGTACATTATGTGATTTTACTGCCATTTCATCTACCTTTGCGAGAATCGAGGTCTACACCTAGTTTCGTTGTAATTGCAGGTAATATGGTACGTTTTGCATCAAAAAGGAGCAAAAGAAGTCAAGAGTCATTTGGAGCTACATCCAGGAAGCATAGCCATGGATTAAGGATTTACTTTGGGCCAGTTTTGAGAGATTTCACATTCAGTTGTGACTCACCTCGGTTGACCAGAGATTCATCTCGACCGAGGTGATCCAGAGACGCCGACTCGACCGAGGCGAAAACCTAGGACGCGGCAAGAATATTTTATTCTTGGCTGAGATCTTTTAAACTTGGAAAGTAATCTTATATTTTTGGGCTGAGCTCTTGGAAGGAAGGAGATATGCAGAATCATATATTTTACCTATATTTATGGGAGAATATCTTTCTAAGATTTATTATCTTTGGAGGGTTATTTTCCTATAAAAAGGGTTGGATTTTCCACAAATCGAGGAGTGCTTAGAGCCGGCTTACACCGAAAAATACGCAGCAGGAGCCTACTCCAAGTTGGGAGATTTGAAGAACCTTTTTGAAGGTTGAAGGAAGATTGAAGTTCATAGCTTTTATAGCTTTATTGAAGGGTTTTGTAAGATTGTCTTCAATTCCCTCAATTGTTGTCTTGTCTTGTTGGATTATTATCCAAAGAACGCTTTGTTGTGATATTT
This sequence comes from Fagopyrum homotropicum, assembly GCA_033239125.1. Taxonomy (NCBI): domain Eukaryota; kingdom Viridiplantae; phylum Streptophyta; class Magnoliopsida; order Caryophyllales; family Polygonaceae; genus Fagopyrum; species Fagopyrum homotropicum. The sequence continues at coordinate 134,246,506 of BSWB01000001.1, read as the reverse complement.
GATTCAGTTATTGAAGTCTTTTCATTAAATTCTTCTTTGTTCAAATATTCACCTTCTTCCTATATATTTTAATACTTTCATTATGATGATGAGTGGCTAATTTCCTTGTGTGATTCTAGGGTGATTGGCTGAAGGTTGTGGGAAAAACAATGATAGAATAATCTTAGATTCCAGTAGGATCCTGAAAGTTCGAGTCTTTAATCTTAACCCTAAGCATCTCGTTCGGTTGATGAACATCTCGGCCGGGGTGGAATTCTTCTGACCGAGGTGACTTATTTGATCCGTAACTGAGAGTTAAGTGTTAGAGTTTGCCAAATCCTATTCTTATTACACCTTCCTGGTTCAAAGCAAGCTTAGGATGAGACTTACCCGGTAATTCCTTAGTTTGTGTATCAACGATCATAAGTGTAGGTAATAAAGGTTTATCCTTTATTGGGGTTTGAGTGTGCTTCCATCCTATCTTCGAGAGTTAGCCTGAGACTTACCCGGTAAAGGTTGATTCTATCCCCTTAGATGGTGTGTTAGTTTGAGGTTATAGTTCTTTATCTTAATTCCTTGAGACTTACCCGGTAATAGGAGTTGCGGTTTAGGATTAGTGTGTAGTGAGACTTACCCGGTGATCTACTCCACTTAGTAACACCTTCCCCACGCAAAAATCTCAGCTTTGTCCGCTTATCTATAGATCTTGAGTTGGAACCACAATTAGATGCTTTAATCCCTAGAATTACATGCTTGCTTTATTTGACATCTTATTCATCTTTGATTGTGTTAATCACTCTTGTGGTTAGAACTAACGTAGCATACTGTGTTGACTTTGTTTCACCGAGTCCCTGTGATCGACCCCTGGAATTTTCTTGCTTTTACTACGATTGACCCGTACACTGCGGGTTCGCATCCTTGTTTTAAGCTTAAGTCTAGTGTTATAAATTTAAAGCTTGCACACACCGTTTGGAGCGAACAAGTTTTTGGCGCCGTTGCCGGGGACTTGGTCTAGACCGAGCCGGTTACGGTTTGCTTTCGGGGCACTTGCCCCTGTTGCTACTAACTACTCTTTCTATGAGTTTTGTAGTTTTCAGGATTTCCGATGACTACATTTGATCCAGCCTGGATAGCAAGACAAAGTGCTAGGGCGGACCATTATGAATACTTGGAGGAGAAGTACTCCTTCTATTGGTTTAACAATGAATGGGAAAGAGAAGAGGCCATTCAGCATGAACTTGCGATATGGGATGAGAAGAATGTCCCTAAAAACATTTATGAGCAACCTTTTGAAGATTCTCTTGAATCAAGATGGGAGAGGTTGATGAAGAAGGTGGAGGAGCTCAAGGAAAGCACCCTATCCTATGCTAAGCCGCAAGAGAAGCATAAGGAAGTATTGCACGTTCCAAACACCCCTCCAATCAAACCAGAAGTTTCTCCTGAAGCTTTTGAGGGAGAAGAGGATATGGAAGGTCTCGATCTGACTGTTGAGACCTCGGCCGAGGTGGAAGAGATCTCGACCGAGATGGAAGAATCTACAAAACTGGAAGCAGAAGATGCAGAGAACCTTGGCCAAATTACTGAGACTGTGGTCAAGGTGGAAGAAAGATTAGCTGCGTTGGGAGGGATTTCGTGTGTGGAATATCAACCCAACATGAAACTTGTCTCAAGCTTTGGAGAACTTTACGAGGTACATTCTCCTACTTCATTTGAAATCCCTATTAAAATTTCTGAATTTTTCAGGAATGCACCGGAGAGTTGGAGGTCTCTTCCGAAAGAACCTCCAAAGATCAAGATGAAGTCTTCCTTGAAATTGTTGGAAGAAGAAGCTCCTCGGATCATGAGGAGTGGAGTTGGCAAGCACTACACCGCTAAGGCGATGAAGAGTCTCTTGTTCAAGTATGGGGTCCCTCGCATGCTCAGGACCCTGTACCATCCCCAAGCTATAGATGGGGAAGATGCTATAATTCTCGAGAAACTGTTTTCTCGATCAAGGAAAGGATGGGACATGAGGAATGTCCCATTGAAGTGTAGGAAGTCTAGACGAATTCCGGTGAGAATCAAACCGTACATGCTTGTACGTGGGAGATCTTACCATTTGCCGGTGAAGTTAGGAACCGGAACCTTCTTGGAAGATTTTTACGGATGTGATGAGCACTCCATGACATTCGAAGTGCATTGAGTAATCCCATGCCGTATGGTCCAGCTAGCGACCTTAAATCAAGCGCTTCTTGGGAGGCAACCCAAGGTATTGCTCTTCTTTCCCGTTTTCTAGTCTATCTTAGATAGTTTTTGTTTTTGCTTTGCTTTGCTTTGTTTTTGGCGTTCTGGACAGACAACAGGGAATATCTAAGGAGGAGCACAACTGGAAGGACAGAAGTTCGAGAATCTGAGAAGACAGAAAGACCTCGGTCACTGTCAAAGCACCTCGACCGAGTTGATTCTTGAGCAACCGAGGCGACTAGGGTTTCTGCAGAACCGCCTCGGTCCATACCACCTCGGATCAGTCGAGACCATCTCGACCGAGGTGACAGCGGATCCAGTAAAAGTATAAAAGGGGGAAAAATTACATTTTCATTTTTTACCCTCCTCGACCGCGGCGAACAGACGCACCTCGCTCACCTCGTTTCTTGCTCGTTTTCGACGTTTTCTTCTTCCAAACCGAGATTGAAGGATAGAGGAGTCGACTGCAACTACAGATCTGCAAGAAATTTGAGCATTTCGACCGGAACGAGGTAAAAACGTTCGAAAACCTAAACTCGTTCGTTTACTGAAATTTGGGCTTTGGTTGCCCTTGATTCTGTTGAGGAAACCTTTAAGTACCCCTTAGGAAGCATCGGTAGTGATTTTTGGGGGAAAAGAACTGAAATTCAGAGAGTTGGAAATCGCACTGCCTTCGCTTCGGTACAGTCGACCTGCACCTCGGTCGAGGCGATTCTTGGAGTTTGTCAGTCGACCGAGGTGGTCTGACAGTACAGTTTTAAGATGAGTTCTGACAGATTGTTAGCCCTTAAAGACAGATCCTCTCCTTCCCCTTCTTCTTCCTCATCCCGACCTTCTATCCCGGTGATTCACGAGAGACACCGGGTAGATTATGATCGTATTGCTAGTCGTCCAGTTATCGCCCCTAGATTTCTGGACGTTTCTGCCTTTGATTGTCTCCACGTAGATGGAGAGCTTAGGAGGATGATCACCACCGTCGGGCTGGATCAGTTTACTGAGATCCGAGCCCCAGCCTACCTTGAGCCGACCCTCGAGTTTGTCAGTTCCTTCACTTACCTCCCCACAGAAAGGGCTGTGAAGTACCGGTTGATGAACTGGAACTACTTAGTACCTCTTGACCACTGGAGAGACATTTTTGGCTTCCCTGCCCCCACTGCTGTAGACTTCCCGACCCGAGCTGTAGCTAGAGAGTTCTGGGGTCAGATCACCCACATTCCGAGGGATGCAGACAGGTGGCGCCCTGGTGATTCCAGGGCGAAGCTTATCTATCATCTAGCTTTTCGGTTGGTACACAGGATCTTCAGCGAGACGCTTCTGGCGCGTACTGAGACGCCCCAGAAGGTCCGACAGGGGGAGCTCTTCTCTTTATACTGCATGGTCACAGGTGGATACCCTGACTTTGGATTGATGCTGGCAGAGGATCTGCACAGGATCAAGGCCAAAGGGAAGGGAGATATATGCTGCGGAGGGATAGTGACCCATATCGCTAGGTATCAGGATATGGATCTGAGTAGGTGTACCATGGTGGCGGCTGCCAAGCCGCTCGGACTTCAGGAGATGATTACACGGAGGATTCTAGTTCCCCGTGGTTTGACTACACCTTACGTTGCTATGCCATGGGAGCTGACTGCACCTCAGGGCATCAGATGGTCTGCACAGTTCTCTGTCTTTGATCCACACTACTGGCAGACAGCATGGGGCCCACTTATGGAGGATTACAGAGAGGGAGCAGCTACCCCTGCTGAGGTTGAAGAGGAGGTTGAGGACGAGGACGACGATGATGATGATACAGTAGATGAGAGAGGAGGTGGCGTCCCGATGGACACAGGTACAGATACAGCTGGGACGAGCGCGCCACCTATTATTGATTTGGATGACGACGAGGAGGACACTGAGCCGGCGCCAGCTGAGGCGTCTCCAGTCAGACGTGCTAGACGCAGGAGGCGTGGAGTTAGGGACAGAGCTGCACACCGACGGATCGATGACTTGACAGATCAGGTTATCGACTCATATGCTGCACTTTCGCTGGATATCCGCGAGATGCAGGAGCGGCAGCATCATCAGCACATGATGGCTCAGCTACAGTTTGAGCGTATCATGGGCCATCCCTATGACCCGACTCAGTACCCCTACATACCACCACCACCACCGGATCGAGACTACTGAGGAGCTGCAGACTTTATTATTATATCTTTTTTATGCAGTTCGGCTTCTATTCGGTGAGTTCTCTTGTTTAGACTTTTATTATACCCACTGGGACAGTGTGTCTCAAGTATGGGGTGTTTGTTATTTGACTACTTGACTACGTGATGTATTCGACTACTTTTGATGTATTATATTTATCGGATATTTTCATATTTATGCTTCATTTGCCTTTATATGATTATCTGATATTACATGCATACCTACAGGTTATTTGATTGAGAAAAACGTCGAAACCGAAAAAAAAAAAAAAAAAAACACCTCGACCGGGGAGATTCTGGCCAAACGAGGTGATTCACCTCGGTTGAACCAAGAACACCTCGACCGAGGTGGGTTATCTGAGAGTTTCGAAAACGATTTTTGTGCTTTTTATCTGGATGTGATCTCAGTGAAGATCTTGTTTACTGACTGGTTTTAGATTCTTTATGTGTTTGAAAGGTTTTATGATATGTTTAAGTTGCTAAATGCTTTGTTTAAAATTATTGGCATGTTTAATACTTTGTTTTTATCCAAATTATGTTGAATTTGAAGGTTGACACCGCAGGTTAAGTTCTCTCACTTTCTTCTTGGAAAGACCAAGGCAATTCATTCTCTTCTTCTTCTTCTCCTTGATCATGCTTAGCCCCTCATATACATTTTGCCTCCCTTTACCTATCCGGGAATTTGGAAGCAAGCAAAGTGGTGAAAGCAAGTTAAAGTTGAGAAGTGAGCTGGAAGTGAAAGTGCTAGAAAGTAATAATAGGTTTGGGGAAGTCAATCATGAAGATGAGTAACTCGGCACCATTCACATAGCCGGGTGTTTGTGTCTTGCCAAAGTCGGATTGAGCGATATTCCTATCGGGTCATGGTATGTGCATCAAGGGTTTGATGCATCTCGAGAAATTGATGATTGCGAATTTCCTAGGCTTCGGTTATTGTGCACCTCTGTCCATGCATCCCAAAAAGTAAAGTAAAAGAAAAGTGCGAAATAAGCAAAGCTTATTGGTGGAAGGTGTTGCAAGTCAAAGTGAAAGTGAAGTTCATCCTTTTCCCGGATTCCAGCACCACATTACCTTACATACATCCCTACCCTACACGTTTCTTGACCTTTTCTTTTGGGAAGCCCTTGAGACCTTGAGCTTGTTGATTGACTTAGCGGTTTAAACTGGATTATACATGATTAATTTTGATAATTGTGATTTATTATGCATTCTATGATTTTGTGCAAAGATGAACAACTTTCCTATATTTATAAAATGTTTTGAGCATATTGAGTTTTTAAATTCCAGGAAGTACTCTCCTAGAGTGATCTATGGTAGTTGCACACCATAAAATGTTTTTGAAAAGCTTTTTCATTGATTTTCTTGACTTATAATCCATTCTATCTTGTCTTCTATATGCGAAACTTGCTTGGGGACAAGCAAGGGCTAAGTATGGGGTATTTTGATAGCATGAATTATAGTCTATATTTTGGGGTTTGTTTGAACGTTTTATCTTCAATAATCTGCATGTTTGTATGTACATTATGTGATTTTACTGCCATTTCATCTACCTTTGCGAGAATCGAGGTCTACACCTAGTTTCGTTGTAATTGCAGGTAATATGGTACGTTTTGCATCAAAAAGGAGCAAAAGAAGTCAAGAGTCATTTGGAGCTACATCCAGGAAGCATAGCCATGGATTAAGGATTTACTTTGGGCCAGTTTTGAGAGATTTCACATTCAGTTGTGACTCACCTCGGTTGATCAGAGATTCATCTCGACCGAGGTGATCCAGAGACGCCGACTCGACCGAGGCGAAAACCTAGGACGCGGCAAGAATATTTTATTCTTGGCTGAGATCTTTTAAACTTGGAAAGTAATCTTATATTTTTGGGCTGAGCTCTTGGAAGGAAGGAGATATGCAGAATCATATATTTTACCTATATTTATGGGAGAATATCTTTCTAAGATTTATTATCTTTGGAGGGTTATTTTCCTATAAAAAGGGTTGAATTTTCCACAAATCGAGGAGTGCTTAGAGCCGGCTTACACCGAAAAATACGCAGCAGGAGCCTACTCCAAGTTGGGAGATTTGAAGAACCTTTTTGAAGGTTGAAGGAAGATTGAAGTTCATAGCTTTTATAGCTTTATTGAAGGGTTTTGTAAGATTGTCTTCAATTCCCTCAATTGTTGTCTTGTCTTGTTGGATTATTATCCAAAGAACGCTTTGTTGTGATATTTGATTCAGTTATTGAAGTCTTTTCATTAAATTCTTCTTTGTTCAAATATTCACCTTCTTCCTATATATTTTAATACTTTCATTATGATGATGAGTGGCTAATTTCCTTGTGTGATTCTAGGGTGATTGGCTGAAGGTTGTGGGAAAAACAATGATAGAATAATCTTAGATTCCAGTAGGATCCTGAAAGTTCGAGTCTTTAATCTTAACCCTAAGCATCTCGTTCGGTTGATGAACATCTCGGCCGGGGTGGAATTCTTCTGACCGAGGTGACTTATTTGATCCGTAACTGAGAGTTAAGTGTTAGAGTTTGCCAAATCCTATTCTTATTACACCTTCCTGGTTCAAAGCAAGCTTAGGATGAGACTTACCCGGTAATTCCTTAGTTTGTGTATCAACGATCATAAGTGTAGGTAATAAAGGTTTATCCTTTATTGGGGTTTGAGTGTGCTTCCATCCTATCTTCGAGAGTTAGCCTGAGACTTACCCGGTAAAGGTTGATTCTATCCCCTTAGATGGTGTGTTAGTTTGAGGTTATAGTTCTTTATCTTAATTCCTTGAGACTTACCCGGTAATAGGAGTTGCGGTTTAGGATTAGTGTGTAGTGAGACTTACCCGGTGATCTACTCCACTTAGTAACACCTTCCCCACGCAAAAATCTCAGCTTTGTCCGCTTATCTATAGATCTTGAGTTGGAACCACAATTAGATGCTTTAATCCCTAGAATTACATGCTTGCTTTATTTGACATCTTATTCATCTTTGATTGTGTTAATCACTCTTGTGGTTAGAACTAACGTAGCATACTGTGTTGACTTTGTTTCACCGAGTCCCTGTGATCGACCCCTGGAATTTTCTTGCTTTTACTACGATTGACCCGTACACTGCGGGTTCGCATCCTTGTTTTAAGCTTAAGTCTAGGGTTATAAATTTAAAGCTTGCACACACCGTTTGGAGCGAACAAAGGCTATTGGCTATACCATTCATGATTTAGTTGGCATTAAACCTTCTTTGTGCATGCATAAGATCTTGATGGAACATAATCATAAACCTTCAATTGAACCTCAAAGAAGACTAAACCCCATCATGAAAGAAGTAGTAAAGAAAGAGATTCTTAAATTGCTAGATGCGGGAATCATCTTCCCGATTTCGGATAGTAAATGGGTTAGTCCCGTGCATGTGGTTCCTAAGAAGGGTGGGATGACCGTAGTGACCAATGAGAATAATGAACTAATTCCGACTAGAACGGTTACGGGATGGAGGATGTGTATAGACTATAGGAAACTAAATGTTGCCTCTAGGAAAGATCATTTCCCTCTTCCCTTTATTGACCAAATGCTAGAGAGATTAGCTCAACATTCTCACTTTTGCTACTTAGATGGTTATAGTGGATTCTTCCAAATCCCAATCCACCCCGATGACCAAGAGAAAACTACATTCACATGTCCTTGGGGTACATTTGCATATAGGAGAATGCCATTTGGGTTGTGTAATGCACCCGCCACCTTTCAAAGGTGTATGATGGCCATCTTTTCTGAGTATATCGAAAACATCATGGAAGTGTTTATGGAAGATTTCTCTGTTTATGGATCTTCATTTGATGATTGTTTAGCTAACTTGTCTTTAGTGCTTAAGAGATGTGAGGAGACTAATCTAGTCTTAAACTAGGAAAAATGCCACTTCATGGTAAGTGAAGGCATTGTGTTGGGACACTTGGTATTCAACCGAGGCATTGAGGTTGATAGGGCTAAGATAGAAATCATAGAGAAGTTGCCACCACCTACCTCGGTGAAGGGGGTAAGGAGTTTTTAGGGCATGCCGGTTTTTACCGGAGATTCATTACAGATTTTTCTAAGATTTCTAAGCCTCTTACTAACCTACTAATAAAAGATGTTGAGTTTGTTTTCTCCAAGGATTGCCTTGAGGCTTTTTGTAGGTTGAAGAATGCTTTGATCTCCGCACCTATCATGCAACCTCCGGATTGGAGTTTACCGTTTGAGATCATGTGTGACGCGAGTGATGTAGCCGTCGGGGCTGTATTGGGGCAAAAGAAAGATGGGCGCACACATGCCATCTATTATGCTAGCAAGACGCTAGATGATGCCCAGCTCAATTATGCTACCACCGAGAAGGAGTTGCTAGCGGTTGTGTAAGCATTTGAGAAGTTCCGCTCGTATCTTGTTGGAGCGATTGTCATTGTGTATACGGATCATGCTGCGGTCCGTTATCTCCTTACAAAGAAGGATGCCAAGCCTCGTTTGATTCGGTGGATCCTTCTTCTCCAAGAGTTTGATTTGGAAATCCGGGATAAGAAAGGGTCCGAAAATTTTGTGGCGGACCATCTTAGTAGACTCCCACCATTGGAGATTGAGAAAGATGACATCCCGATTGATGACTCGTTCCGGGATGAGCAATTGCAAATGGTGGAGGAGTGCTTGCTTCAAGTGTCCAAGGGAAATGAGCCATGGTATGCCGACATTGTGAACTACCTTGTGTGTGAGGAGGTGCCACCCGGTTTATCCTATGCCCAAAGGAAGAAATTCTTCAAAGATGTGAGGCATTACTATTGGAGTGAACCGCTTTTATTCAAGAAAGGGCCGGATGGAGTCTTTAGAAGATGCATACCGGAGGATGAGGTGGAGAGTGTGATCCGTCATTGTCATTCCTTGCCATGTGGAGGCCATGCTAGCTCACAGAAGACATGTGCAAAGGTGTTGCAATCCGGGTTTTATTGGCCAAGTTTATTCAAGGATGTGCAGAATTTTGTGGTAGCATGTGATGCTTGCCAAAGGACGGACAACATCTCAAGGAGGAATGAGATGCCCTTGAACAACATACAAGAAGTGGAGATATTTGATGTGTGGGGTGTGGACTTCATGGGACCATTCCCTTCTTCATGTGGCAACCTCTACATCCTATTGGCGGTGGACTATGTGTCGAGATGGGTGGAGGCAATCGCTTCTCCCATAAATGATGCCAAAGTTGTAGTGCGGTTCTTCAACCGAGTGATCTTCCCTAGGTTTGGAACCCCAAGGGTGATCATAAGTGATGGAGGGAAGCACTTCACCAATAAGAACTTCGGGACACTTTTGGCTAAGTATGGGGTGACTCATAAGGTGGCAACACCTTACCATCCCCAAACTAGTGGCCAAGTGGAGATCTCCAACCGGGAGATATAAGGAATTCTTGAGAAGACGGTTTCTAGGACGAGAAAAGATTGGGCTATGAAGCTCGATGATGCCTTGTGGGCTTATAGAACCGCTTTCAAGACACCGATTGGCACCACTCCCTACAAGTTAGTTTATGGCAAGTCTTGCCACCTTCCGGTGGAGATGGAGCATAGAGCATATTGGGCCATTAGGTGGCTAAATTTTGACCTCATGGAGGCCGGTGAGAAAAGATTGCTAGATATGAACGCTCTTGAGGAGATTCGGTTGTATGCCTATGAAAACGCCAAGATCTACAAAGAAAGGACCAAACGTTGGCATGACAAGCGTCTCATCCTGAAGGAGTTGAGTGAAGGCGACCTTATCCTCCTCTTTAACTCAAGGCTGCGGTTCTTCCCCGGAAAGCTAAAGTCAGGATGGACGGGTCCTTATGTGGTGAAGAAGATCTTTCCCCATGGAGCGGTTGAGATAAGAGGGGAGCATTGTGGAGACTTTAAGGTGAATGGGCACCGGTTGAAGAAGTATATCCCGGGAGCTCCGGTGGACATGATTTCCCCACTTCACCTTGAGTGAGACGCCCCCGAGTTTGGTCAAGCTAATGACCTTAAAAAAGTGCTTGGTGGGAGGCAACCAATTGGTAGACATCTTTCCCTTTTCATTTTTGTTTTGTTTTTGATTTTTCTGTTTTTGTGTTTTTTTTGTGTGTTTGGAGTTTGTATGCTAGAGTTTAAGTAGCATGGAAGCCTTCAATGGCATGTGGATGATGATGATGAACCCCTCATCAATTATGGGTGGAGCGGACGCGGAACTTGGACGGATAGCGGTGCCTAGCGCGGGTCCCGATACCATAACGAACACCTTGAGCTCTCTACCATCGTTGATAGAATCATCCGCCATCAATCCATTTGAGTGAACCCAAATACCGAAGCAAACCATTTTACATTGTGAGGATCCTCTTTCACTCTTCTTTACTTCATTTACACATTGGGGACAATGTGTTTCTAAGTATGGGGTGGGGTTTTCATGATCACTTGCATGATTAGCATCTAGGATAGTTTAATATTATCACATGTTTCATTATGTCTTGCATTGTACATATATTTCAAAAATCCAAAAAAATCAGAAAATTTTAAAAAAATTTTGTGCTTCTAAGCTTGGGTATGACCCTTATGATGAAATTGTCTTGTGAATTGGCTATGGATGGCCTTATGTGTTGAATTGGTGGATGTATATGTAGACTTGAAGTACTTATCTTGAATCTCATGTGTGAATTGTGATCATGAATGTTTGCCTTGATTGGATTGAGGATTGATGGTCGAAATTACATGCTAGTTCTTGCACATCATCTATGAGTGATTAAGGCAATTCACCTTTCTCTACTTCTCATCTTGATCATGTTGTTTAAGCACCTCAATTGATATAAAATTTGACCTCTTGTGACCCATTAGGGAATAGGAGCATGCTAGTGTGTTGAGTGTGTGAAAAGCAAGTGTGGGGTGAAGTTGTTGATGAAAGAATGTTGTGAATGAAGTGCTGAATTTGTTGTGAAAGTGTAGACAAAAATATAGGTTTGGGGACGTTGGTTTAAATGACGAGTAACTCGGCACCATTCACATAATCGGGTGTTTGTGACTCGCCAAAGTCAAATAAACCGATAGTCTTAACGAGCTTTGGTATGTGTGCCCGGTGTGGATGCACCTCGAAAAATAAAAAAACCCGAGGACTGCTAAACACCAAGGTTTTGGCTTTTGTACACCAATGTCATTGTCTCAAAAATAAGTGAAAGAAAAGGAAAAGAAAAGAAAGAAAAGAAGGAGAAAATATACACTTGTGGGAAGTTGATCAAAAACGAAATTGTGGAGTTAGTTCCATTCCCGGATTAGCATCACATGACCTAGAAAAATCTCCACCTAATCACAACATTTCTTGGCCTCTCATTTCACAAGCCCTTGTGACCTATTTGCATGTGTGTAAGACTTAGTGATCTAGATTGAATATGCTCATGATCATCTTGACTTCTTCATTTTTACATTCCATGCATGCTTTCGAGTCAAGTATAATTGTCTTTTCGTGCCTTCATTTATTTGATGCATGATTGCTTGTCCATTTGCCATGAAACATGACTATGAAGGTGATCCAATATTAGAAGCACAACTCCAAAAAGATTTTGTTGTTTTTCTGCATGCATAAATCATGTCATCTCTTAGTCTATAGTTGGGACTTGCTCGAGGACGAGCAAACCTTAAGTATGGGGTATTTTTTATAAGACGATTTATGACGTAGGTTTAGGTACTCGTTTAGATAGTTTTCCCGCTCATTCATGCATGGTTTAGCACTAGTTCATGACGTTTGTACTTAATTCATGTATTTTGTCGAGATAGACGTCTACACGGACTTTTGCATGTTTTGTAGGTATTTTGGGAGCTTTAGGAGCTTAATCGATACATTTGAGGATCGTTCCTCGAGATGACACACCTTCGGACTAATTGGGAAGCAAGCTAGGAGCTAAGGAGGACACATGGGACCTTGTTGGTGCATACCTTGCACCAAATTGTGGCTTGATGATCCATGGAATGTTAAGGCACCAAAACCACGGCCACTGGGACTTCCACGGGCGTGGAAATAGGCCGTGGTTTTCCCTGCACAACTTTGACAGCTGTCCCACGATCTCCATGGCCGACTCTTGCAATTTGTAGAGAATAAAAGGTGGTCCTGCAGGCTGTTGAGGAGAGACCCCATCATTCCATTCTCTCCCACACTCTCAACAACACATATTCTCTCATTGGAAGATTGGATTGGAGCTACTCTTGGAGGAGAAGAAAGGCTTCCATTGGAGAAGAAGAGAAGAACACACCATTCTTAGTTTTTCATAGCTTTTAGAGTGAAGATTGTTGGAAACATTTTCTAGGGTTGCAAGAACAATTCGAACCTTCTTTTGAAGGGTTGTAAGTCTCTCTTTTGACATCTATTCAGCTTGTTTTTCTTGGTCTATTTGCTTCATCTATCTTTCATTTCATTCTTTTGACATGGACTCCATGATTTTATGCTTAATGACCTTGATTTTGATGATGCATTTTGTTGGCTAAGTAGATGTGATTCTAGGGTAAGGAAATGATGGTTATGGCTTGGACTATGATAGGATAGACTTAACGCACCTTTGGATGCTTTGTTTGCTCGAACCTAGCCCTCTATTCAAAATCACAGTCTGTTCTAAGGGGTTCCACGGCCGTGGACTTGATGAACTGCCCGTGATTTCGTCTGACTTGCTTGTATTGATAAATCTAAGTGTTAGGTTGTTAGATTGTTGAAATCCTAGTGTTTATTGAGCTAGATCTATCCTAGGGTGACCTAGTGTTAGCAACTAAGTGTGAGAAGAGACCTACCCGGTGATTCTTGCTCTTACATACCGAAGATGATGAACTCTAGGTAGTAGTGAGCCTCATAAGCCGCTATTGGACTGAGTGTGCTAGGATTGATGTTTAGGACTTGCCTTCCCGAGACTTACCCGGTAAGGAGAGGTTAGATCCCTAGATGACAATCCGGTTTGTGTAGACACTAGTACAAAAGTAGCCTCTCTCAGGGGTAATTTCTCAGGGGTTAATAATAACCCTTGCAATATAAAAACACTCTAGGAGGTTTTTAGAATAACCGCTGAGAACATATTATATATATATTTTTTAATTTTTTAAATATACTCTCAGGTGTTTTATTTTACTCCCTTAAAAAAATCTCGTTAAATTCTCCTAATGCATTACTATCGGGAGTTAAATAAAAAAACGCCGTAAACCCCGGCTGGTTCTATCTAAAATAATCGGCGTAAACCCTAAAAAACCGTTATAAACACTATACCGTACCTCATCTATCTATTCGGCCGCTTCAAGCGTCGATCTTCAACTCCAACAAATCGACCAACACAGACAGAGAGGATTTTAGAATTGATCGACGACTACAACTGCTAGATCGAGAGGAGATACCTGATTGACAACTTCAACTCAAAGCTTCTATTGCAGATCGATTGCTATTCGGTTTTGTTGGGCGCACTGCAACGATTGACTACAGCTGCAGATTTTGATTCGTTCGGGCATTAGGTTTCAATTGGAGTCCGTTTAGTACGTTGCAACACAGTTAGAGAGGAGATACTTGATCGACGACTACAACACATACAGATAGGAGAAAGAATCAACTGCAATTCGTTCAGAGAGGAGAAACATAGATAGAGAGGAGAAAGAATCGATCGACGACTGCAATTTGTTCAGTTGCAACGACGGCCTCGACTACGATTCATTCAGTTGCAATAACTACAATTCGTTCAGTTGCAAAGAATGACGACTATGGTTGCAGATTGCAATTCGTTCGAACATTAGGTTTAACAGGTAAGAACTTAACCACTTCAACCATCGATCTGCAGGTTTAAGTTTCGATCTCGAGTTTCAATCTTGAGCATCAGGTTTAAATGAAACTAATAGTGATCCTGTCAGTTTGTTTATCAATCTTGAATTTGTCAATTGGACCACAAATTGCGCACAACTCATTGTCCATTTTGGCATGAACTTTAGTTTTTTTTTTGCTTATTGTTTGTTGTTAAACCTTAGCTTTTGAAGTTCATTAGCATTAGTGTTGTATACATTGTTCATTTTGGCATGAAACTCAAATTCGAATTACTTTTTGTTGGTTTAATTTATCTTCTTTGATTCTTGTTTTCTACACAAGATTGTGTTGATCTCTTGCTTTCTGCAAACAATCCAGCAGAAGCACAAACAATCCAAAAGAATAAACAAGAGAACTTTCCTTCTGAACCAACAATATCTCCTTCTCCTGCACATAACCAAATCCAGCCCTAACTTCACTCCAGCCGGTTTGTTCTTGTCCTTCATCACAAGGCTAGAAAAACACCAATGGAAGTTCACGTGGATATGGTATAAGAGCCTTCTCTTACATGGTGAGTAGGTTCGCGAAGGTCCGTAATGATTTTCAATGACTCTCAGTTGATTATTTGAACTAATTACCAAATTTAATTAATAGGTTCCAATTTATATAGCTGAAAGTTGTTGGCTTTTTTATCTTTTCACATGTTTGTCTTTACATTTCATACCGCTTTTTCCAATTGCAGACTTTGAACACATGATCACTATTTTATGCCACTTTGAATGTTATCACATACTTCTACATGGTAAGACAGTGCCTCTTTGTCTGTTTTAATTCCTTTTCTTTTAATTTGTCTATAAATATTTTTTTCACTATTTTAGGTTTTTTGTTGTAGGAAGTGAAGGGTACTGACGCAGCTCTCACAACAGCAACTCTTTTGGCTATGGTATGTATGAAAATATATTGACATGTAAATTTTAATTGAATTTTTCTAACAATTTATAGCTGAGAAAGCATACACAAAAATAATGAATGATTTAGACTAGAACATTGCTTTCTAATTGGTGAATGATTTACTATAAAATAATGAATGGTTTATGCAAAAATATTAAACAATGCATAAACAAATATAATCAGCTGAAATATAAAATATATAAGAAAAAAATAAAAGCCGATCCTTTGAACGCTAACCGGTCAGTGAGATTTTTCTGTATGTGCTGTAACACCCCAAATTTTACAACTCGGGGAGTTACTGGTTAGGACCACACAGTGGGTCCCGACCTCAGTTTGACAACAATTTACAAGATCTTATAACAAGGCACAGATAAGGAAAACCGGAAATCATAAAATAATTCTTAGCAGTGTATGCATGTGACCAGAACAACTAACAGCCGGAAAATGTAATATAACAACGTACGGAATGAACGAAAAGAAACAAGGTCCAACTGAAAAACCCACAAATAAAGGAACTGTAAAACGTCCTAAAAGTACGACACCCCGGCTGACCACTACCGTCCGGATCACTCGGCATCTGCTCTAACCTGTGGAAAATCTACACAACATATCAACCGTTAGCTAACTGTCCAAATATAAGTAGAATGACAACAGCACAAACACAAGCAGAAACAAAAATAAACAAACATCATGCTGGCACTCAACCGTTTATTATCTATTATTTAAGTGATTCATCTTATTCAATTTTACAGTTGTGGCACGAGAGTTATTAACATTTCTCGCCTCCGTTCCTTATCCAACTGGGTGTAGGTCTAGCTGACCTCCGCCGGTAGCATCACTACAAACCGAGTATGGACTAGTCCCTAAAGAAACCCCCAGCGCTCGCAAGCTAACTGAGCAGAATGCCACCGCCCGTTACTCTTAGGCCAAGTATAGGTCGGTAAATATATATCACAACCTATCTCTCTAAACATTTCAATCACACACCACTATCATCATTCATGCTCATATTTAGAAGTCAGCTAAGTAAGCCCAAAGGACTTACCTGGTATAAAGCTCGACTCTCTGTAAACCAAACTCGCTCTGTAAACTGTAGCAACTCAGTTGCCTGTCAAAGGAGATAAGTGCATTAGCACACTCCCACGTAGTTAGAAGTCTAAGACTTCTAAGATAAAAGAACGTAGTAAGACATAACTAGTTACAGTACTAATTTAAGGTAAAATGACCATTTTACCCTTGGTCCCGGAACTTCCAAATTTTCTGAATTTCATGTCTAAACTCCTATTCGAGACCCTAAAGTCATATTCTAACTCCCAAAGTTTAGTTTGGTTACAAACTGACACTTTTCCTATTTTCCTATTTTTCGAAAGATCGTCAAGGTCTAATTTCGGTTTCAAATATAAAATTCATAACAGCTTATAAAATCTCCGAACTCATTCTCTAAATCATCTATGATGTTCCATCTAACCTTAGGAAAAAGAATTTCTCAAAACTGTTCATCCATTATTTTTATAAAATTCTCAAAGTTGACTACTCCCTTTACAAATTCTAAGGTTTACAAAACTGCTTAACTACCCTACTTTGAAAGCTTATAACTTCTAATCCGACCGTTCATTTCTTCTCAAATTTTAATATACCAAACTACATATATCCATCTATCATCTATTAAAATTTCAACGGTGGATCTTCATTCAAACTCTCAAACATTGGTCGACAACTTGGAAGTTTCTAACTTAAAAAGCTGAAGGAAAAAGGGTTATAATTACAGCAGTCTTTTGTTCCTACCATTATGTCTATACACTCAGCAGCTACCCAATGCCAACCTAACCCATGTTCAAGGCCGAACTACAACAACACAACATTCCAATCCTAAAGAATCGGTACACAAACACATTCTAGGTTCTAATCTCATGGAGGTCACAATGTACATATACATAAGTTGCACTTATGTCATAAACAGGAGCAGCAAGAAGTGGATTCCTTACCGGACTGGAATTAGGTTGGAATCGGTTTCACTGCTGTCCTAAGGAGGACTCTAGTTTGTCTCGCTGCTACATCAATGGGGATCAGTCCGGCACAAAGAAGGAGGTGTGAGAGTCCTCACGATCGACAAATTAAAGAGATGAAGATGAGTAGGTATATGGATCCTTACCTAAATAGACAGAATAAGACGGAGTTCAGTCCGATCCAGAAGAGGCAGCGTCGTACACTGATGAGGCTGCAAAGGAACGGTTGATAAGTGTGGTAGGACGGAAGACCGATTGCAATAGAGGAGGAGGCTTACCGGTCAACGTGGGAATGTTGCTGTTGATCGATGTACTCAGTCTCTTTGGCTCAGAATATGGCTGTAGTTCGAGACACCAACAGCGTTGGTCGAGGAACACAGTAGAGGATGGTGGTGAGTGATGTACGCAGGAGGATCGGTAGAGAGATTAAGGTGAAGACGGAAATAAGACTCACTGCACTAACCTCTTGAAGCGGCTGGATGTGTGCAGAAGGCTGGTGTGGATCCGTTGTTGCCTTCGTCTGATGATGGAGAGTCGGGAGAGAAGGGAATACTCGACTTGCTGCTAGCGAAGGAAGGAGATGCCGATTGCTGTGAATCTGGACAGATTACAACGGCTGCAATTGGAAAGAGATCACGCAAATCTCGGCTGATACATTTCTTTGTAACGTTCAGCCATTGAACGTGTAAAGCTACTGGGCTGGCGTGCTCCTGGGCTGGGCGCTGGGCTGAGATGTTGTGCCTGCTGCTGGACTGCTGGAATCTGGGCGTGTTGGGTTGTTGGAAGCTACTGGGCTGGCGCTGCGGACAAGGTGAAGCAGTGGGCTGCTGGGCTGCAGAAGCTGGATCCGTTGGAGCTGAAATATAGAGTAACAGATGGGCTGAACTGGGCTGCGGACGTCCTCCTTAAACTGGCGAGTTTCTGGGCTGGACAAGATCCCGACACATGAATATACGGACTAGACGGATGCGGAGTTTGTTATAGTTTAGGATCGGTTATAAGAATTCTATCATTTTATGCGGAAGTACGCTACATAAAATGATAACTATTTAAAAGATTCTATCATTTTATGTGAAGGAAATCTACATAAAATGATAAATTCTATAATAATATGTCTAACTAAGTAGATGGATATGAATCAACTGATCGAGATCGGGTTTATAACAGAAATAGACGGAATAAAAATTCCGGATATTACATGTGCTGTCTTTATTTTTTCAAGTTATGTACAAGTAGACAATCTTTTTGGTAGCTAGATAAAAGTTGTAATCATCTTAACTGTATAGGTTGCAGCTAGAGTTTTTTTTTTTACTTTTGATTTTTGGCAATAGAATCATGAATGGTATTGAATAGAGCATTGCACTTCTTTGTTTATAATTGACAACCACTTACTGTTTGTGACTCTGTACTTGGAGCAAAAGAATCTAGTTTCATAAGCTACTCTGTTTGTAGGTCCCATCTTGTATATCTAGATCAGTGCTTGGAAGCTATCATAATGAAGTTGTTGCAATATTTGCCATGATCTTCACATTTTATCTGTATATAAAGGTGCGTTATATAAATTGTTGGCCTTATCTTAATAATTACATGGGTACTATATTTTCCTGATGTTTCATATGGTTGTGGAATTAACTATTAGACTTGCTAGATGGAATCTATTCTTGTGTGTGTTTTAGATGTAATGGAGAGGGTCTGTATTCTTCAATGAGCTTTATCTAACCAAGAACTGAGAGTTTTGTGAGTGTAATTTGGGCAATCACATCTTTCGGGTCATTCTTGTGCAGTTTGGAAATAAGTAGCAAGTTTTCACTTAGATGTTATTAGTTTTCTAAGAGCCTCTCCCTGCTAATATAATCTTACTCTCATTGGCTCTCTCTACTTTTTGATGTATGCTTTGCAAATCCTTACTAAAGATTTGTCCCTGGTGTCCCAACAATTGATGTGGGCTTTTTTTAATCTTTTCACATGTCCGTCCTTACATTTCATACCTCTTTTATCAAGTGCAGACCTTGAACACAAGATCTCTATTTTATGCCACTTTGAATGCTATCGCATACTTCTACATGGTAAGACAATATATATCCTTGTTTGTTTTTAATTCCATCTTTTTATTTTGTCTATAACTCTTTTTTCACTATTCTAGGTTTGTTCTTGGGGAGGGCATACCTTCATAATTAATCTTATACCCATGCACGTGCACCTCTACATCATAAATGGTCGATATATTTAGCAAGAAGTGATTAATTATGGAGGAGGAAACTGAATTGTTATTAAACTTCTTTTATATTCACTATTGCCAAATTTGTATTTGGCAAGAAGAGATTCATTCATTAAAGATCAAAACTCTCTTATTGTTACTCTCTACTTCTAACTATTCGTTGTTGGTTTTCAGGCGTGTGTCAAGTTAGATTTTGATAGCATGACGTTGTTGTGGAGGAGGAAACTAGAAAAACAAAATGATTTGCAGAAGAGCTCGTGATCCAAAGCCGATGACAGATGGATCTTCAACTTGATGTTAAGAGAAGCCATCATCCGAACTATAATCATCCTCTTCTCATATTGGTCCGAATAAGCACATATAGAGCTCAAGGTTAATTGATATTTTACTTTTCATGTCAGATACTAAAATCTGATTTATAGTAGCATTTCCTTGTTTAAGGCAAATTTAACTTTTAAATTTATTAAACCGACATGTATATTTTTCGCAGAGTTGTAAATCATTTTGTATGACTTGATTTGTGATTATATAGATTACTAATTTTTGTGTTCTGAATAAGTGATGAAATGTGTTCATTTACATAACATGGTTGGTTTAGGGAACACATAATATTGAGCTTTAATATTTTATAAATGTTGGTCAACTATAAATTAACCGAAAAAAAGAATCGGCTAAATGTTTTTCAGGGTTTTTAAAAGAAAACTTATTCTCAAGGGTTTTTTGAAAAACCCCTCAGAAATGTTTCTCAGGGGTTTTTAGAAAACCGCCGAGAAATGTTTCTCGGGGGTTATTTCAAAAAACCCCTGAGAAACATTTCTCAGGGGTTTTTTGAGAAAACCGCCATCCTTACCACTTATTTCTCAGGGGTTAAAATAACCCCTGTAATATATTTCTCAGGGAGACGTATAAAGGGGAAGCAAAAACCCCCTTCCCCTTAAATAAAAAACCCCTGAGAGAGAATTCCTATCCTTAGGCTCTTTGAGACTTACCCGGTGATGAGACCTTAGGAACGGACTAGTGGACCATGAGACCTACCCGGTGATTGATCCCAATCTAGAAATACTCACTCCCAACATACTATAGTTGATCTAAGGAATGATTAGATAGCTTGAGTCTTATGCCATAACCGGAAATTCTAACCCCTAGAATCCTCTTTTCTCTCTTTGATTACCTATCTCGTGTTTGCTTGTTTATTTGTATTGTTAGCTTAGTTGTTTGTTGATTTTGCATGATTTGTGATCCTTGATTGATCACCTCAAAACCAAACCAAAAACATTGAGATTTTCATTTCTTTATTCCTTTCTCTTTTCTTAGCCTAGATCTTCACTATCCTTAGTCGTAATTGACTAAATTTCACGTTAGTCTGTGTGTTCGACCTCGGAATACTATCCTTACTACAAAACGACCCATACACTGTGGGTTCGCTAGGAGTTAGGGAAAAATATATCGAGTTATAAATTTAAGACTTTTGCGTGTCACGTTCTTAGCGTAACAAAACCTGCAGAAAGTTGTTAGTCACAATAAAACGCGACAATGAGTGTGGAATGTAAAAGATCGACGCAACGATATGTTTATGAAGTTTGGCCCTAACATCCTACTCTCCGCATAGGATTTCCGACCCTAGGATTCTAACTATCTATTATCTGCTTGTTGTGAGTCCTAGATACAACCTAGAAGAACTTCCCTTCTTCTCTCAATGTAGTCTCAATGCTACGATCTATTCAACTCCTATTCTAGCAATAATAGCCTAGTTACTTCGCAGAATAACACACTCGAGTATAACACTAAGATGATATGTCAATGTAGCTCTTGTGTTTATCTCACTCTAACAAAAAAAAACCTAAGAACACTCAAAGAGGAAGATAAACTTTTGGATCGATGAAGATGTTCTTATATGATCGCTTGGAAGGCTTGGTTACTTTTACTTGTAAGCTCTATCTTCATCTTCCATCAATGTTCTTCATTTATAGTCTTCTATGGAGATCTTCTTTTAGCCGTTGTCCCACAACCGTTGTAACGTCTTCTTTCCTCCATAGAATTTGTTGTTTGGTTGAGTGAGATCTTCTCACGTTGTTTGAGAAGTAGCCGTTGCAAGATCTTCATCTTCAACGTACTTCACTTGAAAGTTGTTGGAGATGTTCAAGCCCAAGATCTTCTCTTCACGGTTCTTCACTTGAAAGCCGTTGGATATTTTCAAGAATCTTCATCGTGATCTTCTCCTCAACAAACTTCTTTCAAGCCGTTTGAGATCTTCATATCTGTTTGAAATCTTCTCTTAGGATCTTATCTTCAAACGTCTTCAACCAAGATCTTCTCTCCTAGATCTTTGCGTTAGTTTAGATCTTATCTTCAAATGCCTTCATCCGAGATCTTCTTGTTTGGTTGTTGGCTTTTGAAGATCTTGTCCTAGATCTTCTTCTTTGGTTGTTGTAGGTGTCCGTGTTTGGTAATAAACCTCTTAGCCGAGATCTTCCCTTGTAATGCTATCCAAGACCTACACACACTTCAACAAGCAAACCAAGACAAGCAATCTAGAAATATAATCGATATTTGTTAGTTTATAAAACCACATTTATATGTTAAGTATTCCATCATTAAATACAACAATTCATAACCAAGGCGAAGTTATCACTATCCTTTTTCCGGATTGGTACCACATTCCCTATATACATCCTACCCCTAACACATTTTCTTGGCCTTTATTTAAAATCCCTTAAGATCTTTAAGCATATGATTTGACATGGTTTAAATTGGATATTTCATGATTGATTTTGATAAATCTATTTTTCTATGCATGCTATGATCTTATGTGAAGTATGATTATCTTTTTTTATGTCTATATCTCCTTTTGATCATGTGATGGTTGTTATCTACTATGACACATTCCCTAAGGGTGATCTATGAATAGAAGCACAACTAAAAATATTGTGAGTTTTCATTGTCTTGCATGTTCATAATCCATTTTATCTTGTATCCTAAGTTTAAACCTTGTTTGTGGACAAGCAAGAGGCAAGTATGGGCTATTTTGATGACATGAATAATGACCTAGTTTAGGGATGTATTTAGATTGATTTCCCTTTTGTTTTGCATGCATAGACATATATTCATATCAATTATTCTCTTATTTGCCTACTCTGTGGAAATAGAGGTCTACACATTGTTTTGTTACAATTTTAGGAAATAAGGCACATTTTGGATCAAAAGGAAGCATGAAAGTACAAGGAATCAAAAGGACAACATATTGGACTACATTGGAGCATAAAAAGAGCAAAGGAAGCTAGGAACACGCACGATGAGTGAACTCCGATAACCCGGAGTGAACTCTCATACCCGGAGCGGACTCTGATACCGTCACAAAGGGTCATCCGAGATTTTCCAAGGTCATCCGAGATTTTCCATGGTCATCCGAGATTCTCCAACAAGGAGTAATATTGACCAAAATCTCGACCGAGATTTATTTTAGTTCGTCCGAAATTTCGTAACAAAAGGGCCATGGCCCGTACGTCATAAACCCTAGTTTTTATATTTAAAGAAGGTTGTTGCGGCGAGGGGTAGAGAGACCCGATGAGGGGCGAGAGTCGAACAGTTTGAGAGAGTTCGGGAAGAGAGACGGTGATAGAGAAGGAAGGAACAACATCGGTGGATCGAAGATTTGCATCGATAACTTGAGGTTTTGCGAGTTATTCTTGGAAGGATAATCTTAGTTTGTTGTTTTCTTTATTTGAACAAAAGGTCGAACCTTTGTTATTGCTTGGATTCGGTTTTGATATTTGGAGATTATTTGCTAAGTTTTATTTGCCTTTTATTGGTTTATGTCTTGTTTGATATCATATAACTTTGATTCAAATATGATTGTTGTTGGTTAGAACTCTTGCGATTCTAGGATGACTATTTGATGGTTGCTGTTTAGATGACGATAGAATGACCCTTTAAGTTAGATTGAATCCTAAATGTTGAGTTTTGCTTATGTAGTTTCCGATGTCGGATTGATCCAAGAATCTTGGCCGAGATTTGAGTATGATTCATTAGAGATTTGTTACTGTGTTCCCGATCAATTCTTATCCTTAAGCCTAAGTTATAGTTTGCCCAAATCCTAGTCTTTGTTGAGAGCTTTATACCCTTAGATACCTCTAAGACTTACGCTTGAGGATAGGAAAAGACTTACCCGTTGATTCCTTTCTTGAGTAGCGACGATGATGTTTTCTAGGTAACAAAGGTTTATCCTTTGTTAGGTTTGAGTGTGTCTTCACCTTATCTTTGTGAGTTAACGTGAGACTTATCCGGTGATGGTTAGTTCTATTCCCTTAGGTTGAAGTTTCTGGTTTGAGTTATAGTTCCTCTCTCTATATCCTTGAGACTTACCCAATAAAAGGACCTTAGGCTAGTGATAGTAGATAGTGAGACCTCCCCTGTAATCTATCTCATCGTAGAAACATCTTACCTTTGCAACTCCAGCCTTGTCCATAGAACTTTAGAAGTATTGAATCGAAAACCAAAACTTGACGCTTTGATCTCTAGAATCTGCATTTTTCCTGATTATCATACATTCGTTGCTTATTGTGTTTATTCATTGATATTGATCTATTCTATCATTGATTTATCATCTGTTGATTTCACCTTAATCCTTGTGTTCGGCCCTGTAGTATTTGCCGTTGCTACGGTTGATCAGTACACTGCGGGTTCGCATATCGTTCAGGATTTTATTTTAGGTTATAAATTTAAAGCTTATTTCGTTCATTATTCAAACATGTTTGAGAGCAAACATTTTTCTACAATCTTCTTGACTAAATTTTCACACAGACGGAACATAAACAGTTTCAATCACACCATAGAACGCACAATATATATTTGGCTAAACTCAAGCAACTTTTGTTTCTTATACATATTTGCAGGCAAGTTTTACATCAATGACCGGTGGTATTTCTATGGTCGTCTATACCCAATCAAAAGTAAATCCCGACTGAGAACTAAGAACAAGTATAGTGAGTAAGTAAGGGTCGAACCCAAGAGAGTTGAGGTGTTTTAGATGCAATTATTAATTATAATGACAAGTGACACAAAGGGGGGGGGAGGGTTTGGTTGAATTGATGCACAAAAACTTATGAAAACGATGAATACGACAAGTAAGACAATAATGGGTGAATTTACACTAGGTTGATTCTAAGCATGTAGTTGCTACTTTAGTGTATTCCTTTTTCAAGTTTTTAAGTAATCTCCCGTCTCGATCATACATATGCGTTGAGCCAACCGGCATCAACACAACTTAACCTATTACAGTTCCGTAAACCTACAAGAACAAATAATAAGTTAGCATTTAAACAAAGACAAAGGTATATAAAGAGAAGATTAAAACTGTTAAACTTATCTTTATATTTGTGTTCCTTTTCTTTGAGTAATTACAACCCGTTATTACTTAAAGTTGCTACTAGATTAAAGACCCGGACTCGGAACCTATTAATCCTAGTTGTTTACATGCACTTTAGAACCTAAGGTGATCAATCTCAAGTAATAGTTAACATGCAATTAAACAATGGAGATCAAGGAAACACAAAGCATTACTGTATAAAAACTTATATTAAAAGGACTTACAACCAAAGTAACAAAGCAACTTCAAACCAACCCAATGTAGCAAGGGAGTTAGCAACTCATTACAATGGAAAACTCAAGTCTAAAAGTGGATTTTGTGGGGAAAAGCATGGATGATTCTAGCAATCAGCCATGGACTATTTATACTACAAAAGACACTTAATTAGGAGTAAATAACCCGCCTAAAACAGCCACCTTTAGTGCCATAAAGGTGGTGTAAACAGCCGGAGTAAAGCTTCTGGCGTTACACCGCAGGGGCGGCCTTCAGGACCCGCAGGGGCGGTTTAGGCAGAATCGGTTGATCTTCTTCATAACCGCTGGGGCGGCTACACAGCTCCGCTGGGGCGGATCTTTAATGCACTTCAACATCTGACCTTTCGCCTTCCTGACGTTTCTGATGTTAAGGCGCAGGGGCGGTGACACAGACTCTTCGCCTTCCAGCTCCCAAGGCGAGGCGCAGGCAGGGCGCAGGCAGGGCGCAGTGGGAGGCGCAGGGGAGCTGGACTTCGTCTTGTCCGGGCAAGTCACCGCAGGGGCGCCGATGGGTGGCGCAGGGGTGGTGCTCTGCATCTTGGCCGGCGCTGGTGAAGGTGCTGGGAGTGCTTCAGTGGGAAGTGTCACCCGCTGGGGCGGCTGCAAGGGCCCGCGGGGGCGGTGGAGCAACATAAACATTGCTTCTTGATCGATCTTTACTCCTAAGTGCTTATAACTCATTCCTTAGCTTCTTTTGATCTTCTTTTTCTGGACCAAGGAGTTAGTAGCATAAACCGACACTAATGCAATAAAAAAACTCTAAAAACTACCCTAAATGATAGAGATTCCATCACCTATCAATCACCTATTGTGATTTATCAAAGGATTAGTTCCATTTTTAGATGTACAACCAACAACCGAATTTACAATACTTGCATGCAACACGATTTCTATCATCGGGTAATCTTTCAAAATGATCCTACCAAACTGAAACTTTTCTTTTACATGAATTCACAAAACCGATATCAAATGACGGATGTTTTGGTGGTTTTGCAGCAGATGTATTGCCCTTCCTCTTTGTTCCACTTTCTTGAGTGGGAATGTCTTGTATACTCAAGTCCAATTCACCATCACTCGAATGAGTTAAAGTAGTTAAATCATCTTGTAAAAACAGTTATCGAATGTATTAATTTTCTGCATAAATCATAAGTGAATTAAATTCACAGCTTCTAATTACAATCACAATAAAAACATGGTAATCAAATTAATTTAACCCTTCATGTAGATTTAGAAATTAATAATCAACATTTGACATGAAGTGAGAATCTCATCTTTAGAAAGTAATACAAGTTATACTACACACGTTCAACATGATTTAGATTCTTAGCTTTAGAAAGTGAGAATGAATATTTAGAATGAAGATTGAACAGGATTAAGAATGAACAATGAAGACTTGCAGATTGAGCAAGATTATCATCTTTAGAAAGTGTTGCCAACTTGCAGATTTAGAATGAAGAGTGAACACGATTGAGCAGGATTTAGAAGGCTTACCATGGATCGAAGTATTATACAACAGATGAATGGAACGCCGTCGAACAAGATTGAGAAGGATGTAATGTTGCCGACTTGCTAGTTGCGCCGTAGAAAGAGAGACGGAGACGAGATAGAACGCTGTCAAAGAGAACCGGAGACAATTTTGTGTACTGAAAATCGAACCTCAAAACGCCGCATAAAAAGAGCCGCAAAAACAGAGTCGAAGAAATAAAGCCGAAGAAAAAGAGCCAAAGAAAAGAAGTCAAATTTGTGCTCATGTTACTGTTGCCGGTTGCGCTGCAAAGAGAACCGGAGAAGAACGCTGGCCGTCGAATAAAAAAAATGGAGAAGAAGATTAGGGTTTTGAACTTTCTATCGATTTTTTGAGTGAAGCCCTTCTCGAGTTCTCGTCTTCAGTCTTAAGAATTTTTTTTGTATGGTTAATACCATTTTTACCCTTATTTTTTTATTAAATTTAAAAAAACCGCTCACCACATACCACCCAGGAGAATCGAACCTAAGACCTCATGAGAATCGAGCTGAAGAGCCTAAAGTCCATAATCAATTGAGCTCTTGAGTGTTTTTTTGTTGATATATGTTTAAAACATGTAATATAACTATAAGATGTTCGGATATCCGGCTATCTCGAAAAATGGTCTGGATCGTATTCGGATAACAATTTGTCGTATCTTTTCGGATCAGAAGTTATTTACGTCGAATCACCGGATACTCGGATCAGATTGGTCGGATCGGATTGTTTTGTTCACCCTAAACATAACAAGTAAAAACACAATCAATATACATACTATATACTATATACACAACACCGTCCAATAGGTTTAAGAGTGGCTTACATAGTCCCGACTTGAGTTTGGGTTTTACTTCTCTTAGGGTTTGTCCAAAACCCATTATCCAAACCGAATACAAACCTAAAATACCACGCCATAAATATTATATTCTAAGATTTTAACTCATACGTTAATATGCAATAACCATTTATGAGGGTCTCAAGAACATTTACTTAGCGTCAAAAGACGAAACCCGATTGACGGTTGTCGAACTTCGGCTCGTTAGACCTTTATCGAAGGTGTTTCAGAACCTAATACCAAAACTAAACAAATTTAGCTTTATAAGCTAAGCTTGGGCATATATGTAATATATATAAAAATAGGATAAAAATCGTAATAAAAACTTTGGTAAAATCCGTAAATATATTTTTTGGGCAAAAAGTGCAATTTTATAAGCATAGGTCAATTCCTGTATATCAATCCTAAGGCCATTTCAGTGATTATTCCAGTAAGGGCATATTTGCAATATTTCAAAAGTTGGGTCATAATCTGTAAAAGCAAAGTTTGGCCATATTAAGTAATTAAACATGTAAAGGCATAGATTGCAAACAAAAGGTGGAGGTTGAGGGCTTTGTTCGCTTGGTTGAGGGGGAACAGGCGGCGGCAAGGGCTCCGAAAAGGCAAGGGTTGTGTAGGCATTGGAGGCTCCTGTAGCGGGAAGGCGAAGACGGTCTTCTGGCGAGCTCCGGCGGTGGCGACGAGGCAACAACAAGGAGTTGCAGGGAACAGAGAAGAAAACAAAGGTGGAGGTTGAGGGCTGCAACTTCGTCCAGTGGTGGTGCTGGGTGGCGAGGCGTCGACAGTACTGTTACAGAAGGGAAGGTAGACGAAGGGAGAAGGTGAGTAGAGAGATGCAACACAGCAACAGAGGAGGGTTGGGTGAAGGTGAGAGATGAGAGATGAGCGGGAAATGGGAGATGAAGGTAAGGGAGGGAGGAGTGCTGCTTGTTGCTTGGGTGAGATGTAGGAACCTGTAATACGATAGTTAAACTGTATGCAGTATAACGATAAGGTTCAGAATTTCATACCACCGCAGTGCGTATGTTGTGCAGAGTCGAGATCGGAATCTCTTTCCTTAATTCTAAAAACACCCCGTATTACGACGGTTACCGGTGTTTAAGAATCCCAGGATACAACTGCTGTTCGAATCCGTTCTTCGTAATAGAACCGGAAGCCTACGAACCAGTAGTGCGTTGCACTCTTGAGATGAGAAAAGTTCGCAAGCTTGAGAGAGAGAAGAGAGAGAGAAGAGAGAATGATTGTTGGTGCGTTTTAGAATGAATGAAGAGCTCTCTATTTATAGGAGCTGGAGGAGCTGAATTGGGCTATGGGCCTCGAAGCCCAGCCCAAAACCGGAGCCAATAGGAAGCTGACACGTGTCCCGCACGATTTTAGGAGTCAACGGAAGACCATAACCGCCCACTTTTGTAGGGGTTGTTGGCTGATCCGTTTGACCGGATATTCGGATATCCAGCCCGGTCCGCTGATCCGTTTTGCACAGATAGGCCTGGCCCAAGGCTGTTGGACTTAGAGTTGGGTCGGCCCAAAAATAATATAGGTGGCCAGCCCAGATTATAATTAGGTCCACCCGCCTCGCAACACGGCACGACACGGACTCGGACACGGCGCGGCACGGCACAAGCCCGAGCACAAGCACAAGCACAAGCACATGTCTTAGTGCATATTTGCCCCTTATATCCTATTCCCTTTTACCTCCACATAGTCGATGTGGGATTCACCCAATTTTTGACTATTTTTCCCAAATTATTGCCTAACATGCAACCAACTTTGGGCATCCATTTCTCATTCAAACGGAACTCAAATTTAATGTATGAATATACCACGAGCAAGAGCTCACGGAGACGAAGCCAACGCTCCCACTTTCCGGTGTTGATAATGGCCGGAGCCCACCGGAAATGTGCCCGGAAAAGTGTCCGGCGCACACATGTAATAAAACATGTTTTATTTATGCTTTTAATTAAAATTAGTTCCAACAATCCCCCACATGAATAGAAATGATTCTAAACATATGCTTCTCTGCTTTTAGACAGAATTCTCAAGAGTACAGTCGAAAAATCACTGCATCTGGACTGGTGCCATGTTTCATGCTTGAACCGTCCATAGTGAATAGCTATCGGATTTACTCGACCAGGTAGTGACTGTGATGTCTTGAACCACCCGGGCTTTTATGTAAACCGAGACAACAACTATCACACAGTTTCATTTTCTCGCAGAACGTTTGGTTCTCTGGTTGTGTTCATTTTGGCCTTGAACATCCCTGGTTTATTCATGAGTGAATTTGGAGAATTCAGCCTCACTTTATTCTCCTAGACACGGCCCCATGTCACACTCACAAGGTGATTTACCATAAAGAGTATCTTTCATACTCCCCCTTTGTTTCAAGGCGATGGAATCATTAAAAGCCAAGCTTAACCTTAACTCATACAATTTGCACTGTTTATCATCCTTAGGAACTGGGTAGAGACAGTGCTCCACTTGATTCAACTTGGTTAGGTTTTCCCCTTGAACCTACATCATGGGATCTCCAGTCACGTAGGTAGGGTTTTCCTTCAAGCATCCTCTTTCGTAATAGACTTTAAACCCATTCCTTTTGATGATTTTAAAACTTGATCTCTTGACAAACCCTTAGTAAATGGATCCGCTAGGTTGTCAGCTGATTTGATATAGTCTATCGAGACTATACCTGTTGAGATCAGTTTTCTAATGGACTTATGTCGTTGTCTAATATGACGTGACTTTCCATTGTATAAAACGCTCAGTGCCCGAGCTATAGCCGATTGACTATCACAGTGTACACATAATGCCGACACTGGCTTTTCCCACATCGGAATATCTTCCAAGAAGTTCCGAAGCCACTCAGCTTCTTCTGCTGCTTTGTCTAACGCAATGAACTCAGACTCCATTGTGGATCTGGCCAATAACGTCTGTTTGGAAGATTTCCAAGACACTACTGCACCACCCAGTGTAAACACATATCCACTTGTGGATTTTGAGTTTCTAGAGTCGGATATCAAGTTTGCGTCACTGTATCCTTCTAGAACTGCCGGTTGATTACTATAGTGCAGCCCATAACTTTGAGTATAACGGAGATAGTTCAATACTCTAGTTATCCCTTTCCAGTGTTTATGTACTGGGTTACTTGTATAGCGACTTAGTACATTAACTGAGTGCGCTAAGTCAGGGCGTGTACAATTGGTTAAGTACATAAGACTCCCAATTACACGTGCATACTCAAGTTATGACACTGAGTCCCCCACATTTTTGGTCAGGTGGAGTTGAGGATCCACGGGACTCTTAGTTGTTCCACTTGAGTAGTTCTTGAACCTCTCAAGGATCTTTTCAGCATAATGAGCTTGGGACAAGGTAATACCTTCGGAGTGTCTAGTGATTTTAATCCCTAGAATGACATCCGCTAATCCCATATCTTTCATGTCAAACTGACCCCTAAGTAAATTCTTAGTTCGGTTGATCATGTCTTTGTTGCTTCCAATGATAAGCATATCATCGACATATAGACATAACAAGATATATCCCGTAGGAGTATTCTTGATATATATGCATTTGTCGCATTCATTAATGCTGAAACCATTTGACATCATTACGTTGTCGAATTTTTCATGCCACTGTTTAGGAGCTTGTTTGAGTCCATAAAGGGACTTTACAAGTCTACACACCTTGTGTTCTTGTTCAGACACAACATACCCTTCAGGTTGTTTTATGTAGATCTCCTCTTCTAAATCTCCGTTTAGAAAGGCAGTTTTTACATCCATTTGATGGATTTCTAGGTTTCGTAATGCCGCTATTGCTATTAGCATTCTTATAGAAGTTATTCTCGTAACTGGAGAATATGTGTCAAAGAAATCCAACCCTTCTTTTTGTCGGAATCCTTGCACTACAAGCCTAGCCTTGTACTTTTGGATTGAGCCATCGGTTTTCAACTTGGTTTTGAAAATCCATTTGCACCCAAGTGCTTTACACCCTTTTGGTAAGTCAACTAACTCCCATGTATGGTTTTGCATAATAGAGTCAATCTCACTTTTGACTGCTTCCTTCCATGAAGGTGCGTCAGGTGTAGACATGACTTCTGTGTAACTTCTTGATTCTTTCTCCATGAGAAATGCCGTAATGAAGTCATCCCCAAACGATTTTTCCGTTCGAGTTCTTTTGCTTCTTCGAGGTTCTTCCTCGACTATTTCATTTCCAGAAGTGCCTTCTTCCCTTTGTTCACGAGTTCGTTTTGGATTTTCTTTATCCTTACACGGAAACACGTTCTCAAAGAAAGAAGCATTCCTAGATTCCATTATTGTATTAACATGTATATCTGGTATATCTGATTTATGTACCAAAAATCGATAAGCACTACTGTTGTGTGCATATCCAATGAAAATACAATCAACGGTTTTAGGTCCGATGGTGACCTTTTTAGGAGGTGGTATAGCCACTTTTGCTAGGCACCCCCACACTTTGAGATATTTGTACGATGGTACTTTACCTTTCCAAAGTTCATATGGCGTTTTGCCAGTTACCTTATAAGGTATTTTGTTGAGGATGTAATTGGTAGTAAGCAATGCTTCCCCCACATGTTTTGGGGTAACCCAAAATCCTGCAACAAGGCGTTCATCATTTCTTTCAAAGTTCGGTTCTTTCGTTCCGCAACTCCGTTAGATTCAGGTGAATAGGGAGCAGTTGTTTGATGAACTATCCCGTGTTCTCTACAGAACGCGTTGAAAGGTTCATCGTACTTGCCTCCTCTATCACTTCGTACGACTTTGATTGTCTTACTAAGTTGGTTTTCAACTTCCAACTTGTATTCCTTGAATCTTTCCAAGGCCTCATCCTTGCTTATGAGCAAGTAGATATAACAATATCTTGTACAGTCGTCAATAAATGTGACGAAGTACTTTTTACCTCCTCTAGTTTGTATAAACTTCAAATCGCACAAATCAGTGTGAATTAAGCCTAGAGGTTTTGTGGTTCTCTCCACTTGTGGAGATGGCATTTTTGTGAGTTTTGCCTGTACGCAGACTTCACATTTGTCTTTGTTTAATTTGCATTTTGGAATTAGGTTTAAATTCATCAGTCTTTGGATAGACTTATAATTTACATGTCCTAATCGTTCATGCCAAATGTTGAAAGACTCAACAACATAAGCAATTGGAGTTTTATTCATTGAAACGTCATTTGTTACAATGTTTGGGATGACTGTCAATACACACATTTTGAACAGTCCATCCTTTTGATACCCCTTGCTTACATAAATCCCACGTTTAGTGAGAGATAGCTGATCGGATCCTATTTCAACTTCGAATCCGTTCTTGCTCAGCAAAGATCCGGAAATTAAGTTCTTCTGGATATCTGGCACGTGCATGACATTGTTGAGAGTCAGCTCTTTCTCAGACGTCATTTTTAGCACTATCTTGCCATGACCTTCGACCTTTGATGTGGACGAATTCCCCATAAACAGGATCTCGTCTTGCTTATTCTTCTGATAGGTGGAAAACATCCCCTTGTCAGAACAGATCTGGCGGGTAGCACCAGTGTCATACCACCACTCCATCGGGTTGCTCCCGACCATGTTCACTTCTGACGTCACAACAGCCATGTCCACCACTGTTAGATCGCCTTCAGCTACTTGGGCTTCAGCTTGAGCTTTGCCCTTGCCTTTGCGTGGGTCGCCCTTGTTCCGACATTTGTCGGACTTATGACCCATTTTGCCACAAGCATGACACTTGACGGCGAACTTCTTTTCAAGGGTAACCCAGAGTCCCTAGAAGTTTCAACCAGTATGTACGCTTTGTACAACGAGTCAGACAGGCGGCTTAGAATCCACCCTTTGCACACATAGTCGATGTTCAGATAAGCTTGGAGTTCCTCCACATTTGCGGGTTTACCCTCGGTTACATATCTGTCGAGTTTGTGCATGTTTAAGAAGAATAACATCTTCTGTTGCCAGGTTTTGAAATTAGTTCCATCGAACTTGTCTGGCAGCAATCCTACGCTCGGAGAGCCAGGCATTGATACTGTCTGAGGGACAGGTTGTTGACCAGACTGTACACCACTTGGAAGTGGAATAGTCCTGGTTGTTAGGTTTAACAACTTAGCCGGTGGTAGACCACTCCCCAATTGAATATGGTTTGTCTGCTCACCCCTATTTTTAGCATCATTGAGGAGCCTCAGGATACTTCCATAATCGGAAGTGTTCGCACCATCGGTAGTTTCTTTTGTGTTATGAACCATTTCAATTACACGGAAACAACCACGGTCAGTATTTCAATTTTTTTGATCGGAAATCGAAACTCAAAAACCGATTTTTATAAAATTCGGGTATAAGTCCGTACAAGAACAGACTTGTTTTCGATTAAATCAAATTCAGGTTTGAAAACAAAAATCGTTTTTGTTTTAAAATTAATTTTGAAAACTGAATTTAAAATTCAAATTCTAAAATTAATTCCGGTAGAAAAAACCCGGTTTGAGTATTCCGGCGCCTTATCTGCAACACTTAATAAACGGTTAGTGCATTACAGCTTAACATAATTTTAGAATTAAGACTGTAGGAACCTGTAATACGATAGTTAAACTGTATGCAGTATAACGATAAGGTTCATAATTTCATACCACCGCAGTGCGTATGTTGTGCAGAGTCGAGATCGGAATCTCTTTCCTTAATTCTAAAAACACCCCGTATTACGACGGTTACCGGTGTTTAAGAATCCCAGGATACAACTGCTGTTCGAATCCGTTCTTCGTAATAGAACCAGAAGCCTACGAACCAGTAGTGCGTTGCACTCTTGAGATGAGAAAAGCTCGCAAGCTTGAGAGAGAGAAGAGAGAGAGAAGAGAGAATGATTGTTGGTGCGTTTTAGAATGAATGAAGAGCTCTCTATTTATAGGAGCTGGAGGAGCTGAATTGGGCTATGGGCCTCGAAGCCCAGCCCAAAACCGGAGCCAATAGGAAGCTGACACGTGTCCCGCACGATTTTAGGAGTCAACGGAAGACCATAACCGCCCACTTTTGTAGGGGTTGTTGGCTGATCCGTTTGACCGGATATTCGGATATCCAGCCCGGTCCGCTGATCCGTTTTGCACAGATAGGCCTGGCCCAAGGCTGTTGGACTTAGAGTTGGGTCGGCCCAAAAATAATATAGGTGGCCAGCCCAGATTATAATTAGGTCCACCCGCCCCACAACACGGCACGACACGGACTCGGACACGGCGCGGCACGGCACAAGCCCGAGCACAAGCACAAGCACAAGCACATGCCTTAGTGCATATTTGCCCCTTATATCCTATTCCCTTTTACCTCCATATAGTCGATGTGGGATTCACCCAATTTTTGACTATTTTTCCCAAGTTATTGCCTAACATGCAACCAACTTTGGGCATCCATTTCTCATTCAAACGGAACTCAAATTTAATGTATGAATATACCACGAGCAAGAGCTCGCGGAGACGAAGCCAACGCTCCCACTTTCCGGTGTTGATAATGGCCGGAGCCCACCGGAAATGTGCCCGGAAAAGTGTCCGGCGCACACATGTAATAAAACATGTTTTATTTATGCTTTTAATTAAAATTAGTTCCAACATGAGAAACTGAGAATGAAAGAAAGGGCGAGGGGTCGGGTGGGGCTAGATGCTAGGGGTCACACCGAAGTAGCATGGGCGGGATTGCAGGGTTAGCTGGGTAGATGGGCGGGGCTTGCTAAAGGTGCCCGCAGAAAAGAAAGGAAAAAAAATTGGAAAATGGAATTTGAGATAAACTCGATCGAAAATACCCGAAACTGGAATGTTCGGGTCGGAAATTTTTTTTTTTGAACTTTTGTGAAAATTAAAATACGGATATATATATATACTAGTAAAT
Source organism: Fagopyrum homotropicum (assembly GCA_033239125.1). NCBI lineage: Eukaryota > Viridiplantae > Streptophyta > Magnoliopsida > Caryophyllales > Polygonaceae > Fagopyrum > Fagopyrum homotropicum. The sequence continues at coordinate 134,211,376 of BSWB01000001.1, read as the reverse complement.
TTTAAATTTATGACGAAAAATACTCTCAAAAAATATTGGGCAATTTTGGTAACTAGGTTTTTTTTAAAAACTACAAGAGTAACTAGGTTTTTTAATGTTTTAATTTTTTTTTTTGGTGGGAAGGAGAGTCGGTGGTCTCCGGCGCATCTAGTCGCGCTTTTATTTCAAGGAAAAAGGGCTAAGTAGTCAGCATACGGGGGATAGCCCGACCCCTTACATCGTCAAGTAAAAGGTCAACTACACCCTCCGGCGGGTCAAGCAATACACTCAGTCCAACAGGAAAATTTAAAGACAAACTAGCTAAGAAATCCGCAGTTCTATTCGCCTCGCGGAAGGCATGCCGAAGCTGGATATCCCAGCTTCTTTTGAGAAAGTATTGGCATATGAATACCAGACTCGCAAGAGGATGCTGAGGGTCAATGGACTTTTTGATGAGGTTAACCACCAACAGGGAATCAGACTCGATGATAACCGATCGAAATCCCAAATCCCAAGCTAACCTAAGACCATGAACCAGACCCCAAAGCTCAGCCATGGGGACGGAGCACACCCCAAGATTAGCACCATAGCCCCTCAGCCATTCTCCTGCGCTATTTCTTAACACCCCTGCCGCAGAGGCGAAACCTTTGTTATTCTTGGCTCCATCCGTATTGATTTTAATGTGCCCCGGAGGAGGTGGAGTCCAAGCAACATGCGCGATGCTTCTGTTGGTAACTCTAGGGCAATTTTGTCTCTTGCTCCAGGCTTTGATATATTCCTTAGCTCTTGCCTTGATGAAGACGCTTCTATCTCCGTCGAAGGAAGAACTCCTTAAAGCCTTGTCATTCCTCCATTTCCAAATCCACCAAAGTCCTACAACAAATAGTTCGTTCCACATACAATGATAATTCAATCTAACTTTAGAAAGGATATTACCTCGAAGCCATGCGGCAAACGGCAATTGGAAGAAGCCAGCAGTGAAAGGTTCATCATGAAGGAGACGCCAAGCCGTCTTCGTAATCAAGCATTCCCGGAAGAGGTGAATGAGCGATTCAGGATGAAGCCCACACGTAACACAACAGTCATTGTCCGTAATGTGCCGTCTTTTCCGCTCCACATTGCTCCAGACCCCTCCCTTAGCAAGCTTCCATATGAACATGCGGACCCTCTCTTGGACCCTAAGCTTCCAAATGACCGCATACAACTCACTATCGCAGGTATGAATCTCATCAGTCTCAGTCAAAGCCCTATAAGCCGAGGCAACAGAGAAGTCGCCATTAGGAGTGAGGCCCCAACGAAGTCTGTCATCCAAGAAACTCCCAGGAGCATCCGTCCCTTGGGCAAACAGACGGGAGATGGGCCGGATCGCAGTGAGCTTAAGGATGATATGTTCAGGTATTTTATTGTTAAGCTCATCCCAAGGCCATCCACACTCGTCACTCCAGTAGCTCTTGACAGTCCTAGCTAAGTCAAACTCGTCCAGGGGATGCACAGTGAGGAGGCACAGAGGGGAAGGATCAATCCACTTGTCCCTCCAGAATTCAACAGTGAGCCCATCCCTAATATTCCATCTGGCCCCCAGCGCCACAACCTGCGTGATCCCTTTGATGATGTCATTCCACGTGTGAGATGCAGAAGAATGATTACCGAACCCATTCCTGCAGTACTTGCTTTGTAGCAACTTAACCCATAATCTATCTCCATCGTTAATGAACCTCCAACCAAGCTTGCCCAAATGCGCCAAATTCAGATCGCGCATGTTCCGGATGCTAAGACCCCCTTTGTCTCTAGGTAAGCACAGCTCCTCCCATTTAATCGTATGCGTTTTCCTGCAGCCCTCAGAATCCCCCCAGATGAAACTACAACATATTTTATCAATTGAGTCACAAATACTAATGGGAAGTCTAAGAGTAGCCATAGTATAAACCGGAAGAGAAGAGAGAACGGACTTAGTCAAGGTAACACGACCTGCAAAACTAAGCGTCTTGCTTCTCCAACTATTCAACTTGTGATTAACTTTATCCAGGAGCGAGGAGAAGGTAGATTTAGACACCCTACCTTGGAGAATGGGAATACCAATGTAGTTGCCCAAATTTTTTGTGACCTCAACCCCGCTAATTCTCTCAATGCTTCTACTAAGGTCCCAAGAGACATTGGGGGACACGTAGATCTTGGACTTACTAATGTTGACCCTTAAGCCTGAGGCACTACAGAAAAACTCGATGCAATTCATAATAACCTTGATTTAGGAAATGGAGGCATCCGCAAATAGGGTGATATCATCAGCGAAGAAAAGATGGGAAAGAGGAAGCCCACCACGAGATAGAAAAATGGGTTTCCAAGCTCCGTTCTCCACAGAATCGAGAATAAGATGACTGAGACGTTCAACACAAAGAACGAACAAATAAGGAGAGATGGGATCACCTTGTCTGATACCTCTCTCCGGGATAAACTGTTCAGTGAGTTCCCCATTCCAAATAACCTACATCCTTGTAGAGCACACACATTCCTGGATCATCCTCCCCCATTCCAACGGAAAACCCGCCTTGACAATAGTGCCTTCAATGAAATCCCATCTAATCCTGTCATAGGCCTTTTCAAGATCAAGTTTCAGTAACATCCATTGTTTACCCGTCTTTTTTTCCTCATAGAGTGGACAACTTCTTGCATGAGGACAACGTTATCTTGGATGAGCCGTCCCGGGATAAAACTACCCTGAGTGGGACCAACCAGTTGGCTCATAACGCTTTTCATTCGATTCACCATAACCTTGGTGATGATCTTATATCTAACATTACATAAAGCGATGGGTCTGAACTGATTAATGCGTTCGGGTTTACCAACCTTGGAAATCAAGGAGATAATAGTGTCATTTAACTCAGGGGAGAGCTCCTGCTGGTTAAAAAATCTCTCAACTTCAGCCTTAACAGATTTCCCAACAATGCTCCAATACTTTTGGTAAAAAACCGGTTAAAAACCATCCACACCAGGAGCTTTAAAAGCGCCCATGCTATTGACGGCATTCCAGATCTCTTCCATAGATATTATATCTTGCAAGGGACTCCACAAACCATGCTCAATTTCCGGGAACACCACACCATTCTGGAAGTTAACAGCGATCGGAAGCGGTCTATCAAGTCTGTACAACCCTTTGAAGAAGTTAACAGTATGGGTTTCCAAAATGTTCTGGTCATCAGACCAAGTATTGTCCTCGACAATGAGCCCAAGAACTCTATTGGCGCTTCTCCTTATCACAGTGGAAGTGTGAAAAAACGAGGTATTACGGTCCCCGCATTCAAGCCACTGTTCACGAGATTTCTGGAACCAAATCAATTCTTCTTGCTCAAGAATCTTCTCAATATCCGCCTTAACACTTTTCTCCTCATCCAGTAGTCGTGGGGAGGGGTCATGGCTGATCCGGGATTAAATCTTAGTAAGTTTATCAATCGAATCTTGTTTCCTGCGGAAAACGTTACCAAAGACAAGCCTATTCCAAGTAATAAGCGAGTTTTTAAGTGAAGGGAGGGCAAAACTTACCTCCGGATGAGTGAACCAACATGCTTCAACCATCGGAAGAAAGTCCTTGTGGGTCATCCACGCGGCCTCCATCCTAAACGGGGCGTCTCTCCTTTTTGAACGTCCAAGTAGGCTCCAAATTCAAAAGTAAGGGGGGGGGTGATCGGATGAGAAACGAGCAAGGTGACAAACTTGAGCATTCGGCCAACGAAGGCGTCCACTATGGTTCATAAGTACACGGTCCAGCCTTTTAAGGATTTTATTTCTGCCCGGCTTTCCATTATCCCAAGTGAAGTCGGCTCCCGTGTAGTTGAGATCAATGAGTCCCTGATTCAAAATTAACTCATTGAAAGTGCAGGAATCAGGGTGAAGGTTACCTGATCCTCCAGTACGTTCGTGCGAGAAACGGATGCAGTTAAAATCACCCCCACAAATCAAAGGGTCCGTGACTTTGTCCAGCTCTTCATCCAGATCACGCCAAAAGACCCTGCGCCCATGAAAGTTAGGAGCAGCATAAATAGCAAAGAAACTGAAAATACCTGCATTTCCATGGATCTTAGCATGGATGAAGTGATTGGTACTTCTAACAATAGACAACTTAATTTTCTCTTTATACCAGAGGATCCAAATACCTCCTTTAAAGCCAATCGAGTCTACCTGAAAGCACCCGGTAAACTTCATACGATCACAAACGGATTGAGCTCTATCTCCCGAAACCCGAGGCTCTACAATGACAAGTAAATCTATAGAATGATGATGACAAAGGTACTTAATGGCACGCCGAAAGCCGTTCTTTCCGGCTCCGAAGACATTCCAGAGGAGGCAATTCATTAAAACACTAGTGGGTAAAGAACATAACCATAGAATGTCAACCAGTACGTTCCAAATCATCAACACACTCTGCCATAGATGTGTCACATGTAATCTTTGTCTCGCATGCTGCATGGATGGCACTCGCAGAGGACCTAACATGTTCCTGAATATCCACTGGTATAGAGTCCAAGTCCTTGGTCGAGTCAGTATCCTGAGGAGAAAGACTACAGGCAGAAGCCTGACCAAGACACTGTAACGGGCCAATAGACTGTACACCAACAACACCAGACGAAGAGATATCAGCAGGAGGGGGCATAGTGCAAGGCGAGTCACGATGCAAACCATCATCTTGACGTTGTCTTTTAAGCGGGGCAGGAGGATCACTCGCTTCACAACCCTTTTTTTGCTCTCCAAGCAGCCCTACGAGCTTCATTTTTCATTCTCTGGCGGGCCTTCTTATTGCTGTTGTTGGACTTGTTACTATCACTATGGTTTCCATTGGCTTGGAAAGATAGACTAGCGCTTCCTTGTACGTTAGTTTTCTCGATAGCCCCCTGCGTCCCGGTTTCTGGAAGATCTTCAGTGGAGGAGGTGGGCTTTTCAAGAGAAACTCCCTTCTGCAAGTTGGTACTGGTATTGGGCTTTTTGGGCCCAGTAGAAATCTTTGTTTTTGAAATACTTTCTACGTCAATCACTTTGGGAGGTTGCTGAGACTGAGCGGTCTGTGGGGGATAAGCTTTCTCAGAGGGTTTTGGAGACTTACCTTTAATAGAATATGCTTTGCCTTGTGAAGGATTGTAATGGTTCTCAGAAGGCAAGTGAGTATTTTCAATATTCTTGGTAGCAATCGACTTTCCTTTGGTAGATTTGTTACGTTTGGCTACCATCAACCATGGACCGTATCCCGTTGTAGGTTCCTCGTGCTCCGGTGGTTGTTTCGAGGCATCAGCATTGCTAGTATCACTTACTATGACATTTTCAAACTGCTTCACCCCAGGGTTAGGAGGACATACCGGACCAATACTCTCAGAGGGCACTCCGAACACGCAATGTGAAGCCAGATGCCTATATCTACCACACTTGTAACAAATGGTGTCAAGACCCTCATATTCAATCGGGCAGCATTTGCCATTGATAATCACAGCTTGCTTGAGAGGCCGGTTGAGATCAATCTCAACACAAACACGGACAAAACGCCCCCTATTAAAGTGTAAAGTTTTAGGATCAATAGAGACAGGTAAACCCACACATCTCGCTACACTCCAAATGACTGCTTCATGATACCATTGAACCGGAACTCCCGTCAACCTGATCCAGATGGGGGCTGAGGTGATCGGGTTGGAGGTAATAAAATCCGGTGACCACCTCTTCATGATTAAGCAACGGCCAAACACAGCCCAAGGGCCACCCGTTAGTACCATCATAAGCTCACTTTCATTACGGAACCTAACAAGAAAATAGTTATTCTCCAAGTCTATAAGTTGGATGTTGTTACCGCAATTCCACAGTTGTTTGATCTTACGTTCCATCACCGGAAACGCAATCGGGAACCCGAGGACCTTGAAAACAATAGAATTGACCCAACGTGCTTCAAGTTCATGGGTAACCTCTCGATCGATTTCAATAACTGGATCACTATCAACTCCTCCGGGGAAGGAAACATTGATTCTCTGACTTAACACCTCCTTGGTGATTCTATCAGTATTGTTTGTATTAGGTTTAGGACCCCCCATGGCCTCAAGCCAAGATTTCATAAGCTTGCCCAACAAACCATGGGTTACTGTTTCATTAGAGCCACAAGTAGGCACAACACCTTGCGGATTGGAACCTAAAGTAGAAATAACAGCACGTCCAGACGGGATGGGAACCGATTGATGTTCAATCTCAACAGGCCCAACAATTTCACTACTTGTTGTAGCCGCCTCGCAACAACTCCTGAAGGATTCTCTTTCGGCACAAGCGCTTGGTTGGGGCCGTTGGGCTGAACAACACCAGAAGGAGGCGATTCTCCCATAACAGTATCTTCAGTAGACGTTATCTCAGGGACCGACCCCGACATAGTAGCCGCCGGCTCATGGGGCTCCGGCATGGTGGATTGTCGAATGCTCTCGGACAAGCGTCAGCCTAGACGTTTTAGCTTCTAAAGTATTTAATTTGTTGAGTAATCGTTTTAATTAAGTAAATATACCCCAATGTTTTGTATTTATTCTCAAACTCTACACACTCTTCTCTCAAGGGGTACATTTACTAAACACAAAATTAAAAAAAGCCTAATAAATCAAATTGTTTCAAAAAAAATATTTAAGCTATTAAAATATTAATAAATTACAGACAAATATTCATAGGAAGCGTGACCTATTTTAGGGGCGTTTTAGTAACTTCCTAAACAAAATATGAAGATCATCCCATATAGATGCGGATAATATATATATATATAGTTAAAATTCGGTAGGAACATGTGTTACGGTAAGAAATAAGAACACATATGAATTGTCAAATCAAATAATAACGTCTACGATTAATCGATCGTATATGAAAATATTCATTCACATCTAATGCAACATAATTGTATACGGTAACTACGGTAACTATGAACAAATGACGCAATAAATATGGAGTCAATTGGAAACCGAATATTAAAAAGTATACGTTTAGTAGTACAGGACTACGTATTGAATTGTGCATTGGACGACAATAAATATACTACAAATTTAGGAGTAGTGCATGTAATTTATGTTTGAATTTGAGTAGTCTTGATAGTAAAGTAATTCAATTCACTTGTAGTTAACATGCACATGCATGTATATAAACATAATTGTTCATGTATATAACATGAGTAAATAGTTATAGTGAACACGCACGTGTATAAGCTTAACTAACGTGTTTATCTACACGAGTTAAATTCATATTATAATAAAATATATACAAATACAACTATGTGCACGACTAATAATTTCTTTAATTTAAACTTCAAAATACATATCTTCTTCAATTTAAGTGGTGCACGAAAATGTTCAAGTTCCTAATTCATACGGCGGTAATAGAGGTAAGACGGAAATGGAGGTAAGGGAACAATCAATACACTATCATTTAAATTGGGGGTTAATAGACGTACCGGCGAAAATCTATAATTGTCATCTCAACTACGCTATTCGCGTGCGTAGTTGTTAGGGTCCACAACTACGCTTTTGGGGAGCGTAGTTGGAGTTCCAAAAAAATAAAAATATTAACTACGCTTGTGGGGAGCGTAGTTGGAGTTTCCAAAAAAATTAAAAAAAAAATTTTAGGCAACTCCAACTACGCACCCCAAATGAGTAGTTGATATTTTTATTTTTTCTGAAACTCTAACTACGCTTCCCAAAAGCGTAGTTAGGGACTTTATCAACTACGCACGCGAAGTGCGTAGTTATGGTCACTAATAGAGATTTTCACCGGTACATTTAAAAATCACGTTTAAATTTGGTAAACGTATAATTTCTTAACATGAAAGGAAACAATCGTAATATCATTAATACTGCCTATATTATTATACAAATCATAACCGTTCATATACTTTAATTATATGGCTAATATTGGTTCTCATTTCTTACTGTAAAACAGGTTTTTACTTGAAAATATATATATATGTATATATATATATATATATATATAGATAGATAGATAGATAGATAGATAGATAGAGAGATAGATATATATATATATATATAGAGAGAGAGAGAGAGGGGGGGGGGAGGGGTTGACTATCATGTAAACAACTCTTACCATGTAAAATGAGAACAAAATGTATCCATTAAATAGATGGCTGAGATTAGACGATATTAAAGGGGAAAAAAATCGTATTATTAGTGGAAGAAATATTCGCCGGACTTGACTCTATATATTCGGCGGTATAGTCACACATATTCGGTGTTTACAAGTTCACATGGTAAGAATTGTTTACATCTGAGTCAGGATCTATATATATATATATATATATATATATATATATATATATATATATATATATATAGGGTTAGGTTCAAGTAAGAACGTGTTTTACAGTAAGAAATAAGAACACATATGTATCGTTGGATTAATTCACGGACGGATAAGATTTATCGCCTATATAAGGAAGCATTCATATTCATTTATTATAGTAATTTTGCATATGGTAACAATATTATACACGGATACGCTTACATGGAAACAAATATTGCTAATAACTAATTAATTGTGCACGAACCATCAATATCATTTATATATGCGTGAGTGTAGTCTAGACGTGCATTAGTAATGTGCATGTGCATGTGCCCAGAGTGTGTGCACTATTAGTCATGCAATTCATATGTGTCTAGACGTGCACTAGTAATGTGCATGTGCACGTGCCTAGAGTGTGTGCACTAGTGCACTACTAGTCGTGCACATTCATATGCGTGAGTGTTGTCCTAGAATGCACTAGTGTGCATGTACACGTGCCCCTTCCTATTCGTGCACATTGTAATGGTGTATTCGTGTTATGTAATAATATTCACATACATATGATATTGTTAAATGTTGAATTAAGCGTGCAATCGTAAATTCGGTAAGATGATTGGATAAACGATAAACCGAAAAATATATAATAATTTGGTAATAATTGGATCGTTAGCTAAATTAGGAAAATAGTTATATACCGTAACTCATATGGTAACATATAATATGACATTAAATACAACCTAAATATATATCTCATCATATCCGTCAAATGCATTAAATCGTGCGGTCTAAATCCGTTCTCATTTCTTACTGTAATACACGTTCTCACCTGATCCTTTTCCTATATATATATATATATATATATATATATATATATATATTAAATTTACAGTAAAAAAAACTAAGAAAAATTTTAAGCTATTAAAATATTAATAAAAATACAAAAAGGTATTCATAGGAAACGCGCCTTATTTTAGGGGAGTTTTAGTAACTTCCTGAACAAAATATCATGAACATCCCAAGAATTTGCAGCTAATTAATTATCCGATTGAAGAAAATTAATCTGGTAATTATAATTGTTATATCTAGACTGATTGAATCTCATGATTTGTTATCTTGTTAAAAAGTGTACTTAAATCTTTATATTGTAATGCCCAATATTAATTACCCAAATTTAAATACTTAAGACTTTAATGTACCCAAGACTTTTCGGATTATAATACCCAAATTTATTAATACCTAGTTTGATATTACCTAGTACCGAATTTGATATTACCCTTTTTGTTATCACCCAATGTTGTTTTATTCTGATTCTAGGTGTTTGTAGTTTTCCAAGGTAGTGGTGGTGCTCCAAGGTGATATCGTCAAACCGAAGAAGAAATATCAAGTTCCATCTATGAGAGTTGATTCGAAAGTCCTTAGGCGGCGGCGGATTGTCGTGAAACGACCGTACAAGAGAATTTGGATTTCGTTCTAAAATGAACAAAGAGTCAAAATTGAATTTTGTTCAAATTTGGACAAATAAATCAGATGCAAGGGAAGAGATTTTCATAATACCCAATTTTATGGACTATACATGAACTACACAAGAGAAATGGTTATTCGTGACAAAGAGTCAAAATTGGATATCGACAAAGAAATCATATATTGGGGAAGTGATTTTCATAATACCCAATTTTATTCCACCATAGCTTGATGTAGGTGATGGGTGTAACAGCCGGTTTTTGGTTGTCATTGCCCCCGCAGTGACAGTGGTCGCCCCAACGGCAAGTGATGTCTGCCACCGCCCCCGCGGTGACAGTAGCCGCCCCTGCGGTTAGCTGCGATCGCGGCAGGATCATCCCGGGAGTCCGGATGACCCCATATCATAAGATCTGCTTTCCTTTTTCGTTTATATCTTGTTTCCTTTCTTAGAAGATCCGATCTTCTATCTTCTAACCGGCTTTCCTCAAATCTTCTAACCTTAAAACGTCTTTCCTTCTCCTTCCTACCGTTCCCTATAAATTCTTGTATTCTCTTCCTTTTTCTATTTCTTGCTTACATTTCTTCAACCTCAAAAGTTGCATTCTTCTTCCCTTGCGAACCTTGTTGAATGCGTAAGTTTTCTTCCCTTTGATTCTCCCTCACATTCTTGAGCTTGCTACATCTTCCCTCCCTTCAGTTTCTTTTTCTTTTCGTTCTCTTCTTCTTCTTCTTCTTTTTCTTCTTCTTCTTCTTCTTCTTCTTCTTCTTCTTCTTCTTCTTCTTCTTCTTCTTCTTCAAGAATCAAGATCGAGTCTTGATTCTTGTTGGTCTATCTGTTGTTGATAAGTGGTTGTTCTCAGGCCCCCTTGGTTGAGTGTTGATGTGTATGTATCAAGGAATCGAGCTTTGACTCCCTTGTTGTGACGTGCTGTCAAAAGAAACCCCGACGCCACACTTTGTCAGGTCACCGCCCCCGCAGATCTTCCCCAGTGCCGCCGCGGTACTGTCTGGACGCCCTCACGGTGTTGTCTGCAGTAGCCGCGTCTTTGGTGAGCTACTTTCCTTCCTTGTTTCCCTCATTTCTTCCCTTGGCTTGCGTTGATGTTGTTGACCCTTGTGAGTCTGTAAGACTAGAGTTTATGACCCTAGCGTGTGGAGATCTCTTAGAGATCATGGAGACTAGAAGTTATAGACTTCAAGCAATCGTTCGGTTCTTATTCGTGTTGCCTTGTTTGAGCAGGCATTCCCTCCTTTCCTTCGGGAAACTAAGTTGTTGCTGACGATTTGAGTTTACCTTCGAGTGAGGTAGGTCCCTTGGACTTACTTAGCTGCGTTCCGTATATTGGATTGACCATTTTGGTGGTCTTTGTGTTCTTTATCGTTTTAACGGATAACCGGAATAGGATTGATCCTTGTATACCTAGCTTTAATTGACCCAAGTGTATTATAACCGGGTGGTGACCACTTGTCTAGTTCTATAGGAGACTAGGAGGTGCTCTTGTAACCAAGGCCCACAAGTAACGGATAATACTAATCTATTCCTGTCGGCAAACGGAAGCCGAGACGAATTTCATGAGATTCTCGTGTGAAAAAAGAAGTTGAATTAGTAATTGAATAACTTAATAATAGATGATAACTGGTTGAGTGTGAGCATGCTATATGTTTATATTACCTTATGTGTGTTTGTGCCTTTACTGTCTTTCTAATATCTAGAATGTTAGCTAACGGTTTATACCGGTGTTTTAGTTGTTGCTGAGCGATCCGGATGGTGTGGTCAGCCGGGCTTCCCGTACATTATAGGACGGGGTCGGATTTATATTTCTAGTGTTGCTTTCCCTTTTGTTTTAGCTCGGCTGCGAGTCTTAGACGTTTTTCTTTGTTAAACATTTGGTTTTATTAGAATTTTGGTTTTCATTTATTTGTCCCTTGTTGTAAGATCCGATGTTATCGTTGCTACTCTGAGGGTCAGAATCCATTGTGAGGCCCTAACCCGTAACGCTTCGAGTTCCTAGAACTTGCGGTGTTACAGTGGGAACAACGTGTTCTCGGCGGTGGCGGATTTGAGCTTTGTGGCTCGCGAGAGAGGGAGTAATTGGTTGTTGGAATCTAGATGTGTGAACAACGAGGAAGACAAAATGAATTTTAGAGAGAGGGGGAAGGCTTACCATAAATCAAAATATCGTATAATTACTCCCATAAAAAACGGGCTAATTTGGTTAATAGGCTTTTTTGAGTGTTTTTTTTTTTTGAAAAGTTAATGTATTAATTCAGAGAAGGGATTTACAAAGACCCGTCTAGGACGTAAGAGAAGTATATTCACAGCGAGGGACTAAAATGAGGGAACAAAGGGGCGGTTACAAGAGTTGAATTCCAAGTGTATTGGCCCATGAGATGGAGAGATCGGATCTATCCTTCCAGTGGTGAGAGAAGTGGTTCTTGGTTGCTTGGATAATATTGTGAGTGCAGGAAGCTTCATGGGTCAACATTTGGTTGAAAACCAAATCATTCCTACCTTCCAAATGTAGTAGACGAAGTTGATAATTGTGGCAATTTTGACGTTGGAGATGAGGTGGTGTTTGTGAGGGTTGAAAGAGGCGAGCCAATTCCAAATGTTGCTCATGTAGGGGAAGGGAGCGGGGATTCGCAGCCACCTGGAGATGAGATCGAGAGTGATAGAGGCGAAACGGCAGTTGTGGAATAGGTGCATCTCGTCTTCAGGTTTGTCGTTGCAAAGGTGGCAAGTATCACGTTGAGTGATGTTCCAGGCAAGTAGCTTAACGAGGGTGGGTAGTCTCTGATGAGCAGCGATCCAGGCGATAAAACTACTCTTGGGGTGTTGGTCTTCTTCCAAATGTTGATGTATAGGTGGGGTGTTGTTAGGGGGAAGCGTGGTTTCAGGAAAGAATAGGCGGAAGTAGTGGAGAAGTTACCGTTTGGCTTTTTTGTAGTTGAGATGAATGATATACCGTTATGGGATCTCTGGGTGTGCAAAATCAAATCTCTGACCTTCAGAAGTGAGTTCCAGGAGAAGCTGTGTTTGTAGTTTGGCTCGCAAGTCCAAATAGATCGGTCCTTGAGGATGTTGTTGCTGACCCAAGAGGACCATAGATCGAGCATGGGAGGGAGAGAGTTGAGTTCAAATATCAGTTTAGACATACAAGCTTTGTTCCAAGCTAAAAGCTCCTTGAAGCCAATCCCGTCGTCAGCCTTAGGGTTGCATACTGACGACCAGGCAATCAATGCTCTATGACTTGAGTCCTTGCCCGACCAAAGGAAGGAGCGAAGCAATCCAGTGATCTTCAGAATGATCTTATGGGGGATGGGAAGCAAGGAACACCAGTAGTATTGGAGTAGAATAAGTATAGAAGAGATGAGTTGTTGTCTTCCGGCGTAAGATAGTTTTCTAGCACTCCAAGTATTGATTCTTTGTGTGATCTTGTTGATGAGCGGGAGGTAGTCTGCGTTCTTAAGCCTTTTGCTGCCGATAGGAATGCCCAGATAATTGAAGGGTAGGGTGCCAATGGGAAGGCCGGCAGAGGACACAAAAGAGTTGTGGTCCTGGGGTTCAATACCACCAATGAAGAGAGAGGACTTGTTGACGTTAATGTGCAATCCAGAGTAGTTCCCGAAGTGAGTGAGAGTGTTTTTGAGTGTTACTTTTAGTAATTAGCCCATTTAGTTTTTTAATTAGGTAAATATACTCCAACCCTTTGTATTTTCTCTCAAACTCTAAACACTCTTCTCTTAAGGGGTACATTTACTAAAAATAAAACTAAAAAAAGCCTAGTAAACCAAATTGTTTCAAAAACTATTTACAGTTAAAAAATGTTATAATTAAAGAGGGGTCTAGTTTGTAGTTCAGTTAAAAAAAACATTTACCTCAATTATCTCTTGTAATTTCTTCTTATTTGTAAAGTGTTGTGTGGAATAATGAGAAAAAACATAATTCGAAAAACAAAGAACGAAAGATATGCCACATAGATATAGTGTTTCACCCAATAGTAATTGTGCACACTTTATAATTTCTATATATTTTATTGAGGATTTCGGATTTCTGATAAACATAAAGATAATTGGAGACATAAGAAACGCTACTAAATCCCCACACTTCGTCCTTCTAAATGAATATGCGAAGTCTCACATTCAAGGCATATCAAGAAGTAGAAACAAGATCATCCAATTCCAAAACATAGAAATTCGATCAGCTTCCCAACTATAATATCTGCAACTTGTAGTTTCTGTGTTGAACCCAAGTGTTGAAGTATTCAAGAACAAAGCCGATTGGTGGAACTGAAAATTGTATGGCCTGTAGTTTCTCTACTAAGGGTCCATTTGATAACCACAAGCTTATTGTAGCTGAAGTTGAAGCTGAAGATGATTGTAGATGAAGCTGGAGTTGATTGAGTAGGTGAAATAAGTAGCTGATTGCACTAGCTGATTTTTTATAAGCTTGTTGATTGTTTGGAAACTATAAGCTTATTGAAGTTGATATAAACATAAAATTACGAAAAGGGTCATCATTTGTAATATATTTCATTTGTAACTTTTTTAAAAAGTATTAAAATGAAGATTATAGTTATACAATATTATAACAACTAGATAATAAGAAAATTATACAATATGACTAAAATGTCAAGCTGGTCACATAAAGTTATAAGTTGGTTTTAAAAAATTAAGTTTATAAGTATTTTTTTTAATAAATATAAGTTATTACCTAAAATCAACATTGCATGATCTTAGAAATAAAGGAAAAAAGATATATCTAATAAACATAAAGTCTTAAATTAAATACCTACAACCCACAAAATTTAAAAAAAAACATCATAATTTATAAGTTTAATTTAAGTTATCAAAACATATTAAATAAATTATATTTACTTATAACTATTTCATTTATGGCCCATAGGTTATGTGAAAATAATATTTAATAATTAATTTAAAACTTTATTTATTTAATTTTTAGTTTTTATATTTGAGAAATGATTGTACATTAATAAGTGATTTTAAGCAATTTGTTAGTAATTGTCTTATTTCCTTATTATATTGTGTTTTTGCCATAAGATGAATTATTTGCTTCCTTTTTTCTTTTTGCATTATGGTGCAGTTACTACAAAACTATAGAGAAATAAACTTCTGTTTCATTATTGATAGAATAGTAGTAGTAGTACTTATATAGGTTGAATTTTCTTAAATTAAATACATACTACCTATAATAGAGATATTGTGTACATTGTGAATGATCATGAAGATCAAGAGAATAATGGAGCTCTATTACTAACAAAAATATCTTTCTTGACTTGACCTGATGCATAACCTCAACAACAACTACAAGGGCATTGCACCATAAACACTGCTACTAAGTTAATTAGAAAAATCAGATTGGTGTATATGATATACATAATCAAAGTCTGCATAATACAGTGATACACACAATCTAAAAATATTGCAACAAAGTAATTATGCAATATATTACAACTCACATACAAGCCAACCAAAATTGTATACCTCTCCTGCTTTCTGAAATGAAAGCGAACACCAAAATAGAATGCAACATAAAGCAACCATGAAACCATTGTGAACTGCAACTAGTGGCACAAGGGTGAAGAAGAACTCAATATTCTGGATAGCACAAATCTAAACAACTCAATTGTTTTGACAACATAATTTTTTGGAGGGTTACTATACATTAATTAAGAACAATCAACCAACTACAAGTGTCAAAAAAAATAATATTGAAAATAATTATTTTCTTCCCAATTATATCAATTAAGAACCCTATCTCCCTCCTATTCCCACAATTTCAAAAAACAAATCCCTAAGAAAATCCCACAAAATGGATTCAGTTAACTTTGTTCTTCAATTCGCATTCAATCAATCGGGTCAAAGCTACAAATGCCAATGATTCGAACCCAAATTTGAGATCTGCTAACAATTATGTTGTGATTGTAAAGATTTGAAGTATCAACTAATAAAATTGAATAAAATTGGCATAATCATACTTGATGGAAGACGCCAATTTGAAATGAACCCTAGAAATTTGAGTGCATATTCACGAAGAAGAGAGGATGGAGGTTTACCTGTTTCAAGCAAGACCATAGATGAATGAATGTGCATAATGGCAAGAATTAGGGTTCATACTTGTATCGAGCAGCTTATCGAATTTGTCAAAGAATGGCAAGAATTAGGGTTATACAAAACAATTAACAAATTACAATAAGCAAGATTAAAGAGGGTAATCTGGGGCGACATTTGCATAGCTGATATATTTTTATTTTACTCCATGCTTTGAGTGCAGATCAACAAAAGAAGAAGATATGATGGAGGGTTCATACCTGTATCGAGCAACGTATTAACGAATTGGGAAAAGATACTTTGTGAGAAGCCAAATAATCTAAGGGCATTTTGAGGACAAAAATTTCCATATGCTCTATAAGCTTCCCCATTTCATCAGCTAACATAAGCTTCATCATCTGATATATATATATATATATATATATATATATATATATATATATATATATATATATATATATATATATATATATATATATATATATATATATATATATATATATATATTATATATAAGCTGAGGATGTCGAACACACGAGGAAATTGGTACAGTGCTCCCAACAGCTGTCAAGTCAGCCATAAGCTCCATCAGCTAGTATAAGTTGGTTCCCAAACGGCACATAACTAAATTATGTGTGGCTTGTAGTTGCATTTTGCACATTGGCTTCAATTTATGTATTTCCCTTGCCCATCTCAATATTTTTTCATATGCCTTTCTCTTGTTAGATTCTTCAAACCAAACTCCTTAACGCATCAATCCACAACGAGCACAATCCATCAAATTTACTTGAAGTAAATACTCAAGAAAAAATGTCATCAAATCATATCTCGATATGACTTTGTCCCTGTTAATATACTTTGGAAGAAAAATGAAAGCTAAAAATATTAGCCTTGACCAATCGTTCCAAATATTTTTGTTTCTTTTGGCATCAAATGAGAAATTTTAGTAATGCGTGAGAACTTTTGTCACACTTTTATATTCCGTCTTTAAGTTGCATTATTTGATGTTTAAGTATTATTTTGACGGCGGATCGAGTTTATCTGCTTGGAAGGATCATGGATGTATGATTAAACTTAAAATCTCTTGGCGAGTTCTAATACGAGGTTTTTTTGTTCATAATGAAAAGTGGTTCGATACATTAGACAACACGCCGTTTAGAGGAGCAAAAGGTCAAAAAAGATCGGCAGACCGACTAACCGTCACGCAGAATCATCACAAAGGGAAAAAAAGAAGAAAGAAAAGGTACACAAAAGTACATCAAGAAAGCCCGGAAATATAGAAGTCTTAAAGAAAAAGGAGGACGATTTAGTCAAAAGGGAAGCAGCGAGCACAATATCCGTCGAAAGAAGTACACATGTAGAAAGCCGGGGGAAATACTGTGACACCTCAGACTTGGACTCGAAGTTCCTTAAACTTGGACTCGAAGAAGAACCATTAAATGTCGATGACAAATCTACGTCCCATCTATACAAACAACTCGAAATACCACAAAAAATAACTTCAATCTTTAAATTTGATAAAGAGCCAATTTTTTTATTTGTTGTGTTGACAGTAAGTATAACACTCATGAAACATAACACTTTCATGAGCCATAAAAAGCCAATCCCCCCTCCCTTTTATAATTAGATTGATGATGAAAAAACAGAAAAGAGGAAAAAGACTAAATAAAAAAAACTTCAGCTGCATACGATGCACGGATGCCAGCAAATTTTTATATTTAATTTTTTTCCCTTTCATTTTATCCTTTGAATTTTTCTAATATTTTGTTCGTGTTCATGGGGGATTTTAGATCCAATAATGGTATCCCAAATCCGCTTGCGACTTAATCGACATTCAAACCATAATGATCCTAATTAAGTGAGAAAAGGATATTAATGTTGATGTTTGAGAGTGGGATCAAGAGCCATACTCTTCATCACTGAGCCGAGGAGCCAAATCAACATCGGCCATGGTTGATTTATACAAGAGTAAAGGTGAGTACATCTAAATAAAACACAGAAGCAAAAGAGGGAGGAAAGATAACATTCCAACCGGTTGTTGAAAACACGACTCTCGTTTCAAAATTTTATATTTGAACAACAAATTTGGTTCATAGAAACAAAATTAAGTTGGTTGAGAAGGATTAATGGATCTAGAGAAAGAAATCCATCTTCGAAAAACAGAGTTGAACGGATCTATAAAGAGCTGTATCTGTCTTCAAGATCTCGTTTGGATCAAAGAAAAACACAAATCTTGACATTTACAATCTTGTGCGGTGTTGGATTTAATCTTGTGTAGTAAAGAATCAATTTTTTTTTTTATCTTGGTGAAGCAAACACTCGTGAACAGGTTCTTAAACCCGTCGATTGACCAAAGGTGGTCAAGACAAAGAAACTCCATTGAAGAAGATTCAATGAATTTTCATCCAATCTTTTTACTACAACAACAAGTTGTAAAGAGAATACATGGAGGTTGTCAATTCATTTAGATTGTAGAATGGAGTTGCCATGGTGGTGGATGAAGGGAGTCATTCCTAGGGTTTTGAAGAGTTTTTTTGAGTTGGAAACATAAAATTAAAACCGAGATTTTATATACTAAATTTTGACGGATCTAAATTAGATTCCGGAAGTAGTTCTATTGCATACGTAATTTGAGACCTCAATGGAAAAGTCGTAAGCCTTGAAAAAAAAAAAAAAAAAAGAAAAATATTCAACTCGGTCTTAAAGGTTGAAACTTTTCTCCTAAAACAGGTCTTCACGAGACAATCAGATTACAAATTAAAAAGATCGAAATCGAAGGAGACAACCTATATGTTATTAAGTCATACAAAGGTTGTTCGAGTTGCCCCTAAAGATCGAGATGTTTCTTTCCGACTCCAAGCTAGACCTCCGTTTCTTTGACGAAGTTCATAATAGACATGTTTTCAGAAAAGTAAACTGTGTTTCTGACCGAGTGACCCATTTGGGAATATCGACACCCAACACCAATTTTTCTGATCGTGAACTTTGTGTTCTCATCCGTAAAAAGTTTTTAGTATGGACTACCTCTAAAAGATAATCCACCCTAACCTCTTTCCCTTATAAAAAAAAATAAATTAAGATAGCTTTTTTTTTCTCTAACACGAGTTTTTTTACTATGGCTCTCTAGGAGTTTCATGTACACTTTCATAATTAACGCATTATTATCGCATTACTTTTTACTCATATTACATAGGGGGATATTAAGGGCACGGCGCTCGATTTCGTATACGCACCACGTAGACGTAATGCGTGACCGTGAAGGTCACGCATTACGTCTACGTGGATTTATGACCGTTGAGATTCGAACGTTGTAATCCGAACATTGTAATTCGAACGTTGTAAAAGTGACCGTTGTAATTTGAACGTTATTGATTTCATTTGGTTATATAAAGATAGTAATAGAAGAGGTGAAAAACGCTCACAACATCTTCGAAAAAACAACACAACATTTTCTGGAGAACAGCTGCGAGAATGTCAACACACGAGGATGATGAAGTGATGATTCCGTTCGACGATACAAAATTTAGTGATCCAGACGAGTTTCTTCGGCATTTCGAGGTAAGTACTTTATAACCGAAAATATAGAAAAACTAGAATTGTTGTATATAATGTATTTTTAAGTTAGATATATTTGCAATTAATTATGAAACATTTATTATAATTCGTGTTTTTATTATTTGGAAATTAGTAAACCGAAAATTAGAAATTTTATAGTTTTTTTTTCTATGTGAACTAGGATCTTCCGAATTATTCTCGTGACGAAGGGAGTGATTATTCGCGAATGTTTGAAATTCGCGGTTTTTTCCATGATCGCGAGACGATGGTGGATTGGGCTCGATTCATGGGAGGAACCATGAACATGGTGTTGGTTACTAGTAGGTCGTGGAGAAATTCTTGGGGGTTCGTTACGTTTCGTTTGACATGCGAACGTTTTGGAGCCCCTCGTAAGAAGAAAGATGTGGATCCTGATACCGAGTCATCTTCTAGCCGAGCACAGAATTCAAAGAAGGATGAATGTTGTTTTGAGCTTGAGGGCGTACAAAGCGAGGCTGAGAAGTGGACGTTGCATGTTATAAATGGAGTGCACAATCATACACTTCCCGAGCAGTTGAAAGGACACACATATGCTAGGAGATTGACGGAGAAACAATTTCGGAAGGTGGGACGTGAGCTTGGGTCGGGTTTCAAGCCGAGAAATATATTGAAGTCAATAAAGTTAGATGATCCATACAACGTCAGCACAATCGAACAAATATACAATATTGAATGAAGATTAGGAAGCTACAAGCCGAAGGACGGAGTCCTCTCCAACAAGCACTACATATTTTAGAGGAGCGTCGTTATTACGTAAATGTGAGAAGATGCTCGGAATCGGAAGAAATTTCAGATTTTTTCATCATGCATCCGGATTCAAGACATCTCCTCAACCTATTTCCTTATGTCATCATAATGGACACGACGTACAAGACGAACGAGTAAGTTTTAATATACATGTTATTATGATTTTTTAATTTTTCATGTACTTTTAGTTTAATATAAATGTAAACTCATAATATATCCTATATAGGTACAAGATGCCGTTGTTAGAGATTGTCGGTATCACTAGCACGAGGTTGACGTTTGCAATAGCATTTGTTTTCATGGCCAAGGAAAACACCAATCATTACGAGTGGGCATTACGGAGACTCCGACATGTGTGCGGAAATGTTACACCGGGGGTGATTGTGACGGACAGAGAGCTAGGACTCATAAGTGCCCTCGGTGTTGTTTTTCCGGATGTGAAGCACATGATTTGCACCTTTCATATAAAGTGCAACATCCAACATAGATCTTGGGCGGTGACTCGGTCAAAGGAATTACAAGCTGTTTTTGCATCACACTACCATGCTCTTATTGAATCTAGATCTCCTGAGAGTTACGAGCATCGTTTGGGTGAAATGAAAGTGCATTGGCAAGCGTATCCGAGGTTGATGGAGTATTTGGAAACTACATGGCTAATCCCCTACAAGGAAGCAATTGTTCGATATTGGTGCGACTTGCATCTACACTTTGGCACGAGGACAACGAATGCGTAAAAACTTATTTTTATATTGTTTGCAATTGTTTTCTAATGTTTGTCTTGTAGATTAATTTATTGAATTGATATTGGTTGTTAGGTGTGAGTCAGCTCACTCATTGTTGAAGGGTACATTGCGTTCTACCGTTCAAGGATTTCAGTTGGTGATGGAGAACATTGACTTGATGGTAAATGATCAGATTGATAAGATTCAAGCGTCAATAGAGATGTCACGTGAGAGGATGTTGTTGGCTGTGCGTGTGCCTATATTTGATTTGCTCCGAAATAAAGTAAGCAACGAGTGCTTCTTGGAGTTGTTGGAGATTTACGAGAAGGCAAAGCAAATTAGAAGCTTGACAACATGTAAGGATTCATATTGGAGGGAAGCTCATGGATTGTCTTGTACGCACGAGTTCTATATTGCTATTAGGCATCGGGAGCCAATACGTTTGGATCAGATTCACCCTTATTGGAAGCAAGTACGATGGGAAAAATTGAATCCGATGCATGAAGAAGAGGTTGTCCATATTGATCCATACATGGAGTCACTCAATGACTTTAGGGAGCAATTGGACAAGAATTTGCTTCCGAGAGATGTGCTTGAGCGGATAGCTTCATCATATGAAGATATTACAAGTCCGGGCAATTCAACGTTGAGAGTACCATAGCAGAAAGTCAGAACTAAAGGAAGACCACCAAAGTACGGCATTCTTTCAACAAGGAGAGAACCAAGTCGGTTTGAACATGGTTCTGGATCGGCACGTCCACGTCCTCGAGGTCGTCCACCTAAAGCAAGACAACATGTGGAAGTTAAAGTGGAGGAGCCCGAGCCTGAAGAGGCCAAAGTTGAAGTTAAAGTTGAGGAGGTTGAGCCACGTGGTAAGAAAGGCACCACCAGACGTTCTAAGAACTCTCGGTTCAAGGGTGATCAGATGCAGAAGTTCATGAAACCCTTCATCCTTTCAGCCTATGATGTTAAAGGAGATGGGCATTGTGGATTTAGATCTCTTGCCGTGGTTTCGGGATACTCGGAAGAAGATTACTTGATTGTTAGAAGGGAAATGGCTACGGAGTTGTTGATGAGAAAGGACTTGTACGCACGTGTGAGTATTTTTTGTCGATAAACCCTTCATCCTTTTCTTTGATTTACTATATTTTGTTGATAAAATGATAAATTTCACTAATAATTGTTTTTTTTTGTCAATAGTCGGCGGTAAAATGGACGGTTGATGAAGTTATCGAGGCCACTTGGTGGACTGATCCTATACCTTGTGGGCCGGAGAATTGGATGAAGTGTCCACTTGTTGCAACATTAGCAGCGACATATTACCGGTGTGCAGTTGTTATACTTGGCTCTACCCCCGAGACATGTTTACCAATTGTTGCAACGGTTGAGAACCAAGAACCTCCAACAGAGATTCGTGCAATAGCGTGGGTCAATGGCAATCACTATGTACCCGTAAGTTTTCTTTCTTTCTACACCACTTATATCTCATATATTTTGTTACTTTTATTCAAGGATGACAAATAAAGGTAATCAATTTTTCATTTGGCAATCATCTTTCGTTAGGTTTGGCTTAAACCAGACTCTCCATTACCACCTTTGACCCTTCCATGGAGGCGTGGACATGATTCTAACGTTGATGGATGAGATGCACACTTCCGTGATAGATTCAAGATGTACGACGACCTCCGGCGCAAAGAGTGTCCTAGAGAAGTGTGGGTCAATCTCGTATCTTATTCAGACATTTCAGAGTGATATGTTATATGTGTTTCAAGGTTTCATTTGGTTGATGGATGTTTGTATTGTAAGGCAAGCTTATGAAGTGATAGTCAATCTCTTAATCTTTTCTTCTTCGTCGATCCTAACCATTCTTCTCTTCTTCTTCGGAAATACTAATGGATGATTCGTTGCTACTAGCTATAACTACAATGCTCCACTTGATGAATATTAAGGAATGGATTCATTAAACTTCATAAGCTTCATAAGCTTCAATAAACTTGTAAGCTTCAATAAACTTTCAAGATAAATATATGGAGCACATATGAAGTGAGATAAATGGAAAGGAGACAAATGAAGATTCAATAAACTTCATAAGCTTCAATAAACTTGTATACACCAAAAGTTAAAATAAATGACATGTATGTCCTCCATACTACAAAATGTAAAGTACATCAATCTCGTCTCGGCTGTGTCGTCCTGACCTGAGATGGTGCTATATGAACGTTCTGGCCAACAGACTCGTCGTACATCGTATGTATGTCCTCCATAGTCACTGAGCCACGACTAATAATATCCCGTAGGCGGGCCTGAATAATGTGTAGCCTCTGCATTGGAAAATAAAGTTGTCAGTTAAAGGTAAAGCATAATACTTTAAAACTTTAAAGATAAATATATCAGCACATACCCGGGTATCTGAAACAGGGACCGGAGGAGGACGATCTACCGGTGGAGACTGCATAGCTGAGCCAGGAAGGAGAAATGGATGGCACCGCTCGCTAAACCAGGACATGTAGTCCTCAGATACTGTCCATGGTAAAGGGGCCCTAGTCTGACCCTGAAGCGCAAATCTGCTCGCCTCCTCGTGTCTATCATCCCAGCGATCATCTGCGCCATGGAATCTCACCCTATACCCTCTACTGCCAGAAGCGGGGCGCTGCTCCAAATAAGGGACAATCCTCTGAAGTGGGATCGTCTGAATGTACCCAAACTGTCGGAGGACTCAATCCGGCATATATGCCTCGATGATATCTCCTATTTGGATCGTCCCTCGGTACGTCGACACAGCAAACTCGCCCTCAAAATCTAACACTCTATCGCTATATGGCATGAACTTGATGACCTCCGCTCTCATCTGATCTAACTGTGAGCGCAAAGATCTCAGCCTCTCAAGAGTGGGTGCTGGTGTCCTCGGAACAGACAGTCTAGAAGCCCATATGGCCGATCCATGACGTCCTGGATCCTCTGCCGCTGAACAGCCCAAGGACGGGAAGTGGGCATAGATCCAGAACTGTAAATATTAAAGTAAATGAAAGATGTTATTAGTAAGAATAACAAATGAAAAATCTTATCTAAAGTGACTAATTACAATGAAAGTTCTTACCTGTAGAAATGATGTACATCCTCTTATCGTCTTCACCTTCAGTCGTGAGGCATCGCCCAACATACTGTAGGTAAAGTCCAGATTTGTCATTTTATCATAACAGTAACAATAAGAATTTATTAGGTATTGAAGTAGAGTGATAGTTATACGTACAAGTACAAGTACGCTAACACGCCGAGCATAGTCTCCAGTCCGGCCATGGTCTCGCACTAAGTCGATCATCCAAGGTCGAATCTTGTTCGTCGATTTATCAACGAACAAGGATGAGCCTAAAAAGAAAAGAAGAAATACAGATGCCACCTCCTCAGCTGGGGTAGCTGGGTCGCGCCGAATGGCATCATACGCAGTCCTCAACAAGTCCACTGGTAGAGTTGTCTGGTGACTCCTAGCCTCCACCTTTGATATGTGAAATGTATCACTCAGCCACCTAACCCTATCTCGTGCCAGGATAGGTGTGACCATGGCCTCTCCATCAATCCTAATGCCTAGGATGACGGCTACATCGTGCAGGGTGATGGTCATCTCACCCCAAGGTAGATGGAAGCTACTAGTCTCTGGATGTCAGCGCTCCACAAATGCATGTATGAGGGCGTGGTCAACTCCAGCAAACGAGACGTCTAGCAAACCCATCAATCCACTCTGAGATGCTAAAGCAAACCAGGAAGTAGGGTCCGCTCTATCAGCGTCGGAAATCCATCTACTGAGTGTCTGAATGTGCTCTATCCGCCGTAAAGCTGTCATCGGCCTCCTGTAATCCTCCTTCATAACACAACGAATATTCAATTAAACGTTTTATTAATTTAGTTTTTGTAAGATAATGTGTTGTAATTGTGATTAGTTATCTACCTCTCCCATCCAGACACCTCGAGCACGGTGTCCGGCATAGCAAGTGAGCACATCGCTGATCAATGGTGCCCCTGTATCAGCAACTACATGCCCCCGATCAGCCGGTACAAATGGCTCCTACTGCGGCGGTACTACAAGATCTGCAGTTGGAGCATCAAAGTCAAAATCTCGCTGCTCGGTATGATCGCCAACCGGTGGCTCTACCTGCTCCTCAGCAGAAATATCTGCAGCTGTCTCCATGTGCTCGTCAGCAGTAATATCAGTAGGTGGCTCAACCTGCTCGTCAGCAGTAGTATCAACGCGCTCGCCAGCTGTGGGATCTATCTCCCCTGCCTGTACAGAAGGACGGGCCACATCCTGGTCCGAGTCAGATCCATATGTCGGTGGTGGAAGAACCTCCCGAGGGAGAGCCGGAGATGCATATAAGATGCATGGTCTCTGTGGCTGCTGTGGTGGTGGTGTGTCGGCAGCCGAACCAGCTACCTAGGACCTCCTCCCCATCGTAGCCCTCGCGGTGGCGAGACCATCTCTACGAGCCGAGGCCGTGGGACGCCTCCGTCTATGTCTTTGCATGGCCTGTAATATCTATATTTGATATTACAAGCCAATTTAATTAATTTTCTTTTATTTAGTTTCCTTTACTTTCATTTAAATTGAATTTAAAAGAAACTAAAAGAAATTAAATAAATTATAATTACATAAATAAAATTAGGGGGAAAAAGTAAAGGTAGAGATTTTAATTTAATATATTTTTAATCTATTTTATTTTATATATTTTTAATCCATCTTATTTTATATTAAAATGGATAAACTAATTTAATAAACTAATTTCATTTTCTTTTATTTAGTTTCCGTTAATATATTACAATTAAATTAATTAGATATATTTTTATTCCATTTATTATGAATTAATATACATTAATTAAGATTATATAATATTAATATATTTAATACAATATTTCTAATCCATTTTATTTTAAATTATAATGGATAAACTAATTTAATATATTTAATATATTACAATTAAATTAATTAGATATATTTTTATTCCATTTATTTTGAATTAATATACATTAATTAAGATTATATAATGTTAATATATTTAATATAATATTTTTAATCCATTTTATTTTAAATTAAATTGGATAAACTAATTTAATATATTTAATATGTTATAATTAAATTAAATAAATATATTTTTATTTAATTTAATTTGTATTTATTATTCTTTAATTAAATTAATTATATGCATTGGAATGCATTAAAGGATGAACAGTGGCTCCACGGTTTCGCAATGCGTGACCGTGGGAGCACTGTTCATCTTCTTCGATAGTCCGTCATTGAAGGCGGACTGTCGAAGCTCCATATCCCATTAATTCAACAATCTCTCTTCAATCAACCTAAAACTAACTAATTCAACAACAATCTAACCTATTCATGTCCATTTCATGCTCAATTACGAACCGAAAAGTGAAAAACGAAAACCGAGCAAAAACCGAACAAAAACCGAACAAAAATCAAACGATACCTCTCTCGGGTCGTGTTTCCGCTTCTGAAATGGCCTTCCTTCGTTACCGTCTTTGTCCATTGTTGATTTTGTGTCAAATGGTGCTTGATTCGGCTTTGGCCTCCTTCGTCGCCGTCGCTGTTTCCGAAATTTTTTTTTTGAATGAAAGCGCTTACGGGATCTCATTCCGTAAGCGCTTTTAGGGCATAAAGGGTCACGCATTCGCAAAGCGTGAACGTGACCTCACGTTCACGCTTTGCGAATGAGTCGTGCAATACCTAAATCCTGAACCGTGCGAATACGAGTTCCGTATTACATTTCATGTTCATGTTTTTTGATGTTTTTTCTTAATATTTTTCGTCGTTCAATGCATAACAATTCACCTGTCTTTCGTTATATGGTCTCTCCATATGCTAGATTTGTCTATGACATATATTCTTTTTATCATAAAAAAGAAAAGAAAGATCTTTTCGTTTTGAGAACAAAATCATTAAATGAATCTGTATGGGCATATCGACGAGAAAGATCAAGAAGACACCAGAAAGCTTAAATTCTAGACTCCACTTGATATCTCCATCTTCTTCCAAGTGGCGAGTTTCTATTCTGCAACTTAAATGTCCATACGTAAGCTCTTTCACACCCGTATATATATATATATATATATATTCCTTAATAACAACCACTTTCAATTCCATAAATAATTCTCATCTCCCGGAATGGCGTTATTATTAGGTATGTTTGGTTGCTTATCAGAGAAGACGAGTGGTGGTAGCAGAGTTGGATGTGATAAAGGGGATGGAGATCATCGAAAGCTTCCTAAAGAAGTCGACGACAACAAGACCAAGAAGCCGCCTATTCCGGTGACCTATTTCCCGGTGGGTTCGCGACTCTCGGTCCTATGATCATCATCCATCTCACTTCTCATAGTTATATGTATAGCTAGCTTGTGGGTTCGTTTGTATGAGTTGTATATCTTCATTTTGTGGGTCCTATTCACGTGTAAGTGATTGACTTGTAAGTCGAATGGGCTTTTTGGCCTCTTACTCTCACCAAGTACTTTTAGGCTTTCAGCATACGTTAATGCGCATTTCGGAGTTCACGAAAAATCATCCCTTCCTTTACTTCTTTGTTTTTGCACAAATTCACTATTATAAAAACAATATTCTATAAAACAACCGATTATCATATCATCACTTGCTTAATCAAATATCATTATATACTACGTACTTGAAAACTATAGTGTTAACCCTATATCTTTTGTAATATATTCTGACATTGTTTTTCGTATAGTTCTCCAACAAGGAAAACAAAATTCTAAATACGAGTTTTCGTCTAGACAAACAAATTCGATTTAGCTGAAATTTTTTAACAAAAGATTAAAATCGGAATAATTGAACCCATTTGAGTCCAACCAAGTCTCGGACGAATCGGTTGAACCAATATTAATAAAAAAATATTATGGAAAAACATGTACAAGATATCTACGATGTTTTGTACACATATATCAGTATATCACATGCATGTCTTCTATTATGATTTGGTCAATAATGTTGGAATAATCAAATTCCCTAAACCGTGAATCAAATTCCCTAAACCATGAACGCAAGGATCAATCATGTTAGGGTTATTAAGGAATCTAGAATTACATATCTGGTTCAATAGTAGCAATCAGATCAACCTTAGTACGGAATCTACGATCCGAATGAGCGTCGCAGGTATGTAGTCTTCCTCAGTCAAACCTCTTAGGGTTTTTATAGGTTTTCTCTCTGATGGAAAGAGAATGGAAAACCGCTGATTGATTTGACGTATTGGGACCATAACCTAATAACGTTTATATAATGACCTAATAGAATCTCATTTAAGCCTAGTGGGCCAAAATCTGGTATCCACTCATTAAGCCCATACCGCTTAATTAAAGTCTACGAGCTTTACTCGATTGAATCACTTTTATTAGTCCGCTGATATATTTAGTCATATAAAACCTATTGTAACACCCCAAGTTTTTGGAACTCGGGGAGCTACTGGTTAGGACCTCACAGTGGGTCTCAATCTCGGTTTGACAACCACTTAACTAGATCTTACAACAAGCCACAGATAAATAAAAACCAGAAATCATGAAATGTTTAACAATGTCGTGAATGTGACTAGAAACACTAACAACCGGTAATAATAATATCTCACAATTTGAGAACATGAAAAATTCATAACTGAAAGACCAACAATAAGAAAAGACTGCAACCCGTCCTATCAAGTACGACACCCCGGCTGACCACTCCCTTCCGTATCACTCGACATCCGCTCTAACCTGTGGCAAGTCTAAACAACAATATAACAGTTAGCTAACTAATCAAATATAAGCACAGTAATAAATAGCACAAACAGATATAAGGAAATATAAACACTCAACATGTTGGCACACAATCCAGTTATTATAAGATAACATAGATGATTCACTTCATCCCGTTTTAAAAGTTGTGGCACGAGAAATCTCAAGATTTCTTGCCTCCTTTCCTTAACCAACTGGTGATGGTTTGACACACCTCCGCCGGTGGCGTCCCTGCAAACCAAGTATGGACTAGTCCCGAAAGAAACCCCCAGCGCCCTCGGGCTAACTGAGCAGAATGCCACCGCCCGATACTCCTAGGCCATATATATAGGTCGTCGATAATTAGTATTAAATACACTTATACACACATCATTATTAAATACACTTATACACACATCAGGTCTCGACTCTCTTAATCACACCTCGATCTATAATTGTAGACACTCAGTTGCCTGTCAAAGGAGGCAAGTGGATAACCATATTTCCTAGGTACTTAGAAGTCTAAGACTTCTAAGATGTAAGATCCTATCAGAAAAGAAACTACTACAATACACATTTAAGGTAAAATGACTACTTTACCCTTGGTCCCGAAACTTCTAAAAATCTTATAATTTATGCTTAAACTCTTATTTGGGATTAAAAAGCCATATTCTAACTCTTAAGGATGAGTTTGGGTAGAAACTAGAAACAACACATTTTTCCTACTTTCTAAAAAGTGACTAGGATCCAACTTTGGCTCCAAATATGAAGCTCAAATAAATTTATAAAAATTCTGATAAAAATCTCTAGGTCTCCTATGATATGCATTCTACTCATAGAAACAAGAATTTTTTAAAACTGTTCAACCATCAATCCTACAAAAATCTCTAAAGTTGGTTACAATACCCAAAATTTCTATACTTTGCCAATATTTCCTCTACTGGAAAAACAATCCAACTACTCTACTTTGGGACCTGATAATTTCTAATCCGACCGTTCAATCATTTTCAAAATTTAACACATTAAACTACATATATCTATCTACGACCTATCAAAATTTCAACGGTGGATCTTCAATCTAACGCCTTAAAATTTATCTCCAAGATTGGCAGTTTCCAATCTTCAAAACTGGAAAAAAAGAGTTTATTTAGAACAGGTCCTTGGGTCTACCATTCCTGATAGCACAACTCAGAAACTAACTCTACCTACACTATCTTGACTCAACACTCATAGACAACAACTAATGCTAAGCATCCTAACCCATCATCTATACAATCCAAGGGCCTAAACCAACTACTTCCCTCTCTTCTACATAACATGACAGCAAGTGAAAAAAATGGGTAACTTACTCAACAACAGATCGCTACTCAAGTCATGGACAGGAAGAGGTTACTCTCGATTTGTTATGAGCAGGGAGGAGGAATGGACTCACCAGATTGATAGGATGCACAGGTAACGTCTACAAATCAGGAGTGGGGCGGCTGGACTACTGTGGCGAGGCGCGATATCAGCTTGTTGGGGGTCCAAGAGAGCGTCCAGTCTGTAGTACATATGGGTTAGATTGGTACAGAGGGCTGGTTCCACTACACAGACAGGGTCTTACCGGTTGGTTGCGATGGGTGTGCACAGAGAGAGGCTTGCAGTCGGTTTGCCCCCTTGATCGATGTGTTGCTCCGACTGGCGCTAGGAAGGGCTACTGTCGTCGGTTGAGTTGCAGAAGGGCTAAGGAGAGAGCGTAGTGTGGGCGTGAGAAGAGGAAGCAATCGATCTGATGGCGTGAAGGAAGGCACGATCTGGCTCTGCTATTGAAGGAAGGAGATGATCTTCTGCGTGACTTCAGGCGGTTACAGCGTGATCTTCTCAGCCGTTACATGGAATAAAGAAGGAGAGAAGAGGGGTTGTTGTTACATGGGGCTGGAGAGGAGAGTGGTTGGCTGCTCCTATTCTTCTTCATGGGCTTCTACTTGCATCTGGGCCAGCACAGAAGCAAGAAGGTGGACTGAAGCAAGGCAATGTTGGGCTTGAGCAAAGGTAAAGGCTGGCTGAAGCAAAGGCAAAGGCCTTGTCAAAAATGTGTCATGGTCTTGTCAAAACTCGTCGGGACGTTGTCATGGTCTCGTCATGTTTTTGTCAAAACTCGTCAGTGACCTTGTCATGATCTCGTCATGTTCATGTCAAATGGCATGATCTAGAAGTGGAATAAATTTAGGGTTTAATATAAAATTCTATCATTTTATGTGAAGTGAAGCTACATAAAATGATAGAAATTTGAGATAGTGTGTACGACTAGGTAGAACGAGAAAGATCAACGGATCGAAATCCGGTTTGCTACGGAATTAAACAAATAAAAATTCCGGATATTACACCCATTAATAATAATACGATTAATAAAAATCTTACAAATAAGTGAAGTAAATTGTACAAGGTGAATTCCTTACCTTCTTACATCCTAGTTTATGTTATTAGTAAATCCTCCGAATCTTGGCCTATAAATAGATGACATTAATCTTATTGTAACAAGATGCACCAAGAGCAAGTAAGAAATTTACTCTTCTTGTTCAATTCACTCCTCTCCTCTAGGATGGATAAGTCGTAGCCTGGAAGGAAGACTGTGGCTAAGGCATTGGAGTGACCCTAATAAGAGTTCATTGTACGTGTTCTTGAACACATTCTACAAAAGTCTAAGTAATCAAGAGATCAAAAATAATCATTTCATAACACGTTATCAACACGAGGATTTTTAGTCCGAATTGAGCTTTTAATTTGCTACTACTAAGGTATGTTTCTTAAACATTTCTTAGTCTTTCATTACACAAAAGTATTACATAAAATCTACTTGATGATTATGCTTTGTAGTTGCCCTTTGCGGGATCTTCTACATCAGAAATTCAAGTGTTTGTAAACTAACTTAATTCGAGGAGTATGCTCTATAGTTGCCCAAGTTCAGAAACATCTACATTAGAAACTTGTTATTTTAACCTGAGATCTAAATAACTTTTATCAAAATAAAATCATGGTTTTTGGATTTATGTTAAGGTACAATACAATGAATATACAAAAATACCCGTGCAAGGCACATATATAAACTATATATATATATATATATATATATATATATATATATATATATATATATATATATATATATATATATATATATATATATATACTTGACCAAAGTAAGCGACATTATATTGACGTGGCGCTCCCACTTCTTTTATCACATTAAATCTTTTACTAAATCACAAATTAAGACAATAAATATTTTTTACTAAACCATAATTATTTTGTAAAATATGGACTTTGCTATTCCACATCGATTATCAAGGAAAAATGACACTTTGAGAAATTGTATAAATAAACATAGAAAGTTTGAAGATCACTATTATAGTATGAGGTTACAATAATTTCGTTTTCAATCAATAATATTAAGCGAACATAACTTTTGAATTTACACTTATATTAAGTTTATAATCTTTTTCTTTTTCAAAATCAGGTTGTCGCACAATTGCTTGAGGTTTCAGATACAAACTGTCGCGCAAAATGAACCAAGATCACATTTACCGTTACTGAGTTTATATCTATCAAAGTTTGGATTAATGATTCTCATTTCTGATATTTTTTAAGAGATATTCTTGGTTTTTCTTGATTTTCCAATCTTAATAGACTTAAGTTTATTTTCACTTTTCATTACTTCATTCCATGATGTTATTTGGTTTATAATACTTTGTTCGATATTTTGTGATTTTTCTAATTGAAATAGCATTGGTTTCTCGTAAACCGGATATTTCACCAAGTGACTACTAATTCTATTAGACATTTATTGAAAGAGCATTTGCTTTGGATGAGGATTAAATTATACAAATGTTATTCATCTCATTTCAAAAAGAACCCGGACACAAACCTTCTTTATCACAAGATGAGGTATTTTTAAAACTTATATTATTCTTTCTCATAGATGCATATCACACATTATCTGGCTCTTGTTGATATGTTAAAGGTGTTGAAAATAGTAAAGGAGAAAAAATATGTGTACAATTAATTTTTTTGACAGCATAATATATTATTTAATTTGACAACATAATATATTAATTGACATAAAGAAACATGTGTGCACTTATAATTATTTGGCTCTTTGGTCGATGAATTGTTTTGGAAATCCATTAAAAAAAATATTTAGGATCATTGTATTTAAGCTAAATTAAAAACATCGTATGCTTTTAGAATAAACATTGTTATAGGTATATATGTTCTCAGAATACTCCTAAATGAGAAGTGATTTACTAATATAAAGGGCAACATTTCAAGAAAGTAGTCGATTATTTATCAACTAAATTCAAATTCAAATGTTACAAATATCGTTAAGTCAAAATGATGTTCAACTTGAATTAATGTAAAGCTATTACATTTAGATGTTTAGTTGATCGATACTTTGTGTTCTCTTGTGTATAGTTATGTATTTTCTCTCGAATTTCTTTAAATTTTTAGCACCGTCATATTAGCTGGTGGATTATACCTAAATATATAGACCATGACATTGAGCCAAGTTCAAATATGAAAGGCTAAATTATAGATTAGTGAAAAGGAGATACGATTTAAATTTGTGGATAAAAATCATTCAAAAAACTCTATGACATTTTTTTTGTTTCTGATTATGCTACTATGTCTAAGACCGCCACATTATTTAGCGGATTAGACATAAACGAATTTGGATATTTTCTCCTTATTGATAGATGCCAAATATATTCTTAATACAACAATTTTATTCTTTTGATTAAATGAGTAACTAATGAAGAGCATTGACATACTATGTATAATTGTACAATTGAGCTCCCGGAGAACAATGAGGACCATCCTTCAAGTAAGTGGACTCTAGTCAAACTTAGTATAAACAAGCGTTACATTATGGAGGTCTCTTAAATCTTTGGTAAGAGTTGTTGGGGGGCTGTGATGATGGTTGGACTTGTAATTTTGATCTTGACATGAAATTTCACCTCTTCAATCCTTTTATCAGAGCTCGGATTTGCCTACCAACTACACATTCATTTACACTGAAAGAGTGTAATGTAGACTTCAATAATCTTGGCGACCTAAAGTAGTTCAAAAGTTGTTAGCATTCAAAATGTAACCTTGTCTAATGTCTCATCTTTTAGCGAGTTGTTTATCTGTGTGCAATACAACTTGTGTTCCTTAGCCTTTACTAATCCTAGAGATTCTCCATGGTTTGTTATACATGACCATCCTACTAAAAGCACGGTGTCATTACCTTTTGTGTAGGAAGTGGTTAGTTTCAATGATCAACTTCTCATCTTATATCAAAACACACAACTATAGAGTTACAGTTGTTTAGACCGTATTATTGAGAACAAAAACCTTATTTCTGAGGTGTATCCGCGTGGAGATTACATGTTTTCATATCCTTGTACAGTGAATGCTCCCTTGAAAACATCTACCTAGTGGAATAAAATGGTGATCTTATTTGTGGCATTGTTTGTGGGAAAAATTTCTTCATTGGTTGTTTCTACTTCCAATGATGTTCATTGCAAGCCTCGTATATGTATTAATAATGTATTAATAATGAAACCATGTCGGTCGAGTTCTACGAATACTACTTGGTACTCTATAGGAGAATCATCAATCCCGAAAGATTGATACCGGATGTGATACTCGATGTCCTTAAAGTAGGTTCCCCTTTTGGTTTATGCGTAACACCAATATATTGTGTACGCAATCCTCATGCAAAATAAATTAAATCCGAAAAGATTAAACTTGTTGAAGTTCACACACTACACAATCTGAAAAAAGAAACCAACCTACAATAACACAAATATATTGTGTACGCAATCCTCATGTAAAATATAAAGATGATCAACACACTATATAAATTTGAAATGACTTAATTAAAAAGATCAGCTAGCACCAAGTTACCAATACTGATGATGCAACTTGATATGAACTCCACAACCGCGTCTAACGGGTTAGCCTTTGCTCGTTGCATGATGATCTCGGTTCCAAGAGTGAGCACACGACGGTCGTACAATTCAAATGGACATTTTTAGCGAATATGTTGCATGGAGGCCCCAATTCCAAGAGGACATGTGGTGGTTTGTACATGTAAAGGACGTCTTTTAGGGGTTGGTGCGTTGGGTCCATGTCTTTGTTCATATCCTCTACTTCTTAAGAGGATATGTGGTGGTTTGTACATGTAAAGGACATGTGGTGGTTTGTACATGTGGTGGTTTGTACATGTAAAGGACGTCTTTTATTATGACTATTCTACTTCTTAAGAGAGTGTTGCCGCTTTACATTTTGTTAGTTGTTGTCGCTACTAATGATACATTCATTAATTAGTACGGACACGTGTTGGGAACAAGTTTTTTCGATCAATTTTAAATGCATATTATTACACAACACTGGTATTAGAAACGTTAAATTTCACACCGACACTAACACACATGAATACTGCTCGTCATACTTGGTTTTGACATGCATACGATTTGCATGACGGTCACGACGAGCAATCGACCTCCGTGTCCGTATGATTAACAATTCCATAAAATAAAGGTGAGATAATCCAGCCAGATTCCCAAGCCTTTGATCCGATTGGATTCAACAAAATATCTTAAAGGGCTCCTCCATTTGGGACCACACAGCAAGTTACAAGTACAGTCATACTTGGTGCGCCATCCTCAAAGTTCGAGAAGAGATCACAGACTTAGGAAATGCTACCATCTTCTCTCCCTCCACTGAGAAACCAAACGGAACCTACTCCACTACTGCAGTATACAACCTCACTTGGAAACCAAATCCTCCTGACCAACCATTTCTCCACGGCTCTATCTGGAACAAAACAAACGTTTCAAAATGCAGATTCACCTCCTGGTTGGCATGTCACAAGCGACTCCCAACTCTCAACAAATTGCTCTCCTGGAACATTGTTACCACTGACACTTGTAAGCTTTGTAACCTGCAACCTGAAACTGAAGGCCACCTCTTTCAACACTGCAACTACTCCACTGTTGTTCTTGACCAGTTCTTTACCTGGCTTCGGAAACCAGCCCCTCATCAATCATGGCCTGACTTTTGGACCTGGTTCAGCTTTCTAAACTGCCTGAAGAATGACCTAAGATACATACGCATCTCAACCATCACCTATTACATATACTTCATCTGAAAAGGCAGAAATGAACTCATCTTCAATCAAAAGTTCAATCATTCCACCTCAACATCTCGTACCATCATCTTCACCACTAAAAACTTCATTTCTAGCCATTGTGCAATCAGCTTCATTAACTTGCTCTTACTTTCTGCTCTCATGTCTCTTGTTCTCCGTATGATCATTCTTTAAATTTTTTTCTCATAATACATATACATTACAAAAAAAAATAAAAAGAAAAAAGGTGAGAATTAAAGTTACTAAAGCGTAGCGATTTTTAGAAATTGCATTACGATTTACATATCAAAGGAAAACTAATTAGTCAAAGAAGAAGACAAAAGAAGTGTGATTGAAAGAGAAATAGGAAAAGGCAAAGCAAGGGAGTGAAAGGAAGATATATTTAATAAAAAATAATGAAGGTTTTCAAAGTCGCCGAATTTGACAAGCGATCCACTTTGTTCCTTTGGTGAATCCTTGGGCTCCAAGTTCTCCAAAACAAATTTTATTTTATAGACATAAAAAAAAAAAAACACCTTGGTGTGCAAGACTCCACATTCTATAAATTAGTAACCACCAAATTCCAAGCTATTCATTTCATACAAGTATACTAAAACACTGAAAAATCATCTTTTGCACAACAAAGTGTTGATGGGTATTTGGAGATGCATATTCGGCTGCTTCAGTATTAAGCCGATTGAAAGTGAGGAGAGCCTTGGGGAGGTCAAACCTCCATTGACTAAGCTGAAGGAATCTAAGAGCAAAGCTAATAAGCCTCCCATTCCGATCTCCTACTTCCCCATCGGATCCAGATTATCTGTCTTGTGATGTTCACTTCAAGCTCATCACAAGTTCTTCAAATTACATGTCTACATCTATATTCATGTCAAGTTCAAATTCTCTCTTTGCTAGCTAGTTCCATGTAATCCTATGTTGGTACTCTGACCCGTTTGGGCTTGTCAGGCCAACGCACCAGGAAATTGTATATGCAAGGTTTAGTTAATGAATTATGGATCATCAGTTACTCCAACAGTAGTTTGCCGTTGACTTGTGCCACCTTGAGACAAAAAAACCCTAAAAGAAAGTGTTTGGTGACTTGAATAAACCTCTAGGGTTTCTGAATCAAACGCCATATACCATCCAAGCAGAAGGCGCGAAAATATCTCCATGTAATTAGATATCGTCTCAATTGATAGGCTAAACGTATCCATAATGAAGCCCTCTCGTCCTTCGATCATGGTTAGGTGTATTAAAGTGAAATAAAGGGGGACTTTTTGCTAAATTGAGGGTAATTTATGCTATGTAGACCTTACGTCAAGGCAAGCACGTGACGGATAGGATATCTTAAGTTTATAGACAAACAGTAGTAACCAATACTGTAAATCGTTGTATTAAAAAACGGAATACATGTACATTGTTGCATGTGTCGTGACATACGCAGTGACTTACATAATTAGTGCAAACCAAGCAATTGTTTTGGCTGGCTTTCTGTAAATTTTATTGAAGCTTCCGCAGCAAGATTGAATGGGATGGCATGGCATCTCAGCTTATAGGCGAAATTGAATTCATTTTTAATGCATGTTTACATATTGATTTTAATTTTTTATGTTGTTTAATCAAAATGAAGTACACATTCACAAAAAATACTACAAATTCATAAAATCTGAAATACAATTAATAAAAATAAACTACACATTCTCAAAAAAATTAAACTTTTATAGAAAATGAACCACACATTTCAGATTTGGTGTTCAAGCTGTTGGTTTGCACTAATGACAGGAGAGATCTTAGGGTTGATAATCACACCTTTTCGGGTTTGGCCTCTCTTCCCTGTTAATGATCATGTCAAAGAGAGCTATGTTTTATCCGATGGTGCTGATTACACTTGGCTCTCTTGGTTCTCATATGTTGATGGTTTTGCCAAAGGTTGACGAGCCTTTTGATTGTGTGAGGTATATGTGTCATTCTATTATGGGTATTTGGTTCCGCCTGCGGACTTGCATCTATCTTGAGATCCTAGTTGTTGAAATTTCATTGTTTTGCGTCTTACCCTTCATGCCTTGACATGCTGTACATAGATTCTCTTACATGTATTCATAAACACCAACTGAATTCTATAAATTTAGCTTTACTTGCAATATTTATAATCTATCATATAAATTAGCTAATAAGATTTCCCCTTAAATTATTTTAGTCTAATATATTACAAAAATATTCATCGTATAAATTATGAAATATACCTAGATTATTCACATGTATCAACGTCCACGCATTAGGTATGGAACATGAAAAATAGACCATGCATGAGTTAGACAACCAACTCACCCAATCGCATGATTAGAAAATAAATTACGAGTCCGTTAACTTGTTTACCAAAGTGCAGGTTCATGCGAAAAATGCTATATGGCATTTTCATGTAAACTATGTATTTATACGTTGTATAATAGAAGGCAAATGAAACATTAAAAAACTAGATTATTGTTACGAACAACCATGTGTAATGTTCCAAAACTTGGATCGCTAATGCCAGAAATCCGTATAAAAATTTCTACGGATTTTTTAAAAGAAAATACTTTCACTCATAAACGTACATGAAAACAAAAGCTCTTCTGATTGTCATCTAAAATGACAATCAATCTAAATGTTCAAAACCTAACATGTAACACCCGGTTCTTTAGAGGCCCTTTAGGGCGGCCTTCGGGTAGGTTACCCGTGGGTGCGGTCATAATGGACCGCGGGGCGGTCACTGTTTCCCACGGAGCGCTGATAAGCAGTGGACCACGTCGTTCTGTTTTGTAACCATCCGAAACCCTCTTTTTAATCTCGACCCTTACCATACCTTGCCCTAATCTTCAGTTGTCGTCCCCTCTGAAGCTTTCGACTGCCTTGGGAGATTTACGTAAGTGTTCTCTCCTCTTTCCCTTTTCTTCTTCCCTTCCTTTATGATTCCTTCTTCTTCCCTTCGTCCCCCTCTCTCCCTCTTTCTCTCTTGATTTCCGTCACCAGAAGCGTTGTGCCACTACTAGATAAATGACCTAGATAAATGACCTATTGTAACTACATATTTGTAACGGAATTTTTATTGTGTTACTATAACTAATTTGGCAATGGTTTATGTAATGGTTTTACAAAATTGACTTACTGTAGTGTTATGCTTGTAATGGATGTTCACTTATGTTACTATAGGTGTGCTAGGGTAATGGTCATGTGTAACGGTTATAAAAAAATACAAAACTAATTTCTAATGTAATGATAATTGTAAATTTGTAATGGCAGGTTCTAAAAAATTTGGCGCAAAAATAAAAAAACTACACCGCGTACCATTGGGCTTAAAAATGAAAAAAAAAACCCCAAATTTCATTCCTGATGGCGCCGTAAAGGTTTCACACTCCACAAGTTCACAATCGTCTCTCTCAAGCCGATAACCCTCTCGACTTCTCAAGTCTCGACAGTCGACTCTCTCTCTCATTGTCTCTCGTCGTCGAACCTCAGATTCTCCCGTCTTCGACCCATCTCATCTCTCTCACAGTCGTCTCTCTCAAGCCGATATCCCTCTCGACTTTTTGAGTCTTCGACAGTCAACTCTCTCGCTCAGACTCAGACCTTGTCTCGCCTGATCTAGTCTCGGGGGAGTAGCACGTTCAGTTTCCTGTAATCTTTTATACCTTTAAACCCTAAATCGATTAGCACTTTCAATTTTATGAGTGTTATTGTTTGTTCTTGGTATCTCTATTTCATACCTTGTAAACCCTAAGTGTGAGTGTAACTGATTTGCTGTCATTTAACTTGGAGGATTTTCAAGGGACACCAAATGATGTTGCCAATTTTCTTGTGAAGAAGTTAGATAATCTGGTCTCATCTCTCTCACAGTCGTCTCTCTCAAGTCGATAGCCCTCTCGACTTTTCGAGTCTTTGACAGTCGACTCTCTCGCTCAGACTCAGACCTTGTCGCGCCTGATCTAGTCTCAGGTGAGTAGCACGTTCAGTTTCCTGTAATCTTTTATACCTTTTAAACCCTAAATCGATTAGCACTTTCAATTTTCTGAGTGTTATTGTTTGTTCTTGGTATCTCTATTTCATACCTTGTAAACCCTAAGTGTGAGTGTAACTGATTTGCTGTCATTTAACTTGGAGGATTTTCAAGGGACACCAAATGATGTTGCCAATTTTCTAGTGAAGAAGTTAGATAATCTGGTTTCAAATCGAGATACTTATTCTATCAGTTAAATAGACATTGGTTTCAAGGTGCATCGAGACACTTATTCTATTGTTTCAATGTACATTGTTTCAAATCGAGACACTTATTCTATCACCCTCTGGAGCCTGTAGCTGATAGTAGCAGGTAGAGTGCATATTTTGATAGTAATATCAAAGA
The DNA here is from genome assembly GCA_033239125.1 of Fagopyrum homotropicum. NCBI lineage: Eukaryota > Viridiplantae > Streptophyta > Magnoliopsida > Caryophyllales > Polygonaceae > Fagopyrum > Fagopyrum homotropicum. Next base: position 134,171,232 of record BSWB01000001.1, on the reverse strand, counting down.
TAATGCTGCTAAGTAGGATGTCTTACTTATGTCTTTCCTTGTTGCAGATATTTTGTTCTTCGGGTAGAAGAAAATACTGGTAAGATGAATGCTCTATATGAGCATTTGTTACATAGTCAGAAATTTAATTTTGTTCCAACATGTCAATCTCCACGAACTATTATTTTTTTTCGCATTTCCTTGAGTATATGTGATAGCTCGGAGAGTTCTATTGAGCATATTTTATAGTCTTACAGATAAGTTTCTCTTGGCCTTATAGATAAGGGGAGTAACAGATTTATCCCATTCTCAAAGACTGCATTTGAATTTGCTGCATATATTTCTTCTAGATATCTTTGTATACTACATGCAACTATATCATATTGTATTTTACACTTCAAATCATATTGTTCGTATAGACATAAGGGCCTTTCTAAACTTGTAGTTTCATATAGTGATGTACCTTCTTATGATAGTTTCCAATCCACTAATGATTTATGCTTGCAGTAAAGGAATTAGTGGGTTTGACATGGCACCCACTATTGCTGCGATGTTGCCTTGTGCCGTAACTGCAACAATTCTGCATGGTGTTGATGCTCTTACTGGTATGTTTTGCCTAGTGTGATGTTATTTCTTGCATTTCTTCATAGAATATATTTCATGGATATTCTTGACTCTATGGGTGGGTATTATGGCTGCAATTGAAAAATAAATTATTTGAGTTGATACACTACTTCTTTCCCAAGCTTTTTGAGTTTCTAAGGTTAGAATTTTGTGATTGATATTATGGTTTCATTTGAGCTATTTGATATTGGGACAATCATCATTTTCTAGACTTGTTTCTTTGTCATATGCTACTCTAGTTTCTGTTTAGCTATATTTTCTGGGAGATAGAGATTTGACAATATCTTTTCTTTGTTCATTTGTTGTTATATAGAAAATTATATTTGGTGTTGCCCTCTTGTAGCATTGTGAATTCTATTAAAGCATTGGTGGCAGCCTATTTTACGGTGATTGATAGCACACTCAACAATGCCACAATAAGTTGAGTTTTTTACATTGTTATTTAAAGTATTCATAGCTTAATACAATGCCCCAAGAAGTTGAGTTTACTTCCAGGTTATTTAAAGGATACAGTTCAAATTAGGAAATGCTTGAATTAAGATAAAATGTTCTTTTTTTTATCCATGTAATCAGTATGTATATACTTCAATACTTTGCAATAAATTAATTTAGTCTTCTTAATGTGAAAGTTGCATTGACAGATGGGGCAACTGGGTTATGTATGTTTACATTGATCATACAAACATGTCTTTCTGCTTTTCTTCAAAATTTTATTACTTTGTGCTTATGTCTCTGTCACATCAACACTTGGAGGACATGGGAGAACAAGGCTTATGTGGAAGAACTTGATCAATTAACAGGTAGGGTCACAAAATACAGTATTGCTGATTCATTGTCTCTAACAGTGAAAACCAATCAACAGAGGCCAACAGGGAGTCAATAATTCCAAGGCAAGCTACATTCGTCAGATTTCATGCAGCAAACCCTTTACCAAAGAACAACTTCATAGTGTGGGCAGTATGCGCAAAACTCGACTTCTTGTTTAATTCCGTGATGCATATTTTTATATAGTGATATGTTCCTTGGTTGCAAGTGCAGCAGTGCTTCCTTGGACAATTTAGGGGCTCCGTGTTTTGCTCAGACTACTTAACACTTCGGTAGGGCTTCATCACGGTACCTAATACTAATCTTGAACCTAGTGCAGTTGTTGATATTTGATATCTTTATTGTTGAGATGTTCTTCTTGTGGTTTAAAAAATCATCGAATTGTTGTTGTGATTTTTCTCCATCCTTGTGGTTATTGTTATCCACGTTATAGGGCTGCTGTTTTTTTTAGGGTTGTTGACTTATATGTTGCTTAAGTTCTTGGTTAAGTTTTTAATTTTGTATCAGTTTGACAATTTGAGTTGTTATTTTGTTAGGTTTGGAATAGAGTTTGTTTACTATTGTTGAGTTCTTGTTGTTATAGCGTTGGAATAGTGTTTGATATGGTATTTGAACTATTGCAGGACAAAGATAACGAAGGATGACATGTTGCCCATACTTTGACAAATATGAGAACTTGTGTAATTAGGAGACTATATATATCTTTGTAGGTGACATTTTTCCCATACTTTGACAAATACTTAGCATTATTTTGACATTTAAAATATTAATCTATGGATTAATATTAGTATTATGTATGAAATTTGTATAATTTATAATTTATCAAATTAGTTGTACACATCAGGTATTGTGGTAACTATTATAGACCATATAGCAATGGTTCTATGGAAGGTGACAATTGCCTACTTTTTGTAATGGTTGTCCCTTGTAATGGGTCTATCAATATTGTAATGGTAACATCTATTGTAATAATAATTATTTTTTGTAATGGTTGCACCTATTGTAATAGTTATGTGTCTATTGTAATTGTTTTAAACTTGATTTTTCAAACCGTTACAGTAGAATTTATTTTCGTTGCTAGATACCTATTGCAAGGCAGGCTATTGTAGCGGAGCATAATCCATTACTAAAGCCTTACAGTAACAGTTTTGAAGCCTTAAGTAACTAATTTTGACGATTACAACAGGCCATTTATTTAGTAGTGTGCTTTTCAACTTCATCGAACTGCAGCAAGGTTAACGAAGAGAGCCGTCTTTGTGGATTCTCGAAGAAACCGCTCGTCTCCTTCAATTTTGTTGACGAGTAAAGGTAGGTTGTTCTTCCTTTCCGTTCCTTTGGTTACCAAGGGGCTACAAGAGGATTTGATTGAGATTATACAAAATTACAAGAAGTGTTGAAGAAGAAGGCGACCCTACATGAAGAAGAAGAAGTTGGAGATCGTAGTCGTCAGTCCCGCGACAACGCCTGCAATCCCCCGCGACTGCGCCTCACCGCTCCACGCCTTGCTCCTGCCACGGGTGCGGCCTCTAGGTTCTTTCCGCCCCCGCGTCTCTTCACCTCCGCGGCTGCGAATTTCCTCTAGTGAGACTCTTGCGTCGTTCTTTTGACTTAAGGGTGTTCTCTTGGTATGTTGTTCCTCCTTCTTTGTACCCCTTTGATCATGTTGTAGCATTATGATCGGTGTCTAGCAGAACTAGAGTGAATCTCATGTAGTGGGTTAGGGTTTGGTTAGTTGTTGAGCTAGTTGAGTTATGCGTAAGCTAGAAAACTGTTTGGCCGCAATTTCATATTGACATGGATTGGTTATGATACCTTTGCCTTGACTGATATCAGGCGTTGAGGAGTTGATTACAAATCGGGTTTGTGAGGATAGCTGAACGTGTTCTATTACAGGTAAGTACTTAGGACTTACTTAGCTTCTATGAGATATTGGTGAATGCTTGAGTTATGTGTGTTTATGTGTTGTGGCGTTTTGTTACCTTTAATATACCGACTTATTTTGTCCCACGGGTAACGCGCGGTGATCACTTGTCCAGTTCTCCCGAGGGAGTCTGGGAGGTGCTTTGCGACTAGGCCAGACTTGGTACACGGGGAGGAACTGAACCACTCCACTGTGTATACGGGGAGGTGCACCAAACCACTCCAGCTGGATAAAGGACCGAAGGCGAGAGTCTAAGACTTCTGGTGTCACACCTATAAATAAATAATATGGATGACCTTAATAAAGATAACATCCAAGGAGTTTTGGGATAGCATGATATGTGTTTAACTCTTGCTTTATATGTGATTGTGCTTCGGTGTTTTCCTCTATGTTATAAAAGTTAACGGTTTATCCGTATTGTTAGATGCCTTGCAGGATAGGGTAGTTGTCGAGTGATTCGGAGGAGGTGTACAATCGGGGTTCCTGTACGTGGTAGGACGGGTATGGATTTTATGTGTTTATGTTTAGCTTACTCTGATAGTCTCTTTTGCGAATTTCATTTATGGCTTTGTACCTCAATTGAGAGTCTATTTATCTAGTTTACATTGCATACTATTATATTTGGATTTTCATGTTTTATCGTCTGTGCTTTGTTTTAGGATCCAATAATATTGTTGTCGAGCTAGGGCCGGGACCCATTGTGCGGTCCTAGCCCGTAGCGCCTCGAGTCTGAGATTTAGAGTGTTACAATATGGTATCAGAGTCAGGTTGTCAACAATGGAACTGAAAACCTTCTAAAAGGTCGAATGATTAAAAACAAAACCCGAAAGGGGTTTGAGTTTTAAAAAAGGATTTTGTTTCCAAAATTCATGCGCATAGTCGAGTTGGGATAGAAGTACGAGAACCGCCACCACCTCCGTAGATCTCGGCAACATATTTTAGTTGACCTTTGCATGATAGTTTGTGGACTTATGTGATAGTTATGTATACGTTCACTTGGCCTGATTAGAAGATATGTATCTCGTGTAAATGACACATATTAGGACATAGACAGTTGTGGGACGGGGAAGAGGTTGCCTGTTCGCCACTTAGCGTGCGTGCAAATAAGCTTTAAATTTATAAAACTAGAATCAAGCAAGCGAACCCGCAGTGTACGGATCGGCGTAGTTAAGCAAGTATTCCAGAGTATCGAACACAGGGATTTAGGGGGAACAAATTCGATTTCAGATTATCAAGCAAGTGAATGTAAGAGCTTTGCAAATTATTGGGAAAACAACAATCCTAAAGATCCAAGTATCCAGCTGTGGCAATCGATTCAAGATATACTTAATGATATAAAGACAGAGTTGAGATGTGCAAAGGTATGCTAATGTAAGGTAATCGTACGGTGAAGTTCCAAAAACCTTATATGACTCACCTACAAGACACTCTCTATACAGGTTGTTGAGGCTTCAATATAGAAAGGTTCTAAAAGCAAGAATTAATGTCAAATACCCAAACTTGTAATCCAAGGATCAAGACTAACTAAACCGATTACGGTTGTGACACTCACAATCGAGGTAGAGGTTGTTGAGGCTTCACTACCACCTAGAAAAGGCAAGCCTAAACTAAGTTAATCTTTAACTTTGGATTAAAGTAAAAGCAAGTTCATAAACTTAAGGGAAATTACGGGTGGATCTTGAGATTCCACGGTCGTGGAACTCAAGAACAAACCGTGATTTAGGGTTCGTCGATGATTCTCTCTAACTCTCAGGGTCTAATCTATTTGTGATCGATCTATCATCATCTAAGCCACAACTATCAACCCTTCACCTTAGAATTGTTAAGGGTTTTTAGCCAATAATCATCATTATGATATCAAATTCAAAGATTAAAAGATTGAAAGATGAAAACTTCCGAAAACTTCTAATAAACTTCAAACCAATCTCAAAGTCACAATCAAGAACGAATATCGTCGATAGATTCAGAATAGAACAAACAAACACAATCTTAGGTAAAAAGAAAGAACGGGATGTCAATCCGTCTTCTAAATCAAACCTAAACAAGAAGAGAAATCTTCTTGCGAACAATCTTCCGAATCTTCGATCTTCCGTCAATCCGAAAATCTCAATCACAATCTCCACCAAAGTGCGAGATTAGGGCAACTCCAAAGATGAGCGCAAAATCCGTCTTTTGCAAAAGTCGCAAAGATCTCTAAGTCGCGGCGTAGGCGAAAAGTGCGTCAAGCGGAGTCGTAAGCGTAAGCCTAAAGCGAGGTGACGGATTCTCTCTTCGTCCGTCCTTTTATAGGGTATGATGAAGTAGCGGCCCGGCCCAATCTTTTAAAAGATCGTGGCTTAAAGTGTGGCGAAAAAGATTGCCAAGATCATGGTCGTGGAAGGTTCCACGACCGTAATTTAGAGCGTGGAATTCAACACGGTTTGAACACATGATTCCACGACCGTAAAAGCTTCTGGAATGAACCACACTTCTCCTGCATGGTTCCACGGCCGTGGAACTGAACGTGGAATGTAATACGGCCGTATTTTAGAGCGTGGTTTAGGGCAAGAATGTGATTCTTCCCTAGCCTCGTGCATTCCTCAAGTTAGCTCTCTTTTGGCTCCTAAGAATGCTCTCAATCCATGGTCATGTCAAACAACTTCATCCTTGCTCGATTTTGTTCGAAAATAGCTCTCAATCACCTATAATCAACATAAAGCTTGTGTAGACATCCATATCGATAATATAGGCAAACTAGCTCACAAATGCAACAATGCTCAATCGATGACTATCAATATGAATCAAATACGTTTAGAAAACGTGCCTAAAATATCACAATATTTCATGCTAACAAATAACCCCATACTTAACACTTGCTTGTCCCTAAGCAAGGTCTTTCAAAAGCTTTAAAACGAGAGTTAGGATGAAATATGTGTACCTTCTCAAAGCAATACTTCTTTTGGAGGAATGTGCCTTCTAATCAATAGATCATTCTCAAATCTTGCTTCAATCGTTTATAAGACTTTCGTACACTTAATCAAAGAGTAAAGAGTAAAGAAAACTCATGAATCAATCAAACTTCCATACAAACATCATAACCCTTAAACATTATCAAAATCAATCATAAGAAACTTCAATTTAGATCACCAAGTCATATAACATTCTTTTGATCTTAAGGACTTTCAAAGAAAATGGTCTAGAATGTGGAAAGGGAAGGAAACTTTAAGGAATGTGGTGCATGAATCCGGGAAAGTGGACAACTACTCCTTCTTCTTCTTTTGCGGTTTCCGCAACACCTTCAACTTAGAGCTTCGCTCTCTTCTTTTCATTTTTTGACTTTACTTTTGGAGTTATGGACAGAGGTGCACAAAAACCGAAGCCTAGGAGATTGGCGTTTCTCAATTTTTATGAGATGCCTCAAACCCTTAGCACACATACCATAATCCGCTAGGAATATCGCTCAATCCGACTTTGGCAAGACACAAACACCCGGCTATGTGAATGGTGCCGAGTTACTCATCGTCATGATTGACTTCCCCAAACCTATAATTTCTTTCTATTCTTTTGATTGCAAATAATTGCTCTCATGGCCCTCCCACATCAAACATGCCTTTTTCATTCACTTCTCCAAATTCCCGGATAGGTAAAGGAGGTCAATATTTCAATGAGGAGCTAAATGATCAAAGAAAGAAGAAAGAAAAATCGAATTGCCTTAATCATCTCAACAAGAAGTATAAGAACTTATAGTGTGATTTCAACTTCAATTTCTCAACATGATTTAAGTAACATTCATCACATTATGAAACTTGCAAAAGAGGTATAATCAACTCATTTATTTCCTTTTCAATTCACTATTCTTTTAAGCATGCAATTGTCATCAAACTCAATTCACAAGTAGTGATTATCATATTAATCATCTCAATTCATTAGAAGCACAAAATTTTCAAAATTTTTCAATTTTTATGGGATTTTCAAGTTCTTTTTCATGCAATGCAATAATGAAACGTGCAACAATATAATGAACATGCAATGATAGTCTCGATAGAAGCAAACATAGTGAGTAAGAGTTATTACAAACTTTTAGTCACACCCCACCCCATACTTGGGACGAACATTGTCCCTAATGTTCAAAAGAAAGAAAGAAAAGAAGAAAAGAAAAAGAAACTCACAAAATGGCGGTGGAGCGGCTAAAGCTAACGGTCATGCAATCAATCACTGCGGCGCTGGTGGAGGCGGGAATGGAGAGAAGCTAGGATCATAAAACCGCCCAAACTGCTGGCGGTAGACATCCCTCATCATGTGATCGAGGTCGTCCAAGCGTCCATCTCTAGCATCGGCTCGAATCTCCAATGCTCCTACTCTCTCGGAAAGACTAGTAGCCCAATCCGGCATCTGCTCATACCATCCCGGAGCATGACTGTACCACTCTAGAGCGTCGGATGGTGCTGGTGCTGGTGCTGATGCAGATGGTACCTGTGTAGACCATGGAGGTGGAGCTCCATACCATGCAGGAGGTGTGTCAGCCCAAGTGGGTCTCTCACTCACGCTGGCGCGGCGAGAAGATGAGCCTGAAGCTCTAGCTGGACGTGGAGAACGTCGAGGCATATCGGGGGCCGCATCCGGCTGATCCGGAAACGTGCCAAACTCCTGCTCGGCTCCTCCTCCACCCTCAAACTGATCCCTCATCTCCTCCTCCTCAACTACGGGCGGTGGTGGAACATACGGAGGAGCTGCAATCCTGTTCGCATGCATAGCAGCGAACGTCTCCTTCCAATTATGGCGTCCTGCCATAATGGAATACTCCTGTAGCCACTCAATACCCCTACCGGTCCTGCTCTCCCAAGGCATGGCCGCATAAGGCGGACCTCTATGTGTGGGGAAGATGAGACTTCTAGTCATGAAGGCATGAAGTCCTAATGGTACGGCTGGTATGCGGGTACACGCAGAAAAATCAACTCCCAATGCCCTAGCAAGGTGGGTAACTATCCCACCGTATCCAATGTTGCCCTTCCTCTTGTTCTTGAGCTTGCTCATAGTAGCAGCTAAGAGGGTGGCACAGTCAGCTCGGCGCCCGTACAGCATAGAATACAGTAAAAAGAGCTCATCCGTCTTGATCTTTTGGGGCGTCTCCGTCCTAGGGAAGACACACTCCGAAAGAACATGATGAGAAATCTTCAAGGCTAAGTGGTACATCAACTTAGCCTTGGTATCAGCAGGTTGCCAACGGTCCTCGTTGGCGTAGATCATAGCAACTTCCTCCCAAAAGTCCTTGGCGTAAACGCCACTAGGAAAACGACCGTTAAAGGTCTCATGGAACCCAAAGAAGGTCCCGAACTCACGGATGGAAAAGTCATAGTTTCTTTCCATGAGACGGAAAGAAACGGTCCTATCTACATGGCTGTGCTGAAAAGACGTCACAACCTCCCTCGTAATCTCCTCATACGCGTCTTCTCGGATAGCCGAGAAGACAACTAGTCCGGCTCTATCCAAGAGCCAAGTAAGATCCTCTATGATGTTAAGAGGAGCTAGATCCTCTAACAACAAGTACCTAGGTCCAATCACAGCTCTCTCTTGGATCCTCTCGAATGCATCGAGGTGATCCTCATGAATGGTCGGGACTCTAGGGCTAGGAGGTGAGGGTGATGAAGGTGATGATGGAGGCGAAGGGGAAGAGGGTGGTGGTGCTCTAGAGGATGAAGAAGAAGAGGGATTACCCTTCCTCTTCTTGTTTTGGTCATTCTTTTTCTCCTTAATCCTCCCTGAAACTCTCCTTACGAAATCCATCACTATCAAGAATCACGGTCTGTTCTAGCCTTTCCACGACCGTGGAACTTCCAGGAACCGTGGTTTGTCTGTTTCTTTCACAAATCTCAGCAAACAACTCTCAAACTCAAAAATCAGGCAGCCCTAATCTAATTCCTTCCAATTCCAATCAGTTCTTCCTAAAATTTCTAACAAAAATGAACCAAATCGACAAAGATCAAGAAGAGTGGAAAAACCTAGGTTTCGGATTTTAAAATCCGAATTGCGCGTCCCTTGGTGAATTGCCGCTCGATTTGTCGCTTGGATCTTGTTGGTGGTCGAATGTGCTTCAATTTGGGAAGAAGAATCGTTGAAGACGATTAAGAAACGAGGATTTGGGAGAGGGTCGTGGATTCGACGTTTTAGGGTCGTGGAAAAGGCTTTTGTGGAGTGTTTTGGTGAAGAACGTGGTTTATATAGTCACAGGCAAAATTTTGAAAATCACGGTCTATCGGGGTGTTCCACGGCCGTGGAATTGTACGGAACCGTGGTTTTGGTGATTTTTCAAAGGCTTTTGGAAATTACGGTTACTGTAGCTGTCACGACCGTTGTTTAGGCCGTGGAACTCTCTGTAAAGCTCCAAAGTCCAAGTTTCGTCACTTTTCTTCAACATTGTCCTTCCCTTTTCCTTTTCCATCGTTCCTACATCCAAAACCACGAACATACCGGAAGAAATCGAAGGCAAAACAAAGCAAAAACGTCTAAACTTAGCTAAACTATGAATCGAAAACAAAAACAAAAATGCAATACCTTGGGTTGCCTCCCAAGAAGCGCTTTGTTTAAGGTCCGTAGCTAGACCAATCTCGCACTTATTCGTGTGCGGTAGGCGCGAACTCTTCAGCTTGGAGTTCCGGCGTATACTTCTTGAGTCGTTGGCCGTTCACCTTAAAGCTTCCGCCCGTTTCACCCCATACTTCAACTGCACCATGGGGGAAAATACGCTGAATTAGAAAAGGTCCGGTCCAACGATATTTAAGCTTACCTGGAAAGAGACGAAGTCTTGAATTGAAGAGGAGAACTTGATCTCCTTCTTTGAAGTCCTTTGGAATGATATGCTTATCATGCCAACACTTTGCTCTCTCCTTATAGATCTTAGCGTTTTCATAAGCGTTCAAGCGGAGTTCGTCCAGCTCATTAAGGTCTAGGAGACGCTTCTCTCCCGCTTCCTTCATGCTGAAATTCAGCCACTTGATAGCCCAAAACGCTTTGTGTTCCAACTCTACCGGCAAGTGACAAGACTTCCCATACACAAGGTTGTATGGTGTGGTTCCTATGGGAGTCTTGTATGCAGTCCGGTATGCCCACAATGCATCGTCAAGCTTCAAAGACCAATCCTTCCTAGTCTTTGAAACCGTCTTCTCTAAGATTCCTTTGATCTCCCTATTTGAGATCTCAACTTGTCCACTTGTTTGTGGATGGTAAGGGGTAGCGATCTTGTGAGTAACCCCATACTTAGCTAGAAGAGCTTCAAAGCGCCGGGCAATGAAGTGAGAACCTCCATCTAGAAACGTAATCTACCGCCAATAGTATGTATTGGTTTCCACAAGATGATGGGAATGGTCCCATAAAATCTACTCCCCAAACATCGAAAATCTCCACCTCTTGGATGTTGTTGAGGGGCATCTCATTCCTCCTAGAGATGTTACCTGTTCTTTGACAAGCATCGTAGCAAGAAACAAAGGATTGCACATCTCTAAATAAAGTAGGCCAAAAGAATCCGGATTGCAATACCTTTGCGCTAGTCTTGTTCGAACTAGCATGTCCTCCACAAGGTAGTGAATGACAATGGCGGATGACACTTTGCATCTCATCTTCCGGCACACATCGCCGAATGATGCCATCCGGACCTCTCTTAAAGAGGAGAGGCTCGTTCCAAAAGTATTCCCGGACATCCTTAAAGAACTTCTTTCTTTGTGTGTAGGATAGTCCGGGCGGTATCTCTTGACAAACCAAATAGTTAACAAAATCAGCAAACCATGGTTCGTTACCTTTGGAGATCACATCGATGCACTCCTCAATAAGGTGTAGGTGTTCGTCCGGGAAGGAGTCGTCGATGGGTAAATGGTCGTCCTCTAGATGTGTTAGGCGACTGAAATGATCCGCAACAGAATTTTCTGAACCTTTCTTGTCGCGGATCTCTAGATCGAATTCTTGTAAGAGAAGAATCCATCTAATTAGCCTTGGCTTCGCATCTTTCTTCGCAAGGAGGTACCGGATCGCAGCATGATCCGTGTAGACAATCACCTTTGCACCTACAAGATAAGAGCGAAACTTGTCAATAGCATAGACAATGGCTAAAAACTCCTTTTCGGTAGTGGTGTAGTTGAGCTGCGCTTCGTCTAGCGTCTTGCAAGCATAGTATATGGCATGGGTTCGCCCTTCCTTTCGTTGTCCAAGAACAACTCCTATGGCTACGTCACTAGCATCGCACATAACCTCAAAGGGAAGAGTCCAATCCGGAGGTTGGATAATAGGTGCTGAAATTAGAGCTTGCCGAATTGTGTTAAACGCATCCAAACATTCCTGCGAAAACTCAAAAACTGCATCCTTCATCAATAGATTAGTGAGCGGTTTTGATATTTTAGAAAAGTCCTTAATGAAACGTCTATAAAATCCAGCATGTCCTAGGAAACTTCTTATCCCTTTCACCGAAGTTGGGGGAGGAAGTTTCTCTATGGTCTCTATCTTAGCTTTATCTACTTCTATCCCTCTACTAGAGATTAAGTGACCTAATACAATTCCTTCCTTAACCATAAATTGACACTTCTCCCAGTTAAGAACTAGGTTAGTGTCTTCACACCTTTGCAAAACAAGAGAAAGGTTAGAAAGGCAATCGTTAAAAGAGGAACCGTATACGGAGAAGTCATCCATGAAGACCTCCATGATTTCCTCAATGTATTCGGAGAAGATGGCCATCATGCACCGTTGAAAGGTGGCTGGGGCGTTGCAAAGCCCGAACGGCATTCTCCTATAAGCGAACGTACCCCATGGACACGTGAATGTGGTCTTCTCTTGATCATCCGGGTGTATCGGAATCTGAAAGAAACCACTATAACCGTCAAGGTAGCAAAAATGTGAATGTTGTGCTAACCTTTCAAGCATTTGATCAATGAATGGCAATGGGAAGTGATCCTTCCTCGTTGCATTGTTAAGCTTGCGGTAGTCAATGCACATCCGCCATCCCGTTACAGTTCGGGTAGGAATGAGTTCGTTGTTCTTGTTGGTGATGACCGTCATTCCTCCCTTCTTCGGAACTACTTGAACCGGACTCACCCACTTACTATCGGAGATAGGATAGATGATACCTGCATCAAGAAGTTTAAGAATTTCCTTCTTGACAACCTCCTTCATGGTCGGATTCAACCGCCTTTGAGGTTGTCTTGAAGTTCTAAAATCTTCCTCCATTAGTATCTTATGCATGCATAGGGAGGGTTTAATTCCTACTAAGTCCTCATTAGTATAGCCTAAAGCTTTCCTATGTTTCCTAAGGACAATCATGAGCTGATTATGTTCATCTATGCTTAGATCGGAACTAACAATAACCGGAAAGGTAGAATTAGGTCCTAGAAAAGCGTACCTTAGATGAGTAGGAAGTGGTTTTAGTTCCATCGCTTTCGGAGCTTCCAATGATCCTTGAGGAGCATCCGATGTCTCCTTAGAAGTTTCTAAGGGTGTTGAATGTGTGGGAGAAGAATCGAAAGAAGTTGAAGAAATGTCTCGATCACCCCTTTCCACGCCCAAAATTACGGGTTCCTCATGTCCTCCACGGCCGTGGTTTAGGGCGTGGAAAGGAAATACGGTTGTCATGTCTTCTCCACGATCGTATAACTCTCTGGAGTGGGACACGGTTTTGGTTGTGAAATCCACGGCCGTGGAATATAGTGTGTGGCCGTGGATTCTCACGTTTTCTGCCTCATCGTGGAGTTTTTCAAACTCCACTTCATGCATCTCTTCTTGTGCTTCTAAGGCTTCAATTGCCTCATTGCACTCTTCTTCTTCCCCTACATTTGTTAGACTCATAGTGATAACTTTTTGTAAAGGATCGTTAAAGAGAATCGCACTTACCTCCTCCCTAGACAAACCTTCTTCATCTTGGATATCGAATATATCCTCATCAAAGATTGGCTCCTTCACTAGAGTGGAAAGAACAAACTCTACTTTTTCCTCTCCTATATCAAAAGCGAGTCTACCATTCTTGCAATCGACTATGCAGCCGGAAGTTGCAAGAAACGGTCTTCCGAGTATGATCGGGACCGGACTATCTGCAGGAATATCAAGCACGACAAAATCAATGGGAACAAAGAATTTACCTAGCTTGACCGGAACATCTTCTACAATACCGACGGGGCGAGTGATGGATCGATCCGCCATGTACAACGTCATCTTCACCGGTTTAGGGTCGCCTAAACCGATCTTCCTACACAATGCAAGTGGTATGATGCTCACACTTGCTCCTAAGTCACATAACGCATCGTATGTGACATCTCCCACTCCTATGGGAATGCAAAACGACCCCGGATCCTTTAGCTTTGGGGGCATTTTCTCCTTCATGGTCTTGATGAGATCCGAAGAATCCGAACTCATCTTAACCTCTCCGAAGTCTTCTAGCTTCCTCTTGTTAGAGAGGAGCTCCTTCAAGAACTTTCCATAAGCCGGCATACCTACGATAGCATCAATAAATGGTATATTAATATGCAGCTTGCTCATGAGTTCTATAAACTTACCAAATTGTTTATCTAGGCGCGCTCTCGCTCTAGATTGAGGAAATGGTAGGGGAGGTTTGTAAGCCGGAGGAGGAACGTAGACATCTTCCTTCTCCTTCCCCTTCTCTTTGTCTTTCTCTACAGGGACTTCAACGAACTTAGGCTGCGGATCGGTGGTAGTCACTCCGCTCCTAGTTGTGATTGTCATCACCCTTGCTTTAGGGTTGTCCTCCGTCTTTCCTGGAAGTTTCCCTTGATTCCTAGGAACTTCCTCCGCATGGCTGAACATTTGGTTTTCTAAAACTTTTTGAGCTTTATCAACCTTGGAAATTTGATCATCTACCTTAATGATGCGGTTCCCAACCCTTGTAGCTTTCCCAAAATCGTTTCCAACATGGGATCGGGCTTCTCCTTCCCCGAATTGTTTCCTCCATTAGATGATTGCCCCTGGCTTTTCAAAGGAGTAGAGGAAGAGGAAGGTGGAGTTAGTGAATTAGAATTGGAAGGATAAGAGTTACCGGAATTTTGTTGATTGGAGCGCCAATTGTTGTTGTTTGAACCCCTGTTGTTGTTCCAATTGTTGTTCCGGTTGTTGTTGCCATTCCAATTGTTCCGGTTGTTATTCCGGTTATTGTTGTTGTTGTTGCGGTTTGTGTTATCACCGCCATTGTTGTTGCCCAAATAGCCAACATCCTTCCCTTGTTGCTTTGGGAAGTTGGTCTTGATAGCCTCCTTCAACTCTTTGATCTCATTGTTGAGGGAGAAAATCTGATTTTGAGCTTCATGTGTGAGCTTTGCTCCTTGCTCCACACGATTTCCCTCCACTTTCCGGTGGGAATACTTCTCTATGACCCTTGCTTGCTTCTCAATAAAGTCCCAAGCGTCATCTTCCCTCATGTCCATGAATGTTCCACATGAGAGGGATTGGAGGTTGAATTGCGTCCCCGCATCTAGCCCCTTGTAGTAAATCTCCAGCAATGCAAGCTTGGATATGCCATGATGAGGGCAATCCAATAACAAGTCCTGAAATCTTTCCCATGATTGAAACAAACTTTTGTTAGACCTCATGGAAAATGCATTGATCTTACCTCTAAGTTCCGCCGTTTTGGATGGCGGAAAGAATTTGGTGAGGAACTCCGCGGAAAGGTCTTCCCACGTGTCTAGTTTCCCCCTAGGAAGAGCTTGGTACCAAGACAACGCTTTCCCCTTCAAGGAGAAGAAGAAAGGCTTGAGCTTATAGTTGTTGGTAGTAGCGTTCTTCGGTCTCATTGTCTCCATCATACACTCAAAGTTTTGCAAGTGTTGGTGTGGAGATTCAGCGCTTGTCCCGCCAAATTGGTTTTGGCGAACAAGAGTAATAACTTGAGGGTTGAAGCTAAACCCTTGCACATCCTCAGCGTCAAAATTCACACCCAAACGGCGCGGTTGTTGTGTTGGATCCATCCTTTGGCCAAGAGTTCTTGGCTCATCATCTACACGTTCGATCCTCGCATTCCTAGGCGGAATGCGGCGATTAGCAGCTCCCCGTGGATGAATCACTATCATCAGCGGATGAGTGACTTCTTCTTCTAGATCTTGATGCCCTTCTTGAGGATTTCTTGCTTCCCTTATTCTTAAGGTTGCTTAGTTCTATCCTCATTTGGAACATCATATCTTGTAGATCGTTAACTTGAAATTGATGATGATCCATTTCATCCCGGCGGGTGTTCTCATTCCATTGGAGTTGAGCTTCCTTCTCCGCCAACTCCGCTTGAAGATCACGTTCGTGTTCTTCAGCCATCTTCTTTTCCTTGCGCTTTTGCCTTAAAGTTCTCTCAAGCTCTTGATCAAGAGGTAAGAGATCTTCGGTGTTCCTAGACCTGCGCATGCACTCAAAGAAATATCAAATAACGAGAGCAAGCTCCCAAGCTTGACAACCGGCTACCGAATTCGGTCTAGACCAAATCCCTGGCAACGGCGCCAAAAACTTGTTCGCCACTTTGCGTGCGTACAAATAAGCTTTAAATTTATAAAACTAGAATCAAGCAAGCGAACCCGCAGTGTACGGATCGGCGTAGTTAAGCAAGTATTCCAGAGTATCGAACACAGGGATTTGGGGGGAACAAATTCGATTTCAGATTATCAAGCAAGTGAATGTAAGAGCTTTGCAAATTATTGGGAAAACAACAATCCTAAAGATCCAAGTATCCAGCTGTGGCAATCGATTCAAGATATACTTAATGATATAAAGACAGAGTTGAGATGTGCAAAGGTATGCTAATGTAAGGTAATCGTACGGTGAAGTTCCAAAAACCTTATATGACTCACCTACAAGACACTCTCTATACAGGTTGTTGAGGCTTCAATATAGAAATGTTCTAAAAGCAAGAATTAATGTCAAATACCCAAACTTGTAATCCAAGGATCAAGACTAACTAAACCGATTACGGTTGTGACACTCACAATCGAGGTAGAGGTTGTTGAGGCTTCACTACCACCTAGAAAAGGCAAGCCTAAACTAAGTAAATCTTTAACTTTGGATTAAAGTAAAAGCAAGTTCGTAAACTTAAGGGAAATTACAGGTGGATCTTGAGATTCCACGGTCGTGGAACTCAAGAACAAACCGTGATTTAGGGTTCGTCGACGATTCTCTCTAACTCTCAGGGTCTAATCTATTTGCGATCGATCTATCATCATCTAAGCCACAACTATCAACCCTTCACCTTACAATTGTTAAGGGTTTTTAGCCAATAATCATCATTATGATATCAAATTCAAAGATTAAAAGATTGAAAGATGAAAACTTCCGAAAACTTCTAATAAACTTCAAACCAATCTCAAAGTCACAATCAAGAACGAATATCGTCGATAGATTCAGAATAGAACAAACAAACACAATCTTGGGTAAAAAGAAAGAACGGGATGTCAATCCGTCTTCTAAATCAAACCTAAACAAGAAGAGAAATCTTCTTGCGAACAATCTTCCGAATCTTCGATCTTCCGTCAATCCGGAAATCTCAATCACAATCTCCACCAAAGTGCGAGATTAGGGCAACTCCAAAGATGAGCGCAAAATCCGTCTTTTGCAAAAGTCGCAAAGATCTCTAAGTCGCGGCGTAGGCGAAAAGTGCGTCAAGCGGAGTCGTAAGCGTAAGCCTAAAGCGAGGTGACGAAATCTCTCTTCGTCCGTCCTTTTATAGGGTATGATGAAGTAGCGGCCCGGCCCAATCTTTTAAAAGATCGTGGCTTAAAGTGTGGCGAAAAAGATCGCCAAGATCACGGTCGTGGAAGGTTCCACGACCGTAATTTAGAGCGTGGAATTCAACACGGTTTGAACACATGATTCCACGATCATAAAAGCTTCTGGAATGAACCACGCTTCTCCTGCATGGTTCCACGGCCGTGGAACTGAACGTGGAATGTAATACGGCCGTATTTTAGAGCGTGGTTTAGGGCAAGAACGTGATTCTTCCCTAGCCTCGTGCATTCCTCAAGTTAGCTCTCTTTTGGCTCCTAAGAATGCTCTCAATCCATGGTCATGTCAAACAACTTCATCCTTGCTCGATTTCGTTCGAAAATAGCTCTCAATCACCTATAATCAACATAAAGCTTGTGTAGACATCCATATCGATAATATAGGCAAACTAGCTCACAAATGCAACAATGCTCAATCGATGACTATCAATATGAATCAAATACGTTTGGAAAACGTGCCTAAAATATCACAATATTTCATGCTAACATCGCCCACCCCTTCCTCCATCTGGACGTGACGGTGTTGATAGGACTCTTATTGTCCAAGGTCGAGGACAAAGATGTAGACTTGCGCTAGCGAGAGGTCGGGGACATGCCCCCATTGCGGACCCGCCAGCTGCAGATTTGCCAACTACTGATGCTCCTCTGAGGAGGTGGTTGAGAGTGTTATTCCCGAAGTTAGGGAGGGGACCGCTGCTAGGTCTGGAGTACGGATTTCATCATCGGCCGAGTCTGGTCGAGTGTCGATAGGAGCGTCTGTGTACCGAGAGTACGTGCAGCGGGTTGAGGAAGCTTACAAGGATGGAGTACCACCCCTAGCACCACCAATACCTGCACAATCGGCTGAGGACTCGTAGAGGGTTACCCAAGTTATAGTTGCACCAGAGAGAGCTGCACCGATGTTAGTGGCTGAGGACGATAGAGGGCGAGATGAGTTGAGATCGCCGTGACCGGACTCCTGGTTGAAGGCTCTCAACCAGCAGCGTGTACCCACTTTTGATGGAAAAGTGGGGCTAGAGGTGGAGCATTGGACAGGCCACGTAGGGTCCTCTTTAGAGTCGATTCGTTGCCCCGAGGAGCGACAAGTAGAGCTAGTTCAGAATTTCTTCCGAGATCAAGCACAATACTAGTGGAGGACGGTCCAGAGTGGAGCTACCAAGTTTGATCAGTTGTTGAGCCTTGTTCGAGAGAGTTTCTATTGTGCATCACTGAGGAGAGATAGGGTGCAGGATATCTTAGAGGTTGGGTTCGAGGACGTCCAGGTGGTGGAGGCGATCAAGAGGTTTAGAGAGGAGTTGGCACTGCTGGGTCCCGCCGCACCTCCGGTGGACCAACATGTGCACCTGTTCTCACGGAGGTTGAAAGAGTCCACCCGCGCCTATCTTGCAGGTTTCCGTTGTAACTCCCTAGTGGATTACCAGGACCGAGCTTCAGCATATGAGAGGGACCGACCGGGTCCTAGGAGGGATACGCAATTGGGCGGGCCTGAGAAGACGCAAAAGACTGTGCAGGCTAGTGCATAAGTAGGAGCATCGGGTTATGGACGAGTCCCGGCCCACAGTAGGCAGGCTTCTAGATCGTCGGCACTGCTCCCCGAGGGTGACCGACAGTGATTAAATTGTGGAGAGTGGGGTCATATTAAGCCTTCTTGTAAGAGGCCATTGGTTACTTGTTTCATGTGCGGCAAGACTAGTCACCGAGCTAGCTTCTACCGCCAGGGCAGGGCTCTATCGCAGCAGGGTCATCCCTTGTGGGAGCACCGAATAGTGGACAGAGGTCATCACAGTATCCGACTCAAGGGCATCAGCAGTATAGAGCCCCTGGGCAGTCTACTCCACAAGGTTCAACACAAGGCTTAGGTCGGGACCGAGGTCGAGGTGGAGGTGCCTCAGAGGCTAGAGGTTCTCAAGCTCGAGTGTTCAAGATGAGGAACACGGAGGATCCGGCAGCACCGACGACTATAGGTACCATTCAGATTCATGGCATGCTTGTTAGAGTTTTATTTGATACGGGTGCTACACACTCGTTTATATCTAATGCTTGTGTGGAGCGGCTATCGCTAGATACAGTAGAGGGAACACCTTTTACCATCGGGTTACCCAATGGGGGAATGGTATAGGGAACTCGAGAGATCCATGATTTTCCTATCCGCTTAGGAAATCATGATTGGCTAGTAAACTTCTTCGTCGTGTATCTAGCACATGAAAAAGTTATTTTGGGCATGGACTGGATGGATAGGCATGGAGCAGTTCTAGACATAAGTAGGAGGACCGTGAAGGTCACTACCGAGACCGGTAGGTTGAGATATTCCGAGGCTGGGACCTCGGGAATACCGGCACAATTATCAGTGCCGTCCGAGCGGCAAGATTGATCGGGAAAGGCTGTGAGGTCTTCTCGTGTTATACCATGAAGATGGTAAGAGCACAATTGTAGAGGAGATCCCAGTTGTGAGTGAGTTCACGGATGTGTTTGGTGAGCCACCAAGGTTGCCACCGCAGAGGGATGTAGATTTCAGCATCGAGTTAGAGTCAGGGACGAGACCGATCTCGAAGGCGCCCTACCGCATGGCACCTATCGAGATGTTAGAGCTGAAGAAGCGCCTCGAGGAGCTGGCAGATAAGGGCTTCATTCGCCCTAGTGTTTCACCCTAAGGAGCACCAGTATTGTTTGTGAGGAAAAAAGAAGGGTCGATGAGGTTGTGCATCAACTACCTGGAGTTGAATAAAATGATGATCAAGAACAAGTATCCACTGCCACGCATTGATGACTAGTTAGACCAGCTACATGGAGCGAATATGTTCTCCCAGATCGACTTGAGGTAAGGATATCATCAACTGAGGGTGAGAGATCAGGATGTGCCCAAGACGGCATTCCGGATCAGGTTCAGCAACTACGAGTTTGTAGTGATGCCATTCAGGATGACGAATGTACCTGCCGTGTTCATGGAGTTGATAAACGGTATTTTCATCGACTTCCTGGACCAGTTTGTAGTGGTGTTTATCGACAGTATCCTAGTGTATTCTAGGAGTAGAGAGGAGCACGCCGATCATCTGAGGACGGTGCTCAAAGTTCTTTAGGATAGAGAGTTGCACGCTAAGTTCTCTAAGTGTGAGTTTTGGATGTCCGAGGTGGCATTCTTGGGGCATGTGGTCACCGCCGAAGGGATCAAAGTTAGCCAAGATCGAGTTTGTAGCTACCTGGCCGCCTCCAATGAATGTTAAGGAGGTACGCAGTTTTTAGATTTAGCAGGGTACTATCGCCGGTTCCTAGAGGGGTTCTCGGTGACCGCTCGGCAACTCACCGACCTTTTGAGGAAAACCGTCTGGTTTACGTGGTCGGATTAGTGTCAGGGTAATTTTGAGGAGCTGAAGAGGAGATTGACTTCTGCTCCCATCCTGACACAACCCCAGGGAGTAGAGGATTTCGTGGTATAGAGTGATGCATCCAAGTTGGGCTTGGGGTGCGTATTGATGTAGCGAGGTAGAGTCATAGCGTACAAGTCGAGGCAGTTGAAGATCTACGAGGATAACTACATGACTCAGGATCTTAAGTTGGCTGTTGTAGTCGATGCTTTGAAGATCTGGCACCACTACCTGTATGGGGCGACGTGCCAGATCTTCATGGATCATAAGAGCCTTAAGTACATATTCACTCAACGGGAGTTGAATAACCGCCAGCGGAGATGGTTGGAGCTGATTAAGGATTTCGACTTGGAGATACTGTATCATCTGGGAAAGGCGAATATGGTCGCCGACGCCCTTATCCGGAAGACACCTCGGGAGAAAGCGATAACTAGGTTGACAATTCAGCCTCAGCTGCAGAGAGACCTGGTTGGGTTGAAGTTAGACATTCAATTCCTGGATACAGATGGCAACTTGTCTACCCTAGAGTTGTTACCTGATCTGTTGGGAGAGATCCGAAAGAAACAGGAGAACTAACATACATTGTTGAGGATCCGAGACCGGATGTCTCGAGGAAAGGCACCACAGTTTCAGGTGGGTGCCGATGGAGTACTGAGACGCCACGAGCGCGTTTATGTACCGGCGGACCGAGAGTTGAGGCAGAGGATCCATCAAAGGGCACTCGAAAATGTCTGCTTGTCACTTCATGAAAACTAAAAAAACAATATGAATCCTTACTACTCATCTATGGCTGTTCTAGTAGGCTTAGGAGACATCAAAGGGCACTCGTTAGGCATGTAATACGTGGACAGAAGTGCAATGGAGAAAGGGGTATAAGCTTACCCTTTTCCGAGACTCGAAGGTATGAAGGACGAGGACCCAAAGGTTGTTGTTGCTTGTTGTCGATGGGTACATCTGCTGCAAGGAGAACACATCCCCGTGTCCAGGCCAAGGCACCCCTCGCAGTCTGGGTTCACGGCCACCCCCGCGGCTAGGGTCAGGCGCTTCTACGGACCTACGTTGCGCTTGCAGTCGCGCGACAGCGTAGTTGGAGTCTCCGGCTGTCTACGAGCCCAGGCGTACAGAAGAGATCCACCGGATGCTTTACTATTGCAAGCCCAGGCGTGCAGAAGAGATCAACCGCCTGCCTTGCTGTTGCGAGCCCAGACGTGCAGAAGATCCACCGGCTGCCTTGTTGTCGTGAGCCCAAGCGTGCAGAAGAGATCCACCGGCTGCCTTGTTGTTGCGAGCCTAGATGTGCAAAAGAGATCCACCGGCTGCCTTGCTGTTGCGAGCCCAGGCGTGCAGGAAGTGAGCCGAGATCTCTCCATTGCAGACGGTTGTTGTACGTGAGGAGCAAGAAGGAACGGTTGGGCTGCTTCCTAGCTAGGCATGAAAAAAAACTAGGGTTTCACCAAGGAGGTTGGCGGATGGGCTGAGGAGAGAATGAATGAGAGGTGGGCTTAGGTGTTCTTGTCAAGACATTGTTATGGGCTTGTCATCACTTTGTCATGGGCTTGCCAAATGGATCATTTAATACTAGCTATTCTTGCAAGAGTAAGACTAAGATGATGGATATATTTATGTGTAGAAATTCACATAAAATAATAAAATATTTTAATTTATGATGTTAAATCATGTATGAAGACTTAAACTTGGCGGAAATCCGGTTCGACTCGAAACTAAACGGAAATAAAATCTCAAGGCCTTGAAATTGGTTTCAAGTCCTTGAGATTAATTTTGCGAAAAGTTCTCATACTCTATTCAACCCCCCCCCCCCCCTCTAGAGTATCTTTTATTCTTTTTATTCACCTACCGGTTCTTCAATTGGTATCAAAGCTAGACTCACGTATATTGATTTAACCATCAATGAGACTAATCATGAATCCTATAGGTGATGGACGATTTGCTCAAGGAAGATCCTCATCGCGATTACCACTCTTCTGTGGCAACAACTATGCCCATTGGAGAGCACTCATGCGTATGTTCATTATTGATCAGGACATGGAACTATGGAGCATCATTCAGAATGGCCCCAAAGTCCCAACTACGACTGTTGAAGGTGTTCAAGTCCCAAAGAAGGAAGTTGTCTTCACACAAGCTGACTTGGACAGTGTGTCAAAGAACTACAAAGCTATGAACTTACTCTACTGCGGATTAGATGCCAACGAATTCAACCGCATCTCATCATGCAAGAGTGCAAAGGAAATATGGGAAAAACTCGTTGTCACTTACGAAGGAACAAATCAATTCAAGGAAAAAAAGATTAGCATCTTCATCATACAATGCGAGCTATTCAAGATGAATCCAAATGAAACAGTCAAAGAAATGTTATAAAGATTCACTGAGATCGTGAACAACCTGGACTCAGTAGGAAAGGTCTTCACAAATGAAGAAAAAGTTAGGAAGTTTCTAGGGAGCTTACCTAAAACCAAGTTGGGACCAAAGATGACTGCTATCGAAGAAGCTCAAAATCTCTCAACTCTTCCTCTTGATGACCTCCTTGGAAAACTCATCACACATGAAATGGTTCTTGGTTAAGAAGATGGAGAGCTCCCATCCAACACTAAGAATATAGCATTGAGATCAAGAAAGGATGAATTACCATTAAAAGAGGAAGATATTGATAATGATGATGAAGAAGATGCAATTGCCATGATCTCTAAGGGTCTCACGAGAATTCTCAAGATAAAGAAACAATCCGCAAACAATAGAGAATATTCACGAACATCAAAACCCCGAGGTAAGTTTTCTAACTCTAACAAGAAAACTAGAGTGCTGAGTTGTTTTGAATGTGGTAAAACCGATCATCTTGTGAAGGATTGTCCACAAAAGAAGAGGACCAACTTCAAGAAAAATGATCGAAAGAAGAAAGCTATGGTAGCTTCATGGAGTGATTCAGAATCCTCAAATGAATCAGAAGACGAAAAAGAACAAGCAAACCTATGTCTCATGGCCGATTATGAAAAAGATTTAAATCTCTATGTTGACAATGTGGTAAGTACTATTATGTTTCAACCTGAATCTGACTTGAAACAATTCCTTAAAAACATTATTATATGTGACAAGGAACATAGAATAAGGATAAATTCTCTAAAAGAAAAGCTTCTTGAACAAGAAAAACAACTAAGTAAGATGTCTCTGGAAATTGAAAATCTTAACACGGAAAAGGTAGACCTTGATGACAATATCAAGGCCTTGAAATCGGAAAATGCGATTCTCAAGGACAACCTCTCCTCTCTTCATCGAAACTATATTGATCTAGAGAAAGAGAAAGTTGATCTAACTTTAACGTGTCAAGACCAGAAGGCAACACTTGTTAAATTTACTCGTTCGAAAGCTAATCTTGAAAGAATGATGGGTGAACAACAATCCTCACTTAACAAAAATGGTATAGGTTATCATAGGAGCTTTCCTAGAAAACCAACTACCACTTTTGTCAAAGCCAAATGAAGTATTCATATGCCTACTTGTTTCTACTGTTATAAAAAGGGTCATGTGAAATCTACATGTCCATAGAACATATGACTGTTATATTATTAGAAACACTTATCCTCTATGTTTAAGGAAACAGGTCAAACAAATCTGGGTTCCTAAAGCTACTAGACCACCAAACATGATCGAACCTGAATATGGACCAAAATATGTCATTTGGTCGACCCGGAAAGGTTGATGTTTGCTGTTTTGCAGGATATCATCAAGGTATAGAAGCATAAATGGATTTTAGATAGTGGTTGCTCAAGACACATGAGTGAAAAAAGCTCACTATTCTCAGATTTAAAGAAAAACAATCATCTAGAACCATTACGCTTGGTGATAAAGGAAAGTGTGACATTATTGGCATTGGTAAAATATGTTATAATTCATCTAACTTCATTGATGATGTATATTTGGTTGACGGTTTGAAGTATAATCTGCTTAGCATCTCTCAAATATGTGATAAGGGCAACAAAGTATTGTTTGATTTAGAAAAATGTGAAGTTAAAGACAAAAAGACGGGTGAAATTGTGCTTACTACTCCTAGATGTAACAATGTTTATTCTATGAGTACTAACCAAGTTTCAGGAACTAAGCTAAAATGTCTAAAGGCCTTGACTGATGATCCATGGCTTTGGAATATAAGACTTGGTCATGTAAGTATGCACACAATGCAAAAGCTACTCTCAAAAGATTTGGTTCGTGGTTTGCCAAACCTAAATTTCAAGGTAGACGAACTATGTAAAGCTTGTACACAAGGTAAACAAACAAGAGGTTCATTCAAACCTAAGAAAGTTGTAAGTTCTTCTAGATCCGTTGAACTCTTACATATGGATCTTTGTGGACCTATGCGTGTCAAATCTCCCAGATGCAAGCAGTACATCCTTGTTATTGTGGATGATTTTTCTCGTTTCACATGGATTTCATTCCTACAAGAAAAATCTGAAGCATTGTTTGAGTTTTCAAAATTATGTAAGGAGTTGCAAACTTTGAAAAACCTACCTATCGTTTCTATAAGAAGTGATCATCGTAGAGAATTTGATCAACTAAAGTTTGATTTGTTTTGTGCAAATATGGTATTTCATATAACTTTTCAGCTCCTAGAAGTCTTCAACAGAATGGAGTTGTGGAACGTAAGAACCGCACTCTTGAGGACATGTCTAGGAATATGCTTTTAGAAAATAGTTTGCCAAAAAGTTTTTGGGCTGAAGCAGTAAACACTGCTAATTACATTTTGAATAGATGCTTTATTCGCCCTATTTTGAAAAAGACACCTTATGAACTCTTTAAATGAAGGAAACCAAATATTTCATATTTCAAACCCTTTGGATGTACATGTTTTGTTCATAACAATGACAAAGATAACCTTGGGAAATTTGATGCACGTAGTGATGAAGCTATATTCATTGGATATGCTTCAAATAGAAAAGCTTATCGTGTTTATAACAAACGTACCAAAATTGTTGAGGAAAGTATCCATGTTATTTTTGATGAAAGTGGCAAAGTCATACGAAATAAAGCACGACTTGTAGCACAAGGCTATAACCAAGAAGAAGGTATTGATTATGAGGAGACTTTTTCTCCGGTTGCCAGGTTAGAAGTCATACGTATGCTACTTGTATTTGCATCTTTTATGAGTATAAAACTTTTTCAAATGGAGGTAAAATGTGCTTTTCTAAACGGCTTCTTAGAAGGAGAAGTCTACGTTGCTCAACCTCCTGGTTTTGAAAATGATGAATTTCCTGATCACGTTTTTAAATTGGACAAAGCTCTTTATGGTCTTAAACAAGCTCCTCGAGCTTGGTATGAAAGATTGTCCAAGTATCTTCTCGAAAAAAAATTCAAAAGAGGTTTATTTGATAAAACTTTATTTATCAAAACTAGAGGCAACAATATTTTAGTAGTACAGATCTATGTTGATGATATAATATTCGGTGCTACTCATGATTCCCTTTGCAAGGAATTTTCAGATATTATGTGCAGGGAATTCGAAATGAGCTTAATGGGTAAGCTAAATTTCTTTCTTGGACTTCAAGTTACACAAGCAAAGAAAGGAATTTTTTTCAATCAAAGCAAGTATACAAAGGACTTGCATAAGAAGTATCAAATGGATCAATCTAAGGTCGCAAAGACTCCTATGAGTTCGACACTTTCGCTTGACCATGACAAAGATGGCAAAAGTGTAGTACAAAAGGAGTATTGAGGTATGGTCGGTTCATTGTTGTATTTAACTACTAGTCGACCTGACATTATGTTTAGCGTGTGCATGTGTTCAAGCTGATCCTAAAGAGTCACACTTGATTGCTGTGAAAAGGTTTTTTCGGTATCTCAATGGCACTAAGGATCTAGGGTTATGGTACCCACGTCAAAGCTCGTTTCACCTTGTTGGCTATTCAGATGCAGACTTTGCAGGTTATAAGGTTCATAGGAAAAGCACTTCTGGATGTTGCCAATTCGTAGGGTCATCCCTAATCAGTTAGCACTCCAAGACGCAAAATTTTGTCGCCCTATCCACAGCCGAAGCTGAATATATAGCTGCGGGAGCCTGTTATGCACAAATTCTATGGATTTCTCAACAACTTCGTGATATTGGCTTTGATTTGAAAGGTATTCCTATAAAATGTGATAATACTAGTGCTATTTCTATAACCAAAAATCATGTGCAGCATTCAAGGACGAAGCATATCGATGTAAGGCATCACTTCATACGTGATCATGTTGAGAAAGGTGATGTTTCGATCTCTTTTATATCTACTAACTTGCAGCTTGCATATATCTTTACCAAGCCTCTTCCTGAAGAGCAATTTAATTTTAATTAGATTGAAGCTTGGTATGTTGAACAAGGAAGCATTAACGTAGGGGGAGTAAATCATTTTATTTTCTCCTTCGTATGCAGCCTAGTTATTATTTTCAAAGGCCTTGAAAGATAATTCAAGGGCCTTGAAACAAGTTTTAAGGGTAAATTAAGAAATACGGATCATTTAAGAATTCATATCATTTAGATATTCAAATTCCTAAATTTTTTTAAGAGTTTTATTTAAAAGGGATTTCAAAAGGCTTTATTTTCAGATTCAAAAAATTTTGAAAAGTGGTTACCAAAATTTATGGAAAGAATTTTAATCAACAATGATTCTCCCAAGATTTTGAGTTACTCAATATTGTTACGCTAAAAAGTGTGCACGCAATAAGCCTTAAATTTATACTCGTTATAATTATCCTAACTTCTAGCGCACCCCCAGTGTACGGGACGTTTGTAGCATGGATAGTATTCCGAGGTCGAACACAAAGACTAAGGTGAAATTGATTCGGTTTTGTGATTAAGTTAGTGAAGGTCTAAGATTAGAAAAGAGGGAAACAAAGAAATGAAAATCTAAATTGTTTTTTTGTTGGTTTTGGTGATCAATCAAAGATCACAATTCATGCAAAGTAAACGATCTAGCTAGACTAAAAATCAGCACAAATGAACAAACCAAACAAGATAATGATCAAGGAAAAGAAAGACGGATTCTAGGGGTCGGAAGTTCCGATTATGGCATAGAACTCAAGTTATCTATTCGTTCTTTGGATTAGCTAATATATGTTGGGATTAAGTGTATCTAATTTGGGATCAATTACCGGGTAGGTCTCATGGTCCAACTAGTCCACACCTAAGGTCTTATTACCGGGTAGGTCTCTAAGAGCCTAAGGATAGGAATTCTACACAAACCGGATTGTAAATTAGGGATCTAACCTATCCTTACCGGGTAAGTCTTGGAAAGGGAAGTCCTAAGCAACTATCCTAGCACATCTAATCCAATGGTGGCTTATTAGGCTCACCACTACCTAAGGTTTGCTATTTTAGATTCTAAGGACAAGGATTACCGGGTAAGTCTCTCCTAGCACTTAGTCACTACACTAGGTAGGTTAAACTCAGCAACAATTAGGTTTTCAACATTTTATAGGTTTAAGGCAAGATCCTTCAAATCAGGGAAAATCACGGGTTGTTCTTCCTAAACCACGGCCGTGGTTCTTCAAGAACTACCCGTGATTCCTAACAGCAACTACGTTCATAAGCAAAAGTCATCCAAAGGCAAATCTAAGTTCATCCTATCACGGTTCTAGCCATAACCATCCTTTCCTTACCCTAGAACCACATCAATTTAGCCTACAACATTCATAATGGAAATCGAAGCAAACAAACATAAAATCAAAACATCCATTGCAAGATAATGAAAGAAAAGAGATGCACAAGTGAACTTAATGCAAAACTAAGCTGAAGATTAGAATAGATCCACTTACAACCCTTCCAAAAGAAGGTTCAAAGGTTCATACAATCTCTAGAAAACGAAATCCGAAATACAAGAAAGCTATGGTGTGTTTCCTTCTCCTCTTCTTCAATGGAAATCTCCTTCTTCTCTTTGACACTTTCCTTCCTAGAAAAATCTTCTTCTTTTGAGAATATATTTGTTAGAGAGAAATGGATAATGGATGAGCTGCTCCCAAACTACCCCAGCTGCTCAAACAACCCATGAAGGACCACTTTTATAACAAATCCTTCATGAGCTGGCCATGAGAGTCGTGGCACAGCTGTCACGAGAATCTGGCAAAATCCACGGTCATTTCCACGGCCGTGGTTCGTCAGAGAACCGTGATTCTATGCAGAAACTTCGCCTTGGATCATTAAGCTGTGGTTTGGTGCATGGCTTGTGTTGGCAAGGTTCCATGAGTCCTTCTTAGCCCTTGGCTTGTGTCCTAATGATTCCGAGGGTGCGTCATTTAAATGAACGATCCTCAAACGCATCGTTTAAGCTCCTAAACTTCCCGTAATACCTACAAAACGCGCACAAGTCCGTGTAGACGTCTATCTCGACAAAATATGTGAATTGGGTGCAAAACGTCTTGAACTAATGCTAGATCATGCATGAATGAGCGAGAATTCTATCTAAATGTACACCTAAAACTATGTTATAAATCGTGTTATCAAATATCTTAGTGATCTTACGTTGATGTGACTTGTTCCCTTAAATACTACTTCTCTTCTTTCTTTATCTCTTCCGATTCATCTTCTCTTTGAAAACTCTGTGCTTTACTCTTTCAATTTTCACAAACCCGCTTCCTCTCTCTCTCTCTCAAAAATTTTCATGGCATCCAAGAGATCTTCAATTGATGATGCCGCATCATCGGCCCCCAAACGACAGAGAGTGGTTCAGCTCTCCTCCGACTCAGACTCTGACTCAAGCTCAGGTTCAGATTCAAGCTCTAGTGCCCCATTTCATATGGATGATGCTGAAATTTTGGCCAAGACAGGCCTTCCCTCATGCTTGTTTGGAAGTCAAATAGCCGCCAAGAAATGACTGACTAAGTTCGACGAACGACATAAATGCATGTGTGAATTAGTCGATCGAGAACTATTCACATGTCTCTCTCTACTAGGGCTTGAAGTGCTTCAAGCAAGCTCTATCTGGATATTTCTCAACCCAGGGGAGACATCCTTCCCCAAACTAATCAAGTTGTTCTACATCAACTTAACCGCCCGAAGAGAAAGGGGAGAATGGATTATGGACTTTGTCGTTAAAGGTAAGAAAATCACCATTACCTCTGAGATTATTGCAGATATTTTTGGTCTTCCTCGCTATGATGTTGTTGATTACCCTACCCCCGCTAGAACCGTTAAAATGGCCAAAGAACAGTTTCTTCTACCCAATGCCTTATCACAACCTACTACTACTTGTCTAACTCTTGAAGCCAAAATTATTTGTACTCTTTTGGTTAGATGTGTGGTACCAAGAGTTAACAACAGAGATGTGGTGACAAATACACTACTTGCATTTTTGTATCATGTGCTGAATTGGCTAGAAGTTAATCTTCCAGAATTTATCTTGTCTCACATGGTTAATGTTATAAATTCTCCTAGTGATTGCCACTTGCCATATGGAAATTTGCTCCCAAAAATCTTTCAACACTTTTCGATTGATTATTCTGATGAGGAGCAACATCTTGTGTGTGGAGAACTGGATGAGGAATTCTTTGACAGTATAGGGATTAAGAGAACAGTGACTGACTATAGAATAATATGGGTTCTAAAGGACCAACCAGCATGAAATTATACCACTGTACAGCGTCTGGAAGCTGTAGAAAGAGGATTGGACTCTCTGATAAGTGGTCTTGTTTTCTTCCGATCAACAGTGATTGACCGTCTGGACGAAACACAAGATCTACTGGGTATTTTAAATCATAAAATTAATCAAATGTTTCATGTCAATAGTCTTTCTCTTACAGCTACCAACAAAATCAAGCCCTTAACAGAAGAAGATGGGCAAGCTACCATGAAGGATGTTGAACAGGTCATGACACATTGCTATAAGATCGTCAAGGATCGTCCTATTCGCCAACCATCGTCTGATGATCCAGACGTGTTGCATATTGAAGAATTTGGTGTTGTCAAGAAGTATGACAAGAATTCTGATCAGAGGCGAACGGACATTTCTCATAAAGAACATGACCTCCTGAACACTCAACATCGTTGGAGAAAGATGTGCTTGAAGGAGCATTCAGGAAAAGGGAGCTCTTCCAGGTGGTATCAAGAATGAAGTTCTCTGGATGACCATGACTGTCAACGCCCTTGATTCTTATATCAAAGGCTTGTTTTTAAAAAAACTTGATTGTTTTTGTGGTTTTGTGAAAATACTTTCTATGGGTTGTAATGCTTTAAAAACTCCCGTGCTTTGACTATTTTTCTCCCTTGTTGAATGACAAAGGGGGAGAAATAAATGTGATCCGATATTTTTTGATACTCTACATTCTGATTTTTAAGTTAGTTTGATATTCATATATGCATCGATAACTTTACAATACAGGTACGAAACATTTGTGTTGTCTTCCATCAAGGGGGAGATTGAAAACTCCACCTTGATTATAAAACTGTACAGGTGTTGATGATGGAAGAATTAAACACAAATGAAGTAGTTTTATACACTAACAATTTATTAATTATATATATCGAGTTGCTTGGTTTGGTTTGGTGGTTTGTATTGAAGGAATTCAAATCACTAAAGGAGATCTTCTAGGAAAGATTTGCTCAACAAGAAGATATGCTTGAACGAAGATCTCAACCGGCCAATAAAGATCTTACAAAGATCCTCAACCGAAAGCACGAAGATTCTCTCCTCTAGAATTGATACCATCGCAACAAATATGAGAAGATTAAGGAGCCGAGAGATCAACGTGTTCTCAAGAGATGAAGATCCACAATGTCTATCTCATCTCAACCAAGAAGCCATCTTCATGGAGAAGAACAATGATCTTCAAACGGTCATCTTTCCAACGGCTAGAAGACCTCTCTACAGAAGGTTATAAATGAAGATGGCGATTGAAGAACAAAGTACAGAAGCTTACACGGAAACATCAATAGTCTTCAAGCGATCCAAAACATCTTCATTCGATCAAATAGTTTTTCTTTCTCTCTTTCTCTAAAAAGCTTTATCCCCTAGAGAGAGATAAAACTCGAGAGCTCCATTGGTATATCTAAAGAGTGTTATACTCAAGTGTGTGTTACTCTGCGAAGTAACTAGGCTATTATAGCAAGGTGAAGAGTTAGGCTAGTGATAGCATGTATTATAATCTATACTTTGGGCCTAGTTTAGACGTTTTATCTTCATAAATCTGCTTGTATGGATGTCTATTCTGCGATTATATTGTTGTTTTGTCTACCTTTGCAGGAATCGAGGTACACCTAGTTTTGTTGTAATTGTAGGGAAAATGGCACGTTTTGGACCAAAATGGAGCAAAGGAAGCTAAGGAGTCATTGGAGCTACATTCTGGAGCTTTGAGAAGATCTCAAGAAGAATGGAAATGATTAAGAAGATTGATTTTTGACCAGATTCGAGATGATTTACAATTAATTGAGATTCACCTCGGTTAGCTACAGTACCACCTCGACCGAGGTGATCTTGAGGAGCGTCCCAACCGAGGTGAACACCCTGTCGCCGACGAGATCTTTATTTTTGGCTGAGATCTTTTATTTTTGGAAAGAGAATATCACATATTTTTGGCTGGATTTCAAGAAGGAAAATATTATATTTGGCTAATATATATTGAGAGATATGGATATATTTTCTAAGAAATTATCTTTTTAAGATATTTTATCTATGGAAGATATTTTTTCTATATAAAGAGTTGGATTTTCTACAATTTAGCCATCTTCGGATCATCATATGCTTAGAGCATGCAGCAATTGAAGGATTTTCTGGAGTTTTGAAGGAAGAGTTGAAGGAAGTTTTGAAGGTTGAAGTTCAAGGAAGGAAGGAATCATACTTGGAGTTGGCTTTTGAAGGAGTTTGTAAGATCTTCTTAGATTACTTTTGGTTTGTTGTCTTTTCTGATTGTGATTTGAGGAACGCTGATTTGTTACTTGATTCATTCAGTTATTGAGATTTTTTTGTCAAGGTTTTCTTGTTTGAATATTGATTCCTTTTCTATATATTTGATTATTGTTATCATGATGATTGTTGGCTAAGTTTCTTACGCGATTCTAGGGTGATTGACTGAAAGTTGTGGGAAAGACGATGATAGAATGATCTTAATCCCAGCAGGACACTGAAATCTCGAGTCTTTACCTTAACCGTAGAACACCTCGGTCAGTCATTGAACATCTCGGCCGGGATGGAATATAACTGAGCGAGGTGAACATTTCCTGAACCTTATCTGAGTTAAAAGTTTAAAGTTTGCCAAATCCTATCCTTATTACACCTTTCCTAGTTCAACGCAAGCCTAGGATGAGACTTACCCGGTGATTCCTTTGTTTGTTTACCTAAGATCATGAGTGTAGGTAATAAAGGTTTTTCCTTTATTGAGGTTTGAGTGTGCCTTCAACCCATCTTTGTGCGTTAGCATGAGACTTACCCGGTAAATGTTGATTCTATTCCCTTGGGTGGTGCGTTGGTTTGAGATTATAGTTCCTTTCCTTAGTAGCTTGAGACTTACCCGGTAATAGGAGCTTTGGTTTGGGATAGTGAGTAGTGAGATGTAACACCCCGAATTCTCAGAACTCGGGACATTACTGGTTAGGACCTCACAATGGGTCCCGACCTCAGTTTGACAACAATTTTACTAGGATCTTGCAACAAGATACAAATAAAAAAAACCGAAATTCATAAAATAGTATTTTAAAGGGATGAATGCAACAACGTCTAACAGCCCACACTACTTAAACAACGTAAAAGTCTAATTGTCTTAACAAGAAGAAAGAAACAACGAAGTAAACACCCAACCCCACTCTAAGGAGTATGGAGACCCGGCTGACCACTACGTCCGGATCACTCAGCTGCTGCTCTAACCTATGGTAAATCTAAACTACACAACAGAACAACCGTAAGCTAGCTATCTAAACGTTAGGCAAATGAGAATAGCACACGCACACATCATAGCAAAAGTAAACACTCATCATGCTTTCAAACAATTCATTTATTATCTTTAGTTAGGTCATTCACTCTTACTAATGATACTTATTTTGTGACACGAGGGATTCCCAAACCTCGCCTCCACCCCCGTGTAACCATCAAGAAGGGATCCGATGCATCTCGTCTTGTACCTGTATGGTCTGGGTATAGAGAACCTCTCATTCTCTTGTCAGAGTTGGGCAGTGATGTCACGGCCCGTTATACATACACTTCGGCCTTAAAATATAATAATAACAGTCGTCCTATCAAGTTATTATTATAAACACACATCACATACACCACTATTATCATTCAACTAACATCCAGAAACTAGCTAAGTAAGTCGCAAGGACTTACCTGAATCAAATCACACTCTCTTAAATCTCAACTCGGTCTGCACTCGTGGTAACTCAAACGCCTGTCAAACAAGGCACGTGGATCACAATCACATCCCATACTCTTAGAAGTTATAAACTTCTAAGTTGTATAATCTCATGAAGAGAAAATTACGGAAAAAGGTTCTCTTAAGTTAAAAAGACTATTTTGCCCCTGATCTCGAAACTCCGAACAAGTCTATCATTTAGTTCTAATATTCTCTTCTAGGACCTATGTCCCAATTCTAGGTCTCATTGAAAGTTTGGTAAGGATTTATAAGAGTTACCCAACATTCTTAGTTTACATAAAAGTTGTTAAGGCTCGACTTTGGTTAATATACACGGCTTGGATAAGGATATAAAAATCCCGAGATAAAATCATAAATCCTCTATGATATGCATACTAAACATAGGGGTAAAGATCTCTCAAAAACACTCAACTATAATTCTCCCATAAATCTCCAAAGTGGGAAAGAAAGCTGAAAAATTCCATAATTAGCCAATTTTCCTCTGCTGTAACAACTGCCCATCTATCCTACTTCGAGTCCTTATAAGTTCTAATTCGACCGTTAACCTTCTCCCAAATTTTAATCAGTAAACTACATGTTTCAATCTACAAAATATCAAAAATTGAACGGTAGATCACCATCCTAAGGTATCGAAATTTATTCCCCAACTACACAGTTTATGTGAACTAAACCAAATCTGGGCACAAGAAGTTCATGAGTTCTTGGGTTCAAAACTCACCCTCAACCATTCTGGATTAGCAAATCATATCTAAACACTTATTGCTCTCTGCGTTAATATGACAATAACAACAAGAGAACATAAAGGCTAACCGGCAGCAGGCTGAAGACGACCCGAATTCTTCGTTGTTGGTTCGCAATCCAAGCGTCTTAGACCCGGTGTCTGTACCCTGGCGCACTCTGCACTCGCTGCTGTCAAACAACCATCTCCGGCGCTGTTAATAGGTGCAAACATAGAGGAGATAAGAGGGGTAGAAGAACGACATCTTCTCACCTATTTGTCGATAGAGAAGGTCGAGTGAATCCGGTGGTGGATGCTACGACGCTGAGATATTCCCAGCCGGTTTGGAGATATTGCCGCCAACCGTCCAACCTTGATGATGTAGTACGGAAGAGCAGCACTGGATGTTAGTCTGTGTCGCGAACGAAATGAACGTATTGCACAACTGACTCACCTCCAGATTGTAACTGGTTCGCCGAAACACTCAGGTGCCGCCTGGTTTGTGAGGGCTCCGCTTTGTTGTGTGCGTCGGTTGATGGGGTGTGCAGGTCCCGGCGTCGAGGGGAATCGGTGACTCGGTTTGCAGTAGGGGTGTCAATGGGTTGGGGATTCCCCGAAATTCGCGGGTATTACCCGTCATGGGGATGTGGATGGGGATTTTAAACGGGTACGGAGACGGGGTTGGGTTAAAAATTGATTTCCCGCTTCGGTATGGGGGCGGGGATGAAGATAGGGGTATTCGCCCCGCTCCCCGATCCGAACCCGAACCCGACGGGGAATTCGATGGGGGACCCCGACGGGGAACTCGGTGGGGAATCCGACGGGGAACCCAAAAAAAATTGTGTTTATTTTAGACTTTCATTGTAGTTTCAAGTTTAATTGAAATTTAATTCAGAAACTGTGTTTAAATTTAAATTGCCGATGACTTTTAAATTTCAAACTATATGCACTTTTATACTTTTAAGAATTAAGAGTATCATACTCATTCCTACAATCCTACTTGCACAAAAATGTATTTAAAAAAATGTTTTAAGGTTATATTTTTATATGATTATTATATGTCTAAATTATGCTAATGCTAAGTGAAGTAAGTGCTAACCTATTATGGTGGGCATGTTAATTGTGTTTGTGGTAGTGATGGTTGAGAACAATTATGAATTGTTCTTTCTACTATTATTGATTTTATTTGTAGATTTTAGGGTATGATATTTTTCATGAGATTAGACATTAAATTCCAACAGATTTTGATTTTGAAGTTATGGATAGTCCTTTTTCTACTGTTATTGGTTTTATTTGTAGGTTTCTAAGGTCTGTTCTTTTTTCATGAGATTAGATAGTGGAGATTGAAAACAATTAAAATGCGCTGAATTTGATGAAGGGGTGCAACACTGCAACAAAATAATCCTTCCTTAGAGTAAATTGCAAAAGCAATTGTTAATAATTGTCAAGAATGTTTTGGCTATCAAGGCGTTGGGGTGCACGTTGCGTACCTACTACCTACAAGGATGAGCATATATATACATAACAACATCACAACTTCATATGATGTAGTATCTGTTGCATTGAGAATTAGTATTGAATACATACCACAATGATTATCCATATCAAGTCATCATTTAAATCCATAATAAGGATTTGATTTAGCCACACTTACTATGTTTAAAAATATTCGAAAAAGCTAAATACACTTGAGGACAAAAATATGGGGACGAGAATTCCCCGATGGGGACGAATATCCGACATAGATGGGGAATTTTGCGGAAAAAACTTCTAAAACTTTAAAATGGGAAAAATTAAATGGGGACGGGGATTCCCCGATGGGGAAGAATATCCGACGGGGACGGGGATGGGGACAATTTTCAATACCCGAACGGGTATGGGGATGGGGACGGGGGCATTATACTAAACGGGGATGGGGATGAATATGGTACTCCCCGACCCATATCCGACCCATCGACATCCCTAGTTTGCAGTCGAGCGTGGGAGGCTGGGGCTGTTTCAGAATGGAGTTATCGTGCAGCGGCAGCCGTAAGAGCATATTACGCTTGATTAGGTTTAGGATTTGGTTAGGTTAAATTTTAATTAATGAAGGATTAAGTAAGTGGGTCGGCATAAGGCTATTGGGCCAGTTATTTGGGCCTCCTCATCTAATTTAAAACAATGGGCTGAAAGAATAAAACGTCGTTCGCACGGAACCGCTATTCGGTTTTCTTTAAATGTACGGAATTATTTACGGGTTACATAAGTTATCATTTTATGTGAATCAAGGTCACATAAAATGATAGAATTTAATATTGTTTTATTTATTTAAAAGAATAAAGGTTGAAGAATCCGGTTTAATCCGGTATTAAACAAAGTTAAATTTTTCGGGTATTACAACAATGCCCTCTTAAAATAAGTTTCGTCCCGAAACTTAGAATAATGTATCCAATCAAACGACTTTCTTTGTATATCTTGTTTTATTAAAATTTCGTTTTCTACCATGCAACTACTCAATCATCATAATCAAGCACACATTAAAGGAAACACAATCACTCAATCTAACTAAAAAGTGAAAAGTCAAACAACACAGCAACCGAGTACTAACTCGTCGGTACAGAAGTAGCAGCTAACTCTGCAAAGAACTCGGGATAATTACGCCTAATACTCTCTTCTGTCTCCCAAGTAGCCTCATCGGCTCCTCGTCTAGACCACTGGATCCTCAACATCAGTATCTCCTTGGACCGCAGACGTCTAGTACTGCGCTCCAAGATCGCTACCGGGTACTCCACAAAGGTATGATATGGATCAACTATCAGATCCTCATGGCTCATGACGTGCCTCGGGTGTGGGATGTACTCTCTCAGTTGAGATACATGGAAGATCGGATGGACACCCTCTAGTCTCGGCGGTAGTGCTAAACGGTAAGCAACCTCTCAAACTCTCTCCAAGATCTCAAAAGGTCCGACATATCAGGGACTCAGTTTCCCCTTAATGCTGAACCCCCGGACTCATCTCATCGGTGACACTCTCAACCATACCTGGGCACCCACCCTAAACTCCAAGAGTCGACGCCTTTTGTCGGCGTAGGATTTCTGGCTACTCTGAGCTGCTAACATCCGCTCTCGGACCAGGGCAATCCGAGCGATGTCATCCTATATTTGATCTAGAGCTACTCCATCATCTCTACTGGGCTCATTCCAGCATAATAGCGTGCGACATCTCCGCCCGTACAAAGCCTCATAAGGGGTCATCCCAATAGACGAGTGCCAACTGTTATTATACGAAAACTCTACAAGTGGAAGGTGATATGGCCATACCTGTCCCCAATCCAGTACACAGGCCCGTAGCATGTCCTCTAATGTCTGGATAGTCCTCTCAGACTGACCGTCTGTCTGTGGGTAATAAGAAGTGGTAAAATGGAGACTCGTCCCCAAAGCAGTATATACCTGCCGCCAAAATCTCGAGGTGAAACGTCCATCCCTGTCGGAGACGATAGTCCTCGGTACTCCATGGAATCTCACAATATGTTTGGTAAACTCCTCAGCTAAACGACTTACCGGCAACGTCTCCTTAATCGGTATAAAACGTATGGTCTTCGTAAGACGGTCTACTACCACCCAAATAGCATTAAAACCTCTATTGAGTCTCAATTCCGTGACAAATTCCATCGATATATCCTCCCACTTCCACTGTGGTACTGGTAGTGGGTGGAGCTCTCCTCCGGACCTGCGATGCTCAATCTTGACTTGTTGACCGGTCGCACACTAAGCTACATACCGAGCCACGTCGGGCTTCAAACCACCCAACCAGAAGGAACGTCTCACATCCTTGTACATCTTACTCGCTCCAGGATATACTGAATATGGGGTAGTATGAGCCTCACCTAATATCCTCTTGTCTCAACTCACTGTCTGATGGTACACAAATGCGGTCTTGAGGTCTCATCACTCCATCAGCACCAATAGTGAACTGGGGTGCCTCACCTCGAGACATCCTGTCTCGGATCCTAGTCAAGGTCGGGCAAGTCTCCTACTTCTGTTGGATCTCACCGAACAGATTAGGAAGCAACTCTAAAGTAGCCAACTAACGAACTATATCTGGAAACTGAATCTCTATCTCTAACCAAGACAAATCTCTCTGTAGCTGTGGTTGTACTGTCAACCGGGCTATCGCCCTCTCCCGAGGCGTCTTCCGGCTCAAATCGTCAGCTACTACATTTGCCTTTCCGGGGTGGTAGAGAATCTCAAGGTCGAAGTCCTTGATCAACTCTAACCACCGCCTTTAGCGGTTATTCAACTCCCGTTGAGTGAATATGTACTTCAGACTCTTATGGTCTGTGAAGATCTGACATGTCGCTCCATAGAGATAGTGACGCCAGATCTTAAGAGCATGGACTACAGCAGCTAACTCTAGATCATGTGAGGGGTATTTCTCCTCATACGTCTTCAATTGTTGAGACGTATAGGTTATGATCTTACCCCTCTACATCAAAACACACCCCAAGCCTAGCTTGGATGCATCACTGTATACCACAAAGTCATTTGTACCCTCAGGCTGTGCTAAAATCGGAGCAGACGTCAATCTCCTCTTCAGCTCCTCAAAACTCTGCTGACATGGCTCAAATCAGAAGAACCGAGTAGTCTTCCTCAAAATACAGGTAAGTGGTCGGGCAAATAGGGAAAACCCTTCCACAAACCGGCAGTAGTAATCTACCAAACCTAGAAAGCTGCGAACCTCCGTAACATTCTTCGGAGGTTGGCAAGAAGACACTGACTCGATCTTTGCCGGATCAACCTTAATCCCCTCAGCAGTCACTACATGGCCTAGGAAAGCCACCTTTGACATCCAAAACTCACACTTGGATAGCTTAGCATAAAGCTGGCTATCCTGCAGAATATGTAATATTGTCCTCAAGTGCCCGGCATACTCCTCTCGCTCCTAGAGTAAACTAGGATGTCGTTAATGAAGACCACTAAAAGCTGGTCTAAAAAGTCGATGAATATCCCGTTCATCAACTCCATGAACACCGTTGGCGCATTAGTGAGCTCAAATGGCATCACTACAAACTCATAATGATCATAACTAGTCCGGAATGCCGTCTTAGGTATGTCCTGATCTCTCACCCTCAGCTAGTGATAACCTGACCTCAAGTCTATCCTCAAAAATACCGACGCTCCATGCAACTAGTCCAACAGATCATCTATGTGCAGCAGTGGATACTTGTTCTTGATAGTGACTTTGTTCAACTCTCTGTAGTCTATGCATAGCCGCATCGATCCGTCCTTCTTCCTCACAAATAATACTGGCGTGCCCCAGGGAGACACACTAGGGCGTATGAAGCCCTTCTTTGCTAACTCCTCTAACTGCTTCTTCAACTCAAGCAGCTCTATCGGTGTCATACGGTCCGGGGCCTTTGAGATCGGTCTCGTGCCCGGCTCTAACTCAATGCTAAAATCAACGCTCCTCGGTGGGGGTAGTCCTGGCAGGTCGTCATTGAATACCTCTACAAACTCGCATGCAAATGGTATCTCCTCTATTGCCAGGCTCTTGCGTTCCTTCATGGCATAACACCAGAAGGCCTCGCAACCATGTGCTATCAGTCTCTCTGTTCTCGCTGCACTGATAACTGTGCCGGACTTTCCGAGGTCCCAACCTCGGAATATCACTCTGTGACCCTCCTCAGTGGCAACGGTCACTGTCCTCCTACCAATGTCTAAGACTTCTCCATGTTTCTTCATCCAATCTATCCCCAAAATCACGTCCTCATGTGCTAAGGGC
Source organism: Fagopyrum homotropicum (assembly GCA_033239125.1). Lineage (NCBI taxonomy): Eukaryota > Viridiplantae > Streptophyta > Magnoliopsida > Caryophyllales > Polygonaceae > Fagopyrum > Fagopyrum homotropicum. The sequence goes on along the minus strand of BSWB01000001.1, from coordinate 134,130,990 downwards.
ATGACTATAAAATTTACCAGCCAATCCCGATCTCCCAAATGAATGGGACAGTCATAGATCTCTCGGGTCCCTCTGACCTTACTCCCATCAGGTAATCCTATCATAAATGGTATCCCTTCTATAGTAGCTAAGGACAACCTATCTACGCATGCATCAGATATAAATGAGTGTGTAGCACCCGTATCAAACAAAACTCGTACAAGTAAGTCATGGATCCGGATCGTACCTATGGCCGTCGGTGCCTCTGGCTGATCAGCACTCCTCCACTCAAACACCCGTGTCGGAACTCCTCTAGTATCAGCTACACTACCACGTCCCCTGCCTCGACCGGATCCCTGAATAGAACTCTGTGAGGAAGGATGTCCTAGAGCTCTGTAAGGTTGTTGCTGACCTAGGGCTCGGTACTGTTGTTGTTGACTCGAAGCTCGGTATTGTGGCTGCCTATGTACACCCCCTGATAGACCTGCAGGGAAAGAACCCTATTGCGATAGTGCCTTGCCCTAGCGGCAAAATACAACTCTATGTTCAACCTTGTCGCACTGAAAGCAAGTCACTAACGGCTTCGTGCAGTTCGATCAGATGTGTCCATAGCCACTATAATTATGACACTGTGAACCCCCAACTGGAGTCTGGACTGTAGCGGTATGACTATGTCCTCCCTGAGTTTGTCCCCGTCCAAAACCAGCTACTCCCATACTGCCACTAGCATATCCTGTCATCTGCCGCTTATCCGACCTATATGACTGAGCAGCTCTCCTCGGAACTAGCCTATCTCTCTCATATGCAGAAGCCCTATCCTGATAGTCTGACAAAGACTCGCAGTGAAATCCTGCCAGATAACAACGAGTGCTCTCTCTCAATCTCATGAAAAGAGCTAAACATGCTGCTCCTCTGGAGGTGCAGCTGGTCCAAGTAGAGTCAGTTCCTTCTGAAACTTCTTGACGGCCTCAGCAATCGGAATATCCTCGAATCGCGCCTCAATGAAGTCCTGAAACATCTCTCTCCTCAACGAGGCAGGGCAGTATCTCTCTCTAATAATACTCCTCATCTGCTCCCAACCGGTGACTCGGCTACGAATGGTCCGCCACCAGGAATGAGCATCCTCCGTGAACAATGTCTGCACCAACTCTACCTGTCGATCCTCTGGGCAACGTATCGCCTCTAGTGCAGTCTCTACGTGTCCTATCCAGTGCTCCACCTCCAACCCTATCTCTCCATTGAATGAGGGGACTTTTTGGGAGTTGAAAGCCTTCAACCACTCATCTGGTCTCGGTGCTCTAGACCCAGCAGGAGCTCTATAAGCCTCAACCCTTCTCTCAAGTACAACCGGCACTAGAGGCACTCTCTGTGTCACCTGAACTGACCTAGGTGGTACCTGGGTAAGTCTCTCTACCCTGGCAGCCTCCTCCATATGTTGGACGTATGCTCTGTACTCTCTGTACTCAGATGCCCCAATAGAAGCACGTCCTGACTCAATCGAACGTGCTCCTTGTGCTCCAGACCTAGCAGCGGTCTCATTCCCGACCTCGGGAACAACACTCTCAGCCACCTCCTCCACTTCAACATCTGGCATGATCACTACTGGTAGATCCTCTTGAGGAGCTCGACCTCGACCTCGCGCTAATGGAGGCTAGGTCTACCTCCATGGCCACGTCCTCTAACTACAGGAGTCCCATCGCCCCTACCCTGTCCAGCTAGAGGGAGAGGTGGACGACCTCTACCTTGACCAGTAGCTAACGTAGCCCTAGTACGTGCCATCTGTGTGAGTGATAACAACTACATTTATGATCTAGCTAATAAGTCTAGCTAAAGTAAAACCTAAAGTCCATACTAAGCATACTGAGATCCGTGGTAGTAGTGGTGGTCAGCCGTACTTTTCTATCCCCAACCAAACTATGAATGCATTTGAAAACCAAAATTCTTTTTAAAACTCAAATCCCTTTTCGGGTTCTCCTCAAGTACTTATTCGGTCTTTCAGAAGATTTCAAGTGCCATTGTTGCCAACCTAGAGCTCTGATACCATGTTATAACACCCGAATTCTCATAACTCGGGACATTACTAGTTAGGACCTCACAATGGGTCCCGACCTCAGTTTGACAACAATTTTACTAGGATCTTGCAACAAGACACAAATAAGAAAAACCGAAATTCATAAAATAGTATTTTAAAAGGATGAATGCAACAACGTCTAACAGCCCACATTACTTAAACAACGTAAAAGTCTAACTGTATTAACAAGAAGAAGGAAACAACGAAGCAAACACCCAACCCCACTCTAAGTAGTACGGAGACCCGGCTGACCACTACTTTCGGATCACTCAGCTGCTGCTCTAACCTGTGGTAAATCTAAACAACACAACAGAACAACCCTTAGCTAGCTATCTAAACGTTAGGCAAATGAGAATAGCACACGCACACATCATAGCAAAAGTAAACACTCATCATGCTTTCAAACAATTCATTTATTATCTTTACTCAGGTCATTCACTCTTACTAATGATACTTTTTTTGTGATACGAGGGATTCCCAAACCTCGCCTCCGCTCCCGTGTAACCATCAGGAATGGATCCGATGCATCTCACCTTGTACCTGTATGGTCTGGGTATAGAGAACCTCCCAGTCTCTTGTCAGAGCTAGGCAGTGATGTCACGGCCCGTTATAAATACACTTAGCCTTAAAATATAATAATAACAGTCGTCCTATCAAGTTATTATTATAAACACACATCACACAAACCACTATTATCATTCAACTAACATCCGGAAACTAGCTAAGTAAGTTGCAAGGACTTACCTGAATCAAATCACACTCTCTCAAATCTCAACTCGGTCTGCACTTGTGGTAACTCAAACGCCTGTCAAACAAGGCACGTGGATCACAATCACATCCCATACTCTTAGAAGTTATAAACTTCTAAGTTGTACAATCTCATAAAGAGAAAATTACGGAAAAAGGTTCTCTTAAGTTAAAAAGACTATTTTGCCCCTGATCTCGAAACTCCGAAAAAGTCTATCATTTAGTTCTAATATTCTCTTCTAGGACCTATGTCCCAATTCTAGGTCTCATTGAAAGTTTGGTAAGGATTTATAAGAGTTACCCAACATTCTTAGTTTACATAAAAGTCGTCAAGGCTCAACTTTGGTTAATATACACGGCTTGGATAAGGATATAAAAATCCCGAGATAAAATCCTAGATCCTCTATGATATGCATACTAAACATAGGGGTAAAGATCTCTCAAAAACACTCAACTATAATTCTCCCATAAATCTCCAAAGTTTGAAAGAAAGTTAAAAATTTCCATACTTAGCCAACTTTCCTCTTTTGTAAAAACAGCCCATCTATCCTACTTCGAGTCCTTAAAAGTTATAATCCGACCGTTAACCTTCTCCCAAATTTTAACTCAGTAAACTACATGTTTCAATCTACAAAATATCAAAAATTGAACGGTAGATCACCATCCTGAGGTATCGAAATTTATTCCCCAACTAGACAGTTTATCTGCACTAAGCCAAATCTGGGCACAAGAAGTTCATGAGGTCTTGGGTTCAAAACTCACCCTCAACCATTCTGGATTAGCAACTCAGATCTAAACACCTACTGCTCTCTTCGTTAATATGACAGTAAAAACAAGAGCACATAAAGGGTTACCGGCAGAAGGCTGAAGACGACCCGGATTCCTCGTTGTTGGTTCGCAATCCAAGCGTCTTAGACCCGGTGTCTGTACCCTGGCGCACCCTGCACTCGTTGCTGTCAAACAACCATCTCCGGCGCTGTTAATAGGTGCAAACAGAGAGGAGATAAGAGGGGTAGAAGAACGACATATACTCACCTATTTGTCGACAGAGAAGGTCGAGTGAATCCGGTGTTGGCTTCTACGATGCTGAGATGTTCCTAGTCGGTTTGGAGGTGTTGCCGTCAATCGTCCACCCTCGATGTTGTGGTACGGAAGAGTAGCACTCGATGTTAGTCTGTGTCGCGAACGAAATGAACGTATTGCACAACTGACTCACCTCTAGATTGTAACTGGTTCACCGAAACACTCAGGTGCCGCCTGGTTTAGGAGGGCTCCGCTTTGCTATGTGCGTCGGTTGATGGGGTGTGCAGGTCCTAGCGTTGAGAGGAATCGGTGACTCGGTTTGCAGTCGAGTGTGGGAGGCTGGGGGTGTTTCATAATGGAGTTATCGTGCAGCGGCAACCGTAAGAGCAGATTACGCTTGATAAGGTTTAGGATTAGGTTAGGATAAATTTTAATTAATGAAGGATTAAGTAAGTGGGCCGGTAGAAGGCTATTGGGCCAGTCATTTGGGCCTGCTCATCTAATTAAAAACAATGGGCTAAAAGAATAAAACGTCATTCGCACGGAACTGCTCATCTAATTAAAAACAATTGGGCCAGTCATTGTTTCATTTTATTTAAAAGAATAAAGGTTGGAGAATCCGGTTTGATCCGGTATTAAACAGAGTTTAAATTTTTCGGGTATTACATGAGACTTACCCGGTGATCTATTCCCACCTTAGAAACACCTTCCCTTTTCAAACCTCAACTTTGTCCGCGTTATCTTTTGATCTTGAGTCGGAACCACAACTAGATGCTTTAATCCCTAGAATTCGCATTCCCTTTATCTGACTTTATATCATATTTGATTGCTTTAATTTGTAGTCATTAACATATTTGACAACCTGATTCCGTGCTTTGTTTCACCACAGTCCTTGTGTTCGACCCCTGAATTCTTGCTTTTATTACAATTGATCTGTACACTGCGGGTTCGCATATTGTTCAAGCATACTTCTTGGGTTATAAATTTTAAAGCTTGCACACACCTTTTTGAGCAAACAAGTTTTTGGCGCCGTTGCCAGGGACTTGGTCAAGACCGAGTTCGGTATTTGGTTGTCTGACTTGGAAGCTTTTGCTTTTGCATTTGATCTTTTTCTATGAGTTTTGTAGCTTTCAGGATTTCCAATGGCTACGAGTCGCTATGAACCTACATTTGATCCATCCTGGATAGCAAGACAAAGTGCTAGGGTGGACCATTATGAATACTTGGAAGAGGAATACGCCTTCATTTGGTTTGACAGTGAAAGAGAAAGAGAAGAGGCTATTGAGGAGGAGTTTGCGATATGGGATGAGCTGAATGTCCCTAAAAAGGTTTCCGAGCAACCTCTTGAAGATTCATTTGAAACAAAAATGGGAGAAATTGATGAAGAAGGTGGAGGAGCTCAAACAAACCACCCTATCCTATGCTAAGCCAATAGAGGTGCATAAAGAAGTACTACAAGTTTCAAGCATTCCTCCAATCGAACCGGAAGTTTCTCCTGAAGTTCTTAAAGAAGAGGAAGAAGTGGAAGATCTCGATCCAACTACTGAAACTTGGGCTGAGGTTGAAGAAAGATCGGCCGAGGTTGAAGTAAGATCGGCCGAGGTTGAAGAGAATCCAGCTGAGTTGGGAAAGATTTCATGTGTGGATTATCACCCTACCATGAAACTTGTCCCAATATTTGAAGAACTTTATAAGGTACTTGCTCCTACTCCCTTTAAAGTTCTAGATTTCTTCAGGGATGCACCGAAGAGTTGGAGGTTTCTTCCAAAAGAACCTCCCAAGATCAAGATGAAACCTCCCTTGAGTTTGCTGAAAGAAGATACTCCTTGGACTGAAAGGAGCGGAGTTAACAAGCACTTCACCACTAGGACAACGAAGTGTTATTTGTTCAAGTATGGGGTCACCCAAGTTAGAGATGGGGAAACTAAGTGGATTCTCGAAAAGCTGATTTCCCGATCCACGAAAGGATGGGATGCAAAACTGAGTTATGTCCCACGGAAGAATAGGAAGACCGGTAGGATTCCGGTGAGAACTAAACCATACAAGCTTGTACGTGGGAGATCCTACCATTTGCTGGTGAAATTAGGAACCGGAACCTTTTTGGAAGAGTTTTATTGCGGATTTGATGAGCACTCCAAGATATTCGAGGTACATTGAGTAATTCCATGGAGAAAGGTCCAGCTAGCGACCTTAAACCAAGCGCTTCTTGGGAGGCGACCCAAGGTATTGCTTTCTTTTCCCTTTTCTAGCTTAGTTTTAGATAATTTGCTTCACTTTGTTTTTGCGTCCTCTAGATAGGAACCAGGTACTTTCTAAGGAAGGATTACAGCTCAGGAGCTACACTGGAAGGATAGAAGTTTGAGAAATTGAGAAAACGGAGCTTGACTGAGATACATCTCGGATGCTGTCAGAACGCCTCGACCGAGATGTTCTTCGCCAACCGAGATGGTCTTATCTGGGAGCTGTTTTTATTTATTATGCAGTTCAGCTAGGTCCGGTGAGTATTCTGATTTCCTTAGACTTATATTTGACCCATTGGAACAATGTGTCCCAAGTATGGGGTACTTGGATGTATTTATTTGACCTTATGTGTGTATGTTTGTATGGATATTATGATATTATTCTGCTTTACTTGGCTTTATGTGTTTATCTACCATTACATGCATACATACAGGTTTTTGTTTGAGAAAAATGTTGAAAACTAGTTTGAAAAAAAAATTTATTGACCTCGACCGAGACTTTCATGGCCGATCGAGGATGACATCTCGGATGACGCCAGAACACCTCGACCGAGGTTGGTTCTTAACTGAGAGTTTTAGAAACATTTTGTGCTTATTCTCTAGATATGACCTCAATGATTATTCTGTTTGCAGATTGGTTTTGAAATTTTTATATGCTCGAAAGGTTTTATGATATGTTTTGTAATAGGTAGGATTTCCGAATTCTAATTAATGTTGATTAACTTAATCAGTGATAATAATTGACATATAATTTGCGAAGATTGCGTAAGTGTTGAGTATAAGTCCCACCGTTATGTTCCTGGCGTAATTTTGGGCTTATGGTGAAATTTTCACTTTTTCCCCCGGGTAATTATTTTTACCCTCCGATATTATTTGGAGCATTTGGGAGATCCAATTAATAAAAATGCAGTTGAGAGAAATGATCAGCGGACAAGTCCTAGATATGAAATAATATGGAAAGGCAAAACGGTCAAAAGAGTCGTTATTTCGTTTCTTAACGGCTAAGAAAGACGGCTTAGAAATACACGTTTTCCGAGGCAATTGTGGAATAATTATCCCTACAATATTCAAGATTTATTGTTCCAATTTCGAGAAGTTTGGAGAAGGGGGTTCAACCCGCCATTGGATCGGTTAGAGGATAGTTATCGACTTCGCTAAAGGATAATTATCGACTTCACTATAAATAGCGGAAACTCGTTTATTAATTCAGTTCCTTTCACATTTCCTCGTAAAAGCTCTGATTTCTCTCAAACTTCAAACTCATATCTACTCTCCTTTTCTAATCCGATTTCAATTCCGTTTGAGTTTCTGGATTCCTCTCTTCGTTCCCTTCATATCGGTACCAAGTTTTTGCATTTCCAAGCAGATAAGGACCTGGTCGATCATATATGTCACCAGGACAGTTCCGTTGCTCAGATTCCGGTGAATTTGATGTTGTACATGCGTAGCCTGCGTCGTTGTGATTCTGAATCTTCTTTTAGATCGTCAATCGGGTTAGTAACGAATAATTTATGAATTTATTCGTTTTTCGTACTGCGATTAGGCCTAAATTGACCTTAGACTTTTCAAAATGGATAATTAGAAATTCCATTATGATCATTATATTATTCTGGTGTTATGGGTTGTTTGTTTTGATGAAATCTGATGACAGGTGGGTTTAGAAATGGTCTGCGGGCAAAACGTTATTCTGATAAAATTTAATTAATTAATTAAAGGTTAATTAATTAAATTAGGATAAAATTTGAGATTGAGGAATACTGATTAGATGCATACTAGGTGTCAGAATGAGTTGAGGATCATGATGATGTTATGGATATCGGTTATGGCTTTAAGGTTTAGTATGTGTACGAGTATGATGAGATGTTATGTTGAGGATATGCCTTAGGCATTTATGAATGTGTTGAGGATCTGAGGTTTAGATTTGAGATATAGGTTGGTTGTGGTTAGTGAGACGAATCTCCTAACCTTTGTAGTATGTGATTGTGTGTGCCTTGCTATTGCAGGCGTTGATTACTTCCCCAAGGAAAAGTTGTGATGTGGTACAGGTTACGAGTATATCAGGTAAGTCCATAGGACTTATTTAGCGCGCAGTTGTGGATTGTATGATTGTGATGGTTGTGTGTTCATATGATTGTGCATTTATAACCTGAACCGGACTAGGATGACCATTTATTACATTTATCTGACCCAAGTGTATTATAACGGGCGGTAACCACCGGTCTCCGCCTGTTGGTTAGGAGGAGGTGCCTGGAAGCCAGTAACACAAGGGGGACGAGTGACGATCACCCCCAATGCAAACCCCTGTGTTAACGGGGAAAGGGACGAGGTTCTTTAGGTTCCTCGTGTTACAAAAGAAGTTGAATTAGTAATGGAATAACGTAATGAAAGATAATAAATGAATGTGTGTGGCATTGTATGTATGAGATGTTGATGTGTGGTTGTGTTATTACCTTCATGCTTTTCACTGCTGTAGCTAACAGTTTCATACCGTGTTGTAGATGATCTGCAGGTTAGGAAGACTGGAGGGTGAGACAGATGGTGTGGCCAGCCAAGGACTTCTGTACATTAGGATGCGCGGCATATGGGATCTTTTGTATCAGATGTTGTGGTTTGAGGTTTTGTACTCGGCTTTGAGTTTGTAAACTCTTTTGATGTATCATATACAACTTTTATGTATTTGGTTTTAATCTACCTATGCCTTGTGGTAAGATCCAATGAACTTGTTGTCAGGCTAGGGTCAGGATCCATTGTGAGATCCTAACCTAATGTGACACTCTAAGTCCCGTGGATTTGGGGTGTTACATGTTTAAGTTGCAAAATACTTTGTTTGAAGTTTTAGCATGTTTAATACCTTGTTTTTATCAAAATTATGTTGGATTTGAAGGTTGACACCACATGATGAGTTCTATCACATTCTTCCTGGGATGACTAAGGCAATTCATTCTCTTCTCTTCTTCTTCTTCTTCATCATGCTTTAGCCCCTCATATACATATTTGCCTCCTTTTACCTATCCAGGAATTTGGAAGCAAGCAAAGAAAAGCAAGTGAAAGTGAAGTTGAGATATTGACTGAAAGTGTTAGAAAGAAACAATTAGGTTTGGGGAAGTCATTTATGATGATGAGTAACTCGGCACCATTCACATAACCGGGTGTTTGTGTCTTGCCAAAGTCAGATTGAGCGGTATTCCTAATGGGTCATGGTATGTGCATCAAAGATTTTTTTTGAGGCATCTCGAAAAATTGATGATTACTGATCTCCTAGGCTTCGGTTATTGTGCACCTTTGTCCATGCATCTCAAAAAGTAAGTAAAAAAGGCAAAAATAAGCAAAGCTTATTGGTGGAAGATGTTATGATTCACAGAAAGTAAAGTAAGATCCTTTTTCCGGATTCTAGCACCACATTACCCTATATACATCCCACCTTGACACGTTTCTTGACCTCTTTTGGAAGCCCTTGAGACCTCGAGCTTGTTGATTGACTTGGTGGTTTAAACTGGATTATACATGATTGATTTCGATAATTATGATTTATTATGCATTCTATGATTTTATGCAAAGATGAACAACTTTCCTATATTTATAAAATGTTTTGATCATGTCTTGATTTTATTTGCCATGAAACATTCTCTTAGAGTGATCTATGAGCGGAGCACACCGTCAAAATGTTTTGAATTGCTTTTCATTGATCTTTCTGACTTATAATCCATTCTATCTTGTATCTAAGATTTGAAACTTGTTTGGGGACAAGCAAGGGACAAGTATGGGGTATTTTGATAGCATGTATTATAGTCTATATTTTGGGGCTAGTTTAGAAGTTTTATCTTCATAAATCTGCATGTATGGATGTATATTTTGCGATTATATTGTTGTTTTGTCTACCTTTGCGGGAATCGAGGTCTACACCTAGTTTCGTTGTAATTGTAGGGGAAATGGAACGTTTTGGACCAAAATGGAGCTAAAGAAGCTAAGGAGTCATTGGAGCTACATTCTGGAGCTTTGAGAAGATCTCAGGAAGTATGGAAATGATTAAGAATATTGATTTTGGACCAGATTCGAGATGATTTACATTCAGTTGAGATTCACCTCGGTGAACTATAGTACCACCTCGACTGAGGTGATCTTGAGGAGCGTCCCGACCGAGGCGAACACCCTGTCTCCGGCGAGATCTTTATTTTTGGCTGAGATCATTTATTTTTGGAAAGATAATATCACATATTTTTTGCTGGAATTCTGGAAGGAAGATATTATATTTGGTTGATATATTTTGAGAGATATGGATATATTTTCTAGGAAATTATCTTTTTAAGATATTTTATCTTTGGAAGATATTTTTCCTATATAAAGGGTTGGATTTTCTACAATTCAGCCATCTTCGGATCATCATATGCTTAGAGCATCCAACAATTGAAAGGTTTTCTGGAGTTTTGAAGGAAGAGTTGAAGGAAGTTTTGAAGGTTGAAGTTCAAGGAAGGAAGGAATCATACTTGGAGTTGGCTTTTGAAGGAGTTTGTAAGATCTTCTTAGATTACTTTTGGTTTGTTGTCTTTTCTGATTGTGATTTGAGGAACGCTGATTTGTTACTTGATTCATTCAGTTATTGAGATTTTTTTGTCAAGGTTTTCTTGTTTGAATATTGATTCCTTTTCTATAAATTTGATTATTGTTATCATGATGATTGTTGGCTAAGTTTCTTATGCGATTCTAGGGTGATTGATTGAAAGTTGTGGGAAAGACGATGATAGAATGATCTTAACCGTAGAACACCTTTTCCTACTTAGCCAACAATCATGATGATTGTTGGCTAAGTACCTTAACCGTAGAACACCTCGGTCAGTCATTGAACATCTCGGCCGGGATGGAATATAACTGAGCGAGGTGAACCTTTCCTAAACCTTATCTGAGTTAAGAGTTTAAAGTTTGCCAAATCCTATCCTTATTACACCTTTTCCTAGTTCAACGCAAGCCTAGACTTACCCGGTGATTCCTTTGTTTGTTTACCTAAGATCATGAGCGTAGGTAATAAAGGTTTTTCCTTTATTGGGGTTTGAGTGTGCCTTCATCCCATCTTTGTGAGTTAGTCTGAGACTTACCCTGTAAGGGTTTATTCTATTCCCTTGGGTGGTGCGTTGGTTTGAGATTATAGTTCCTTTCCTTAGTACCTTGAGACTTACCCGGTAATAGGAGCTTTGGTTTTGGAGTGAGTAGTGAGACTTACTTGGTGATCTATTCTCACCTTAGAAACACCTTCCCTTTGCAAACCTCAACTTTGTCCGCGTTATCTTTTGATCTTGAATCGGAACTACAACTAGATGCTTTAATTCCTAGAATTCGCATTTCCTTTATCTCACTTTATATCTTTTGATCTTGTGTGCAGATCTGTTGTGGGAATTTGTGGTTGTGAGTTCCAGATCGTAACCCTAGCACAAAGAGAGAGTGAGAATAACATACCAATGACCCATATTCACTGTTTTCATTGTCTACAACGGTGAATGTTTTTAGTATTCCCCTTATACCCCTTTAATTATTTGTTTTAATCTTTAAAAATTTAGGCAGAAAATTTAGGCCTAGTTAGGCAATCTCCAATAAGGGGAGTTATATGCCCCCTTTAGCCCTACTTTATTATAAAATGGTCTCCAATAAAAATAAAAAAGCTAAAGGGTTAAAGGGGTAAAGGGTGGTACAAAGGGTTAAATATAACCCTCAAGGTCACCCTTTAACTCTTCAAGTGAGACCATTATATTAAACCCACTTGCTTCCCCTTTTTTTGGGAAAAGAAGAGAGAAAAGTGAAACCTTATAATATTTAATTAATAAAGGGCTAAATTAGCCCTTTTATTATTGGAGACCATTCAACTAATAATAAATATTATATATTTTTTAAGGGCCTGTTTGGCATCGTATGGGTATTGTTTTTTTAGATTCTTTGGATGGAGATTCTTGAGATTGTTGGGGATGGAGATTGTAAAGTATTCTTTTTTTTGTTAATTTTACGTGTTTGGTATTGAATTGTTTAGATAGATTGTTTACGGAAAGTTTACTAAAATACCCGTAATATTTTAACATGGGCCAAACATGACATTGAACCCTAAACATTCAAACACTTCTTGCCATTGCAGCTATTGGAGTTCAGAAACCGATGGTTCGTTTCACGGTTCTCAATATGAACAGGAAAATCATCCATCTATTTGGTATTAGCTCTTTCAACAAGACACTTCTTTAGGTTCAAACACTCCTAAATTTTTTCACGTATGCTGCAATCTCAAAGTATAGACAATTTCATGTATATTGCTGAATGAATTTGAGTTTTACACATAAAGCATATTGGATGGAGTGGGCCACCTTTAATTATCCCTTTGGAATCATTGTAAAGCAATCCACAGTTTCAGCCTCAACGACGACTCCTCTCATAACATTGGCAGGGTGAGATCATTGTGGAAACATATCCATCCCTTACCCCTTTGGAATCGGTCCGAACTGCTTCCCTAACTCCTAGTTTAAGATCTTCTGCTACAAGGGAGACATTCCTCTCACAACTTCCTTAGTTAGCGTAGAGTGGGCTAATCTGAAGCCCTTTTCCAACGGTCCATTTGATATTATCGGTATAGATCTTAGAGCATCACCAAAATATGGTAGCCTATCAATTCATTAAAGTGTAATGGGGATTAGGGTTACCAACGAAGAAGGCAATCTGCTGCTGTTGTAATCGATTTTCCAACGGTCTGAATTGTTTCCATAACTCCTGGTTTGAGATCTTATGTTGCTGTAACGATTTCTCCATCTATAGATTGCTGCTCCATCTGTACTCGAAAGTCGGTTGTGAAGAAGGCACTCTACTGCTGCGTTTGTGAAGAAGGCACTCGAAAATCGATTCGGCATGTTATTTGATGATGTTGTTGTTGTTGCGTTTCATCTACTTGATGCGTTCCAGTGGAGAAATGAGAATGGACAGGAGAGAATGGAAGAGGAAGGGTATCCGTGGAATTCAAAACAATCTAACTCAATGAATCCCCAAGAAGCTTGGGTGACCAAACTTCTTTTTACGGTATTCTTTTGCTAAAAGAATCTCCTAAAAGAATACAATCCCGAAGCTCCAACTCATACCAAACGATGTTAATTTTGCCATCCCCAAGAATCCCGTAAAAAAGAATCTAAATGAATCTCATAGAATACAATATCAAACAGGCCTTTAGCCTACACTAAACAAAAAGGCCTTATTTCACCAATCTTGTCTTAATGTTTTTATGAAATTAGACATTTAATGGATGGTTAATTGAATTGATCTTATTTGTTGATTTTGAGTAATTTACTCTTAAAACAAAACTTAACTTAACTTTAAGGTTAATCTGGTATGAATACTTGTAATTATTCTCTTTAATCAAAATTCTTACAAAAGCAGAAGTATGGGCTGAGATAGGGCAAAGACAAATTCCTATGAATGTCAGCCCCCATTTTTCTTTTTTTGAAGGAAACGTGACCCCCTTTTGATTTTGAAACCTCCATAGTTTCCCTCTCACTACCCTCGACAAAACCCATACTCCTTCAATTTTTGATCAACCGCAAGCAGTCAAGATGTCATGGGCATGTTCGAGATGCACATTCAAGAACCCTCCAACCGAGAAATCGAAATGCCAAGTCTGTCTCTCGCCAGTGTCCCCTTCTTCTTCTTCTTCTTCGCTCTCATTACCATCATCAAATCCTTCCTCTTCGCAACCCACGTGGTCTTGCAAGGCCTGCACGTATCTAAACTCCTATGCTAGGTCAGACTGCGAGATATGCAATACGCCGTCTTCTCTTTCTTCTCATTCCACCTTCGACGACTTGAATTCCACTAACCCTGATGAGATAGATGATTCGGGGCCTTCAATTGGCTCCGTCTTTTTACCGTTAAAGGGTTGCTCTAAGGGAAAGGACCTCGGACCCGGCCCGATTGTCGACTCTAAGAGGAAATTTGGGCAATCGGATGATTCTTCGTCTGATGACCTTCTTGGGTTTCGCTGTCTGAAATCAGCTAGAAAAGAAGGTTCTTTTTTTTTTGTTACTGCTTCAGTTTCTTTTCCGCAATCATTTAGTAAAGTGCTTTGTTTATTCTTTGCTTTCTTTGAATAAGTTAATCATTCGAGTCCATCGTTCAATTCTTATGATGTTTAAATTTGTGCCTGTAAGGTGTTCGAGGGATTTTGCAAAAGAGAGTACCAAAAGAAAAGCGATTCTGAATAGATGAACTTCTGTCGTTTGTTTGAATTTGACAATTTGTTGTCATCTACTACATCAACGTGTAGTGTTTTGGCTGAGATTTTTTTGACAATTTGAATAAGTGAATTTCTGAATAGATGAACTTTGGACCTTTAGCTGGGCAATGGAGTCTCCTTGTATGGGAGTGCTCTTTATCTCTGCTATAGTGTATTTTACTTCAATTTAGAGTTAATGCTACTTCTATGCCATTCTCTTTTCCATGTTCAGTTTTTACTCAACATCTTTCTTTGCATTTGTATTTTATTGACTGCATTTTGTATCCAGAGAGTTATAATTAGAATTCAGAAACGATATATGTGAATTGTGACAGATAAAGCTGAAGTAGATGATGATTTCTCCATGAAGAAGCATTCAGGAAGTATTGAATCAAACAACGGGCTGTCGTCAATCAAGATTCTTAGTTACAATGTTTGGTTCCGTGAAGATTTGAGTTTGGAAGAAAGGATGGAGGCAATTGGCAATCTTATTCATTTGCATGCTCCAGACGTCATCTGTCTTCAAGTTCATCTTCACAACTTTCCTCAATCTTTCAAATATCAGCTGTCTGCTATTTGGTTAGTTTTTCTCATTTCTGCTTTCTTCTTTCAGGAGGTCACTCCCAATATATTTGATATATTCCAACGCTCTAGTTGGTGGAAAACATACCAATCTTCAGTTTCGCGTGAAAGAGCATATGCAAGGCCTTACTTCTGCATGCTGGTAAGTGATAATGTATCCTGTATATTTATCTGTTTTCCAGCATGAGGTATATGTTACTATCTCATCAAAGTAATCAAGTGTAGAGGTCACATAATTCGGGGAAGCACTTATGTTATATCATGTTTGTCCATAGAAAATTCATTATATCTCTGTTGTTAATTGTTCTCGGACCAAAGTTAGTGGTGGCTTTCAGTCTCTGCTGTGTACCAAGCAAACCATTTTCCAGGATCTGGTAATGTTTTTTTTTCTCAGCTTCTATTCGGGAATTACACAAAAACCACTCAAAACTATACAAATTTTGGAAAGTAGACATGAAGTTAAATGCATTCTTTCAGCCTGAATTCTTATTTATACTAATTTCCTGTACTTTAAGTCACCCACATTGAGCTAATAGCCTCTGCTGCAGTCACAGTTAATTTCAATCTTGATTTGCAGTTGACAAAGCTCCCAGTAAAATCTTTCAACCACAAACCATTCAGCAACTCTGTGATGTGTAGAGAACTATCCATAGCTGAACTTGAAGTACACCCAAACAACTCCCTGGTGGTTGCCACAAGCCATCTCGAGAGTCCTTGCCCAGCCCCACCTAAATGGGACCAAATGTACAGCAAGGAGCGAGTAGAACAAGCCAAGGAGTCCATCAACCTACTCAAGAAACACTCAAACGTAATATTTGGAGGAGACATGAATTGGGACGACAAACTGGATGGCCCGTTCCCTTTTCCTAAAGGCTGGACTGATGCCTGGGCAAATCTGAAGCCATCGGAGAAAGGATTTACTTATGACACTAAATCTAACAAGATGCTTTCCGGTAACAGAACCCTGCAAAAGAGGCTTGATAGGTTCATCTGCAATCTACAGGACTTCAAGATCAGCAAGATAAACATGGTAGGAATGGAGGAAATACCGGGCCTCTCGTATTCCAAAGAGAAGAAGAGTAAGAATGGTGTTCAGAAGTTGATGTTGCCTGTGTTGCCTAGTGACCACTATGGCTTGCTTTTGACAATCACCAATCTGTAAACTAGTGCTACTAATCCTTATGCTACTTTGGCATCGTTTTTGTGTTCACGGCCTGTAAGACACAGCCTTCTTATTTTGGCACCATCCTGAGTGAATGTTGATGTACAATGTAGGCTTCACGTTTGGATGAATGGTGTCATTCATTTTGCTTCAGATCAAAGGAATGTTGTTTGATACTTCTTGAACCTCGGCAAGAAAAAAAAAATCATAGAGGGAGAAATGGGAATCGGTACCCTAAGAGGATGGAAGCTAGCTTCGAGGTCGTGACCCGTTCACGATCTTCGGCATCTTTATCAGAAAAGGAGTGATCGACGAAACTTTGATTGGCGGTGACAGCGTCTGAAACCTTGATCGTAAACGGGTCTGGGTCACTCGCAAACTGGAATGCCGAAGAAATAAAAAATCGCCAATCATTTAGGAAAGTGTCTAAACAACATTTCTTTACTAAATGATTGGCGATGGCGTTGCCACTTCCGCTTCAAGGTTTCAGACGCTGCCACCGCCAATCAAGGTTTCGTCGACCAAAGGAATGTCGTTTAGACACTTTACTAAATGATTGCCGAAGACGCTACCACCGTCAATCAAGGTTTCAGACGCTGCCACTGCAATCAAGATTCCGTCGATCAAAGGAATGTTGTTTAGACACTTTACTAAATGATTGGCGATTATTTATTTCTTCGGCATTCCAGTTTGCGAGTGACTCGTTCACGGTCAAGGTTTCAAACGTTGTCACCACCAATCAAGGTTTCGTCGATCAATCCTTCTCAGATACAGATGCCGAAGATCGTGAACGGGTCACTCACGACCTCAAAGTTGTCCTCATTTTTCCCGCGATTTTTTATTTTTTTAATGGATTTCGTTGTTGCACCATTCCAGTTTTGAAAGGGGAATCAGAATTTGGTCCCAAGAGATGATGTAAAGCAAACACAATTGCGTTATCATTTACTGTCCACCATAAGTGTCTAAACGACATTCCTTTGATCTGAAGCAAAATGAACGACACCATTCACACGTTTGCCTACATTGTACATCAACATTCACTCAGGATGGTACCAAAATAAGAATGCTGTGTCTTACAGGCCGTAAAAAACAAAAACTATGACAAAGTAGCATAAGCAGCACTAGTTTATAGATTGATGATTGTCGAAAGCAAGGGCATAGTGGTCACTAGGCAACACAGGCAGCATCAAATTCTGGACACCATTCTTACTCTTCTTCTCTTTGCAATACGAGAGGACCGGTATTTCCTCCATTCCTACCATGTTTATCTTGCTGATCTTGAAGTCCTGTAGATTGCAGATGAATCTATCAAGCCTCTTTTGCAGGGTTCTGTTACCGGAAAGCATCTTGTTAGATTTAGTGTCATAAGTAAATCCTTTCTCCTATGGCTTCAGATTTGGCCAGGCATCAGTCCAGCCTTTAGGAAAATGGAACGGGCCATCCAGTTTGTCATCCCAATTCATGTCTCCTCCAAACATTACGTTTGAGTGTTTCTTGAGTAGGTTGATAGACTCCTTGGCTTGTTCTACTCACTCCTTGCTGTCCATTTGGTCCCATTTAGGCGGGGCTAGGCAAGGACTCTCGTGATGGCTCGTGGCAACTACCAGGGAGTTGTTCGGGTTTACTTCAAGTTCAGCTATGGATAGTTCTCTAAACATCACTGAGTTGCTGAATGGTCTGTGGTTGAAAGATTTTACTGGGAGCTTTGTCAACTGCAAATCAAGATTGAAATAAACTGTGACTGCAGCAGAGGCTATTAGCTCAATGTGGGTGACTTAAAAGTACAGGAAATTAGTATAAATAAGAATTAAGGCTGAGGATATGCATTCAACTTCATGTCTAGTTTCCAAAATTTGTATGGTTTTGAGTGGTTTGTGTGTAATTCCCGAATGAAAGCTGGGAAAAAAAAAATATTACCAGATCGCGGAAAATGGTTTGCTTGGTACAAGGATTGTCATCGCATAAACAGCAGAGACTGAAAGCTACCACTAACTTTGATCCGAGAACGATTAACAACAGAGATATATTGAATTTTCTATGGACAAACATGATATAACATAAGTGCTTCCCCGAATTATGTGCCCTCTACACTTGATTACTTTGACGAGATAGAAACATATACCTCATTCTGAAAAACAGATAAATATACAGGATACATTATCACTTACCAGGATGCAGAAGTAAGGCCTTGCGTACGCTCTTTCACGCGAAACTGAAGATTGGTATGTTTTCCACCAACTAGAGCGTTGGAATATATCAAATATATTGGGAGTGACCTCCTGAAAGCAGAAATGAGAAAACCAAATAACAGACAGCTTATATTTGAAAGGTTGAGGAAATTTGTGAAGATGAACTTAAAGACAGATGACGTCTGGAGCATGCAAATGAATAAGATTGCCAATTGCCTCCATCCTTTCTTCCAAACTCAAATCTTCATGGAACCAAACATTGTAACTAAGAATCTTGATTGTCCACAGCCCGTTGTTAAGGACAAACTGAACATGGAAAAGAGAATGGCATAGAGATAACATTAGCTATTAAGAGCCCGTTTGGTTTCAACTCCGGAAACGGAAACGGAATGGAAACGAATTTACTCCATATGTATATCTTATTCATGAAATTTTATGAAATCATTGTGGTTTCATGCAAGATGCACTTGCTTCCCCACATTTTGTTTCCCTATAGGTATCAAAAGTAATCAAATTCTACTCCAATGGGAATGATTCCAAAAACTTTTATGAATAAGAGTATACGTATGGACTAGATTCGTTTCCATTCCGTTTCCGATTCCGGAGTTAAAACCAAATGGGCCCCAAGTGTTAACTAAATATAGTTAATGCTATCTCTATGCCACTTCAGCTTTATAACATAAGTTCTTCCCCGAATTATGTGCCCTCTACACTTTATTACTATAAGTTGTCTCAAGAAATATAACAAAGTCTTAAATCAGAGTCATGAGACAAAAAATCTCAGCCGAACCGCTACACGTTGATGTAGTAGATGACAACAAATTGTCAAATTCAAACAAACGACAGACGTTCATCTATTCAGAAATGCTTTTCTTTTGGTAATCTCTTTTGCAAAATCCCTCGAACACCTTACAGGCACAAATTAGAACATCATAAGCACTGAACGCTGGAACTCGAATGATTAATATATTCAAAGAAAGCAAAGAATAAACAAAGCACTTTACTCGACTCAAAGACAAAGAAAGCATTGCGGAAAAGAAACTGAAACAGTAACAAAAAAAAACCTTCTTTTCTAGCTGATTTCAGACAGCGAAACCGAAGAAGGTCATCAAACGAAGAATCATCCGATCGCCCAACTTTCCTCTTAGAGTCGACAATCGGGTCGGTTCCGAGCTCCTTACCCTTAGAGCAACCCTTTAACGGAAAAAAGATGGACCCAATTGGAGGCCCCGAATCATCTATCTCATCAAGGTTAGTAGAATTCAAGTCGTCGTAGGTGGAAGGAGAAGAAAGAGAAGACGGCGTATTGCATACCTCGCAGTCTGACCTAGCATAAGAGTTTAGATACGTGCAGGCTTTGCAAGACCGCGTGGGTTGCAAAGAGGAAGGATTTGATGATGGTGATGAGAGCGAAGAAGAGGGGGCACTGGCGAGAGACAGACTTGGCATTTTGATTCCTGGCTCGGAGGGTTCTTGAATATGCATCTCGAACATGGCCATGAGATCTTGACTGCTTGCGGTTGATAAAAAATTGAAGGGGTACTGGTTTTGGGCGGCCTGTGCTATTTGTATGGAGATTTTTTTAAAGACCAGTTTATATCACGCGGTATATTTATATATTCGAAGTTTTTTTAAAAAAATGTCACCAACTTGTACACGTAGGAATTAATTGATATATTTATAAAAAAAAAGAATTAAAATATTGCTTTTAGTTTATTACTAATAAAGTTTTGTGAAAAATGTTTGTAAAAAAACAAAAATAAAATAGAGAATATTTTAAAAAATGAACACGATCAAAATTTTAAACAGTTGCTTATCAGAGGGTGTTTAGTGCGATCAAAATCAGATCGAAATTTTTTTTAAAAATCAGCAAAATCTTAACAAAATTTTGTTGAAAAAATATTCTGTTGAAAAAAAAACGAATCTCTTTTTTGAAAAAAAATTATTTGCACATATTAATTTATTACTAATGAAGTTTTTATTAAAAAAAAAAAAGAAAAAGAGAGAATTTAATTTTTGTGAAAAATATTTGTAAATATTAAAAAAAAAAAAAAATAGATTTAAAAAAAACGAATTGGGTCAAACATTTTAAAAATGTATGTTGCTTATAAGATGGTGTTCATGCCAATCGAAATTAGATGAAGTTTTTTTAAAAATATGCATTTTACAAAAAACGAATCCAATCAAAATTTTAAGAAATAGTATGTTGGCTATGAGATCGTGTTTAGGCCGATCGAAATCTTATCAAAATTTTAAAAACAATTGATCAAACATAGAAAATACAACGAAGCTTATTTGATGGAACATGAAAAATACGACAAAACATGGAAAAATTCAAAAAACAAATCAATAAACGAACTTTTGCTTATTAGATGTGAGATTTACTTGAAAAAAAATACGACGAAGTAATAAAATTGTGACCTGAAAAATATCTTCAAATCGTCGGAACCTGAAAAAGACGACGAAATATGATCAATAAATAGGAGAATTGGAATTGGAAGATGTAAAAATTTATAGATTAACATGGAAAATAAGAAAAGTGTATTGACTATTGAGAAGGTGAGTTCCATATATAGAGTGAAAATAATGTGAAAAGTGTACTTGAGAAGTTTACAGTAAGTATATTTGAAATCAAGATAGGTCCCTTCATATTATATAAAAAAGATTTATTAAAATAAAAAGAGGATATTAAAGAAATCAGAATATTTTTCTCTCTCCATTTATTAAGCAATAATTTATTACAAAACGAGAAAGTAAATATCTTTCTCTCTCCATTTATTAAGGGAATCAAAATATCTCCATTTATTTAAAGAAATCAAAATATTTTTCGGAATATTCGTCCTTTCCAACTTGCGTTCATCCATGGCGACGATATTAATCTTGCTACGATTTCCGCAACAACATATGTACATAATCGCAAAGATTGCAAACATATGTACATATATAGTTAGTCAATAAGTCGCAGTAAAATATATACATAATCACCAGAGACTGCAAACATACGTACATGCAAACACAAAACTGTACATATTCTAATTGATATCATGTACATATATAGTTAGTCAATAACATTTTCGCAGCAAAATATATACATAATCACCAGACACTACAAACATATGTACATGCAAACACAAAACTGTACATATTCAAATCGACATCATGTTATATGTACACACAAAATATGTATGTGTATATAATCAACCCCTATCCGAATATATCACACCTGGCTATGGCGACTGAAGTTAGTCAAAATACAGTAGAAGTTACCCAAAACGGCTCACTGAACTACCAGAAGAAGTGGAGAGCGGTTGATGGCCGGCAAGCTGAGGTGACGGTAGTCTCATCGGCGTTGGCGGCGACATAAGGACCGACACTCACAACCGATACCTGGCCGGTACCCTCTGTTCCTGCAGTTGGACGTGGCGGCCGTGCAATCTGAGTTCCTACGGATCTGTCGGTGTCGGTTTGTGGCAGAGGCAACAACATCAAGCGTCTCCGTTCTACAAGGTGGCCGGACAATCAATGACTCCCTAAGAAAGGCGGCGACCGCAACAACTTCAATCACGTCGGATGTGGAGGCTGAAGAAAGGTTGGGTCTGGCAATTGCAAAAGAAGAGAGAAATAGCAGATTAGGTAGTTGAGAATAAGAAAGGGGGTTCTAGATCTCAAATATATAGTTACCAAATTTCATTAACTGGTTTCCTTGTTTTTATTCTAATTAATATATTTGAAAATATTAATTATTTTTAATTGTTACCTTAATTGCTTAATTAAGATTCTCTTCACACCTGATTTATCTTTTTATTTTACTTGTTATTATTAAGGGCCTTGTTTGTATTATAAAAAAAAAAGTTACCCTACTAACTTAATCTTCTCATTAATCTATCATATCTTTAGAAAAATAAAGATTTATAATTTAGATATTGTTTAGTAAAAAAAGGATTTTTTGGCTTAATTTGTAATTTAGTAAAAGATATAATTCGAGAAGGCCGTCACATCAGCATTATGCCGCATGCTTTAGTAAAGTATTAAAATAATTCGATATTGTTCGGATTCGTTTAGTAACGTTTATGAAATTAAACTAACTAATTAAATATTGTTTCGATTCCATTGTAAATCGATTGTAACAAACTCTTGATCTACGGCTGGTCATGATAGGTCGAGATGTTTTTTAAACTATCTAATTAATATTGTTTTAAACTAACTAATTATATATTGTTATATTGTTTGGATTCGATTTTAAACTAACTAATTAAATATTATTTTAAACTAAGTAATTAGATATTGTTTAAAACTAACTAATTAGATATTGTTGTATTAGATTTAGTTAAAAAAGATTTTTGTAGATATTGCTTTAGTAAAAAAAGATTTATTGACTTAATTCGTGATTTAGTAAAAAATTTAATCCGAGAAAAAACGTGGACACGCCACGGCAGCATTAGTATAGTGTACTTTAGTAGAGTACTAGTGTATATCCCGCACCTTGTGCGGGTATATTTGTATATTGAACTTTTTGATTAATATGTCATTAGTCGTGCAAAATAAAAATATATTTGAAAACAAATCGATCCAATCAATAAAATGTGTATTGGCACTCATTTATGTTTAAAATCGTTAGGTTTTTATTTTTTAAAAAACATTTATGTTGTTTGAAATTAATCTTAAAAAATATTAACAGAATGAGTTATTAAAGTTTTGTGATACCACGGCTTCGTATATTTATTGTGATCTATTTTTTTTTGAAAAAAATTTAAAAATAGTATCACTAATTCCTCTAACAAATAAGTGATCAAGATAAAATCTTTAGTTTCTTTTTAAAAATTTTTATAAACCGATTATATAGTTAGATAAATTGTTTGTTGAATGGTCTAATTGATCACTGATCATATTACAAACGTATGAACAACCTACGCCGTCGTTTACCGTCGTTTTGTACGGTTGAAGAAGTAGATGTTGTACTCGCTACACAAAAACATATAAAATAATTAAAAAAAAAATTATAATATCAAATAATTCAAAATCATTACCGTTAGTAGTGTTTGAAAACGGCGTCCTTTGAGCAATTCGGATATGTTTGTTTCTTTGTGGTCCTTGATCCATTATAACAAATTTTCAAAATTTAAATAAATTTAAAAGAAAAGATAAATTGTATACCAATTGATTGATCAAATATAAAAGAAACCGGTAAATGATTCGTCAAATGGTTTAACATACCGGTCATATTACTAACACATGAAGAACTTATACCATCGTTTTGTATGTTTGTAGGAGTTGTTGTATTTTCTACATAAAAAAAACTTGTTTTTGGATTTTTAAATGTTGTTTTTGGATTTTTTAAATACCTACCCAAAAACAACATTTAAAAAAAAATCTTTTGAAACAAAATCTGACCGGAGAAAAAAAACGCAATCGAATATTATATAGAAAAAAACGCAATCCGAGAATACTGAAATAGGGATTCATTAGATGAAGATGGAATACTTTGAATCATATAAAATACAAAGGTAAATTTAGATCAAATCAAAAATCTCAAATATCCATCTGCGTATAAACATTACAAAATGCTTTTTTCTCTAGATTTATATTCTATATAAATATAATAAATAATAATAAGCTTTTTTTTTTTTAATTCTTGGCTTACATGAGATCTATCAAATCGAAGGCTACTCTTGGAAAACCAGTATAATAAACAGCAAGATAAAAACTTGTTTAATTTTTTAGAAAAATATCATTGAAATCTATAGGGGTAACACGCTAACACATGATTCGTGAATAGATAAGAATAATATAGTAAACATACCGATCTTGATACAATCTTGTTGAAACTTGGTATATTTCTGAAGGTCCGTGCTTGAATTCTTTGCTTTATATGCTTGTTGAAAACATTTATAATTAAAGGTTCTTCATCTTTGATGATTTTGTAAATTGATAAGAACCACGTGCACAAAAAAACTAACCTTTATCGAAAACTGTTTCAACTCGTTTTCACTCTGAACTGCAATTGCTTGAAAATTTGCTTGCAATCATCTAATGAATCCCTGATGCTTGAAGCCACACAGATTCAATGAAAATATGAATTAGGTACAGTAAAGGAATATAATAATGGAGAATGAAGCTAGAGACGTTAATGTAATACCTTTATAGAAGACAATTAAAATATGTTTGGAAGTAAGGTTGTTTATATAAGGTCTCATATTTTAGTATCTTTTTATATTTATAATTTTAACATAATTTGTGATTTGGTTGTTAAGTTGTTTCTATAATTAAATTTATAAATTGCAGAATCGGTTAGTATCTTTTAATATCTTTTTATAAATATTTATTTAATACTAAACTGATTTGGTTGTTAAGGAGATTTGGTTGTTAAGATGATTTGGTTAATATTTTTTTTATTATTCAAAATTTTATTATAAAATAAACGTCCCACAAAATAGATTCAATGGAACTAACGTGAATTGGTTTCTATAAAATTTATAATTTAATTATAATAATATTTTATGCCTTAAAAATATTTTAAAAATAAAGATTTATTGGTTTAATTGTGGGACATCCTTTTAAAAAATCACGCTTCCACAGTGCGCCACGTCATCAATCTGTGCTCTGTTTTAGTATGTATAATAGAATAATAGAATAATAGATATAGATTGTTGGAAATAGAGATTGTCGGGGATTGTTGTGGATTAAAAATTGACGTGTTTTGTTAAATTTGGTAAATTTGCGGTGTTTGGTATGAGATTGTTCTTTTTTGGTGGGATTGGTATGAGATTGTTGGTTAGAAGGTTAATGACAAATTACAATAACAGCAATTTAACTCATATTACACAGACAAATAATTGTGTTATAGTTCAACTCAGGTTCGATTTCAGTAATGCTACATTGTACTCATTATACAACAATTTATTTCAACTCAACTGAGTATTCAACGAGGTTATATACATACGATGACCCTACTCAATTTCATGACAACAACATTGACAAAAAAATTCCGGCCCGTGAGAAATTAAAGATAATCTCTTCATCGTCTCGACCATTCTTCCCCACCGGGAGACATAAAACTTTAATGTCCATTTGTTGCCACTACAGTAATCAACAAAGAGTAAAGGAATTAAAGAAAGGGTATAGAAATAACCAAGATTCAAAGACGGCATAGAGTCATTGTAAACAATGCTAACTAGATATGTGATTGTTACCAACAGTGTGGTGATTCCTATCAATTTTATCAAACACTAACATTCACATCAATTAATTTAACAGCTAGTAGATCCCAAGTCTCAACTTTCAGTTACCACACAAGAACTAGTAATCAAAAGAATTTATAATTGGTCAAATTGTTTTCAAAGAGCATAAGAACTAGTTGCAGCAAACAAAACCATGAACAAGGCCTAAATTCTTCATACAGGGCAAGAGCATCACCACTTTTCAAGTAGGCATATCAAGAGAATGAAGAAAGAGAGTTGTCAGAATTTGATTGATGAATGGGGATCCCACTCCAGCAAAGTTGGCACTAATAACAATAACAAAAAGACGTACACCTCATTTTAAAGTTCTAATGAGCACATAGGTCAACACAATCATCGCAAGCAAACTTGAAATTAAATCGAGGCAAAATTCCTACAATGATGCATCTAGAGAGGGAGAAAGGGGCCAAATATGAGCCGCAAAGGTAGTGAGACAAACATGAGAGAGAGAGAGAGAGAGAGAAGAACCTTGACAATTCGGTGAAGGTAGTGAGGCAAGGCTGGATTCGGAGGCCAAGAGGATGAAGAGGAGGAGGCTCCACGCCCTTTCGACACAGTGGGCAACATGGTAATCTTCCTATTGTTGTCCTTGTAGTTGGATCTCGAGATCAGATCGCCGGCGAACTAATCGAGGTCTTGCACTCTGAAAACGTTTGGTGGTCAGTTGAAGGCGACAACCAGTGGCGTTGAGTAAGCGTGATACAAACGGTATATAGATATCCGCGCATATGACTTCGAAGGCAGGTAACCTTCGTACCTATTTTAGTTCGGGCACTTGTCCTAATATTATGGTTGTAAATGGTTCTTGTATTTAAGTCTCGGGTTTCAAAATGGCTCAACTACCACAATTGCCACCTAACCTCCGACTCCCCAATGTCCTACACACACCCAACTGCATGAATAATCTAATTTCCGTACAAAAATTTGTCATTGATAATCAACTATCTGTTTCATTTAATCCATTTGGTTTTTGTATGAAGGATCTTCGTACGGGGACCCAAATAGCGAGGTGTAATATTTCGAGCGGTCTGTACCCGATCATCAAGTTGAAATCCACACTCGTCGCTCTTTTTGTGTCCACCATGTTGTCATCATCCATCTGACATGCCCGACTTGGCAAACCCCGGTGTTCACGTTTTTAGTTTTTTAAGTAGGAATAAATTTATACCAAAAATCAAAGAGCCTCACTCTTCCCTTTGACATTCTTGTCAAATTACAAAACATAAAAGGTTGCCATTTTATGATTCCGTGTCAAAAACTTTTACCCCTTTTGATATCATTCATAGTGATTTATGGATGTCTCCTATTTTAGTGAATTGGGTTTTTGATACTATCTTGTGTTCTTAGACGATCTTACGTTCGTACTCAATTCGGGAGCCTAATAAGATCTTTTCAATGTGAAGGTAAACTTAACAACCATGCCTTCACCTCTTTTTGCACTCGACAAGGTATTCAACTCCACTTTGCATGTGCTCAACCATCACCACAAAACCGCTCACTTAATGACATCACCCGATCCCTTCATACCCATGCGTCTATCCCGCCACATCTTTTTGGGTCGATGCGCTCCACATGGCGACATATTTTCATAACATCACACCCATCACCCCCCTTAGGTCTAGCACTCCGACACTTGCGTTGTACAACCATCAACCGTCTTACTCCAACCTTTGGGTTTTTAGGTGTCTATGTTACCTTAGTATTGTCGCCACCTACGCTCATAAGCTTATACCTTGCCCCGTTCCGTGTGTATTCTTAGGATACTCGGCCTCTCACCGTGGGTTCCGTTTCCTCGACATTGACACCAAACGGGTCTTTACATCTTGCCACACCACCTTTGACGAGACCAAATTTCCTTCCGCCACACAAACGAGCACCTTGACCCAAGCCTGCAACCCATACACAGGTTTGTTCCACCCCCTCATACTTTACGAGGTACTACCGCCTGACCCACATACAATGACACACCGGCCCAATGGGGACTTGCTTCCCCGGTTGATGACATGAATTATATACCATCATATTCATGCATATTATGGATTTATCGCCTCAATTTCACATTTAATTAATGGAAATTGTATTACTTTTAGTTCATTATCATATAATTATCGAGAATAGAAGTCTACACTATTTTATTTGAGAAAATGTAGAAAAAGTGGCGAGGTGGCACGAAAATATGAGCAAAATATCATAGAAGATCTGGAGGGAAGCAAAAAGATATGGAAAAGATCTCATGAGAAGATAGAAGTTGCAACTAAAAGATATCACACAATCTGGGAGAAAAATCGGATGATTATATATAAAAATCGGCCGATCTCCTTTGTAGATGACTCGATTTTTATCTTATGAAATCCGATTGGTTGTAGGATTGTAACCGAAAAATTACTCCTCATACCCTATAAAAGGAGGACGTCACGTGCCTTCAGAATCATCCAATTCCATCCAAGACTATTGAGTCATAGGATCGAGAACAATGAAGGAAGCATTCAAGGAGGAAGATCAAAGGAAGTTCGAAGGAAGTTCGGGAGTTCTAGTTCAAGAATATAGTTCTTGAAGGTTTTGTGAGTTTGATTTTATATTCTGTCCTTGTGCTTGAGAATTGGAGTTTGTTATTGAGTTTTATTTGAGTTTGAACGATTGAAACGTTGTTCTTACGCTTTTGGTTTGGTTTTAATTCAAAGATTCAAGTTTTCTCATTATTCCTTGCTTCCTTGATTTAAAACCTCTTTTGATTTCAATTATGTGTTTTCTTGGCTAAAACCCTTGTGATTCTAGGGTGATTGGTTGAAGATTGTGGTTGAGATGATGATAGAATGATCTTCATAAACAGATTGGATCCTGAGAGTTGAGTTTAACCATCACAGAAGGCAAAAATCGGAATGTTCTTGGTTAAGATCGGACGATCTCCTTTGATGAACAATCCGATTTTCCTTCTGTCGTACCTATCTTTCCATATCCTTTGTCCTTGGTCAAAGAGTGCTTAAACCCTAGCCTTGTTGAACCTTTCTAACCTATATCCGAGTGTGGAAAGAGACTTACCCGGTGATTTCCATCCTTAGTTGTCAACGATTACAAGTTCTAGATAATAGAGGATTCAAACCCCTCTATTAAGGTTGAGTGTGCCATAACCCTTACCTTTGAGAGTTAGATCTGATTCCCTTGGGTTTAAGTTTAGTTTTGAGAATATTATCCTTCCCTTAGACCCTCTATCTTATCGAGACTCAACATCCTTTATTTAGAGGCTTTGAGTTTGGACATGGGTGGTGGAGACTTCACCGTACATCATACCGCTTTAGAACACATACCTTAGCAACCCCAGCTCTGTCAATATAATCTTTAGAAGTCTTGAATCGAAAACCACTATCGGATTCCTTGATCCTTAGAATCCGATTTCCCAAATCTTTACACAAAAATCAAGTCTTTATCTTTTCAATTGTCGAAAGTTGCATCTTTCCTTGTTAGATTTCTTATTCTGATTTTGATATCACTAAATCCCTGTGTTCGGCCCTGAAATTCTTGCTTTTATTACAAACAAACGTACACTGCGGGTTCCCTTTATTGCAATTATTCTTGGTATAAATAGTAAAACTTGCACACACCTTCCGGAGCGAACACCGGTCCAACGATATCACTCTTCCCCAACCCAACACGTCCTTGCTTTCCCGTCCTAACACATTTTCCGCCAACCCACCCAAACTGTCTTTTCAGCCTAACTCCTCCACACACCCGCGGCCTTCACGGCCTAACCGATTCATCTAGTAGCTCTCCAAGCCAGCCGGCCTATACACCTAGCTTGGTTCCACAGTCCAGCCACCACATGACCACCCGTGGTAAAGACGGGATCCACAAACCCAACCCAAAATATCTTATACTTACCACATCGCCTAACATCTCCTTACTCCCAAAATCACCTAGCTTGGCCCTGAAGGACCCGAACTAGCTTCAAGCCATGCAAAAGGAATATAGTGCGCTTATCAAAAATGGTACTTTAGAACTTGTTTCGAGGCCCCCACTACCAATATTATTGGATGCATGTGGTTGTTTAAGCACAAACATATGTCTGATGGCTCTATTGAGTGCCATAAGGTGCGATTGGTGGTGAATGGGAAGTCACAACAGATGGGAATCGATTGCGATGAGATATTCAAGCCGGTAGTCAAATAGGTGACCATTTGGACCGTTTTGAGCCTCGCTTCGTCCCGAGGATGGCCCATTCACCAGTTGGATGTGAAGAAAGCATTTCTTCATGGTTGTAATATCCGAGAAAATTTTAATTCAAAAATCCGTACCGGATCATAATTATCGGATCTAACCGTAAAGTTTGATACATGGGCCAAGTCTTTCATTTGGGCAATCAAGCCCAAATCTCACCTTTTGTACTCAGCTAGGCTATTTGCCAACTTGGGCCTTGCACTACCGTTGGCGGCCCACTTTATTTTACTCCTTTCACCTTTGGGCCAACGTTTTTTTTTATTTCTTGTTGATGACTTGGCAGGCCACTCTCCTTTTGTTTCTTCTTCACACGCACAAATATCGTAACTGGAGAGAGGATCGTGCCTGCAAATCCATTTGTGCCCATCCATCCCAAATTTCACGCAACCAATCTTCCCCCTCTTCTCACCGCTGGCGGCAACCACCCTCGTCTTCAACCTCAGCACGCGCTCGCCAACACCTGTACCGCTCCATCGCCGATCTTGGAAGACCGCAGCATACACCTCCTCTCTATATCCTTCTCGAAGCTTGTTGTCGGAGCCAAGGAAGGATACTTCTTCTATTCTGCAACTCGTCGCGGCGTAGCATAGACGGACCAGTACATCCTCAGCACCGAGTCCTACTCCACCCTCGTTGATCGATCGAGCCTCAAACCTTCCTCTGTCCCTACGGGTAAGGTCAATACATTCTTCCTTATTTCCTCTCCTGGCTGGCATTATTACAGTGACTCATCACCCTTCTCCTTTGTGCCGGACGAACCTTCATCTCGATCCAATCGGATGTAAACAGGGAGACCGAGTGGAGCCGAGCCTAGCATCGATCCCCTTAGTTTCTTGGTGCTGAACGACAACAGTAGCCTCGTAGCATCACCAGTGCAGCAGTCCGGTACGAAATTCACACTTTCTTTGTTCCTTGTATACTAGAATGATGAAGAGTGTATATGTGTGTTAGAGTCTTTGCAAGGGGATTCGAACCTAAGACTTGTGGGATAGGATTAGACAGATTTTTGGTGGACAGTGAGAGTCGAACTAGGGACCTTTGGATAGATGTAAGGGTGCTTTAAGTTGACAGCAAGACTCGAAATGCAGACCTTCTGCACACCACATATTCCAGCCTCGACATGCCGTTTTTAGGATTAAGTTTTGATGCCTTAGAATGAACATCCACCGTTGAATTTTTGATATGTTCTAGATGGAGTTATATAGTTTTTTGTGTAAACATTTGGGAGAGAGTTAACGGTCGGATTAGAATCTACAAGGCCCCAAAGTAGGACAGTTGGGCTGATTTTGCAATAGAGGAAGAAAAATGATTAAGTATAGAAATGTTAGTTTTACCCCAACTTTATAATTTTTATGTAGGAGTGTTGGGTGAGAATTTGTGAAAGATCCTTGCCCTATGTTTAGTATGCATATCATAGAAGATTAAGAATTTTTTTTATTCCGGAATTTTTATCTTTCAGCAGAGCCTTGGATCTTAACCCAAAGTCGGACATTAACGACTTTTTATGAAAATTTAGAAGTTTGTGTAACTCTTATAAATCCTTACTAAAGATTTCTATGAGAACTAGATTTAGGACATAGGTCTTAGAATAGAATTTTAGAACCAAATAATAGACTTCTCGGAGTTTCGAGATCAGGGGCAAAATGGTCTCTTTAACCTAAGAGAAACTTTTTCGTAAATTCTCTTCATGAGATTGTACAACTTAGAAGTTTATAACTTCTAAGAGTTTAGGGATGTGATTTTGATCCACATTCCTTGTTTGACAGGCGTTTGAGTCACTACGGTTGCAGACCATGTTGAGACTTTTGAGAGTTGTGAATTGATTCAGGTAGGTCCTTGCGACTTACTTAGCTGGTTTCTGGATATTAGTTGGGTGATAATGGTTGCGTGTGTGCAATGTGTGTTATAATAAAAATAACAACTTGTTAGGACGACCGTGATTATTGTGTTTTAAGGCCCAAGTGCATGTATAACGGGCCGTGACATCACTGCCCAGCTCTGCCAGGAGACTGGGAGGTTCTCTATACCCAGCCCATACAGGTACACGGTGAGATGCATCGGATCCACTCCTGATGGTTACACGGGGGCGGAGGCGAGGTTTGGGAATCCCTCGTGTCACAAAATAAGTATCATTAGTAAGAGTGAATGACTTAAATGAAGATAATAAATGGATTGTTTGAAAGCATGATGAGTGTTTACTTTTGCTATGTGTGTGTGTGCTATTATTATTCTTCTAATGTTTAGATAACTAGCTAATGGTTGTGCTGTTGTGTTTTTTTTTAGATTCACCGCAGGTTAGAGCAGCAACTGAGTGATCCGGAAGTAGTGGTCAGCCGGGTCTCCGTACTCCTTAGAGTGGGGTCGGGTGTTATCTTGTTGTGTCTTTCTTCTTGTTAAATACAGTTAGATTATTCTGTTGTTTAAGTTCTATAGGCTGTTAGACGTTGTTGCATTCATTCCTATAAAAATACATTTTTATGACATTCGGTTTTTCTTATTTGTGTCTTGTTGTAAGATCCTAGTAATATTGTTGTCAAACTGAGGTCGGGACCCATTGTGAGGTCCTAACCAGTAATGTCCCGAGTTCCGAGAATTCGGGGTGTTACAACATGGTATCAGAGCTCTAGGTTGGCAACAATGGCACTTGAAATCTTCTGAAAGACTGAATAAGTACTTAAGTAGAACCCGAAAAGGGATCTGAGTTTTAAAAAAGAACTTTTGGTTTTCAAATGCATGCATAGTCTGGTTGGGGATAGAAAAGTACGGCTGACCACCACTACTACCGCGGATCTCAGTATGCTTAGTAAGGACTTTAGGTTTTACTTTACGTTGACTTATTAGCTTGATTATAAAGATATGTAGTATAGATAGATATATGCCGAAGATTAGTAGAAATTATAGTTATGTTATGTCCTTAACAGAGATAACATAATGAGTTTCTCACCCCTTTGACACATCTAAGTAGATTTTGAAGGGTGTCAACGTGAGGATCAATATGCACCTCTTATGTGCATTAGGGTAGACAAACGACGGACAACTTCTTCGAGCTTGTTGAGGAACGTAGAGACGGAAAAAAAAATGAAGACTAAAAGATATCACCAACGACGATGACAAGAAGGGACCCCGAGTCAACTCAATAAGACCAAATGAAGAAAATACATGAGTGTAGTTCCGGAAAAGCGTTTGATGACCGACAAATGTACAAATTGGAAGAGACAACCCATAGGTTCTTTCAAGTGTGGTGTAAAGAAACGTTACAAACAAAGCGGATACCTTCAGAAACATACATGGGCATGAAAGTCAAGGTGAAATATAGCAGCGATCCAGACAAGAAGCATTGAATCTAAGCTTACTAACGGACCAGAAGGTGAACGCTTGAGGCTAGAAGCCGAGCGAAAGATGATCACTCTCGACAAGCTACTTGCCACCACAATCAAGATGGGAAACCGAGACAAACATAAGTGTAGGAGTCAAGATGAGATACATTGTCCATCCTGATATGAAGAAGTAAAGAGCCGAAAAAGGAAAGCTTACAGGTTGCTAGAAAGGGGGAGGCAGATTTCACCAACATGGAAGTGGTGTAACCTCCTAGAACACACAAGAATTACAACAAGGATAGCGATACAACAAAGACCGGATTTCTAGAAAGGCGGAAGTACAAGCAGCACCCCAAGGGAGGAGGGTGTAAGAGAATGGTCTTGGTGAAAAAGAGGGTCTCTAATAATTTATCACTCACGAAGGGATTTAAGCTAATAACACTAACGGGTCATAACAGAGAACCGCCAGTGGACAATAACTCGGGTAAAAAGAATCATGGAGAAATGCCTACAAGTTATCGTAGAATAATTTATAAGTCCGTTGACGGAAGACGAAGATACAATTAGACTCGTAAGAGTATAGTACTCTTATAGGAGTATAATTTGTAGAAGGAGCTAATGGAGTTTAAATGGAAGAGATATATTTCTACCTTGTATATCAAACCTCAAAAGAGATAGAAGCAAAGTAACTCTACGATCTTATAGAAGGTCAATTACAGACTAATTAGTAACAATAAAGAATTTACACGTACTAGCTAACTTGCGATGGTTGGTTGACAGATAAGAAGAATAACCACAAGGTTATACAGGAATTTTACCGACATATGGTGAATTTCTTCCAGAGATCAACGACGACAAGGGTGAAGTTAAATCAATACAAGTACTAGTAGCCTTGATGGTAACATTGAATGAGTCCAATATGATAACTCTAATAAAGAAATTTAAGAGCAGCTCTTGACGGTCGGTAATGACCATTGATGATAGTAATGGTGTAAAGGGAATTGTTGGGAGTAGTTACTTACTACTGAATAAGAAAGATGTATATCAAAGTTAGTACGAATGGATCCCTGTAAGAAGAACTAGAAGACTAAGAAGAAGTAGATGATTGTGAACATGTCCTATGTCTTAGCATTCCACACAAGTAGGACTGATGGTGCTCCTCCGAGAAAAGGTGGGGTCAAACTGTCTAGATTGACAGGGGAAACCCTTGTGATTAAAGATGTGACACAGAATAATTGGAATTTTAGAGGCGGCACAAACATAGAGAGTATGATTTAAAGCCTTGGTGAAATGCGTGGTCGAGTTGTGAGGTGATTGCAGATGGAATCAACATGTTGGCTAGAACAGACATGAGAAGGAGTAAAGTTGAATGACTAACGGCTGTTATATGGATCCGGTATTACCCCAATAAGATGATTACCGAAAAGGGTATATATAAAAGTTTAATGAGAAATGGAGGTACTCCAATGAAAATTCAAGCTGGACTGATGACATAAGAGTTGATGAAAGTAATAAGACCAACCAACGTAGTCCGTAAGGCGTATACGAGGAAACTCAAAGGGATTTAACTATCCTACTGGTGGTAAAGATTTAAAACAAGGTAAAACGTCATGAGTATAAGGAAAATATAATAAATGCGATGCAAGGAATTTGACTTTTTGAGAAAATCATATGCATATGATATTTGTATACAAAGGGTACAGATGACTTTGTGGTATAAAGTGACACATCCAAGCTGGGCTTGGGGTGTGTTTTGATGCAAAGGGGTAATGCCATGGCCTATGCGTCTCGGTAGTTGAAGACGTAGGAGGAGAACTACCCCACACACGATCTAGTGTTAGCTGCAGTAATCCATGCTCTTAAGATCTGGCGTCACTATCTCTATGGGGCGACATGTCAGATCTTCATAGACCATAAGAGTCTGAAATACATATTCACTCAGCGGGAGTTGAATAACCGCCGTTGATCAAGGATTTCGACCTTGAGATTTTCTACCACCCGGAAAGACGAATGTAGTTCCTGACGCTTTGAGTTGGAAGACGCCTCGGGGGGAGGGGATAGCCGGTCGACGGTACAACCACAGTTGTAGAGAGATTTGGCTTGGTTAGAGGTAGAGATTCAGTTTTCAGATACAGTTCGTCAGTTGGCTACTTTAGAGTTGCTTCCTGATCTATTGGGTGAGATCCGACAGAAGCAGGAGACTTGCCCGACCTTGACCAGGATCCGAGACAGGATGTCTCGGGATGAGGCACCTCAGTTCACTATTGGTGCTGATGGAGTGATGAGATGTCAGGACCATATTTGTGTACCATCAGACAGTGAGTTGAGATAGAGGATATTAGGTGAGGTTCATGCTACCCCATATTCAGTACATCCTGGAGCGAGTAAGATGTACAAGAATGTGAGACGTTCCTTCTGGTGGGGTGGTTTGAAGCCCGACGTGGCTTGGTATGAAGCTCATTGTGCGACTCGCCAGCAGGTCAAGATTTAGCATCGTAGGTCCGGAGGAGAGCTCCACTCACTACTAGTACCACAGTAGAAGTGGGAGGATATATCGATGGATTTTGTCACGGAATTGAGACTCAACAGAGGTTTTGATGCTATTTGGGTAGTGGTAGACCGTCTGATGAAGACCACACGTTTCATTCCGATTAAGGAAACGTGGCCGGTAAGTTGTCTAGCTGAGGAGTTCACCAGACACATTGTGAGACTCCATGGAGTACCGAGGACTATCGTCTCCGACAGAGATGGACGTTTCACCTCGAGATTTTGGCAGCATGTACATACTGATTTAGGGACGAGTCTCCCCTTTACTACTACTTACCACCCACAGACTGACGGTCAGTCTGAGAGGACCATCCAGACATTAGAGGACATGTTACGGGCGTGTGTATTAGATTGGGGACAGGTATGGCAAGATCATCTTCCACTGGTAGAGTTTTCGTATAATAATAGTTGGCACGTGTCAATTGGGATGACCCCTTATGAGGCTTTGTACGGGCGGAGATGTCGCACGCCATTGTGTTGGGATAAGCCTAGCAGAGCTGGTGGAGTAGCTCCAGACCAGATACAGAATGACATCGCTCGGATTGCCCTGGTCCTAGAGCGGATGTTAGCAGCTCAGAGTCGTTAGAAATCCTACGCCGACAAAAGGCGTTGACCCTTGGAGTTTAGGGTGGGTGCCCAGGTGTGGTTGAGAGTGTCACCGACGAGAGGAGTCCGGCGTTTCGGCATTAAGGGGAAGCTGAGTCCCCGATATGTCGGACCATTTGAGATCTTGGAGAGAGTCGGAGATGTTACCTACTGATTAGCATTGCCACCGAGATTGGAGGGTGTCCATCCGGTCTTTCATATATCTCAATTGAGAGAGTACATCCCGGGCCCGAGACATGTCATCAGTCATGAGGATTCGACAGTAAAGCCGGATCACACATTTGTAGAGCACCCAATAGCTGTGCTAGAAAGGAGTATTAGACGCTTATGGTCTAAGAACATACCCACGCTACGGATTCAGTGGTCTAGACGGGGAGCCGATGAGGCTACATGGGAGACGGAGGATAGCATCAGGAGGAACTATCCTGAGTTTTATGCGAAGCTAGTTGCAGCTATAGGACCGGCGGGTTAGTACTTGGACCCACACTTGTGTGATGTTTGATTTTGTGTTTGATATCATGGTGGAGTGATTTGATTTGTATGTGTGCTGCATGTTTGATTGTTTAGTCTTTATGTGTTGCATACTAGAATGATTAGTCATTTATGCGTTACTTTGTCATGGCCTTTGACTGTTACTGTTATGGTAGAAAGATAGAACGATGTCCCTCGAGACTGAAAGACGGATGCTTCGATTATATTTAGTAGGCTACCTTGATTAACTTCCTTATGCTAAGTTTCGGGACGAAACTTATTTTAAGAGGGAACTAATGTAATATCCGAGAAAATTTTAATTCAAAAATCCGTACCGGATCATAATTATCGGATCTAACCGTAAAGTTTGATACATGGGCCAAGTCTTTCATTTGGGCAATCAAGCCCAAATCTCACCTTTTGTACTCAGCTAGGCTATTTGCCAACTTGGGCCTTGCACTACCGTTGGCGGCCCACTTTATTTTACTCCTTTCACCTTTGGGCCAACGTTTTTTTTTTATTTCTTGTTGATGACTTGGCAGGCCACTCTCCTTTTGTTTCTTCTTCACACGCACAAATATCGTAACTGGAGAGAGGATCGTGCCTGCAAATCCATTTGTGCCCATCCATCCCAAATTTCACGCAACCAATCTTCCCCCTCTTCTCACCGCTGGCGGCAACCACCCTCGTCTTCAACCTCAGCACGCGCTCGCCAACACCTGTACCGCTCCATCGCCGATCTTGGAAGACCGCAGCATACACCTCCTCTCTATATCCTTCTCGAAGCTTGTTGTCGGAGCCAAGGAAGGATACTTCTTCTATTCTGCAACTCGTCGCGGCGTAGCATAGACGGACCAGTACATCCTCAGCACCGAGTCCTACTCCACCCTCGTTGATCGATCGAGCCTCAAACCTTCCTCTGTCCCTACGGGTAAGGTCAATACATTCTTCCTTATTTCCTCTCCTGGCTGGCATTATTACAGTGACTCATCACCCTTCTCCTTTGTGCCGGACGAACCTTCATCTCGATCCAATCGGATGTAAACAGGGAGACCGAGTGGAGCCGAGCCTAGCATCGATCCCCTTAGTTTCTTGGTGCTGAACGACAACAGTAGCCTCGTAGCATCACCAGTGCAGCAGTCCGGTACGAAATTCACACTTTCTTTGTTCCTTGTATACTAGAATGATGAAGAGTGTATATGTGTGTTAGAGTCTTTGCAAGGGGATTCGAACCTAAGACTTGTGGGATAGGATTAGACAGATTTTTGGTGGACAGTGAGAGTCGAACTAGGGACCTTTGGATAGATGTAAGGGTGCTTTAAGTTGACAGCAAGACTCGAAATGCAGACCTTCTGCACACCACATATTCCAGCCTCGACATGCCGTTTTTAGGATTAAGTTTTGATGCCTTAGAATGAACATCCACCGTTGAATTTTTGATATGTTCTAGATGGAGTTATATAGTTTTTTGTGTAAACATTTGGGAGAGAGTTAACGGTCGGATTAGAATCTACAAGGCCCCAAAGTAGGACAGTTGGGCTGATTTTGCAATAGAGGAAGAAAAATGATTAAGTATAGAAATGTTAGTTTTACCCCAACTTTATAATTTTTATGTAGGAGTGTTGGGTGAGAATTTGTGAAAGATCCTTGCCCTATGTTTAGTATGCATATCATAGAAGATTAAGAATTTTTTTTATTCCGGAATTTTTATCTTTCAGCAGAGCCTTGGATCTTAACCCAAAGTCGGACATTAACGACTTTTTATGAAAATTTAGAAGTTTGTGTAACTCTTATAAATCCTTACTAAAGATTTCTATGAGAACTAGATTTAGGACATAGGTCTTAGAATAGAATTTTAGAACCAAATAATAGACTTCTCGGAGTTTCGAGATCAGGGGCAAAATGGTCTCTTTAACCTAAGAGAAACTTTTTCGTAAATTCTCTTCATGAGATTGTACAACTTAGAAGTTTATAACTTCTAAGAGTTTAGGGATGTGATTTTGATCCACATTCCTTGTTTGACAGGCGTTTGAGTCACTACGGTTGCAGACCATGTTGAGACTTTTGAGAGTTGTGAATTGATTCAGGTAGGTCCTTGCGACTTACTTAGCTGGTTTCTGGATATTAGTTGGGTGATAATGGTTGCGTGTGTGCAATGTGTGTTATAATAAAAATAACAACTTGTTAGGACGACCGTGATTATTGTGTTTTAAGGCCCAAGTGCATGTATAACGGGCCGTGACATCACTGCCCAGCTCTGCCAGGAGACTGGGAGGTTCTCTATACCCAGCCCATACAGGTACACGGTGAGATGCATCGGATCCACTCCTGATGGTTACACGGGGGCGGAGGCGAGGTTTGGGAATCCCTCGTGTCACAAAATAAGTATCATTAGTAAGAGTGAATGACTTAAATGAAGATAATAAATGGATTGTTTGAAAGCATGATGAGTGTTTACTTTTGCTATGTGTGTGTGTGCTATTATTATTCTTCTAATGTTTAGATAACTAGCTAATGGTTGTGCTGTTGTGTTTTTTTTTAGATTCACCGCAGGTTAGAGCAGCAACTGAGTGATCCGGAAGTAGTGGTCAGCCGGGTCTCCGTACTCCTTAGAGTGGGGTCGGGTGTTATCTTGTTGTGTCTTTCTTCTTGTTAAATACAGTTAGATTATTCTGTTGTTTAAGTTCTATAGGCTGTTAGACGTTGTTGCATTCATTCCTATAAAAATACATTTTTATGACATTCGGTTTTTCTTATTTGTGTCTTGTTGTAAGATCCTAGTAATATTGTTGTCAAACTGAGGTCGGGACCCATTGTGAGGTCCTAACCAGTAATGTCCCGAGTTCCGAGAATTCGGGGTGTTACAACATGGTATCAGAGCTCTAGGTTGGCAACAATGGCACTTGAAATCTTCTGAAAGACTGAATAAGTACTTAAGTAGAACCCGAAAAGGGATCTGAGTTTTAAAAAAGAACTTTTGGTTTTCAAATGCATGCATAGTCTGGTTGGGGATAGAAAAGTACGGCTGACCACCACTACTACCGCGGATCTCAGTATGCTTAGTAAGGACTTTAGGTTTTACTTTACGTTGACTTATTAGCTTGATTATAAAGATATGTAGTATAGATAGATATATGCCGAAGATTAGTAGAAATTATAGTTATGTTATGTCCTTAACAGAGATAACATAATGAGTTTCTCACCCCTTTGACACATCTAAGTAGATTTTGAAGGGTGTCAACGTGAGGATCAATATGCACCTCTTATGTGCATTAGGGTAGACAAACGACGGACAACTTCTTCGAGCTTGTTGAGGAACGTAGAGACGGAAAAAAAAATGAAGACTAAAAGATATCACCAACGACGATGACAAGAAGGGACCCCGAGTCAACTCAATAAGACCAAATGAAGAAAATACATGAGTGTAGTTCCGGAAAAGCGTTTGATGACCGACAAATGTACAAATTGGAAGAGACAACCCATAGGTTCTTTCAAGTGTGGTGTAAAGAAACGTTACAAACAAAGCGGATACCTTCAGAAACATACATGGGCATGAAAGTCAAGGTGAAATATAGCAGCGATCCAGACAAGAAGCATTGAATCTAAGCTTACTAACGGACCAGAAGGTGAACGCTTGAGGCTAGAAGCCGAGCGAAAGATGATCACTCTCGACAAGCTACTTGCCACCACAATCAAGATGGGAAACCGAGACAAACATAAGTGTAGGAGTCAAGATGAGATACATTGTCCATCCTGATATGAAGAAGTAAAGAGCCGAAAAAGGAAAGCTTACAGGTTGCTAGAAAGGGGGAGGCAGATTTCACCAACATGGAAGTGGTGTAACCTCCTAGAACACACAAGAATTACAACAAGGATAGCGATACAACAAAGACCGGATTTCTAGAAAGGCGGAAGTACAAGCAGCACCCCAAGGGAGGAGGGTGTAAGAGAATGGTCTTGGTGAAAAAGAGGGTCTCTAATAATTTATCACTCACGAAGGGATTTAAGCTAATAACACTAACGGGTCATAACAGAGAACCGCCAGTGGACAATAACTCGGGTAAAAAGAATCATGGAGAAATGCCTACAAGTTATCGTAGAATAATTTATAAGTCCGTTGACGGAAGACGAAGATACAATTAGACTCGTAAGAGTATAGTACTCTTATAGGAGTATAATTTGTAGAAGGAGCTAATGGAGTTTAAATGGAAGAGATATATTTCTACCTTGTATATCAAACCTCAAAAGAGATAGAAGCAAAGTAACTCTACGATCTTATAGAAGGTCAATTACAGACTAATTAGTAACAATAAAGAATTTACACGTACTAGCTAACTTGCGATGGTTGGTTGACAGATAAGAAGAATAACCACAAGGTTATACAGGAATTTTACCGACATATGGTGAATTTCTTCCAGAGATCAACGACGACAAGGGTGAAGTTAAATCAATACAAGTACTAGTAGCCTTGATGGTAACATTGAATGAGTCCAATATGATAACTCTAATAAAGAAATTTAAGAGCAGCTCTTGACGGTCGGTAATGACCATTGATGATAGTAATGGTGTAAAGGGAATTGTTGGGAGTAGTTACTTACTACTGAATAAGAAAGATGTATATCAAAGTTAGTACGAATGGATCCCTGTAAGAAGAACTAGAAGACTAAGAAGAAGTAGATGATTGTGAACATGTCCTATGTCTTAGCATTCCACACAAGTAGGACTGATGGTGCTCCTCCGAGAAAAGGTGGGGTCAAACTGTCTAGATTGACAGGGGAAACCCTTGTGATTAAAGATGTGACACAGAATAATTGGAATTTTAGAGGCGGCACAAACATAGAGAGTATGATTTAAAGCCTTGGTGAAATGCGTGGTCGAGTTGTGAGGTGATTGCAGATGGAATCAACATGTTGGCTAGAACAGACATGAGAAGGAGTAAAGTTGAATGACTAACGGCTGTTATATGGATCCGGTATTACCCCAATAAGATGATTACCGAAAAGGGTATATATAAAAGTTTAATGAGAAATGGAGGTACTCCAATGAAAATTCAAGCTGGACTGATGACATAAGAGTTGATGAAAGTAATAAGACCAACCAACGTAGTCCGTAAGGCGTATACGAGGAAACTCAAAGGGATTTAACTATCCTACTGGTGGTAAAGATTTAAAACAAGGTAAAACGTCATGAGTATAAGGAAAATATAATAAATGCGATGCAAGGAATTTGACTTTTTGAGAAAATCATATGCATATGATATTTGTATACAAAGGGTACAGATGACTTTGTGGTATAAAGTGACACATCCAAGCTGGGCTTGGGGTGTGTTTTGATGCAAAGGGGTAATGCCATGGCCTATGCGTCTCGGTAGTTGAAGACGTAGGAGGAGAACTACCCCACACACGATCTAGTGTTAGCTGCAGTAATCCATGCTCTTAAGATCTGGCGTCACTATCTCTATGGGGCGACATGTCAGATCTTCATAGACCATAAGAGTCTGAAATACATATTCACTCAGCGGGAGTTGAATAACCGCCGTTGATCAAGGATTTCGACCTTGAGATTTTCTACCACCCGGAAAGACGAATGTAGTTCCTGACGCTTTGAGTTGGAAGACGCCTCGGGGGGAGGGGATAGCCGGTCGACGGTACAACCACAGTTGTAGAGAGATTTGGCTTGGTTAGAGGTAGAGATTCAGTTTTCAGATACAGTTCGTCAGTTGGCTACTTTAGAGTTGCTTCCTGATCTATTGGGTGAGATCCGACAGAAGCAGGAGACTTGCCCGACCTTGACCAGGATCCGAGACAGGATGTCTCGGGATGAGGCACCTCAGTTCACTATTGGTGCTGATGGAGTGATGAGATGTCAGGACCATATTTGTGTACCATCAGACAGTGAGTTGAGATAGAGGATATTAGGTGAGGTTCATGCTACCCCATATTCAGTACATCCTGGAGCGAGTAAGATGTACAAGAATGTGAGACGTTCCTTCTGGTGGGGTGGTTTGAAGCCCGACGTGGCTTGGTATGAAGCTCATTGTGCGACTCGCCAGCAGGTCAAGATTTAGCATCGTAGGTCCGGAGGAGAGCTCCACTCACTACTAGTACCACAGTAGAAGTGGGAGGATATATCGATGGATTTTGTCACGGGATTGAGACTCAACAGAGGTTTTGATGCTATTTGGGTAGTGGTAGACCGTCTGATGAAGACCACACGTTTCATTCCGATTAAGGAAACGTGGCCGGTAAGTTGTCTAGCTGAGGAGTTCACCAGACACATTGTGAGACTCCATGGAGTACCGAGGACTATCGTCTCCGACAGAGATGGACGTTTCACCTCGAGATTTTGGCAGCATGTACATACTGATTTAGGGACGAGTCTCCCCTTTACTACTACTTACCACCCACAGACTGACGGTCAGTCTGAGAGGACCATCCAGACGTTAGAGGACATGTTACGGGCGTGTGTATTAGATTGGGGACAGGTATGGCAAGATCATCTTCCACTGGTAGAGTTTTCGTATAATAATAGTTGGCACGTGTCAATTGGGATGACCCCTTATGAGGCTTTGTACGGGCGGAGATGTCGCACGCCATTGTGTTGGGATAAGCCTAGCAGAGCTGGTGGAGTAGCTCCAGACCAGATACAGAATGACATCGCTCGGATTGCCCTGGTCCTAGAGCGGATGTTAGCAGCTCAGAGTCGTTAGAAATCCTACGCCGACAAAAGGCGTTGACCCTTGGAGTTTAGGGTGGGTGCCCAGGTGTGGTTGAGAGTGTCACCGACGAGAGGAGTCCGGCGTTTCTGCATTAAGGGGAAGCTGAGTCCCCGATATGTCGGACCATTTGAGATCTTGGAGAGAGTCGGAGATGTTGCCTACTGATTAGCATTGCCACCGAGATTGGAGGGTGTCCATCCGGTCTTTCATATATCTCAATTGAGAGAGTACATCCCGGGCCCGAGACATGTCATCAGTCATGAGGATTCGACAGTAAAGCCGGATCACACATTTGTAGAGCACCTAATAGCTGTGCTAGAAAGGAGTATTAGACGCTTATGGTCTAAGAACATACCCACGCTACGGATTCAGTGGTCTAGACGGGGAGCCGATGAGGCTACATGGGAGACGGAGGATAGCATCAGGAGGAACTATCCTGAGTTTTATGCGAAGCTAGTTGCAGCTATAGGACCGGCGGGTTAGTACTTGGACCCACACTTGTGTGATGTTTGATTTTGTGTTTGATATCATGGTGGAGTGATTTGATTTGTATGTGTGCTGCATGTTTGATTGTTTAGTCTTTATGTGTTGCATACTAGAATGATTAGTCATTTATGCGTTACTTTGTCATGGCCTTTGACTGTTACTGTTATGGTAGAAAGATAGAACGATGTCCCTCGAGACTGAAAGACGGATGCTTCGATTATATTTAGTAGGCTACCTTGATTAACTTCCTTATGCTAAGTTTCGGGACGAAACTTATTTTAAGAGGGAACTAATGTAATATCCGAGAAAATTTTAATTCAAAAATCCGTACCGGATCATAATTATCGGATCTAACCGTAAAGTTTGATACATGGGCCAAGTCTTTCATTTGGGCAATCAAGCCCAAATCTCACCTTTTGTACTCAGCTAGGCTATTGGCCAACTTGGGCCTTGCACTACCGTTGGCGGCCCACTTTATTTTACTCCTTTCACCTTTGGGCCAACGT
Organism: Fagopyrum homotropicum; assembly: GCA_033239125.1. Lineage (NCBI taxonomy): Eukaryota > Viridiplantae > Streptophyta > Magnoliopsida > Caryophyllales > Polygonaceae > Fagopyrum > Fagopyrum homotropicum. Next base: position 134,086,669 of record BSWB01000001.1, on the reverse strand, counting down.
TTTTTTTTATTTCTTGTTGATGACTTGGCAGGCCACTCTCCTTTTGTTTCTTCTTCACACGCACAAATATCGTAACTGGAGAGAGGATCGTGCCTGCAAATCCATTTGTGCCCATCCATCCCAAATTTCACGCAACCAATCTTCCCCCTCTTCTCACCGCTGGCGGCAACCACCCTCGTCTTCAACCTCAGCACGCGCTCGCCAACACCTGTACCGCTCCATCGCCGATCTTGGAAGACCGCAGCATACACCTCCTCTCTATATCCTTCTCGAAGCTTGTTGTCGGAGCCAAGGAAGGATACTTCTTCTATTCTGCAACTCGTCGCGGCGTAGCATAGACGGACCAGTACATCCTCAGCACCGAGTCCTACTCCACCCTCGTTGATCGATCGAGCCTCAAACCTTCCTCTGTCCCTACGGGTAAGGTCAATACATTCTTCCTTATTTCCTCTCCTGGCTGGCATTATTACAGTGACTCATCACCCTTCTCCTTTGTGCCGGACGAACCTTCATCTCGATCCAATCGGATGTAAACAGGGAGACCGAGTGGAGCCGAGCCTAGCATCGATCCCCTTAGTTTCTTGGTGCTGAACGACAACAGTAGCCTCGTAGCATCACCAGTGCAGCAGTCCGGTACGAAATTCACACTTTCTTTGTTCCTTGTATACTAGAATGATGAAGAGTGTATATGTGTGTTAGAGTCTTTGCAAGGGGATTCGAACCTAAGACTTGTGGGATAGGATTAGACAGATTTTTGGTGGACAGTGAGAGTCGAACTAGGGACCTTTGGATAGATGTAAGGGTGCTTTAAGTTGACAGCAAGACTCGAAATGCAGACCTTCTGCACACCACATATTCCAGCCTCGACATGCCGTTTTTAGGATTAAGTTTTGATGCCTTAGAATGAACATCCACCGTTGAATTTTTGATATGTTCTAGATGGAGTTATATAGTTTTTTGTGTAAAAATTTGGGAGAGAGTTAACGGTCGGATTAGAATCTACAAGGCCCCAAAGTAGGACAGTTGGGCTGATTTTGCAATAGAGGAAGAAAAATGATTAAGTATAGAAATGTTAGTTTTACCCCAACTTTATAATTTTTATGTAGGAGTGTTGGGTGAGAATTTGTGAAAGATCCTTGCCCTATGTTTAGTATGCATATCATAGAAGATTAAGAATTTTTTTTATTCCGGAATTTTTATCTTTCAGCAGAGCCTTGGATCTTAACCCAAAGTCGGACATTAACGACTTTTTATGAAAATTTAGAAGTTTGTGTAACTCTTATAAATCCTTACTAAAGATTTCTATGAGAACTAGATTTAGGACATAGGTCTTAGAATAGAATTTTAGAACCAAATAATAGACTTCTCGGAGTTTCGAGATCAGGGGCAAAATGGTCTCTTTAACCTAAGAGAAACTTTTTCGTAAATTCTCTTCATGAGATTGTACAACTTAGAAGTTTATAACTTCTAAGAGTTTAGGGATGTGATTTTGATCCACATTCCTTGTTTGACAGGCGTTTGAGTCACTACGGTTGCAGACCATGTTGAGACTTTTGAGAGTTGTGAATTGATTCAGGTAGGTCCTTGCGACTTACTTAGCTGGTTTCTGGATATTAGTTGGGTGATAATGGTTGCGTGTGTGCAATGTGTGTTATAATAAAAATAACAACTTGTTAGGACGACCGTGATTATTGTGTTTTAAGGCCCAAGTGCATGTATAACGGGCCGTGACATCACTGCCCAGCTCTGCCAGGAGACTGGGAGGTTCTCTATACCCAGCCCATACAGGTACACGGTGAGATGCATCGGATCCACTCCTGATGGTTACACGGGGGCGGAGGCGAGGTTTGGGAATCCCTCGTGTCACAAAATAAGTATCATTAGTAAGAGTGAATGACTTAAATGAAGATAATAAATGGATTGTTTGAAAGCATGATGAGTGTTTACTTTTGCTATGTGTGTGTGTGCTATTATTATTCTTCTAATGTTTAGATAACTAGCTAATGGTTGTGCTGTTGTGTTTTTTTTTAGATTCACCGCAGGTTAGAGCAGCAACTGAGTGATCCGGAAGTAGTGGTCAGCCAGGTCTCCGTACTCCTTAGAGTGGGGTCGGGTGTTATCTTGTTGTGTCTTTCTTCTTGTTAAATACAGTTAGATTATTCTGTTGTTTAAGTTCTATAGGCTGTTAGACGTTGTTGCATTCATTCCTATAAAAATACATTTTTATGACATTCGGTTTTTCTTATTTGTGTCTTGTTGTAAGATCCTAGTAATATTGTTGTCAAACTGAGGTCGGGACCCATTGTGAGGTCCTAACCAGTAATGTCCCGAGTTCCGAGAATTCGGGGTGTTACAATGGTCACCTTCAAGAGACCGTCTACATGCATCAACGTCCCGGGCTCCGTACTACTAAATTCCCGGACCATGTTTGTTTGCTTCGTCGCTCCTTGTATGGCCTTAAGGAGGCACCCCGGGCATGGTTTCACCGTTTTGCTTCTTATATTCAGTCTCACGACTTCACTGGCAGTAAGAGTGACCGGTCTCTATTTATCTACAATTCTGGTCCTGACTTGACATATCTCTTATTATATGTCGATGATATCGTATTGAGTGCATCTCCTATCTTATTGGACCGATTGATGTCAGTTTTGGGCTTTGAGTTTGCCATGACTGACCTTGGACCTCTTAGCTACTTCTTAGATATATAGGTTACTCGGCATGTGATAGGGATGTTTCTATCACAAGGTAAATTGCTCGGGAGATCATCGACCATGGTCACATGACCTCTTGCAAGCCATCCTCCACACCTGTTTAGACCAGATCAAAACTAGAGGCCAACACTTGCCCTCCGGTTTCCGACCCTAGTTTGTACCACAGTTTGGTAGGTACCTTACAGCATCTAAACTTTTACTAGACCGGACATATCCTATGCAGTTCAGTAGTGTTAATTTTACATGCATCATCCCCAAGAGCCTCACTTTTAGGCACTCAAATGGATCATTCGATACATACAAGGTACACCAAACCTCGGATTACACATGACCACCGCCTCCTCCTCGAATCTCACAACCTACTCGAATGCTGACTAGGGCGGGTGTCGACACACTGACCGATCCACTTCCATTGTGTCTTCTTGGGAGACAATCTGATATCTTGGTCCTCCAAGCGTCAACCTACTATGTTCCGTTCTAGTGTTGAGACAAAGTACCACGGCGTTGCTAATGTCGTTGTTGAGACTTGTTGGTTTTGTAATTTGCTAATTGAGCTTCTTCATGTCCCTCTTTGGAGAGATATTGTCTTTTATTGTGACAACGTCAATGTTGTTTGTTTGTCTTCTAATCTTGTTCAATATCAGCTCATTAAACATGATGAAATGGATATTCACTTTGTGAGGGAAAATGTTGTATTGGGTCATCTTTGCGTCCTTTCTTTTCCTTCCACTCATTAGTACGCAAACATCTTCACCACGGGCCTTCCATCACCGCTCTTCTTGGACTTTAGATCCAGTATCTGCATTCGGTCTCCTCCAACTTCGATTGTGGGGTAGTGTTAGCACATATATATATATACATACATATATATATATATATACATATATATATATATACATATATATATATATATACATATATATATATATACATATATATATATATATATATATATATATATGGATAGTTTCAGATTTACCCTAGAGGTATCCTTGTAACTATTGCATCTTGTAATCTCTATTTATTCCGTTAAATGAATTTAACAAAGTCAGGGACTCTGTTCACAAAATAATAGTTTGATGCTTATGAGGGGTGGTCAAATCTTCATGAGAAAGAAACAAGGAGAGGAGATATGGTCATATGTTAGAGGAGAACTAAGGTTTGAGGTAATTGTTTGTGGACCTAGAGAATCAAGAAAGGGGTGGTCAAATCTTCAGAAGAAAGAAAACGAGGAGAGGAGATATGATCATATTTTAGAGGAGAACTAAGGTTTGAGGTAATTGTTTGTGGACCTAGAGAATCAAGAAATGGAAGAGGGAATCCCCTATGGGGCGATGAGGGGTATACGAAAGGAAAGGTAGACATATTGTCGTAATGAATTGTAATTAGGGTTTGTGTTTGTGTTTGTGTTTGGATAATCCTTGTATAAGCGAGGGTGGCGTGAGACCCTAGGAGATATATAATTAGGAAAGTCTGTAGGCTTTTGAAATAGGAAAGATCTTCACAAAATATTATGCCCAAGGATGTAGATATGGTAAGCGTATCAATGCCATAAAGGCTCCATCCATTTTTTTTACTGAAGAGCTACATTACAACTACATAAATTAATTTTATCCGACATGTAAGGTAGTTTGGATATATAAAACAACATCCAAAACACACAATATTATTATAACCGGGAGTTATTTTCAAAAAATTACAAAGAGATTTGTTATTAAGAATTTACATAGGTGTTTAGTTAACGAGATACCATTAAGTGATAATACACTCTCCACAAAATTGAATTGATAAAAGATGTCTGAAGAAGTAAGGCACGAGCAATGTAAAAAATATGTTGATGTTTTCTTGCTACTCGTTCATTTTGTTGATGAATAAATATACAAGAGATTTAAAATAAATACCATTTTTAGCATAAAAATATTTTAAATTGAGAAATTTAGACCTAATAACACTTTTGAACTTTTTTAACTTTGATACTAAATTGAGTTTGAGTCGTTTGACAAATAAAAATCATTGATTGAACGTGTTACGCCGATTCATGTTTCATTAAATAAAATCCATATTATGTGAGAATTCTCATTGAATAGTCACAAGTTTTATTTTGAGAAAATTGGTGTAGAAGAGCCCTTTTTGTATCCATGATTCAATCTAGACCCCTCCAATTTTCTCCCTAAAAATAAAACAAAATTAAATTATAAATGAGCTGTAATAAAGAGGTTATTTAAGGGCAAATTCGTAATAGTGTATAATAACTGCCTAAAATTTAAAGGTTAATAAAATTTAAAACTACAACTGAATAATTAGTGAGATACGGGATCGGCCTTTCATCTTTTTTACTCAAATTCCATTCGAAAAAAGGGCGCGATTGAGAATTTCCAGTCGGAACTTCCATCTTCAAATCGTCTTATTCGACATTGTCGTCTTCAACCTCTAGTCGGATATTTTCGTTGTGTAACAAGAATCATTCCATGTAAGTTTTCCAAAGTCTCTGAACATTATACCATTTTAATGGCTATTGTTTTGCTTAAAATAAAAAACAGTTGAAGAACTTTTCCCCTAAAATCCCTACTAAAAACCGCCATTGTTGGTTTGTAACAACATGACCTTTCAATTTCGCTGCCTTACATGGTCTTATGAAGCATGATTTTGGCATGTATATGCGATTAGGTTTTGGAATCCGACTAGACAAAGAAGAACAAATATGTTTTAGGCTGTTATGTAACTTAAGTTTGAAATTAGCCATTTCTGTGAAATTTATGTATACGAACAGATCTGTTTTGGGATCATATTTCCTCAAAAATTTGTGTTATTTATGTGGTCGATGTTCTGATTTCTGTAAATGTATGTTCTATAACTTTAATATTGTATAATTTATGTATGTATACCGTTTTATGTACCTAATTATAGAATGAATCAGTTTTATGAACCTAAGTAGAGGATGAAAAACAGTTGTATATTAGATTATGTATCCCTTGTATCACAGTTATGTACATAATTACAGAATGACTCAGTTTATCTTCAAAGACTATGTACTTAATTTGATATGTTTGATTTTGTCTTATATACCCATTGTATCACAGTTTATGTATCCAATAAAGTATGAATCAACCATTTACGTGTAATTTATGTACAAAAATAAACTGTAATACAAAATTATGCACTTAATTTATGTTTGTATGTGTTTAAATGAAGAAGAAGTCTATGCACTGATAATTTTTCAAAAAAACTGTGTTATTTATGTAGTCGATGTTCTGAATTATGTAAATGTATGTGTTGATAGATTCAATATTTATAATTTATGTATGTATACCATTCTGTGTACCTAATTATAGAATGAAGCAGTTTTATGTCCCTAAGTAAATGATGAAATACCGTTCTATATTAGATTATGTATCCCTTGTATCACAGTTATGTACATAATTACAGAATGACTCAGTTTATGTTCGATGACTATGTACTTAATTTGCTATGAACTGAGTATAGTCGTGTGTTTTAAGTTTATGTTCTAATTTTTTGACCGACTCAAGTTATGGTTGACATAATTATGTTTGAATTTGTATTATATGCCCACTGTAGGTCATGTACCATGTTTTTTTTTGTTGCAATGTGTATGTAGCTATAATGTGCATAATGTTGTGTAGGCTATTCAATACATATAGATAAAATTATGTAATCTAGTATTTAGCCAGAAATTTATTGAGAATTTTTTCTATTTATTATGTGATTGAAGAACAAAATGGTTAGAACCAAACAAATGGTTGTGAAAAACCAAATGAAGGAACAAAGAGATGAAGCTCAAGCGCGTCGCATAGAAAAGGTGAATATTTGAAATCAAATTGTTTTATTACTCACATAACTTATGTAACAGTCTAGTTAAGCACATAAAAACACAAAACCACTGTTCATTATGTACAGAATTTAATACTTAGTCACTATTATGTTATATTATTACTAATCTGAATAGTTTATGATTACATTTCTAGGTTCATAGCATTTATGTTCTAATTTATATGCAAATATGCTGTACATAATATTAGTTTAGAAATTGATAATGAAGTTTTCTACCTTATGTACATTTCAACGTAGAGAGATGGGAGGGTCTTGCACCGAAGATGTCAACAGACTGATCAACTCTGATAACCCTCAGATAAAGGTTAGTAAATTTAAATGAGCACCACATATTGTACATTTGTTGATCATAACCATCAATGCATTTTTCATTTTATGTTTATGCAATTCACCTATAGATGGTCTGAGACAAAGAAATCAATCAATGCGAGAATTAATAGCTATATGAGGCTTCCTCTCATCCCCATGATTTTGGATGAATTATCCATTGTTGACTAAAACAGATTTAAGGCGTCCATTTTTGGTCCTCTCTTGGAGATGAGCACAAAAATAAAAATTTTGAACCAACTAATATATTTCATGCTAATGAGGGAGGTCAAGACCAAAGGACACTATTCAATGTGGTTCGCAATTAACAACGTTCTGTTGAGGTTTAGCGTTATGGAATTTTGCGAGATAACTGGACTCCCAAATTCTTCTGAATTTGGCTCAGTTGGAGAAGATATGGAGGATGTTGACATGCAAGTTGGGATTGAAAGATGCTCAAATGATGACTTGGAGCAGATCTCCAAGGATGAGCCCAAGAAGTCGCCCAACAAGTACAAAATGACACTCATTTTGTTTATTGAAAGTGTTTTAGCATCAAAAATTGGAAAGACGTTCATAACACAACACACGATAAATCTCCTAAGTGACATGTAATTGTTCAACAAATTTCCATGGAGTCGTGTTGCGTACACCATAACAAGGAGATCCTTTCAATCGTGTTATGCTGGTAAGGAGAGAAACAGTGGTGGATACCAAATTGGGTTAGATTCCCTTTGACATTACATGTAATGTATATGTTCTAATTTTTCCATCCGTTGAGGACTATTTATTTATTGTTATGTACTTCCTGATTAATATGCTTATGTATAACATACTTATGTATATGTATTGCTTTTATACATATTACCGAGCTGTACTAAACATGTGGCATGCTTATGTGCAAATTATTATGTACTGAATATTGTTTTATTGGTTTCATGTCTATCTACTCATTGTAATATAGTAAATGTATTACATCCTTATGTATAATGAATTATGTATTTATTAGCTACAGTTTCAACATCTGTACTCACTGTTATGTATACATATGAGTAGTGAACAATATGGGTTGATTAATTATAGTTTTCATACTTGGTATTTTTTTTAATTTTTGTAGATACTTGTGTTCAATTTCATCCCAAAGTTTGCAAAGCATTTTGCAACTATTTTGAATGTAGAAGCAACCCCTTCATGCCTCAGATATGTATCCAAATCTGGGAAGGGTGACAAGCTATACCCTGATTATAATGAGTTAAAGAGTATTGCTGAAACTCTTCAAAAAGAGGATATTAAGAAAGTTGATGTGGAAAAGGAAGAGGACGACTATAAAACCTGGTATATGGAGGGTGATGATGACTGAATTGATGCACTCTTTGGTATTGGGTTTGATATGGTGGTCCCCATAGTGACTAGACCTTTAATTTATCATGCAAAGGAGCAAGAGATTAGGTGTGTGCTAAACAAAATTAGTAAAAACTTTTATTTAATACATTATGTGATATATAATGTATAACATGTTTGTGTTATTATGTAGGCCTAGTATTGAGAATGTTGTCATTCGAAAAATTAATGATGACAAGGATGATGAAGATGACTTTGTACACCCACCAAAAGATATTGGTATGTAGTAACCATTGATTTTCATGTTATGTAAGTTGAATGACATATAATAGACATTTATGTACTAACTCAACCATTATGTTCATGTGTTGTTGATTATGTTCAACAGGAAAGGCTCAGACTGATAAACCATCTAGTAGTGCATCCAAAAGTTTAGGTAAGAGGAAACAGGAAGATGCCATACCCAATCCAGAAGTCAAAAGGTTAAATTTAGTTATATGTACATATATTACATCAATTTATATGTATTGATTACATTTATGTAGTATAAAAAAAATATAATACTTCATATATACACATATAGTTCTACATCCAAAAGCACAGTAAAGAGGAAAAAGGAAGATCACAGGCCAACTCCAGAACCAACAAGGTTAAACTGATTTATATAAACATATGACATCAATTTATATGTATTCATACTTACACATTATGTATCATTTAACACATATGTAGATCATCCAAGCGCATTAACAAGGCCAATGATTCACTACCACCATTCAATAAAGAGCATATCCCTTCAGACTCACATACAGAGGACCGAGATAATGTTAATACTACTGATCCAAAGAAGTTCACCCATGTGCCACAGGACACAACTAAGTAAGTAAACTAAATGTAGTATTATGTACAATAATAGTACCTTATGTATGTTCATAAATATGGTGTACCTTATGTATGTTCATAATAAACCGCCTTCAAACTCAACAAGCACAACCATCATGGGTTCAAGTGTTGATGGCAAAGATGGATGCACTACAGAAGACACAAGATATTCTTGCTAAAAGATTCGATGCAATGCAAAAGGCACAGAATAGTCTGTGCGAAACAGTGGATTAACAAGGCATGTTGATGGATGATCTAACGACGTATGCAAGAGACCTAGGTACTCTGTACGAGCAGTTAGACACAACTGTGTATATGTCCAGCAAGAGAAATGAGAAGAACATAAAGAGATGTTTCAATGATGCTATGAAACAATATGCCTCAGCAGAAGGTCATCAATCTCACCCAACAGAAGGCCATCATCAAACAGTTGATGTCGACCAAATTTCTACCAAAGATGTCATGGACGATGCAATGGTAGAGGAATTGGGCGGTGAATCCAGTCACGTATGATAGATTTATCTAAAACTGTCAGCTTTATGTACAATGCCTGTGATTGACACATAAACTTAAGGATTATATATTTGTTATATTACGTAGTATATAATGTACATGTATATGAACTGTATGTAGGTTTTAGGATTGCAAATTACGTAGGAAATTGTCTGCATTTACTAATTTATGTGACAATGAAATTTGTTAATGTTTTTGTATTAACACAACATATATATTTATGTACAAAATTCTGAAACAGCTGTGCCGGTGCGGAAGGTGGGTTTATGGATGCCCAAAGAAAGTAAATACAAACATACACCCTTCCGAAAAAATGTCAAGCTACCTAAAGAACCACACATGGGTATGCTAACATCAAAAGAGCGACAAACCCTATACAACTGGGTAAAGAACAAAGATGGGAATGAATCAGTAAGGGGATTCATAAAGAACATATCCAGGGACACAATTTAAGATATTATAAAGCCTAGCGGTTGGATTAAAGATGAGATTTGTATCATACACTAAACTTATGTACATATCTGTTTATGTCAATTACATAATATTGTCATGTGATTTTAATGTAAAATAGGTAATTGACGAGCTGATTATGCATATCCGTAAGAGCATCTGTGAAAATTCAGAAACATATGGACGCATCGCTGTACTAACGACCGAATGGACTCGAGCTTACAACCGTACTACATTTGCAAATTTCGTGGACATCAAGAATGAGAAGTCAAAATTCAAGGAAAGTATGTTTGAAGTCATCACCGGCGATGCTCCACAAATGTTCCGCAAACCACTGTATGATGTCGACGTCATATACTCCCTATTCAACCTTCTTGACACTCACTGGGTAGCATTGGAAATAAACCTCATTGACTGGTGCATTTATGTGTACGACGCACAAATAATGTACATAAAAGAGGACAAATTACAAAATCTTATCGAACCCCTTGTTGTTATGTTCCCGCAAGTTCTGAGGGTCCATGGTAAGCATGCTAGGCTGGAAGAGAATCTCAAGATGCCTTTGAAAGTGATCAGAAAGACTGATTTAAACACAAATGCTGATGGTATGTACATCAATTTTGCTAATTAAATTTGTGTAAAACATTTTATGTGTTAACGACAATAAAACATAAACTGATTTTATTTTCTCTATTTGCAATGTAGAGGGAGTTGTGGAATATACACGTTGAAATACATTCAATATCTTGCATCTAGTAGGAAGGAATTCAGCGACATCGATGATAAAGTCGTTCAAGCGGTTAGGGAGCAGTTTGCAAATGCTGTGTTTACAAGAGATTGGAAGCAATGGTTCGAAGAAAAGTGATTGTGATCAAACAATATGCACTGCTGATTTTATTATGTACACACATTTTCAGAAAATACTTATGTAGCCAGACTTTTATGTGCTGTTACTTTATGCACGGTTTGTATTTGTTATGTAGACATATATTATGAACATACTTGTGGACTTAGACTTTATGTAATGTTTGTTATAGTTAATTACAAACGTTCTATTGTGTGAATACACAAAAAACAATATAGTTTATGTTTACATAAACATTTTTATGTACACAAAAAACATTATATAAAACCTTTATTATATTATAACCAAACCTTTATGCACAAGTGCTAATATTATGTATTCATTTAGTTCGAACATAATTATGTAGTGATACCTTATGCACTGTTTCTTTTATTTTAGTGCCAACATAATACTTTTGCGTATACATACGTGTCTGTATGTGCACAAGCATATATAACAACATCAGCATACATAGTACTCGTCAACCTATGTGACATTATGTACTTAGTAGCTTAAATATGTAGCATTATGAATAACGCAAATATGGTAACTATGTAGTTCAGTTATCTAGTTCAATCATGTACCGTTAAGTATGATAAGCCAGGTTTTAGTTGACAACACATATGAATAACGCAACTATGGTAATATCCACTAAATTGTTTAAATAAACAACGATGTAAAGCAATGTTATAAGTCAAAACTAGTTGTTCTAGATAAACATAAACTCTACTTTGGTTGATTCTGACAAGTCCTCTTCGTGTGCCCGCTGCCGCCGCAACAACTGCATTTCCTATTGCTGCTTTGTTCCCACGTCGAACGAAATCTGGCTTTTGGCATTCTACCACACCTTTTACGCTTTAATGGAGGCTCACATTTCATTTCTGCTATTGAAGTAGGAATGCACCACTCTTATTTACTAGGTAATGGATAGATGATATCCGCATAACCAACCCTCCAACTGTCTAATGAATAGTATTTGCCAACTAGAAAGGATGGACTCATACCCACATGTTTTGTAGCTGCAACGGCATGTATGCATGATATTTCTTCACTATCAAACTCCTTACGTGTACAAGTTTTCCTCTCCAAACAAACAATCACGTGCTCTTCACACATTTTTACTTCAAACTCTAGCTTGTCTGCATCAAGGACGCACACAAAGTAGCTCCCACACAACAACAACGATTGAACAAACAAATCTTCAAAACAAACATAAATCACCAAAAATTGCACAGAAATAGGGAAATTGTTGATGACAGTAAGTGATTTCCTGTGTAGAAATGGTGGTTATGGCTGAAGAAAATGGGAATGTCGTGATTCTAGATCACGTTCAAAAGGAATGAGGACTATCAGTTGTAACAACTTTCTGAATTGTGGGGGACCACATTAAATTTCCTTATTTATTTAAAAACTACCAAAGCAGCATCTTTTTATTTTTGCAAGGATATCAATTTTTTTTAAAATTTATCTTTATCTGAAAATTACTAGGGGCCTAGTTTATCACAATTGTTACATAATTGCCTAATTAATCTACATTAATACATTATAAGCCTACTTACCCTTTTCTCTCTTTTGGTAATTAAAGGGTGTGACTTGGTAAAATTTTTATAGCAAATACACCTCGTCACAAGTTTTACTCAATCTAATCAAAGTGTTGTCTTGTGGACACAAACATTAGCTGTTATAGTGGTTATGCAGGAGGAATCATTAGAAAGGCATGAGAATGAAATCAAATGACATGTTAAACTAGAAACTAGTAAAACATTATAAAGTAAAAAAAAGTTTGAGTTATTGTACCGGCTTTATGGGCAATTGTTAGGATGCCTTTAGTTGATAACATGAGCGGAAGAATGGTGATAAAGAGAGGTCTAAAAGTTGATGAACTACAATATCGAAAGATCGCGGGGGCGCCTCATCTATCTCACTACCACATTCCCCGGACCTATCTACGCCATTCACATCTTTAGTCCACTACGCCAGATTGCAACTCGGGCGACGAGGCTTTTTTGTTCCGTCACCTTAAGAAATTTAGGCGGCGGAAATTTAGTTCCGTCACCCCAACACAATCAGGCGACGGAAACGTTTTCTTTCCGTCGCTTAAAGATATAGGTGACGGACTTAATTTCGTCACCTAAAAGGTCCGTCACCACAAATTGTTGAAGTTGCAAGGGTTGTTGTCTTAGGCGAGGGAGGTAATACGTCCGTCACCTGAATTCAATAAGGCGAGGGAAATTTTAATTCCGCCGCCTAAATGTAAAGCTGTCACATTTAATTCGTTAGTTGAGCACGTACCAGATCTGTACAATAAGCCGGATTAACCCTTTCTTCAACCTCAGTCGTGTGTTTTCACTTCTTCTTCCCTTTCTTCCTTTCTTCCACCCCTTAATTTTTTTTTCAAATTGGAAGAATATAATACAACCTACTTGGTTATCAAAGCTCCTATACTCCATTGTTTTAGGTACGTAAGTATTTAGTATTTGGTTTTGTGTTAATTTTTTTTTCTCTTCATGTTGGAATTTTTTGTTGGTGATTTGTTATTACTTTGATGAGTATTGGAATTTTGAGCTATGTGTGTTGGTGATTTGTGTTATGTGTGTTAATTATTGATTTGTTTGAATAGTGTTGAAGCTTTTGTATTGTTAGCATATGGAATGACCTTTAATAGAAAATGAATATTTTGGTTAGAATATGAACTAAAGAAGAAATTGAGTTGTTTGTTGTGTTATGGAATTAGCTAGAAAATTGGATTGAATGGTTTATTTGGATATGAAATGAAATAGAAAATGTGTTGTTTATTAGAAAATGTGTTGAATGGTTTATCTCATTTGCTATTTAGGAAAATGGATAAGAGTTGGATGCAATGTGGTCTTACTGATCGAAGATACCTTCAAGGGACTTTTGAATTTGTGAACTGGGTTAGAGAAATGTCGCCTCAGAAGACACATTTTTTGTGTCCTTGCAAGAAATGTCGAAATAGTGGGCTTCCAGTTGACATCCACACCATGTATTCTCACTTGTCTAGTAAAGGCATGTGGCCTCTATATACGGTGTGGGACAAACATGGTGAAGTTTCACATGAATCGAGAATTGATGAACTCAGAAATCAGTTGCTCGATAAAATGACATATTCCAATAGTGGTGCTAGTTCTTCTATGGATCCTGTTATGAACATTGTGCATGATTGTTTCCCTTATCATGATGGATATGATGCTGGTTTAGGTCAAGACAATAGTGATAGTGATGATCCTACTTTTGATGATGCTGTTGATGAAGATTATCAAAAATATGACAGACTTTTATTAGAGGCTCAAACCCCGTTATATCCTAGGAGTACAGAATCTGTTTTGGGTGCTGTGTTGAAAGTATTGAAAATGAAAGTGGAAAATGGATGGTCTGATAAGAGTATTCACGATCTTTGCAATTACATTAGTGATTTGCTTCCTCCTGGACACAATTATCCCATTGATTTTGGAAGAATGAAAAAGCTTTGCAGGGATATTGGTTTGGGTTATCAGAGTATTGACGCTTGCGAGTATAACTGCGTATTGTTTTACAAAGGGTATGCCCAGTGTAATGAGTGTCCCATCTGTCACACTTCGAGATGGAGAGAGGATGACAGTAGCGTTGCTAGGAAAGTACTCCGCTACTTTCCCTTGACTCCCAGACTAAAACGCTTGTACATGTCTTCGTACACTTCAAAGCAAATGAGATGGCATGGAGAGAGGATGTCAGATCATGATTGGTTAAAGCACCCTGCAGATGGAGAGGCATGGATAGATTTTGACAGAAACTTTCCTCATTTTTCTAATGATATCAGAAATGTGCGTCTTGGGCTAGCAACAGATGGTTTCAATCCTTATGGAACAATGGGAAGTCTTCACATCACTTGGCCTGTTGTTTTGATGCCGTATAACTTGCCTCCATCAATGTGTATGAAGAAGGAATTTAACATGCTAACTTTGTTGATCCCAGGTCCAAAGTCTCCCGAAAAGTGTCTTAGTGTATTCCTAGAGCCGTTGATTGACGAACTTATGAAACTGTGGGAAATTAGAGTTTGTACTCTTGACCGCTACGCACAATCTACTTTCACCATGAGAGCAGCTGTGTTATGGACCATTAATGGCTTTCCAGGTTTGGGTATGTTGGCAGGCTCAACTACTAGTGGTTATAAGGCGTGTCCAATCTGTTTGGATGATGTGGAGGCAAAACATGAATGTGGAAGGATGGTATACGATGGTTATCGTAGATGGCTTGTAAATGATCACCCATGGAGGTTTGCTGATCATGCATTTAATGGAGAGTGTGAGTTCAGACAAAGACCTCCTTGTCTATCCGGGGAGCAAATTCTTGCAAAGATCAACAGTCATGAGTTTCCAACACTTAGCTTGCATGAAAACTTCAAGGTCCCGTATAATCCAAGGAACAGAGTATGTTGGAGTAACAAGTGCATCTTCTGGAGGTTGCCTTATTGGAAGTTTTTAAAGGTGAGACATGCTTTTGATGTCATGCACATTGAAAAGAACGTATTTGATAACATCATTGGAACCATTCTTAGTATTGAAGGAAAGTCTAAAGACGGTCCAAAAGCTCGTGCCGCCTTGAGAAAAAGGGGGGTACGACAAAGTCAGTGGGAGCGAAAAAATGGACAACTTCCTCATGCGCCATTCTTGGTGAGGCAAGAACGTTTAGAAGAGGTTTTTGAATGGTTTCGTGATGTGAAGTATCCTCATGGTTATGCTGGGAGTTTGAGGAATAAGGTTTCTGTACGTGATAGAAAATTTCATGGATTAAAGACGCACGATTGTCACGTAATGCTTCAACGTCTTCTTCCGATAGTTATTCGTGAGTACTTACCGTTAAGTGTTGTCAAGCCTTTGATTGCATTGTCCAAATGGTTTCAGAAATTGTGTAGCAAAGAGTTGAAAAAGGAGGTTGTTCGGTTAATGGAACATGAGATAGTCACTATCTTGTGTAGGATGGAGATGATTTTTCCTCCCCATTTCTTTACCATTATGGTTCACCTTATGGTTCACCTTCCAGAACAAGTGATGCTCACTGGTCCCGTGCATTTTACTTGGATGTTTCCCATTGAACGGTATATTATTATTTAATGTCTTTTCTGTTTTCTCATATACTTGGACATTTAGTCCAATTTAACTAACTAGTTTTTTTTTGCAGTCAACTTGGAACTTATTAGGAAATCAGTTCGCAATAATCGTTTTCCAAAAGGTTGTATTTCTGAGCATTATATTGATCAAGAATCAGTGATATATTGTAGTTTATACTTGGGTATTGGTGAACATCGTCAAGAAACAACCAACATTAGCACATCATCGCATTACGATATTTCTTTCGTTTCGGAGTTTGTGTGTCCAGATCATTGTAGGTCTCGTGTTAGGTTACAAGAACACGAGATCTTTAAGGCTCACTGGCAAGTTTTGCTTGAATGTGAAGAAGTGAGATACTATATGTCCGAACATCAAAGACTGTATATGGAACAACATCCATACTCTGACGAGAATTCACGTATGCTTGATTTTCATCTTTACTTCCTAGATTGGGTACGTACACATAAACTGTTTTTCCATTGTACAATCTCTATTACCATCCACCTTACACTAATATTGTGAATCTTACAAGTTGAAGCACTTAACAACTCTGGAGATCCTTACTTAAAGTCAGGGGTGCTCAATTTGGCTAGAAGACCACAAAGCCACTCTGTCTATTCTTCTTGTTATGTGAATGGGGTCAAGTTCATATCATGGGATAAAGATCGATACTTGCAAACACAAAATTGTGGAGTTATGGTAGAGACACATGGTACCAACTACTATGGAAATCACGTTGAAGAACCCTATAAAGAGCACAACATGATATATAGCGGAATCTTTGATGTTACTATTGACCTTGAAGTGGAAGAAGAGGAAGACGAAGAGGAAGAGGAAGAGGAAGACGAAGACGAAGACGGGAGACAATTTGGTGAAGAAGAAGATCATGCAGAATTTGGAGAAGAAGAAGAAGATGATGATTGATTATATGAAGGAAGATGATGTTACTATTGACCTTGAAGTGTATTTGCATGATTTGTTAACTTGATCAAGTACATTTGTTTTTTACATTTTAGGGTATACGTTTTTTTCTATTCCAGGATTGAAAACCAGCCAACACTCTTAATCACATAAATGAAATTGTTTTTTTGGAAATAAAAGGTTACCAAGCGACGGACTTAGAAAATTCCGCCACCTAGTTCAATTCAAGCAGCGGAACGAAGCATTTCCGTCACCTAAATGTTACAATAAAAAAACAATTCAATATTCTAAAACAGAAGCGGGAAAAAATTCGCTAAAATTTTTAAATAAATTGTAGCGGCGGAATAGGATAATTCCGTCACCTAAGTAATATTCAATTTTTTTTTTTGCAATCTGTAATTGGGAACAATTTGTACCAGCGGACTTATGAACAGAGAACAATTTGTATCCTCCTAACCCGATATCATTTTAGGGTTTCTATTTCCAACAAGAGAACGAAGAGAACGACCGACAAGACGACGACGGCTCCTCCACCGTCTCCTCCTCCTCGAGTAGCCAACGCCTCCGAGCAGCCTGCTTAGCCTCCTCCTCCTCGAGTAGCTGACGCCTCCGACGCCTCCTGTAGCCGACGCCTCCGACGCCTCCGAGCACGATTGTCACGTAACAACCCCTGGTGCGAACCTTTGGTACCGCTGGCGGACTAGTGTTCGGCGACCACGACGCCTCCTGTAGCCGGCGCCTCCGAGTAGCCTTGAGCATCCTCTGGTACGTTTCTACTTCAACTCAGCCCCTTTTCTATTGTTACCAATTTGTATGTGTGGGTTCTATTGTTGTTGTTTCTACTTCAATATTGACATTCTAGAGGCTGTAATTGCATCATAATAATTGTTTGAGTTCCCATTTTGAGGTTCTGTTAATCAGGGAGCGCAAGCGTTGATTATTGCCATTCTATGAATACAGGCCCTTCAAAATCTAGGACTTAGGTGCTCTGTTTCTACTTCAATATTGACATTCTATGTATTGCCATTCTAGAGGCTGTAATTGCTCCATCGTGCTTTACCATCACCCATCTGTGAAATGCTTAGTGATTCTGCACCTTAGCTGCTCTGTTTTATTCTTGCCATTCTATGAATACAGGGCCCTTCAAAATCTAGGACTTTCTCATTTAGACTGCCTTGGTGCTCTGTGCACTTGTCTTTTTGTTAATATTTCTTTCACTTCTTGTTATTGCTTCAACAACATTCTATTTCACATGTTTATATGAGAGATGTGCTTCTTAACTACCCAATTAAGCCCTTTGCTGGCTGTTTAAATTATATATACATTCACCACCAACTCAGCCCCTTTTCGTTTCAATATTCCCATAATTATCCTAAATCTGATGTATAATGCCTTTGTTATAACATACTGACTATTTTCCTTTCTACAATTTTAGAATTCAGTATTGCAAGATTAATCAGGGGATGCCTTTGTTTGCTTGGTTTTGGCTTGTGTTGGGTCACTCAAAGTTGCTACAAAGTTGTCTTCAAAAGAAGTGTAGGTGTTTCATGACTTCTAGTTTTCCTTCCAAAGCTACAACTTCCATCTCTAACTTGTGCTCTTGTTCCAACTGCTTTGTTAGTACAAACATGATGTGTATTTAAACCTATAAATATATGGAATCTAAGTAGAAATATTTTTGTTAGCTACAACTGTTTTGTTAGCTACAACTTCCATCTCTAGTTTGGCCTCTTGTTCCAATTGTTTTGTTAGCTACAGCTTCCATGCCCTTAATTTGGATGTATACTTGTTAAAAACACACCAATTGATAAACTAATAAGCAATTTGAACTGGACCTTCAATATATTAACTAACGATGTCTCTTGCTTCATTTCTTAGTAGTATATGAACTTAGTAGTTATCTGATGTTTGCAATTCTCAGTATATACTTGTACTATCTTAACTGAATTTCGTTTTGCACAACATGATAATGGACTTATGCAATCTGATTTTTTTATAATATCTGAACTGGACTTGGACTTATGCAATGTGATAAATTGATCTTAATCCAGTTCTGACCGTCACGATGGCTCCGACCAAGTCCAAGCGCTTGCAGCGTGCACTCTCTCCTTCTCCCTCCCCCTCTCCTTCTCCTTCTGCTACCCCTTCTTCTTCTTCTCGTTCTCCTTCTCCTTCTGTTTCTTCTTTGCGTTCTCCTCTTAACCCTAATCGGCCACCGCTAGCTCCGACCTCCCTAAACACCAACGCTCCTCCACCGCCTCCTCCTCTCAGAAACCGATCTAGTTCCTCCCTTCTCCACTGCCTCTCAAAAACCGATCTAGTTCCTCTCCTTCTCCCTGTTCTCCAACCCTAAACACCAACAACCCTTCTCCACCGCCTCCTCCTTCTCATCCTCTAAGAAACCACATAATCACCTCACCTTCTCCTCGTCCTCTACCTGCTCCCCTATCCTGTAATACTTCCATTGTCCAATCCCTCTTTTCTCCACCTCCAGAACTCTCTGAACCGGTAAATAGTCCCACAAGAGCCGACGACCAAGACGGGAATCCTCTTCATGCTGCGCCATTGAGCATTCGGTGTAAGAATGCTAAGGATGGTGAGGAAAACGCTGCACTAAATCACTGCACTTAATCACTTCTTATGCTGAATTATTTTTACTGTTTTGTGCAGGTTTTACAAAACCTAAATTTCGAGTGGTTAGAAGCAATAAAACTTCTCAAATTGTGAAAGCCACGGGAGGAAAGATCACACTAGTGTGGTCTGATTTTCATAGTGGACCTCACACGAAGGAGAATTGTAGCTTGCTGTCACACGATATCGGGGCAGCTGTAAGATCAAGTGTTCCTATGCTTGCATCTTCTTTTCGTGTCTTACCCGAGCATTACAGGAATACTGTTAAACATTACCTGTTGGTGAGTCTTTTTTTTTGTTTCTTTTTATAGTTTTTTTATTTGTCTCTTTTTTGTTGTATTAAAAATATGGCACTTATACTTATATTTTCTTTTATGGTTTGCATTCTGCAGGATTACTATATTATTCCTGAAGCGGAGGTAAACATGTGGAAATACATCAAAGAGAAGTCTCAAAAAAGATACTCTGATTGGAAACACAAGTGCCACAAACACTTTCTGAAGTACGGGGATCCACTTCCACTTGAGTTTCTTGACCGCCCTGAGCAATGGGAATATTTGGTTAATCAAGAGTTTAAAGATGAAGTGAAACAAGTAAGCATATTACTATTTCAAATTCTATTTTTTCTTTGATAATTACTATGTGAATTGCTTCTAACTGTAACTTTTGTTATTGTTTTTCGAGGCTATGTGGAAGCAAAACCAAATAAACCGGACAAAAAATCCCTCTCCAATCAACCATAACGCGGGTTCAAGAGCCCTAACTTACACGGCGGAGGAGTTCGCGAAGAAAGGGCATCCGGCACCTTACTGTGCAGTTGCTATAGAAGCATATCGTAACAACAAGTACGAGATTGAAAAAGCGGTGAGGTTTCCAACTCTCTTTACTTTTTTTTAATGATTTAGAGCAGCCCTCACTCTGATTTTTTATAAGTTGCTGCAGAGAGTTATTTTTTCCTTATAAACTATGAAAATCATAAAATGAAATTTTTAAGAAATAAACGGAGTCTATGTTTTCTATGGTAGTAGTCATCCCTCACTCTGATTTTTTTTTTTATTGTCTTCCAGAGAGTTATTTGTTATCTTTATTGACTTTATCTATGTAGTGAATTTTGAGGAAAAAAGAGAATTCAGGAGTTCCATGTATTTATTTTCTGCCATTTGGCAATGAATATCTTGCTTAAGTGCGTATGGTTTAGCTACTAGTGTTCCTTTTTCCTCTTAGAATTTTAGGAAGTCTTCCATGTACTGTAGTGACTATTTACGAATGTTTGTCTCTCCAGTCTCCACATCTAGGTGGGATAACCTCTTGAAGACATTTTTATTGTGCACTTAACTAATAGTCTGTTACATTACAGCTCTTGTTCACTGTTGCTGCATTTATTCACTGTATTGATGTAGAAAATTCAGCTTGTACCTAAGTTGCTGCATTTATTTACTATTTTTGTTCATTCTGTTTTTATGCAATCTTATAAATGGGCTGATGTTTCTGAACTGGCTGGGCTGATGTTACTGCATTATATTTATTCATTGTATTGATATGAGAATATAGTGATTGTTATAAGCTGAACTGGTTGGGCTGATATTTCTGAACTGTTTCTAAACTGGTTGGGCTGATATTTCTGAACTGTTTCTAAACTGGTTGGGCTGATGTTGCTGCATTATATTTATTCACTGTATTGATATGAGAATTTAGTGACTGTTATAAGCTAAACCGTCTGGGCTGATGTTGCTGCATTATATTTACTCACTGTATTGGTTTTCAGGATAAGTTGAAGAGGAAAGTAGAAGAAATAATTCAAGAACGAAGAGAAGAGGACCCGGATAATGTAGCCTCCCTTTCCTTTGATGATCAACATGAACTGGTTGTATACGGTTTTGGAGAACGGAAAGGCACTGAAATTAGAGGTAAGATTGCTGCTGTGATTTTTATGGGTTATTATTTCACTGTTTTTATTTTAGCTTCCGTTTGAAATAGTTAATAATATATCTTCCATTCACTGTTTTTGTTGTAGCAAAGAAAGTCATCTCTTAGTTTTATTATTTTACTGTTTTTGTTTTAGCTTCTATTTACCAATTTTTATAAAAATATATCTTCCATTCACTGTTTTATTTTAGCTTCCGTCTGAACTATTTTTGTTTTACTGTTTCTGTTTAATGTTTTTCATAACTTGTTTGATATCATTTTAAGAGTGTCGGTTCATATTGCAGGATTTAGAGGACAGTTGAGGCGGCCTTCAAAGATACGTTGAAAAGCCGGTCTTTCTCAACAAAATGAAGAGAGGTTTCGAAATGCCGAAGAGAGAGCTGAAAAGGCCGAGGCGACAGCCGCTGAAGCCATAGATAAAGCCAAGAAACTAGAGGAGGATGGCAAGAAATTAGAGGAGGAGGTTCAAGCATTGCGGGCCATGTTTCAAAGATATACCGCCGATCAACAACAAGCTCAAACTTCAGGTAGTATGTAGTGGATGCCAAGCAATTATTATGCGTAGTTGGTTGTGTGGAATTAGTTGGTTGTGTGGAATTTTGTGCGGGTTTTGAATTGGTTGGTTGTGTGGAATTTTGTGGATGCAAAGTAAATATGTGTAGTTTTGCGGTATTGACAGATTTTTTGGATTGTGTGATTTGAGTTTTGACAAATTTGATGGTTGTCTGATTTCAGGAACGGGTTTTAATAGGTTTAGTGCACATTTCAATTATTTTTTTCATGCCCAATCAAAATAGGGCGAGGGAAATTGTACTTCCGTCACCTAAATGAATTGTACTTCCCTCGCGTAATTATTGGGGCGACGACAATCAAAGCTGTCACGTAAACGAAATATTCCGTCGCCTAAACAAAGTCCGTCGCCTAATAATTAGGCGACAAAGCTAGAAAACCGCCGCCTAAATGAATTCCGTCACTCCAATTCTTAGACGACGACTCATCATTTTCGTCGCTACAGAGTGGATTAGGCGACGGAAAATTGTACTTCCGTCACCTGAATACCAGGGGGACAGTTGTGTTGCGACGGCATTCAGGCGACGGAAAAGGTATTGTGGCGACGGTTTTTTTCCGTCACCCGAGTGTAAAACTGGCGTAGTGGTCAATTCATAGGGAAACCTCAACAACCTCAATTGTATTCAACTCACCAAGTTCTTAGGTATGTAAAAGGGACTCCTAGACAAGACGTATTTCTCCCGTACAAAGGACGTCTACACCTTAAAACCTTTTATGACACTAATTGTCAATGATGTCGTGATACTCGTTGTTTTTTCACAAATTATTGCATTATTACTCGGCAGTGCTCTCATCTCTTAGAAGTCCAAGAAACAAGAAACCGTATCAAGATCTAAGACAGATGCGGAATACTGATCCATGTCAAGCTCTCTTGGCTCCGCTCCCTACTATTCGCCACTTAGCGTGCGTGCAAATAAGCTTTAAATTTCTAAAACTAGAATCAAGCAAGCGAACCCGTAGTGTACGGATCGATATAGTTGAGCAAGAATTCCAAAGTATCGAACACAGGGATTTGGGGGGAACAAATTCAATTGTAGGTTATCAAGCAGTAAATGTAAGAAGCTTTTCAAGTATTGGGAAAACAACAACCCTAAAGATCCAGGAATCCAGCTGTGACAATCGATTCAAGATATACTAAAGGTATAATGACAGAGTTGAGATATACAAAGGTATACGAATGTAAGGTAATCGTACGATGAAGTTCCAAAAACCTTATATGACCTACCTAAAAGACACTCTCTATAAAGGTTGTTGAGGCTTCAGTATAGAAAGGTTCTAAAGGTAAGAATTAACGTCAAATACCCAAACTTGTAATCCAAGGATCAAGACTAACTAAACCGATTAAGGTTGTGACACTCACAATCGAGGTAGAGGTTGTTGAGGCTTCACTACCACCTAGAAAAGGCAAGCCAAGACTAAGTTAAAGCAAATCTTTAACTTTGGATTAAAGTAAAAGCAAGTTCGTAACTTAACACAAAATTACGGGTAGTTCTTGAGTTCCACGGCCGTGGAAGCTCAAGAACAGACCGTGGATTAGGGTTTTCGTCGATTCTCTCTAACTCTCAGGGTCCAATCTGTTTACGATCGATCTATCATCATCTAAGCCACAACTATCAACCCTTCACCCTAGAATTGTTAAGGGTTTTTAGCCAACAATAGTCATATTGATATCAAATTCAAGATTTAAAAGAATGAAAGATGAAAACTTCCGAAAACCTTCAATAACTTTCAAACTAATCTCAAATCCACAGATTAAGAACAATATCGTCAATAGATTCAGAACAACACAAACAATCACAATCTTAGATTAGAAGGAAGAACGGGATGTCAATCCGTCTTCTAAATCAAACCTAAGCAAGAAGCGAAATCTCCTTGCGAACAATCTTCCGAATCTTCGATCTTCCGTCAATCCGGAAATCCCAATGGTAAGCGCAAAAATCTCTCAAACACAATCTCCGCCAAATGCGAAATTAGGGCAATTCCAAGCGCAAGCGTAAGATGCGTCTATGCGTAAGCGAAGGTGACGAAATCTCTCTTCGTCCGTCCTTTTATAGTGTAAGATAAAATATCGGCCCGGCCCAATTGCGTAGGAGATCGTGGCTTAAAGTGTGGCGAAAAAGATCGCCAAGATCACGGTCGTGGAAGGGTTCCACGGCCGTAATTTAGAGCGTGGAAATCAACACGGTTTGACACAACTCCTTCACGGCCGTAGAAGTTGCTGGAATGAACCACGCTTCCCTTGCCATGGTTCCACGGCCGTGGACTTGAACGTGGAAAGTAGTACGGCCGTATTTTAGAGTGTGGTTTAGGGCTAGAACGTGATTCTTCCTTAGTCTCGTGCATTCTTCAAGTTGACACTCCCTTAGCTCCTAGGAATGTCTTCAATCCATGGACATGTTCCATCAAACTCCATCCTTGCGCAATTCCGTTCGGAAATAGCTCTTAATTACCTATAATCAACATAAAGCATGTGTAGATCTCTATATCGACATTATAGACAAACTAGCTCACAAAAGTATCAATGCTTAATCAATGACTATCATAATGGATCAAATACACTTAGAAAACGTGCCTAAAATATCACAATATTTCATGCTAACAAATAACCCCATACTTGCTACTTGCTTGTCCCTAAGCAAGGTCTTTCAAAAGCTTTAAAACACAAGTTAGGATGAAATATGTGTACCTTCTCAAAGCAAAACTTCTTTTTGATGAATGTGCCTTCTAATCAATAGATCATCCTCAAATCTTGCTTCAATCGTTTATAAGACTTTCATACACTTAATCAAAGAGTAAAGAGTAAAGAAAGCTCATGAATCAATCAAACTTCCATACAAACATCATAACCTTCAAACATTATCAAAATCAATCATAAGAAACTTCAATTTAGATCACCAAGTCATATAACATTCTTTTGATCTTAAGGACTTTCAAAGAAAAGGTCTAGAATGTGGAAAGGGAAGGAAAACTTTAAGGAATGTGGTGCATGAATCCGGGAAAGTGGATAACTACTCTTTTCTTCTTCTCTTGCGGTTTCCGCAACACCTTCAACTTAGAGCTTCGCTCTCTTCTTTTCATTTTTCGACTTTACTTTTGGAGTTATGGATAGAGGTGCACAAAAACCGAAGCCTAGGAGATTGGCGTTTCTCAATTTTTATGAGATGCCTCAAACCCTTAGTGCACATACCATAATCCGCTAGGAATATCGCTCAATCCCACTTTGGCAAGACACAAACACCCGGCTATGTGAATGGTGCCGAGTTACTCATCGTCATGATTGACTTCCCCAGACCTATAATTTCTTTCTATTCCTTTGAATGCAAAGTATTGCTTTCATGGCCCTCCCACATCATACATGCCTTTTTCATTCAACTCCTCCAAATTCCCGGATAGGTAAAGGAGGTCAATATTTCAATGAGGGGTTAAGTGATCAAAGAAAGAAGAAAGAAAAATCGAATTGCCTTAATTATCTCAACAAGAAGCATAAGAACTTATAGTGTGATTTCAACTTCAATTCTTCAACATGATTTAAGTAACATTCATCACATTATGAAACTTGCAAAAGAGGTATAATCAACTCATTCAATTTCTTTTCAATTCACTATTCGTTTAAGCATGCAATTGTCATCAAACTCAATTCACAAGTAGCGATTATCATAGAAATCCTCTCTATCTTTAGAAGCACAAAATTTTCAAAAATTTTCAATTTTTATGGGTTTTTCAAACTCTTTTTCATGCAATGCAATAATGAAACGTGTAACAATATAGTGAACATGCAAGATAGTCTCAAATAGAAGCAATCATAGTGAGTAAGAGTTATTATAAACTTTTAGTCACACCCCACCCCATACTTGGAACAAACATTGTCCCTAATGTTCAAATAGAAGAAAGAAAAGAAGAAAAGAAAGAAAGAAAAAGAAAGAAAAGAAAAAGAAACTCACAAAATGGCGGTGGAGCGGCTAAAACTGTCGGTCATGCAAATCATCACTACGGTGGTGGCGGAGGCGGGAATGGAGAGAAGCTAGGATCGTAGCGCCGCCCGAACTGCTGGCAGTAGACGTCTCTCATCATATGGTCGAGGTCGTCCATGCGTCCATCTCTAGCATCGGCTCGAATCTCCAATGCTCCCACTCTATCAGAAAGGCTAGTAGCCCACTCCGGCATCTGCTCATACCATTCCGGAGCCTGACTGTACCACCCTGGTGCATCTGACGGTGCTGGTGCTGGTGGCGGTGGCTGCTGTACGGACCATGGAGGTGGAGCTCCGTACCATGCAGGAGGTGTCTCCATCCAAGTGGGTCTCTCACTCACGCTGGCGCGGCGAGAAGATGAACCTGAAGCTCTGGCTGGACGTGGAGAACGTCTGGGCACATCAGAAGCAATGTCCGGCTGATCCGGAAACGTGCCAAACTCCTGCTCTGCTCCTCCTTGTCCCTCATACTGATCTCTCATCTCCTCCTCCTCAACTACAGGCGGTGGTGGGACATATGGAGGAGCTGCAATCCTGTTCGCATGCATAGCTGCGAACGTAGCCTTCCAATTATGGCGTCCATTCATAATGGAGTACTCCGGGAGCCACTCAATGCCCCTCCCCGTCCTGATCTCCCAAGGCATAGCTGCATAAGGTTGACCTCTATGGGTAGGGAAGATAAGACCTCTAGTCATGAAGGCTTGGAGTCCTAGGGGTACGGCGGGAATGCGTGTACATGCAGAAAAATCCACCCCTAACATCCTAGCAAGGTGGGTGACTATCCCACCATATCTAATGTTGCCCGCCCTCTTGTTCTTTAGCTTGCTCATGGTAGCAGCTAAGAGGGTGGCGCAGTCAGCAGGGCGCCCATACAGCATAGAGTACAGAAGGAAGAGCTCATTCGTCTTGATCTTCTGAGGTGTCTCCTTCCTAGGGAAGAGACACTCAGAAAGAACACGGTGAGCAATCTTCAAGGCTAAGTAATACATCAACTTAGCCTTGATATCAGCTGGTTGCCAGCGGTCCTCGTTGGCGTAAATCATAGCAACCTCCTCCCAAAAATCTTTGGTGTAAACGCCGCTAGGAAAACGACCATTGAAGGTCTCTTGGAACCCAAAGAAGGTCCCGAACTCCTGGATGGAGAAATCATAGTTCCTTTCCATCAGACGGAAAGAAACTGTCCTGTCCACATGGTTGTGCTCAAAAGACGTCACAACCTCTCTCGTGATCTCCTCATAAGCGTCCTCTCGGATAGCCGAGAAGACGATAAGACCGGCTCTATCCAAGAGCCACGTAAGGTCATCTATGATGTGGAGGGGAGCTAGATCCTCCAACAATAGGTACCTAGGTCCGATAACAGCCCTCTTGTGGATCCTCTCTAATGCATCGAGATGATCCTCGTGAATGGTGGGTACCCTAGGGCTAGGAGGTGCGGTTGATGAAGGTGATGATGGAAGTGAAGGGGAGGAAGGTGGTGGTGCTCTAGAGGATGAAGAGGAAGAGGGGTTACCCTTCCTCTTTTTGTTCTTATCCTTCTCATTTTTCTTCTCCTTAATCCTCCCAGAAACTCTCCTCACGAAATCCATTATTGTTCAAAACCACGGTCTGTTCTTGGTGTTCCACGGCCGTGGAAGTGACAAAGACCGTGGTTCGTCTCGCTCTTTCTCAAATCTCAGCAAACAACAGCCAAATTCCACAATCAAGCAGTCCTAGTCTAATTCCTTCCAATTTCAATCAGTTCTCCTATAATTTCTAGCAAAAACGAACCCGAATTGACAAAGATAGAGAAGAGCGGAAAAAACCTAGGTTTCGGATTTTAAAATCCGAATTCTGCATTCCTTGGTGATTTGCCGCTCGGTTTGTCCCTTGGATCTCGTTGGTGATCGAATTTGCTTCAGTTTGGGTCGAAGAATCGTTGAAAACGATTAACGAACGGAGAATCAAGGTGAGAGGCGTGGAATCGGCGAAAGAGGGCGTGGAAATTGGGTTTGTGGTGTGTTTTTGTGAAGAACGTGGTTTATATAGTGGCTGGCAAAATTTTTGAAAATCACGGTCTGTCGGGGGGTTCCACGGCCGTGGAAATGTACGGAACCGTGGTTTTGGTGATTTTTCAAAGGCTTTTGGAAATTACGGTCACTGTAGCTGTCACGACCGTGGTTTAGGCCGTGGAACTCTCTGTAATGCTCCAAAGTCCAAGTTTCGTCACTTTTCTTCAAAATTACTCTTCCCCTTTCCTTTTCCACTGTTCCTACATCCAAGAACACGAACATACCGGAAGAAATCGAAGGCAAAACAAAGCAAAAATGTCTATTCTAAGCTAAACTATGAATCGAAAACAAAAACGTAAATGCAATACCTTGGGTTGCATCCCAAGAAGCGCTTTGTTTAAGGTCCGTAGCTAGACCAAACTCGCACTTATTCGAGTGCGGTGGGCGTGAACTCTTCAGCTTGGAGTTCCGGCGTATACTTCTTGAGTCGTTGACCGTTCACCTTAAAGCTTCCGCCCGCTTCACCCCATACTTCAACTGCACCATGGGGGAAAATACGTTTGATTAGAAAAGGTCCGGTCCAACGAGATTTAAGCTTACCTGGAAAGAGACGAAGCCTTGAATTAAAGAGGAGAACTTGATCTCCTTCTTTGAAGTCCTTTGGAATGATATGCTTATCATGCCAACGCTTTGCTCTCTCCTTATAAATCTTGGCGTTCTCATAGGCATTCAAGCGGAGTTCTTCAAGCTCATTAAGGTTCAAGAGACGTTTCTCTCCCGCTTCCTTCATGCTGAAATTCAACCATTTGATAGCCCAAAACGCCTTGTGCTCCAACTCTACCGGTAAGTGACAAGACTTCCCATACACAAGGTTGTATGGTGTGGTTCCTATGGGAGTCTTGTACGCAGTCCGGTACGCCCATAATGCATCATCAAGCTTCAAGGACCAATCCTTCCTAGTCCTCGAAACCGTCTTCTCTAGGATTCCTTTGATCTCCCGATTTGAGATCTCAACTTGTCCACTAGTTTGTGGATGATAAGGGGTGGCGATCTTGTGAGTAACCTCATACTTAGCTAGAAGAGCTTCAAAGCGCCGGGCAATGAAGTGAGAACCTCCATCACTAATGATAGTCCTTGGTGTCCCAAATCGTGGGAAGATGGTATTGTTAAAGAACTTAACCACCACCATGGCGTCATTGGTGGGAGAGGCAATTACTTCCACCCATCTAGAAACATAATCCACCGCCAAGAGTATGTATTGGTTTCCACAAGATGATGGGAACGGTCCCATGAAGTCAACTCCCCAAACATCGAAAATCTCCACCTCTTGGATGTTATTGAGAGGCATCTCATTCCTCCTAGAGATATTTCCTGTTCTTTGACAAGCATAGCAGCAGGAAACAAAGGATTGCACATCTCTAAATAAAGTAGGCCAAAAAAATCCAGATTACAATACCTTAGCGCTAGTCTTGTTCGAACTAGCGTGTCCTCCACATGGTAGTGAATGACAATGGCGGATGACACTTTGCATCTCATCTTCCGGCACACATCGCCGAATGATGCCATCCGGACCTCTCTTGAAGAGGAGAGGTTCATTCCAAAAGTATTCCCGGACATTCTTAAAGAACTTCTTTCTTTGTGCGTAGGATAATCCGGGTGGTACCTCCTGACAAACCAAATAGTTAACAAAATCAGCAAACCATGGTTCGTTACCTTTGGAGATCACATCGATGCACTCCTCAATAATGTGTAGGTGTTCGTCCGGGAAGGAGTCATCTATAGGTAAGTGGTCGTCCTCTAGATGTGTTAGGCGACTCAAATGATCCGTAACAGAATTTTCCGAACCCTTCTTGTCGCGGATCTCTAGATCGAATTCTTATAGGAGAAGAATCCATCTAATTAGCCTTGGCTTCGCATCCTTCTTTGCAAGGAGGTACCGGATCGCAGCATGATCCGTGTAGACAATCACCTTTGCACCTACAAGATAAGAGCGAAACTTGTCAATAGCATAAACAATGGCTAAAAATTCCTTTTCCGTAGTGGCGTAGTTGAGCTGCGCTTCATCTAGCGTCTTGCTAGCATAGTATATGGCATGGGTTCGCCCTTCCTTTCGTTGTCCAAGAACAACTCCTATAGCTACGTCACTAGCATCGCACATAACCTCAAAGGGAAGAGTCCAATCCGGAGGTTGGATAATAGGTGCGGAAATTAGAGCTTCCCGGATCATGTTAAACGCATCCAAACATTCATGCGAAATCTCAAAAACTGCATCCTTCATCAATAGATTAGTTAGCGGTTTTGATATTTTAGAGAAGTCTTTTATGAAGCGTCTATAAAATCCGGCATGTCCTAGAAAACTTCTTATCCCTTTCACCGAAGTTGGGGGAGGAAGCTTCTCTATGGTCTCTATCTTAGCTTTATCTACCTCTATCCCTCTACTAGAGATTAAGTGTCCTAGTACAATTCCTTCCTTTACCATAAATTGACACTTCTCCCAATTAAGAACAAGGTTAGTGTCTTCACACCTTTGTAAAACAAGAGCAAGGTTAGAAAGGCAATTGTCAAAAGAGGAACCGTATACGGAGAAGTCATCCATGAAGACCTCCATGATTTCCTCAATGTATTCGGAGAAGATGGCCATCATGCACCTTTGAAAGGTGGATGGGGCGTTGCAAAGCCCGAACGGCATTCTCCTATAAGCAAACGTACCCCACGGGCACGTGAATGTGGTCTTCTCCTGATCATCCGGGTGTATCGGAATCTGAAAGAAACCACTATAACCGTCAAGATAGCAAAAGTGTGAATGTTGCGCTAACCTTTCAGGCATTTGATCGATGAAGGGTAGTGGGAAGTGATCCTTCCTCGTCGCGTTGTTAAGCTTGCGGTAGTCTATGCACATCCGCCATCCCGTTACGGTCCGGGTAGGAATGAGTTCGTTGTTCTTGTTGGTGATGACCGTCATTCCTCCCTTTTTCGGAACTACTTGAACGGGACTCACCCACTTGCTATCGGAGATAGGGTAGATGATACCTGCATCAAGAAGTTTAAGAATTTCCTTCTTGACAACCTCCTTCATGGTCGGATTCAACCGCCTTTGAGGTTGTCTTGAAGTCCTAAAGTCCTCTTCCATTAATATTTTATGCATGCATAGGGAAGGTTTGATTCCTACTAAGTCTTCTATAGTATAGCCTAAAGCTTTCCTATGTTTCCTAAGGACAACCATAAGCTTACTATGTTCATCTATGGTTAGATCGGAACTAACAATAACTGGATAAGTAGAGTTAGGTCCTAGAAAAGCGTACCTTAGATGAGTAGGAAGTGGCTTTAGTTCCATTGCTTTCGGAGCTTCCAATGGCTCTTGAGGAGCATCCGATGTCTCCTTAGAAGTGTCTAAGGAAGTAGAAGGTGTAGGAGAAGAATCAAAAGAAATTGAAGAAGTGGCTCGATCACCCTCTTCCACGGCCAGAATCACGGTTTCCCTGCATCCTCCACGGCCGTGGTTTAGGGCGTGGAAAGGAAATAAGGTTGCTCTGTTTCCTCCACGACCGTGTAACCCTCTGGAGTGAGCCACGCTTTGGGTTGTGAAGTCCACGGCCGTGGAATATAGTGTATGGCCGTGGATTCTCACGTTTTCTGCCTCATCGTGGAGTTTTTCAAACTCCTCTTCACACACTTCCTCTTGTGCTTCTAAGGCTTCAATTGCCTCATTGCACTCCTCTTCTTCCCCTACATTCGTTAGACTCATAGCAATAACCTTTTGCAAAGGATCTTTGAAGAGAATCGCACTTACCTCCTCTCTAGACAACCCCTCTTCATCTTGGATATTGAATATATCCTCATCAAAGATTGGCTCCTTCACTAGAGTGGAAAGAACGAACTCTACCTTCTCCTCTCCTATGTCAAAGGCGATTCTAGCATTCTTGCAATCGACTATGCAGCCGGAAGTTGCAAGAAACGGTCTTCCGAGTATGATCGGGACCGGACTATCTGCAGGAATGTCAAGCACAACAAAATCAATGGGAACAAAGAATTTACCTAGCTTGACTAGGACGTCCTCCACAATACCGACGGGACGAGTGATGGATCGATCCGCCATGTACAACGTCATCTTCACCGGTTTAGGGTCGCCTAAACCGATCTTCCTACATAATGCAAGTGGTATGATGCTCACACTTGCTCCTAAGTCATATAATGCATCGTATGTGACATCTCCCACTCCTATGGGAATACAAAATGACCCCGGATCCTTTAGCTTTGGAGGCATTTTCTCTTTCATGGTCTTGATGAGATCCGAGGAATCCGAACTCATCTTAACCTCTCCAAAATCCTCTAGCTTCCTCTTGTTGGAGAGGAGCTCCTTTAAGAACTTGCCATAAGCCGGCATACCTACAATAGCATCAATGAAAGGTATATTAATATGCAGCTTGCTCATGAGTTCTATAAACTTACCAAATTGTTTATCTAGGCGTGCTCTTGCTCTAGATTGAGGGAATGGTAGGGGAGGTTTGTAAGCCGGAGGAGGAACGTAGACATCTTCCTTCTCCTTCCCCTTCTCCTTGTCTTTCTCAACGGGGACTTCAACAAACTTAGGTTGCGGATCGGTGGTAGTCACTCCGCTCCTAGTTGTGATTGCCATCACCCTTCCCTTAGGGTTGTCCTCCGTCTTTCCTGGAAGTTTCCCTTGATTCCTAGGAACTTCCTCCGCATGGCTGAACATTTGGTTTTCTAAAACCTTTTGGGCTTTATCAACCTTAGAAATTTGGTCATCAACCTTAATGATGCGGTTCTCCAATCCTTGAAGCTTTCCCAAAATCGTTTCCAACATGGGATCGGGCTTCTCCTTCCCCGAAGTGTTTCCTCCATTAGATGTTTGCCCCTGGCTTTTCAAAGGAGTAGAGGAAGAGGAAGGTGGAGTTAGTGAATTTGAATTGGAAGGATAAGAATTACCGGAGTCTTGTTGATTGGAGCACCAATTGTTGTTGTTTGAACCCCTATTGTTGTTCCAATTATTGTTCCGGTTGTTGTTGTTGCCATTCCAATTATTCCGGTTGTTGTTCCGGTTATTGTTGTTGTTGCGATTGGTATTCTCACCACCGTTGTTGTTGTTGCCCAAGTACCCAACATCTTTCCCTTGTTGCTTTGGGAAGTTGGTCTTGATAGCCTCCTTCAACTCTTTGATTTCATTGTTGAGGGAGAAAATTTGATTTTGAGCTTCATGTGTGAGCTTTGCTCCTTGCTCCACACGATTTCCTTCAACTTTCCGGTGGGAATACTTCTCTATGACCCTTGCTTGCTTCTCAATGAAGTCCCAAGCGTCATCTTCTCTCATGTCCATGAATGTACCACATGAGAGGGATTGGAGCTTGAATTGTGTCTCCACATCCAGCCCCTTATAGTATATCTCTAGCAATGCAAGCTTGGATATGCCATGATGAGGACAATCCAAGAGCAAATCCTGAAACCTTTCCCAAGATTGAAACAAACTTTCGTTAGATCTCATGGAAAATGCATTAATCTTACCTCTAAGTTCCGCCGTTTTGGATGGCGGAAAGAACTTAGTGAGGAACTCCGCGGAAAGTTCTTCCCATGTGTCTAGTTTCCCACTAGGAAGAGCTTGGTACCAAGACAATGCCTTCCCCTTCAAGGAGAAGAAGAAAGGCTTGAGCTTATAGTTGTTGGTAGTTGCGTTCTTCGGTCTCATTGTCTCCATCATATACTCAAAGTTTTGCAAGTGTTGGTGTGGAGATTCAGCGCTTGTTCCGCCAAATTGGTTTTGGCGAACAAGAGTAATAACTTGAGGGTTGAAGCTAAACCCTTGTACATCATCAGCATCAAAGTTCACACCTAGACGGCGTGGTTGCTGCGTTGGATCCATTCTTTGGCCAAGAGTTCTTGGCTCCTCATCCACACGTTCGATCCTTGCATTCCTAGGTGGAACACGGCGATTAGCAGCTACCCGTGGATGGAATGGATTTACATTGATCGTGGGATCAATTTCCTCTAGCGGTGGCATGGAGGAGTCGCTATCATCATTAGATGAGTTGGCTCTAACCGATCTTCCCGGTCTCCTCCTTTTCTTTTTCTCCTTGAGGTTGTTTATCTCAATCCTCATTTGGAACATCATATCAGTTAGATCGTCAACCTTCATTTGATGACGATCCGTTTCTTCTCTACGTGTCTTCTCACTCCATAGGAGTTGAGCTTCTTTCTCCGCTAGCTCCGATTGAAGATCACGTTCGTGTTCTTCAGCCATGTTCTTTTCCTTTCGCTTTTGCCTTAAAGTTCTCTCAAGCTCTTGATCAAGAGGTAAGAGATCCTCGGTGTTCCTAGACCTGCGCATGCAACAAGCTTGACAACCGAAAACCGAATTCGGCCTAGACCAAATCCCCGGCAACGGCGCCAAAAACTTGTTCGCCACTTTAGCGTGCGTGCAAATAAGCTTTAAATTTATAAAACTAGAATCAAGCAAGCGAACCCGCAGTGTACGGATCGATATAGTTGAGCAAGAATTCCAAAGTATCGAACACAAGGATTTGGGGGAACAAATTCAATTGTAGGTTATCAAGCAGTAAATGTAAGAAGCTTTTCAAGTATTGGGAAAACAACAACCCTAAAGATCCAGGAATCCAGCTGTGGCAATCGATTCAAGATATACTAAAGGTATAAGGACAGAGTTGAGATATGCAAAGGTATACGAATGTAAGGTAATCGTACGATGAAGTTCCAAAAACCTTATATGACCTACCTAAAAGACACTCTCTATAAAGGTTGTTGAGACTTCAGTATAGAAAGGTTCTAAAGGTAAGAATTAACGTCAAATACCCAAACTTGTAATCCAAGGATCAAGACTAACTAAACCGATTAAGGTTGTGACACTCACAATCGAGGTAGAGGTTGTTGAGGCTTCACTACCACCTAGAAAAGGCAAGCCAAGACTAAGTTAAAGCAAATCTTTAACTTTGGATTAAAGTAAAAGCAAGTTCGTAACTTAACACAAAATTACGGGTAGTTCTTGAGTTCCACGGCCGTGGAAGCTCAAGAACAGACCGTGGATTAGGGTTTTCGTCGATTCTCTCTAACTCTCAAGGTCCAATCTGTTTACGATCGATCTATCATCATCTAAGCCACAACTATCAACCCTTCACCCTAGAATTGTTAAGGGTTTTTAGCCAACAATAGTCATATTGATATCAAATTCAAGATTTAAAAGAATGAAAGATGAAAACTTCCGAAAACCTTCAATAACTTTCAAACTAATCTCAAATCCACAGATTAAGAACAATATCGTCAATAGATTCAGAACAACACAAACAATCACAATCTTAGATTAGAAGGAAGAACGGGATGTCAATCCGTCTTCTAAATCAAACCTAAGCAAGAAGCGAAATCTCCTTGCGAACAATCTTCCGAATCTTCGATCTTTCGTCAATCCGGAAATCACAATGGCAAGCGCAAAAATCTCTCAAACACAATCTCCGCCAAATGCGAAATTAGGGCAATTCCAAGCGCAAGCGTAAGATGCGTCTATGTGTAAGCGAAGGTGACGGAATCTCTCTTCGTCCGTCCTTTTATAGTGTAAGATAAAATATCGGCCCGGCCCAATTGCGTAGGAGATCGTGGCTTAAAGTGTGGCAAAAAAGATCGCCAAGATCACGGTCGTGGAAGGGTTCCACGGCCGTAATTTAGAGCGTGGAAATCAACACGGTTTGACACAACTCCTCCACGGCCGTAGAAGTTGCTGGAATGAACCACGCTTCCCTTGCCATGGTTCCACGGCCGTGGACTTGAACGTGGAAAGTAGTACGGCCGTATTTTAGAGCGTGGTTTAGGGCTAGAACGTGATTCTTCCTTAGTCTCGTGCATTCTTCAAGTTGACACTCCCTTAGCTCCTAGGAATGTCTTCAATCCATGGACATGTTCCATCAAACTCCATCCTTGCTCAATTCCGTTCGGAAATAGCTCTTAATTACCTATAATCAACATAAAGCATGTGTAGATCTCTATATCGACATTATAGACAAACTAGCTCACAAAAGTATCAATGCTTAATCAATGACTATCACAATGGATCAAATACACTTAGAAAACGTGCCTAAAATATCACAATATTTCATGCTAACACCTACTCGGAAACGTAATCGTCTAATACCCTCAACCTGCAACTCTTCATTGTGACAACATGTCTTCCGTCCACATTGCCTCAAATTCCATCTTCCATGAACACACCAACCAAAATTTATTTTATTTGGAAAAAGTACAGTATGGTCAAATTCAAAACGCTCAACTAATAAATTTATTCACTAAACTGATCATTTACAATCAAATCTTCTACTTTACAAGTTGAGTGTGACTAATATATCGACTCCAACTAGTAACTAATTATCTTGGAGTACTGAGGGATAGTATTTCATATTACTAGTAACTAGTGACTAATTATATTGGATTATCTACTTACAATTGTAGGTAAAACACTTAATTGCCTCCTATATTATCGTAGGACACATTTTTCTTTCTTTCTTGTCTTTAATTTCTTAGACTACTCTCCTAATTGGTCTATCCGTTGCATATATAGAGTTGCGTGTAATTTGGATCTATTCAAATATAAAAAATTTAAAGAATATCTCTTCTTCATTAGTACGTTCAAAATTTACATGGTACTAGAGAGGTTTAGGTCAATTGACCGATCGACCCTAAATTGTAGGTTAGCTGTGATAAAATAAGATGCTATACCTGTTTATCCAACTGTTAACTATGCATGTTTTTTTTGTGTGAAAGTTTAATGTATTAACTATGCATGTTCCCTTGCTGCTTTTGCGGATGACGTGTTGAGATGATAAACTCCTGACCTCTAAAGTCGAAAGATTGCGAG
This sequence comes from Fagopyrum homotropicum, assembly GCA_033239125.1. Taxonomy (NCBI): domain Eukaryota; kingdom Viridiplantae; phylum Streptophyta; class Magnoliopsida; order Caryophyllales; family Polygonaceae; genus Fagopyrum; species Fagopyrum homotropicum. Next base: position 134,049,790 of record BSWB01000001.1, on the reverse strand, counting down.
CCTAATAAATAAAGTCTATGTACTACACATATTTTTAAGATAAAATCCCATTAAACTTATGTGTTGGCCTTGAACCTAAGTAACATATATTTTGTATCCACACGACCTTCATTCTACGTTTGAATGAACTTTAACATTTATGTTCAGAAAATTTTCAAGCTCAGAAAATTTTCAATTTATCTTCCTGTATAAGATACCTATTAATTTTTCAATTTAACTTTGGACATGATTCTGCTAACTAGCTAATTACTTACATTAGTGGTTCAGGATAATGACAAAATATTAATTGAATTTCTTTTACGATTATAGTCTAATTTACTTTTAAGGGATATCGATGGGACTAAAATGGGTTGGGTATTTCTTTCCATTCCCAGATTGTCACGTTTTATGTAGGGATGTAACTTTTTCTCTACTTCACGATTTATGTATGTTTTTAAATGACTTAACTCGTAAAACAATTTTTAGGTCAAGAGTACTTAGTCTAATATTGTCAATTGATTTATGTATGCATATCCAAAATGCATACACATAGACTCAATTTTAAAACAATATCCAAAAAATTCAAACGTTAAGTAATCAATCCTCTTCATAATACATACTCAAAATGTACACACAAAATCAAACACATACCCACTACTACTTACTAAAACGAATCAAATGCATATAAAAAATTTAGTAGAACGACGGAGCATACAACTGTGAGAGAGAGAGGAGGGTTGGTGACGGAACGACGATCAGACAGCGGCGCCAGCGCCGGAAACCAGTGGTGTAGCCCCTCCTCGTGTCAACCTTGACGGCGAAACCCTAGATCTCTCGCTCGCCCTTCGACGAAACCCTAGATCTCTCGCGCACCCTTCGGTGTCGGCTTGGTGGCCAAATGTCCTGGCGGCGAAACAGTGCTCCTTGTCGTTGAAACTCCGGCAGATCTTCGTTTCATCCTCTATTTCTCCTTCCTCTCTTTCGTTCCTTTCTAGATTTGTTTTCTCTCTCTTTACAAAGCAAATGAATGTTTTCTCTATTCAAAATTCAATTTTTTTTTGGCACCCCATCCATCCATCTTTTCTTCGCGGCCCACTAATACACCTATTGATTTTTTTTGCAGGCCTATTAATTTTTTTTTTTTGCAGGAGTCCACTTTGTAAAAGTAAAATTTTAGGAGCCCTATTTCTCTCATTTAGTAAACTTTTTCTCTACTTCACGATTTATGTATGCTTTTAAATGACATAACTCGTAAAACAATTTTTAGGTCAAGAGTACTTGAGTCTAATATTATCAATTGATTTTTAGAATGAAACTTCGTACACTTGTATGTATAGTTACCGTAAATTCATTTAACGTACTTTTTCTCCATGTCTTTGACCCGTCAAATATGAAAAATATATAGTTGTTGTAATTTCTGTGAGAGAAATTCCTGCAAATGAGGAGAATTTTCCTTCCAGTTATCATCATATTAACGTTAATGCTGCTGTAACTGCACGTAATCAATCAGGTAAAATACATTTTGAATAATGCATATTGCGATTAGTTATCATCATATTGCGATTAGTTATGACTTCATGGTACTGTATAAGATCAATGACTGAATGCTTACGAAGAACCAATAAAAAAACAGTGTTTCCTGTCGCCTTTGTTGAACCGTCCGGCCGGCCGACTGTTAGCCGATAATTTCTTGTCTAGAAATCGAAGGAAATTCAGAAATTGATTTGTTTAAGAACAAAGATTGTTGTCTGAAAGTCTCCAGCTCAATTTCTCATGTTTATCCTTGTTGACAAAGATATGGCTTTCGTGTCGAAGTCTGATTAGCTGAATTTGTTGACCTCGACAATGAAAATATACCTTCGACTTTGTCGTTGGATCCGCTTCACGTATCTATATCTGTCTCTCACTTCCGCTAAATAGGTCAAACTGTTCAAAACTATCTATGAAGTTAAATTGCTCAAAATCGCCACTAAAATGAAAACTGTCGAAAATAACCTCCGTAGGAAGAATCCGGATTTAGACACGGCTGACGGAATCCGGATCCTTCTATACAAGAACTATATTTTCGTCTCTAGAATTCTTTATATAATGATATAGGCAAGTCTAGAGAAAACTCGATAGATCCAAAAGCTTTCGGTCTTGTCAAGATAAAGTCATAGGTGTTGTATGCGCCTCTTGAACATTATGGAATTCGATCCGCATCACTTAGTTTTTTGAAATTGTACGTTTCCGTTTCGGCTTCGCCTACGTCCGGATAGGGTATTTTATTGTGGCCCATTAAGGGGATACCCTCCCAATACCAATTTCTCCATACATGTCTTCCGGAGATTCGACCGGGCTAACACTTAAGGAGTCAAGCACCACAACCACTAGACCAATTGAGTATTGGTAATCACTTACTTAGTTGGAAGTGTAGTTGATGCACTAGTAGCTCAAGGTAAGGAATCTCTCGAAGAGCTTCTGGAGATAATAAGTTTCACATCGATAATGAGATATTTCGATTAAACCCTATAGGTTTATGCGTTGGAATAGAACTTAAAACACATATATGTTCGTATGCAGATGACTTCCGGTTCCACGCACATGTGTGTCTAGAAGACACCACCTATAACCGTTCAGAAACAAGATCAAATTAAAATTCAACAATACTGAAGCAAATAATCCGTCCGTTTGATTGGATGAAATCTGTTCTTCATGAAAGATGAACAAAAGAAACTATAAGAAAGAAGTAAAGTGCACCTTATAAAACTAATGAGTTATCTAACCTTCTTTCTCAGATAAAACAAATCCCTTCAAACATTTTATTTTTACGCAAAAAAAAAAAGGAGAAAGAAAAACTGTCTCAGTTGTTTTACTGCTGCTGCTAAGTATTCTTCCTGTTGGACTTTCCATTGCCAGCAACATTTCCACCTCGACTGCCACTTATAAACGCCGCAATAGCAGCTTCTATGGAGGCTGTGAAGTTCGTCTGTCCGGCTACTGCGGCCCCGACATTGTCTGCTGCAGCTGTGGCTTGGCGAAGCTGATGCTGCAGAGGAAGGACTTGATTTTGCGACAAATGTAGCCCTGAGAATATTGATTGGTTGTTGTACACAGGTTGACCTAGTACTATATGTTGATCTGGGCCCACAGCCCCACCGAAGCCCTGCCGCGGTGGCGCTGGTGGGCCAGGCCTGTGGAGCTGCTGGAGAGGGTTAGCTGGTGTGTTTCTTGTCAAGTCTAGTGTAATAGTTGGGAAGGAAACTGCGGATTGAACAGTTGTTCTTGATGTCGAGTTAGAGTTCATGATGTTGCCGTCAACACTCAAGGCTGAGCTTGCCAGGAGCATGCTTGCAGCTGCTGACGTCGTCGACGCCATCGCCATGGCCGCTGGCGGCAGCGTGTGGCTATGGCTGCCTTCATAAGTAGTTATTAGTACGGAATTATCTTCGGCACACCTTTGAACCTATAAAATCAAAAACCTAATTTAAACCGCAATCGCAACCCTACAATAGCTACGGATTAAGTAACAATAGTTCTTACAAACGTCGCGGGTAATACATTTATTTTCTAGCTCGTGATGGTGATGATATCGAGATTCATTTATGATTTATTTAATTTAAAAGTAACGATATAATTAGATAGATGGATAAAGATTGAGAAAACGTACTTGTTTTCGTACCGGACATCCATCGGGCATTGTGCACGATAATATGATCGAGGAAGTTCCATTTATGATTTATTTAATTTAAAAGTAACGATATAATTAGAAAGATGGATAAAGATTGAGAAAACGTACTTGTTTACGCACTGGACATCCATCGGCCATTGTGCACCGATAATAAGATCGCGGAAACGGGTTTCCCTTGGCCATCTTTTGGCCATATTTCCTCCATGCACACCCATCACTAATAATCGGCTCATTGGATCTAGCTCGTACAGAGACACGAGCCCTCCTTGTCACGACCTCCATACTTCCACTAGTTTCATGACCCGTCCAAATCGGATCCATTGAGTCACTGAACTTGGTTACCTTATTAGCCACCCACTCTTGCTCCTCGGAATCTTGACTCATAACCCTCTTATGTTGACGGACTTCATTTTCATTCATGTCATCCACCCTTGGTTCCTCCAACGAGTTCTCGTGTTCCCCTTGATTATGAGCCACACCGAAAGGGACCACATCCGAGCATTGCCGAGGCCCTCTTTGATTTTGATCGCCCAATTCAGGTATGGCTTGGATGCCTAGTTCTTGAGAGATTACTTGCAAGTTTTGATTTTCGTGTTGCTGTTGTTGCAAGAATGTAACTAGGTGCATTTGGAGAGCATCGTGACTTTGGATACATTGTGCAAGCAGTGCCTTCAGCGTCTCGTTCTCATCGTTCACCCGTTCAAGTTCCGCTTTCAATGTTGCTACCTAATCAATATTTTAATGATTAACTTCATCAAAATTATTTCAAATCAAAATCTGAAAACACAGATTCAACAGTTTCGAATAGATCACAAACTCACCGCCAAACCAAAAATGCAAACAAAAACACAGATTCAATATATATTACTATGAATCACCTGGGTTCTTAAGTTTTTGTCTTCTGCATGCGAACTAGGTCCTCCGCCATCCACGATCCCGGTGAGAAGCTGCAACCCAGTCTGCAAGAGCATTAAAGATGACAAAACAAATCGTAAAAATCCATAATATGAAGATATTAAACCAGATTCAGTTGAATCACTTACATTTACATTCAAATCAGCAGCTTGAGATTCTGGTTTCTCAATCGATCCACTCCCTTGACCATGACGGGAAAGAAAGTCAACCTCATTGGGCACCTGTCGTGTCTGACCTTTGCCCGCCTGAACAACACTCCACGGAGGCGCCTGAGCCCCACGCGCCTTCTCTTCTTTCCGGTTTACTTTGAACGGAAACATTAGGCTAGTATTCCGGCCGCTGTTTTACTATTTGGTGAATGAATAGCTCTCACCCTTTTTCCATCCATATATATATATATGTATATTACTATATGTGTATATATTTATTTATTCAACGCAAAGAAAATACAGAAAATTGAATGCCCACAGATTGAGCGAATATTAGTTGGGATATTTGGGAAGAAGAATTATGGAAAATGAGCAAAATGAAATGAATGAAATGAAAGGGGACGAATGGGGTCAAGTACAGTGGCTGTACAGAGGGGACTTTGGCTGGGAAGAAAAGATTGCAGGGGAGATTTATGTGAAGACCGGGAAACCCAAAGGAGGAGAAGATCAATAAGAAGAGAAGATAAACCTTTTAATTTAATCAGTTTGCTGATGTTGACAAAGTTGTCAAATTACTATAGGATTGATTTTCTAACATATTTGGTATGATTGACCTATTAAATCGGATTTCTTCTCCATCTGCATGCTTTGAATTTAAACATCTGCATTCCTAACACAAAACGGGAACTAATAATATTTTATCATATTTTGAAATTTGGCATAAATCTTTGGTTCGATTCGGGCATAGGTCCGTATGGGAGCCTATTTTTACATGGAAAATTATCAAGCGTATATAGATTATGAAAAAAAAACGTACATGACCTACAAAATGGTTGTTTGATAGTCAAACTTATGAAAAGTTTTTTTTTCATAGCTAAATTGAGGAAGTTTATGATATATAATGTGTGTTTGTAGGGTCATGTTCAAATGAAACTCTTATAGTAGGTAGTATGAACCTTTAATATTTATAGATTAAATAATAAACGTTTAAGATTTAGGACCACCATAAACGTTTTGATCGATGAGATTCGTTGATAAAGTTGGAGAGATTTACTATCTTTTATTTAGAAAATACCATAAATCCAATTAAGGGCTTAAATAAGAAACGTTTAAGATTTTATTTAAAAAAAAAACATAAGATAGCATCGTTAGATAGTGCTAACTGACGTTATATAGTGCTAATGAGCTAATGACCGTTTGCATGATCGTTACAGTTAAAAAAATTACGTTATCTCGATACATGATCATTATAGTTACAAAATTTCCCCCCTTAATCATCATTAACAAGCCTATGGAAAAATAAAGTAGCTAACAATCGTTAACTACACGATAACGTTTGTTATAATATGCAAAACAGGCTCGTTACATATCCACGATCGTTATCACAATTATATTTTACGTTTAGAATAAAGATTAAATAGTTCTAACTTGTCAAATTGGTAATAGGGTGGGAGGGAGACCCATGAAACAGAGCTCAAAACTCTAGAGTCGTTAATCAAGAAAAGTAAATATTTGTATGAAAAAATTAGTTATTGGTTACCTTCACTCATGATATCATATTGTGTATCTCTAATATGTTTCTACTCCGCAATCCCTACTGTAATATGTGTTCTCCTATTTCAGTTTTCTTTGTGTACTGCGTATGTGTATATGTATATGCTTGTGAAAATCTTTCTCATGGTAAGCAACAATTAAGACATGTTTGATCTAAAAAAAATTAAAATTAACGGGTTTGATCATATGAAAATCTTTCTTAGGTGCATAATTATGCACTCTTCACGCACGGTTGTGCTTTGCAATTATAAAGGGGTGCACGATCGTGCACCATGAAAAAAATACAAGTTGTGTGACCATGCACTATGATCGTGCATCCCTAGTTTTCCATTTGCATCACATTGTTATTCGGTTATTTAGATCCACAATCAAACAATACAACGTGAACAAGACATAAAAAAATATTTCACACTTTTAAACAATCAGCTTTTTGTAATGAATAAAAAAGAGATTCAAGTTCTCGAAATAGCAATTGGGTGAGAAGGCGGGCTTTTCATAAAAACTTGATCCGTTAAAAATCCCAAGATTTGATCCGAAAAACCCAATTATAACTGACCCGATAAAAAGATATACATGTCCAATCAATTGATAATTTTCAGATCTACATATCGAATTTGGAATGTAATTTTTCAAAACCCGAATATTTGTTATCCAATAACATAAAAAATATATTTCCCTTAACTACTATAGTTGCAATAACTGAGTTGATTCGTCGCCGGTTCAAAACTCTATCTAAATGGACCAACAATAGAAATTTTGGATTATTTACTTTTACTTCAAAAAATAGAAATTATATCATAAACCTAATTTCTCCTCTTTATCCGCTCTCTCATTTATAGCGTTGTTGGCCGCTACAACACTACAATTCCTCTCCTCTTCAACCTAAATCTCCAAATCTCCATATATTTCTCTTCATCCTTTCTATTGTAATATTTGAGATCTTTAAGGCTCCATCTTTTCTACTTCAATCTCCCATTGATGACACTCAAATCAATGTACTTTTCCATCATCATTTTATTCCACTCTCTATCTCTTTTGAATAAATTATCATACCATATTGGTCTATGTACTTTATAATTGTGTTTCGGAGATCTACCTGTTAGTTTATGTAATTTCACGCATTTTAAGCATTCGCGGAGAAGAAGAGACACATCTATAGTTGAATGTCTTGATACACATTGCACTTAATGAAGTGAAGGTCAAGACAAAATTGAATGAAGTTTGAGAGTGAAGTGCATAACATCGGGAGAAAATGCAGAAGTGCTCGGTTGAGCCTAGGTCGGACGCCCCCCCCCCTTCTTATCTCTACATTGAACCCCAAAATGATCACCCATTGTTGCAGGGAACATCCTAGACCAAGCCTACAACCTTGGCCCGGGAGGTCGTACAACAAGCCTACTCGACATGCTTGCTTAGACGTCTTATTTTATTTTCCTTGTTTCAGTGTTATATATATAGCTCGATCTTATCTTATTAGTAGATAGAATCACTTATCTATTTAGCTCGATCTTATCTTATTGCAAGAAACATCCTAAATTTCTCCCTCTTTTCTATTCTAATTTATAAACTATTTTACGAGAACATCATGAGATTTCCCTAAGGAAAGTCGGACAACCTATCCCATCTAAGTATGAGATTTTGCTCCGATTTCGTCTTTGGTTGTCTTGTGGTATTTTAACGGTATTTTCCTTGTTGATCTGAACCCGTCGGACAACTTCTAGTTATTACCTTCTCTTTTTGGTTTATTACTATGATCATTTCTCTCATTATATATTCTTCCTAATTTGTTTATTGGTTTTAGTTTTGGTTTCATAACTAATTCGTCAAAGTGAGACATTGTCTTCCTAGTGTTCATGACCCTCTATACTGCGGCAGGTCATGTAAGTATTTACGAGACCTTAGGTTAACACTATAGCCTCATCATATTAGCATAGTTGTCGGGGAAGGATTTGAATTGTTTTTTCTTATTAATTTCAAACCTTTTGTGTGTTATAATTTTGAAGTTGTTTTAAAGACAAATACAACAATGGTTGAATCTCTTTCTAACGAACAAACAATACTTTAGCATACTGTCTTGGAAACCAAGATCGAAGTTAACGCCACATCACTTAAGGCATCTTTGGCCGAATATATTGTATGGTATGATGTTGAGAATGAACATTTATATTACCGAAAAATATTCAATGAAGTAATGCTACCACACTTCACACAACCAAGGTCTTGTATCATCACCCCTGATCTCCATATTGAAACTTTGAGTTAAAAGTAGGTATGATCCAATACTTAAAGCCATGCTCTTTTCCGGATTGTCTGAATAAAATCATATACAACATGTCGAGTCATTCATCGAAATTGTCCATTATGAGAAGGTTCCTACAACTAGGATTCGTTTACTTGATTCTAAGTTCTCACTTTTGGGCGTTCTTTAGAATGGTATATGAATCTACCTCCGGCTTCTATCTCCATGTGGGAACAACTCCACAACACCTTTATGTATCAATTTTTTTCACCAAGAAAATATATGGTGCTAAGGAGTAAAATACGGAGTTTTCATCAACTCGTTAAGAAGCCTATTCATGAAGTGTGGGAGCACTTCAAGGGTCTCTTAAGATTTTGCCCCTTGCATCAATTTTCAACAATTAATCTCCTCCAAATTTCTTAATTCACAATTGATGATTCAATAAGGATCCAGATTGATAAAACCACCACCTTGGACATCATAAATATCCAAGCTAAGAAAACATTGGAGATCATTCTAAACATTAGTGATCATTGTGGCAGGTTCTTGCATGTTTTATACAACAATCCTAATCAAGAACCAGATAAGGGTTCCCCAACTAATGATACTCCCCATGTCACTACTAAAACAAGAAAAGAAGTCGATAAAGAAGACTTCAGAGGCACACCAAATCGTAATGATAAGGAAACCATATGTGATGCCCAAATGATAACAACGTTTACATCATTTACACCCCTGAGCTCCCTTGGTATTCTGCATTTGTAAACTTATTTTTTGTAACATTTTACCTGACGACATGACATACAACCAAAAGAAGAGGTTCCTCCACGATGTCAAATGATACTGTTGGGATGAACCATTTCTATACAAACAAGGGAATGAAAAGATTGTTCGCCGTTGCATCCCATACGAAGAGGCAAAAAGAATAATCCAACATTGTCATCTTTGCAAAATGGTGGACGCATGAAGACGACTAAGACTGCAACAAAAGTTCTTCAGCCTAGATTTTTGTGGCCAACCTTATTTAATGATGTACACCAGTATATCAAGACATGCAATAAGTGTCAACGTACATGGAATGTCAATAAAAGAGATGAGATGCCCCGAACTGATATGTTTAAAACCGGACTTTTCGATGTATGGGGAACCGATTTCAAGGGACACTTCCCAAACTCTTGACCATAAAAGTACATCTTGTTAGTTGTCCATTATGTTTCCAAATGGGTCGAGGCTAGGTCCGGTGTTCCATGAGTTATAATAAGCGATAGTGGATCACACTTCATCGAATGAAGATTTGAAAATATTTTAAAAAATATGGTATCATTCACCGTATTACAACAACATATCATAGTGGGCAAGTTAAGGTATCAAACTGACAAATCAAGAATATTCTTGAGAAATTAATCTCATGCTTCTCGAAATGATTGGCCTTTGAAGCTTCATGATGGTCTTTGGACATAACGAACTACTATAAAACTCCGTTAAGAGCATCCTCTATAGATTCATCTACGAGAAATCATGTCATCTCCCAGTAAAAATGGAACACCGTGCTCTTTGGGCAACAAAAAAATCTAAAATTGCGATTTAAAAGAAGTTAGTGAAAAGAAAATGCTTGAAATTGAGGAACTAGATCAAAGGCTAGAATTTCTTCATATGAAAATGTCAAAATCTACAACAAACACCCTGTAAAACCCTAAATCCATAGGACTCGTAGTGCTACGGGCTAGGACCTCACAATGGGTCTTAACCCTAGCTTGACAACAAGTTCACCGAATCTTGCAACAAGGTATAAATAAATATAAAAACCAAAATCCATTAAAACCAAAAACCATATATCGAAATACATACAAAATACACAGCCGAGTACCAAAACGGTATAACCACGTATATATGCATACAACAACCCATAACCATCCTATATGTACAAAAACTCTCGGCTGATCACTCCTTCAGATTACTCTGTAGTCCTCCTATCCTACAAGACATCTACAACACGGTATAAACCGTTAGATAACAATTCATATACAAGATTAATACATAAGTACATATACACATCGGGATTCACAATAAACACCAAGCATGCTATCACATATTTTCCGTTTAATTATCTTCATAAAGTTATACACTAATAATCCGTTTTTAAAGGTGTGACACAGGAAGTATATCATTCTCGCCTCTGTTTCCCCCACCATCTGTAGTGGCTCAACGTACACCACCGTATACCAACAGGAGTGGCTCGGTACCTTGAACATGTACTAGGTGTGGCATAGTCCCAAAGAACCCCTAGCCTCCCTCAAGAGTACTGGACAAGCTATTACCACCCAACAATAGTGGGACAATACAACATTGGTAATAAACAAGTTGTCGCATGCTATAAAGCATATAACAAACACAACTCAAGTACTCATCAAATATATGAATGCAGATAAGTAAGTCCCAAGGACTTACCTGTATCTAGGTAACCTCAACTATCGATCAACCTCTCAAATTTCCGTAGGAATATACACCACCTGATAAACAAGGTATACATCTCAATCATCAACTCCACATACTAGAATACTCGGTCCTAGTCCCAAAAGGATGCACAAGGATCATAAACATCGTAAACAATAACCTTATCATTTCATCAAAACCTCAAAGTCTTACACGGCATAATTCCACAATATATCATCATCAAACTCACCAATAACCTAACATGCTTCTAAGCCAAAGCCAAAGCCAAAGGACAAGAGGAAGATAGCTTATCAAGGACATGGTAAGTTCTGAGGCAAGGTGCGGGCGCAGGCAAAGTAATGCACGGGCGTGGTGACAAACCTCCGACGCGCCGACTGCGGTCAATGATGGCACGAGGGCAGCGACGCGCTAGAAGGCGCGAGACGGCTAAGGTGAGGCGCGGGTGCGGTTTTCCAACAAAGCGTAGCTCTTCTTGCTTCTCGACATATCTCTCAATCAATATACTCAAACCACCTTTGACATCATCAATGGAAACCTTCCCTCCTCAACACATAAACATCATACTCCAAACATTATAACAACAAAATCAAACTTGTTGGATCCATATATGTTCGCTCGAAAAAGTGTGTGCGCAAATAAGCTTTAAATTTATATCCAAGAATTAAGCCTAACGATAGCGAATCCGTTGTGTACGGATCATCGTAGTATGGGCTAATATTCCGGAGTCGATCTCAGGGAATCGGTGAGAACAAAGTAGTAAAGGTAATCCAACTTGGGTAGCAAGCAATGCAATGATCACAATAAAGAATATAGAAGCAAGAATAATGGGAATGCAGATTCTAAAGATCCAAGTATCCGGTTGCGGTATTCAATTCAAGATGTCTAAGGATGTGTACGGACAGAGCTGAATAGCAAGGTATGTATATCTTCGTTAGGAATGTCGTCCGGTTTAAGATCTGACTTCCCTTCTGTCCCAACCAAGGGATTCTACTTAACGGATGTTTAGTCTCGTCAAAAAGAGGTTACGAGGATAGGATTAAACTCTCATACCAACCAAAACCCAAGGAAAAGAAAGATAAAGGATTGAGGGCATGGCACTCCTCTTCACCTAATAGATGGGTTTGAATCCTCTATCACCTAGAGCTTGTAACACTTTGTTACGCTAAAAAGTGTGCACGCAATAAGCCTTAAATTTATACTCGTTATAATTATCCTAACTTCTAGCGCACCCGCAGTGTACGGGACGTTTGTAGTATGGATAGTATTCTGAGGTCGAACACAAAGACTAAGGTGAAATTGATTCGGTTTTGTGATTTAGTTTAGTGAAGGTCTAAGGTTAGAAAAGGGGAGAAACGAAAAAAAATGAGAATCTCGATTTGTTTTTGGTTGGTTTTTTGGTGATCAATCAAGGATCACAAATTCATGCAAGGTAAACAATCAAACTAAGCTAAAAATCAGCACGAATGAACAAATCAAACAAGATTATGATCAAAGAAAGAAAAGACGGATTCTAGGGAGCGGAAGTTCCGGTTATGGCAATAGAACTCAAGTTATCTATTCATTTCTTGGATTAACTATGATATGTTGGGATTAAGTGTATCTAATTTGGGATCAATTACCGGGTAGGTCTCATGGTCCAACTAATCCACACCTAAGGTCTCATTACCGGGTAAGTCTCTAAGAACCTAAGGATAGGAATTCTACACAAACCGGATTTGTTAATTAGGGATCTAACCTATCCTTACCGGGTAAGTCTTGGAAGGGAAGTCCTAAGCAACTATCCTAGCACATCTAATCCAATGGCGGCTTATTAGGCTCACCACTACCTAAGGTTTGCTATTTTAGATTCTAAGGGCAAGGATTACCGGGTAAGTCTCTCCTAACACTTAGTCGCTACACTAGGTCACCCTAGGGTAGGTTAAACTCAACAAACACTTAGGGTTTCAACATTTTATAGGTCTAAGGCAAGATCCTTCGAACCAGGGAAAATCACGGTTTGTTCTACCGAAACCACGGCCGTGGTTCTTCAAGAACTACCCGTGATTTCTAACAGCAACTACGTTCTTAAGCAAAAGTTATCCAAAGGTAAATCTAAGTCCGTCCTATCATAGTTCTAGCCATAACCATCCTTTCCTTACCCTAGAACCACATCAATTTAGCCTACAACATTCATAATGGAAATCAAAACAAACAAACATAAAATCAAAACATCCATTGCAAAATAATGAAAGAAGAGAGATGAACAAGGGAACTTAATTCAAAACTAAGCTGAAGATTAGAATAGAGCCACTTACAACCCTTCCAAAAGAAGGTTCAAAGGTTCATACAATCTCTAGAAAACGAAATCCGAAATACAAGAAAGCTATGGTGTGTGCTCTTCTCTTCCTCTTCAATGGAACTCTTCTTCTTCTCTTTGACACTTTCCTTCCTAGAAAAACTTCTTGATTTTTGAGAATATATTTGTTAGAGAAATGGATAATGGATGATCTGCTCCCAAACTACCCCAGCTGCCTCAAACAACCCATGAAGGACCACTTTTATAACAAATCTTGCATGAGCTGGCCATGAGAGTCGTGGCACAGCTGTCACGAGAATCTGGCAAAATCAACGGTCATTTCCACGGCCGTGGTTCGTCAGAGAACCGTGATTCTATGCAGAAACTTCGCCTTGGATCATTAAGCTGTGGTTTGGTGCATGGCTTGTGTTGGCAAGGTTCCATGAGTCCTTCTTAGCCCTTGGCTTGTGTCCTAATGAGTCCGAGGGTGCGTCATCTAAATGAACGATCCTCAAACGCATCGTTTAAGCTCCTAAACTTCCCGTAATACCTACAAAACGCGCACAAGTCCGTGTAGACGTCTATCTCGACAAAATATGTGGATTGGGTGCAAAACGTCTTGAACTAATGCTAGATCATGCATGAATGAGCGAGAATTCTATCTAAATGTACACCTAAAACTATGTTATAAATCGTGTTATCAAAATACCCCATACTTAAGGTTTGCTCGTCCCCGAGTAAATTCCCAACTATAGACTAGAAGATGACATGATTTATGTATGCAGAAAAATGGCAAAATCTTTTTTGGTTTTGTGCTTCTACTATTGGATCACCTTCATAGTCATGATCAATGGCAATTGGATAAGCAATTATGTATCAAACAATAAGGGCATGGAAAGACAATTGTACTTAACTCAAGAGCATGCATGAGATGTGAGGCTGAAGAGGTCAAGAAGATCAAGAGTCTATCCAATCTAGATTACTAAGTCTTACAAACATGCAAGTAGGTCATAAGGGCTTGTGACATAAAAGGCCAAGAAACGTTGCAATTGGGCGGGGGATTCTCTAGGTTATGTGATGCTAATCCAGGAATGGAACTAACTCCACATCCTTGTCCTCGATCAACTTCCCCCAAGTGTATATTGTTTTACTATCTTGCTTTCTTTTCTTTTTCTTTAACTCATTTTTGAGACAATGGCATTGGTGTACAAAAGCCGAAACCTTGGTGATTAGCCGTCCTCGGGCTTTTTCTTACTTTTCGAGGTGCATCCACACCGGGCACACATACCAAAGCTCGTTAGGACTATTGGTTTATTTGACTTTGGCAAGGCACCAACACCCGATTATGTGAAGTGTACCGAGTTACTTGTCATTTAAACCAACGCCCCCAAACCTATATTTTGGCTACACTTCCACAATAATTTTCAGCATTTCATTCACGACATTCTTTTCATTACATCTTCACCCCGCACTTGCTTTTCACACATTTCAACACACTAGCATGCTCCTATTCCCGGATGGGTTTAAAAGAGGTCGATTTATATCAATTGAGGTGCTCAAGCAATCATGATCAAGATGAGAAGTAGAGAAAGATGAAATGCCTCATTCATTCCTAGATGGTATGCAAGAACTATCATGTAATTTCGATTTTCAATACTCAATCCATTCTAGGCAATCATCATGATCACAAGTCATTCATAGAATTTAAGAGAAGTAGTTCAAGTCCACATATGCATTTATCAATTCAACACATAAGGCCATCCATAGCCAATCACCAGACAAGTTTCATCATTAGGATCATATCCAAGCCTAGAAAGCACAAAAAAAATTTTAAATTTTCTGATTTTTATGGGATTTTCGTTTTAAGTATGTACAATGCAAGATATGTAAAGATTTTAAACTATTCTAGATGCTCATCATGCAAAGGATCATGCAAACCCCACCCCATACTTAGAAACACATTGTCCCCAATGTGTAAATGAAGTAGAGAGAGTGAAAGAAGGTTCTCACAATGTAAAATTGTTTGCTATGGTATTTGGGAATTCTCAAGTGAATTGATGTTGGATGATCCTTTCAACCATGGTAGAGAGCTCTAAGCATCCTTCAAAGCTTCGGAACCCGCGCTAGGCACCGCTAGCCGTCCAAGTTCCGCGTCCGCTCCACCCATAATTGGTGAGGGTTTCATCATCATCATTTTCATTGCCAAGAAAGGCTTCCAATGCCACTAATGCTCTAGCACACACACGAAAGTAGACAAAACACACAAAAACAGAAAAATCTACGCAAAAAATGAAAAGGGAAAAATGTTACCAATGGGTTGCCTCCCACCAAGCGCTTCTTTAAGGTCATTAGCTTGACCAAACTCGGGAGCGTCTATTCGAGGTGAAGCGGGGCAATCATGTCTACCAGGGCTCCCGGAATATACTTCTTCAAGCGATGCCCATTCACTTTGAAATTTCCACAATGCTCCCCTCCTATTTCAATAGCTCCATGGGGAAAGATCTTCTTCACCACATATGGTCCGGTCCATCTTGATTTGAGCTTTCCGGGAAAAAGCCTTAGCCTTGAGTTGAAGAGAAGGACAAGATCTCCTTCACTCAACTCCTTTGGAATGATCCTCTTGTCATGCCACCTTTTGGTTCTCTCCTTGTAGATCCGGGCATTCTCATAAGCTTCCAACCGGAGCTCCTCAAGGGCATTGATATCAAGCAACCTCTTTTCTCCCGCTTCCTTGAGGTCAAAATTTAGCCACTTAATGGCCCAATAAGCTCTATGCTCCATTTCCACCGGAAGATGGCAAGACTTGCCATAGACCAACTTGTAGGGGGTGGTTCCAATTGGTGTTTTGAAGGCGGTTCTATATGCCCATAGTGCGTCATTGAGCTTCATAGCCCAATCCTTCCTTGTCCTAGACACCGTCTTCTCGAGGATGACCTTGATCTCTCGGTTGGAGATCTCCACTTGACCACTAGTTTGGGGATGGTAGGGTGTTGCCACCTTATGAGTCACCCCATACTTGGCCAAAAGTGCTCCAAAGTTCCTATTTGTGAAGTGCTTCCCTCCATCACTAATGATTACCCTTGGTGTTCCAAACCTAGGGAAGATCACCCGGTTGAAGAATCGCACTACCACCTTGGCATCATTCGTAGGAGAGGCGATTGCCTCTACCCATCTTGACACATAGTCCACCGCCAATAGGATGTAGAGATTTCCACATGAAGAAGGGAATGGTCCCATGAAGTCTACACCCCACACATCAAAAATCTCAACTTCTTGGATGTTATTCAAAGGCATTTCATTCCTCCTTGAGATGTTGCCCGTCCTTTGGCAAGCATCACATGCCGCTACAAAACCTTGCACATCTCTAAACAAGTTAGGCCAATAAAAACCGGATTGCAATACCTTTGCACACGTTTTGTGTGAGCTAGCATGGCCTCCGCATGGTAAGGAGTGGCAATGCCGGATCACACTCTCCACTTCATCCTCCGGTATGCATCTTCTAAGCACCCCATCCGGGCCTCTCTTGAATAGAAGTGGCTCACTCCAATAGTAATGCCTTACATCGTTGAAGAACTTCTTCCTTTGTGCATATGTAAGTCCGGGAGGCACTTCCTCACACACTAAGTAGTTCACAATGTCGGTGTACCACGGCTCACTTCCTCTAGCCACTTGGAACAAGCATTCCTCCACCATTTTCAATTGTTCATCCCGGAATGAATCATCTATCGGGATGTTGTCTTTCCCAAGCTCTAATGGTGGGAGTCTACTAAGGTGATCCGCCACGGAGGTCTCGGATCCCTTCTTATCCCGTATCTCCAAATCAAACTCTTGAAGAAGAAGGATCCACCGAATCAACCTTGGTTTGGCATCCTTCTTTGTAAGTAGATAACAGATCGCCGCATGATCCGTATAAACTATGACCTTCGCTCCAACAAGGTATGAGCGGAATTTCTCAAATGCATACACCACCGCCAACAACTCCTTCTCGGTGGTAGCATAATTGAGTTGGGCGTCATCTAGCGTCTTGCTAGCATAGTAAATAGCATGAGTGCACCCTTCTTTCCTTTGCCCTAAAACGGCCCCAACGGCCATATCACTTGCATCGCACATGATCTCAAATGGTAGACTCCAATCCGGAGGTTGCATGATAGGTGCGGAGATCAAGGCGTTCTTCAACCTACAAAAAGCTTCAAGACAATCCTTGGAAAAAACAAAATCAACATCTTTCATTAGTAGGTTAGTGAGAGGCTTAGAAATTTTAGAGAAGTCTTGAATAAACCTCCGGTAAAAACCGGCATGCCCTAAGAAACTCCTTACCCCCTTCACCGAGGTAGGTGGTGACAACTTCTCTATCGTTTCAATCTTAGCCCTATCAACCTCAATGCCACGGTTAGACACCAAGTGTCCTAACACAATCCCTTCACTTACCATGAAGTGGCATTTTTCCCAATTTAAGACAAGATTTGTCTCCTCACATCTTCGCAACACTAATGACAAGTTAGCCAAGCAATCATCGAAAGAAGAACCATAAACAGAGAAATCATCCATGAACACTTCCATGATATTTTCTATGTATTCCGAAAAGATAGCCATCATACACCTTTGGAAGGTGGAGGGTGCATTACACAACCCAAATGGCATTCTCCTATATGCAAAGGTACCCCATGGACATGTAAAAGTCGTTTTCTCTTGGTCATCGGGGTGGATAGGGATTTGGAAGAATCCACTATATCCATCTAGATAGCAAAAATGAGAGTGTTGAGCTAACCTTTCTAGCATTTGGTCAATGAAGGGGAGAGGGAAGTGATCTTTCCTAGAGGCCATGTTCAATTTCCTATAATCAATGCACATCCTCCACCCCGTAACCGTCCTAGTCGGTATTAGTTCATTGTTCTCATTAGTTACTACCGTCATTCCACCCTTCTTAGGCACTACATGAACGGGGCTAACCCACTTACTATCCGAGATAGGGTAGATAATTCCCGCATCTAGCAACTTAATGATTTCCTTTTTGACCACTTCTTTCATTATAGGATTCAATCTCCTTTGATCTTCGATAGAGGGTTTGTGGTTATCTTCCATCATTATCTTATGCATGCACAAAGATGGCTTAATGCCAACCAAATCATTAATAGTATAACCAATGGCTTTCCTATGCAATCTTAGTTCATACAGCAATTTAGCAAGTTCATCATCACTCAAGCATGCATTAACAATCACAAGATATGTAGAATTATCACCAAGAAATGCATACTTTAAATGAGAGGGAAGGGGTTTAAGTTCAAGTGAGGGAGGACCTCTATCGGTTGAAGACGATCCAAATAAGGTTGGATGAGATGAATCCAAAGCAAAGGAAGACTCCCCATGGCTCCTAGAAGCTTGATCATCATCAAGAGTTGATTCAGGGAAAACCACGGTTGGAAACACGGGTTGCTCATCTTCCACGGCCGTGGTTCTTGCCAAGCTTGCTTCTCGGAGTTGTCCAGAAAGTTTGACGGCCGTGGAACATAAATCTCGACCGTGGAACTTGCAGCTGTTCACCACCTCTTCGTGGCTCTCAAATCCAGCTCTTGGCTCCTCATCCAAGGCTTCCAAGGCCTTGATCTCTTCATTGCAGGCCTCTTCAACACCTTCCTCCATCATACTTAAGGTGAGAACCTTTTCCAAGGGATCCTTGATCAAGATCGAGCTCACAATTTCTCTAGATTCTTCTTGCTCGACTATGTTGAAGATATCTTCATCAAGGGTTGGCCCTTTCATCATTGTGGACAGCTTGAACTTGATGTTCTCTTCCCCGATGTTGAAGGAGAGAGTCCCGTTCTTGCAATCCACTAAGCATCCGGAAGTGGCTAGGAAGGGTCTTCCTAAGATGATAGGAACCGGATAATCCGCCGGAATGTCCAACACTACAAAATCAATAGGCACGTAGAATCCTCCTAGCTGCACCGGAATGTCCTCTAGAATCCCAACCGGATGGGTGATAGAACGGTCCGCCATATAGAGGGTCATCTTGACCGGCTTTGGCTCTCCTAGCCCGACCTTGTTGCTAAGTGCAAGCGGTATGATGCTTACACTCGCCCCAAGATCACAAAGGGCCTCGTACTTCACATCTCCCACTCCTATTGGGACGCAAAAAGAGCCCGGATCCCTTAGCTTGGGAGGCATTTCTTCCTTCATGGTTTGGATCAATTCCGAGGATCTCTTGGTCATCCTTATCTCCCCATACTCCTCCAACTTCCTTTTGTTGGAGAGTATTTCTTTCAAAAACTTCCCATATGCCGGCATTCCTAAAATGGCATCCATGAACGGAATGTTAATATGTAACTTGGACATTAGTTCAAGGAACTTACCAAAGTGATTGTCTAAACGAGCTCTTGCTCTTGATTGTGGGAATGGTAGTGGTGGATTGTATGGAGGTGGTGCCACATAAGTTGGCTCTACATCCTTGCTCTTGCCTCTATCTTCTTGCCTTCTTCCCTCTTCTACCACTACTTGCTTTCCCTTAGCTTGGTCCTTGGGCAAAGGATCCTTCATACTCAACCCACTCCTTGTTGTGATAGCCAACACTTGGCCTCTTGGGTTGTCTTCGGTTCTTCCGAGAAGCTTTCCCGGATCTCTATGTGCTTCACCCGCCTTTTGAAAGACTTGTGCTTCCAAGACTTTTTGAGCCTTAGAAATTGAAGTCACGGTGCTCTCAAGTCCACTCAATCTTCCTAGCAATTGTTCAAACATGACTCCGGTCCTATCCTTTGGAGGTTGAGAAAAACCGGGTGGAGGTTCTTGTGAAGCTCTTTGTGGTGGAGTTGTGCTTGTGGAGGCGGGAGGGTTCAAGGCTCCATCCGGGTTAGAGTAAGAAAATCCGGGATGGTTGTGGTTGGGCCGGTAATTGTTGAATTGCCGGTTGTTGTTGAAATTTCTTGGGCCTTGGTAATTGTTGAAGTTGCCCCTTCCCATATAATTCACATCCTCCTCCTTTGAAGACAAGTTGGCCTGTGGAAGCACTTGAGGAGTTGCTCGGCTCTTCAAGGTTGTAGTACACAACTCTCTCAAGGATTTCAACTCGTTGTTGATGGCGTCAAGCTTGAAATTGCTCATGGTGACTTCGCTCACCTCATATGCTCCCGCCTTTCTTCCTTCACTCTTCCTATGAGAGTACTTCTCAATCACTAGAGCTTGCTTCTCCACAAACTCCCAAGCATCATCTACATGTTTCTCCATAAATGTCCCACCGGAGAGGGATTGAAGCTTGAATTGGCTATCTTCATCAAGTCCCTTGAAGTAGATTTCCAATAGCTCAATTTTCGGTATGCCATGGTGTGGACAATCTAGGAGAAGGTCCTTGAATCTCTCCCAAGACTTGAACAAACTTTCTCTATCCCTCATTACAAAGGCATTGATCTTCCCTCTTAATTCGGTGGTCTTGGAAGGTGGGAAGAACTTGGTCAAGAACTCGGTTGTCATCTCCTCCCAAGTACCAACTCGCCCTTGTGGAATAGATTGATACCAAGCCAAGGCTTTATCCTTAAGAGAGAAGGAAAAAGCCCTAAGCTTATGGTTGTTGCTCTCCAATCTTGGCGGCCTAAGAGTTTCCATCAAAATCTCGTAGTTCATCAAATGTTGGTGAGGAGACTCTCCTTCCATCCCTCCAAATTGATTGTGCCGGATCATTTGTAGAACTTGAGGGCGGAGCTCATAGTTGTGGGTTGCGGGATCTCCTAGATTCACACCCGGACGGTGTGCTCTTTGTGCCGGATCCATACGTCTCCCTAGGGTTTGTGGCTCCTCAATAGCAATGGGAACAACCCTAACATTGGCCGCCGGCTGCGGTTGTGGTGGAGGAGGTGGAGGTTGTCGGCGATTAAGCTCTCCTTGAACAAGGGCTTGCCTAATCTCCTCAATCTCCCTCCTAGTTTCCTCTTGCCTCTCATTGGCAAGTCTCCTTTCTTCCTCCAAGAGCTCATCTCTTAGCCTTATTTGCTCTAAGGCTTCATCCAACTCAGCTTGAAGATTTCTACCGGCCATCTCTTTCTCTTTTCGGATGTTCTTGGATCTAGATCGAAGGGTCTTCTCCGGTTCGGGATCGAATGGAGCTAAATCCTTGCTACGAGACCTTCACATACACCTAAAGAGTAATAGATGTCCTGAAAAACAAAGACACCAACCAAAGAGAGATCAAAAGCAACAAGAAAGATCTACAATAGAAACAATCACAAAATAGACTCAATCTAGACCTAGTCCCCGGCAACGGCGCCAAAAACTTGTTACGCTAAAAAGTGTGCACGCAATAAGCCTTAAATTTATACTCGTTATAATTATCCTAACTTCTAGCGCACCCGCAGTGTATGAGACGTTTGTAGTATGGATAGTATTCCGAGGTCGAACACAAAGACTAAGGTGAAATTGATTCGGTTTTGTGATTTAGTTTAGTGAAGGTCTAAGGTTAGAAAAGGGGAGAAACGAAAAAAAATGAGAATCTCGATTTGTTTTTGGTTGGTTTTTTGGTGATCAATCAAGGATCACAAATTCATGTAAGGTAAACAAACAAACTAAGCTAAAAATCAGCACGAATGAACAAATCAAACAAGATTATGATCAAAGAAAGAAAAGACGGATTCTAGGGAGCGGAAGTTCCGGTTATGGCAATAGAACTCAAGTTATCTATTCATTTCTTGAATTAACTATGATATGTTGGGATTAAGTGTATCTAATTTGGGATCAATTACCGGGTAGGTCTCATGGTCCAACTAATCCACACCTAAGGTCTCATTACCGGGTAAGTCTCTAAGAACCTAAGGATAGGAATTCTACACAAACCGGATTTGTTAATTAGGGATCTAACCTATCCTTACCGGGTAAGTCTTGGAAGAGAAGTCCTAAGCAACTATCCTAGCACATCTAATCCAATGGCGGCTTATTAGGCTCACCACTACCTAAGGTTTGCTATTTTAGATTCTAAGGGCAAGGATTACCGGGTAAGTCTCTCCTAACACTTAGTCGCTACACTAGGTCACCCTAGGGTAGGTTAAACTCAACAAACACTTAGGGTTTCAACATTTTATAGGTCTAAGGCAAGATCCTTCGAACCAGGGAAAATCACGGTTTGTTCTACCGAAACCACGGCCGTGGTTCTTCAAGAACTACCCGTGATTTCTAACAGCAACTATGTTCTTAAGCAAAAGTTATCCAAAGGTAAATCTAAGTCCGTCCTATCATAGTTCTAGCCATAACCATCCTTTCCTTACCCTAGAACCACATCAATTTAGCCTACAACATTCATAATGGAAATCAAAACAAACAAACATAAAATCAAAACATCCATTGCAAAATAATGAAAGAAGAGAGATGAACAAGGGAACTTAATTCAAAACTAAGCTGAAGATTAGAATAGAGCCACTTACAACCCTTCCAAAAGAAGGTTCAAAGGTTCATACAATCTCTAGAAAACGAAATCCGAAATACAAGAAAGCTATGGTGTGTGCTCTTCTCTTCCTCTTCAATGGAACTCTTCTTCTTCTCTTTGACACTTTCCTTCCTAGAAAAACTTCTTGATTTTTGAGAATATATTTGTTAGAGAAATGGATAATGGATGATCTGCTCCCAAACTACCCCAGCTGCCTCAAACAACCCATGAAGGACCACTTTTATAACAAATCTTGCATGAGCTGGCCATGAGAGTCGTGGCACAGCTGTCACGAGAATCTGGCAAAATCAACGGTCATTTCCACGGCCGTGGTTCGTCAGAGAACCGTGATTCTATGCAGAAACTTCGCCTTGGATCATTAAGCTGTGGTTTGGAGCATGGCTTGTGTTGGCAAGGTTCCATGAGTCCTTCTTAGCCCTTGGCTTGTGTCCTAATGAGTCCGAGGGTGCGTCATCTAAATGAACGATCCTCAAACGCATCGTTTAAGCTCCTAAACTTCCCGTAATACCTACAAAACGCGCACAAGTCCGTGTAGACGTCTATCTCGACAAAATATGTGGATTGGGTGCAAAACGTCTTGAACTAATGCTAGATCATGCATGAATGAGCGAGAATTCTATCTAAATGTACACCTAAAACTATGTTATGAATCGTGTTATCACACTTACAATCAGCAAAGCTAAGGCCGGAAAAGGTTAAAGAAGGTAGGATTTATGCAATCTTGAACTTTGGATAAAGACAAAAGCAAAACGTGCAAAATAGAGGAAATCACGGCCAAATCTTGGGAAACCACGGTCTTGGTTCCTTAAGAACAACCCGTGGAAATCCTCATTCAAGGGTTCTCAGGGTTCGATCTGTAAAGGCTCAATCTATCATCATCTATACTACAACCATCAACTCTTAACCCTAGAATCGCAGGGGGGTTTAGCCAACAATCATCATAATCAATCCAAGATTAAGAATAGAAATCAAGAAAGATATGCAACCAAAAACACAAAGAAGAATAAAATCAATCTTCAAAGAATCAATAACTCAATCAATCAAACAATATAATCTCAGAATGTGTTTTCAAAGACAAGAATCAAAGAATAAAACAATCTCACAAATCTCTAAATTAGAGCCAAGAACTTCTTCAATCTCCTCCAACGGTGAAGCAATCTTTCCGACATGCAAACAATGTAATCCAAGAGCCTTCCTTCCGGCTTGGACGTGATCTTCGTCTATTGCAAGATATCCGAAATGCAGCCGTCAACCTCCTTTTATAAAAATAAAACTAGGTTAAAAGGCTCCTTTCTCTTATGCTGACGTGGCAATTAACGTAACGGACTTTTTCGAAGAAAATCACGGTTGACGTCACAAAACCACGGTCGTTCTTTACCCCGTGGTGGCTCTCGACCTTTGTTTCCACGTGTAAAATTCAATTAATTATCAAAACCCTGGCCGTGATAACCCTTTCTTGATCGTGGTTCTTCTTTTCGACGATTTTCACCCTTGCTTCACTTCATTACTTATTCCAATGACGTTCCAATGAAATCTTTATTGACCAACACTCGGTGAATGACTCCTTTCCACTCCATTTCAGCTCCAAATCACCTAAAATCACAACAAAGCTTGTCTAGATCTCGATTCTAGGATAATAGGTGTAAACAATCGATAAATGCTAGAAATGCATGTCCATGTACTCAAAAGGAAGGAAAAAACTACCTATATGCACATATAAACTACGTCATATTTTATGTCATCAATCCAAAACAAGGAAGGAGAAGAAGGAAAGGGAAAGAAGAGGGTTCGCCACTATTCTTTGGTTTGTAGAAGGGAGAACCACAAGATGCAGTTACTCTGGCCAGCTATCCACAACCACAACTCAGCATAATCAACACTTTAATCTTGAAGAAGATCCAAGGAAGATCAAGGAAGAAGAGCAAAGAGGAAGAGAATATTGTGAGCGTGAAAGAGAGAGAAAGAAGAATTGGAGAGAGAGTCTGGAACCCTTGAACGAAATGAAAGGAAGAAGCTTATTAAGGAAGAAAGAAAAAGGGAAGTCGGAAAAAAAGACGGTCGCCTCCTATTCTATTCCGTGACCGCGGCCCGACATAGCCGCATCCGCAGTGGCACGACTGCGGGCGAGGTGATGTGCAGTCGCGGGATCTCCTAAAGAACATGGTTGTTATATCAGATCCCCCAAAATACAAGTTTCATCCCGAAACTTGAATAGCCATAGATCCTCTCGGCTTCAAATGCCGAGGTATACACACTCAACTCACAAAGGCATAACATCTCCAACAATCTATAATCTCACTCGATAGCATGGAGGTAAAACAATATCCTGCAAAACTACAAGCACAACTCGTACTAGCACAACAAAATTTAATGAGATCACATATCACAATCTAGCACGAAAACAATAATACATAATGTCATATAATCACATAACTCACCCCAAATCAAGCTAAGACTTGCTCGTCAAGCCTAGATATGCGGCTATCTCTGCATAAAACTCGGGATAGTTCCTCGGGATACTATTCTCCGTCTCCCATGTGGCCTCATCGGCTCCCCAGCTGGACCACTGTATCCTCAACATCGGAATGTCCTTCGAGTGCAATCATCTCATACCCCGCTCTAAGACTGCTAGCGGATGCTCAACAAACGTGTGGTCCGGCTCAACCACTAAGTCCTATTAACTGATAATGTGCCTCGGATCTAGTTTATACTCTCTCCGTTGAGACACATGAAAGACTGGGTGTACGCCCTCTAGTCTGGGTGACAACGCAAGTCGGTATGCCACCTCTCCTACTCGCTCTAAAATCTCAAAAGGTCCGATATACCGGGGACTCAACTTCCCCTTTATGCCGAAACGTATAACGTCTCGCGTTGATGACACTCTAAACCAGACATGAGTTCCAACTCTGAACTCTACAGGTCGGCGTCTCTTGTCAGCATACGACTTCTGGCGGCTCTGCGTGGCCAACATCCGTTCTCTAAACAATTCCAATCGGGCTATATAATCTTGTATTTGCTAGGGAGTTGTACCTGATATTGCTCGGCTCATCCAAACATAAAAGCGTACGACATCTCCGTCCATAAAATGCCTCATAAGGGCCATTTGAATCGACGCATGCCAACTGTTGTTGTAAGAAAACTCAACCAACGAGAGGTGATCTAACCACACATGTCCCCAGTCTAGAACGCAAGCCCTCAACATATCCTCCAAGGTTTGTATAGTACTCTTTGACTGACCGTCCGAACGAGGATGAAAAGTCGTCGTAAGTGAAGGCTCGTACCCAAGGCAATATGTACCTGCTGCCAAAATGGCGAGGTGAAACGTTTGTCCCTATCCAAGACAATAGTCCTTGGTACCCCATGGAGTCTCACTATATGCCTAGTGAACTCCTCATCCAATCGACTCACCGGCCACGCCTCCCTAATAGGGATAAAGCGTGCGGTCTTCGTCTGTCTATCAACTAGAACCCAAATGGCATCGAAGATCCTACTCGGTCTCAAACCGGTCACAAAGTCCATGGAGATGTCCTCCCACTTCCACTGTGGTACTAGTAGTGTATGGAGTTCTCCTCCGGGTCTGCAATGCTCTATCTTGACTTGTTGATAAGTCGCACACTGAGCCACAAATCTAGCCACATCGGGCTTCAACCTACCCCACCAGAAAGATCATCTCACATCCTAATACATCTTACTCGCACCTGGGTGTACCGAGTAAGGTGTGATGTGAGCCTCCTGTAAAATCCTCTACTTCAGCTCTCTATCAGAAGGTACATAGAAGTGCTTGCGGCATCTCATCACTCCACCGGCACCTATGGTGAATTGTGTATCTTCACCTCGAGATATCTATCCTCAGATCCGTCTCAACGTTGGGCAGGTCTTTTTCGTCTATTGGATCTCTCCCAACAAATCAGGTAGAACCTCTAAGGTAGACAGATGAGTGTCTGTATCAAAAAACTGAATGTCCAACTCTAGCCACACTAGATCTCTCTGCAACTGAGGCTGAGTTGTTAGTCGTGCTATCGCCTTCTCTTCAGGCGTCTTCTTGCTAAGGGCATCGGCGACTACATTCACCTTTCCCGGATGATACAAAATCTCAAGATCAAAGTCCTTGATCAACTCAAGCCATATCCTCTGGCGGTTATTCAATTCCCGCTGAGTGACAATATACTTTAGACTCTTATGGTTTGTAAAGATCCGGCATGAAACTCCATACAGGTAATGCCGCCAGATCTTCAAAGCGTGAACCACTACAGCTAAGTCGAGGTCATGATTCAAGTAATTCCCCTCACACGTCTTCTTCTATCGAGATACATAAGCAATTACCCTACCTCGGTGCATCAAAACACATCCCAAGCTAGCTTGGAAGCGTCGCTATAAACCAAAAAATCATTTGTGCCCTCTGACTATGCTAAGATGGGAGCAGAAGTCAATCTCCTCTTCAGCTCCTTGAAACTCAGAGTATACGGCTCTGACCATACAAACCGGTAGTCTTCCTCAACAAGTTGGTAAGTGGTCTAGCGATCAAAGGAAACCCTTCCACAAACCTACGTGTTCGCTCCAAACGGTGTGTGCAAGCTTTAAATTTATAACCCTAGACGTAAGCTTAAAACAAGGATGCGAACCCGTAGTGTACGGGTCAATCGCAGTAAAAAGCAAGAAATTCCAAGGGTCGATCACACGGACTTGGTAAAACAAAGCAGGTATAGGTTGTCAATGCAACTACTAACCACAAAAGCGATCAAAACAATCAAAGATGATAAAAAGTCAATTAAGAAAATATGCAATTCTAGGGATTAAAGCATTTAGTTGTGGTTCCAACTCAAGATCTCAAGGTAAAGCGGACAAACCTGAGATTTTGCAAATGTTCTTCATATCTCCCAGCTGTCAACAATCTTCCTTCAATCTTCCTTCAACCTTGACAAATGTTCTTCATATCTCCCAGCTGTCGTGGTGTATGCGGGGTGATAGCGGGTGTCGAATTTGTGGAAAATCCGACCCTTTTTATAGGAAAATTCCCTCCCAAAGATAAGATATCTTAGAAAGATCTTTTCCCATAAAAATAGGTAAAATATATGGGCTAAATTATCTTCTTCCTTCCAGGAATCCAGCCTAAAAATATAAGATCCTCTTTCCAAAAATAAAAGATCTCAGCCAAGAATAAAATATATCTTGCCGCGTTCAAGGTGTTCGCCTCGGTCGAGCAGCTCTCCTGGATCACCTCGGTCGAGGTGGTACTGTAGCTTACCGAGGTGAATCACAACTGAATGTGAAATCTCTCAAATATGGTCCAAAGTGAATCTTCAATCCATTTCCATGATTCCTGGATCCTTCCTTAAGCTCCTGAATGTAACTCCAATGACTCCTTAGCTCCTTTTGCTCCATTTTGACGCGAAACGTGCCATTTTACCTACGATTACAACGGAACTTGGTGTAGACCTCGATTCCCGCAAAGGTAGATGAAACGACAATATAATCACATAATATACATTCAAACATGCAGATTATTGAAGATAAAACGTCTAAACTAGCCCCAAAATATAGACAATAATTCATGCTATCAAAATACCCCATACTTAGCCCTTGCTTGTCCCCAAGCAAGTTCCAAATATAAAATACAAGATAGAATGGATTATAAGTCATAAAGATCAATGAAAATTATTTCAAAACATTTTAATGGTGTGCCACAATCACAGATCACTCTAAGAGAATGCTTCATGGAATTTAAAATCAAAACATGCTCAAAACATTTTATAAATATAAGAAAGTTGTTCATCTTTGCATAAAATCATAGAATGCATAATAAATCATATTTATCGAAATTAGTCATGTATAATCTAGTTTAAATACTAAGTCAATCAACAAGCTCGAGGTCTCAAGGTCTTTTCAAGATAGAAGGTCAAGAAACGTGTGAGGGTGGGATGTATATAGGGAATGTGGTACTAGAATCCGGGAAAAGGATCTTTACTTCCTTTGAACTTCAACATCTTCCACCAATAAGCTTTGCTTATTTACTTTTTTACTTTTTGGGATTCATAGATAGAGGTGCACAATAACCGAAGCCTAGGAAATCAGCAATCATCAATTTCTCGAGATGCCTCAAACCCTTGACCCGTTAGGAATATCGCTCAATCCGACTTTGGCAAGACACAAACACCCGGCTATGTGAATGGTGCCGAGTTACTCATCATCATGATTGACTTCCCCAAACCTATTTGTTTCTTTCTAACTTTCAGCCAACATCTCAACTTTTCTTTCACTTGCTTTTCACTTGCTTGCTTCCAAATTCCCGAATAGGTAGAGGATATGTATATGAAGGGCTAAGCATGATCAAGAAGAAGAAGAGAAGGGAATGAATTGCCTTAATCATCCCAGGAAGAAAGTGAGAGAACTCATCATGTGGTGTCAACCTTCAAATTCAACATAATTTGGATAAAAACAAAGTATTAAACATGCCACAAATTTCAAACAAAGCATTTAGCAACTTAAACATATCATAAAACCTTTCAAACATATAAAGATTTCAAAACCAGTCAGCAAACAAAATCATCATTGAGGTCATATCCAAATAAGAAGCACAAAAAATAATTTCGAAATTCTTTCCAGTTAAACTGCCTCGGTCGAGATGTTCTAAGTCAACCGAGGTGAAGTACCTTCTTTGGCCAGAATCACTTCGACCGAGGTCGTAAATTTTTTTTTCAAACCAGTTTTTGACGTTTTTCTCAATCAAATAACCTGTATGCATGCATGTAATCTCAAATAAGCACATAGAGCATAAATAAGCATAAATAAAACATAAATATCAAATAGAGTCGAGTCATACATCCATAGAAGTCAAATAATACATCCAATACCCCATACTTGGGACACATTGTCCCAATGGGTCAAAATAAGTCTAGAAAATAAAGTACTCACCGGACATGAGCTGCGCTGCATAATACATAAAGAAAGAAAATCCTGCAAGCTCTCAATAATCCCGATCCGGTGGTGGAGGTGGTGGCACATACGGGTACTGAGATGGGTTGAAAGGATAGCCCATGACATGCTGAAACTAAATCTCAACCATCATGTGCTGGTAGTGTAGTCTCTCCTGCATCTCTCGGATATCCAAGGACATGGCAGCATAGGAATCTATCATCTGATCCGTCAGATCATCGATCCGACGGTGAGCAAGTGGATCCCTCTGCCTGCGTACCCTACGCCTAGCAGGGCGTGCTGGTGCTGGTGCTGCAAACGGCTCCTCCTCAGTCTCGTCGTCATCTAAATCAATGACTGGCGCACTAGTCCCAGCTGTATCCGTGCCTGTGTCCATAGGAGCACCTCCATCCTCATCATCATCATCATCATCATCATCATTATCATCATCATCATCATCATCATCATCATCATCATCATCATCCTCCTCCTCATCCTCTGCTTCATCCTCCTCAGCTGGCCCCTGAGCTGTTACGGGCTGCTGCCTCTTTAGCGTCCTCCATCAGCGGAATCCATGCAATCTGCCAGTAATGCGGATCATACACGGAGAACTGTGGTGACCATCAAATGCCCTAAGCGCAGTCTGCTCCCATGGCATCGCCACATATGGCGTAGTAAGTCCTCGGGGAACCAGTATCCTCCGAGTGATCATTTGCTGAAGTCCGAGCGGCTTGACAGCCGCCACCATGGTACAAGTATTGAGATCCAGATCCATGTAACTTGCTATATGAGTCACTATACCTCCACAACAGATGTCTCCCTTGGCTTTCGCCTTGATCTTATGCAGATCATCCGCCAGCATCAATCCAAAATCTGGGACTCCTCCAGTCACCATGCAGTATAGACTCAGAAGCTCACCCTGCCTGATCTTCTGGGGCGTCTCAGTACGCGCCAGAAGAGTCTCACTGAAGATCCTGTGAGCTAGTCTAAAAGCTAGATGGAAAATGATCCGCTCCCTGGAATCTCCAGGTCTGCATCTGTCTGCATGCTCAACCACGTGAGCAAGTTGTCCCCAGAACTCTCAAGCTATAGCTCGAGAGGGAAAGTCAGCAACAGTAGGGGCCGGGAAGCCAAAGATATCCCGCCAGTAGTCTAAGGGAACTATATAATTCCGGTTCATCAACCGGTACTTGATGGGGCGCTCGGTGGGCAGGTAGGTGACGGAGCTGACAAACTCCAAAGTCGGCTCTAGGTAGGCCGGAGCTCGGATCTTTGTGAACTGCTCTAGGCCCACCATGGAGATCATACGCCTCAAATCATCATCAACATGGAGGCAGTCAAATGCAGAGATGTCCAAAAAACGTGGTGCAACCAATGGACGTGCCGCTATGCAGTCATAATCGACCTGGTGTCGCTCATGGATCACCGGTCTAGTACAGCGGGAGGAAGAAGAAGGAGAAGATCTGTCTCTCAGGACCAACTGTCTGTCAAAACTCATTTTCTACAAACTGTTAGATCACCTCGGTTGCCCTGACAACTCTGTAGAACACCTCGGCCGAGGCACAAGCCGACTGGACCGAGGCGAAACACTACTCGATCGATTCCCTCAAACATCCAATTCTTTTCCCCCAAATGCAAGGGCAACTGTAATATCCGGAATTTTTATTTCCGTTTAATTCCGAATCAAATCGGACTTTGAGCCGTTGACGGTTTTCCATTTTATCTAGCAATTCTTTCTTCACAAATTTTATCATTTTATGTAGAAGCTATTTCACATAAAATCATAAAATTATATCAACCTCTAATTCTTATAATTATTTATCATTTTATGTATAATTTAATTCACATAAAATGATAGAATTATATCAAATCCTAATTCTTATAATTATTTATCATTTTATGTAGAATTTATTTCACATAAAATGATAGATTTTTATATCAAACCCTAGTTTATATCATGACATGTCGTTGACAAAGTCATGACGTCCTTTTGACGAGACCATGACGAGTTTTGACGAGACGAAGACGAGATCATGACAAGGCACCCCAGAGACGTGATGAGGGCAGGGGCAGCGCCGGATCTGCGTACAACTACTCGCCTTCCCGTCTGTCTTCAACGGCCTTCAGCGCAACGTCGGTCTTCAGCAGTCCTCTTCAACGCCACAACAACCACGAGATGGAGAGTCACCCTATCCAGCGCCTTCCTCTCGGATTCCCAGTAGGCAGCAGGCGACTCCCTCGTCCTCCTCTTCGATCGCCGAGCGCAACGCAGGAGCGGTTCACGCCTCGCTCCCCTCCTCGCAGCAGTAGTTGATTGGTCTGTTGCCCTCCCTCTGTCCTTCCGGTTGGCCCAAGGCTGAAGCTGTAGCCCCTGTCGACCCCATTACGTGACCGACGAGCCTTCCCTCCAGACCTGCAGACGCGAGCCCACCTCTCCCGGATCTGCAACTGCTCGACCTATCCAGACCGCCTCCATCGAATCTTTGAGCATCACCACAACACGCAGCAAACTGTTGCAGAATGCTAGACGAACCATGTGATCCTTGCCCCTCTCCCCTTCTACAAATGACGACTGAAGCCCTACGCCGTTGTTGATGGGCAGTGGGGAACCACAACATGAGGATGGGTCATCTTCTGCACCTGTATGTACATGGAGATGTGTACAGCCTTTGTGTCCACCAACCTTTGCCTCTGACTATAAGTAACGGTAAATTTTCTTCCTCGTTGTTTTGGAACACACAGCAGCGTAACTCATCCTATATACCTTGACTGACATTTGCCTTGTACACTGCAACTTAGGACCCTCAGTGTAAACACACTTGACCCTTCTCCAGCTCTCCATAACGCAGCAGAAGCAACCTTCGTGCTGTCTTTCCGGTGCCTTCGAGTCTCGGAATCGGGTAAGGCTTGTACCCTTACTACACTATACTTTATTCCACCTATCCTTGCCTAACATGGACCAGTTTTCGTCTTTAAACCAACTCCGAACATCTATAGGAGAGCTGTATAGATTCATGCAGTTGTTGAGTTTTCGGAAGTGAAAAACAGTAAACTTCGGGTCAAGTTTGAGTAAGTTATACTCCTCCTTTGTTGCTGAATTTTGCATATGTTGTAGTCAGTAGTATATAGTAGATCATACTAAATTTTGGGAAGAATCGGAGTTACGGTTTTAGAGTTATGATGTTGCAAAGTTGACTCCTCATGCAGTTTTTATAAGTATGTTGAGTGTTGATAAAAACAGCATGTGATGCAATTTTGTGAGATAGTTTTGAATAGGCTTTTGAACTCCGTTGGGCTTGAATTTTGGATATGATATAGTTGACATGTTTTTGTAGAACATATTAAAATTTTAGAGCCATCCAGCGAGTGGTTTGGGATTTATGATTTTTCAAAGATTGAGTCGTAAGTAGTTTTTCTGTTGTGCTGAAATTCGGTTTTGGGAGATAGTTTTAAATAGGATTTTGATCTCCTTTGCGGCTGAATTTTGTATATATTATAGATAAGATTTTATAGTAGAACGTATCAAAATTTGGGATAAATTCAGCGAGTAGTTTAGGAGTTAAGATTTTTCAAAGTTAAGACAATGTGCTGTTTGTTAAGTGTTGTAACCAACTTTGGAAATTTTTGTAAAAGTGATGGTTGAACAGTTTTAAGAAATTCATACTCCTATGAGTAGATGAGATATCATAGATGATCTAGGGAATTATTTCGGAATTTTTATAAGATTATTCGAATTTTATATTCGAAGCCGAAGTTGGACCTTAACGATCTTTCCGAAAATAAGGAAATGGGTAAATTGCCAGTTTGTAACCAAACTCATCTTTAGGAGTTAGAATATGACTCTTTAGTCTCAAATAAGAGTTTAGACATAAATTAAGGAATTTTTGGAAGTTTCGAGACCAAGGGTAAAATAGTCATTTTACCATAAATTCATACTGTAATCAATTCCGTTCTATTAAGACCTACTATCTTAGAAGTCTTAGACTTCTAATCACCTAGAAAGTGTGCTGACACACTTGCCTCCTTTGACAGGCCACTGAATTCCAACCGTACATATCGATTTGCGAATTAGAAAGTCGAGATCTGATTCAGGTAAGTCCACGGACTTACTTAGCTGGCTTCTTGTATGAGTGTAATGTGTATGAGTGGTGTTTGTTAGTTATGATAAACAACGAAACCGGATTAGGCCGACTTTATTATTTACGTAATTGACCCAAGTGTATGATAACGGGTCGTGACATCATCTGCCTTGCTCTTGCGAGAGTCTAGGAGGTTTCCTGCGACCAGGCCAGTCCGGTAGACGGTCAGATGCATTAGTACCATTCCGCGTTGGTAAACGGGGACATGGGCGAGGTTTGGGAATCCCTCGTGTCACAAAATAAGTATCATTAATAATAACATATCACCTAATTAAAGATAATAAAGGGATTGAGTGTTGCATGTTGATTGTGTATGTTGTGTGTTTGTGCTTTTACCTTTATACTTATGCATAGAATGTTAGCTAACGGTTTTATACCGCTTGTAGATGTCTTGCATGTTAAAACAGTTGTAGAGAGATCCGGAGGGAATGGTCAGCCGAGTCCACGTACTTATTTAGTTGGGGACGGGATGTCTTCTGTTCTTCTTATGTGTCGTTTTGGTACCTTTGCTTTGTAAGGCTGATACATATTCTTCATGTATATATTGTTTAAAGTTTTCAAAGGTTTTAAATACTTTTGTGCCTTGTTGTAAGATCCAAGTTAAATTGTTGTCAAACTAAGGTCGGGACCCATTGTGAGGTCCTAACCAGTAACTCCCCGAGTTCTCGGAATTTGAGGTGTTACAATATGGTATCAGAGCTCTGGGTTGGCAACAATGGCACTTGAAATCTTCTGAAAGACCGATTGTATAAAATAACTAGAACCCGAAAGGGGTCTAAAATTTTCAAAACGGATTTATGTTTCTTACACGAGCATAATCGGGTTGTGGGTTAGTAGTACGTCGGACTACCATCGCTCTCCGTGGATCTCTGCAACTTAGAATGATAGGTGTGTTAGTTAGTATATAGACTTGTTATGATGTTTCTTATTATATGTTATATACATGTGTATGCTTAGTTTGTTAGTATCCTAAAAGATATTTTATATCCTTTAGTCGTGATATCACGAAGCGATTATCGCCTCATGATAAATCAACTGCAGACTTGAAGAATCTCCAACACGAGGCAATGGAATCGGACCTTGAATTGAGTATTGTACTCGGGTAGGCTGCTTGGTGATCCTTACAAATTATCCAAAGAACTAGTGAGCAAGGAAGTAAAGTTGTGAAGATAATTTTTACCACATGCACAATCAGAAGAGGAAGAATGGAAGATAGAACGAACTAAAGGAGTATAAAAGGATTGTGGTGAGCGACTGTTTACCTATTAGCTAAGGAAATTTTGACAAATCACAATTTACACGGAAGGGAGACTTACAACTTAATGTAAGAGCGAAGGGTAGACTTCACAAGCCTGGAGACATTTTGTCTTCTTTAAAGATAAGAATTCTAAGAGGAATAACAACGCCAGTATCGAAAGGATCGAAACCCGTAACATAGTCAATAGAGATTTGGAAGGAAATATTACAAACAACGCCGATTAAGGAACCTGTGCTTGTGAGAATCGTGTGGTGGACTCAAGAGTCCAGGGTAACCCCCATTTATAACAGAGCATAGGTCATCATCACAAACTGTCCCTGTAAAAGGACTACAATTGGGAGGTAATTAAAAGTCATCGGAACTACAAGACGCTTACCATCTATCGTGGAGTGTTATGAACGACTTTTGATATCAGGCGAATGGCACAATGAGGCTTGGGAAAGAGAGTTGTCCCAAAGGAAGCAGAAGAGTGAAAGATAAGACAAACTAAAGAAGGATAAAAGGATTAATCTAGTAGGTGATGTGCACCAAAAGTTTAATACCAGTAGAGGTATGAAATTGAGATAAGTCAATTATAGACTGACCGATGTCAACCAAGGACGTACAAGGATTGTTTGGTATTGACGAGTTATGTACCGTTGAGAAAAGATAATTGCGACTGTGGATTTATGGGGTAGTTTACCGATGCCTGAGAAGATTTTTTTCAAAGTATGCAACAACAATCTTCTTAGACAACTAAAAGTAAAGAGAACCGTGTTAGAGGTTACTTCTTGGTTGGTTAAGATCAAACTCCGGTCGAGTCTAGTAGTTTGGATCCGTGTTAAAAGATATAAGGAGGTAAACGGAAGATGGTTGTTCTCCAATCATGGTTTTATTTCAGGAAGACAAGTAAGGAAAGTACTTGGTACATCATCCGGACAATCATTTTGGACGCATAGAACACGCCCTTATGATTACGGGGTGACAACAAAATAATCAGAGTAGCGCAGCGGAAGCGTGGTGGGTACTAACCCACAAAGCAAGAAGCTCAAGGGTACTGATGGATATCGTGTCGAGTTCAAGATGGTGATAGTTGGTGAAATGCATCCCAGTTGGAAGGAACGTGAGATAGGCTATGAGGAGTGACTGAACATGTTGTACGGAAACTTATCTTCATGTAGAGGTAATAGAAGGAGACTAGTACCTTATTATGGATCCGAGAGAAGAGTGATGACTTTGTTACATGTTGCCAGACAAGTAGTTTTGGAATTCTATACCTAACGGAGTACATTAGAGGGAGTTTTCTTGATGGATTGAGAGAAGAATTTACGATGTAATAAAAGTATTGTGCATGGTCTGCACTCGAAAGCTCAAAGTGAGTAACTACCATTCTGAGTCAAAGATACATAAGAAAGAGAAGCGACAGGAGTATACTTACAACCCAGTAATCGTGCTTAAAGAAAGCATAATCTCGGAGTAGAGTTTATGTGTAATGTTATATCGGAATGGATCCGAGTTGTTTTGGGTCCGAGGGATATTATCGGTCTGATAACCATGGTGGAGAAAAGAGTGCACTGCTGATGGTATGTTAACAATTATTGAGTAGTCATGATCAAATAACGGTGTTAGGAGATCACTTTGTGTCTAATACCGTCATTCCGGACGTATTCTAGGTCACTTAAGATCTTGGAAAGTGCGAGATAAACCTAAGTTTGAGCAAACGATATATTAGAGATCTGTAAATAATATAATAATGCCAGGTGAACAAAGAGGATGACTACTAGATTTGATTTTAGTTGTCTCGAGTGTTAGACCTAAAAAGGGTAACGGTGACGATTCCGTACCTGAGGAACATGATGACGGAGTAATATTAAAAGACAAGACCAAGTGGGTCGTGATACGAAGAGCATTGAGCACTTGGTAAGTGTTGGTGGATGTCCAAGACCTTTGACCTGATTGTGTAGACAGAACATTTTCAAAAGGCCCGAAGCAAGTGGTCATAACGAAGGGAAGAAAGTTGAATAGATCATTTTCCGTAGGGTCAAAGGATCTAGAACTTCAGTTTCCACGGAGACTAAGTTTGGGAACTGAGTTTGAGAATTTCAGTTGGAGAGATACCTACCAGACACGAGTTAGGTCATCAGATTAGAGGATTAGATAGTTGAGCCGGATGATACCGGTGAGATATCCTGTAACCACTCTAGAACGTGGTAACATACGCTTGTGATCTAAGTACCTGAAAAGATTTAAGATTTAGTGGTTTTATGAAAATCCGATAAGGCTACCTAAGATTGGAGATAGTAAGAGACGTAACCTTTCAAAGACCCATGTAGCGATAGTTGTAACCTCGGGAGTGACGAGTTAGAGCTTGATCTTGTATGTGTGATATTGTTTGATTGCTTGTTTATTTCATGATTGAGTGCTTAGTCAATGATGTGTGTTTTTGGTAATCTTGATGTGCGGGAAACTTAGATGTGGAAACGACGAGACTTTTGTGTAGTGCTCAAACACACCCATTTGGTGCCTTAAAGGCCGATCAGGATTGTCTTACCCTAAGTTTCGGGACGAAACTTATTTTGAGGGGGATCTGATGTAACGACCAGTTTTTTTTTTGTTACGCTTTGATAGGGTTAGAGAAGTTTAGGAAACGAATAAAAAAATTAGTGAGACTAGGACAGACCAGTTTATTTATGGAAGTCGTTTAATCAAGTACCTTGTCCTAAGTTTCGGGACGAAACTTATTTTAAGGGGGTACTGATGTAATATCCGGAATTTTTATTTCCGTTTAATTCCGAATCAAATCGGACTTTGAGCCGTTGACGGTTTTCCATTCTATCTAGCAATTCTTTCTTCACAAATTTTATCATTTTATGTAGAAGCTATTTCACATAAAATGATAAAATTATATCAACCTCTAATTCCTATAATTATTTATCATTTTATGTAGAATTTAATTCACATAAAATGATAGAATTATATCAAATCCTAATTCTTATAATTATTTATCATTTTATGTAGAATTTATTTCACATAAAATGATAGATTTTTATATCAAACCCTAATCTATCAAACCCTAGTTTATATCATGACATGTCGTTGACAAAGTCATGACGTCCTTTTGACGAGACCATGACGAGTTTTGACGAGACGAAGACGAGATCATGACAAGGCCATGCATGGGCTTGGCAAGGCAATGACAACATTTGACAAGGCCATGACAAACTTTCAGCCCACTTCTTCTTACCATGTTTCAGCCCACCTTTCCTTGCATTCCCTTGGCCTTTTTCAGCCCATCAGCATCTGCTTGTAGTGGCCCAACTACCCATGTTTGTGCACAGGCCCAGGAACGTGATGAGGGCAGGGGCAGCGCCGGATCTACGTACAACTGCTCGCCTTCCCGTCTGTCTTCAACAGCCTTCAGCGCAACGTCGGTCTTCAGCAGTCCTCTTCAACGCCACAACAGCCAGGAGATGGAGAGTCACGCTATCCAGCGCCTTCCTCTCGGATTCCCAGTAGGCAGCAGGCGACTCCCTCGTCCTCCTCTTCGATCGCCGAGCGCAACGTAGGAGCGGTTCACGCCTCGCTCCCCTCCTCGCAGCAGTAGTTGATTGGTTTGTTGCCTTCCCTCTGTCCTTCCGGTTGGCCCAAGGCTGAAGCTGTAGCCCCTGTCGACCCCATTACGTGACCGACGAGCCTTCCCTCCAGACCTGCAGTCGCGAGCCCACCTCTCCCGGATCTGCAACTGCTCGACCTATCCAGACCGCCTCCCACCGAATCTTTGAGCATCACCACAACACGCAGCAAACTGTTGCAGAATGCTAGACGAACCATGTGATCCTTGCCCCTCTCCCCTTCTACAGATGACGACTGAAGCTCTACGCCGTTGTTGATGAGCAGCGGGGAACCACAGCATGAGGATGGGTCATCTTCTGCACTTGTATGTACATGGAGATGTGTACAGCCTTTGTGTCCACCAACCTTTGCCTCTGACTATAAGTACCGGTAAATTTTCTTCCTCGTTGTTTTGGAACACACAGCAGCGTAACTCATCCTATATACCTTGACTGACATTTGCCTTGTACACTGCAACTAAGGACCCTCAGTGTAAACACACTTGACCCTTCTCCAGCTCTCCAATAACGCAGCAGAAGCAACCTTCGTGCTGTCTTTCCGGTGCCTTCGAGTCTCGGAATCGGGTAAGGCTTGTACCCTTGCTACACTATACTTTAGTCCACCTTTCCTTGCCTAACATGGACCAGTTTTTGTCTTTAAACCAACTCAGAACAACTATAGGAGAGTTGTACAGATTCATGCAGTTGCTGAGTTTTCGGAAGTAAAAACAGTAAACTTCGGGTCAAGTATGAGTAAGTTATACTCCTCCTTTGTTGCTGAATTTTGGATATGTTGTATTCAGTAGTATATAGTAGATCATACTAAATTTTTGGAAGAATCAAAGTTACGGTTTTAGAGTTATGATGTTGCAAAGTTGACTCCTCATGCAGTTTTTATAAGTATGCCGAGTGTTGATAAAAACAGCATGTGATGCAATTTTATGAGATAGTTTTGAATAGTCTTTTGAACTCCGTTGGGCTTGAATTTTGGATATGATATAGTTGACATACTTTTGTAGAACATATTAAAATTTGAGAGCCATCCAACGAGTGGTTTGCGATTTATGATTTTTCAAAGATTGAGTCGTAAGCAGTTTTTCTGTTGTGCTGAAATTCGGTTTTGGGAGATAGTTTAAAATAGGATTTTGATCTCCTTTGCGGCTGAATTTTGGATATATTATAGATAAGATTTTATAGTAGAACGTTTCAAAATTTGGGATAAATTCAGCGAGTAGTTTAGGAGTTATGATTTTTCAAAGTTAAGACAATGTGCTATTTGTTAAGTGTTGTAACCAACTTTGGAAATTTTTGTAGAAGTGATGGTTGAACAGTTTTAAGAAATTCTTGCTCCTTTGAGTAGATGAGATATCATAGATGATCTAGGGAATTATTTCGGAATTTTTATAAGATTATTCGAATTTTATATTCGAAGCCGAAGTTGGACCTTAACGATCTTTCCGAAAATAAGGAAATGGGTAAATTGCCAGTTTGTAACCAAATTCATCTTTAGGAGTTAGAATATGACTCTTTAGTCTCAAATAAGAGTTTAGACATAAATTAAGGAATTTTTGGAAGTTTCGAGACCAAGGGTAAAATAGTTATTTTACCATTAATTCATACTGTAATCAATTCCGTTCTATTAAGACCTACTATCTTAGAAGTCTTAGACTTCTAATCACCTAGAAAGTGTGCTGACACACTTGCCTCCTTTGACAGGCCACTGAATTCCAACCGTACATATCGATTTGCGAATTAGAAAGTCGAGGTCTGATTCAGGTAAGTCCACGGACTTATTTAGCTGGCTTCTTGTATGAGTGTAATGTGTATGAGTGGTGTTTGTTAGTTATGATAAACAACGAAACCGGATTAGGCCGACTTTATTATTTACGTAATTGACCCAAGTGTATGATAACGGGTCGTGACATCATCTTCCTAGCTCTTGCGAGAGTCTAGGAGGTTCCCTGCGACCAGCCCAGTCCGGTAGACGGTCAGATGCATTAGTACCATTCCGCGTTGGTAAACGGGGACATGGGCGAGGTTTGGGAATCCCTCGTGTCACAAAATAAGTATCATTAGTAATAACCTATTACCTAATTAAAGATAATAAAGGGATTGAGTGTTGCATGTTGATTGTGTATGTTGTGTGTTTGTGCTTTTACCTTTATACTTATGCATAGAATGTTAGGTAACGGTTTTATACCGCTTGTAGATGTCTTGCAGATTAAAACAGTTGTAAAGAGATCCGGAGGGAATGGTCAGCCGGGTCCACGTACTTATTTAATTGGGGACGGGATGTCTTCTGTTCTTCTTATGTGTCGTTTTGGTACCTTTGCTTTGTAAGGCTGATACATATTCTTCATGTATATATTGTTTAAAGTTTTCAAAGGTTTTAAATACTTTTGTGCCTTGTTGTAAGATCCAAGTTAAATTGTTGTCAAACTAAGGTCGGGACCCATTGTGAGGTCCTAACCAGTAACTCCCCGAGTTCTCAGAATTTGGGGTGTTACAACAACCAAAGCCCAAATCGAAAGGAAACAGTGGAGAAGAGGAGGGTTAGGGTTTTTTCGGATTTTACCCAGATTCGGTCGATTCGGTTCGTTTTGGCTGCAGATTTGCGCTTGCAATGCGATCCTCTACCCTTTCCTTGCCGTTTGGAAGCGAGAATTGTCGAAAATGAGCGAGAAATGAAGAAACGAGGTGAAATGTGCGCCGCGGTCGAGGGGAAGGTAAAGGGAGGAGAGAGAAATCTCAGCCCCCTTTTATACCCTTTTCTTGAATTGCTGTCACCTCGGTCGAGATGGTCTCCACTAGACCGAGGTGGTACGGACCGAGGTGGATCTTCAGTAACCCTAGTCGCCTCGGTTGCTCAAGAATCATCTCGGTCGAGGTGCTGTGACCGCAACCGAGATGTGTCTTGATGACATGAATTATATACCATTATATTCATGCATATTGTAGATGATTACCTTAGTTTTCCTTGCATTTAGAGAGATTTTTTGTACCTTTTATGTTCTATTCAACAAAATGTCGGAAATAGAGGTCTACATGAGTTTTTGATGAATTATAGGTAAATGGAGTGGAATTGAAAGCAAAAGTGGAGCAAGGAGCACCTAAGGTCATTAAGGAAGCTAAAGAAGTCTTAGAAGGATCACAAAGAGCTAAGGAGTTGCAAAGGAGAAGCATAAAAGAGAGAAAGAAGACGAGCCAAAAGAAGAGCACTTTCTGTTGAAGAAAATCGTGCCATTATACATATAAATCGGACGATTTTCTTCTTTAAAAATCGAACGGTTTTGTGTATAAATCGACTAGGTCGATTTCCTTTGTTTTTCGGCCAAATGATAAAGACGACACAAAGCCCAATTCTTTTGGGCTAGAGGAGAGTTTTGCCAAACGGCCCATTAGCAAGAAACTATAGGTTGGAACCCTACGAACGAAAACGAGGAGGCCGCAGCGGGAAATCTTTACACGTTTGAGAGAGATTGAAGATTCTTGGAGAAGGATTGAAGCACTTTAACCGGAAAGACAATCTTGATCATTGTTTGTGAGATTTCTTTGTTCCATTGAAATAATTGTGGTTTTTGAACACGAATTTGAGTTACATAAGAGATACATTGATCAGTTTCAAGAATTGCTTACAGATTTGAAGGTTATTGAGTTTTTATTCAAGATTCGGGTTTAATTGCATTATTTCACTCAACCTTTGATTTGATTTGATTTTGAAAATGGTTGGCTAAAACCATTGTGATTCTGGGGAGAATAGTTGATGATTAAGGCTTAGATGATGATAGACTGAACTCATTCAAACATTAGGACCCTAAGAGTTTAGATTTTCGTTTTGCGATAACAGGAAAATCGGGGTGTTCTTGAGTAAATTGGCCGATTTAATGATGACCAACACGATTTATTCTTCTGATGAACTTTAATTGAATTAATTTTTAACCAAAACTAATCCTTGCCTAAATCCCAACCTTGTTTAACCTTTTTAACCTCTATTTGAGTGTATGAAGAGACTTCAAACTTGATTCTACATTTAATAGATTAAGATTACAAGATTTGGGTAATAGAGAGACTCAACATCCTTTATTAAGATTCTAAGTGTGCTTTCTATTCTTTACTTCGGAGAGTCATATCCTGGAGTTTTAGATAGTTAGTTTGAATAT
The DNA here is from genome assembly GCA_033239125.1 of Fagopyrum homotropicum. Lineage (NCBI taxonomy): Eukaryota > Viridiplantae > Streptophyta > Magnoliopsida > Caryophyllales > Polygonaceae > Fagopyrum > Fagopyrum homotropicum. The sequence continues at coordinate 134,007,075 of BSWB01000001.1, read as the reverse complement.
AATTCTTGTCTTTAGATCTTTCTATATTGCAGCCTCAACAACCCTTATAGAGAGAACCTTTAGATTAGATATATAGGTTTCGGAACTTCACCGTACGATACTTACCTTTGAACACATAATCTTGGCAATATTAACTCTGTCCTTATATCTATAGAAGTGTCTTGAATCGAAAGCCGAAATTGGATACTTGAATCCTTGGAATCATTTTACCCTTATTTGATCACAAAAGCTTTTTGCATTTTCGCTAGATAATTGAAATTGAATTTACTCTCACTAAATCCCTGAGTTTGACTCTGGAATTATTACCTCACTACAGCCGATCCTTACACTGCGGGTTCGCTTTGCTTTGAGTTCTAGATATAAATTCAAGACTTTGACGCACACACTTTTTGAGCGAACAAGTTTTTGGCGCCGTTGCCGGGGATTTGGTCTAGACCAAATTTGGTTTTCGGTTGTCTAGCTTGAGAGCTCTTGCTCTTGTGATTTGATTTGTCTACTTGAGTGATCTTTGCAGGTTCTTTAGGTATATGCAAAAGACTAGATCCACTAAAGATCTAGTTCCTTTCGATCCCGAATTGGAGAAAACTTTGAGAAGAAAGTTGAAGGAAAAGAAAATGGCTGAGAACAATGAGAGAAACTTCCAGGCTGAACTGAACGAAGCTCAACGCCAACTTCAGTTGAGTGAGAAATCACGTCTAGATGCTGAAACGAGTCATCAATTTCAGATTGATGAACTAAGAGCTATGATGTTGGACATGAAGTTGGAATTGAACGAATCCAGGAAGAAGAAGAAAGTCAAGACACCAACTAAATCCATTAGGAATGACTCATCCGATGATGAAGAACTTGACCCGGACATGCCGGAACTTGAGGAGATCGATCCACTACTTCATCCTGTTCGAAACACCCCAAAACCACGGGTTGTTCCTTGCCTCCCAACTAGGGATGTGAGAGTTGCTAATGAAGGTGATAGACCCCAAACTTTGGGGCAACGGATGGACCCAATTCAGCAACCACGCCGTCTAGGTGTGGATTTCGGAGCTGAAGACATCTAGGAGTTTAGCTTCTCACCACAAGTTATCACCATGGTTCGCCAAAGTCAATATGGCAGAGCAAGTACTGAATCTCCACATCAACACTTGTAGAATTTCGAGATTCTCATGGAGACTATGAAGCCGAAGAAGGCTACTACAAGCAATTACAAGATCAAACCGTTCTTCTTTTCTTTGAAGGACAAGGCTCTAGCTTGGTACCAAACACTTCCAGCTGCAAAGCTGGCTACATGGGAGGAATTGTCTTCGGAATTCCTCACCAAGTTCTTCCCGCCATCCAAAACGGCGGAATTGAGAGGTAAGATAAATGCTTTTTCTATGAAACCTAACGAAAGTTTGTTTCAATCTAGGGAAAGGTTTCAGGATCTCTTGTTGGATTGCCCACACCATGGCATTTCAAAACTGGAATTATTGGAGATCTACTATAAATGATTGGATGTGGAAGCACAATTCAACCTCCAATCTCTCTCTTGTGGCACATTCATGGACATGAGAGAGGATGACGCTTGGGACTTCATTGAGAAGCAAGCCCAAGTGATTGAGAAGTATTCCCACCTAAAGGTGGAACCAAATAGCCGGAATCAAGGTGATCCAGGAGTTAAATTGAACCATGCTTCTCAAACACAAATATTTTCCCTCAACAATGAAATCAAAGAGTTGAAGGAAGTAATCAAAACGAGTCTTCAAATGACTAAGGAGCACGATGCCAACTATATAGGAAGGGATAACGATCAAAGGAATGACTACCGGCACAACAACCGGAATTCTAACTGGAACAACAACAATAGGAACTCCAATAGCAACAATTGGAGGTCGAATCAACAAAATCCAGGTAACCCTTATTCCCATGCTGAAAAAGCTCTAACACCTTCATTTTCCTCTACTCCTTTGAAAAGCCAGGAACAATCATCAAATGGATCGAATAAACCCGATCCCATGTTGGAGACGATCCTAGGGAAACTACAAGGATTGAAGAGTTATATAACTTCGGTTGATAAAGCTCACAAAGATTTGGAAAGCCAAGTATTTAACAAGGCCGGAGAAGTTCCAAGAGACCAAGGGAAACTTCCCGGGAAGATGGAAGATAACCCAAAGGGAAGGGTTATGACAATAACTACTAGGAGTGGCATAACAACTACCGATCCTCAACCTAAAGTAGTTGAAACCACAACCAAAGAAGGAGAGGGAAAAGAGAAGGAAGATGTCTATATTCCTCCCCCCCGCCTACAAACCACCTCTACCTTTTCCTCAATCTAGAGCACGTGCACGCCTAGATAAACACTTTGGTAAGTTTGTTGAGCTAATGAGTAAATTGCATATTAACATACCGTTTATGGATACAATTTTAGGTATGCCGGCTTATGGTAAATTTCTCAAAGAAATCCTCTCTAACAAGAGGAAATTGGAAGACATCGGAGAAGTCAAGATGAGTATGGAGTCATCCGAACTCATCAAGACTATGACGGAGAATATGCCACCTAAGCTACGTGATCCAGGATCCTTTTGCATACCCTTTACTTTGGGAGAGGCTACTTATGATGCACTTTGCAACCTTGGAGCGAGTGTGAGTATCATACCACTTGCTCTATATAAAGTAGTTGGCCTAGGAGAGCCTAGACCGGTGAAGATCACACTCTACATGGCTGATCGTTCCACCACTAAGCGAGTTGGGATACTAGAAGAAATTCCTGTAAAACTTGGTAAGTTTTACATTCCTATAGATTTTGTCGTTCTTAACATCCCTGCAGATTATCCGGTTCCCATCATTCTTGGGAGACCATTCCTTGCAACATCCGGATGCATGGTAGATTGCAAGAATGGCCAGCTATCTTTCAATATAGGTGAAGAGAAAGTGGAATTCATACTCTCTTCCTTAATCAAGGAGCCAGCCTTGAGAGACGATGTCTTTGATATCTTTGATGAAGAAGAGTCTAGAGAGGTAGTAAGTTCAATCTTAATGAAAGACCCTCTTTAAAAGGTTCTTAGTATGAGCATCATGGAGGAAGGAGTAGAACATGATTGCAATGAGGATGTGAAAGCATTAGATGATATGGAGGAAGAACCAGGAACAAGATTTGAAGAACTAGAATTAACTACGGAAACTGTGAAAAAAATCGACTTGCATAAATTAAATCGTCCGATTTTTGAAAAGGCAACCCGATTTTTGACAACAGAAAGAAAAATCGTGCCTCAGATCGTCCGATTTACTTCAGGGGAGGTCGATCCAGTGGGAAATTTTCTGGATTCTCCAAACTTCACCGCGGCTGTTCTCAACTCTAATGATACATCATCCCGACCTTCAGAGGCTTCTCCCACGACATCCGAAGGTCATGAATCATCATCAATCAAGGCACCTCCATCATTGGAATTGAAGCCACTCCCCACGCATTTAAGGTACGCATTTCTTGGCATTAATTCTACATATCCGGTCATAGTTAATGCGAAACTGAATGATGCTGAACTAGAGAAACTCATGCATGTTCTAAGGCAACATAGGAGAGCATTAGGTTATACTATTGATGATTTAGTAGGAATAAAACCTTCCCTATGTATGAACAAAATTCTAATGGAAGAGGATTATAAGCCTTCACGCCAACCTCAAAGACGGTTAAATCCGGTCATGAAAGAGGTCGTGAAGAAAGAAATCCTTAAGCTACTTGATTAAGGTATCATCTTTCCTATTTCCGATAGCAAATGGGTGAGTCCAGTACAGGTAGTACCAAAGAAAGGAGGCATTACCGTTGTTGCCAACAAAAACAACGAACTTATCCCCACACGGACAGTTACAGGGTGGCGAATGTGCATCGATTACCGCAAACTGAACGTGGCTACTAGGAAGGACCACTTTCCCCTTCCTTTTATTGATCAAATGTTGGAAAGGTTAGCCCAACATTCTTACTTTTGTTATCTAGATGGATATAGCGGTTTCTTTCAGATTCTCATTCACCCGGATGATCAAGAGAAGATGACTTTTACGTGCCCTTGGGGTACGTTTGCTTATAGAAGAATGCCATTTGGTCTATGCAACGCTCCAACCACCTTCCAACGGTGTATGATGGCAATCTTCTCCGAATACGTAGAGAATATCATGGAAGTCTTCATGGACGACTTTTCGGTATATGGTTCTTCCTTTGATAACTGTCTCTCTAACCTTTCACTAGTTCTTAAGAGATGTGAGGACACTAACTTAGTCCTAAACTGGGAAAAGTGTCATGTCATGGTCACCGAAGGGATTGTGTTAGGTCATCTAATATCACAAAGAGGAATAGAGGTTGATAGAGCAAAGATAGAAACTACTGAAAAGTTACCTCCTCCCTCTTCTATAAAAGGAATAAGAATCTTCTTAGGACATGCAAGCTTCTATAGGAGATTCATAAAGGATTTTTCTAAGATTTCAAAACCCTTGACTAATCTTTTAATGAAAGACGCAACTTTCGAATTTTCGAAGGATTGTTTAGATGCTTTTTGCAGGATCAAAGAAGCTTTGATTTCAGCGCCAATCATCCAACCACCCGATTGGACTCTTCCTTTCGAGGTTATGTGCGATGCAAGCGATGTCGCTATAGGAGCCGTTCTTGGACAGAAGAAAGATGGTCGCACTCATGCCATCTACTATGCTAGCAAAACGCTAGACGACACTCAATACAACTACGCCACCATGGAAAAGGAACTCTTAGCTGTAGTTTACGCTTTTGAAAAGTTTCGTTCCTATCTTGTAGGTGCAAAAGTGATTGTCTATACAGATCATTCGGCAATACGCTACTTATTCACGAAGAAGGATGCGAAGCCAAGGCTTCTAAGATGGATCTTACTCTTGCAAGAGTTTGATTTAGAAATTCGTGATAAGAAAGGATCGGAAAACTCCGTTGCCGACCATCTTAGTCGTCTTCCACACCTCACCGACGAGACGGAGGACCTCCCTATAGACGACTCATTCCCTGACGAGCAATTGCATGAGATTGAAGAATGTCTTCAATATATCTCAAAAGGTAATGATCCATGGTTTGTTGACATTGTGAATTACCTTGTTTGTCAGGAGATTCCACCCGGACTTTCATATGCTCAAAGGAAGAAGTTCTTTAGAGACGTCCGACATTTCTATTGGAACGAACCTCTTCTATTCAAACGAAGTCCTGATGGCATATACAGGAGATGTATCCCCGAAGATGAGGTGGATAGTGTCATCCGCCATTGCCATTCCCTACCATGTGGTGGACATGCTAGTTTCCACAAGACTTGTGCTAAGGTACTTCGTTCCGGCTTCTTTTGGCCTACACTATTCAAAGATGTGCAAAAGTTTGTTGTTGCTTGTGATGCTTGTCAAAGGACAGGTAATATATCAAGGAGGAATGAGATGCCTCTCAACAACATACAAGAAGTAGAGATCTTCGATGTATGGGGCGTAGATTTTATGGGACCTTTCCCATCTTCATGCGGAAACCAATATATACTTCTTGCCGTAGACTATGTCTCAAGATGGGTAGAGGAATCGCTTCTCCTACTAATGATGCAATGGTAGTGGTGAAGTTCTTCAATAGAACGATCTTCCCAAGGTTCGGAACTCCCCGAACCATCATTAGTGACGGAGGAACGCATTTCACAGCCCGTCGATTTGAGACTCTATTGGCTAAGTATGGGGTGACCCATAAGATAGCTACACCATACCATCCGTAAACTAGCAGACAAGTTGAGATATCCAATAGAGAAATCAAGGGAATTTTAGAGAAAACAGTCTCTAAAACGAGGAAGGATTGGTCAATGAAGCTTGACGATGCATTATGGGCGTACAGGACAGCCTTCAAGACACCAATAGGTACGACTCCATATAATCTTGTCTATGGTAAATCTTGTCATCTACCTGTAGAGCTAGAGCATAAAGCATATTGGGCTATCAAGTGGCTCAACTTTGACATGAAAGAAGCCGGAGAGAAGCGGCTCTTAGACATCAATGAGCTGGATGAGATTCGGCTAAATGCGTATGAGAACGCAAAGATCTACAAGGAACGGACAAAGCGTTGGCATGATAAGCATATCATTCCAAAAGATATGAAAGAGGGAGATCAAGTCCTTCTATTCAACTCGAGGCTTCGTCTATTTCTAGGTAAGCTTAAATCCCGTTGGACAGGACCTTATGTAATTAAACGAATTTTCCCCCATGGTGCAGTTGAAGTATGGGGTGAACAAAGCGGAAGTTTCAAAGTTAATGGCCAACGGTTGAAGAAATACACACCGGAAGCTCCGGTCGAGGAGATAGCTCCCATCCTCCTCCATTGAACACAAACCATACACCGTCCAGCTAAAGACGATAAATCAAGCGCTTCTTGGGAGGAAACCCATGATAGTATAGTTTTTCCCTCCTTTCATCACTTAGTTAGAATAGATTAGTTGCTTTGTTTCTTTGTTTTTCGCTTTTTATTTGTTCCTCGATGCACTCTTGGTTTGTCGTGTCATTAATCGCAGGAAATTAGGTCCAAATTGAGAGATCCATGGAGAGAGGGAGCATAAATCAGTTCAATCTTCAATTTCCAAGAAGAAGAAGGAAGGAAATCGAGTTACATTAAGTTAATCATTCGATTCAGGAACAGAGCAAGTTGATTTTTGACAACAGAAAGATAAATCGACCCACCAGATCGACCTACAGAGAAAAATCGGTCGATTTTTCATGTGTTCAGAGAAAATGTAAGAAAATCGCCCCGACGATTAAATCGACCCAAAAAATCGTCCGATTTTCTTCACAATTTCTCGAGCCTATATAAAGACTTAAACACTCGATTCCCTCATTCCAAACACTTCCACTCTCGATTTCTCTCTCTCAAGAACTCCGAAAATCGCCCATACCCTACAATCCTCATTCCTTAATCGTTTTGAACGATTCTTGGCCCCAAACTGAAGCATTTTCAACAAGGAACAAGGATCTAGCAACAACAAGTACGGCAATCGACTCTTCCATACGGAATTCAGGATTTTTATTCCAAAACCTAAGTTTCTAATTCGAAATTGAATCTTGCTTAGAAAGTGTTTGTTTGCTGAGATTGATTGAGGGGTTTGCTTAGGAATCATTATAGGAAACTGTGTGTGGTGATAGCTTAGTCAGAACTTTACAGAATTGTGAGAATCGTTGAAATCGAGAGAAAAATCGACCTTACCTAGAAAAATCGGACGATTTGTGTGAAGAACAGGTCGATTTTTTGCTGCAGAAATGGATATTGTGAAGAGAATAACTAGAAACACGGGGAAGAAGAAGGGATCTTCTTCCAGAGCCCCTCCCCCACCTCCAACACCCTCTCAAAACACTCCAAAGCTCCCCCCTCCTCTATCCAAACACAAGAAAAGATACGAACGTATCTTAGATCGCCCATTCACCCCTCCTCGATACATCGTGCTATATAGATGACCTAGATTCCTTGTTTGTTCGAGAGGATGTAGATATGATGCTTGATAGAGTTGGGCTGAGACAGTTTGCTATGATTAGGGAGGATGCATATACCGAGATCACCCTAGAGTTCCTTAGTACATTTGAGCATGACCCTAGAGAGAGGACGGTCACATTCCGCCTTATGAACCAAGATCATGCTATGTCTATTGCTACTTTTGGAGATTTGTTTGGCTTTTCACATTCTGATGCAGGCACTTTTGTGAGAGGTGTTAGTGCTAGTGCCTTTTGGGAGTCTATTTCGGTGGGCGAATATGGAGGAGATAAGTGGAGACCCGGGAATTCTAAGGAGACTAGTATGTACAACCTCTCCTTTAAGGTAGTACATAGGATCCTTAGTGAGAGCCTATTCGCACGGACAAAGACTCCACAAAAGCTCAAGGCTGATGAGCTTTTTATCCTATACTGTATGACATCCACCACCATCCCCGACATCACCTCCATGCTTGCTGACTATCTAGGAAAGATAGCCAACAAAGCTAAGGGTGACATATGTGCTGGAGGCCTTGTCACTCATGTGGCAAAGGCATTGGAGTTAGACTTCTCGGGATGCACTCTAAATGAGAGTGCCCTACCTTTAGGTTCACAACGGCTGGTTGTTCGACAGGTTTTGATTCCTCGAGGGCGAGGAACCCTTCATGTGCCCATGCCATGGCACAAGGATCCAAAGAAGAAGCCATCCGAGATCATTTGGAAGTCCGAGTACACTATTCGGAGCAAGAGAAACTGGAAGGAGACATTCGAGTTGATGCTTGAGGAGTTATCTCCTCCTATTTACTATGATGATGATGCAGGTGACACTGAGGATGAGGAGGATGATGAGGATGGAGGCAAGGAGACCATGCTCGAGTTCGAGAGTGACACTCACAGTGGTCACGCCACGGATGCTGTGGACATCAACACTCATGGTGGAGGACCTAGCAGGACTAGTAGAGGTGACGAGGAGACAGAGGATGACATCCAGCCACCTCGCCACTCCTATGCACACGCCCCGAGCCATGGACGAGGACGTTGACTTCCCCGCCACTTTAGAGACTTAGTCTCTAGCTTCCAGAGCCTCCGCACCAACTATCGCGCTCTCCACACCGACTATGACACCTTGAACACTCAGTTCAGGGAGTACAGGCAGGAGACGGATGCTAGGCACTCTTCCTACGACGGCCAGATGAGAGACTTATACTACCATCAGTTCGGCCACTTCTACGATCCTAGTGCACCGATGTATCATCCACCACCACCACCGACCGAGGATTGAGCTTCCACTTCTTTTACATTGTAAGTATTTTTCTCTATCTTATACTTGATTTTCACATTGGGGACAATGTGGATGTTAAGTATGGGGTGGGGTACTTACAATACCTTTTGTTTCATCTTAGCACTTTATGCACTTTACACTACTCTTGATGATTTGGCTTGTAATAACTCTTGCACTACTTGCTTTCCACTTTGACAATTGCATTTGCATGATCTTTTTCAGAAATTATGACTCTTTTCAAAAAATTTTTGTGCTTCTTATGATGGAAATGACCTCTATGATGAAAATTGTGTATGTGGATAGGCAAAAAGATGACTTAGTTGTGTTGAGATGTTAATCATAGCATGAATGAGCTTACTTTTCTAACTTGAACACATGAATAAGTTATATGATTTAGATGTTTTGATAAGAGAATGAAATAATAGTCGAAGCTATATTGCAAGTTCTTTTACATCATATAAGGATGACTAAGGCAATTCACTTCTTTTCTCTTCTCATATCTTGATCATGCTAGCCCCTCAATGAAATATGTGACCCTCCTTTTACCATCCGGGAATTAGGATAAGTGATAGAAAAAAAGGCATGTTTGATGTGGGAGGGCCAAAGAAAATGTGTTAAATGAAAGTGTAGAAATTCATAAGTTTGGGGACGTTGAACATGAGGATGAGTAACTCGGCACCATTCACATAGTCAGGTGTTTGTGTCTTGCCAAAGTCCGATTGAACGACAAGTCCTAACGGGATATGGTATGTGCATCAAGGGTTTGAGGCATCTCGAAATTGAGAAATGCCGATCTCCTAGGCTTCGATTTTTGTGCACCGGTGTCCATACTCTCAAAAAGTAAAGTATAAAGAAAGCAAAGCTTTCTATATGCAAAGCATGTGCGGTGAAGTAAATTTTTGAAGGTATTATGTTGTTCCTCTTTCCCGGATTAGCACCACAATTGCCTAAAAGAATTCCTTCCCCTAATACGTTTCTTAGACCTTTCCTTTGATTAGAAGACCTTGAGACTTTTATGCATGTGTTTAAGGCTTCATGGCTTAGATTTGTTTGACTTTAATTACCTCTACATCTTTATCATGTCCTTTATTTGTGTTTTCAAGAAAGAAAAGAGAGTTAGTTCATCTTATAGTTATCATTGATACATACTTTGCCTTCCTATGCCTTGAAATATCACTTTGAGGGTGATCCAATAAGAAGAAGCACTATCAAAAGAAAAGTTTTTGAGTTTTCATACATATATAATCCATGACATCTTGTATTATAAATTTGAGTCTTGCTTAGGGACAAGCAAGGGGCAAGTATGGGGTATTTTGATGACATGAATTATATACCATTATATTCATGCATATTGTAGATGATTACCTTAATTTACCTTGCATTTAGAGAGATTGTGTGTACCTTTTATGTTCTATTCAACAAAATGTCGGAAATATAGGTCTACACGAGTTTTTGATGAATTATAGGTAAATGGAGTGGAATTGAAAGCAAAAGTGGAGCAAGGAGCACCTAAGGTCATTAAGGAAGCTAAAGAAGTCTTAGAGGGATCACAAAGAGCTAAGGAGTTGCAAAGAAGAAGCATAAAAGAGAGAAAGAAGACGAGCAAAAAGCAGAGCACTTTCTGTTGAAGAAAATCGTGCCATTATACATATAAATCGGACGATTTTCTTCTTTAGAAATCGAACGGTTTTGTGTATAAATCGACTAGGTCGATTTCCTTTGTTTTTCGGCCAAATGATAAAGACGACACAAAGCCCAATTCTTTTGGGCTAGAGGAGAGTTTTGCCAAACGGCCCATTAGCAAGAAACTATAGGTTGGAACCCTACGAACGAAAACGAGGAGGCCGCAGCGGGAAATCTTTACACGTTTGAGAGAGATTGAAGATTCTTGGAGAAGGATTGAAGCACTTTAACCGGAAAGACAATCTTGATCATTGTTTGTGAGATTTCTTTGTTCTATTGAAGTAATTGTGGTTTTTGAACACAAATTTGAGTTACTTAAGAGATACATATATTGATCAGTTTTGAGAATTGCTTACAGATTTGAAGGTTATTGAGTTTTTATTCAAGATTTGGGTTTAATTGCATTATTTCACTCAACCTTTGATTTGATTTGATTTTGAAAATGGTTGGCTAAAACCATTGTGATTCTGGGGAGAATAGTTGATGATTAAGGCTTAGATGATGATAGACTGAACTCATTCAAACATTAGGACCCTGAGAGTTTAGATTTTAGTTTTGCGATAACAGGAAAATCGGGGTGTTCTTGAGTAAATCGGCGATGAACAACACGATTTATTCTTCTGATGAACTTTAATTGAATCAATCTCCAACCAAAACTAATCCTTGCCAAAATCCCAACCTTGTTTAACCTTTTTAACCTCTATTTGAGTGTATGAAGAGACTTCAAACTTGATTCTACATTTCATAGATTAAGATTACAAGATTTGGGTAATAGAGAGACTGAACATCCTTTATTAAGATTCTAAATGTGCTTTCTATTCTTTACCTCGGAGAGTCATATCCTGGAGTTTTAGATAGTTAGTTTGAATATAGTTCTTGTCTTTAGATCTTTCTATATTGCAGCCTCAACAACCCTTATAGAGAGAACCTTTAGATTAGATATATAGGTTTCGGAACTTCACCGTACGATACTTACCTTTGAACACATAATCTTAGCAATATAAACTATGTCCTTATATGTATAGAAATGTCTTGAATCTAAAGCCGAAATCGGATACTTGAATCTTTGGAATCATTTTACCCTTATTTGATCACAAAAGCTTTTTGCATTTTCGCTAGATAATTGAAATTGAATTTACTCTCACCAAATCCCTGAGTTCGACTCTGGAATTCTTACCTCACTACAGCCGATCCGTACACTGCGGGTTCGCTTTGCTTTGAGTTCTAGATATAAATTTAAGACTTTGACGCACACACTTTTTGAGCGAACATGTCTCAGTCAAACTCCGTCTTCTCAGATTCTCGAACTTCTGTCCTTCCAATTTTGCTCCTGGGTTGTATTTCTTCCTTAGATGTTACCTGTTGTCTGTCTAGGACGCCAAAAACAAAACAAAGCAAAGCAAAGCAAAAGCAAACTATCTAAAGCTAGACTAGAAAAAGGGAAAAGAAAGCAATACCTTGGGTTGCCTCCCAAGAAGCGCTTGATTTAAGGTCGCTAGCTGGACCGTACGGTATCTCTAAATGTGATGGGAGGTATCCTCGCCCCATACTTCACCTTCATGATGGGGTGAGATAAGTAAGTCTATCAAACGTTCCAACAAGTGCAAGTGCTCATCGGGGAATGAATCGTCTATGGGTGGGTCGTCCTTCTCGCGTGAAGAGGAAGGTAGCCGGCTGAGGTGATCCGCAATAGAATTTTCGGATCCCTTCTTATCGCGGATCTCTAGGTCAAACTCTTGAAGCAAGAGCATCCATCGAATAAGACGTGGCTTGGCATCCTTCTTGGCAAGCAAGTAACGAATAGCTGCATGGTCGGTGTAGACAATGACTTTCGACCCTACTAAGTAAGAACGAAATTTTTCGAAAGCATATACAACCGCCAATAGCTCTTTTTTGGTGGTGGCGTAGTTACACTGGGCTTCATCTAGCGTCTTGCTAGCATAGTAAATGGCGGTGGTCCATCCATCCTTCTTTTGTCCAAGCACCGCTTCTACTGCCACATCACTAGCATCACACATGATCTCAAAGGGCAAGGTCCAATCCGGAGGCTGGATAATGGGAGCGGCGATCAACGCTTCCTTAATCCTGTGAAATGCATCAAGACACTCCTGCGAAAACTCAAAAACAACATCTTTATTCAAGAGGTTAGTTAGTGGTTTAGAAATCTTCGAGAAGTCCTTGATGAATCTCCTGTAGAAACCTGCATGCCCAAGAAAACTCCTCACACCTTTAACAGAACAAGGGGGAGGGATTTTCTCAATGGTCTCGATCTTGGCGCGATCAACCTCAATACCTCGATTAGAAACGAGGTGTCCTAGCACAATGCCTTCATTAACCATAAAGTGACACTTCTCCCAATTCAAAACAAGATTAGTGTCTTCACATCTTTGTAGCACTAGAGAAAGGTTAGATAGGCAATCATCGAAAGAGGAACCATATACTGAAAAATCATCCATAAATACCTCCATGATCTCATCTATATACTCGGAAAAGATCGTCATCATGCATCGCTGGAAGGTAGCAGGTGCATTGCATAATCCAAATGGCATCCTCCTATAAGCGAATGTCCCCCATGGACAAGTGAAAGTGGTCTTCTCTTGATCATCCGGATGGATAGGAATCTAGAAGAAACCACTATAGTCGTCTAAATAACAGAAGTGTGAATGCTGGGCCAACCGTTCGAGCATTTGATCGATGAAGGGAAGTGGAAAATGGTCCTTCCGAGTGGCCACGTTCAGCTTCCTATAGTCGATGCAAACCCTCCAGCCCGTGACGGTCTTAGTTGGGATTAACTCGTTGTTCTTATTTGTCACAACGGTCATCCCTCCTTTCTTCGGAACTACATGTACTGGGCTAACCCACTTGCTGTCCGAGATAGGAAATATGATACCTGCATCCAACAACTTAAGAATTTCTTTCTTCACAACCTCTTTCATGATCGGATTTAACCGTCTTTGAGGTTCCCGTGAAGTCTTATGTTCGTCCTCCATTAGTATTCTATGCATGCAGAAAGAAGGCTTAATGCCAATAACATCATCAATAGTATAACCCAAAGCCTTTTGATGCTTCCTCAGGACATGCATTAGTTTAGATAATTCAGATTCGGAGAGGGAAGCATTAACAATAACGGGATAAGTAGAATCCGGACCAACAAAAACATACCTTAAGTGGCTTGGGAGTTGTTTAAGCTCCATAACTGGGGGTGCTTTCTGAGGGGGATCCTTGCTTCCTCCTTCTAGTGGAGTAGATTGAAGAACTGGACTTTCAGAAGTCTCAGTTGACATCATCTCGCTTTTGACCTCGGTCGAGGTCCAGAGGGGTTGACCGAGATGTTCTTCAGTCACCTTGCCTGGTCCAGAAAGTGCCTCGGTCGAGGTACTGCAACTGGAACCGAAACTGGAGATCTTCTTCTCTTGAGTTAGTCTTTCAGTTTTAGCTCCAGGATCTTCTTCCAGTGCCTTTAACCTCCGTATATCTGCATCACAACAAGCATCTATACCTTCCTCCATTAAGCTAAAGCTAATAACCTTTTCAAGTGGATCTTTAATAAGGATAGAGCTGACCAATTCTCTTGATTCTTCTTCATCATAGATGTTGAAGATATCATCTCCTAGCTGCTCTCCCTTCATTGCCACAAGCAATGCAAACTCCACTTCATCTTCGCCAATGTTGAATCTTAACTTGGCGTTCTTACAATCCACATTGCAACCCGAAGTTGCTAGAAATGGTCTCCCGAAAATGATAGGAACGGGATAATCTGCGGGTATGTCAAGCACAACAAAGTCTATAGGTAAATAGAAGTTACCTAACTTGACCGGAACGTCTTCCAAAATGCCCACGGGATGGGTGATGGAGCGATCCGCCATGTACAACCGTATCTTCACCGGCTTGGGCTCTCCAAGTCCGATCTTAACACATAGCTCCAGCGGGATGATGCTCACGCTGGCTCCTAGATCACATAAGGCTTCACAAGTGACATCCCCAACTTGAATGGGAATGCAAAACAAGCCGGGATCTCTTAATTTAGGTGGCATCTTCTCCTTCATGATTTGAATAAGCTCCGAGGTTTAAGATGTCATCCTAACTTCACCAAAGTCTTCCAGCTTCCTCTTCCTTGATAGAATCTCTTTCAAGAACTTCCCATAGGCGGGCATCCCCGAATTTTGATGGTTTGCCCTCCAATTATTGCTGTTGGATCCTCTATTGTTGTTGTAGTTGTTGTTCCGGGAACCGTTGTTGTTGTTCCGGTACCCGTTATTCCTTGAATTTTGATATCCTTCCTCCTCTTTCTTAGTTTGAGCAACCAAGAGTTCCTTCAATTGCTTCACATCGTTCTTCAAAGAGATGAGTTGATTATTTGATGAATCCTCATGAAAGTTGACTCTTTTGACTCCACCTTCAGCTCCTTGGTGGGAGTATTTCTCCATGTGCAAAGCTTGTTTCTCTATGAACTCCCAAGCTTCGTCAATCGGTATGTCCATGAATGTGCCGGCGGATAGTAGTTGAAGGTTGAATTGGGTGTTGCCGTCCAGTCCTTTGAAGTATATCTCCAACAACTCTATCTTTGGGATCCCATGATGTGGGCAATCCAAAAGAATGTCTTTAAACCTCTCTCATGACTTGGACAAGCTCTCCTTGTCCTTCATGAAGAATGCATTAATCTTCCCTCTCATTTCAGTGGTTTTAGAGGAGGGAAAGAATTTAGTCAAGAATTCCGTCGTCCTCTCCTCCCAAGTATTGATTTTTCCTGGAGGAAGAGATTGATACCAAGTAAGAGCTCTATCTTTCAAAGAGAAGTAGAAAGGTCTTAGCTTGTAATTGTTGTTTTATATTCTTGAAGGTCTCAAGGTCTCCATCAAGATCTCATAGTTTTGTAGATGTTGATGCGGAGATTCCCTCTCTAGCCCTCCAAACTGGCATTGGCGGATCATGGAAAGAACTTGCGGTCGAAGTTCGTAATCATGGTCCGCTGGATCTCCTAGGTTGACTCCTGGACGCCTCAGTTGTTGATTGGGGTCCATCCTCTGCCCTAAGGTTTGCGGAATTCCTGCAAAAAGAGCGTCTCGGACTGGCATCCGAGGTGGAAGTATCTCGGCCGGGGCAGCAAGTACTGGATTCTGCTGTAAAATCCGGAATTTTTATTCCGTCTATTTACGTTATAAAATAGATCTCGATCAGTTGACCCATATCCGTCTACCTAGTTAGACATATTATTATAGGATTTATCATTTTATGTAGATTCCTTCACATAAAATGATAGAATCTTTTATATAGTTTATCATTTTATGTAGGTTACTTCCGCATAAAATGATAGAGTTCTGAGCCGATCTTAAACTAAAATAAACTCCCTATCCGCCTAGTCCGTATAATTTTTATATCGGAATCTTGCCCAGCCAGAAACTCGTTAAATTTAGGAGGCCAGCTGCAGCTATTTTTAGCCCATCTGTTAACATATAATTCAGCCAGCGGATCCAGCGCCAGCAGCCCAGTCCAGCGCCACTCCAGCCCGCTGCCTTGTCCGCTCCAGCCCAGAAGCAGCCACTGCTGCCTTGTCCGCTCCAGCCCAGAAGCAGCCGCTGCCTTGTCCGCCCCAGCCCTATGCGCAACCCAGCTCTTCTGCAGCCTCCAGTTCAGCCCAGCAGCAGCACAGCACTCCAGCCCAGCGTCCAATTCAGTCAAGGGAGGGATGCTGTTCCGCCTTCTCCAACTCAACAGCCAGCCGTTTATGAAATCTCAGCAGCCGTTACACGAGTTTAATGCACACACAATCTGCACTTTCCTTCCTCAATTATTCTTTCCTTTCAGCCGGATTCATCACCACATACACGCTGAACCAATCCCCTTCCTTCTCAGCGCAGCCCTTCTCTTCTGTCTACAGTTTCCAACAACAAACACGTCTCTTCTCTTCTGCACACGCACCCAGCAGCGTCAAGAGCCATTGGAATCTGCAACGAGTCCTTACCGACCTTCTGCACGTAGCCAGCCGCGTCAAGAGGTTAGTGCAGCAATCTGAGTCTTCCATCTTCACCTTATTCTCTCAACTGCCTCCTTTTGCCCCTACTGGTAAGAAGATCCTTCCCCATCTGTATCTTATGGATATCATAGCCACAATGACTCATTACCCTTCTTTTATTCCGATCACACTTCCAACAGTTGCAGCCGTGGGATCAACCAGCAGGCTCGGTTTTGGTACAGATCGGAACCAACAACAAATTAACATTCTAGCTGCAAACCGGTAAGAGCCTAAACTTAGATTAAAATAGGTTTCCGATTAGTTTAAGTGGAAGGTTATTATATAATCTTTTGTGTGTATATTATTTCCGTAATGATAGATTGAGGAGCTGTTGTAATTCGACCTTGAGCATAGTTAAAATAGTGATAAGTAGCTGCTGAAAGTTATACATAAAATGATAGACATAGGGGCTGCTGTAAAATTGTATTTCATGCCTTCAGCTTTTGACCTATAAACTGCCTATCTTGTCGGCCAATTATTGAACGTTTAGATAAAGATCCACCGTTGAATTTTGGATATGTTGTAGATGGATATATTTAGTTTAGCATATTAAAATTTGAGAAGAAATGAACGGTCGGATTGAAAGTTATGAGCTCCCGAAGTTAGGTAGTTGAGCAGTTTGGTAAACTTAAGTTTTTGGCTAAGTATAGGAATTTTGAGTGAAGTAGCCAACTTTGGGTATTATTATAAAAATATTGGCTGAACAGTTTGGAGAAATTCTTTCTCCTAAGGTTGGATAGAACCTCATATATGATCTAGAGATTTAATTAGGAATTTTTATAAGCTGTTAAGAATTTCATATTTAGAGCCGAAGTTAAGCCTTTACGATTCTTCCGGAAAATAGAAACATAGGAAAAATGTCAGTTTGGAACCAAATAAAATTTTAGGAGTTAGAATATAAATTTAGAACCTCAAATAGGAGTTTAGACATGAATTTTAAGGTTTTCGAGAAAATCGGAACCAAGGGTAAAATGGTCATTTTACCCTAAAACTAATACTGTAACTAGTATGTCTTAATACATCATTCGATCTTAGAAGTTTTAGACTTCTATCTACGTGAGAGTGTGCTAATACACTTATCGCCTTTGACAGGCAACTGAGTGGTTACAGTTTACAAAGCGAGTGGTTTATAAAGAGTCGAGCGTTATAACAGGTAAGTCCTTTGGGCTTACTTAGCTGACTGCTAAATATGAGTATAAATGATGATGGTGGTGTGTGATTGACATGTTAGAGAGATAGGTTGTGATATATAATTACCGACCTATATTTTGGCCTAAGAGTAACGGGCGGTGGCATTCTGCTCAGTAGCTCGCGGGGCGCTGGGGGTTTCTTTCGGGACTAGTCCATACATGGTTTGTAGTGATGCTACCAAAGGAAGTCAGCTAGACCTACATCAGTTGGATAAGGAACGGAGGCGAGAACTAATAATAATTCTCGTGCCACAACTTAAATTGAATAATGTGAATCACTTAAATAATAGATAATAATTGGTTGAGTGCCAGCATGATGTTTGTTTATTTTTGTTTCTGCTTGTGTTTGTGCTGTTATCATTTTGCTTATATTTGGATAGTTAGCTAACTGTTGATATGTTGTTTAGACTTGACACAGGTTAGAGCAGATGCCGAGTGATCCAAATGGTAGTGGTCAGCCGGGGTGTCGTACTTTAGGACATTTTACAGTTTCTGCATTTGTGGGTTTTACAGTTGAACATTGTTTCCTTTCGTACTTCGTTATATTCCGTTTTCCGGCTGTAGTCGACCTGGTCACATTCATGCATTATTAAGAACTATTTTATGATTTCTGATTTTTCCTTATCTGTGCCTTGTTGTAAGATCTCGTTAAGCTGTTGTCAAACTAAGGTCGGGACCCACTGTTCGGTCCTAACCAGTAACTCCCTAAGTTGTAAAATTTGGGGTGTTACAACATGGTATTAGAGCTCTAGGTTGGCAACAATGGCACTTGAATCTTCTAAAAAGGTCATATAAGTAAATAAACAGAACCCGAAAAGGGTCTGAGTTTTCCAAAGAAAATTTTTGGTTTTAAAATGCATACAGAGTCGGGTTGGGATAGAAAGTACGGATGACCACCACTACCTCTGTGGATCTTGGTATTCTTAGAATAATTATAGACTTGCACTGTTATGATAGATTAGCTAGTTTATAACTGTAGTTATTACTATTCGTGCAGATGGCACGTACTAGGGCTGCACAAGTGACTGGCCGAGGTAGGGGTCGTCCCCCCCTTCCCCCAGTCAGACAGGATCGAGCTGATAGCACCCCTACTGCTAGAGGGCGTGGTCGTGGGGGTAGACCTCCACTAGGTAGAGGTCGAGGACGAGTTCCTCGAGATGACCCACCTGCAGCAAGCATACCATAGGTTGCTGTAGAAGAAGTAGCTGAGAGTGTAGGCCCCGAGGTCAGGCCTGAGACCGCCGCTAGGTCTGGAGCGCAAGGAGCACGTTCTACTGAGTCAGGACGTGTTTCTATTGGAGCATCGGAGTATAGGGAGTTCAGAGCCTATGTTGAGCGCAGGGAAGAAGCTGCCAGAGTGGAGAGGCTTACTCAGGTACCACCAGTGGTACCGGCTAGGTCAGCTCAGGTGACACAGGGAGTGTCTCAGGTGCCGGCCGTATCTGAGAGGAGGGCTGATGTTGATAGAGGACCTACTGGGGCCAGAGCACCGAGACCGGATGAGTGGTTGAAGGCTTTCAACTCTCAGAAGGTCCCCTCATTCAGCGGAGAGATAGGGCTAGAGGTAGAGCACTGGATAGGGAAGATTGAGACTGCTTTGGAGGCAATACGTTGCCCCGTGGATCGACAGGTAGATCTGATACAGACCTGTTTCACAGATGATGCTCATTCATGGTGGCGTACCATTCGTGGCCGAGTCACCAACTGGGAGCAGATGAGGAACATTGTTAGAGACAGGTATTGTCCAGTTTCGCTAAGGAGAGAGAGATTCCAGGATTTCATTGAGGCGGGATTTGAAGATATTCCGATTGTTGCAGCTATAAAGAAATTTCAGAAGGAGTTGACCTTGCTTGGACCTTCTGCACCTCCAGAAGAGCAGCATGTGTACCTTTTCTCCAGGAGGTTGAGAGAGAGTACCCGATCCTACCTGGCTGGATTCCGCTGTGAGACCTTGTCTGATTATCAGGATAGGGTCTCTGCTTATGAGAGAGATAGGCCAGCTTCTAGAAAAGCAGCTCAGTCTAGTGGGCCGGATAAGCGGCAGAGGACAGGACATGCTGGTAGCAGTGCAGCAGTAGCAGGTTATGGTCGAGGACAGACTTAGGGGAGGTCCAGCTACCACTCTACAGTTTGGACTCCCGGTGGAGATCGACAGTGCTTTAACTGTGGTGGCCGTGATCACATTAAGACGGACTGCCCGAAACCACCGGTCACTTGCTTCACTTGTGGGAAGCCGGGACACAGGGCTACTTTCTGCCGTCAGGGCAAGGCTTCTTCTCAGCAGGGATCTTCTCCTGCAGGTGCTGAGAAGAGTGTACAGAGACCCCCTCAGTACCGAGCTCCGAGTCAGCAGCAGCAGCAGTACCGGGCTCCAGGACATCCTGCTTCATACAGTACTGCACAGGGATCAGGTCGTGGTAGAGGACGTGGTAGTACCACTGACACCAGAGGAGGACCATCGAGAGTGTTCGAGCTGAGGAACACTGAGCAGCCTGCAGCACCTGCGACCACATGTACTATTTGGATCCATGACTTACCTGTGCGCGTTTTATTTGATACGGGTGCCACGCACTCCTTTATATCAGATGCATGTGTAGATAGGTTGTCCTTAGCTACAGTAGAGGGTGTACCTTTTGTGGTTGGGTTACTAGATGGGGGTAAGGTTAGAGGATCTCGAGAGATTTATGACTGCCCTATTCATCTGGGAGGCCGGATCTGGTTAGTAAATTTTCTAGTCATGCCCTTAGCACATGAGGACGTGATATTGGGGATAGATTGGATGACTAGACATGGAGCCGTCTTGGATATTGGTAGGAGGACTGTGACTGTCGCCACTGAGGAAGGTCATAGAGTTATATTCCGAGGTTGGGACCTCGGAAAGTCCGGCACCGTTATCAGTGCAGTGAGAGCAGCCAAACTGATAGCACAGGGTTGCGAGGCCTTCTGGTGTTATGCCATGAAGGAGCGTAAGAGCTTGACAGTAGAGGAGATACCAGTTGCCTGCGAGTTTGCAGAGGTATTCAGCGACGACTTACCAAGGCTACCTCCACAGAGGAGTGTGGACTTTAGCATCGAGTTAGAGCCGGGCACGAGACCGATCTCGAAGGCCCCGTACCGCATGGCCCCGATAGAGCTGCTTGAGCTGAAGAAGCAGTTAGAGGAGTTAGCAGAGAAGGGCTTCATACGCCCTAGTGTTTCTCCCTGGGGCGCACCAGTATTGTTTGTGAGGAAGAAGGATGGATCGATGAGACTGTGTATCGACTACAGGGAGTTGAACAAGGTCACCATCAAGAATAAGTATCCACTGCCTTGCATAGATGATCTGCTGGACCAGCTACATGGGGCGTCAGTGTTCTCGAGGATAGATTTGCGATCGGGTTATCACCAGCTGAGGGTGAGAGATCAAGACATACCTAAGACGGCATTCCGGACTAGGTATGGTCATTATGAGTTTGTAGTGATGCCATTCGGGCTCACTAATGCGCCAGCAGTATTTATGGAGTTGATGAATGGGATTTTCATCGACTTCTTAGATCAGTTTGTAGTGGTCTTCATTGACGACATTCTAGTTTACTCTAGAAGTCGAGAGGAGCATGCCGGACACTTGAGGACAGTGTTGCAGATTCTACAGGATAGCCAGCTATATGCTAAACTATCCAAGTGTGAGTTCTGGATGTCAGAGGTGGCGTTCCTAGGCCATGTAGTGACTGCTGAGGGGATTAAGGTCGACCAAGCGAAGATTGAGTCAGTGTCTTCTTGGCAACCTCCGAAGAATGTGAAGGAGGTTTGCAGTTTCCTTGGATTAGCAGGTTATTACCGTCGGTTTGTGGAAGGGTTTTCCCTGATCGCCCGACCACTTACTTCCCTCCTAAGGAAGACTACTCGGTTCGTCTGGTCGGAGCCGTGTCAGCAGAGTTTTGATGAGCTGAAGAGGAGATTGACGTCTGCTCCGATCTTAGCACAGCCTGAGGGTACAGAGGACTTCGTAGTGTACAGTGACGCATCCAAGCTGGGCTTGGGGTGTGTCTTGATGCAGAGGGGTAAGGTTATAGCATATGCGTCTCGACAGCTGAAGACGTATGAAGAGAACTACCCCACTCATGATCTGGAGTTAGCAGCAGTAGTGCACGCTCTTAAGATCTGGCGTCATTATCTCTATGGAGCGACCTGTCAGATCTTCACAGACCATAAGAGTCTGAAGTACATATTCACTCAGCGGGAGTTGAATAACCGCCAGAGGCGGTGGCTAGAGTTGATCAAGGATTTTGACCTTGAGATTCTTTACCACCCCGGAAAGGCGAATGTAGTTGCTGACGCTTTGAGTCGGAAGACGCCTCAGGAAAAGGCAATTGCTCGGTTGACAGTACAGCCACAGTTACAGAGAGACTTAGCTTGGTTGGAGGTAGAGATCCAGTTCCCCGATACAGCTCATCAGTTAGCCACCTTAGAGTTACTTCCTGACCTGTTGGGTGAGATCCGACAGAAGCAGGAGACCTGTCCGATGTTGACCCGGATCCGAGACCGGATGTCACGAGATGAGGCATCTCAGTTCACTATTGGTGCCGATGGAGTGATGAGACGGCAGGATCGTATCTGTGTACCATCCGACATTGAGTTGAGACAGAGGATACTAGGTGAGGCTCATGCTACCCCTTACTCCGTACATCCGGGAGCGAGTAAGATGTATAAGGACGTGAGGCGTTCCTTCTGGTGGGGTGGTTTGAAGCCCGATGTGGCCCGATATGTAGCCCAGTGTGCGACCTGTCAGCAGGTCAAGATTGAGCATCGTAGATCCGGAGGAGAGCTACACCCACTTCCATTACCACATTGGAAGTGGGAAGATATATCTATTGATTTTGTTACTGGATTGAGGCCCAGCAGAGGTTTTGATGCCATTTGGGTGGTGGTAGACCGGCTGACGAAGACCGCACGTTTCATTCCGATCAAGGAAACGTGGCCGGTAAGCCGTCTACCAGAGGAGTTCACTAGACACATTGTGAGACTCCATGGGGTACCGAGGACTATCGTCTCCGATAGGGATGGACGTTTTACCTCGAGGTTTTGGCAGCAAGTACATACTGCTCTGGGGACGAGTCTTCACTTTACCACTGCCTACCACCCACAGACAGATGGTCAGTCTGAGAGGACCATTCAGAATTTAGAGGACATGTTGCGAGCATGTGTGCTAGATTGGGGACAGTTATGGCCAGATCACCTCCCACTAGTGGAGTTTTCATATAATAACAGCTGGCATGCGTCTATTAGGATGGCACCTTATGAGGCTTTGTACGGACGAATATGTCGTACACCGTTGTACTGGGATGAGCCTAGCAAGGCTGATGGAGTAGTACCAGATCAGATACAGGACGACATCGCCCGGATTGCCTTAGTCCGGGAGAGGATGTTAGCAGCTCAGAGTCGTCAGAAGTCCTACGCCGACAAAAGGCGTCGACCTTTGGAGTTTAGAGTAGGTGCACAGGTGTGGTTGAGAGTGTCACCTACGAGAGGACTCAGACGTTTCGGCATTAAGAGGAAGTTGAGTCCCCGGTATGTCGGTCCATTTGAGATCGTAGAGAGAGTCGGAGAGGTTGCCTACCGACTAGCACTGCCACCGAGATTAGAGGGAGTACACCCAGTTTTTCATGTATCTCAGCTGTGAGAGTACATACCGGATCCTAGACACATCATCAGTCATGAGGATCTGATAGTTGAGCCAGACCACACTTTTGTGGAGTATCCAGTAGCCGTCCTAGAGCGTAGCATTAGGCGCCTGCGTTCTAAGGAGATACCGATGCTGAGGATTCAGTGGTCTAGACGAGGAGTTGATGAGGCTACCTGGGAGACAGAGGAGAGCATTAGACGTAATTACCCTGAGTTCTTTGCGGAGTTAGCCGCTACCTCAGTACCGACGGGTTAGTGTTAACATGAAATATTGTGGTATTTTAGGCACGTTTTCTAATCGTATTTGATTCATATTGATAGTCTTTGATTGAGCTTTGTGCATATGAGAGCTAGTATTACCTATATTGTCGATATGGATGTCTACACTAGTTCTATGTTGATTATAGGTGATTTGGAGCTATTTCCGAACGGAAACGAGCAAAGGAGAGTTGAGTTGATATGTCCATAGATTGAGGACACTCTTTGGAAGCAATTTGGAGTCTTAGATTGAGGAATGCACGAGTTAGGGAAGAATCACGTTCTTGCCCTAAATTACGCCCTAAAACACGGCCGTACCACAAACCACGTTCAGAATTACGGCCGTGGATTCAGAGTCAGAATTCGATGTTCATTCCAGGGGATTCTACGGCCGTGGAACTAACCGTAATTGTTTCCACGCCCTAAATTACGGTCGTGGAATCTTCCACGACCGTGATCTTGGCGAATCTTTTCGCCATGTTTCGAAGCCATGATCTTTTGAAGATTGGGCCGGGCCGACACTTTGCCCTGCATTATAAAAAGACGGATGAAGCAAGATTCCGTCACCTCGCTTACGACCTTTTCAACCCTCGCTTAGCGGCAAACGTACGCTTACAATCCACGTTCAGCAACGCACAAACCCTCATCTTGGAGGTAATTTGGAGATCTCATTGAAGATCAAAGTTCGTATTGGAGAGTTGCTGTTTGTGATCTTCGTGTTTGTGGAAGATCGAAGTTCTTGGAGGGTTTTGCAAGAAGATCCCTCTTCTTGCTTAGGTTTGATTTAGGATCGGATTGACATCCCGTTTCTTTTCTTTCCTAAGATTGTGATTGTTTACTCCGTTTTGAATCTTTTGATAAACACTTGTTCTTGGCTGTGATTCTGAGATTCATTTGAAGATTATTGATAGTTCTTGAAAGTTCCCATCTTTTATCTTTTAATTCTTGAATTGATATCAATATGACTGTTATTGGCTAAAAACCCTTAACAATTCTAAGGTGAAGGGTTGATAGTTGTGGCATAGGTGATGATAGATCGATCGCAAACAGATTAGACCCTGAGAGTTAGAGAATTGTCGCCGACAACCCTAAATTACGGCCTGTTCTTGAGTCCACGGCCGTGGAACCTCAAGAACTAACCGTGATTTCCCTTAAGTCTACGAACCTGCTTTTACTTTGATCTAAAGTTAAAGATTTGCTTTAACTTAGTTTAGACTTGTCTTTTCTAGGTGGTAGTGAAGCCTCAACAACCTCTACCTCGATTGTGAGCCTCAACAACCTCAATCGGATAAGTTAGTCTTGATCTTTAGATTATAAGTTTAGGTATTTGATACTAATCCTCATCTTTAGAACCTTATCTATATTGAGCCTCAACAACCTGTATAGGGAGTGTCTTTTAGGTGAGTTACATAAGGTTTTTGGAACCTCAACCGTACGATTACCTTACATTAGTATACCTTTGCATATCTCAACTCTGTCTTTATATCATTAAGTATATCTTGAATCGATTGCCACAGCTGGATACCTGGATCTTTAGGATTGTTGTTTTCCCAATAATTTGCAAAACTCCTATATTTACTTGCTTGATAACCTGCAACCGAGTTCGCTCCACCCAAATCCCTGTGTTCGATACTCTGGAATTCTTGCTTAACTACGTCGATCCGTACACTGCGGGTTCGCTTGCTTGATTCTAGTTTTATAAATTTAAAGCTTATTTGCACACACCTCTAGGGGCAAACAAGTTTTTGGCGCCGTTGCCGGGGATTTGGCTTCGTCCGAATCCGGTAGCCGGTTGTCAAGCTTGGGAGCTTGCTCTCGTTATTTGATTTTTCTTTGAGTGCATGCGCAGGTCTAGGAACACCGAAGATCTCTTACCTCTTGATCAAGAGCTAGAGAAAACCTTGAGGCAAAAGCGCAAGGAAAAGAGGATGGCTGAAGGGAACGAACGCGATCTTCAAACGGAGTTGGCGGAAAAGGAAGCTCAACTCCGATGGAATGAGACTCTCCGCCAGGATGAGATGGATCGTCATCAATCTCAAGTCAACGGTCTACAAGACATGATCGTCCAAATGAGGATAAAGATGAGCGACCTTGAAGATAAGGTGGGCAAGAAGTCCTCGAGAAGGAGATCAAGGTCTAGAAGAAGAAACCACTCATCCGCCGATGATAGTGATTCTTCCATGCCACCGTTAGAAGAGATTGATCCCACGATCAATATAAATCCTTTCAATCCACAAGGAGCTGCCAATCGTCGCATTCCACCTAGGAATGCGAGGGTCGAACGTGTGGATAATGAGCCGAGAACTCTTGGCCAGCGAATGGATCCAACACAACAACCACGCCGCTTGGGTGTGAATTTTGATGCTGAAGATGTACAAGGGTTTAGCTTCAACCCTCAAGTTATCACTCTTGTTCGCCAAAGCCAGTTTGGCGGTACAAGCGCTGAATCTCCACACCAACACTTGCAAAACTTTGAGTGTATGATGGAGACGATGAGACCGAAGAGCGCTACTACCAACAGCTACAAGCTTAAACCTTTCTTTTTCTCCTTCAAAGGGAAAGCGTTATCTTGGTATCAAGCTCTTCCTAATGGGAAACTAGACACGTGGGAAGACCTTTCCGCAGAGTTTCTCACCAAATTCTTTCCGCCTTCCAAAACGGCGGAACTTAGAGGTAAGATTAATGCTTTTTCTATGAGACCTAACGAAAGTTTGTTTCAATCTTGGGAAAGGTTTCAGGATTTGCTCTTGGATTGCCCTCATCATGGCATATCCAAGCTTGCCTTGCTGGAGATTTACTACAAGGGGCTGGATGTGGGAACGCAATTCAACCTCCAATCCCTCTCATGTGGAACGTTCATGGACATGAGAGAAGATGACGCTTGGGACTTCATTGAGAAGCAAGCAAGAGTCATAGAGAAGTATTCCCACCGGAAAGTGGAGGGAAATCGTGTGGAGCAAGGAGCAAAGCTCACACATGAAGCTCAAAATCAGATTTTCTCCCTCAACAATGAGATCAAAGAGTTGAAGGAGACTATCAAGACCAACTTCCCAAAGAAACAAGAGAAGGATGTTGGCTATTTGGGCAACAACAACGGCAGTGACAATACCAACCGCAACAACAATAACCGGAACAATAACCGGAATAGCAATTGGAATGGAAACAACAACAACCGGAACAACAACAATTGGAACAACAATCGGGGTTCAAACAACAACAATTGGCGCTCCAATCAGCAAAATTCCGGTAACTCCTATCCTTCCAATTCCAATCCGCTAACTCCACCCTCCTCTTCCTCTACTCCTTTGAAAAGCCAGGGGCAATCATCTAATGGAGAAAACAATACAGGAAAGGAGAAGCCGGATCCCATGTTGGAAACGATCTTGGGAAAGCTTCAAGGGATGGAGAACCGCCTCATTAAGGTTGATGATCGAGTTTCTAAGATTGACAAAGCTCAAAAGGTTTTAGAAAACCAAATGTTCGATCATGCGGAGGAAGTTCCTAGAAATCAAGGGAAACTTCCAGGAAAGACGGAGGACAACCCTAAGGGAAGGGTAATGGCGATTACAACTAGGAGCGGAGTGACTACCACCGATCCGCAGCCTACGTTCGTTGAAGTCCCCGTAGAGAAGGACAAGGAAAAGGGGAAGGAGAAGAAAGACGTCTATGTTCCTCCTCCAGCTTTCAAACCTCCCCTACCGTTCCCTCAATCTAGAGTGCGAGCGCGCCTAGACAAGCAATTCGGTAAGTTCATAGAACTCATGAGCAAACTGCATATTTATATACCTTTCATTGATGCTATTGTAGGTATGCCGGCTTATGGCAAGTTCTTGAAGGAGCTTCTCTCTAACAAGAGGAAGCTAGAAGATTTCGGTGAAGTCAAGATGAGTTCGGATTCTTCGGATCTCATCAAGACTATGAAGGAGAAAATGCCCCCAAAGCTGAAAGATCCGGGGTCATTTTGCATTCCCATTGGAGTGGGAGAGGTCACATATGACGCTTTATGTGACTTGGGAGCAAGTGTGAGCATCATACCACTTGCATTGTGCAGGAAGATCGGTTTAGGCGACCCTAAACCGGTGAAGATGACGTTATACATGGCGGATCGATCCATTACTCGTCCTGTCGGCATTGTAGAAGACGTCCCGGTCAAGCTAGGCAAGTTCTTTGTCCCCATTGATTTTGTCGTACTTGACATTCCTGCAGATAGTCCGGTCCCGATCATACTCGGAAGGCCGTTTCTTGCAACTTCCGGCTGCATGGTTGATTGCAAGAATGGGAGACTCGCTTTTGATATTGGGGAAGAGAAAGTAGAGTTCGTTCTTTCCACTCTAGTGAAGGAGCCAATCTTTGATGAGGATACTTACAATGTCCAAGACGAAGAAGGTTTATCTAGGGAGGAGGTAAGTGCGATTCTCTTTAACGATCCTTTACAAAAGGTTATTACTATGAGTCTAACCGATGTAGGAGAAGAAGAAGAGTGCAAAGAGGAAATTAAAGCCTTAGGAGCACAAGAAGAGATGCATGAAGTGGAGTTTGAGAAACTCCACGATGAGGCTGAGAATACTAGAATCCACGGTCATACTCTGTATTCCACGACCGTGGATTCCACGACCAAAATCAACCTCCATTCCAGAGGATATTACGGCCGTGGAACACCAGAGGAAACCGTAATTTTGACCGTGGAAGAGGGCGATCGGCATACTTCTTCAACTTCTTCTAATTCTTCTCCAAACCATTCAACATCCTTAGAAACTTCTAAGGAAACATCGGAAGCTCCTCAAGGATCATTGGAAGCTCCGAAAGCAATGGAACTCAAACCACTTCCTACTCATCTAAGGTACGCTTTTCTTGGATCTAATTCCACCTTCCCGGTTATCGTTAGTTCCGAATTAAGCATAGATGAACACGAACAGCTCATGATTGTCCTTAGGAAACATAGAAAAGCCATAGGCTATACTATTGAGGACTTAGTAGGAATTAAACCCTCCCTTATGCATGCATAAGATACTAATGGAGGAGGACTTTAGAACTTCAAGACAACCTCAAAGGCGGTTGAATCCGACCATGAAGGAGGTTGTCAAGAAGGAAATTCTTAAACTTCTTGATGCAGGTATCATCTATCCTATCTCCGATAGCAAGTGGGTGAGCCCAGTTCAAGTAGTTCCGAAGAAGGGAGGAATGACGGTCATCACCAATAAGAACAACGAACTCATTCCTACCCGAACCGTAACTGGATGGCGAATGTGTATAGACTACCGCAAGCTCAACAATGCAACGCGGAAGGATCACTTTCCATTGCCATTCATCGATCAGATGCTTGAAAGGTTAGCACAACATTCATACTTTTGCTACCTTGACGGTTATAGTGGCTTCTTTCAGATTCCGATACATCCGGATGATCAAGAGAAGACCACATTCACGTGCCCTTGGGGTACGTTCGCTTATAGGAGAATGCCGTTCGGGCTTTGCAATGCCCCAGCCACCTTTCAACGGTGCATGATGGCCATCTTCTCCGAATATGTAGAGGAAATCATGGAAGTCTTCATGGACGACTTCTCCGTTTACGGTTCCTCTTTTAACGATTGTCTTTCTAACCTTTCTCTTGTTTTGCAAAGATGTGAAGACACTAACCTAGTTCTTAATTGGGAGAAGTGTCAATTCATGGTTAAGGAAGGAATCGTGTTAGGTCACTTAGTCTCTAGTAGAGGGATAGAGGTAGACAAGGCTAAGATAGAGACCATAGAGAAACTTCCTCCCCCAATTTCGGTGAAGGGAGTAAGAAGTTTCCTAGGACATGCTGGATTCTATAGACGTTTCATTCAGGACTTTTCTAAGATATCAAAACCTCTCACTAATCTATTGATGAAGGATGCGGTTTTTAAGTTTTCGCAGGAATGTTTGGACGCATTTAACACCATTCGGCAAGCTCTAATTTCAGCACCTATTATCCAACCTCCGGATTGGACTCTTCCCTTCGAGATTATGTGCGATGCTAGTGACGTAGCCATTGGAGCTGTTCTTGGGCAACGAAAGGAAGGACGAACCCAAGCCATATACTACGCTAGCAAGACGCTAGACGAAGCCCAGCTCAACTACGCCACTACGGAAAAAGAGTTTCTAGCCATTGTCTACGCTATTGACAAGTTTCGCTCTTATCTTGTAGGTGCAAAGGTGATTGTCTACACGGATCATGCTGCGATCCGATACCTCCTTGCAAAGAAAGATGCGAAGCCAAGGCTGATTAGATGGATTCTTCTCCTACAAGAATTCGATCTTGAGATCCGCGACAAGAAAGGCTCAGAAAATTCTGTTGCGGATCATTTGAGTCGTCTAACACATCTAGAGGACGACCATTTACCCATTGATGACTCCTTTCCGGATGAACACCTACATATCATAGAGGAGTGTATCAAGGTAGTCTCCAAAGGTAACGAACCATGGTTTGCTGATTTTGTTAACTATTTGGTTTGCCAGGAGATACCACCCGGACTGTCATACGCACAAAGGAAGAAGTTCTTCAAGGA
Organism: Fagopyrum homotropicum; assembly: GCA_033239125.1. Taxonomy (NCBI): domain Eukaryota; kingdom Viridiplantae; phylum Streptophyta; class Magnoliopsida; order Caryophyllales; family Polygonaceae; genus Fagopyrum; species Fagopyrum homotropicum. Next base: position 133,977,003 of record BSWB01000001.1, on the reverse strand, counting down.
CGTCCGGGAATACCATTGGAACGAGCCTCTCCTCTTTAAGAGAGGTCCGGATGGCATCATCCGGCGATGTGTGCCGGAAGATGAGATGCAAAGTGTCATCCGCCATTGTCATTCACTACCTTGTGGAGGACACGCTAGTTCTAATAAAACTAGCGCAAAGGTATTGCAATCTGGATTCTATTGACCTACTTTATTTAAAGATGTGCAATCCTTTGTTTCTTGTTGCGATGCTTGTCAAAGAACAGGCAATATCTCTAGAAGGAACGAGATGCCCCTCAACAACATCCAAGAGGTGGAGATTTTCGACGTTTGGGGAGTCGATTTCATGGGACCATTCCCTTCTTCTTGTGGAAACCAATACATATTATTGGCGGTAGACTACGTTTCTAGATGGGTAGAAGCAATTGCCTCTCCCACAAATGATGCCATGGTGGTGGTTAAGTTCTTCAACAAGACCATCTTTCCGCGATTCGGGACACCAAGGACGATCATTAGTGATGGGGGTTCTCACTTCATAGCCCGTCGCTTTGAAGCTCTTCTAACCAAGTATGGGGTTACTCACAAGATCGCCACTCCTTACCATCCACAAACGAGTGGACAAGTCGAGATCTCAAATAGGGAGATCAAGGGAATTCTAGAGAAGACGGTTTCAAGGACTAGGAAGGATTGGTCCTTGAAACTAGATGACGCATTATGGGCATACCGGACCGCATACAAGACTCCCATAGGAACCACACCATACAACCTTGTGTATGGGAAGTCTTGTCATTTGCCGGTAGAGCTAGAGCACAAAGCGTTTTGGGCTATCAAATGGCTGAATTTCGGCATGAAGGAAGCGGGAGAGAAGCGTCTCCTAGACATCAACAAGCTGGATGAACTCCGTTTGAACGCCTACGAAAACGCTAAGATCTACAAGGAAAGAGCAAAGCGTTGGCATGATAAGCATATCATTCCAAAGGACTTCAAGGAAGGAGATCAAGTTCTCCTCTTCAATTCGAGACTTCGCCTCTTTCCAGGTAAGTTAAAATCTCGTTGGACTGGACCTTTTCTAATTAAGCGTATTTTCCCCCATGGTGCAGTTGAAGTATGGGGTGAAGCTAGCGGAAGTTTTAAGGTGAACGGCCAACGGCTCAAGAAGTACTCACCGGAACTCCAAGCTGAGGAGTTTGCACCTACCGCACTCGAATAAGTGCAAGATTGGTCTAGCTACGGACCTTAAACAAAGCGCTTCTTGGGAGGCAACCCAAGGTATTGCATTCTCGTTTTGTCTTCGATTCATATATTAGTTTAGAATAAACGTTTTCGCTTTATTTTTTCCTCGATTTCTTCCGGTATGTTCGTGTTTTTGGTTGTAGGATCGATGGAAAGGGAGAAAGGGAGGATAATGTCGAAGAGAAGTGACGAAATTTGGACTTTGAAGCTTTACAGAAGGTTCCACGGTCTAAATTACGGTCGTCATAGCTACAGTGGCCGTAATTCTCAAAAGTCTGTGAAAAATCACCAAAACCACGGGACCGTACACTTCCACGGCCGTGGAATGCCCCGACAGACCGTGATTTTTGAAATTTTGCCTGCGAGTATAAAAGCCACACTTCATCACAAAACCACCACAATTCTTCCCCCATTTCCACGACCTAAATACCGAAAACCCGCAGCTTCTCCCAATTCTTCATTCTCTAATCGTTTTCAACGATTCTTCGCTCTAAACTGCAGCAAATCCAACCACGAACAGGATCCAAGCAACAAATCGAGTGAAAATCGATCAACAAATGCGCATTTTGGATTTTTCAATCCGAAAAAGAGGTTATTTCTTTCTCTTCGATTCTCGCGGATTTGGTTCGTTTTTGCTATAGATTTTTAGGAAGAACTGACAAAGATTGGAAGGAATTAGATTAGGACTGCTTGTTGTGGTGATATTTGGTGAATTTGCTGAGATTCACGAGATTCTGTGACGAATCACGGTCTCTGGAGGTTCCACGGCCGTGGTTTCTATAGAACAGACCGTGATTTTTGCTGAAAATGGATTTCGTAAGGAGAGTGTCGGGAAGGATTAAGGAAAAGAAAGGGGAGCAAAATAAGAAAAGGAAGGGCAACCCCTCCACCTCTAGGGCACCACCACCCTCATCTCCCTCACCACCATCCTCACCTTCACCTCCATCTTCACCCCCTCACCCTAGCATCCCAACCATACATGAAAACCACCTAGCTGCATTTGAAAGGATAGAGAAGAGGGCAGTGATTGGCCCTAGGTACTTGTTGTTGGAGGATCTACATCCTCTCAACATAGTTGATGACCTTACATGGCTCTTGGATAGAGCCGGATTGCTTGTCTTCACGAACATTCATGAAGACGCTTACGAGGAGATTACCCGAGAGGTTGTGACGTCCTTTGAGCACAGCCCAGTAGATAGGACCGTCTCCTTCCGTCTTATGGATCGAGACTACCACTTGAGCATTGTTGAGTTCGGGACCATTTTCGGGTTCCATGAGACCTACAACGGTCGTCTTCCTAGAGGCGTTTCCGCCAAGGACTTTTGGGCGGAAGTGGCCATGATTTATGCCGACGAGGACCGTTGGCAACCAGCTGATACCAAGGCTAGATTGATGTACCATCTAGCCTTGAAGATAGCTCACCGTGTTCTTTTGGAGTGTCTCTTTCCTAGGACGGAGACGCCCCAAAAGATCAAGACGGATGAGCTATTCCTTCTTTACGCCATGTTTTATGGATGCCGCGCAGATTGTGCTACTCTTTTGGCGGCGACGATGAGTAAACTCAAGAACAAATCAAGAGGGAACATTGGATATGGTGGGATAGTGACCCACATAGCTAGGAGCTTTGGTGTAGATTTTTCAGCTTGCACCCGCATACCCGCCGTACCTCTAGGATTACATGCATTCATGGTTAGGGGACTCATCTTCCCCACACATAGAGGTCCGCCTTATGCGGGCATGCCCTGGGAGAGTAGGACAGGCAGGGGTATTGAGTGGCTGCCAGAGTATTCCATTGTGGCGGGACGCCATAATTGGAAGGAGACGTTCGCTGCGATGCATGCGAACAGGCTTGTAGCTCCCCCTTTTGTCCCACCACCGGTTGAGGATGAGGAGGAGATGGGAGAGCAGTACGAGAGTGGTGGAGGAGCGGAGCAGGAGTTCGGCACGTTTCCGGATCAGCCGGAGGCGGTCCCGGATGTACCTAGGCGCTCTCCACGTCCAGCTAGAGCTTCAGGCTCGTCATCTCGCCGTGCCAGCGTGAGTGAGAGGCCCACGTGGATGACTACACCTCCCACTTGGTACAGCACACCTCCTCCTTGGTCCATGACACAGCCAGCACCACCACCACCAGCACCAGCACCAGCACCAGCCGATGCCCCCTCATGGTATGATCACGCCCCGGGATGGTATGAGAGGATGCCAGATTGGGCTACCGGACTTTCAGAGAGAGTCGGAGCATTAGAGATCCGGGCGGATGCTAGAGACGGACGCTTAGACGACCTTGACCACATGATGAGGGACGTCTACCGCCAGCAGTTTGGGCGGTTCTATGATCCGAGTTTCTCTCCATTCCCACCTCCACCGGCGCCGCAGTGATTGATGACCGGACCGCTCGTTTGATTTAGACATTCCCGCCACCACTTGTGAGTTTCTTTTTCTTTTCTTTCTTTTGTTCTTTCTTGTGAACATTAGGGACAATGTTCGTCCTAAGTATGGGGTGGGATGTACTAAATGTTTGTAATAACTCTACTCTATATGTTGCTTTCATTCCGAGACTATCATTGTATGTTCATTATATGTTACACGTTTCATTCCTGCATTGCATGAAAAAGAACTTTAAAAACCCATAAAATTTGAAAATTTTGAAAATTTGGTGCTTCTAATGAATTGAGATGATTTCCATGATAATCACTACTTGCGAATTGAGTTTGATAACAATTGCATGCTTAAAAGGATTGTAATTCGAAAAGAAATTGAATGAATGAATTCTACCTCTTTTGCAAGTTTTATAATGTGAAAACGTTACCTAAATCATGTTGAGAGATTGAAGTTGAAATCACATTATAAGTTCCTATACTTCTTGTTGAAATGATTAAGGCAATTCGATACTTTCTTTCCTCTTTCTTTGATCATCTAACTCCTCATTGAAATATTAGCCTCCTTTACCCATCCGGGAACTTGGAAAAGTGAAAGAGAAAAAGGCATGTTTGATGTGGGAGGGCCATGAGAGCAATTATTTGCAATCAATTGAATAGAAAGAAATTATAGGTTTGGGGAAGTCAATCATGACGATGAGTAACTCGGCACCATTCACATAGCCGGGTGTTTGTGTCTTGCCAAAGTCGGATTGAGCGATATTCCTAGCGGATTATGGTATGTGCGCTAAGGGTTTGAGGCATCTCTTACAATTTTGAGAAACGCCAATCTCCTAGGCTTCGGTTTTTGTGCACCTCTATCCATAACTCCAAAAGTAAAGTCGAAAAATGAAAAGAAGAGAGCGAAGCTCTAAGTGAAGTGTTGCGGAAACCGCAAAAGAAGAAGAAGGTAGTTGTCCACTTTCCCGGATTTATGCACCACTCTCCCTTAAAGTTTTCCCTTCCCTTCCATACTCTAGACCTTTTCTTTGAAAGCCCTTAAGATCAAAAGAATGTTATAGGACTTGGTGATCTAAATTGAAGCTTCTTATGATTGATTTTGATAATGTTTGAAGGTTATAATGCTTGTTTAGAAGTTGAGTTGATTCATGAATTTTCTTTACCTCTTACTCTCTAATTAAGTGTGTGAAAGTTTGAAAAACGATTGAAGCAAGGTTTGAGAATGATCTATTCTTTAGAAGTCACATTCACCCAAAAGAAGGTACACATATTTCATCCTAACTCTTGTTTAAAGCTTTTTGAAAGACCTTGCTTAGGGACAAGCAAGTGCTAAGTATGGGGTTACTTGTTAGCATGAAATATTGTGGTATTTTAGGCACGTTTTCTAATCGTATTTGATTCATATTGATAGTCTTTGATTGAGCTTTGTGCACATGAGAGCTAGTATTACCTATATTGTCGATATGGATGTCTACACTAGTTCTATGTTGATTATAGGTGATTTGGAGCTATTTCCGAACGGAAACGAGCAAAGGAGAGTTGAGTTGATATGTCCATAGATTGAGGACACTCTTTGGAAGCAATTTGGAGTCTTAGATTGAGGAATGCACGAGTTAGGGAAGAATCACGTTCTTGCCCTAAATTACGCCCTAAAACACGGCCGTACCACAAACCACGTTCAGAATTACGGCCGTGGATTCAGAGTCAGAATTCGATGTTCATTCCAGGGGATTCTACGGCCGTGGAACTAACCGTAATTGTTTCCACGCCCTAAATTACGGTCGTGGAATCTTCCACGACCGTGATCTTGGCAAATCTTTTCGCCATGTTTCGAAGCCATGATCTTTTGAAGATTGGGCCGGGCCGACACTTTGCCCTGCATTATAAAAAGACGGATGAAGCAAGATTCCGTCACCTCGCTTACGACCTTTTCAACCCTTGCTTAGAGGCAAACGTACGCTTACAATCCACGTTCAGCAACGCACAAACCCTCATCTTGGAGGTAATTTGGAGATCTCATTGAAGATCAAAGTTCGTATTGGAGAGTTGTTGTTTGTGATCTTCGTGTTTGTGGAAGATCGAAGTTCTTGGAGGGTTTTGCAAGAAGATCCCTCTTCTTGCTTAGGTTTGATTTAGGATCGGATTGACATCCCGTTTCTTTTCTTTCCTAAGATTGTGATTGTTTACTCCGTTTTGAATCTTTTGATAAACACTTGTTCTTGGCTGTGATTCTGAGATTCATTTGAAGATTATTGATAGTTCTTGAAAGTTCCCATCTTTTATCTTTTAATTCTTGAATTGATATCAATATGACTGTTATTGGCTAAAAACCCTTAACAATTCTAAGGTGAAGGGTTGATAGTTGTGGCATAGGTGATGATAGATCGATCGCAAACAGATTAGACCCTGAGAGTTAGAGAATTGTCGCCGACAACCCTAAATTACGGCCTGTTCTTGAGTCCACGGCCGTGGAACCTCAAGAACTAACCGTGATTTCCCTTAAGTCTACGAACCTGCTTTTACTTTGATCTAAAGTTAAAGATTTGCTTTAACTTAGTTTAGACTTGTCTTTTCTAGGTGGTAGTGAAGCCTCAACAACCTCTACCTCGATTGTGAGCCTCAACAACCTCAATCGGATAAGTTAGTCTTGATCTTTAGATTATAAGTTTAGGTATTTGATACTAATCCTCATCTTTAGAACCTTATCTATATTGAGCCTCAACAACCTGTATAGGGAGTGTCTTTTAGGTGAGTTACATAAGGTTTTTGGAACCTCAACCGTACGATTACCTTACATTAGTATACCTTTGCATATCTCAACTCTGTCTTTATATCATTAAGTATATCTTGAATCGATTGCCACAGCTGGATACCTGGATCTTTAGGATTGTTGTTTTCCCAATAATTTGCAAAACTCCTATATTTACTTGCTTGATAACCTGCAACCGAGTTCGCTCCACCCAAATCCCTGTGTTCGATACTCTGGAATTCTTGCTTAACTACGTCGATCCGTACACTGCGGGTTCGCTTGCTTGATTCTAGTTTTATAAATTTAAAGCTTATTTGCACACACCTCTAGGGGCGAACAGTTAGTACTAAGACGAGACCTTATATGACTTCTGTGATTATATGTTTACATAATTGTTTATGTCTATGTGCTTGATGACGTGACTAGTTGCTTGCTAGAATATATTTCTCGAGGGGAAATGTATGGGGTAGGTATCTTATTCCAAGTTTCGGGACGAAACTTATTTTAAGGGGGTACTGATGTAAAATCCGGAATTTTTATTCCGTCTATTTACGTTATAAAATAGATCTCGATCAGTTGACCCATATCCGTCTACCTAGTTAGACATATTATTATAGGATTTATCATTTTATGTAGATTCCTTCACATAAAATGATAGAATCTTTTATATAGTTTATCATTTTATGTAGGTTACTTCCGCATAAAATGATAGAGTTCTGAGCCGATCTTAAACTAAAATAAACTCCCTATCCGCCTAGTCCGTATAATTTTTATATCGGAATCTTGCCCAGCCAGAAACTCGTTAAATTTAGGAGGCCAGCTGCAGCTATTTTTAGCCCATCTGTTAACATATAATTCAGCCGGCGGATCCAGCGCCAGCAGCCCAGTCCAGCGCCACTCCAGCCCGTTGCCTTGTCCGCTCCAGCCCAGAAGCAGCCACTGCTGCCTTGTCCGCTCTAGCCCAGAAGCAGCCGCTGCCTTGTCCGCCCCAACCCTATGCGCAGCCCAGCTCTTCTGCAGCCTCCAGTTCAGCCCAGCAGCAGCACAGCACTCCAGCCCAGCGTCCAATTCAGTCAAGGGAGGGATGCTATTCCGCCTTCTCCAACTCAGCAGCCAGCCGTTTATGAAAGCTCAGCAGCCGTTACACGAGTTTAATGCACACACAATCTGCACTTTCCTTCCTCAATTATTCTTTCCTTTCAGCCGGATTCATCACCACATACACGCTGAACCAATCCCCTTCCTTCTCAGCGCAACCCTTCTCTTCTGTCTAAGGTTTCCAACAACAAACACGTCCCTTCTCTTCTGCACACGCACCCAGCAGCGTCAAGAGCCATTGGAATCTGCAACGAGTCCTTACCGACCTTCTGCACGTAGCCAGCCGCGTCAAGAGGTTAGTGCAGCAATCTGAGTCTTCCATCTTCACCTTATTCTCTCAACTGCCTCCTTCTGCCCCTACTGGTAAGAAGATCCTTCCCCATCTGTATCTTATGGATATCATAGCCACAATGACTCATTACCCTTCTTTTATTCCGATCACACTTCCAACAGTTGCAGCCGTGGGATCAACCACCAGGCTCGGTTTTGGTACAGATCGGAACCAACAACAAATTAACATTCTAGCTGCAAACCGGTAAGAGCCTAAACTTAGATTAAAATAGGTTTCCGATTAGTTTAAGTGGAAGGTTATTATATAATCTTTTGTGTGTATATTATTTCCGTAATGATAGATTGAGGAGCTGCTGTAATTCGACCTTGAGCATAGTTAAAATAGTGATAAGTAGCTGCTGAAAGTTATACATAAAATGATAGACATAGGGGCTGCTGTAAAATTGTATTTCATGCCTTCAGCTTTTGAACTATAAACTGCCTATCTTGTTGGCCAATTATTGAACGTTCAGATAAAGATCCACCGTTGAATTTTGGATATGTTGTAGATAGATATATGTAGTTTAGCATATTAAAATTTGAGAAGAAATGAACGGTCGGATTGAAAGTTATGACCTCCCGAAGTTAGGTAGTTGAGCAGTTTGGTAAACTTAAGTTTTTGGCTAGGTATAGGAATTTTGAGTGAAGTAGCCAACTTTGGGTATTATTATAAAAATATTGGCTGAACAGTTTGGAGAAATTATTTCTCCTAAGGTTAGATAGAACCTCATAGATGATCTAGAGATTTAATTCGGAATTTTTATAAGCTGTTAAGAATTTCATATTTAGAGCCGAAGTTAAGCCTTTACGATTCTTCCGGAAAATAGAAACATAGGAAAAATGTCAGTTTGGAACCAAATAAAATTTTAGGAGTTAGAATATAAATTTAGAACCTCAAATAGGAGTTTAGACATGAATTTTAAGGTTTTCGAGAAAATCGGAACCAAGGGTAAAATGGTCATTTTACCCTAAAACTAATACTGTAACTAGTATGTCTTAATACATCATTCGATCTTAGAAGTTTTAGACTTCTATCTGTGAGAGTGTGCTAATACACTTATCGCCTTTGACAGGCAATTGAGTGGTTACAGTTTACAGAGCGAGTGGTTTATAAAGAGTCGAGCGTTATAACAGGTAAGTCCTTTGGGCTTACTTAGCTGACTGCTAAATATGAGTATAAATGATGATGGTGGTGTGTGATTGACATGTTAGAGAGATAGGTTGTGATATATAATTACCGACCTATATTTTGGCCTAAGAGTAACGGGCGGTGGCATTCTGCTCAATAGCTCGCGGGGCGCTGGGGGTTTCTTTCGGGACTAGTCCATACATGGTTTGTAGTGATGCTACCAAAGGAAGTCAGCTAGACCTACACCAGTTGGATAAGGAACGGAGGCGAGAACTAATAATAATTCTCGTGCCACAACTTAAATTGAATAATGTGAATCACTTAAATAATAGATAATAATTGGTTGAGTGCCAACATGATGTTTGTTTATTTTTGTTTCTGCTTGTGTTTGTGCTGTTATCATTTTGCTTATATTTGGATAGTTAGCTAACTGTTGATATGTTGTTTAGACTTGACATAGGTTAGAGCAGATGCCGAGTGATCCAAATGGTAGTGGTCAGCCGGGGTGTCGTACTTTAGGACATTTTACAGTTTCTGCATTTGTGGGTTTTACAGTTGAACATTGTTTCCTTTCGTACTTCGTTATATTCCGTTTTCCGGCTGTAGTCGACCTGGTCACATTCATGCATTATTAAGAACTATTTTATGATTTCTGATTTTTCCTTATCTGTGCCTTGTTCTAAGATCTCGTTAAGCTGTTGTCAAACTAAGGTCGGGACCCACTGTGCGGTCCTAACTAGTAACTCCCTAAGTTGTAAAATTTGGGGTGTTACATCTGCCTCGGTCGAGGATCTGGAACTGGATCTTGTCTCGGTCGAGGATCTGGGTTCGGTCGAGGTAGATACTGGTCTCTTAAAGCCGCCATATCTGCTTCGATCGCCTCAGTCCTTGTGCGAGTTTCTTCCTTCTCCAGTCTCAGTTCTTCCTTGCTGAGGCGTAGTTGTTCTAACGCCTCCTTCAATTCGGCCTCAAGATCGCAATTGTCTTGGTTGGCCATCTTCGCTTCTTTCAAGTGTCTGTTGTATGTCTTTTCTGGTTCGGGATCGTAAGAAACGATTTCCTTCCCAGCGCGGGTTCTTCGCATAAACCTAAGAAAAAGAACCTGCGAAAGTCACTCAAGTAGAGTGGTTAGTTGAAACAAGGGCAAGCGCCCCGAAAGTAAACCGCAACCGGCTTGGTCTAGACCAAGTCCCCAGCAACGGCGCCAAAAACTTGTTCGCTCCAAACAGTGTGTGCAAGCTTTAAATTTATAACCCTAGATATAAGCTTAAAACAAGGATGCGAACCCGCAGTGTACGGGTCAATCGTAGTAAAAAGCAAGAAATTCCAGGGGTCGATCACAGGGACTTAGTGAAACAAAGCAGGTATAGGTTGTCAATGCAACTACTAACCACAAAAGCGATTAAAACAATCAAAGATGATAAAAAGTCAATTAAGGAAATATGCAATTCTAGGGATTAAAGCTTCTAGTTGTGGTTCCAACTCAAGATCTCAAGGTAAAGCGGACAAAGCTGAGATTTTGCAAAGGGAAGGTGTTACAAAAGTGGAATAAATCACCGGGTAAGTCTCACTACTCACTAATCCCAAACCGTAACTCCTATTACCGGGTAAGTCTCAAGGAATTAAGGAAAAGAACTATAACCTCAAACCAACACACCACCTAAGGGAATAGAATCAACCTTTACCGGGTAAGTCTCAGGCTAACTCACATAGATGGAATGAAAGCACACTCAAATCCCAATAAAGGATAAACCTTTATTACCTACACTTATGATCATGGGTAAACAAACAAAGGAATTACCGGGTAAGTCTCATCCTAGGCTTGCATTGAACCAGGAAAGGTGTAATAAGAATAGGATTTGGCAAACTCTAACACTTAACTCTCAGTTTCGGATCAGATAGGTCACCTCGGTCAGAAGAATTCCACCCCGGCCGAGATGTTCATCGACTGAACGAGATACTCTAGGGTTAAGGATAAAGACTCGAGCTTTCAGGGTCCTACTGTGATTTAAGATTATTCTATCATTGTTTTTCCCACAACCTTCAACCAATCACCCTAGAATCACACAAGGAAATTAGCCACTCATCATCATGAAAGCAATAATCAAGTATAAGAGAAGAAAGTGAATCTTTGAGCATGAAAACCTTAAGAGAAGACTTCAATAACTGAATCAATTATCAAACAACAAGCATTCCTTGGATCAAAATCCAACAAGACAATCAACAAGAAGGGAATCTAAGAAAGTCTTACAAAACTCTTCACAAGCTATAAAAGCTATCAACAATCTTCCTTCAATCTTCCTTCAACCTTCAAAAAGGTTCTTCAAATCTCCTAGCTGTAGTGGTGTATACGGGGTGATAGCGGGTGTCGAATTTGTGGAAAATCCGACCCTTTTTATAGGAAAATTCCCTCCCAAAGATAAGATATCTTAGAAAGATCTTTTCCCATAAAAATAGGTAAAATATATGGGCTAAATTATCTTCTTCCTTCCAGGAATCCAGCCTAAAAATATAAGATCCTCTTTCCAAAAATAAAAGATCTCAGCCAAGAATAAAATATATCTTGCCGCGTCCAAGGTGTTCGCCTCGTTCGAGCAGCTCTCCTGGATCACCTCGGTCGAGGTGGTACTGTAGCTGACCGAGGTGAATCACAACTGAATGTGAAATCTCTCAAATCTGGTCCAAAGTGAATCTTCAATCTATTTCCATGATTTCTGGATCCTTCCTTAAGCTCCTGAATGTAGCTCCAATGACTCCTTAGCTCCTTTTGCTCCATTTTGACGAGAAATGTGCCATTTTATCTACGATTACAACGGAACTTGGTGTAGACCTCGATTCCTGCAAAGGTAGATGAAACGATAATATAATCACATAATATACATTCAAACATGCAGATTATTGAAGATAAAACGTCTAAACTAGCCCCAAAATATAGACATTAATTCATGCTATCAAAATACCCCATACTTAGCCCTTGCTTGTCCCCAAGCAAGTTCCGCATATAAAATACAAGATAGAATGGATTATAAGTCAAGGAAATCAATGAAAAAGTCTTTCAAAACATTTTTATGGTGTGCTACAATCATAGATCACTCTAAGAGAATACTTCATGGAATTTAAAATCAAAATATGATTAAAACATTTTATAAATATAAGAAAGTTGTTCATCTTTGCATAAAATCATAGAATGCATAATAAATCATATTTATCGAAATTAGTCATGTATAATCCAGTTTAAACCACTAAGTCAATCAACAAGCTCGAGGTCTCAAGGTCTTTTCAAGAAAGAAGGTCAAGAAACGTGTGAGGGTGGGATGTATATAGGGAATGTGGTGCTAGAATCCGGGAAAAGGATCTTTACTTCCTTTGAACTTCAACATCTTCCACCAATAAGTTTTGCTTATTTACTTTTTTACTTTTTGGGATTCATGGACAGAGGTGCACAATAACCGAAGCTTAGGAAATCAGCAATCATCAATTTCTCGAGATGCCTCAAACCCTTGATGAACATACCATGACCCGTTAGGAATATCGCTCAATCCGACTTTGGCAAGACACAAAAACCCGGCTATGTGAATGGTGCCGAGTTATTCATCATCATGATTGACTTCCCCAAACCTATTTGTTTCTTTCTAACTTTCAGCCAACATCTCAACTTTTCTTTCACTTGCTTTTCACTTGCTTGCTTCCAAATTCCCGGATAGGTAGAGGGAGGCAAATATGTATATGAAGGGCTAAGCATGATCAAGAAGAAGAAGGGAAGAGAATGAATTGCCTTAATCATCCCAGGAAGAAAGTGAGAGAACTCATCATTTGGTGTCAACCTTCAAATTCAACATAATTTGGATAAAAACAAAGTATTAAACATGCCACAAATTTTAAACAAAGCATTTAGCAACTTAAACATATCATAAAACCTTTCAAATATATAAAGATTTCAAAACCAGTCAGCAAACAAAATCATCATTGAGGTCATATCCAGATAAGAAGCACAAAAAATAAATTTGAAATTCTTTCCAGTTAAACTGCCTCGGTCGAGATGTTCTAAGTCAACCGAGGTGAAGTACCTCCTTTGGCCAGAATCACTTCGACCGAGGTCGTGAAAAAAAATTTCAAACTAGTTTTTGACGTTTTTCTCAATCAAATAACCTGTATGCATGCATGTAATATCATATAAGCACATAGAGCATAAATAAGCATAAATAAAACATAAATATCAAATAGAGTCGAGTGATACATCCACAGAAGTCAAATAATACATCCAATACCCCATACTTGGGACACATTGTCCCAATGGGTCAAAATAAGTCTAGTAAATAAAGTACTCACCGGACATAAGCTGAGCTGCATAATACATAAAGAAGAAAATCCTGCAAGCTCTCAATAATCCCGATCCGGTGGTGGAGGTGGTGGCACATACGGGTACTGAGATGGGTCGAAAGGATAGCCCATGACATGCTGAAACTGAATCTCAACCATCACGTACTGGTAGTGTAGTCTCTCCTGCATCTCTCGGATATCCAGGGACATGGCAGCATAGGAATCTATCATCTGATCCGTCAGATCATCGATCCGACGGTGAGCAAGTGGATCCCTCTGCCTGCGTACCCTACGCCTAGCAGGGCGTGCTGGTGCTGGTGCTGCAGCCGGCTCCTCCTCAGTCTCGTCGTCATCTAAATCAATGACCGGCGCACTAGTCCCAGCTGTATCCGTGCCTGTGTCCATAGGAGCACCGCCATCCACATCTTCATCATCACCCTCCTCATCCTCTGCCTCATCCTCCTCAACTGGCCCCTGAGCTGCTGCTGCTGCTGCCTCTCTAGCGTCCTCCATCAGCGGAATCCATGTAGTGTGCCAGTAATGCGGATCATACACGGAGAACTGTGGTGAGCATCTAATGCCCTGAGGCGCAGTCTGCTCCCATGGCAAAGCCACATATGGCATAGTAAGTCCTCGGGGAACCAGTATCCTTCGAGTGATCATCTCCTGAAGTCCGAGCGGCTTGGCAGCCGCCACCATGGTACAAGCACTGAGATCCAGATCCATGTAACTTGCTATATGAGTCACTATACCTCCACAACAAATGTCTCCCTTGGCTTTCGCCTTGATCTTATGCAGATCCTCCGCCAACATCAATCCAAAATCTGGGACTCCTCCAGTCACCATGTAGTATAGACTCAAAAGCTCACCGTGCCTGATCTTTTGGGGCGTCTTAGTACTCGCCAGAAGAGTCTCACTGAAGAGACTGTGAGCTAGTCTAAAAGCTAGATGGAAAATGATCCGCTCCCTGGAATCTCCAGGTCTCCATCTGTCTGCATGCTCAACCACGTGAGCAATCTGTCCCCAGAACTCTCGAGCTACAGCTCGATAGGGAAAGTCAGCAACAGTAGGGGCCGGGAAGCCAAAGATATCCCGCCAGTAGTCTAAGGGAACTATATAGTTCCGGTTCATCAACCGGTACTTGATGGGGCGCTCGGTGGGCAGGTAGGTGACGGAGCTAACAAACTCCAGAGTCGGCTCTAGGTAGGCCGGAGCTCGGATCTTTGTGAACTGCTCTAGGCCCACCATGGAGATTATACGCCTCAAATCATCATCAACATGGAGGCAGTCAAATGCAGAGATGTCCAAAAAACGTGGTGCAACCACTAGACGTGCCGCTATGCGGTCATAATCGACCTGGTGTCGCTCGTGGATCACCGGTCTAGTACAACAGGAGGAAGAAGAAGGAGAAGGAGAAGATCTGTCTCTCAGGACCAACTGTTTTTCAGAACTCATTTTCTGCAAACTGTTAGATCACCTCGGTTGCCCTGACAACTCTGTAGAACACCTCGGCCGAGGCACAGGCCGACTGGACTGAGGCGAAACACTGCTCGATCGATTCCCTCAAAAATCCAGTTCTTTTCCTCCAAAATCACTACCAAAGGTTCCTATGGGGTACTTAATCCTTTTCTCATCAAATGCAGGGGCAACCAAAGCCCAAATCGAAAGGAAACAGCGGAGAAGAGGAGGGTTAGGGTTTTTTCAAATTTTACCCAGATTCAGTCGATTCGGTTCGTTTTTGCTGCAGATTTGCGCTTGCAATGCGATCCTCTGCCCTTTCCTTGCCGTTTGGAAGCGAGAATCGTCGAAAATGAGCGAGAAACGAAGAAACAAGGTGAAATGTGCGCCGCGGTCGACGGGAAGGTAAAGGGAGGAGAGAGAAATCTCAAGCCCCTTTTATACCCTTTTCTGGAACTACTGTCACCTTGGTCGAGATGGTCTCGACTGGACCGAGGTGGTATGGACCGAGGTGGATCTTTAGTAACCCTAGTGGCCTCGGTTGCTCAAGAATCATCTCGGTCGAGGTGCTGTGACAACAACCGAGATGTGTCTCAGTCAAACTCCGTCTTCTCAGATTCTCGAACTTCTGTCCTTCCAGTTTTGCTCCTGGGTTGTATTCATTCCTTAGATGTCACCTGTTGTCTGTCTAGGACGCCAAAAACAAAGCAAAGCAAAGTAAAAGCAAACTATCTAAAGCTAGACTAGAAAAAGGGAAAAGAAAGCAATACCTTGGGTTGCCTCCCAAGAAGCGCTTGATTTAAGGTCGCTAGCTGGACCGTACGGTATCTCTAAACGTGATGGGAGGTATCCTCGCCCCATACTTCACCTTCATCATGGGGTGAGATAAGTAAGTCTATCAAACGTTCCAACAAGTGCAAGTGCTAATCGGGGAATGAATCGTCTATGGGTGGGTCGTCCTTCTCGCGTGAAGAGGAAGGTAGCCGGCTGAGGTAGTCCGCAACAGAATTTTCGGATCCCTTCTTATCGCGGATCTCTAGGTAAAACTCTTGAAGCAGGAGAATCCATCGAATAAGACGTGGCTTGACATCCTTCTTGGCAAGCAAGTAACGAATAGCTGCATGGTCGGTGTAGACAATGACTTTCGCCCCTACTAAGTAAGAACGAAATTTCTCGAAAGCATATACAACCGCCAATAGCTCTTTTTCGGTGGTGGCGTAGTTACGCTGGGCTTCATCTAGCGTCTTTCTAGCGTAGTAAATGGCGGTGGTCCGTCCATCCTTCTTTTGTCCAAGCACCGCTTCTACTGCCACATCACTAGCATCACACATGATCTCAAAGGGCAAGGTCCAATCCGGAGGCTGGATAATGGGAGCGGAGATCAACGTTTCCTTAATCCTGTGAAATGCATCAAGACACTCCTGCGAAAACTCAAAAACAACATCTTTATTCAAGAGGTAGTTAGTGGTTTAGAAATTTTCGAGAAGTCCTTGATGAATCTCCTGTAGAAACCTGCATGCCCAAAAAAACTCCTCACACCTTTAACAGAACAAGGGGGAAGGAGTTTCTCAATGGTCTCGATCTTGGCGCGATCGACCTCAATACCTCGATTAGAAACGAGGTGTCCTAGAACATTGCCTTCATTAACCATAAAGTGACACTTCTCCCAATTCAAAACAAGATTAGTGTCTTCACATCTTTGTAGCACTAGAGAAAGGTTAGATAGGCAATCATCGAAAGAGGAACCATATACTGAAAAATCATCCATAAATACCTTCATGATCTCCTCTATATACTCGGAAAAGATCGCCATCATGCATCGCTGGAAGGTAGCAGGTGCATTGCATAATCCAAATGGCATCCTCCTATAAGCGAATGTCCCCCATGGACAAGTAAAAGTGGTCTTCTCTTAATCATCCGGATGGATAGGAATCTGGAAGAAACCACTATAGTCGTCTAAATAGCAGAAGTGTGAATGATGGGCCAACCGTTCGATCATTTGATCGATGAAGGGAAGTGGAAAATGGTCCTTCCGAGTGGCCACGTTCAGCTTCCTATAGTCGATGCAAACCCTCCAGCCCGTGACGGTCCTAGTTGGGATTAACTCGTTGTTCTTATTTGTCACAACGGTCATCCCTCCTTTCTTCGGAACTACATGTATTGGGCTAACCCACTTGCTGTCCGAGATAGGAAATATGATACCTGCATCCAACAACTTAAGAATTTCTTTCTTCACAGCCTCTTTCATGATCGGATTTAACCGTCTTTGAGGTTCCCGTGAAGTCTTATGATCGTCCTCCATTAGTATTCTATGCATGCAGAAAGAAGGCTTAATGCCAATAAGATCATCAATAGTATAACCCAAAGCCTTTTGATGCTTCCTCAGGACATGCATTAGTTTAGATAATTCAGATTCGGAGAGGGAAGCATTAACAATAACGGGATAAGTAGAATCCGGTCCAAGAAAGACATACCTTAAGTGGCTTGGGAGTTGTTTAAGCTCCACAACTGGGGGTGCTTTCTGAGGGGAATCCTTGCTTCCTCCTTCCACTGGAGTAGATTGAAGAACTGGACTTTTAGAAGTCTCAGTTGACATCATCTCGCTTTTAACCTCGGTCGAGGTCCAGAGGGGTTGACCGAGATGTTCTTCAGTCACCTCGCCTGGTCCAGAAAGTGCCTCGGTCGAGGTACTGCAACTGGAACCGAAACTGGAGATCTTCTTCTCCTGAGTTAGTCTTTCAATTTTAGCTCCAGGATCTTCTTCCAGTGCCTTTAAGCTCCGTATATCTGCATCACAAGAAGCATCTATACCTTCCTCCATTAAGCTAAAGCTAATAACCTTTTCAAGTGGATCTTTAATAAGGAAAGAGCTCACCAATTCTCTTGATTCTTCTTCATCATAGATGTTGAAGATATCACCTCCTAGCTGCTCTCCATTCATTGCCGCAAGCAATACAAACTCCACTTCATCTCCGCCAATGTTGAATCTTAACTTGCCGTTCTTACAATCCACATTGCAACCGGAAGTTGCTAGAAATGGTCTCCCGAGAATGATAGGAACGGGATAATCTGGGTGTATATAAAGCACAACAAAGTCTATAGGTAAATAGAAGTTACATAACTTGTCCGGAACGTCTTCCAAAATGCCCACGGGATGGGTGATGGAGCGATCCGCCATGTACAACCATATCTTCACTGGCTTGGGCTCTCCAAGTCCGATCTTAAAACATAGCTCTAGCGGGATGATGCTCACGATGGCTCCTAGATCACATAAGGCTTCACAAGTGACATACCCAACTTGAATGGGAATGCAAAACGAGCCGGGATCACTTAATTTAGGTGGCATCTTCTCCTTCATGATTTGAATAAGCTCCGAGGATTTAGATGTCATCCTAACTTCACCAAAGTCTTCCAGCTTCCTCTTCCTTGATAGAATCTATTTCAAGAACTTCCCATAGGCGGGCATCCCCGAATTTTGATTGTTTGCCCTCCAATTATTGTTGTTGGATCCTCTATTGTTGTTGTAGTTGTTGTTCCGGGAACCGTTGTTGTTGTTCCGGTACCCGTTATTCCTTGAATTTTGATATCCTTCCTCCTCTTTCTTAGTTTGAGCAACCAAGAGTTCCTTCAATTGCTTCACATCGTTCTTCAAAGAGATGATTTGATTATTTGATGAATCCTCTTGAAAGTTGACTCTTTTGTCTCCACCTTCAGCTCCTTGGTGGGAGTATTTCTCCATGTGCAAAGCTTGTTTCTCTATGAACTCCCAAGCTTCGTCAATCGGCATGTCCATGAATGTGCCGGCGGATAGTAGTTGAAGGTTGAACTGGGTGTTGCCGTCCAGTCCTTTGAAGTATATCTCCAAAAACTCTATCTTTGGGATCCCATGATGTGGGCAATCCAAAATAATGTCTTTAAACCTCGGACTGGCATCCGAGGTGGAAGTATATCGGCCGGGGCAGCAGGTATTGGATTCTGCTTCGGTCGAGGATCTTGAACTGGATCTTGTCTCGGTCGAGGATCTAGGTTCGGTCGAGGTAGATACTGGTCTCGTAAAGCCGCCATATCTGTTTCGATCTCCTCAGTCCTTGTGCGAGTTTCTTCCTTCTCCAGTCTCAGTTCTTCCTTGTTGAGGCGTAGTTGTTCTAACGCCTCCTTCAATTCGGTCTCAAGATCGCGATTGTCTTGGTTGGCCATCTTTGCTTCTTTTAAGCGTCTGTTGTATATCTTGTCTGGTTCGGGATCGTGAGGAACGATTTCCTTCCCAGCGCGGGTTCTTCGCATAAACCTAAGAAAAAGAACCTGCGAAAGTCACTCAAGTAGAGTGGTTTGTAGAAACAGGGGCAAGCGCCCCGAAAGCAAACCGCAACCGGCTTGGTCTAGACCAAGTCCCCGGCAACGGCGCCAAAAACTTGTTCGCTTCAAACGGTGTGTGCAAGCTTTAAATTTATTGTAACACCCCGAATCCGCGGGACTCGGGATGCCACGGGTTGAGACCTCACAATGGGTCCCGACCCTTAGCCTGACAACAATTTCACTGGATCTTACAACAAGACACAAATAAAGGCAAAACCGAAATTCATTTTAATGCAATGATATGAACCCCAAAAGAAAACAACGAAAGACTTCAGCCGAGATACAACGCTAAAGTCAACCGCCATACACGCGACATACATAATACCCTAAACAATACATAAAAACAACCCCCAAAACCCATCCTAAAATGTACGGACCCCGGCTGTCCACTCTTCCGGATCTCTCGGCCGCGCCCCTAACCTGCAAGGCAACTACAACAATATCGGTATAAAACCCTTAGCTAGCATTCAAGGCATTAGAATCATGGTATTGGCACACACACCCATAATGCATCATAAACACACAACATGTTCCAAAACACACAATCCGGTTTATTATCTTTTTATTATTAAGTTATTCCATTACTAATTTTCATTTAGTTGTGGCACGGAAATCACAAGGATCCCGCCCTTGTCCCCTTTCACCAAACAGGTTTGGGCCAGATGCGAATCAGCATCACCTGTTGGACTGGTCGCAAGGCACCTCCCGGCCATCCCCATTTTGGGCCGGACATAGTGGTCACCGCCCGTTATAATACACTTGGGCCAAATATAAACATATAAAGTCGGTGGTCCTATTACCGGTTTAGATGTTATAATATAAGCAATAAACACACACCACCAAACACGCATTGAAACTAATACAGAGAATAGAAGCTAAGTAAGTCCGGAGACTTACCTCGTCTTCACACTCAACTAGTAACACTCTCGCTTCCCTTGGAAAGAAGCTCACAACCTGCTCACAAGAGGATATAGGTCACAACCCACTGACACAAGAAGTCTTAGACTTCTATACAAATGATCTACGCAAGACCATTTGACTCTCAATTCTAGGACCGCATCCTAGAATTCCTACACTCACCTCTCACTCAACGCATGAGGAGATCTACCAACAACCCACTCTCTCAAACACATGCTAGAACTCATAACATCATATACCTCACAAGATCATAAACCACAACCTAAGTAAAGACAATCCAGCTTAGAAGATCCAACATGTTCAACCAACTCGCCTAAGGTCCAAAGCCACTACTTGGCATTCACTCTAAATTATGCTAGATCCATCCTATCATGATACTACCATTAAACATAACTAGATCGAGCATGATCATAAACTCGGAGGAGAGGGTACTCACGTGACGTCAAAAGACGGATGTCGAGCTTGGACTCGTTAGGCCTTTATCGGGGCGCTTTCGGACCTAAAACCAAAGCTACACAAATTTAGCTAATACGCTAAATTTGATCGTAATATATAACGTATAATATTCTAAGGTAAACTCATTTTCAAAACCAAACGCTAAAAACTCGCAATTAAACCCTTGAGTCATAACTCGAAATTAATCCAACGAGGGCATAAAATATAAGGAAAGTCCTGCTTTTAAAACAAGGATTAAAACTCGCAAAACGCTTTCCGGGACGATCTATACAAAATTTATAAACATGGATAAAATCCGAAGTCAACTTTTCCGGCAACAAAGAAACTCACAAAACTCGGCCATATTTCCGAAATAAGCTTTGGGTGAAAATTATAATTTATACTCAAGGGCAAAAGCTGGACATTTTAAGAATATAATGTCAAGACTACAATAATAAAATTTCGCAGGGTAGTCACAGTAAAAACCAAAAGAGAGGGGTCCAAAACTGAATAAATAAGAAAATGGGTACTGCTGCAATTATACACAATTTAATGGATCAAATTAAAATTATACAAAAGGGTCTCCTTCAACCTTGCAAACACGCACAAAAGAAAGGAGGGGGATGAGCTCCTGGCGGCTCGCGCAGGCGGAGGAGGGAAGGTCCGAGGGAGCGGCGGCGGAGGACGGACAGCAGCTTCGGCAGGCGGTGAGGGCTGGGCGGGGCAGTTGGGCTCCGTCGATCGTCCTTGAAGGCGACGCAAGCGACGGGGCGGCAGAGCACTCCCAGGGAACGACGAAGGCCGATTAGGGTTAATGGCTGCCAGGGAGGCGGAAGCCAACTGCAGGGCAGCCACTCTTCTCCTTGTCTACATGTGGAGGCGCGATAGAGGGCCGGCAGATCCAAGCGAAGCTCGAGGGGAAAGGGAAAAGTGGGCTGACGGCTCCCGGCTGCTCATCCCGGCCTGGAGACGGCAGCAGCACGTCCGCGGTGGTGAGTCCGAGCAAAGGAGGAGGTGGCGTGAGGCTACAAAGATAAGGGAAGAAAGTTGGAGGTTGGAGAAGTGAGAATGGAGACTGGAGAGGTTAGCGTGAGAAAGGGAAAAAAGGGGCAGCAGAGGGTACAACGAGGGGTCGGGTATCATCACATACAGCTAGAGACAGGTGGAGTGAAGAAAGGGGAAAAGAGAAAAGAGATAAATAATAATAAATTAATTAATTAACCATTTTATATAATAATGAAATTCGGGATTAAATAAACTCGAGCAAAATAAATCAGAACGAGATTTCCGTATCGTAAAACTTCCCGAACTATTTTGAAAATAATTTACGAAAAAATATATTATCAAGTATATATATTAATACACTCATAAAATTTAAATTTATAACTGAAAATACTCGTAACTATTAAAGTATATCGATAAAAGCCGGAATATATATATATATATATATATATATATATATATATATATATATATATATATATATATATATATATATATATATATATATATATATATATAACGCGTCTAAAATTGGGGCGTTACATTAGATCCTCCTAAAAACAAGTTTCGTCCCGAAACTTTCCACCCGCCGAACTTCTCGGTCCCTTAAGGCCGAGGTAGGAAACTCTCTCTAAGAAGGTTGAAACCTTCTACTCTATTTACACAGACTACTCAAACTACCACCGCAAGATATATCAGGTCATGTAGCACATTCTCGCATAAGGCACAACTACACATAATATCACATATGCACATAACTCAAGCAAGGGAAAAACTAGGTCTAACCCGTCTATTCTATCGATGCTACTAGGTCCGCGTAAATCTCAACTAAAGATACTATCCTACGTCTTCAATTTTGCCTCATTGGTTCCTTGTCCACTACTAGATCTTCATGACTGACAGTATGTCTCGATTCTTGTACGTACTCCCTCGACTGATACCCATGAAACGCCGAGTGAACACCCTCCACTCTTGGTGGTAACTCCCACTTGTAAGTCACTTCTCCAACTCGCGCTAAGACCTCAAAAAGGTCTGATATATCAGAAACTCAACTTCTTTCTCGGGTCTTTCTCAATGCATCATTTCCATTATGTCCTTCTTTGCGTGTCTCTATCAAAGAAGATCGAATCTTCCCATTAATACCTTAGGCTTTGGTTCTTGTCAAACCAAACTTTGATGTTACGTTTCCTAAATTCTTGTTGCAACGCCTAAGTGATGAAGGAAGTACTTTCATCCATACCGCTTCTACTAACGTGAAGTGTACGATATTACCTTTACATCGTTCCTCAATACTCACGCAAGACCTTGTCTTGGGGAATCACTTGTACACTTCAAACCCATCATACCTCAAGGCAATTTCAAAACACTTGCACCAATGAATCTCCTCTCAACTCTCAACGTCTCCATGGTCCATTTTCATCTCACTCAATACTTCATTATCGTCCGGAGTAGGTTAGTTATAGATGGTGTTACTTGGAGAATATCTCCACAAATCTGGTAATGCCTAGTACATCCAAGAAACTTGTAACTTCTTTCACATCCTTCGGGGGTTGTCATCCCTAGACATTTGTCATACAACTTCTCTCTTCTTCGAGAGTAGACCAAAATATCTTATTCGGGACATTGGTAAGCCCATGGGGAATCTCTATAACTCGTAATGACCATGGTTCGTCTAGAATCCGTATTTGCAATATCCCTATCTTGAATTCTTAATTGATGACAATCAGACCTTAAATCAATTTTAGAAGAGACTATCGACCCTTGCAACCGGTCGTGTAGATCATCTATCCGTGGTGAGGGATATTTGTTCTTCATTTTGATCTTGTTCGGTTCCTTGTAATCGATGTACAAACGGAGATAATTGTCTCTCTTTTCGCAAACTGGTGTTCTTCATAACAACTCCAAATCAAGAGTTTAAGATATTTTCCAAAATGATCTTCAAACCGAGAGTTCAAGATAACTTTCGGAGTTATCCATAACATTTCATTAATTCCAATGGACTCTTTTCAATAAGTTCTTGCAAATGCTCCTTCACTTGCTTCCACAACTCATGTCCCTTCACAAGTGCCATTCCATACGGCGCCTTAGATATCGGAATTGAGTCAAGCTTGACCTTAATGGGAAAATCCACATTCTGACGGGTTAGAACCTGTGATATCTCGGTTTTCGTCTTCCCTTCATTCATCCCATAAATAAGACCTGCACAACCTTGTTTTAAAACTTGACAGGTGGTCATGATACTATGGGTCTACCCCGATCTATTGAGGTGACATCCTTTAAACGCGTATTTTGTTTTATCTTTAGCTAAAATGTTTACCGTCCTCTTTCAGAGATCCTTCATCTCTCGAACTCGGGAGACTTACTCGAGTCTTCTGACTCTTGTAGTCTTATTTAAGTATTCCTTTATCTTGATCTCATTCTCCCTCTTTGATGACATGATTGTAAAAATATTCTACGGTTTCTCACTTATTGCCACCATAAGGATCCAAACTACACAACTTAACCTTGCTTGAAAACAATTGACCTTATCATCTTTACTTCTATGGCAACCCATCACGTGGGAACGGTTCTTCGCATTATATATAAGCTTGCACTATTCCTTCGAGTAGGTGTAGAACCTAATCCATTTCCTTATGTAACGTAAATCCGACCGTAGAGGTTCTAACCTAAATCTTTCATATACTTCTCGTACACTTCATGTCGACATCAAACTTCAAAACTTCGGTCTTCTCTTACTGTCGTTGGTCATCTTAAGCATCTCTGGGTATTCCATGAACAATCTTCACAACTGTACCGGTATGTCCCGTGGAAAATGCTAGAAGAAACTCCCCATCAAAAACACTACAATATCAAACTCATTACATCTCCAGGTACTAACATCATAACTCTAAGCTTGCAGCGTTGCCCTAATCTAGGTCCTCCTTTTCACGCCATAGCCACCATGACTCTTCCATGTGAATCTGAAACATCTGACTCATTTTGCTTGCGTAAACATACCATTCATTTATTAGAACAAACATACCATGCGTCCTCTTAATCAAACTTTAAAAGTTTTGATCCGTGTCATTCCCCATATGTCATTCCCATGACCTAAGAAAGTCGCAAAGGATAATTACAATCACTCCTGGGGAGGTCTGATACATTCACTCGCTTTGATCCCATGCAATATTACTTGATTAAGATAATTGTACTTAGTTGACATACATTTTCACTACTTACACCGAACCACCGGAAATCCTCCAAGCTCTTGTTACCGATCCTTCATGCGATTGTCTTGCCTACTCTTCTCATCTACGCTCATCAATAGCCAACCCGCACACGTGCGTTCTTGGTTGTCATCAATTACTCTTCTCATCCAATGTCAATGACTTACCATTCTACTTACCCTCCATGTTACCATTCTCCTGAAGGCTACCCTCTTAGGGCACTCTGTCTTAAACTTCACTTGCTTATTTCACCCTTCACACACTCCGTTAACTCTTTATACGCTCCACGCTTCCTTCTTCTTCTATAAGGTAACTATACCTTCTCGGCCTTGTTGTGTCGCGTAACTCTCGTTCATAGGCTTAACCGTTCTTCATAATATCTTGTAAGTGCATCTTCCCCACATCTCTATGGTTAGTAACTACTCTCTTCTCTTGGTTGGTAACTTGAGTCTTTTAATCAAAACTCCTTGTTTTATCTTTCATCTTCTGAAGATCATCATCCACACACCCTTCCTCCTTAGCGTTGCTCAGTTTCATCTCAATGACGGAAAATGATTGACTCCGCCAGGTAATTCTACTATGTGAACTTTCAACATGTGATCCTCCTCGTAACCCTCGTATTTTTGACTCTTCACTTCTTGGTACCTAGCAAATTTAACTCACGGTATTTAAATTCTTCCCACATGTTTCGTTCACTTTTCTCCTCTACCCTCCAATGCTTAGAAACATCTAAGGAAAGCTTTGCATCTTAATGGAACACCACCTTAACCTTGCTAGAACGTACTCATCTCCTCCTCGATTTACATCTTTAGTTGTCCACGCTTCTTCTCGAAGAACTTAAGTTCGTTCTCTCTTGGTCTCGTCGTCGTTCGATCATGACCTCTTTAGAACCGCTTCGACACTTTTATGTTGCTCCCTTTTTCTTGTATTGCTCCCATCTTGATCCCCTTAATTCGTCTCGAGTTTTCTTTTACTTGGTTGTCCTTTGTTTACAACATCTCTACTCCTCCTCTTCGATGTCCTTTTATAGGAATCCGAGAAACACCATGGTGTTCGTCAACACGAAACGCTCAACTTGATACTTGAGCATACTCATCCACGTATGAATGATATCCTAAGCCAACAACGTCGTCTTAAAGGTGATGATATCTTTCCGCGTCCTAACTATAAGGTCCCATACTATATATTACTATATATATATAAGAGCCCGTATATAAGCATATATATGTCTATGTCCACATAACTACTAATATATCACATCCGGAAATCCAATACAACAATACAAGGTCCAAACATGTATTATAGTCCACATATATTCACTATACATATAAATCAAGTCATCATGCAACTACAATCCACATATATTATACATACCTACATATCTACATATATATACAAATCCAATAAACTAAGCTGCCGAGATCCGCGGAAGAAGTGGTGGTCCGTACATTCTACCCCGACTCATGCATGTGATTTTGAAAACGAAAAGTCAGAACCCGTGTGGGTTCTGTTTATTCCTCATTCGGCCTTTAGAAGATTGCGAGTGCCATTGTTGTCAACCTAGGGCTCTGATACCACTTTTGTAACACCCCGAATCCGCGGGACTCGGGATGCCACGGGTTGGGACCTCACAATGGGTCCCGACCCTTAGCCTGACAACAATTTCACTGGATCTTACAACAAGACACAAATAAAGGCAAAACCGAAATTCATTTTAATGCAATGATATGAACCCCAAAAGAAAACAACGAAAGACTTCAGCCGAGATACAACGCTAAAGTCAACCGCCATACACGCGACATACATAATACCCTAAACAATACATAAAAACAACCCCCAAAACCCATCCTAAAATGTACGGACCCCGGCTGTCCACTCTTCCGGATCTCTCGGCCGCGCCCCTAACCTGCAAGGCAACTACAACAATATCGGTATAAAACCGTTAGCTAGCATTCAAGGCATTAGAATCATGGTATTGGCACACACACCCATAATGCATCATAAACACACAACATGTTCCAAAACACACAATCCGGTTTATTATCTTTTTATTATTAAGTTATCCCATTACTAATTTTCATTTAGTTGTGGCACGGAAATCACAAGGATCCCGCCCTTGTCCCCTTTCACCAAACAGGTTTGGGCCAGATGCGAATCAGCATCACCTGTTGGACTGGTCGCAAGGCACCTCCCGGCCATCCCCATTTTGGGCCGGACATAGTGGTCACCGCCCGTTATAATACACTTGGGCCAAATATAAACATATAAAGTCGGTGGTCCTATTACCGGTTTAGATGTTATAATATAAGCAATAAACACACACCACCAAACACGCATTGAAACTAATACAGAGAATACGAGCTAAGTAAGTCCGGAGACTTACCTCGTCTTCACACTCAACTAGTAACACTCTCGCTTCCCTTGGAAAGAAGCTCACAACCTGCTCACAAGAGGATATAGGTCACAACCCACTCACACAAGAAGTCTTAGACTTCTATACAAATGATCTACGCAAGACCATTTGACTCTCAATTCTAGGACCGCATCCTAGAATTCCTACACTCACCTCTCACTCAACGCATGAGGAGATCTACCAACAACCCACTCTCTCAAACACATGCTAGAACTCATAACATCATATACCTCACAAGATCATAAACCACAACCTAAGTAAAGACAATCCAGCTTAGAAGATCCAACATGTTCAACCAACTCGCCTAAGGTCCAAAGCCACTACTTGGCATTCACTCTAAATTATGCTAGATCCATCCTATCATGATACTACCATTAAACATAACTAGATCGAGCATGATCATAAACTCGGAGGAGAGGGTACTCACGTGACGTCAAAAGACGGATGTCGAGCTTGGACTCGTTAGGCCTTTATCGGGGCGCTTTCGGACCTAAAACCAAAGCTACACAAATTTAGCTAATACGCTAAATTTGATCGTAATATATAAGGTATAATATTCTAAGGTAAACTCATTTTCAAAACCAAACGCTAAAAACTCGCAATTAAACCCTTGAGTCATAACTCGAAATTAATCCAACGAGGGCATAAAATATAAGGAAAGTCCTGCTTTTAAAACAAGGATTAAAACTCGCAAAACGCTTTCCGGGACGATCTATACAAAATTTATAAACATGGATAAAATCCGAAGTCAACTTTTCCGGCAACAAAGAAACTCACAAAACTCGGCCATATTTCCGAAATAAGCTTTGGGTGAAAATTATAATTTATACTCAAGGGCAAAAGCTGGACATTTTAAGAATATAATGTCAAGACTACAATAATAAAATTTCGCAGGGTAGTCACAGTAAAAACCAAAAGAGAGGGGTCCAAAACTGAATAAATAAGAAAATGGGTACTGCTGCAATTATACACAATTTAATGGATCAAATTAAAATTATACAAAAGGGTCTCCTTCAACCTTGCAAACACGCACAAAAGAAAGGAGGGGGATGAGCTCCTGGCGGCTCGCGCAGGCGGAGGAGGGAAGGTCCGAGGGAGCGGCGGCGGAGGACGGACGGCAGCTTCGGCAGGCGGTGAGGGCTGGGCGGGGCAGTTGGGCTCCGTCGATCGTCCTTGAAGGCGACGCAAGCGACGGGGCGGCAGAGCACTCCCAGGGAACGACGAAGGCCGATTAGGGTTGATGGCTGTCAGGGAGGCGGAAGCCAACTGCAGGGCAGCCACTCTTCTCCTTGTCTACATGTGGAGGCGCGATAGAGGGCCGGCAGATCCAAGCGAAGCTCGAGGGGAAAGGGAAAAGTGGGCTGACGGCTCCCGGTTGCTCATCCCGGCCTGGAGACGGCAGCAGCACGTCCGCGGTGGTGAGTCCGAGCAAAGGAGGAGGTGGCGTGAGGCTACAAAGATAAGGGAAGAAAGTTGGAGGTTGGAGAAGTGAGAATGGAGACTGGAGAGGTTAGCGTGAGAAAGGGAAAAAAGGGGCAGCAGAGGGTACAACGAGGGGTCGGGTATCATCACATACAGCTAGAGACAGGTGGAGTGAAGAAAGGGGAAAAGAGAAAAGAGATAAATAATAATAAATTAATTAATTAACCATTTTATATAATAATGAAATTCGGGATTAAATAAACTCGAGCAAAATAAATCAGAACGAGATTTCCGTATCGTAAAACTTCCCGAACTATTTTGAAAATAATTTACGAAAAAATATATTATCAAGTATATATATTAATACACTCATAAAATTTAAATTTATAACTGAAAATACTCGTAACTATTAAAGTATATCGATAAAAGCCGGAATATATATATATATATATATATATATATATATATATATAAAACGCGTCTAAAATTGGGGCGTTACATTTATAACCCTAGATGTAAGCTTAAAACAAGGATGTGAACCCGTAGTGTACGGGCCAATCGTAGTATAAAGCTAGAAATTCCAGGGGTCGATCACAGGGACTTAGTGAAACAAAGCAGGTATAGGTTATCAATGCAACTACTAACCACAAAAGTGATCAAAACAATCAAAGATGATAAAAAGTCAATTAAGGAAATATGCAATTCCAGGGATTAAAGCATTTAGTTGTGGTTCCAACTCAAGATCTCAAGGTAAAGCGGACAAACCTGAGATTTTGCAAAGGGAAGGTGTTACTAAAGTGGAATAGATCACTGGGTAAGTCTCACTACTCACTAATCCCAAACCATAACTCCTATTACCGGGTAAGTCTCAAGGAATTAAGGAAAAGAACTATAACCTCAAACAAACACACTACCTAAGGGAATAGAATCAACCTTTAATACCGGGTAAGTCTCAGGCTAACTCACATAGATGGAATGAAAGCACACTCAAACCCCAATAAAGGATAAACCTTTATTACCTACACTTATGATCATGGGTAAACAAACAAAGGAATTACCGGGTAAGTCTCATCCTAGGCTTGCATTGAACCAGGAAAGGTGTAATAAGAATAGGATTTGGCAAACTCTAACACTTAACTCTCAGTTTCGGATCAGATAGGTCACCTCGGTCAGAAGAATTCCACCCCGGCCGATATGTTCATCGACTGAACAAGATACTCTAGGGTTAAGGATAAAGACTCGAGCTTTCAGGGTCCTACTGTGATTTAAGATTATTCTATCATTGTTTTTTCCACAACCTTCAGCCAATCACCCTAGAATTCACACAAGGAAATTAGCCACTCATCATCATGAAAGCAATAATCAAGTATAAGGGAAGAAAGTGAATAATTGAGCAAGAAAACCTTAAGAGAAAGGCTTCAATAACTGAATCAATTATCAAACAACAAGCGTTACTTGGATCAAAATCCAACAAGACAATCAACAAGAAGGGAATCTAAGAAAGTCTTACAAAACTCTTCACAAGCTATAAAAGCTATCAACAATCTTCCTTCAATCTTCCTTCAACCTTCAAAAAGGTTCTTCAAATCTCCCAGCTGTAGTGGTGTATGCGGGGTGATAGCGGGTGTCGAATTTGTGGAAAATCCGACCCTTTTTATAGGAAAATTCCCTCCCAAAGATAAGATATCTTAGAAAGATCTTTTCCCATAAAAATAGGTAAAATATATTGGCTAAATTATCTTCTTCCTTCCAGGAATCCAGCCTAAAAATATAAGATCCTCTTTCCAAAAATAAAAGATCTCAGCAAGAATAAAATATATCTTGCCGCGTCCAAGGTGTTCGCCTCGGTCGAGCAGCTCTCTTGGATCACCTCGGTCGAGGTGGTACTGTAGCTGACCGAGGTGAATCACAACTGAATGTGAAATCTCTCAAATCTGGTCCAAAGTAAATCTTCAATCCATTTCCATGATTCCTGGATCCTTCCTTAAGCTCCTGAATGTAGCTCCAATGACTCCTTAGCTCCTTTTGCTCTATTTTGACGCGAAACGTGCCATTTTACCTACGATTACAACGGAACTTGGTGTAGACCTCGATTCCAGCAAAGGTAGATGAAACGACAATATAATCACATAATATACATTCAAACATGCAGATTATTGAAGATAAAACGTCTAAACTAGCCCCAAAAAATAGACAATAATTCATGCTATCACTACGTTAATATCCCGCTAAGCCAAGGAGGCTACACACTTCCTTGACATTCTTCGGATTCCTCCATGCTGCTACTAACTCGATCTTTTCCGGATCAAAGTTGATCCCCTCGGCGGAAACTATGTGACCTAAGTAGGCCACTTTAGACATCCAAAACTCGCACCTAGAGATCTTGGCGTACAACTCTATATCTTGCAAAACTCGCAACACTGTCCTCAAATTCCCTACGTGTTCCTCTCTGCTCTGAGAGTACACCAGGATGTCATCTATGAAGACCACCACAAACTGATTCATGAAGTCGATGAAGATGCCATTCATCAAATCCATAAAGATGGAGGGCACATTCATGAGCCCGAATGGCATCAGTACAAATTCATAGTTGCCATACCAAGTCCGAAATGCCGTCTTGGGCACGCCTTGGTCTCTCACCCTCAATTAGTGGTATCCAGACCTCATGTCTATCCGGGAGAACACAGTAGCTCCCTACAACTGATGGTCACCTTGTTCAACTCTTGGTAATCGATGTATAACCTCATCGATACGTCCTTCTTCCGCACAAAAGTACCGGCGTACCCTATGGGGAACTGATAGGGTGTATGAAGCACTTCTCTGCTAACTCCTCGAGTTGCCTCTTTAGCTCTAGCAACTTGATAGGTGTCATACGATATGGTGCCTTCGAGATCGGTCTCGTCCCGGGCTTTAACTTGATACCAAAATCCATGCTCCTCTGTGGCGGTAAGCTGGATGGCTTGTCAAAAATGTCGACAAACTCCCACACGAAATGAATATCCTCCAATGTTGGACTCTCACCTTCCTTCATGGCGTAACACTAGAAGGCCTCGCATCCCTATCCAATCAGTCTCGTAGTTCGAACTGCACTTATGACAGTACCGGTCTTTCCAAGGCCCCAACCTCGGAATATCTCTATTTGACGTGTCTCGGTAGTGACCGTCACGTTCTGCCTACCAATGTGTAAAACCGCACCTTGACGGTTCATCCAATCCATCCTTAAAATGACTTCTTCATGTACTAAGTACATGACAAAGAAGTCTACAAGCCAATCACGATTTCCCAAACGTATGTAACAATCGTGTATCTCACGGGTACCCCTAGCCCTACCTCCATCGGGTAACCCTATAATAAAGGGTATCCCATCTAACGTATCTAAGGTCAAATGCTCAACGCATGCATAAGGAATAAATGAGTGTGTAGCACCCGTATCAATAAGTACTCTAACAGGTAAACCATTAATCTGAATATTACCTGTAGTAGTTGGCGCTGCCGGATCCTCGGCGCTCCTCAAATCGTAAACTCGAGCTTGTGCTCCTCTCGTATCAGTGGTAACAACACTGCCTCTACCTCTACTCGGTCCTGGCGAGGGACCTTGAGTCCAATACTGAGGCAATCTCTGCTCACCTCTTGTTGAACTAGTGGGGAAAAAACCCCGCTGAGAAGAAGCCTTGCTTTGTCAGCAAAAGATCGGCGACCGTGCTTGCCACAAGTGAAGCAAGTCACCCATGCCCTCGGACTCTTAGGTCGTAAGTTTTCGGCATCTCCACAATTAAAACACAGTCGTCCCCTCTCTGCAACCCGTGCAGACCATGGGTAACTCGTCCACCTCTGTGTCTGGCTCCTCCCGAAACCTGATGCTTCAGCACCAACACTAGTCTGCTTTGTCCTCGGTCTCCTCTCTAGCCTTCCTAACGAATCATAATTCCTTGACTCTAATACTCATGTCAAGACAATTGGCACTTGTGTCTTTCCCTATGATACCTCAAATGATCTCACAGGCGCCGGTGGATCTAGAGCATGCTCACTTGCCCTGGCTACCTCCTCCACCTGGAGGATGTACTCTCGGAACTCAGGTCCCCTCAACAAAACATAATCACCCTCGTCTGGATGTACTTCCTGGGCTCTTGGCCTAGCTGCCGTCCATTTCTCAGTTTCGGAAACTATGCCCTCAACAATCTCCTCAACTTTATCTTCCACCTTTGGCGGATCAGCAATGGGGTCTCTACCCCGACCTCTCACTACTGGAGGTATCTTAGCTCGTCCACGACATAGGACTACAAGAGGAAGAGGTGGTCTACGTACCTCTACCACTTCCTACAACAAATGTTGCTCTAGTTTGAGCCATATGCGATATAAGCATATCTAGCGTATAAGGCCAAGCTAGACTACACACACGCACACACACACACACACACACATATATATATATATATATATATATATATATATATATAATAATCAAATCCAAAGTAATAACTATAATCCAACATACAAACTAGGTTGTAGAGATCCGCGGAAGGAGTGATGGGTTTTCGTACATTCTATCACAAACCGATTGTGTACCAAGTTTAAAACATAATCACTCTCGGAACTCATGTCCCCTCAACAAAACATAATTACTCTCGTCTGGTTGTACCACCTAAGCTCACGGCCTAGATGTCGTCCCGTTCCTGGTTTCGTTGACTATGCCCTCAACAATCTTCTCAACCCTATCTTCCGCCTCAGACGGATCAACAATGAGGTCTGACCTCTCACTACTGGAGGTCTCCTAGCTCATCCACGACCTATGACTAGAAGAGGAAGAGGTGGTCTACCTCTACCTTGTCCTACATCAGATGTTGCTCTAGTTTGAGCCATCTGCGATATAAGCATATGTAGCGTATAAGGCCAAGCTAGACTACACACACACACACATATATAATAATCAAACCCAAATTTCTAACTATAATCCAACATACAAACTAGGTTGTAGAGATCCGCGGAAGGAGTGATGGTTTTCCGTACATTCTATCCCAAATGGATTGTGTACCATCACTAGTACAAAAATGCACATTTAACACGATTCCGTGTGCATTATTTAACACGATTATGAACCGTGGTAAAACTGCATGTGGTAAACGTGTTTAACATAGTTGAGCCCGAACCGTGATAAACGTGTTTACCACGGTTTATGTTTCAACCGTGTTAAACGTGTTTACCACGGTTTGCGTCCAACCGTGTTAAACACGTTTACCACAGACAGTTTTACCACGGTTCATGCCAAACTGTGTTAAACGTTTTTACTACAGTACGCACCAAACCGTGTTAAATGGTTGAGCTAGAACCGTGGTAAACACGTTTAACACATGCAGTTTTACCACGGTTCCCTCCCAATCGTGTTAAAAGTGTCGTGTTAAAAGTGTTTACCAGTTCTCTTCGAACCGTGTTAATCGTGTTTACCACGGTTCTCTTTGTTTAACACGGTGCCATTGAATCGTGGTAATAATATTGAACCGTAGTAAATTAGTAGTGCATGTTAAATGTGAATTTGACCGTAATAAATGTTTTTATCACGGTTTCATCTACAACCGAAATTGTTTTTAATATCTTTTTGAGTATGCAATATTTACTATGTTGCGCATATATACCGTACCCATGTAGTAATCCAATACAATGAACAAGCTATTCTGACCGGCTAACCGACAAATAATACTCAAAGACAATCATCAACAACAACATGATGATCGATCAATCAAATATAACCATGTCAATTTAAAATAATAATCATTTCGATCATCTCAAAATACTAATCACTGAAAAACCATACGTATTTCATAAGATACCTAGTTACTCCAATATCCTTTCTTTCAACTTAATGAAACCAATGCAACTAGTGTACACGTATGAATTGTTGCACATAACTAACTCACTGATCTCGAACTTGATCGATTTGCTTTTGTGAATACAACACCGACTTAGTTGACTCCGAAAACCACTACCAATTAAGGGGAAATGATTTAGTGAGAAAACATGTCATATATACATGACAACACAAGAAAAGTGAATACAGCTGATGCAAACCATAAGAATAGTGAACTTCACTAATAATAAATCGATTTTGACAAGTTGATAATTGTAAATATTTAGAGAAGTAATTACAATTATACACATACCTTCTCAGGAACTTGATCTTGTCCTCCTGTGATAATCTCTTGAATAAATCGAAGGACATAATAACCACAATTTGCATTATTTTTTTGGTGAGGGCACTACAAAATAATCAACATTAATGAATTTAGAGAAAAATCATCACAAAGTTTTTTATAAGCTAATAAATTGAAGAATGAACCAACACATTTCATAATAAACTTTTGCTAACAAAGTTAACTAAAACTAACCTTTATTTCAATCCATTTTATCGCCTTGCTAGGCTTATTGAGAGATTTGTTAGCAATCCACACCTTCATACCCCTATTTACACAAAATTACATTACTACAAGGTAGAATGCTATTGGCTTCTTAGATATATTTATAACATGTTTCATACTTACGTTTCAATTATATGCTTGATGTCGACTCTCAATTTGTCTCCCATTAGATTGAGCCAAAAGACAACATTCTTAAATGGATTTACAACACACATCATCCAATGTCCCCTAGACAATATTCATATAATTAAATTTCTCAAATAAACCACATCTAACAAAATAATTGTAATCTAATTACCTTCATGTTTACTTGCCAAGGATCGAGTTTAGGCAGACTGACAACTCTGTAAAGCCCAAGACTCAACATCAGAGGCACTTATCATATCGAAGTCTGAAAAACAACCCGCCTTCTACATTACCACAACTTTTGCACAAGGAACAAGCTTTGGTTCCGACCTTGAAATGTTAAAATCAAATGACCAACCTACTAGCTTACTTTTATTTTGGTCAAAATTTCAAGACATGGCCATGAGTTTTGGTAACTCTGAGTTTGTCCACTAGAAGCAAATATCAAAAACACAATCACACATAATGAAACTGTTCGCTCCAAATGGTGTGTGCAAGCTATAAACTTATATCCTAAGAAATATGCTTAAAACAAGGATGCGAACCCGCAGTGTACGGATCAATTATAGTAAAAAGCAAGAATTCCGGGGTGTCGATCTCAGGGACTTAGGTGAAACAAAGCAAGTATAGGTCGTCAATGTAACTAATAACCACAAAAGCGATTTAAGCAATCAAAAGATGATAATAAGGTCAATTAAAGGAAATATGCAAATTCTAGGGATTAAAGCATCTAGTTGTGGTTCCAACTCAAGATCTCAAGATAAGCGGACAAAGCTGAGATTTTGCAAAGATAAGGTGATTCTAAAGTGGAATAGATCACCGGGTAAGTCTCACTACTCACAATCCCAAACCAAAGCTCCTATTACCGGATAAGTATCAAGGTACTAAGGAAAGGAATTATAATCTCAAACCAACACACCAACTAAGGGAATAGAATCAACCTTTACCGGGTAAGTCTCAAGTTAACTCACAACGATGGGATGAAGGCACACTCAAACCCCAATAAAGGATAAACCTTTATTACCTATACTTATGATCATGGGTAAACAAACAAAGGAATCACCAGGTAAGTCTCATCCTAGGCTTACATTGAACCAGGAAAGGTGTAATAAGAATAGAATTTGGCAAACTCTAACACTTAACTCTCAGTTTCGGGTCAAAAAAGGTCACCTCGGTCAGTGAAGTTCCACCCCGGCCGAGATGTTGGTTGACTGAACGAGATGTTCTAGGGTTAAGGTTAAAGACTCGAGCTTTCACGGTCCTACTAGGATTAAGATCATTCTATCGTTGTCTTTCCCACAACTTTCAGCCAATCACCCTAGAATTGCACAAGGAAATTAGCCACTCATCATCATGAAAGCAATAATCAAATATATGAGAAGGGAATGAATATTTGAACACGAAAACCTTAAGAACAAGACTTCAATAACTGAATCAAATATCAAATAAATCAGCGTTCCTTGGATCATAAATCACACAAGACAATAAACCAAAGGGAATCTAAGAAATTCTTACAAATCCCCTCAAAAGCTATCACAAAGCTATGAACTTTCCTTCCTTCAATCTTCAAACTTTCTTCCTTCGAACTTCCAGAAAATCCCTTACTACAGTGGGGAGAATATTGTTGATCAAAAGATGATTGATATGTGAAAAATCCAACTGTTTATAAAGGAGAATTATCTTCCAAAGATAATAATATCTTAAAAAGATAATTTCCTATAAAATATATCTTATCTCTAAAATAGATCTCCTAAAATATATGATATTTCTTCCAAAAATCCAGCCCAAAAATATAAGATATCTTCCTTCCAAAAATAAAAGACCTCAGCCAAATAAAATATATCTCGCCGCGCCAAATAAAATATATCTTCCAAAGACCTCACCTTCTTCTGCTACGTGGAGGCAATCGAATGCAGCTACATCCAAGAAACGCGGCGCAATCACAGGGCGCGCGCATATGTGGTCAAAGTCTACCTGGTGATGATCGTGAATCACCGGAATGGAAGGTCTAGAAGCAGAAGAAGGTGAGGAACCACTGGGAGCATCCCTCAGAACAAGCTGACGATCAGAATGGGAAGTCATGGTTCTGCTGACAAGGCACCTCGGTTGCTCTGACAACCTCAAGAATCACCTCGGTTGTTCAAGAATCATCTCGGTCGAGGCGCTGTGACAACAACCGAGATGTGTCTCAGTCAAACTCTGTCTTCTTGAATTCTCGAACTTTTGTCCTTCCAGTGTTGCTCCTAAGTTGTAATCCTTCCTTAGAAAGTACCAGGTTTCTGTCTAGGACGCCAAAAACAAAACAAAGCAAAGCAAAAGCAAACTATCTAAAGCTAGACTAGAAAAAGGGAAAAAGAAAGCAATACCTTGGGTTGCCTCCCAAGAAGCGCTTGATTTAAGGTCGCTAGCTGGACCGTACGACATCCCTAAACAAGGTATATTGGTGCAATCTCCTCAACTTGGACATCCGGTTGGTATTTCTTAA
Source organism: Fagopyrum homotropicum (assembly GCA_033239125.1). Lineage (NCBI taxonomy): Eukaryota > Viridiplantae > Streptophyta > Magnoliopsida > Caryophyllales > Polygonaceae > Fagopyrum > Fagopyrum homotropicum. The sequence goes on along the minus strand of BSWB01000001.1, from coordinate 133,939,559 downwards.
GTCTATGATCATTGACCTTGAAGCTTCCACTTGTTTCTCCCCAGATCTCAACTGCATCATAAGGGAAAACATGTTTCACAACGTAAGGTCCTGTCCATCTAGATTTCAACTTACCTGGAAAGAGGCGAAGGCGGGAGTTGAAGAGTAGAACTAAATCTCCTTCTTTGAACTCCTTAGGATGATACGCTTGTCATGCCATTTCTTTGTCCTTTCCTTGTAGATCTTGGCATTTTCATAAGCATTCAAATGCAGCTCTTCCAACTCATTGATGTCCAATAGCCTCTTCTCACCGGCTTCCTTGATATCGAAATTCAACCATTTAATTGCCCAATACGCCTTGTGTTCTAACTCAACGGGCAGATGACAAGACTTCTCATATACCAAATTATAAGGGGTGGTACCAATGGGAGTCTTGAATGCGGTCCTGTAAGCCAAAGAGCGTCGTCCAACTTCGTGGACCAGTCCTTCCTCGTCCTAGAGAGACGGTCTTTTCCAAGATTGCCTTGATTTCTCTATTTGTGATCTCGACCTGTCCACTAGTTTGAGGGTAATATGGAGTTGCTACCTTGTGGGTTACCCCATACTTTGATAGAAGTGCTTTAAACTTCCGGTTGATGAAATATGTCCCTCCATCGCTGATAATGATGCGTTGTGTCCCAAAACGTGGAAAGATAGTCCGATTGAAGAACTTCACAACCACCATGGCGTCATTAGTGGGGGAGGCAATGTCTTCCACCCATCTAGAGGCGTAGTCAACAACTAGGAGAATGTAGAGGTTTCCTCCGGATGATGAGAAATGTCCCATGAAATCAACTCCCCATACATCAAAAATCTCAACCTCCTGGATATTATTGAGTGGCATCTCGTTCCTTCTAGATAAGTTCCCTGTTCTTTGGCATGCATCACAAGAAACAACAAACGTTTGCACATCCTTAAATATTGTAGGCCAAAAGAAACCGGAACGTAATACCTTAGCGCATGTTTTGTGAGCGCTAACATGTCCTCCACAAGGAAGCGAGTGGCAATGCCGTATGACACTAGTAACTTCATCTTCCGGTATGCATCTTCGAAGCATCCCATCCGGACCTCTCTTAAACAGTAGAGGTTCATCCCAGTAGTAGTGGCGTACATCTTTATAGAATTTCTTCCTTTGAACGTACGTTAATGCGGGCGGTATTTCCTGGCAAACAAGATAATTTACAATGTCAGCATACCAAGGTTCTTTATTATCAGAAGTTTGGTGGAGCCAGTGCTCCACTAACTGTGAATGAGTTTCAAAAAAGGGAGTAAGAAGTTTGTTATTCTCAATTGAAGGCATCTCGCTTGTTGTCTCGGTCGGTGCCCGAGGTGGGTGACCGAGATGTTCTTCATATAAGAACACCTCGCTTGGTCCAGAAAGTGTCTCGGTTGAGGTACTGGAACAGGGACCGAAACTGGAGATTCTCTTCTCTTGGATTAGTTTTTCAACCTTAGCTCCTGGATCTTCTTCCAGTGCCTTTAAGCTCCGTATATCTGCATCACAAGAAGCATCTATACCATCCTCCATTAAGCTAAAACTAATAACTCTTTCAAGAGGGTCATTAATAAGGATAGAGTTCACCAATTCTCTTGATTCTTCTTCATCATAGATGTTGAAGATATCATCCTCCAGCGGCTCTCCTTTCATTGCAGCAAGCAACGCAAAGTCCACTTGATCTCCGCCAATGTTGAATTTCAACATGGCGTTCTTACAATCCACATTGCAACCCGAAGTTGCTAGAAATGGTCTCCGGAGAATGATAGGAACGGGATAATCTGCGGGTATATCAAGCACAACAAAGTCTATAGGGAAGTAGAAGTTACCTAACTTAACCGGAACATCTTCCAAAATGCCCACGGGATGGGTAATGGAGTGGTCCACCATGTATAACCTTATCTTTACCGGCTTGGGCTCTCCAAGTCCGATTTTCACACATAGCTCCAGCGGGATGATGCTCACGCTGACTCCTAGATCACATAACGCCTCACAAGTCACATCCCCAACTTGAATGGGAATTCAAAATGAACCGGGATCTCTCCAATTGGGTAGCATCTTCTCCTTCATGATTTCAATAAGCTTTGAGGATTTAGATGTCATCCTTACTTAACCAAAATCTTCCAGTTTCCTCTTCCTTGATAGAATCTCTTTTAAGAACTTCCCATAGGCGGGCATCCCTAGAATAGCACCAAGGAAAGGGATGTTAATATGTAGTTTATTCATCAAGTCAAGGAACTTACCAAAGTGTTTGTCTAGATGTGCTCTAGCCCTTGACTGGGGGAATGAAAGTGGTGGTTTATATGCAGGAGGTGGGACATAAACTTCAGTTTTGTCCGTCGCTTTCTAGGACTCCACCTCGGGTGGCACCTCGACCGAAGTGTTCCTCGTCTGTACCTGGACCGAGGTGTTCTTCGTCTGCACTGGCATCGACCGAGGCACCGGATCTGCAGTTTTTAGTCCACTTCTCGTCGTTATTGCTATAATTTGTCCTTTAGGGTTGCTCTGTCCTTGCTGGGAGCTTTCCTTGATCTCTTGGCCCTTCATTCGCCTTATTAAAGAATTGTTACTCTAAGGCTTTTTGTGCCTTCGAAAATGAAGTCATGGACGTCTCCATAGCGTTGAGCTTGATCAAGATGGCCTCCAGTACTGCATCTTTCTTCTCTGGCTGGGACGAACTTGATCCAGGCTCCTGGCTCTTCAATGGAGTAGAAGGAGAAGAAGAGGGATTAAAAGAATTATTAGAATTGGAATTAGAGTAAGGGTTACCCGAATTTTGATTGTTAGATCTCTAATTGTTGCTGTTGGAGCCTCTATTGTTGTTGTAGTTGTTGTTCCGGGAACCATGATTTTTGTTCCTTTAGCCTTGATATCCTCCCTCTTCCTTCTTGGTGTGAGCAACCAAAAGGTCCTTCAATTGCTTCTCATCATTCTTGAGGGAGATAAGTTGATTGTCATTTGATGGAGCTTCTTGGAAATTAACCCTCTTAACTCCATTTTCAGCTCCTTGGTGGGAGTATTTCTCCATGTGCAAAGCTTGTTTCTCAATGAACTCCTAAGCTTCATCAATCGGCATGTCCATGAATATGCCGGCGGATAGTAGTTGAAGATTGAATTGGGTAGCTCCATCCAATCCCTTGAAGTATATCTCCAACAACTCTATCTTTGGAATCCCATGATGTGGGCAATCCAAGAGAACGTCTTTAAATCTCTCCCATGACTTGGACAAATTTTCCTTGTCCTTCATGATGAATGCATTGATCTTCCCTCTCATTTCAGTGGTTTTGGAGGGGGAAAGAATTTTTTTAAGAACTCCGTTGTCATCTCCTCCCAAGTGTTGATCTTTTCGGGAGGTAGAGACTGATACCAAGTAAGCGCCCTGTCCTTCAAAGAAAAGTATAAAGGCCTTAGCTTGTAATTATTATTTTCCAGCCTTGAAGGTCTCAAGGTCTCCATCAAAATCTCATAGTTTTGCAAATGTTGATGCGGAGACTCCCTCTCTAAACCTCCAAACTGGCATTGGAGGATCATGGATAGAACTTGCGGTCGAATTTCGTAATCATGCTCCGCTAGATCACCTAGGTTGACTCCTGGACGCCTCACTTGTTGGTTTGGGTCCATCCTCTGTCCTAGGGTTTGTGGAATTCCTGCAAAAAGAACATCTCGGACAGGCATCCGAGGTGGATGTATCTCGGCCGCGGAAACTGGAGCGGGGTCCTGCCTCGGTCGATGCAGAATCTGGGCTCGTAGATCAGCCATATCTGCTTCAATCTCTACAGTTCTGGTGCGAGTTAGATCCCTCTCACGCTACAATTCTTCCCTATTGAGGCGCAGTTGTTCCATCGTCTCCTTCAATTCGGCCTCAAGATCGCGATTGTCTTGATTGGCCAGTTTCGCTTCTTTCAAGCGTCTTTTGTATGTCTTTTCTGGTTCGGGATCGTAAGGAACGATTTCCTTCCCAGCACGGGTTCTTCGCATAAACCTAAGAAAAATAACTTGTGAAAGTCACTCAAGTAGAGTGGTTAGTAGCAACAGGGGCAATTGCCCCGAAAGACAACCGCAACCGGCTCGGTCTAGACCAAGTCCCCGGCAACGGCGCCAAAAACTTTTTCGCTCCAAATGGTGTGTGCAAGCTTTAAATTTATATCCCAAGAAATATGTTTAAAACAAGGATGCGAACCCGCAGTGTACGGATAAATTACAGTAAAAAGCAAGAATTCCAAAGTGTCGATCTCAGGGACTTAGGTGAAACAAAGCAAGTATAGGTCGTCAATGCAACTAATAACCACAAAAGTGATTAAAGCAATCAAAAGATGATAATAAGGTCAATTAAAGGAAATATAAAAATTCTAGGGATTAAAGCATCTAGTTGTAGTTCCAACTCAAGATGGGATGAACCTTTATTACCGGGTAAGTCTAAGGTCAATTAAAGGAAATATGGAAATTCTAGGGATTAAATTCTAGGAAATATGGAAATTCTAAGTCTCAGGTTAACTCACAAAGATGGGATGAAGGCACACTCCAACGCCAATAAAGGATAAACCTTTATTACCTACACTTATGATCATGGGTAAACAAACAAAGGAATCACCGGGTAAGTCTCATCATAGGCTTGCATTCAACCAGGAAAGGTGTAATAAGAATAGAATTTGGCAAACTCTAACACTTAACTCTCAGTTTCGGGTCAAAAAAGGCCACCTCAGTCAATCAAGTTCCACCCCGGCCGAGATGTTCGTCGACTGAAAGAGATGTTCTAGGGTTAAGGTTAATGACTCGAGCTTTCAAGGTCCTACAAGGATTAAGATCATTCTATCATTGTCTTTCCCACAACTTTCAGCCAATCACCCTATAATTGCACAAGGAAATTAGCCACTCATCATCATGAAAGCAATAATCAAATATATGAGAAGGGAATGAATATTTGAACACGAAAACCTTAAGAACAAGGCTTCAATAACTGAATCAAATATCAAATAAATCAGCGTTCCTTGGATCACAAATCACACAAGACAATAAACCAAAGGGAATCTAAGAAATTCTTACAAATCCCCTCAAAAGCTATCACAAAGCTATGAGCTTTCCTTCCTTCAATCTTCAAACTTTCTTCCTTCGAACTTCCAGAAAATCCCTTACTACAGTGGGAGAGAATATTGTTGATCAAAAGATGATTGAATTGTGAAAAATTCAACCCTTTATATAGGAGAATTATCTTCCAAAGATAATAATATCTTAAAAAGATAATTTCCTATAATATATATCTTATCTCTAAAGTAGATCTCCTAAAATATATGATCTTTCTTCCAGAAATCCAGCCCAAAAATATAAGATATCTTCCTTCTAAAAATAAAAGATCTTAGCCAAATAAATATATATCTCGCCGCGCCAGGGTGTTCGCCTCGGTTGGGACGCTCCTCAAGATCACCTCGGTCGAGGTGACATTGTAGTTGACCGAGGTGAATCTCAGCTGAATGTGAAATCTCTCAAATCTAGTCCAAAGTAAATCTTCTTTATTAATTTTATGCTTCCTGAGTTCTCTTTAAGCTCTAGGATGTAGCTCCTATGACTCCTTTGCTCCTTAGCTCCATTTCGATCCAAAACGTGCCATTTTACCTACGATTACAACGAAACTTGGTGTAGACCTCGATTCCCGTAAAGGTAGATGAAATGACAATATAATCACATAATATACATTCAAACATGCAGATTATTGAAGATAAAACGTCTAAAAAAGTCCCAAAATATAGACTATAATACATGCTATCGGAAACCAAGAACAGCAACAGGGACACGGTAAGGAAATCATAGATTATAAATGCTAGATTTCAAAGAAATAGGCTTTCTAGACAACAACAAAGAGCGCCACAATTATCATGATATTGTTGCAATGTCTAACTGAAATCCCAATCCCATTACAAAAATAGTCCTTGCACACACAATGATAATAAAATATAAAGTTCGGCGAGGAATTCAAGTTCTGAATCTCCCGGCTTCAAGAATTTAGTAGATTAAAGCTCAAATGTCGAGGGTTTGTATTTTTTTGGGAAGAATAACACTAAACCTCCCAAGTAAGTGATAGGTGATGGAATCACTATCATTAAGGTTAGTTTTTAGAGTCTTTTCATTGTATTAGAGTCGGTTTGTGCTACTAACTTCTTAATCCAAAAGAAGAAGTCTAAAAGAAGCATAAAAGGAAGTTAGAAGTACTTGGGGGTTGAAGACCATTCACGAAGACAAGCTTCTGGTGCCACACCGCCCCTGCGGGTGACAGTACTGCACTCCGGAACGCAGCCTTTGCCTTCGCCAATGGCCGGAACAAAAACTGTCACCGCCCCTGCGCCACCCCTGGACGCCCCTGTGGTGACTTACTTTGAAGAAGCGAAGCCGGTGCCCCTGCGCCTCTGCCTGCGGACCAACCTGTGGAGCTCTGAAGCCGAAGAGCTAGTGTCACCGCCCTTACAGTGACATTAGGCCGCCCCTGCGGTTCGACATCAGAAGCGACAGAAAGATGAAGAGTCGGACGTTTGAAGAACATTGAAGATCCGCCCCTGCGGAATTGCCAGGCCGCACCTACGGCCATGAAGAACACCAAGCTTTTTGGCCTAAACCGCCCCTACGGCCCTGAAGCCCGCCCCTGCGGTTTAGCGTCAAAGACTTTACTCTAGCTGTTTGCACCACCTTTATGGCATTAAAGGTTGCTGTTTAGGCCGGCCATTTACTTCCATTTAGTGTCAATTCTAGTATAAATAGGACCATGGCTGATTGCTAGAATCATCCACCCAAATTCCCATTATTCTCTCTTTTTCCTTACTTCCCTAGTGTAATGTGTTTCTAATCTCCTTGCTACAAGGGGTTGGTTTTGAAGCTGCATTACTGCTTTGGTTGTAAGTTTTTGTTAATATAAATATTATTCAGCCATATGTTTTATATTCCTTGTGCTTTAACTATCAATTGCATGTTTCTTACCACTTAGCTTGATCACCTTAGTGTCTAATTGCATGCAAAGAACTAGGATTAATTGATTCCGGGTTCGGGTCTTTAATCTAGTAGAAAACCTTTAGGTAAAAGCTGGTTGTGATTACTTAAAGGAAAAGGAATATAAATATAAAGAGAAGTATAATGGTTTTACTCTTCTCTTTATATCTCTTTGTCTTTGTTTGAAAGCTAGCTTGTGACTTGTTCTTGTAGGTTTACGGAACATTAACTTGTTAAGTTGGGTTGATGCCGGTTGGCTCAACACATATATATGATTAAGAAGAGAACATTGCTGAAATATTTATAAAGAGAACCAACCAAAGTAGCATTGCATGCTAAGAATCAACCTAGTGTAGTCATTTTCTCATCGATTCATTTACATCTTTACTTGTTTCTTATGCTTTTGTCTTGCTACATTTCAATCCAAACCCCCCTCCCCCCCCCCCCACCTTATTTGGTTACAATATCAATAATTGAATTTAATCGAAATCTCAACTTAACTCTCTTGGGTTCGACCCTTGCTTGCGCTATACATAAACTTGTTAGTGTAACGTTAGGACTTCTACTTGACCTAAGCTAAAATACAACGACCTAGGATTTTAGTTCTCGTCAAATTTGGCGCCGTTGTCGGGGAGTTTAGTCGTGTTTTTATATTCTTTTGATTATTGGTTATTGGTTTGGGCCATTTTTATGGTTCAAACCCGTGCTACTAACTCCGGATTTGTTCCTTTTGATCCAGAAATTAAGAGAACGCACATTCGGCAACGTAGACAACAAAGACTCCGTGAAGAGATTGCTGACCGAACCCTTCGCAAACTCACACATCCGGACTTGACTCAACATCCTCTTACGGTTACTATACCGGCAATAGGGGAAGGTGTCAACTTCGAGCTCAAGCCAGGGCTGATCCACTTGCTCCCATCATTCCATGGGTTAACTGGTGAAGATCCCATCAAGCATCTAGGAAAGTTTCATACCGTGTGTATGAGCATGAAGCCAGCCAACATTACCGAAGAGCAAATCAAGATGAGGGCATTCGGTTTCACGCTCAAGGATGGGGCGGATGATTGGTACTACCATCTTCCGTCCGGTAGCATCGACACATGGGAGAACCTCCATAAGGCATTTTTGGAGAAGTACTTTCCAGCCAAGAAGGCCAATAGCTTGAAGAAAGCTATAAGCAACTTCGAGCAAGAGGCGGACGAAACTCTCTACGAGTATTTCGAGCTTTTTGCACGACTCCGATCCAGCTGTCCTTTCCATGTGTATTCTACCCAAAAATTAGTCTTGTACTTGTACAATGGCTTGCTTGATAATGAGAGGAGGATCGTCGATGCTGCTTGTGGAGGTAATATTCTAAACACCACTCCTGACCTTGCCTTAGAGAAAATGCAGGAACTAGCTGAAGGAACTCGGAAATTCGGAAGGACCTCTTCCAAAAGAGGAGTTCATGTTATCAATCCTGGGAGGAATGAGATCTCTACTGAAATTGTTGAGCTGAAGGAAATGGTGAAAAGATTGAATTTGATGGGAACTCCACAACAACTCAAGGCATGTGGAGTGTGTGCCGATCCATACCATCCAACGGATATGTACCCTCAAGTCCAAGATGACGATGTTGAGGTGAACGCATTGGGCTACGGGCAACAACGACAGCAAAGGCCAAGGAACGATCCATATGTGCAAAATTACATGCCAAATTGACATGATCAACAGAATTTTCGATGGAGGGATCAACAAAACCAACAGCAGCAACCCCTCCAAGGTAAGTCCCAATCTATTGAGGATATGTTGCAGGTTTTGACTAAGCATTTTGCTACCCATGTCCAAGAACCTTGAGAAACAGGTTCGGCAAATGGCAGAAGCTATTACAAGGATCGAAGCTAGATCCTTTGGAAATTTGCCTTGTCAAACGGTGGTCAACCCCAAGGAGAATGTTAGTGCTCTAACATTGAGGAGTGGGAAGCAAATCCAACAAAAATCAGCAACAGAAGTGAAGAACAAACCCTCTGACGAGTCTGCCATCCCCACAGCCGCACCTGCGGCTTCAACTGCACCAGCTTTTTAGCAGACGCCGCCCCTACGGCTGGATGTCACTGCCCCTACGGTGACAGCCCCTGAGTGGCCCTTGCGCCTGCAACCTTCCGCCCCTGCGGAAAAGACGACAGAGGGTTCTGATAAGGAAAATTCTTACATCCGTCCTTCCTTTCCTCCTCTGTTTGTTGAGAAACCACCGGCTCCCTTATGTGATGCACTAAAGGAGAGAAGGGTGATTGAGGACAAGGATCTCTTTGAGACCTTCTCCAAATGCGAGGTAAATATCCCTCTCCTTAAATTAGTGAAAAGTATTCCTAAGTATGCTCTTTTCTTGAAGGAACTCTGCACCATCAAGAGGAATCAGAAGCTGAAGGGGAAGCAAAAGGTGCAAGTAAGCGAGCATGTGTCCGCCGTCTTCCAACGCCGAATGCCCAAGAAGTGTAGCGATCCGGGCATGGTAAGCATTGCTTGTGTTATAGGGGAAACCCGCTTTGACAAAGCTATGCTTGATCTTGTTGCTTCTATTAATGTCCTTCCTTATGCCATCTATAAATCACTTGGCCTTGGGCCGCTAATTGAAACTCGGATTGTAGTATAACTTGCTGATAGCTCTAATGTTTACCCGAAAGGGATTATTGAAGATGTGTTAGTAATGGTAGATAATCTGATTTTTTCTGCTGATTTCTTTGTGATGGATATGGAAAATGACTCTCATGCTGCACCAATATTGTTGGGAAGACCATTCCTAAATACTGTTAGGACTAAGATTGACTATGTTAGTGGAAAATTAACCATGGAATTTGATGGGGAGGTAGTTGAATTTGACATTTATGATGCAATGAAATACCCTATTGATGATCATTCCCTATGTGCCATTGATATTATTGAACCTTTTGTGCAAGATGTTTTTGATATTTCTGACATGGATGAGTTGAAAAACATAATTGAGCATGACATTTACATTCACACTTCAAAATATGCATTGACATCTAGCATGAAGGAAGTCCTAGCCCAATTGGATGGGCACAAGAGGCTACCTATCTCCACTTTGGCTATTGGGACCACCTTACTAACCTCAAGCGAGAAGCTTGTTACATATATAGTGCAGGCACTGGATATAGAATTGAGGGACCTTCCACCTCACCTCAATATGCTTTTCTAGGAGACAACAATACCTTACCGGTGATCATCTCTAGCAAGTTGACCACTGGTCAAGAGGAAAAATTGGTGAAGGTATTGAAAGAGCATAAGAAGGCTCTTGGATGGACTATTGTGGATATCAAGGGAATAAGCCCATCCACTTTCATGCATAGAATTCTCGTTGAAGAAGAGGCAAAACCATCTAGGCAACCTCAACGAAGGTTGAATCCGCCAATGATGGAAGTGGTCAAGAAGGAGGTATTGAAGCGCCTCCAAGCAGAAATGATTTTCCCCATCTCGGATAGCAAGTCAGTTAGTCCAACCCAAGTGGTTCCAAAGAAAAGGGGCATCACCATGGTGGAGAATCAATACGGAGAAATGGTCCCGAGCAAGACAAAAACCGGTTGGCAAGTTTGCATCGACTACCGCAAACTTAACACGGTAACTCGTAAAGACCACTTTCCCTTACCTTTTATTGACCAAATGTTGGAACGTCTTGTAAGTCACCCCTACTACTGCTTTTTGGATGGTTATTCGGGCTATTTTCAAATAGCAATTGCTCCGGAAGACCAAGAAAAAACGACTTTCACTTGTCCATTTGGCACTTTTGCATACCGCAGAATGCCATTTGGGCTTTGCAATGCTCCCGACACCTTCCAACGGTGCATGATAAGTATTTTTTCTGAATATATAGAGAACTTTATTGAGGTTTTTATGGATGACTTTACCGTCCATGGAAATTGTTTTGATGCATGCCTATGACATTTAAAACTTGATCTTGAAAAATGTGTAGAAACTAATTTAGTTCTTAATTCGGAAAAATGTCATTTCATGGTTGAACAAGGAATAGTGCTAGGACATGTGATATCCTCAAAAGGGATAGAAGTAGATAAGGAAAAAGTTGATGTTATTCAAAGTTTACCTTACCCTACAAACGTTCGTGAAATCCGTTCTTTTCTAGGTCATGCAGGTTTTTATCGGCGGTTCATCAAGGACTTTTCAAAGATATCAGCGCCGTTGTGTTAGTTACTCAAGAAGGACGCCACTTTCATAGTGGATAAAGATTACAAAAGAGCTTTTGACACGTTGAAAGCATGCCTCACTAGTGCACCGATCATCCGGTCTCCGGAATGGGAGAAGCCATTTGAGAATATGTGTGATGCCAGTGATTATGCTGTAGGAGTTGTCCTAGGACAGAAGGATGGAAGAGCATCACACGTCATCCATTATGCCTCAATGAAGCTTAATGGAGCTCAAAGAAACTACTCCACCACCAAGAAGGAGATGCTAGCTGTGGTGTTTGCACTTGAGAAGTTCAGACAATATCTTCTTGGAGTAAAGGTAATCATTTTCACTGACCATGCAGCTCTTAGGTATCTCATGGCGAAAAAGGAAGCAAAGCCAAGGTTGATTCGGTGGGTGCTCCTTCTAAGCGAGTTTAACTTGGAGATAAGAGACAATAAGGGCGTTGAGAACCTTGTGGCCGATCATTTGAGTAGACTGGTAAAGGAGGAAGAAGATTGATAGCATGTATTATAGTCTATATTTTGGGACTTGTTTAGACGTTTTATCTTCAATAAATTGCATGTTTGGATGTATATTATGTGATTATATTGTCGTTTCATCTACCTTTACGAGAATCGATGTCTACACCAAGTTTCGTTGTAATCGTAGGTAAAATGGAACATTTTGGATCGAAATGGAGCTAAGGAGCAAAGGAGTCATAGGAGCTACATTCTGGAGCTTAAAGAGAACTCAGGAAGCATGGAATTAACAAAGAAGATTTACTTTGAACCAGATTTAAGAGATTTCACATTCAGCTAAGATTCACCTCGGTCAGCTACAGTGTCACCTCGACCGAGGTGATCTTGAGGAGGGTCCCGACCGAGGCGAACACCCTGGCGCGGCGAGATATATTTTATTTGGCTGAGATCTTTTATGTTTGGAAAGAAGATATCTTATATTTTTGGGCTGGATTTCTGGAAGGAAGATCATATATTTAGGAGATCTATTTTAGAGATAAGATATATTTTATAGGAAATTATCTTTTTAAGATATTATTATCTTTGGAAGATAATTCTCCTATATAAAGGGTTGGATTTTCCACAATTCAGCCATCCTCTTTTCACCATCCAATCTTTGGATTAGCTGTAGTTAGGAAGGATTTTTGAAAGTTTGAAGGAAGTTTGAAGATTGAAGGAAGGAAGTTCAGAGCTTTGTGATAGCTTTTGAGGGGATTTGTAAGATTTTCTACGATTCTCTTTGGTTTACTATCTTTGTTGGATTTGTGATTTTGAGGAACGCTGATTTGTTTGATATTTGATTCAGTTATTGAAGCCTTGTTCTTAAGGTTTTTGTGTTCAAATATTCATTCCCTTCTCATATATTTGATTATTGCTTTCATGATAATGAGTGGCTAATTTCCTTGTGCGATTCTAGGGTGATTGGCTGAAAGTTGTGGCAAAGACGATGATAGAATAATCTTAATCCCAGTAGGACCTTGAAAGTTCGAGTCTTTGACCTTAACCCTAGAACATCTCGTTCAGTCGACGAACATCTCGGCCGGGGTGGAACTTGACTGACCGAGGTGACCTTTTCTGATCCGTAACTGAGAGTTAAGTGTTAGAGTTTGCCAAATCCTATTCTTATTACACCTTTTCTGGTTCAATGCAAGCCTAGGATGAGACTTACCCGGTAATTCCTTTGTTTGTTTACCCAAGATCATAAGTGTAGGTAATAAAGGTTTATCCTTTATTGGGGTTTGAGTGTGCCTTCATCCCATCTTTGTGAGTTAGCCTGAGACTTACCCGGTAAAGGCTGATTCTATTCCCTTAGTTGGTGTGTTGGTTTGAGATTATAATTCATTTCCTTAGTACCTTGAGACTTACCCGGTAATAGGTTCTTTGGTTTGGGATTGTGAGTAGTGAGACTTACCCGGTAATCTATTCCACTTAGAAACACCTACCCTTTGCAAAATCTCAGCTTTGTCCGCTTATCTTGAGATCTTGAGTTGGAAACACAACCAGATGCTTTAATCACTAGAATTTGCATATTTCCTTTAATTGACCTTATTATCATCTTTTTGTGGTTATTAGTTGCATTGACAACCTATACTTGCTTAGTTTCACCTAAGTCCCTGAGATCGAAACCCTGGAATTCTTGCTTTTACTATAATTGATATGTACATGATAGCATGAATTAGAGTCTATATTTTGAGGGTTGTTTGGACGTTTTATCTTCAATAATCTGCATGTTAGCATGTATAATATGTGATTATATTACCACTTCATCTACCTTTGCGGGAATCGAGGTCTACACCTAGTTTTGCTGTAATTGCAGGTAAAATGGTACATTTTGCATCAAAAAGGAGCAAAAGGAGTCATAAGTCATTTGGAGCTACATTGAGGAGCATAAGGAACCATCCAGGAAGCATAGCCATGGATTAAAGATTCACTTTGGACCAGTTTTGAGAGATTTCACATTCAGTTATGACTCACCTCGGTTGACCAGAGATTCATCTCGACCGAGGTGATCCAGAGACGCCGACTCGACCGAGGCGAACACCTACGACGCGGCGAGAATATTTTATTCTTGGCTGAGATCTTTTATCTTTGGAAGGTGATCTTATATTTTTGGGCTTGGTTCCTGGAAGGAAGAAGATCTTATATTTTACCTATTTTTATGGGAAAAGATCTTTCTAAGATATTTTATCTTTGGAGGGTTATTTTCCTATAAAAAGGGTTGGATTTCCCACAAATCGGGGATCCGCTATCATATCCGGCATAGATCCCGCTTACACCGAAAAATCGGCATTCAGTTGGGAATCACGCAGCAGCCATACTCCAGTTGGGAGATTTGAAGAACCTTTTTGAGGGTTGAAGGAAGATTGAAGATTGTAGCTTTTATAGCTTTTTGGAGGGTTTTGTAAGATTGTCTTCAATTCCCCTTCCTTGTTGTCTTGTCTTGTTGGATTGCTATCCAAAGAACGCTTTTGTTGTGATATTTGATTCAGTTATTGAAGTCTTTTTCATTAAATTCTTCTTGTTCAAATATTCACCTTCTTCCCATATACTTAATACTTTCATAATGATGATGAGTGGCTAATTTCCTTGTGTGATTCTAGGGTGATTGGCTGAAGGTTGTGGGAAAAACAATGATAGAATAATCTTAGATTCCAGTAGGATCCTGAAAGTTCGAGTCTTTAACCTTAACCCTAAGCATCTCGCTCAGTCGATGAACATCTCGGCCGGGGTGGAATCTGGCTGACCGAGGTGACTTATCTGATCCTAAACTGAGAGTTAAGTGTTAGAGTTTGCCAAATCCTATTCTTATTATACCTTTCCTGGTTCAAAGCAAGCTTAGGATGAGACTTACCCGGTAATTCCTTAGTTTGTGTACCAACGATCATAAGTGTAGGTAGTAAAGGTTTATCCTTTATTGGGGTTTGAGTGTGCTTCCATCCCATCTTTGTGAGTTAGCCTGAGACTTACCCGGTAAAGGTTGATTCTATTCCCTTAGATGGTGTGTTAGTTTGAGGTTATAGTTCTTTACCTTGATTCCTTGAGACTTACCCGGTAATAGGAGTTACGGTTTTGGATTAGTGAGTAGTGAGACTTACCCGGTGATCTACTCCACTTTAGTAACACCTCCCCCTTGCAAAAATCTCAGCTTTATCCGCTTATCTTTAGATCTTGAGTTGGAACCACAACTAGATGCTTTAATCCCTAGAATTGCATGCTTGCTTATTTGACTTCTTATTCATCTTTGATTGTGTTAATTGCTCTTTGTGGTTAGTCTTCACGAAGCTTACCGTTATTGACTTTGTTTCACCGAGTCCCTGTGATCGACCCCTGAAATTTCTTGCTTTTTACTACGATTGACCCGTACACTGCGGGTTCGCATCCTTGTTTTAAGCTTAAGTCTAGGGTTATAAATTTAAAGCTTGCACACACCGTTTGGAGCGAACAAGTTTTTGGCGCCGTTGCCGGGGACTTGGTCTAGACCGAGCCGGTACGGTTTGCTCTTGGGGCGCTTGCCCCCATGTCATCTAACCACTCTACTTGAGTGACTTTTGCAGGTTCTTTCTTAGGTATATGCGAAGAACCCGCACTGGGAAGGAAATCGTTCCTTACGATCCCGAACCGGAAAAGACATACAAGCGACGCTTAAGAGAAGCGAAGATGGCCCAACAAGACGACCGCAATCTTGCGGCCGAATTGAAAGAGGCGTTAGAGCTGCTACGCCTCAGCAAGGAAGAACTAAGGCAAGAGAAAGAAGAGAATCGCACCAAGACTGCAGCAATCGAAGCGGAGATAGCAGTCATACGGGACCAGATTCTACTTCGACCGAGGGAAGATCCTCCTGTTGATCCTCGACCGATGCAGGATCCAGTAGCTGACCCTCGACCGAGGCAGGTTCCAGTACCTGATGCCCCGACCGATGTACTTCCACCTCGGAGGCCAGTCCGAGATGTTCTTCTTGCAGGAATCCCACAAACCCTAGGTCAAAGGATGGACCCTAATCAACAACTGAGGCGTCCAGGAGTGAACCTAGGAGATCCAGCAGATCATGACTACGAACTTCGACCGCAAGTTCTATCCATGATTCGCCAATGCCAATTCGGAGGGCTAGAGAAGGAGTCGCCACATCAACATCTTCAAAACTACGAGATCTTGATGGAAACCTTGCGACCTTCCAAAATTGAAAATAACAACTACAAGCTAAGACCTTTTTACTTTTCTTTAAAAGATAGAGCTCTTACTTGGTATCAATCTCTTCCTCCAGGAAAAATTAGCACATGGGAGGAGATGACTACGGAATTCTTGACCAAATTCTTTCCCCCCTCAAAGACCGCTGAAATGAGAGGGAAGATCAATGCTTTCATTATGAAGGACAAGGAGAGCTTGTCCAAATCTTGGGAGCGGTTCAAGGATATCCTTTTGGATTGCCCACATCATGGGATTCCAAAGATCGAGTTGTTGGAGATCTACTTCAAAGGACTGGACGGAAGCACCCAGTTCAATCTCCAACTACTCTCCGCCGGTACCTTCATGGACATGGCGATTGATGAGGCTTGGGACTTCATTGAGAAGCAAGCCTTGCACATGGAGAAATATACCCACCAAGGAGCTGAAGGTGGAGTTAAAAGAGTCAACTTTCAAGAGACTCAATCCAACAACAATCAACTCACGTCTTTGAAGAATGACGTGAAGCAATTGAAGGAACTCTTGATGGCTCAAACTAAGAAGGAAGAGCAAGGGCAAAGGAACAACAACAGCAACGGGTACCATAACAACAACAACGGTCCCCGAAACAACAACTACAACAACAACAATAGAGGATCCAATAGCAACAATTGGAGGACGAACAATCAAAACAACTAGAATCCTGGTAACAATTATTCTAACTCCAACTCTAATAATTCCTCTAACCCTTTCCTCTCTTCTCCTTCTTCTTCTTCTTCTACTCCATTAAAGAGCCAAGGGCAAGGATCAAGTTCGTCTCAGCCAGAAAAGAAAGACGCAGTTCTGGAGGCTATCTTGATCAAGCTTAGCGCTATGGAGAATTCTATGACTTCATTTTCGAGGGCCCAAAAGTCCTTCGAACAACAACTTGCAAGTAGGGCGAATGAAGCGCCAAGAGATCCATGGAAGCTTCCAGCAAAGACGGAAAGCAACCCTAAGGGCCAGTGCATGGCCATAACGACGAGGAGTGGACTTAAAACTGCAGATCCAGTACCTCGTTCGACGCAGACCACCTCGGTCCAGATCCAGTCGAAGAACACCTCGACCGAGATGCCAACCGAGGCGGAGCAACAGAAAGCAGGGGGGACGACTGAAACTTATATTCCACCCCCTGCATACAAACCACCACTTCCATTCCCTCAGTCCAGAGCCAGAGCACATCTAGACAAGCACTTTGGTAAGTTTCTTGACTTGATGAATAAGCTACATATTAATATTCCTTTCCTTGATGCTATTTTAGGTATGCCCGCCTATGGGAAGTTCTTAAAAGAAATCTTATCAAGGAAGAGGAAGCTGGAGGATGTTGGTGAAGTTAGGATGACATCTAAATCTTCGGAGCTCATACAAATCATGAAAGAGAAGATGCCTCCTAAGTTGAGAGATCCCGTCTCGTTTTGCATTCCCATTCAAGTTGGGGATGTCACTTGTGAAGCCCTTTGTGATCTAGGAGCCAGCGTGAGCATCATTCCGCTGGAGCTATGTACGAGGATCGGACTTGGAGAGCCCAAGCCGGTCAAGATTCGACTTTATATGGCGGATCGCTCCATCACCCATCCCGTGGGCATCTTGGAGGACGTTCCGGTCAAGTTAGGTAACTTCTATCTACCTATAGATTTTGTCGTACTTGACATTCCCGCAGATTATCCTGTTCCTATTATTCTCGGGAGGCCATTTCTAGCAACTTCGGGTTGCAACGTGGATTGCAAGAACGCCAAGTTGAAATTCAACGTTGGTGGCGATGAGGTGGAGTTCGCACTACTTGCAGCCATGAAAGGGGAGCAACTAACTGATGATATCTTCAACATCTACGATGAAGAAGAATCAAGAGAATTGGTGAGCTCTATCCTTATTAACGATCCACTCGAAAGAGTTATAAGCTTCAGTTTAATGGAGGAAGGTATAGATGCTTCTTGTGATGCATATATACGGAGCTTGAAGGCACTAGAGGATGATCCAGGGGCTAAAACTGAGAAGCTAATCAAGGAGACGAAGATCTCCAGTTTCGGCTCCAGTTGCAGTACCTCGACCGAGGCACTTCCTGGACTGAGCGAGTCGACTGAAGAACATCTCAGTCAACGCCTCTTCACCTCGACCGAGGTCGATGGCGAGATGATGTCAACTGAGATTACGGAGAATAATAATCTTCTTACTCACTTCTCTGACATTCATCCTCAGTTGGTGGAACATTCTATCCACCAACTTTCTGATAAGAACGGACCTTGGTATGCTGACATTGTAAATTATCTCGTTTGCCAGGAAACACCGCCCGGATTGACGTACTCTCAAAAGAAGAGATTCTTCAAGGAAGTACGACATTATTACTGGGACGAGCCGCTGCTATTCAAGCGCGGACCGGATGGGATGCTTCGTAGATGCATTCCGGAAGATGAGGTTAATAGCGTTATACGGCATTGCCATTCGCTTCCTTGTGGAGGACATGCTAGCACCGATAAAAACATGCGCTAAGGTATTGCGTTCCGGTTTCTTTTGGCCTACATTATTTAAGGATGTACAAGCTTTTGTTGTCTCTTGTGATGCATGCCAAAGAACAGGGAACTTATCAAGGAGGAACGAGATGCCACTTAATAACATCCAAGAAGTGGAAATCTTCGATGTGTGGGGGATTGACTTCATGGGACCTTTCCCATCCTCCGGAGGAAACCTCTATATCCTTCTTGCGGTTGACTACGTCTCTAGATGGGTTGAAGCCATTGCTTCCCCCACTAATGACGCCAAGGTGGTAGTAAAGTTCCTAAACAGGACTATCTTTCCACGGTTTGGAACTCCGCGCATCATCATCAGCGATGGAGGAACGCATTTCATCAACCGGAAGTTCAAGGCACTTCTATCAAAGTATGGGGTAACCCACAAGGTATCAACTGCTTATCACCCTCAAACTAGTGGACAGGTCGAGATCTCGAATAGAGAAATCAAGGCAATTTTGGAGAAGACCGTCTCTAGAACGAGGAAGGATTGGTCCATGAAGTTGGACGATGCTCTTTGGGCGTACAGGACCGCATTCAAGACTCCCATAGGTACCACTCCTTACAATTTGGTATATGGCAAGTCTTGCCATTTTCCCGTTGAATTGGAACACAAGGCGTATTGGGCGATCAAATGGTTGAACTTCGACATTAAGGAGGCCGGCGAGAAGCGACTATTGGAACTCAACGAGCTAGAGGAGCTGCGTTTGAACGCTTATGAGAATGCCAAAATCTACAAGGAAAGGACGAAGAGATGGCATGACAAGCGTATCGTCCCAAAGGAGCTTAACGAAGGAGACTTAGTTCTTCTTTTCAACTCCCGCCTCCGCCTTTTTCCACGTAAGTTAAAATCTAGATGGACCGGACCTTATGTTGTGAAACATGTTTTTCCTCATGGTGCAGTTGAGATATGGGGCGAAACTAGCGGAAGATTCAAGGTCAACGGTCATAGACTTAAGAAGTACCAGCCGGAAATGCCGGTTGAGGAGGTTGCACCAATATACCTCATTTGAGACGCATCATGGTCCAGCTAGTGACCTTAAATCAAGCGCTTCTTGGGAGGCAACCCAATGTATTGCTTTCTTTTCCCGTTTTCTAGTCTAGTTTAGATAGTTTTTGTTTTTGCTTTGCTTTGCTTTGTTTTTGGCGTCCTAGACAGATAACAGGAGATATCTAAGAAAGGAGCATAACTGCAAGGACAGAAGTTCGAGATTTTGAGAAGGCAGAAGCATCTCGGTTACTTTCAGAGCACCTCGACCGAGTTGATTCTTGAGCAACCGAGGCGACTAGGGTTTCTGCAGAACCGCCTCGGTCCATACCACCTCGGTCCGATCGAGACCATCTCGACCGAGGTGACAGCAGATCCAGGAACAGTATAAAAGGGGGAAAATTTTATTTTTTCACTTTTTACCTTACTCAACTCGACCGCGGCGCCCTTCATCACCTCGCTTCCTCAGTTTTTGCTCGTTTTCGAAGATTTCCGCTTCCAAACTGCGATTGAAGGGTAGAGGAGCCTATTGCAACAACAGATCTGCGAAGAAATCGAACGAATCGACCGAACGAGGTAAAAAACAGTCGAAAACCCTAACTCGTTCATTCGTTTCGATTTGGGCTTTTGTTGCCCCTGATTCTGCTGAGAAAAGGCTTAAGTACCCCTTAGGAAGCAATTGTAGTGATTTTTGGGGGAAAAGAACTGAATTTCTGAGAATTGGAATCGCAAACTGCTGCGCCTCGGTCCAGTCGAACTGCATCTCGACCGAGGTGATTTCTGAGTATTGTCAGTGACCGAGGTGTTCTGACAGTGTTTGAGAGAAAATGAGTTCCGATCGTCACCTAGCCCTCAGAGATAGATCCTTACCTTCCCCTCCTTCTTCTTCTTCCGCCCGACCCTACCGCCCGGTGATCCACGAGAGATGCCGGGTAGATTATGAGCGTATAGCCAGCCGTCCAGTCATAGCACCACGTTTCCTGGACGTATCAGCTTTCGATTGCCTAGGGTTAGATGGAGACCTTAGGAGGATGATTGCCACTGTTGGGCTGGATCAGTTTACTGAGATCCGAGCCCCAGCTTATTTGGAGCCGACCTTAGAGTTCGTTAGCTCCTTCTCCTACCTCCCCACAGACCAGTCTGTTAAGTACCGGTTGATGAACCGGAACTTCATAGTTCCTTTAGAGGTTTGGAGAGAGATTTTCGGCTTTTCTGAGCCCACCGCCACCGACTTCCCCTCCCGATCTGTAGCTAGGGAGTTCTGGGGGCAGATTGCCCATATTACTGAGCATGCAGATAGATGGCGCCCTGGAGATTCCAGGGAGAAGGTCATCTTCCACCCAGCCTTCAGATTAGCCCATAGGATATTCAGCGAGACACTTCTGGTGCGTACTGAGACACCCCAGAAGATCCGACAGGGCGAGCTCTTCAGCCTTTACTGTATGGTTACGGGGGGTTTCCCAGACTTTGGCTTGATCTTGGCAGAGGACCTGCACAAGATCAAGGCTAAAGCGAAGGGAGATATCTGTTGCGGAGGTCTAGTTACCCATATAGCTGCTTATCACGGGATGGACCATAGTGTATGTACGATGGTGGCGGCTCCGAAGCCGCTTGGATTACAGGAGATGATCACACGGAGGATTCTAGTTCCCCGTGGTCTGACCACTCCATTTGTTGCTATGCCATGGGAGCGGACTGCGCCATAGGGGATCCGCTGGTCTGCTCAGTTCACAGTTTTCGATCCACATTACTGGCAGACAGCTTGGGCTCCGCTGATGGAGGATCATAGGGAGGCAGCAGCTGCCCTAGCTGAGGAGGAGGAGGATGACGATGACGAGGAGATGGTAGATGAGAGAGATGGTGGAGTCCCGATGGATACAGGGACGGATACTGCAGGTACGAGCGCACCGCCGATCATAGACTTGGATGATGAGGAGGAGACTGAGCCTGCACCAGCTGAGACTTCTCCAGTCAGACCTGCTAGACGCAGGAGGCTCGGAGTGAGAGATCGAGCTGCTCACAGACGGATCGATGACCTGACGGATCAGGTTATTGACTCGTATGCTGCATTATCGCTGGATATCCGCGAGATGCAGGAGCGGCAGCACTATCAGCACGTCATGGCCCAACTACTGTTCGAGCGTGTCATGGGTTATCCGTTCGACCCGACACAGTATCCGTATGTGCCACCACCACCACCACCGGATCGAGACTATTGAGGAGCTGCAGGATTTTCTTTATTCTATTTTTATGCAGTTCAGCTTTTTATCCGGTGAGTACTCTTGTCTCTAGACTTTTATTGACCCACTGGGACAGTGTGTCCCAAGTATGGGGTGTTTGTATTTATTTGACTACTTGATGTACTTATTTGACTACTTTTGATGTATGACGCATATTTTATCTTATCGGATATTTTATTTATGCTTCACTTCTGCATTTATATGATTATCTGATATTACATGCACACCTACAGGTTATTTGATTGAGAAAAACGTCGAAACTGAGAAAAATGGTTTTAAAAAAAAAAAAATTTTTGACCTCGACCAAGTCAGTTCTGGCCAAACGAGGCGTTTCACCTCGGTTGAACCAAGAACATCTCGACCGAGGTGGGTTAATTGAGAGTTTTCGAAAACGATTTTGTGTTATTTATCTGGACATGACCTCAGTGAAGATCTTGTTTACTGACTGGTTTTAAATTCTTTATGTGTTTGAAAGGTTTTATAATATGTTTAAGTTGCTAAATGCTTTGTTTGAAATTATTGGCATGTTTAATACTTTGTTTTTATCCAAATTATGTTGAATTTGAAGGTTGACACCACAAGATAAGTTCTCTCACTTTCTTCCTGGAAAGACCAAGGCAATTCATTCTTCTCTCTTCTTCTTCTTGATCATGCTTAGCCCCTCATATACATTTTGCCTCCCTTTACCTATCCGGGAATTTGGAAGCAAGTGAAGCGGTGAAAGCAAGTGAAGTTAAAGTTGAGAAGTTGGCTGGAAGTGAAAGTGTTAGAAATTAATAATAGGTTTGGGGAAGTCAATCACGAAGATGAGTAACTCGGCACCATTCACATAGCCGGGTGTTTGTGTCTTGCCAAAGTCGGATTGAGCGATATTCCTAACGGGTCATGGTATGTGCATCAAGGGTTTGATGCATCTCAAAAAATTGATGATTGCTGATTTCCTAGGCTTCGGTTATTGTGCACCTCTGTCCATGCATCCCAAAAAGTAAAGTGAAAAGAAAAAAGTGGAATAAGCAAAGCTTATTGGTGGAAGATGTTGCAAGTCAAAGTGAAAGTGAAGTTCATCCTTTTCCCGGATTCTAGCACCACATTACCTTACATTCTGGAGCTTAAAGAGAACTCAGGAAGCATGGAATTAACAAAGAAGATTTATTGGTGGAAGATGTTGCAATATCTTCTTGGAGTAAAGGTAATCATTTTCACTGACCATGCTACTCTTAGGTATCTCATGGCGAAAAAGGAAGCAAAGCCAAGGTTGATTCGGTGGGTGCTCCTTCTAAGCGAGTTTAACTTGGAGATACAAGACAATAAGGGCGTTGAGAACCTTGTGGCCGATCATTTGAGCAGACTGGTAAAGGAGGAAGAAGATTGATAGCATGTATTATAGTCTATATTTTGGGACTTGTTTAGACGTTTTATCTTCAATAAATTGCATGTTTGGATGTATATTATGTGATTATATTGTCGTTTCATTTACCTTTACGAGAATCGATGTCTACACCAAGTTTCGTTGTAATCGTAGGTAAAATGGAACATTTTGGATCGAAATGGAGCTAAGGAGCAAAGGAGTCATAGGAGCTACATTCTGGAGCTTAAAGAGAACTCAGGAAGCATGGAATTAACAAAGAAGATTTACTTTGAACCAGATTTAAGAGATTTCACATTCAGCTAAGATTCACCTCGGTCAGCTACAGTGTCACCTCGACCGAGGTGATCTTGAGGAGGGTCCCGACCGAGGCGAACACCCTGGCGCGGCGAGATATATTTTATTTGGCTGAGATCTTTTATGTTTGGAAAGAAGATATCTTATATTTTTGGGCTGGATTTCTGGAAGGAAGATCATATATTTAGGAGATCTATTTTAGAGATAAGATATATTTTATAGGAAATTATCTTTTTAAGATATTATTATCTTTGGAAGATAATTCTCCTATATAAAGGGTTGGATTTTCCACAATTCAGCCATCCTCTTTTCACCATCCAATCTTTGGATTAGCTGTAGTTAGGAAGGATTTTTGAAAGTTTGAAGGAAGTTTGAAGATTGAAGGAAGGAAGTTCAGAGCTTTGTGATAGCTTTTGAGGGGATTTGTAAGATTTTCTACGATTCCCTTTGGTTTACTGTCTTTGTTGGATTTGTGATTTTGAGGAACGCTGATTTGTTTGATATTTGATTCAGTTATTGAAGCCTTGTTCTTAAGGTTTTTGTGTTCAAATATTCATTCCCTTCTCATATATTTGATTATTGCTTTCATGATAATGAGTGGCTAATTTCCTTGTGCGATTCTAGGGTGATTGGCTGAAAGTTGTGGCAAAGACGATGATAGAATAATCTTAATCCCAGTAGGACCTTGAAAGTTCGAGTCTTTGACCTTAACCCTAGAACATCTCGTTCAGTCGACGAACATCTCGGCCGGGGTGGAACTTGACTGACCGAGGTGACCTTTTCTGATCCGTAACTGAGAGTTAAGTGTTAGAGTTTGCCAAATCCTATTCTTATTACACCTTTTCTGGTTCAATGCAAGCCTAGGATGAGACTTACCCGGTAATTCCTTTGTTTGTTTACCCAAGATCATAAGTGTAGGTAATAAAGGTTTATCCTTTATTGGGGTTTGAGTGTGCCTTCTTCCCATCTTTGTGAGTTAGCCTGAGACTTACCCGGTAAAGGCTGATTCTATTCCCTTAGTTGGTGTGTTGGTTTGAGATTATAATTCATTTCCTTAGTACCTTGAGACTTACCCGGTAATAGGTTCTTTGGTTTGGGATTGTGAGTAGTGAGACTTACCCGGTAATCTATTCCACTTAGAAACACCTACCCTTTGCAAAATCTCAGCTTTGTCCGCTTATCTTGAGATCTTGAGTTGGAAACACAACCAGATGCTTTAATCACTAGAATTTGCATATTTCCTTTAATTGACCTTATTATCATCTTTTTGTGGTTATTAGTTGCATTGACAACCTATACTTGCTTAGTTTCACCTAAGTCCCTGAGATCGAAACCCTGGAATTCTTGCTTTTACTATAATTGATATGTACATGATAGCATGAATTAGAGTCTATATTTTGAGGGTTGTTTGGATGTTTTATCTTCAATAATCTGCATGTTAGCATGTATAATATGTGATTATATTACCACTTCATCTACCTTTGCGGGAATCGAGGTCTACACCTAGTTTTGCTGTAATTGCAGGTAAAATGGTACATTTTGCATCAAAAAGGAGCAAAAGGAGTCATAAGTCATTTGGAGCTACATTGAAGAGCATAAGGAACCATCCAGGAAGCATAGCCATGGATTAAAGATTCACTTTGGACCAGTTTTGAGAGATTTCACATTCAGTTATGACTCACCTCGGTTGACCAGAGATTCATCTCGACCGAGGTGATCCAGAGACGCCGACTCGACCGAGGCGAACACCTAGGACGCGGCGAGAATATTTTATTCTTGGCTGAGATCTTTTATCTTTGGAAGGTGATCTTATATTTTTGGGCTTGGTTCCTAGAAGGAAGAAGATCTTATATTTTACCTATTTTTATGGGAAAAGATCTTTCTAAGATATTTTATCTTTGGAGGGTTATTTTCCTATAAAAAGGGTTGGATTTCCCACAAATCGGGGATCCGCTATCATATCCGGCATAGATCCCGCTTACACCGAAAAATCGGCATTCAGTTGGGAATCACGCAGCAGCCATACTCCAGTTGGGAGATTTGAATAACCTTTTTGAGGGTTGAAGGAAGATTGAAGATTGTAGCTTTTATAGCTTTTTGGAGGGTTTTGTAAGATTGTCTTCAATTCCCCTTCCTTGTTGTCTTGTCTTGTTGGATTGCTATCCAAAGAACGCTTTTGTTGTGATATTTGATTCAGTTATTGAAGTCTTTTTCATTAAATTCTTCTTGTTCAAATATTCACCTTCTTCCCATATACTTAATACTTTCATAATGATGATGAGTGGCTAATTTCCTTGTGTGATTCTAGGGTGATTGGCTGAAGGTTGTGGGAAAAACAATGATAGAATAATCTTAGATTCCAGTAGGATCCTGAAAGTTCGAGTCTTTAACCTTAACCCTAAGCATCTCGCTCAGTCGATGAACATCTCGGCCAGGGTGGAATCTGGCTGACCGAGGTGACTTATCTGATCCTAAACTGAGAGTTAAGTGTTAGAGTTTGCCAAATCCTATTCTTATTATACCTTTCCTGGTTCAAAGCAAGCTTAGGATGAGACTTACCCGGTAATTCCTTAGTTTGTGTACCAACGATCATAAGTGTAGGTAGTAAAGGTTTATCCTTTATTGGGGTTTGAGTGTGCTTCCATCCCATCTTTGTGAGTTAGCCTGAGACTTACCCGGTAAAGGTTGATTCTATTCCCTTAGATGGTGTGTTAGTTTGAGGTTATAGTTCTTTACCTTGATTCCTTGAGACTTACCCGGTAATAGGAGTTACGGTTTTGGATTAGTGAGTAGTGAGACTTACCCGGTGATCTACTCCACTTTAGTAACACCTCCCCCTTGCAAAAATCTCAGCTTTATCCGCTTATCTTTAGATCTTGAGTTGGAACCACAACTAGATGCTTTAATCCCTAGAATTGCATGCTTGCTTATTTGACTTCTTATTCATCTTTGATTGTGTTAATTGCTCTTTGTGGTTAGTCTTCACGAAGCTTACCGTTATTGACTTTGTTTCACCGAGTCCCTGTGATCGACATCTGAAATTTCTTGCTTTTTACTACGATTGACCCGTACACTGCGGGTTCGCATCCTTGTTTTAAGCTTAAGTCTAGGGTTATAAATTTAAAGCTTGCACACACCGTTTGGAGCGAACAGTACACTGCGGGTTCGAATCCTTGTTTTAAGCATATTTCTTGGGATATAAATTTAAAGCTTGCACACACCATTTAGAGCGAACAAAGATCCAGCCAAAGGAAGAGCCATAGTTGGAAGCTTTCCAAACGACACCTTCTACACAACCCTCTGTTCTGTAACCGCCCCTGCGCATCCAGAGACCCGCCCCTGCGGATTACTCGATAGAGGTTCTGTTTAAACTTCAATCATTTAAGCATGGTTTGCTGACATTGTAAACTTCATTGCTAGGGGTGAGTACCCTCCAGACTTCACCAAGGCACAACGAGAAGGTGAAGGCCGAAGCACGACACTACGTTTGGGACGATCCTTACCTTTGGAAGCATTGTAGTGATCAAGTAATACGCCGTTGCATCCCGGACAATGAGGTACAATCTGTCCTTACATTCTGTCATTCTGAAGCATGTGGGGGACACTTTGGGGCCAAAAAAAACTGCTAGAAAGGTTTTAGATGCGGGATTATTTTGGCCACACATCTTTATAGACGCTTTTGCGTTTTGCAAGGTGTGTGATAGGTGCCAAAGAGTAGGTAACATATCTAAGGGAAATGAAATGCCTTAACCTTCTCTTATTTTTTGCGAAATTTTTGATGTTTGGGGGATAGATTTCATGGGTCCTTTTCCTACTTCTTTTGGGCATACTTATATATTACTTGCGGTGGACTATATTTCCAAGTGGGTGGAAGCAAAGGCCACCAAAATTGATGATTCTAAAGTGGTTGCACCTTTTCTTAAGGACAATATTTTTGCAAGGTTTGGAATCCTGAAGGCTTTGATAAGCGATAGGGGCACCCATTTCTGCAACAAGACAATCACCGCTCTCCTTAAGAAGTACCACGTCCACCAACAAGTGTCAACAGCCTACCATCCGCAAACAAATGGTCAAGCGGAGGTGTTCAACCGGGAAATCAAAACCATTCTTGAAAAGACGGTTTCTTCCGGAAGGAAGGATTGGAGTTTAAGGCTAAATGACGCTCTATGGGCTTACCGGACAACATACAAGACTCCTATAGGGATGTCTCCATTCCGGCTTGTGATCGGAAAAGCTTGCAACCTTCCGGTTGAGCTTGAACACAAGGCATGGTGGGCGGTAAAAAAGTGCAACATGAATGTAGAGGAAGTAGGAGAGTTCCGGAAGCTCCAATTGCAAGAGCTAGAGGAGTTAAGGTTGGATGCGTATGACCATGCCACTGCATACAAAGAGAAGACAAAAGCGTGGCATGACCGGAACATTCTCCGGAAAGAATTCAAAGTGGGTAACAAAGTTCTCCTTTTTCAATCTCATTTGAAGCTTTTTGCAGGCAAACTGCGGTCAAGGTGGACAGGTCCGTACGTAATTGCTGAAGTATATCCCCATGGCGTTGTGGATCTTTATGATCCACACATGCACAAGATATTCAAGGTCAACGGACAAAGAGTCAAGCCCTACCTTGAAGGAGTGAAGAATGAACCCATTGATGAAATGGTGTTGGAGGAGGCCCAAGCAGAGAAGTAGGGTCCTTACGTCGAGCCAACGTTGTAAAACAAAGGCGTTGATCGGGAGGCAACCCGAGAGAATAAGAAGAGGAGCTTCTGTCAAGAAAACCGCCCCTGCGGCCCCATGTCACCTCTCCTGCGAGAAAACCCTGCCCAGTGCAGCCCCCGGTGCTAGGTCTGCGTCTGCAACAACTCTGTCACCGCCCCCACGGTGACACCCCTACGCCCCTGCGGCGGTCACTCTTGACATGCAGCCCCAGTGCCGCCTCCGGCGATGACGCTGCGTCTCCCTCTTCCTTGTCACCGCCCCTGCGGATTTACCCAAAAAAGAAAAAAATAGGAAATTCCAAAAGACCTTACACCTACCCCACCAACCCCTCTCTTCCTCCTCACCTACCACTCGTTCTCTCTCCCGACCTCTCACTCTCACGAGCCAACGCCCCTGCGCCCTACTCTCTCCCTCGCAACACCCTGCTCACGCCCCTGCGCCACCATCCTAAATCTCTACCACCACCACCCTCAATCTCTCCAACCTCAACCCTAAACACCTCCAACCACCGACAATCACCTTTCATCACTCTTCACCACCACCGGCGACATCTCCACCATCCAGAAGCCACCGGAAAGCACCACAACTCCACCACCAACGAAGTTGTAAAAAACCGCCTTCAGAATCTTCTCCCGCCCCTGCGCCTGCAAGCTTCGGCCCCTGCGCCTCACCGCCCATGCGGATCACACCAGCTGCCCCTGCGGAAATAGCAACAGAGGGTTCGTCTCTTTCTCTGTTTTTGAACTTTCTGATTCCTTTGCTCAATACTTTGGAATAAATGGAACCCCAAAGGAAATATAAGATGTCTGAGATTGAGAAGACCCGCTACGGGATTGTGCAAGACCGGATTATGTATGCAACCCGGTTTTGCACATTCCAACGTTGGAGAAGTTGGGCATGTTGGAGAGCATGCAATCTTTCCTCACCAACAATGGGCTCGGGGACTTTCTGAAGAAGAGTGCTCCCACATACCCCGAGCTCAGCAGACAGTTCATCGCCACCTTCACTATGGAGAAGGAGGATCATGTGTGTGTTGGACTTTACTTCAAGTTCAACAAGAAGAAGTACACACTTGACTACCTCCAGCTGCAGGAGGCCTTTGGGGTGACTCTTTACCCCTCTGGCAAGTGGTGGGAACCCATTCCTACACTGGAACTTTGTGAGTTCTGGCAGGCAGCCACCGGTTCCGAGTTTCATGCCGGGGGTGAGTACAGCAACAAACTCACTCACCCTTGCTTGAGCCTCCTCTCCAATATCATCATGAGTGTCTTCTGTGGACACAAGGAGGAGAACAAGGTTGCTCTTAAGGACCTTCCTTTGTTGTACGCTTGCCTCCCGAGGAGTGAGGCGGTGCCGGATTGGTCGTACCTCTTCCTTACCGCTTTGAAGCGGGTTAGGAAGAACGAGCCAAGAGATATTGTTGGCGGTGGGATGATCTCCTTGATTGCCGAGTAGGTGATGGACCTTTCTGACCTTGAGGATAGGATGGCGGTCCCATTTTATATGGAAGGTATGCTCCTAAGGTGCAAGCTCCTCAAGCGGGACGGGGAGAACCTTTTTTGGCTTTCTTTTGCAAATGGGAGCCGCATTACCTACCTTCCTCGGCCCTTACACTTTGGAGATGAGTTCTTCGAGCTCTACATCCCGGCTGATCCATATGTGTCGAGGCGGCCTCAGGTGGCATTTGTGGAGAGACATGTTACGAGCTCCAGCCGGGCTCATTACGAGGACCACATGCCCATCCCGGACGATGAAGAGATGCCCACTGCAGTAGGAGATGATGACCCGCACTTGAGAGCCTCCAAGCTCAGATGACTGCCTTGACCACTCAGCAACAGGCTTGGCAGACCGAGTATCAACAAACCATGCTGGAGCAGCAGCAGACAGGATGCGTGGCAGGCGGCCCAGCGGCAGCAGCTCGAGGTTCAGCAGTTGGATTGGCAAGCCAACTTTAAGACCTCATTTGGCAGCCGGGTGGATGCTCAGCAGTCCCGCATCGATGAGATCTACCGCCGACAGGAGCACTTCTTCCGCCACTTCCCATATCCCCCGGATGAAGGTCCGGATGGTCCAGCCAAACCATCCCATTAGTAGGTATCTTCTCTCTCCCTTCTCCACCATTAGTCTTGTCTTTCATTTCCACTTTGAGGGCAAAGTGCGTTTCAAGTATGGGGGAGGGAATACTATCTTGTTTGTAGACATTTTGAGTTTGATGTTTGTTTAAGTTTGTTTGAACTGTAATTCAATTTATTATTCAGTAAAAAAAAAGAGAAAAAGTCAAAAGAAATTCAAAACGGCAAAAAAATCCTTGGATAAACCAAAAAGCCGAAAGGGCGGTTTAGGCAAAAAGAAAGTAGTCCGACCAACATTATGTCGGTGCAAAAATGGACTTGAGGGATGTGAGGAATTAGTGAGATCATCAAGAAAAGAAGAAGAGTGGCAAGGTGAAAACCCGAAAGGGCGCCTTGGCAAAACGAGCGGCACCGAGTGTAGGTTCTCCTTCCGAAGTTTGGCGGCATAAGAAGGGGAGTCATAAGGAGGTTGTCCAGGTAGGTCACTCTTGGAGCAATAAGGATGGTAGGTTTCTCACTTTCTTCTCTCTTTCTCTCTTTTCCTTCTTTCTTTCTTGGTTTTTCTCTTGATTTCCTTATCTATTTTACTGCACCATGCTTCCTGAGGCTTTTGAGTTCTAAACTGATGTCATATGTGTTACTCGGGACGAGTAAAAGGTCTAAGTATGGGAGAGTTTGATAAGTGATGGAATCACTATCATTCAGGATAGTTTTTAAAGTCTTTTTCATTGTATTAGAGTCGGTTTGTGCTGCTAACGTCTTAATCCAGAAGAAGTCTAAAAGAAGAAAAAGAGACGTTAGAAGCACTTGGGAGTTGAAGATCATTCACGAAGACAAGCCTATGTTGCCACACCGCCCCCGCGGAGCAGTGTCACCGCCCCTGTGGGTGGCACTACACTCCTTAACATAGCTTACGCCTTCTCCAGCGCCCAGAACGAAGCAAGTCACCGCCCCTGCGGCCATCTCTGAACGCCCCTACGGTGACTCACCTGGAAGAAGCGAGGCCGGCGGCCCTACGCCACTGCCTGCCGACCAACTTGCGGAGCTGTGAAGCCGAAGAGCCACTATCACCGCCCCTGCGGTGACATTGGGCTGCCCCTGCGGTTTGACATCAAAAGCAACAGAAAGATGAAGAGTCAAACATTTGAAGAACATTAAAGATCCGCCCCTGCGGAATTGTCAGACCGCCCCTGCGGCCATGAAGAACACCAAGCGTTTTTGCCTAAACCGCCCCTGCGGCCCTGAAGGCAGCCCCTGCGGTTTAGCGTTAGAGACTTTACTCCGGTTGTTTGCACCACCTTTGTGGCATTAAAGGTGGCTGTTTAGGCCGGATATTTACTCCCATTTAGTGTCAATTCTAGTATAAATAGGACCATGGCTGATTGCTAGAATCATCCACCCAATTTCCCATTATTCTCTCTTTTTCCTTACTTCCCTTGTGTAATGTGTTTCTAATCTCCTTGCTACATTGGGTTGGTTTTGAAGCTGCATTACTGCTTTGGTTGTAAGTCTTTGTTAATATAATTATTATTCAGTCATATGTTTTATATTCCTTGTGCTTTAACTATCAATTGCATGTTTCTTACCACTTAGCTTGATCACCTTAGTGTCTAATTGCATGCAAAGAACTAGGATTAATTGATTTCGGGTTCGGGTCTTTAATCTAGTAGAAAACCTTTAGGTAAAAGCTAGTTGTGATTACTTAAAGGAAAAGGAATATAAATATAAAGAAAAGTCTAATGGTTTTATTCTTCTCTTTATATCTCTTTGTCTTTGTTTGAAAGCTAGCTTGTGACTTGTTCTTGTAGGTTTACGGAACATTAACTTGTTAAGATGGGTTGATGCCGGTTGGGTCAACACATATATATGATTAAGAAGAGAACATTGCTAAAATATTTATAAAGAGAGCCAACCAAAGTAGCATTGCATGCTAAGAATCAACCTAGTGTAGTCATTTTCTCATCGATTCATTTACATCTTTACTTGTTTCTTATGTTTTTGTCTTGCTACATTTCAATCCAACCCCCCCCCCCCCTCTTATTTGGTTACAATATCAATAATTGAATTTAATCAAAACATCAACTTAACTCTCTTGGGTTCGACCCTTGCTTGCGCTATACATAAACTTGTTAGTGTAACGTTAGGACTTCTACTTTGACCTAAGCTAAAATACAACGACCTAGGATTTTAGCTCTCGTCAGTAAGTTTCATGAACATAGACTAAACTACAACAGCCTAAATTATCATTCACGTACACTAAGTGATATCTTAGAGTTTTCATTTGAAAAATGGCACATTACCAACATTTTTATTCTGTAATAAAGGTTATGTTGTGAATATTCCATATGACAACTAATTTACTCATTCAAATAAAAGAAGAGATGAACATAATATATAGTTCTTCTATATTATATCATCATATGGTTAACCTTTGCATAAGCCTGTCCAACAAACCTTCAACTTACGGTCCTGATGCATTAGGGAGTGCCTTTGCCACATGTCCCTTTGCAATTACAGAAGCATGTCCAACAAATCTTTTAGTACTCCCCA
Source organism: Fagopyrum homotropicum (assembly GCA_033239125.1). Lineage (NCBI taxonomy): Eukaryota > Viridiplantae > Streptophyta > Magnoliopsida > Caryophyllales > Polygonaceae > Fagopyrum > Fagopyrum homotropicum. The sequence goes on along the minus strand of BSWB01000001.1, from coordinate 133,906,944 downwards.
TACCAGCTCCTGTAATAGACTTCCTAACCTGCAGAAAAAAGAGACCTAAGAAAACAAGCATATTGTTAGCATGAAATATTGTGATATTTTAGGGACGTTTTCTAAGTGTATTTCATCCATATTGGTAGTCATTGATAAAGCATTGAAGCATTTGTGAGTTAGTTTATTTATTTTGTCGATATAGAGGTCTACATAAGCTTTGTGTTGATTGTAGGCAATTAAGAGCTAAAACCGAACGAATCAAGGGAGAATGGAGTTAGATTGAGCATGTCCAAGGATTGAGGACATCACTAGGAGCTAAGTGTTCGCTCAAAAGAGTGTGCGTCAAAGTCTTAATATTTATATCTAGAACTCAAAAGCAAAGCGAACCCGCAGTGTACGGATCGGCTGTAGAAAGGTAAGAATTCCAGAGTCGAACTCAGAGATTTGGTGAGAAAGTTTCCAATTTCAATTATCTAGCGAAAGTATAAAAGCTTTTGTGATGTGATAAAGAGAGAAATGATTCCAAGGATTCAAGTATCCGATTTAGGCTTTCGATTCAAGACACTTCTATAGGTGTAGGACAGAATTTATATTGCCAAGATTAAATATTCAAAGATAGGATTCGTACGATGAAGTTCCGAAACCTATATAACTAATCTATAGGTTCTCTCTATAAGGGTTGTTGAGGCTGCAATATAGAAAGATCTAAAGACAAGAATTATGTTCAAACTAACTATCTAAAACTCCAGGATATGACTCTCCAAAGTATGAATAGAAAGCACACTTAAAATCTTAATAAAGGATGTTGAGTCTCTTTATTACCCAATTCTTGCGATCTTAATCTATTAAATGTAGAAACAGGTTTGAAGTGCATTCATACATTCAATTAGAGGGTAAGAAGGTAAATCAAGATTGGGGTTTAGGCAAGGATTAGTTTTGATTAAAGATTAATTCAATTAAAGTTCGTCAGAAGAATAAATCGTGCTGTTCATAAGAAAAATCGGCCGATTTTCCTCAAGAACAGCCCGATTTTCCTGTTTGTCGCAAAACTAAAATCTAAATTCTCAGGATCCTAATGTTTGAATGAGTTCAGTCTATCATCACCTAAGCCTTAATCATCAACTATTCTCCCCAGAATCACAAGGTTTTTAGCCAACCATTTTCAAAATCGAATCAAATTAATTATTGAAGAAGATATCGCAAAGAAACCAAATCTTGAACGAAAAATTCAATAACTTTCAAATCTGTAAAACAATCGTCAAATCTGTTCAACGTATCTCTCAACAACTCAATTTCGTGTTCACAAACCACAAACAAGACAATGGAACAAAGAAGTCTCACAATCAAAGATCAAGAATGACTTTCCGGCAAAAGCTCTTCAATCTCTCTCCAAGAATCCTTGATTTCTTCAAAACGTGTAAAGATTCTCTGGTGCGACCTCCCCGTCTTCGTTTGTAGGGTTCTCTTCTATAGTTTCTTGCAGATGGGCCGTTTGGCAAAACTCTCATCTAGCCCAAATTAATTGGGCTTTATGTCGTCTTTTTATTTGGCCGAATCGTGAAGAAAATCGACCTAGTCGATTTTGGTGCAAAATCGTTCGATTTTCAAGGTGTAAAAATCGTCCGATTTATATATACATTGGCACGATTTTCTTCAACAGAAAGTGCTCTTCCTTTGGTTCGTCTTCTATGCTTCTCCTTAACAATTCCTTAGCTCTTTGTGATCCTTCTAAGACTCCATTAGCTTCCTTAACACCCTTAGATGCTTCTTGCTCTATTTTTGCTTCCAATTCAACTCTATTTACCTGCAATTCATCAAAATCTCGTGTAGACCTCTATTTCCGACAATTGATTGAATAAAACATAAAAGTTATGCAAAATCCCTCAAAATGCAAAGTAAATAGAGATAATGTGCTGCAATATGCATGAATATGATGATACATAATTCATGTCATCAAAATACCCCATACTTGCCTCTTGCTTGTCCCTAAGCAAGATTCAAATTCAGAATATAAGATGTCATGGATTATGTATGTATGAAACTCAAAAAACTTTTCTTTTTGGTAGTGCTCCTTTTCATTGGATCGCTCTCAAGGTGATATTTCAAGGCATAAAAGGGGCAAAGCATATATCAATGATGACCATAAGATGAACAAACTCCCTTTTCTTTCTTGAAGGCATAAATAAAGAACATGATAAAGGTGTAGAGGCGATCAAATTCAAACAAATCTAAGCTATTAAGTCTTGAACACATGCATAAAAGTCTCAAGGTCTTCTAATCAAAGAAAGGGTTCAAGAAACGTATTAAGGGAAGGAGTTCTTTTTGGTTATTGTGGTGCTAATCCGGGAAAAAGGAACACATAACACATTCAAGAATTTTCTTCACCGCACATGCTTCGCATGTAGAAAGCTTTGCTTTCATTATACTTTACTTTTTGAGAGTATGGACAGCGGTGCATAAAAACCGAAGCCTAGGAGATTGGCGTTTCTCAATTTCGAGATGCCTCAAACCCTTGATGCACATACCATATCCCGTTAGGACTTGTCGTTCAATCGGACTTTGGCAAGACACAAACACCCGGCTATGTGAATGGTGCCGAGTTACTCATCCTCATGTTCAACGTCCCCAAAACTTATGAAATTTTTCACTTTTCAATACATTTTCTTTGGCCCTCCCACATCAAACATGCCTTTTTCAATCGCCTATCCTAATTCCCGGATGGTAAAAGGAGGGTTACATATTTCATTGAGGAGCTAGCATGATCAAGATATGAGAAAAGAAAAGAAGTGAATTGCCTTAGTCATCCTTAAATGATGTAAAAGAACTTGTGATATAGCTTCGACTATTATTTCATTTTCTCATCAAAACAACTAAATCATATAACTTATTCATGTATTCAAGTAACAAAAGCAATTTCATTCATGCTATAATCAACATTTCAACATAACTAAGCATCTTTTTCACCTATCCATATACACAATTCTCATCATAGAGGTCATTTCCATATAAGAAGCACTTAAAAAAAAAATTTTGAAAATTCATAGGTTTTGAAAAAGATCATGCAAATGCAAATGTCATAATAGAAAGCAAGTAGTGCAAGAGTTATTACAAGCCAAGTTGTCAAGAGTAGTGGAAAGTACATAAAGTGCTAAAGTGAAACATAGAGTATTGTAAGTACCCCCACCCCATACTTGACATCCACATTGTCCCCAATGTGAAAATCAAGCATAAGAAGGAGAAAAATACTTACAATGTAAAAGAAGCGGAAGCTCAATCCTCTGTCGGTGGTGGAGGTGGTGGATATGGATACATCGGTGCGGAGGGATCGTAGAAGTGGCCGAACTGGTGGTAGTACATATCCCTCATCTGGCCATCATAGGATGAATGCCTAGCGTCCGTCTCCTCCCTGTAGTTCCTGAACTGTGTGTTCAGGGTGTCATAATCGGTGCGGAGGACACGGTAGTCGGTGCTGAGGCTCTGGAAGCTAGTGACTAGCTCCCTGAAGTGGCGTGGAGCTCGGCGTCCTCGTCTAGGGCCTGGAGCATGTGCATAAGAGTGTCGAGGTGGCTGCATGTCATCCTCCGTCTCCTCATCCTGCCTACTAGTCCTGCTCGGTCCTGCTCCATGAGTGTCAGTGTCCATGGCGTCCGTGGCATGCCCGCTGTGGGTATCGCTCTCAAACTCGAGCATGGTCTCCTGTCCTCCATCCTCATCCTCCTCTGAGTCACCTGCATCATCATCATAGTAAGTAGGAGGTGAGAACTCCTCAAGCATTGCCTCAAAGGTCTCCTTCCAGTTCCTCTTATTCCGAATGGTGTATTCGGATTTCCATATGATCTCGGACGGCTTCTTCTTCGGATCCCTATGCCATGGCATCGGCACATGAAGAGTTCCTCTCCCTCGAGGAATCAAGACCTGTCGGACCACCAACCTCTGTGAACCTAAAGGAAGGGCACTCTCAGCTAGAGTGCATCCCGAGAAGTCATAACCTAGAGTCCTAGCCACATGAGTGACTAAGCCTCCTGCGCATATGTCACCCTTGGCTTTGTTGGCTATCTTTCCTAGATAGTCAGCAAGCATGGTGGAGATGTCGGGAATGGTGGTGGAGGTCATGCAGTAGAGGATGAAAAGCTCATCAGCCTTGAGCTTCTGCGGAGTCTCAGTCCGGGCAAACAAACTCTCACTGAGTATCCTATGCACTACCTTGAAGGAAAGGTTGTACATGCTTGTCTCCTTGGAGTTTCCGGGTCTCCACTTATCTCCTCCGTACTCTCCTACGGAAATAGCCTCCCAAAAATCACTAGCATTGAGGCCTCTAGCAAATGTGCCTGCATCGGAATAGGAAAAGCCAAACAAGTCGCCAAAAGCATCAATAGACAAAGTGTGGTCTTGGCTCATGAGTCGGAAAGTGATCATCCTTTCCCTAGGATCGTGCTCAAACGTACTAAGAAATTCTAGGGTGATTTCCCTATAAGCATCTTCCCTGATTGTAGCAAACTGTCTCAACCCTGCTCTATCAAGCATCATATCAACATCCTCTCGAACATATAGTGAATCTAAGTCATCAAGCACAATGTAGCGGGGAGGAGTGAATGGGCGATCTATAATGCGTTCATAGCGTTTCTTATGCTTGGATAGGGGAGGGGGAAGTTTAGGGATGTTGGTTGGTGGTGGTGGAGGTGGGGCAGGGGCTTTGGAAGAAGATCCCTTCTTCTTCCCCGTGTTTCTAGTTATCCTCTTGACAAGATCCATTCTAAGTCCTAAAAATCGACCTGTTCTTCGCAAAAATCGACCGATTTTTCTGGGCTGGGTCGATTTTTTTCTCGATTTCAACGATTCTCTCAATTCTGTAAAGTTCTGTTCAATCTATCACCACACACAGTTCTCTACAATGAATCCTAAGCAAATTCCTCTATCAATTCCAACAACAAAGCACTTCCTAGGCAACTTCGATTTCAAGTGAGAAAACTTAGGTTTTGGAAAGAAAAACCTGAATTCCTTATGGAGTAGTCGATTGCCGTGCGTGTTGTTGTTAGATCCGTGTTCCTTGTTGAAAATGCTTCAGTTTGGAGCCAAGAATCTCTTGAAATGGTTAAGGAATGATGATTTGAGGGTGTGGCGATTTTTCGGCGTTCTTGAGAGAGGGGAATCGCGAGTTGAAGGTGGGTGAATGAAGAAGATCGAGTGTGAAGTCCTTATATAGGGTCGACAATTTCTGAAGAAAATCGGCCGATTTTTCTGGTCGATTTATTTGTCGGGGCGATTTTTCTCTCTGACCGAAGAAAATCGGACGATTTATTTTGGCAGGTCGATCTCCAGGTCGATTTTTGTTTCTGTTGTGAAAAATCGTCTTGCTCTGTTACGGAATCGGACGATCTTCTTATGGTAGGTCGATTTTCTTCCTTGTTTTTCTTGAATCTCGAAGAAATAACTTAATTGCGCTCCATTCTCTGTGAATCTCTCACATTCGAGCCTAGTTTCCTGCGATTAATGACACGACAAACCAAGAGTGCATCGAGGAACATATAAAAACGAACAAATGAAGAAACAAAGCAATTAATCTATTCTAACTAAATGAGGGAAAGAAGGGAAAACTATACTATCATTGGGTTGCCTCCCAAGAAGCGCTTTATTTATCGTCTTTAGCTGGACGGTGTATGATGTTGTGTTCAATGGAGGAGGATAGGAGCTATCTCCTCGACTGGAGCTTCCGGTGTGTATTTCTTCAACCGTTGGCCATTAACCTTAAAACTTCCGCTTTGTTCACCCCATACTTCAACTGCACCATGGGGGAAAATTCTCTTAATCACAAAAGGTCCTGTCCAACGGGATTTGAGCTTACGTGGAAATAGACGTAGCCTTGAGTTGAATAGGAGGACTTGGTCTCCTTCCTTCAAGTCTTTCGGGATGATGTGCTTGTCATGCCAGCGCTTTGTCCGTTCCTTGTAAATCTTTGCGTTCTCATACGCGTTCAGTCGGAGCTCATCTAGCTCATTGATGTCTAAGAGCCGTTTCTCTCCGGCTTCTTTCATGTCGAAGTTGAGCCACTTGATAGCCCAATAAGCTTTGTGTTCTAGCTCTACAGGAAGATGACATGATTTACCATAAATGAGATTATAGGGAGTCGTACCTATTGGTGTCTTGAAAGCTGTCCTGTATGCCCATAGTGCATCGTCAAGCTTCATTGACCAATCTTTCCTCGTTTTAGAGACAGTCTTCTCTAAAATCCCTTTAATCTCTCTATTTGATATCTCGACTTGTCCGCTGGTTTGCGGATGGTAAGGTGTAGCTATTTTATGGGTCACCCCATACTTAGCTAATAGAGTCTCGAATCGACGGGCTGTGAAATGCGTTCCTCCGTCACTAATGATGGTTCGGGGAGTTCCGAACCTTGGGAAGATCGTTTTGTTGAGGAACTTCACCACTACCATTGCATCATTAGTAGGAGAAGCGATTGCCTCCACCCATCTTGAGACATAGTCTACGGCAAGAAGTATATACTGGTTGCCGCATGAAGATGGGAAAGGTCCCATAAAGTCGATGCCCCATACATCAAAGATCTCTACTTCTTGAATGTTGTTGAGAGGCATCTCATTCCTCCTGGATATATTACCTGTCCTTTGACAAGCATCACAAGAAACAACAAACTTTTGCACATCCTTGAAAAGTGTAGGCCAATAAAAGCCGGAGCGAAGTACCTTAGCACAAGTCTTGTGGGAACTAGCATGTCCGCCACATGGTAGAGAATGGCAGTGTCGGATGACACTATCTATCTCATCCTCGGGAATACATCTCCTGTAGATGCCATCTGGACCTCTTTTGAATAGAAGAGGTTCATTCCAATAAAAATGCCGGACGTCTCTCAAGAACTTCTTCTTTTGAGCATATGAAAGTCCGGGTGGAATCTCCTGACAAACAAGGTAATTTACAATGTCAGCAAACCATGGGTCATTACCTTGTGATATGTGTTGAAGACACTCTTCAATCTCGTGCAGCTGCTCGTCAGGGAAGGAGTCGTCTATCGGAAGCTCATCCGAGTCGCCGGTGAGTTGCGGAAGACGGCTAAGGTGGTCGGCGACGGAGTTCTCCGATCCTTTCTTATCACGGATCTCTAAATCAAACTCTTGTAAGAGTAAGATCTATCGTAGAAGCCTTGGCTTCGCATCCTTCTTCGTGAATAAGTATCGGATGGCGGAGTGGTCCGTATAGACTATTACTTTCGCACCTACAAGATAGGAACGAAATTTCTCAAATGCATATACTACGGCTAAAAGTTCCTTTTCCGTAGTTGCGTAGTTGTATTGAGCCTCGTCTAGCGTTTTGCTAGCGTAGTAGATGGCATGAGTGCGACCATCTTTCTTCTGTCCAAGAACAGCTCCTATAGCGACATCGCTTGCGTCGCACATGACCTCGAAAGGAAGAGTCCAATCGGGTGGTTGAATGATTGGTGTTGAAGTCAAAGCTTCTTTGATCCTGCAAAAAGCATCTAAGCAATCTTTCGAAAATTCGAAAGTCGCATCCTTCATCAAAAGATTAGTCAAAGGTTTTGAAATCTTAGAAAAATCCTTTATGAATCTTCTATAGAAGCCTGCATGTCCTAAGAAGCTTCTAATTCCCTTTACTGATGAAGGGGGAGGTAACTTCTCAATGGTTTCTATCTTTGATCGATCTACCTCTATTCCCCTTTGTGACACTAAGTGACCTAACACAATTCCTTCGGTGACCATGAAGTGACACTTTTCCCAATTCAAGACTAAGTTAGTGTCCTCACATCTCTTAAGAACTAGTGAAAGGTTATAGAGACAGTTATCAAAGGAAGAACCATATACCGAAAAGTCGTCCATGAAGACTTCCATGATATTCTCTACATATTCGGAGAAGATTGCCATCATACACCTTTGGAAGGTGGCTGGAGCGTTGCATAAACCGAACGGCATTCTTCTATAAGCGAACGTACCCCATGGGCACGTAAAGGTTGTCTTCTCTTGATCATCCGGATGAATTGGTATCTGAAAGAAACCACTGTATCCATCTAAATAACAAAAGTAGGCATGTTGGGCTAACCTTTCCAACATTTGGTCGATGAAAGGAAGGGGGAAGTGGTCCTTCCTTGTGGCCATGTTCAGTTTGCGGTAGTCGATGCACATTCGCCACCCTGTAACTGTCCGTGTAGGGATGAGTTCGTTGTTCTTGTTTGCAACAACGGTGATGCCTCCTTTCTTGGGTACTACTTGCACCGGACTCACCCATTTGCTATCAAAAATCGCGAAGATGATACCTGCATCAAGTAGCTTAAGGATTTCTTTCTTCACGACCTCCTTCATTGCCGGGTTTAACCGTCTTTGAGGTTGGCGTGAAGGTTTGTAATCCTCTTCCATTAATATTTTGTGCATACATAGAGAGGGCTTTATTCCTACTAAATCATCAATGGTGTAACCTAGAGCTCTCCTATGTTGCTTCAAAACATGCATGAGTTTCTCTAGTTCGTCATCATTCAAATTTGCATTGACTATAACTGGGTATGTGGAATTAGTGCCAAGAAATGCGTACCTTAAATGTGCGGGAAGTTGCTTCAATTCTAATGATGGAGGTACCTTGGTTGGTGATGAATCGTGGCTTTCGGATGTTGTGGGAGATGTCTCTATAGGTGGGGGTACTTCATCATTATATTCGGAAGCGGCTGCGGTGAAGTCCCGAGAATACATAGAATCACTCAGTGAATCGACCCCCTCTATAATAAATCGGTCGATCTTCTGCACGATTTTTCTTTCTGTTGGAAAAAATCGTGCTTCCTCTTCATGAATCGGGCGATTTATTGGCCTCAGGTCGATTTTAGTTTCTGCCGGAAAAAATCGTGCTACCTCTTCATAAATCGGACGATTTATTTCTGGTAGGTCGATTTTAGTTTCTGTTGAAAAAAATCGTGCTGAATCTTCAGAAATCGGACGATTTATTTCTGACAGGTCGATTTTCTTCACAGTTTCCGGAGTCCACTCTAGCTCTTCAATTTTTGCTTCTAGCTCTTCCTCCACAGCATTTAATGCTTTCACGTCCTCATTGCAGTCATGTTCTACCCCTTCCTCCATGATGCTCATGCTAAGGACCTTTTGAAGAGAGTCTTTCATCAAGATCGAACTTACTATCTCTCTAGACTCTTCTTCCTCAACAATTTCAAAAACGTCATCTTTCAAGGCTGGCTCCTTGATTAAGGAAGATAGTATGAACTCTATATTTTCTTCACCGATGTGGAAGGATAGCTGGCCGTTCTTGCAATCTACCATGCATCCAGATGTGGCTAGGAATGGTCTCCCAAGGATGATGGGAACCGGGTAATCTGCAGGTATGTTAAGAACGACAAAATCTATAGGTATGTAAAACTTACCTAGCTTTACCGGAATGTCTTCTAATATTCCCACCGGCTTAGTGGTGGAACGATCAGCCATGTAGAGTGTGATCTTCACCGGTCTAGGCTCTCCTAGACCAACTGCCTTGCATAGAGCTAGAGGTATAATACTCACACTTGCTCCAAGGTCACAAAGAGCATCGTAGGTAGCTTCTCCCAAAGTGATGGGTATGCAAAAGGATCCTGGATCGCGGAGTTTGGGTGGCATATTCTCCGTCATAGTCTTGATGAGTTCGGATGACTCCATGCTCATCTTGACTTCTCCTATATCTTCCAACTTCCTCTTGTTGGAGAGGATCTCCTTGAGGAATTTCCCGTAGGCCGGCATACCTAAAATCGCATCCATAAAAGGTATGTTAATATGGAGCTTACTCATAAGTTCAACAAACTTACCGAAATGTTTATCTAGGCGTGCTCGCGCTCTAGATTGAGGAAAAGGTAGAGGTGGTTTGTAAGCGGGAGGAGGAACATAGACTTCCTCCTTCTCTTTTGCCTCTCCTTCTTTTGTGGGGGTATCAACTACTTTAGGTTGAGGGTCGGCGGTTGTCTTCCCGCTCCTAGTAGTTATAGCCATAACCCTTCCCTTTGGGTTATCTTCTGTCTTTCCGGGAAGCTTCCCTTGATCTCTTGGAACTTCTCCGGCCTTTTTGAATACTTGGTTTTCTAAAGCTTTGTGAGCTTTGTCGACCGAAGTTATGTAACTCTCTAATCCTTGTAGCTTGCCTAGGATCGTTTCTAACATGGGATCCGGTTTGTTTGATCCGCTTGATCGTTCCTGGCTTGTAGAAGGAGTAGAAGAGGATGGAGGTGTTACAGCCTTTTCAGCATATGAGTAAGGATTACCTGAACCTTGCTGATTTGACCTCCAATTGTTGTTATTCGAGTTCCTATTGTTGTTGTTGTTCCAATTGGAGTTTCGGTTGTTATTGTTGTTGTTACTCCAATTGGAATTCCGGTTATCATTCATTTGATTGTTGTCTCGCCCCATGTAGTTGGCTTCTTGCTCTTTAGTCTTTTGAAGACTCGTTTTGAGCACTTCCCTCAATTCTTTGATGTCATCTTTGAGGGAGAATATTTGTGTTTGAGCCGCTTGATTCAACTTGGCTCCCGGATCGCCTTGATTCCGGCTACTTGATTCCACCTTCCGGTGGGAATACTTCTCAATCACTTGGGCTTGCTTCTCAATGAAGTCCCAAGCGTCATCCTCTCTCATATCCATGAATGTGCCGCAAGATAGAGATTGGAGGTTGAATTGTGTCTCCACATCCAACCCTTTGTAGTAGATCTCCAATAATTCCAGCTTGGAAATGCCATGGTGTGGGCAATCCAACAAGAGATCTTGAAACCTTTCCCATGATTGAAACAAGCTTTCGTTAGGTTTCATAGAAAAAGCATTTATTTTACCTCTCAATTCCGCCGTTTTGGATGGCGGAAAGAACTTGGTGAGGAACTCCGAAGACAATTCCTCCCATGTAGCTAACTTCGCAGCTGGAAGTGTTTGGTACCAAGCTAGAGCCTTGTCCTTCAAAGAGAAGAAGAACGGCTTGATCTTGTAGTTGCTTGTAGTAGCCTTCTTTGGCTTCATAGTCTCCATGAGAATCTCAAAATTCTGCAAGTGTTGATGCGGAGATTCGGTACTTGCGCCGCCATATTGACTTTGGCGAACCATAGTAATGACTTGTGGTGAGAAGCTAAACTCCTGGATGTCTTCAGCTCCGAAATCCACACCTAGACGGCGCGGTTGCTGAATTGGATCCATCCGTTGCCCCAAAGTTCGGGGTCTATCTTCGTTATTGACAGCTCTGACATTCCTAGTCGTAATGCGAGGGACGACCCTAGGTGTTGGAGTGTGTCGGTTAGGACGAAGTGATGGATCGATCTCTTCAAGTTCCGGCATATCCGGATCAATCTCGTCATCCTCGGACGAGTCATCTCGAATGGACTTAGTTGGTGTCTTGACTTTCTTCTTCTTCTTGGAGTCGTTCAACTCCAACTTCATGTCCAACATCATAGCTCTTAGTTCATCAATCTGAAATTGATGACTTATTTCAGCTTCCTTTCGAGCTTTCTCACTCAACTGGAGCTGGCGTTGAGCTTCGTTCAGTTCAGCCTTGTAGTTTCTCTCATCGTTTTCAGCCATTTTCTTCTCCTTCAACTTTCTCCTCAAAGTTCTTTCTAATTCGGGGTCGAAAGGAATTAGATCTTTAGTGGATCTAGTCCTTCGCATATACCTAAAGAACCTGCGAAGATCACTCAAATAGACAAATCAAATCACAAGAGCAAGAGCTCTCAAGCTAGACAACCGAAAACCGGATTTGATCTAGACCAAATCCCCGGCAACGGCGCCAAAAACTTGTTCGCTCAAAAGAGTGTGCGTCAAAGTCTTAATATTTATATCTAGAACTCAAAAGCAAAGCGAACCCGCAGTGTACGGATCGGCTGTAGAAAGGTAAGAATTCCAGAGTCGAACTCAGGGATTTGGTGAGAAAGTTTCCAATTTCAATTATCTAGCGAAAGTATAAAAGCTTTTGTGATGTGATAAAGAGAGAAATGATTCCAAGGATTCAAGTATCCGATTTAGGCTTTCGATTCAAGACACTTCTATAGGTGTAGGACAGAATTTATATTGCCAAGATTAAATGTTCAAAGATAGGATTCGTACGATGAAGTTCCGAAACCTATATAACTAATCTATAGGTTCTCTCTATAAGGGTTGTTGAGGCTGCAATATAGAAAGATCTAAAGACAAGAATTATGTTCAAACTAACTATCTAAAACTCCAGGATATGACTCTCCAAAGTATGAATAGAAAGCACACTTAAAATCTTAATAAAGGATGTTGAGTCTCTTTATTACCCAATTCTTGCGATCTTAATCTATTAAATGTAGAAACAGGTTTGAAGTGCATTCATACATTCAATTAGAGGGTAAGAAGGTAAATCAAGATTGGGGTTTAGGCAAGGATTAGTTTTGATTAAAGATTAATTCAATTAAAGTTCGTCAGAAGAATAAATCGTGCTGTTCATAAGAAAAATCGGCCGATTTTCCTCAAGAACAGCCCGATTTTCCTGTTTGTCGCAAAACTAAAATCTAAATTCTCAGGATCCTAATGTTTGAATGAGTTCAGTCTATCATCACCTAAGCCTTAATCATCAACTATTCTCCCCAGAATCACAAGGTTTTTAGCCAACCATTTTCAAAATCGAATCAAATTAATTATTGAAGAAGATATCGCAAAGAAACCAAATCTTGAACGAAAAATTCAATAACTTTCAAATCTGTAAAACAATCGTCAAATCTGTTCAACGTATCTCTCAACAACTCAATTTCGTGTTCACAAACCACAAACAAGACAATGGAACAAAGAAGTCTCACAATCAAAGATCAAGAATGACTTTCCGGCAAAAGCTCTTCAATCTCTCTCCAAGAATCCTTGATTTCTTCAAAACGTGTAAAGATTCTCTGGTGCGACCTCCCCGTCTTCGTTCGTAGGGTTCTCTTCTATAGTTTCTTGCAGATGGGCCGTTTGGCAAAACTCTCATCTAGCCCAAATTAATTGGGCTTTATGTCGTCTTTTTATTTGGCCGAATCGTGAAGAAAATCGACCTAGTCGATTTTGGTGCAAAATCGTTCGATTTTCAAGGTGTAAAAATCGTCCGATTTATATATACATTGGCACGATTTTCTTCAACAGAAAGTGCTCTTCCTTTGGTTCGTCTTCTATGCTTCTCCTTAACAATTCCTTAGCTCTTTGTGATCCTTCTAAGACTCCTTTAGCTTCCTTAACACCCTTAGATGCTTCTTACTCTATTTTTGCTTCCAATTCAACTCTATTTACCTGCAATTCATCAAAATCTCGTGTAGACCTCTATTTCCGACAATTGATTGAATAGAACATAAAAGTTATGCAAAATCCCTCAAAATGCAAAGTAAATAGAGATAATGTGCTGCAATATGCATGAATATGATGATACATAATTCATGTCATCACTAAGGAAGGTGCTAAGTTGAAGAATAGCACGAGACAAAGGAGAATTACGATCTACATGTGTTCCACGCTCTAAAATACGGCCGTACTAGGTTCCACGTTCTATTCCACGGCCGTGGAACTTTGGCAAGACAAGTGTGGAGCATTCCAGCAAGTTACACGGCCGTGGAGAGTTGTGACAAATCGTGATGAGTTTCCACGCTCTAAACTACGGGCGTGGAATCTTGGATAACCGTGATTCTGACGATCTTTTAACGCACACTTTGAAGCCATGATCTTTTACGCAATGGGTCGGGCTCATATTTTATCTTACCCTATAAAAGGACGGAAGAAGAGAGATTCCGTCACCTTCACTTAGACTTTGCCTACGCTTATTGCACGTGCCTAGGGTTTCAAGTTGGACGTGTGGAGATTGCGAAGAGTTGAAGATTTGGAAGATTGTTCGTACGGAGATTTTGCTTTATCCTTAGGTTTGATTAGAAGACGGATTGACATCCCGTTCTTCGTTCTTATCAAGGATTGTGATTATTTGTGTTATTCTGAATCTACTTACATCATTGTTCTTGATTTGTGGATTTGAGATTGATTTGAGATTTATTCAAGGTTTTCGAAGGTTTTCATCTTTCATTCTTTTAAATCTTGAATTTGATATCGATATGACTATTGTTGGCTAAAACCCTTTAGCAATTCTAAGGTGAAGGGTTGATAGTTGTGGCTTAGATGATGATAGATCGATCGTAAACAGATTGGACCCTGAGAGTTAGAGAGAATTGCCGACGAACCTAATCCACGGTCTGTTCTTGAGCTTCCACAGCCGTGGAACTCAAGAACTACCCGTAATTTTGTGTCAATTACGAGCCTTGCTTTTACTTTAATCCAAAGTTAAAGATTTGCTTTAACTTAGTCTTGGCTTACCTTTTCTAGGTGGTAGTGAAGCCTCAACAACCTCTACCTCGATTCCGAGTGTCACAACCTTTATCGATTTAGTTGGTCTTGATCTTTGGATTATAAGTTTGGGTATTTGACGTTATCGTTTACCTTTAGAACCTTTCTATACTGAAGCCTCAACAACCTTTATAGGGAGTTCCTTTGGGTGAATTATATAAGGTCTTGGAACTTCACCGTACATTGCCTTACATTCGTATACCTTTGCATATCTCAACTTTGTCCTTATACCTTTAGTATATCTTGAATCGATTGCCACAACTGGATTCCTGGATCTTTAGGATTGTTGTTTTCCCAATAATTTACAAAAGCTCATACATTTACTCGCTTGACAATTCTATAGCTGGATTTAACCCCCCAAATCCCTGTGTTCGATACTCTGGAATTCTTGCTTAACTATATCCATCCGCACACTGCGGGTTCGCTTGCTTGATTTCTAGTTTTATAAATTTAAGACTTATTTGCACGCACGCTAAGTGGTGAACAAGTTTTTGGCGCCATTGCCGGGGATTTGGTCTAGGCCGAATTCGGTTATCGGTTGTCAAGCTTGGGAGCTTCTCCCTTGTTATTTGATATCTTTTCGAGTGTATGCACAGATCTAGGAATAACGAAGACCTCTTACCTCTTGATCAAGAGCTTGAGAGGACTTTGAGGAGAAATCTTAAGGAGAGAAAAATGGCTGAAGAAAGAGAACGTGATCTCCAATCGGAGTTAGCAGAAAAGGAAGCTCAACTCCAATGGAGTGAGAAGACTCGTAGGGAAGAAACAGATCGTCATCAAATGAAGGTTGATGATCTAACGGACATGATGTTCCAAATGAGGCTGGAAATAAACAACCTTAAGGAGAAAAAGAAAAGGAGGAGACCGGGAAGATCGGATAGAGCCAACTCATCTAATGAGGATAGCGACTCCTCCATGCCACCACTAGAGGAAATTGATCCCACGATCAATGTGAATCCATTCTTTCCACGGCCAGCTGCAAATCGCCGTGTTCCACCTAGGAATGCGAGGGTCGAACGTGTAGAAGAGGAGCTAAGAACTCTTGGCCAAAGAATGGATCCAACGCAGCAACCACGCCGTTTAGGTGTGAACTTTGATGCTGACGATGCACAAGGGTTTAGCTTCAACCCTCAAGTTATTACCATTGTTTGCCAAAACCAATTTGGTGGAACAAGCGCTGAATCTCCACACCAACATCTACAAAACTTTGAGATTATCATGGAGACAATGAAGCCGAAGAACGCAACTACCAACAGCTACAAACTCAAGCCTTTCTTCTTCTCCTTGAAGGGGAAAGCATTGTCTTGGTATCAAGCTCTTCCAAGTGGAAAGCTTGAAACATGGGAGGATCTTTCTTCGGAATTCCTCACTAAGTTCTTTCCGCCATCTAATACGGCGGAACTAAGAGGTAAGATTAATGCATTTTCTATGAGATCTAACGAAAGTTTGTTTCAATCTTGGGAAAGATTTCAGGATTTGCTATTGGATTGCCCTCATCATGGCATATCCAAACTTGCACTTGCACTGTTGGAGATATACTATAAGAGGCTGGATGTGGAGACACAATTCAAGCTCCAATCCCTTTCATGTGGTACATTCATGGACATGAGGGAAGATGACGCTTGGGACTTCATTGAGAAGAAAGCGCGAGTTATAGAGAAGTATTCTCATCGGAAAGTGGAGGCGAATCATGTGGATCAAGGAGCAAAGCTATCACAAGAAGCTCAAACTCAAATCTTTTCTCTCAATACGGAGATTAAAGAGTTGAAGGAAGCCATCAAAACCAACTTTCCGAAGCACAAGGAACAAGATGTGGGTTATTTAGGCAACAACAATAACCACAAGGGTAATGAGAATACCAATCGCAACAACCGGAACAACAACCGGAATAATTGGAACAACAACAACAACAACCGGAACAACAATTGGAACAACAATAGGGGTTCAAACAACAACAATTGGCGTCCCAATCAACAAAATTCCGGTAATTCTTATTCTTCCAATTCGGGAAATTCACTAACTCCACCTTCCTCTTCTTCCACTCCTTTGAAAAGTCAGGGGCAAACATCTAATGGTGGAAGTACTTCGGGGAAAGAGAAGCCCGATCCCATGTTGGAAACAATTCTGGGAAAGCTTCAAGGTTTGGAGACTCGCATCATCAAGGTTCATGATCACATTACTAAGGTTGATAAAGCCCAAAAGGTTTTAGAAAACCAAATGTTCAGCCACGCGGAGGAAGTTCCTAGGAATCAAGGGAAACTTCCTGGAAAAACGGAGGACAACCCAAAAGGAAGGGTGATGGCAATCACAACTAGGAGCGGAGTAACAACTACCGACCCGCAGCCTAAGTTTGTAGAAGTCCCCGTTGAAAAAGAGAAATAAAAGGGGAAGGAGAAGGGAGATGTCTACGTTCCTCCTCCAGCTTACAAACCTCCCCTACCGTTCCCGCAATCTAGAGCAAGAGCGCGTCTAGACAAGCAAGTTGGTAAGTTTATAGAACTCATGAGTAAATTGCATATTAATATACCTTTCATTGATGTTATTGTAGGTATGCCAGCTTATAGTAAGTTCTTAAAGGAGATCCTCTCTAACAAGAGAAAGCTAGAGGATTTTGGAGAGGTTAAGATGAGTTCGGATTCTTCGGATCTCATCAAAACCATGAAAAAGAAGATGCCCCCAAAGCTAAAGGATCCGGGGTCATTTTGTATTCCCATAGGAGTGGGAGATGTCACATATGATGTATTATGTGACTTGGGAGCAAGTGTGAGCATCATCCCACTTGCATTATGTAGGAAGATCGGTTTAGGCGACCCTAAACCGGTGAAGATGACGTTGTACATGGCGGATCGATCCATAACTCGTCCCGTCGGTATAGTTGAAGACGTCCCGGTCAAGCTAGGTAAATTCTATGTTCCTATAGATTTTGTTGTGCTTGACATTCCTGCAGATAGTCTGGTCCCGATAATTCTCGGAAGACCGTTTCTTGCAACATCCGGCTGCATAGTCGATTGCAAGAATGCTAGACTCGCCTTTGACATAGGAGAAGAGAAGGTAGAGTTCGTTCTTTCCACTCTAGTGAAGGAACCAATCTTTGATGAGGATATACTCAATATCCAAGATGAAGAAGGACTATCTAGAGAGGAGGTAAGTGTTATTCTCTTCAAAGATCCTTTGCAAAAGGTTATTTCTATGATTCTAATGGATATAGGGGAAGAAGAGGAGTACAATGAGGCAATTGAAGCCTTAGAAGCACAAGAAGAAGTATGTGAAGAAGAGTTTGAGAAACTCCACGATGAGGCAGAAAACGTACGGATCCACGGTCATACACTCTATACCACGGCCGTGGATTTCATCAACAAAAGCGTGGAGCACTCCAGAGGGTTACACGGTCATGGAGAGAATAGAGCAACCGTAAGTATTTTCCACGCCCAAAATTACGGCCGTGGAGGATGCAGAGAGGCCGTAATTTCGGGTGATTCCGAAGGCAATTATGTCTCTTCTACAACTTCTCTTGGTTCTTCTCCAACACCTTCTACATCCTTAGACACTTCTAAGGAACCATCGGATGCTCCTCAAGAACCATCGGAGACTCCTAAAGCTATGGAATTGAAACAACTTCCTACAAATCTAAGGTACGCATTTCTTGGACCTAATTCTACCTTTCCGGTAATTGTTAGTTCCGATTTAAGCATAGATGAACATAGTAAACTTATGGTTGTCCTTAAAAAACATAGGAAAGCCTTAGGATATACTATAGAGGATTTAGTTGGAATCAAACCTTCCCTATGCATGCATAAGATCTTAATGGAAGAGGACTTTAGGACTTCGCGACAACCTCAAAGGCGGTTGAATCCGACCATGAAGGAGGTTGTCAAGAAGGAAATTCTTAAACTTCTTGATGCAGGTATCATCTACCCTATCTCCGATAGCAAGTGGGTGAGTCCCGTACAAGTAGTTCCGAAGAAGGGAGGAATGACGGTCATCACCAACAAGAATAACGAACTCACTCCTAGCCGAACCGTAACAGGATGGCGGATGTGCATAGACTACCGCAAGCTAAACAACGCGACGAGGAAGGATCACTTCCCACTACCCTTCATCGATCAAATGCTTGAAAGGTTAGCACAACATTCGCACTTTTGCTATCTTGACGGTTATAGTGGTTTCTTTCAGATTCCGATACACCCTGATGATCAAGAGAAGACCACGTTCACGTGCCCGTGGGGTACGTTTGCCTATAGGAGGATGCCGTTCGGGCTTTGCAACACCCCAGCCACCTTTCAACGGTGCATGATGGCCATCTTCTCGGAATACATAGAGGAAATCATGGAGGTTTTTATGGATGACTTCTCCGTTTATGGTTCCTCTTTTAACAATTGTCTTTCTAACCTTTCTCTTGTGTTACAAAGGTGTGAAGACACTAACCTAGTTCTTAATTGGGAAAAGTGTCAATTTATGGTAAAGGAAAGCATTGTACTAGGACACTTAATCTCTAATAGAGGGATTGAGGTGGATAGAGCTAAAATAGAGACAATAGAAAAGCTTCCTCCCCCAACTTCGGTGAAAGGGATAAGAAGTTTTCTAGGACATGCTGGATTTTATAGGCGCTTCATAAAAGACTTCTCTAAAATATCAAAACCGCTAACTAATCTATTGATGAAGGATGCAGTTTTTGAGTTTTCGCAGGAATGTTTAGATGCGTTTAATATGATTCGGGAAGCTCTAATTTCAGCCCCGATTATCCAACCTCCGGATTGGAATCTTCCCTTTGAGGTTATGTGTGATGCAAGTGACGTAGCTATAGGAGCTGTTCTTGGACAAAGAAAGGAAGGGCAAACCCATGCTATCTACTACGCTAGCAAGACGCTAGATGAAGCGCAGCTCAACTACGCCACTACGGAAAAGGAATTTCTAGCTATTGTATATGCAATTGACAAATTTCGCTCTTATCTTGTAGGTGCAAAAGGTGATTGTATGCACGGATCATGCTGCGATCCAGTATCTCCTTGTAAAGAAGGATGCGAAGCCAAGGCTAATTAGATGGATTCTTCTCCCACAAGAATTCGATCTAGAGATCCGCGACAAGAAGGGTTCGGAAAATTCTGTTGCGGATCATTTGAGTCGTCTAACACATCTAGAGGACGACCATCTACCTATAGATGACTCCTTCCCGGACGAGCATTTACATATCATAGAGGAGTGCATCGATGTGATCGCCAAAGGTAACGAACCATGGTTTGCTGATTTTGTTAACTATTTGGTTTGTCAGGAGTTACCGCCCGGATTATCCTACGCATAAAGAAAGAAGTTCTTTAAGGATGTTCGGGAATACTTTTGGAATGAACCTCTCCTCTTTAAGAGAGGTCCGGATGGCATCATTCGGCGATGTGTGCCGGAAGATGAGATGCAAAGTGTCATCCGCCATTGTCATTCACTACCATGTGGAGGACACGCTAGTTCGAACAAGACTAGCGCTAAGGTATTGCAATCTGGATTCTTTTGGCCTACACTATTTAAAGATGTGCAAACCTTTGTTTCCTGCTACGATGCTTGTCAAAGAACAGGAAATATATCTAGGAGGAATGAGATGCCTCTCAACAACATCCAAGAGGTGGAGATCTTTGACGTTTGGGGAGTAGACTTCATGGGACCTTTCCCATCATCTTGTGGTAACCAATACATACTTTTAGCGGTTGATTATGTATCAAGATGGGTTGAAGCGATTGCCTCTCCCACCAATGATGACATGGTAGTGGTTAAGTTCTTTAACAAGACCATCTTCCCACGATTTGGGACACCACGGACCATCATTAGTAATGGAGGCTCTCATTTTATTGCCCGGCATTTTGAAGCTCTTCTAGCTAAGTATGGGGTGACTCACAAGATCGCCACCCCTTATCATCCACAAACTAGTGGACAAGTGGAGATCTCAAACCGGGAGATCAAAGGAATCCTAGAGAAAACGGTTTCAAGGACAAGGAAGGATTGGTCCTTGAAGCTAGATGATGCATTGTGGGCGTATCGGACTCATATAAGACTCCCATCGGAACTACACCATACAACCTTGTGTATGGGAAGTCTTGTCACTTACCGGTAGAGTTAGAGCACAAGGCGTTTTGGGCAATTAAGTGGTTGAACTTCAGCATGAAGGAAGCGGGAGAAAAGCGTCTCTTGGACCTAAATGAGCTTGAAGAACTTCGCTTGAACGCTTATGAAAACGCCAAGATCTACAAAGAAAGAGCAAAGCGTTGGCATGATAAGCATATCATCCCAAAGGACTTCAAAGTAGGAGATTAAGTTCTCCTCTTCAATTCAAGGCTTCGTCTCTTTCCAAGTAAGCTTAAATCTCGTTGGACCGGACCTTTTCTAATCAAACGTATTTTTCCCCATGGTGCAGTTGAAGTATGGGGTGAAACGGGCAGAAGCTTTAAGGTGAACGGTCAACGACTCAAGAAGTATACACCGGAACTCCAAGCTGAAGAGTTCGCGCCCACCGCACTCGAATAAGTGCGAATATGGTCTAGCTACGGACCTTAAACAAAGCGCTTCTTGGGAGGCAACCCAAGGTATTGCATTGTCGTTTTTGTTTTTGATTCATAGACTAGTTTAGTTTAGACGTTTTTGCTTTGTTTTGCCTTCGATACCTTCCGGTATGTTCGTGTTTTTGGATGTAGGAACAGTGGAAAAAGAAAGGGGAAGAGAAAGTTTGAAGAAAAGTGACGAAACATGGACTTTGGAGCATTACAGAGAGTTCCACGGCCTAAACCACGGCCGTGACAGCTACAGTGACCGTAATTTTCAAAAGCCTGAGAAAAATCACCAAAACCACGGTTCCATACATTTCCACGGCCGTGGAACCCCCCGACAGACCGTGATTTTCAAAAATTTTTACGGCCACTATATAAACCACGTTTTTTCACAAAACACAAACCAAAACCCATTCCACGCCCCAAAATCGCCGATTTCACTCCCCCTTCCTCAAATCTTCGTTCATTAATCATTTTTAACGATTCTTTGACCAAAACTGAAGCAAATCCAACCACCAACAAGATCCAAGCAACGATTCGAGCGGCAAATCACCGGAGAAGCCACAATTCGGATTCCAAAATCCGAAAACCTAGGTTTTTGGTTCTTTCTCTATCTTTGTCGATTTGGCTTCGTTTTTTATAGAATTTTTAGGAGAACTGATTGAAATTGGAAGGAAATTAGTCTAGGACTGATTGCTACTGAGTTTGGTGAATTGTTGCTGAGTTTTGAGAAATCACGTGCCGAACCACGGTCACTATACGTTCCACGGCCGTGGAAATTGAAGAACAAACCGTGGTTTTAAGCAGAATATGGATTTTGTAAGGAGAGTGTCCGGCAGGAACAAGGACAAGGATAAGAACAAAGATAAGGATAAGAACAAGAAAAGGAAGGGCAACCCCTCTTCCTCTTCTAGAGCACCACCCCCTTCATCCCTTTCACCTCCATCATCACCATCACCACCTCGCCCTAGGATCCCTATCATCCATGAGGATCATCTCGATGCCTTAGAGAGGATCCACAAGAGAGCGGTCATAGGACCTAGGTACCTATTACTTGAGGAGTTAGAGCCTCTACATGTGATAGGAGACATTACTTGGCTTTTAGATAGAGCCGGTCTAGTCATCTTCTCCGCTATTCGGGAAGATGCTTATGAGGAGATCACGAGGGAGTTTGTAGTTTCCTTCGAGCACAGTCATGTGGATAGGAGTGTCTCTTTCCGGCTGATGGAAAGAGATTATGAGTTCTCTATCAGGGAGTTTGGAGCCTTCTTTGGGTTCCACGAGACCTTCAATGGTCGTTTCCCCAGTGGCGTGTACGCCAAGGATTTCTGGGAAGAGATCGCCATGATCTACGCTAGTGAGGACCGCTGGCAGCCAGCTGATACCAAGGCTAGGTTGATATATCATCTAGCCTTGAAGATTGCTCACAGGGTGCTTTTTGAATGTCTCTTCCCTAGGACGGAGACACCTCAGAAAATCAAGACAGATGAGCTTTTCCTTCTCTACTGTATGCTATACGGTAGACCTGCAGATTGTGCCACCTTCTTAGCTGCTACTATGAGCAAGCTAAAGAATAAGAGGGCTGGTGACATTGGATACGGTGGGATGGTCACCCACCTTGCTCGATAGTTAGGGGTAGATTTCTCAGCTTGTACGCGTATTGCTGCTACAACCCTAGGACTACATAGCCTCATGACTAGAGGCATCATCTTCCCCACCCATAGAGGTCCACCATATGCTGCTATGCCATGGGAGAGTAGGACCGGAAGAGGTATAGAGTGGCTCCCCGAGTATTCCATTATGGCTGGACGCCATAACTAGAAGGCGACGTTCGCTGCCATGCATGCGAACAGATTGGTAGCCCCTCCTTATGTTCCACCACCACCAGTTGTAGAGGAGGAGGAGATGATTATGAGAGAGGAGGAGGAGCTGAGCAAGACTTTGGTACATTCCCGGATCAGCCGGATGCAGTTCCCGACATGCCTAGACGTTCTCCCCGCCCTGCTAGAGCATCTGGATCATCCTCTCGCCGTGCTAGTGTGAGCGAGAGGCCTACTTGGATGGCTGACCCTCCTTCATGGTACAGTACGCAGCCGGATTGGATGGGAGCTCCACCGCCTTGGCACTCACAGCCGCCACCTGCACCAGCACCTTCAGATGCACCGGCGTGGTATAGCCAGCCACCTGGTTGGTACGAGCAGCTGCCACAGTGGGCTACCGACCTTTCCGACAGGGTTGGAGCTTTGGAGATTCGTGCTGATGCTAGGGATGCACGAGCCGACGATCTTGACCATATGATGAGAGATGTCTACCGCCAGCAGTTCGGGCGGTACTATGATCTCAGCTTCTCCCCGTTTCCACCACCGCCTCCACCGCAGTGAGGACCTTTGATGATCGAAGTTTTAGCCACTCCACCACCATTTTGTGAGTTCTTTTTCTTCTTTTTATTTTTGAACATTAGGGACAATGTTTGTTCCAAGTATGGGGTGGGGTGTGACTAATAGTTTGTAATAACTCTTACTCACTTTTGTATGCTTCTATCGAGACTACCTTGCATGTCCATTCTATTGTTGCACGTTTCATTATTGCATTGCATGATAAAGCTTTTGAAAAAACCCATAAAAATTTAAAAATTTTGAAAATTTTGTGCTTCTAAGGATAGAGATGATTTCTATGATAATCACCACTTGTGAATTGAGTTTTGGTGACAATCGCATGCTTAAACAAATAGTGAGTTGAAAAGAATTTGAATGAGTTGATTATCCCTCTTTGCAAATTTCATAATGTGATGAATGTTACTTAAATCATGTTGAGAAAACAAGGTTGAAATCACATGATAAGTTCTTATGCTTCTTTTTTAGATGATTAAGGTAATTCGATTTTCTTTCTTCTTCCTTTGATCATTTAGCCCCTCATTGAAATAATGACCTCCTTTACCTATCCGGGAATTTGGAGGAGTTGATAATTGGCATGTTTGATGTGGGAGGGCCATGAAAGCAATACTTTGCGTTCAAAAGAATAGAAAGAAATTGTAGGTTTGGGGAAGTCAATCATGATGATGAGTAACTCGGCACCATTCACATAGCCGGGTGTTTGTGTCTTGCCAAAGTCGGATTGAGCGATATTCCTAGCGGATTATGGTATGTGCATCAAGGGTTTGAGGCATCTCGTAAAAATGAGAAACGTCAATCTCCTAGGCTTCGGTTTTTGTGCACCTCTATGCATAACTCCAAAAGTAAAGTCGAAAAATGAATTGAAAAGAAGAGAGTGAAGCTCTAAGTTGAAAGTGCTGCAGAAACCGCAAGAGAAAAAGAAAAGAGTAGTCATCCACTTTCCCGGATTCTTGCACCACATTCCTTAAAGTTTTCCTTCCCTTTCCGCATTCTAGACCTTGTTTGAAAGTCCTTAAGATCAAAAGAATGTTATATGACTTGGTGATCTAAATTGAAGTTTCTTATGATTGATTTTGATAATGTTTGAAGGTTATGATGTTTACATGGAAGTTTGAATAACTTATGAGTTTTCTTTACTCTTTACTCTTTGATTATGTATATGAAAGTCTTATAAACGAATGAAGCAAGATTTGAGAATGATCTATAGATTAGAAAGCACATTCATCTAAAAGAAGTTTTTCTTTGAGAAGGTACACATATTTCATCCTAGCTTGAGTTTTAAAGTTTTGAAAGACCTTGCTTAGGGACAAGCAAGTGGCAAGTATGGGGTTATTTGTTAGCATGAAATATTGTGATATTTTAGGCACATTTTCTAAGTGTATTTCATCCATATTGGTAGTCATTGATAAAGCATTGAAGCATTTGTGAGTTAGTTTATCTATTTTGTCGATATAGAGGTCTACATAAGCTTTGTGTTGATTGTAGGCAAATAAGAGCTAAAACCGAACGAATCAAGGGAGAATGGAGTTAGATTGAGCATGTCCAAGGATTAAGGACATCACTAGGAGCTAAGGAAGGTGCTAAGTTGAAGAATAGCACGAGACAAAGGAGAATTACGATCTATATGTGTTCCACGCTCTAAAATACGGCCGTACTAGGTTTCACGTTCCATTCCACGGCCGTGGAACTTGGCAAGACAAGCGTGGAGCATTCCAGCAAGTTACACGGCTGTGGAGAGTAGTGACAAATCGTGATGAGTTTCCACGCTCTAAACCACGGGCGTGGAGTCTTGGATAACCGTGATTCTGACGATCTTTTAACGCACACTTTGAAGCCATGATCTTTTAAGCAATGGGCCGGGCTCATATTTTATCTTACCCTATAAAAGGACGGAAGAAGAGAGATTCCGTCACCTTCGCTTAGACTTTGCCTACGCTTATTGCACGTGCCTAGGGTTTCAAGTTGGACGTGTGGAGATTGCTATTTCGCAACGGAGAATTGCGAAGAGTTGAAGATTTGGAAGATTGTTCGTACGGAGATTTCGCTTTATCCTTAGTTTTGATTAGAAGACGGATTGACATCCCGTTCTTCGTTCTTATCAAGGATTGTGATTATTTGTGTTATTCTGAATCTACTTACATCATTGTTCTTGATTTGTGGATTTGAGATTGATTTGATATTTATTCAAGGTTTTCGAAGGTTTTCATCTTTCATTCTTTTAAATCTTGAATTTGATATCGATATGACTATTGTTGGCTAAAACCCTTTAGCAATTCTAAGGTGAAGGGTTGATAGTTGTGGCTTAGATGATGATAGATCGATCGTAAACAGATTGGACCCTGAGAGTTAGAGAGAATCGCTGACGAACCTAATCCACGGTCTGTTCTTGAGCTTCCACGGCCGTGGAACTCAAGAACTACCCGTAATTTTGTGTCAATTACGAGCCTTGCTTTTACTTTAATCCAAAGTTAAAGATTTGCTTTAACTTAGTCTTGGCTTGCCTTTTCTAGGTGGTAGTGAAGCCTCAACAACCTCTACCTCGATTCCGAGTGTCACAACCTTTATCGATTTAGTTGGTCTTGATCTTTGGATTATAAGTTTGGGTATTTGACGTTA
Source organism: Fagopyrum homotropicum (assembly GCA_033239125.1). NCBI lineage: Eukaryota > Viridiplantae > Streptophyta > Magnoliopsida > Caryophyllales > Polygonaceae > Fagopyrum > Fagopyrum homotropicum. Next base: position 133,881,090 of record BSWB01000001.1, on the reverse strand, counting down.
TCGTTTACCTTTAGAACCTTTCTATACTGAAGCCTCAACAACCTTTATAGGGAGTGCCTTTGGGTGAATTATATAAGGTCTTGGAACTTCACCGTACATTGCCTTACATTCGTATACCTTTGCATATCTCAACTTTGTCCTTATACCTTTAGTATATCTTGAATCGATTGCCACAACTGGATTCCTGGATCTTTAGGATTGTTGTTTTCCCAATAATTTACAAAAGCTCATACATTTACTCGCTTGACAATTCTATAGCTGGATTTAACCCCCCAAATCCATGTGTTCGATACTCTGAAATTCTTGCTTAACTATATCGATCCGTACACTGCGGGTTTGCTTGCTTGATTTCTAGTTTTATAAATTTAAGACTTATTTGCACGCACGCTAAGTGGCGAACACATATAAAGTAGTTGAAGCATTTGGAATCACGTCATGAAACGGTAAATGCATAGTAAGTCGCTCCCTATGAAGATCATTTATCAACTGCAAATTCACCAGATAATGAAATTGATGACATGAATTATATGCCATTATAATCATGCATATTGTAGAGGTTTTTACCTCAATTTCTCTTACATTCGGAGAGATTTGTGTACCTTTAAGGTTTATTTCATTCATACTTCAGAAATAGAGGTCTACACGAGTTTTGGTTGAATTATAGGTAAATTCGATGGAATTGGAAGAAAAAGTAGCGCAAGGAGCAGCTAAAGTCAATAAGGAAGCTTAAGGAACCTTTGAGGAGTCATGAAGAGCAAAGAAAGTGCGTAGAAGAGTTACAAAAGGAAGGGAGGAAACAAGTCAAGAGACGAGCACTTTCTGTTGTCAAAAATCGGGTGATTTATGAAAAATCGGACGATTTTCCTGTGCGAAAATCAGACGGTTTCAATTGCCTTTGAATCGATCGATTTTCTTCATTAATCGTCTAAAAAATATTATGATCAAAAGCCCATCACTTGAGGGCTTGAGAAGTAATATGCCAAGCAGCCCATTAGTGAGAAAGTATACATTGGAACCGTAGCAACGAAAATCGGGGGTTCGCAGCGTGGAAGATTTACAGGATTTTACGGAATTGAAGATTCTTAGAGAGAGGATTGAAGGAAAGAGACAAGAATTCAAGATTCAAGGAAGTTTGTGAGATCTTTTGTTTCCTTTCTAATTCTTGTGATTAGTGAACACATTGTTGAGTGCTTTGCGAGATTCTTTGAAAGATTTTAAGGTTTGATTACAGAATTGGAGATTCTTTGGTTTTTATGCAAAGTTTGAGTTTTAATTGGTTTTCTTCATTTAATCTTGATTTTGATTTGAATATGAAAATGGTTGGCTAAAAACCTTGTAATTCTGGGGAGAATAGTTGATGATTGAAGCTTAGATGATGATAGACTGAACTCATTTAATGATTGGACCCTGAGAGTTGAGATTTAACTTTTCGACATCGGAAAATCAACCAGTTCTTGAGTGGATTGACCGATTTTATCAAGAACAGCCCGAGTTTTCCCTCTGGCATCCTTTAATTGCTTTATCCTTTAATCAAAGTTAAACCTTGCCTGAAGCAAAGAACACAGTCAATGGAATCTTGATTAAGACTCCCTAACGCTTTAGGGTTCCTCTCGCTCATGTGTGTCACCCCCCCTTGCAATTCTAGGGTTTCCTGCATCTTTTCTTGGACTCAGTGCCACTAATCATTGCCTCCCCTTACGGATCTCTGCCATCATCACCTCACCAATCAACACCACCCTAATCAACGCTTTTTTCTATAATAACCGCTCTTCTTTCCATCGTAACCGCTCTTTTCCCACCATGGATGATATCAGCCGCAACATCGAAAATCTTCGACTAACAGATCAAGAACAACAACCAATCATAGTGGAAGATCTCGAAAGTGAAATCGGCAGATTTAACATATGCCTTGCCGGGAAACTGCTAACATCCCGGTGTTACAACGCAACAGCGCTCATGAATACCTACAAGGGAGTCTGGGCACCAACACATGGCCTAGCCTCTCGCCCGGTAGGAGACGACATCTTCGTCTTTCAATTTTTTCACTAGTTTGATCTGAATCATGCATTTTACGACGGTCCATGGTGCTTTGATGACTCACTGCTACTTCTGCAAGAAATCCCCGTGGGCAAGCGCCCCAACGAACTGCGATTCACTCATGCCTCTTTCTGGACGGTCGCTCAAAATGTTCCACTGGGGTGTGCAGTTCTCCCAACTACAAAGGCCATCGGCAACAGATTAGGAGGTTTCATAGAATGGGATGAGTCAGATTTCCTCGGCCTTGGAGGAACCCTCCGACTTCGGGCAAGTATCGATGTTGCAAAGCCTTTGTGCAGGCAACTCGCTCTCAACCTTGGAGGGACGAACGTTACTATTAGCTTGTAATATAAGCGCCTCCCCACCTTTTGCATCACATGTGGCTGCACTGGACATTTACAGAAAAATTGTGTATCCGGCATGCCAACATCATCAACGGATAATGCTCAGTATGGAGCATGGCTCCGCACTTCCCCACCGAGAGCACGATTTAAGCCTAGGAAGGAGGCTATAGATAATGAAAGGGCATGGTATGAAAAGTATAAACAAAGAGTTGCCCCCACTCAGTCGCATCAAGCACAAGAGGTCCACTAGGCTGCCATGCTCGGAAATAATCTCCAGGTGAAGGAAGTGTCCACAGTTATGTTGTGCAGCCAAAAACCAGTATCTCCCACCCCTAGCAATAGCCAAAGTGCCTCTTCGAAAACATCAATAGGGGAGAAGAAGAAGAAGATTCGACTGAAAAACCGCGCTAGGACCGACGGGAAAAATATCCCCAATTCCGTTTCAGTACCAACTAAGCAACATGTTGTTTTGTCTTTCGGAGAGGACCAGAACCTACCTGAAACGAAACGAACGAGGGTTTCACCCACTATGTTTGAAGACAATCAAGTTGCGAGTATGGAGGTTGCCCATACTTGCGAACAACAATGAAACTCTTCTCCTGGAACTGCTTCGGGATGGGTAATGCCCCAACAGTTCGTGCTCTCCGGGACCGGTCCTGGAAACATTGCCAGATATAGTCTTCCAAATGGAGACGAAAATCTTTAGTCATGATTCTAATATAGTTAAGCGCAAATGTGGTTTCACTGATGGTCTAAGTATTGATTCAGTTGGCCTCTCTGGTGGCCTTTGTCTATGGTGGCGAAACCAATCTGTAACTGTGATAGCCAACTCCAATCATCACATCTTTGCTAATGTAAAGGATGTTTCTGACAATTCTTGGTCCTTGATTTGCATTTATGGTTGGCCTAATGCCCAAAATAAGCATCGTACTTGGACTCTGATGCGTGACTTGTGCTCACAAAGTTCTGACCCGATAATTGCTCTAGGAGATTTTAATGAGATCCTGGTTGCTAATGAAAAAGAGGGTGGGCCTCCTTGCTCCCAGCGAGCCATCAACGACTTCGAAGACACTCTCCATTGCTGCCCTCTTCTCGACTTAGGCCACAACAGCGGACCTTTCCTCACCTAGGAAAGGGGCCTTCTTCGGGAACGTCTTGACAGGTTCTTAGCAACGTCTGATTGCCTGCTGCTTTTCCCGAATAGGCCATTCACACATTTTCCTCGCTATCGATCTGATCATAGCCTTATCATGCTTGAAACTTTTGAGTCAAATAGGGGCCGACTACGAGGCCGTTCTCGTCCCTTCCGATTCGAATACCTCTGGTTAACTCATCCGGGCTGTAAGGAAATAGTGGAATCCACATGGAATCACAGTTCGGGATCAGCGCCAATCAAAGTTGGTGCTTTCGTTGATGCATTATCCCACTAGTCGAAGAATGTCTTTAGAGATCGAAAAAAGAAAATTAATGCTCTTGAGGCAGAATTGAGAACGTTACAATCTGGACATCCTTGTATCACGGTTCTTGATAGAGGGAAAGAAATTTCAATAGAACTTGACCTTCTACATCGACAAGAAGAGCTGTTTTGGCATGCTCGTGCAAAAGCGAACGAGTTACGTGGAGGGGATAAAAATACCGCCTATTTTCACCACAAGGCTAGCCTGCGGGATCGCTCAAACGCCATATCCGAGCTCATTGATAACACAGGGATAGCCCGCAAAACCCAAGAAGAGACAACCTGTACCATCACCCATTTCTTTGATTACCTCTTCCGATCGTCACGTCCCCAACAATCGGACTATGATTGTGTACTCCAAGGAATTAGGCCGCGTGTTAATGCAGAGACCAATGTTGGCCTCAATTTACTGCCCACTGAGGAAGAGATTGTGAAAGCTCTCAAACAAATGCATCCTGACAAAGCTCCGGGAATAGACAGTATGCATGCATGCTTCTTTCAGACTTTCTGGAATACTTTGGGTCCTGATATTGTTGATTATATCCGTGACTGGTGGACAACGGGTTTCTCCCTCAATGACATTAACGCGACAGTGGTCACACTTATTCCGAAGATTAAAAACCCAACTAGAGTTTCGGAGTTCAGACTCATTAGCCTATGTAATGTCATTTACAATTTAACCACCAAGTATTTGGTAAACCGTCTAAAACCTTTCCTTGACTCAATTATTTCGCAACCACATAGTGCTTTCATTGTAGGTCGGTCTGTTACGGACAATGCCCTTATCGCTATGGAAATTTTCCACTATCTCAAAATGAAGACAAGTGGGTCTCGTGGGGCCATGGCTCTCAAGCTCGACATGAGTAAGGCATTTGACCATATGGAATGGGGATATCTCAGTATGATCATGTCAAAGATGGGTTTTTCGGCATCATGGATTTCGCGTGTTATGAGCTGAGTTCGAGGCGCCCGGTATTCTTTCAAAATCAATGGGGTAATTGATGGTCGTGTAATCTCTACCAGAGGACTACGACAGGGCGACCCTCTATCGCCCATCCTCTTTATTATTGGGGTGGAGAGGCTCTCCAACAATATCTCCCACGATGTGGAGGAAGGCTCTATCCATGGGATTACTGTTTGTAAGGGCGACCCGGCTATTTCCCATCTATTCTTCACAGACAACAGTTTACTTTTCGCAAGAACAACCACGGAAGAATGCTCTACAATAATTTAGTTACTCAGTTAGTATGAGAGAGCTTTGGGTCGAAAAATAAATCTACAAAAGTCCGAGGTTACTTTCACCAGAAATTTGGATATGGCTAGACAAGCCAATTTGTCATCTCTTTTGGGCGTTAGCCATGTGGATAGGCACGTGAAGTATTTGGGGTTGCCGGCTGTCATTGGTAGATCAAAAAAATCGCTCTTCTCCTTCATCAAAGACAAAATAGTGAAAAAGGCATCGGGTTGGAAAGAGAAATATCTTTCAGCTGCAAGTCAAGAGGTAATGATCAAAGACGTCCTTCAAAGCATACCAACTTACATCATGAGTGTCTATCGTCTTCCTGAAGGCCTCATTGATGATATTCATTCACTGTTAGCTCGATTTTGGTGGGGATCTTCTAACACACGCCAAAAAATCCACTGGCGTGCCTGGACCGACCTTTTCTTGCCCAAGAGCCACGAGGGAATGGGGTTCCGAGATCTAGGGATCTTCAACGATGCCCTACTCGCTCATCAAGGGTGGAGACTTATTACCAATACAAATTCCCTTGTGCACGCGGTCTTTAAGGCTAAATACTTTAAGCACTCTTCTTTCATGGGTTCGTATTGAGGGGGACAACCAAGCTACTCGTGGAGGAGTATATGGGGTTCCAAGCCTATCCTCTCTGATGGTCTTGATTGGCTGGTGGGAAACGGTGAGAAAATCCTGGCTGATACTGACAACTGGATCGGTGTGGATTTCGGCCTCAACAAGCCTACCCTCCTTCCGGGAATCAGCTCAGACATTGTAGTAGCTGAATTTATTGACCATCACTCATCTAATTGGGATCATAACGCACTTACTGCTGCTTTCAGCCCCCATGACGTGATCTGCATTCTCGGGATCCCGCTGTCTTCTCCCCTTGATCAAGACACCCTTGTTTGGCAGGCTCATCCGTCGGGATCTTTAACAGTTAAATCGGCATATTGGATTGGTAAACTGGGTCGAGGGCATATTACTAACCAACTGGAATGGGTTGCTATCTGGCGTCTTTCCCTTCCCCCGAAGGTCAGACATTTTTCTTGGTGGCTCTGCAACAATTTTCTTCCAGTTGGAACGACCCTATTCTCTAATCATATTGTCCCCTCGCCTCAATGCTCATGTTGTGGACATGGAGATGAAACAATTTGGCATGCTCTAGTTCACTGTACCCATTCTCAGGTAGCTTGGCTTTCATCAGGTTCTCTCTCCGCTTTCTCATCTTGCCCGGATTACCAACCTCTTAACGTCTTGAATCACATAAGGTCGATTATGGGAGAGCTCGGGGTTACCGATTTGATCACAAATGCTTGGATCGCATGGACGATCAGAAACAAGGCCCTCTTTTCTAGTGACACTGTCAACCCGGAAATTTTGCGGGATGGATTCCGTCAGCTTGTTCAAGACTTCAGACATCAACCTCCTCCACCGTCGCTGTCCAGAAATGCCCATCCTCATGTTTCCTTATGGTTGCCGCCACCGCCAGGAGAATTCAAGCTCAATTCGGATGTTGTTGTGCTCCTTGCTAGTGTGTGCTTGGGTGCAGTCCTCGGCGACTCTTCGGGGTCTGTCATTATGGTTGCATCCAAAGCTTCTGTAGTCGTCGCCGAGGCTCTCGCCCTTCTGTTTGCTATTGAAGCCGCCTCTCCTTTCTTTGGTAAGCCGATTTATGCCGAATCTGACTCGCTCACGCTCATCAATCGTCTCAACGGGGAAGCTTCTTTAACCTTGTACTTTAATTCTATATGTAATAGGATTCTTTCTTCTGCTATGGTTTCATCTATCTTTTCTTTTACCCATGTTAAGCGAACGGCCAACCGTTGCCCACATGGCTGCTCGTTTACTTTTGACTGTTGACTCTTCTATGGTTTGGCTTGACTCTTTCCCACAAGTCATCCTTGATCTTGTGGGACTGCCTTTTGATTAATACAATTTCACACGTTTCCCCTCAAAAAAAAAAATTTTAACCTTGCCTAAAACCTATCCTTGCCTAACCTTTCTAACCAATATCCAAGTGTAAGAAGAGACTTCATCAATGATTCTACACTTGGTAGCCAAAGTTTGCAAGATTCAGGTTATAGAGAGACTCAACATCCTCTATTAAGGTTTGAGTGTGCTTTCCATCTTTACCTTCGAGAGTCATATCCTTGGGTTTTGGTGGTTAGTTTGAGTGTTAATCCTTTTTTTGAGTACTCTTCTTGATGAGACTCAACATCCTTCGGGTTGAGAGCTTGTAAGTTGGGATAAATGAGTGTTGGAACTTCACCGTACAGTTTCTCCTTCCTTCGAAACGCATAACCTTGGCAACGCCAACTCTGTCCTTTGATCTTTAGAAGTGTCTTGAATCGAAAGCCGCAGTCGGATACTTGAATCCATGGAATCATTTGTCTCCTTCATTTTTACAAAAGCTTTTGCATCCTACCAGATATTTTGAAATCAATATTATTCTCACCAAATCCCTGAGTTTGACTCTGGAATTTCTTGCCTTACTACAGCTGATCCGTACATTACGAGTTCACTTTTGCATAAGTTCTGGATATAAATTTAAGACTTTGACGCGCACACTTTTGAGCGAACAGAAATAAATATAACACATTCTACCAACTACCAAATGCTAAAATAGAGGGGCATAAACGCATACTCATCGGTATACCTTTAAGCCTAAAAGAAAGGGGTTTCTTGCCGAATAGAGCGAGTAACACCAATGGTTCCAAAAAATACCGAAAAGAACGACTCAAACCACAATCGAGAACTAAATTCCTTCCTCCCATAATAATCCCAGGCTTGTGTTTAATAGTGAACCGCAACAGCACCCCCTGGCATCGAGTATGAAGCACACGCTTGTCTTCGGGTCGGGATTGGTGTTTGTGGTGGCAAAACGGAGTGGCGGTGACCCCTAGGCGACGGACTTCGTTTCCTCTCCGAGTCAGCAGTCGACAGTTCTGGCATGAAACAGGCGGCGAGGGCACCCGATGGAGTTCGGATGTTCGCAGGAGGAGGCTAGGCCGTGGCGTCATTGCGTGGTGCCGGAGTTGTTGTAGTCCTCCCTTGTACAGCGAGATCGGAGCATGAAAGGGAGAAGGATGGAATCCGCCGTGAGAGAGAAGGAGACGGGATGTGTGTGGGAAAGGAAAAAAAAAACAGGTGAGATTGAAAGACGTGGTAAATTGTATATATATATATATATATATCTAAAAAGATAACTAAGGTCATCTTGGTTCGGGTTTATCTTTTTACGGATTTTGTTCCGATCCCGAAAAATGTGAAACCCGACTCAGAAAAAATAAAAACTATTAAAATAATATATATATATATATATATATATATATATATATATATATATATATATATATATATATATATATATATATATATATAACACGGTTGATTGAAAGACGTGGTAAATTGTGTATATACGCTTATTTAACACGGCTTAGAGGGTAACTGATACGCCCCCGGATGGCGATGTCATCGGTGTTTTCGGCTAGAAGGACCTGCGCCATTTTGAAGACATATATTATTATTCAGCTATTTAATAATTGGTTTTTTACATTCGGAACTTTAATTCCAAAACTTAATTCCGTGACTTAAATTCCGACTTTTCATATTTTAGGCTTTTCATTTACCGGAACTTAATTCTGGCTTTTAACTCCGTCATTTATGTTTGGACTCTTTGTATGGCCTTCATCCACTATATAAGAATGGCTTGGCTCATTTGTAAAACATGTCTAAGTTGAATCCAAGTGTTGTGAAGGGAAAATCCTCTTACTTGGTTTAGGCATCACTTCTTCTTCAATCCTCTTAAAGTTCTTATCTTGGATCTAGTCTTTGATCCAAACCTTTCATATACGAGGATCCTTTTGAAGGATTAACTATAATCTACTCAACTTCGTGGATGATTCGATCTACCTAGATCAGATCGACCGAACGCTTCCGCATCCATTTCTAAGCTTCCGCCGCTCAAGTTCTACGTTTGATTCAATTCAAATGATTAAGAAGAAGTAGTTGAAGTTTCTCCTCAATCTAGATCACCCAATTATTTCTATCATTGGTATCAAAGCAAGGGATCGAGGTCAAGTTCTTTACTTGTGTTCTTGATTGTTCCTTATAATTTTTTTCTCTTTGGTGTTAAAGATCTTCAAGTATTCTTCGGTGTTCTTCGAAGATCTTCAAGTGTTCTTCATCGCTCATCATGTTCTATGATGATGATAATCAGTTTGATTTGTATGGAGAGTGGTTGCCTTCTCCCCATGAGTTAAAGCTCAAAGCGGCAAAACAAACCACCCGCAGGTACCGACGGTGTTCACAAGACCGACAAAGACCACATTTTGAGGATAAGGAGTGGTTGCCTCCTCTGGACCCACCAAGGCCGACTTTTTCCATGGATGGGCGGCAACGGTATCTACACCGACAAGATTATTTGGAGGATACCTATATTGCCCCAAGACGGTGTTCTAATCATGAGCAATTTGTCAATGTTGCCCCCCGACGACATCCTAGTCCCCGGGAGGAGTTGGTTATGCTCAAGGAAACAAAAGATGCTCTCAAGCGTGACATAGAAATATTGAGGGCACAACTTCTTTCCCACACGATGTCCGCCCAACAAGAAGAACCTCAAGCGGTGTCATGTGAGTTGGTGGGCACACCGTTGTGTGACGAAGTTGAAGACGAGGGAGATGTCGTCATTGAAAATTGTGCCCCGATTATTCCAATTTATCTTGTCAATCCGTTATGTGGAGAGTATTTTCTATATGACACATATGAGATCACCATCGAGAAAGACGAATCCATCATTGAGAAAGAAGAAGACATCTACTCCGACTACGGCACGATGGCGTTAATAGACAACAAAATTGAGTTGCCCGATTCGAGGTTTGTCTTTTATATGCATACTCACTTACCTCCCGGCTTTCCGTTCAATCTTTTCAGCATGCCTCCGTCATTCAAAGTCAAGACCATTTATGGCACAAGAGACAAATTCCACAACGTCACCAACATGTCGAACTACAAGTTTGAGCCTCCCGATCCGGAGTTTGTCCTATTTATGTTCGACAAGCTTGGCGTTCCCACCATCCTTATGAAAGACTACAAGTCTAAGCCGCCTGACTCCGATAATATCCATCCGGTGCTGAATTTCAAGGGTCACGTTCCTAAAGTACTCCTTTCCTTTTTTTTGACCGTGCAAACGAGGACGTTTCACATTTAAAAGGAGGAGAATGATACCCCCCGGATGGCGATGTCATCGGTGTTTTCGGCTAGAAGGACCTGCGCCATTTTGAAGACATATATTATTATTCAGCTATTTAATAATTGGTTTTTTACATTCGGAACTTTAATTCCAAAACTTAATTCCGTGACTTAAATTCCGACTTTTCATATTTTAGGCTTTTCATTTACCGGAACTTAATTCTGGCTTTTAACTCCGTCATTTATGTTTGGACTCTTTGTATGGCCTTCATCCACTATATAAGGATGGCTTGGCTCATTTGTAAAACATGTCTAAGTTGAATCCAAGTGTTGTGAAGGGAAAATCCTCTTACTTGGTTTAGGCATCACTTCTTCTTCAATCCTCTTAAAGTTCTTATCTTGGATCTAGTCTTTGATCCAAACCTTTCATATTCGAGGATCCTTTTAAATGAACAACTATAATATACTCCACTTCGTGGATACTTCGATCTACCTAGATCTGATCGACCGTACGCTTCCTCATCCATTTCTAAGCTTCCGCCGCTCAAATTCTACGTTTGATCTAACTCAAACGATCAAGAAGAAGTAGTTGAAGTTTATCCTCGATCTAGATCGCCCTTATTTCTATCATTGGTATCAAAGCAAGGGATCGAGGTCAAGTTCTTTACTTCTATTTTTGATTGTTCATCATCAAATTTTTTTTTCTTTTCAGTGTTCTTCGGTGTTCTTCGAAGATCTTCAAGTGTTCTTCGGTGTTCTTCAAAGATCTTCAAGTGTTCTTCGGTATTCTTCGAAGATCTTCAAGTGTTATTCGGTGTTCTTCGAAGTTCTTCTTTGTTCTTCAAGTGTTCTTCATCGTTCATCATGTTCAATGACGATGATGATCAGTTTGACTTGTATGGAGAATGGTTGCATTCTCCTCAAGAACTAAAGTTCAAAGTGGCCAAACAAGCCTCTCGGAGGTACCGACAGAGACAATATTTTGAGGATGAGGGGTGGTTGCCTCCTTCGGACCCACCTAGGCCGACTTTTTCGATGGACGGGCACCGACGGTATCTACACCAACAAGAATATTTTGAGGATACCTATGTTGCTCCAAGAAAACGTGCCTACCTTGAAGGAAATCCCTACAAGAAACAACAAGAAGAGAATAAGTCTTTAAGGAAAGAGATTGAAAAATTGAAGGCACAAATGGTTTCCCTCATGACGGCCGCCCACCAAGAAGAACCTGAAGCGATGTCACAACCATGGTGTGAGTTGGTGGTCCAACCGTTGTGTGACGAAGTTGAAGACGAGGGAGATGTCGTCATTGAAAATCGTGCCCCGATTATTCCAATTCATCTTGTCAATCCGTTATATGGAGAGAATTTTCAAGATGACACAGATGAGATCACCATCGAGAAAGACGAATCCATCATTGAGAAAGAAGAAGACATCTACTCCGACTACGGCACGATGGCGTAAATAGACAACAAAATTGAGCTGCCCGATTCGAGGTTTGTCTTTAATATGCATACTCACTTACCTCCCGGCTTGCCGTTCAATCTTTCCAGCATGCCTCCATCATTCAAAGTCAAGACCATTTATGGCACAAGAGACAAATTCCACAACGTCACCAACATGTCGAACTACAAGTTCGAGCCTCCCGATCCGGAGTTTGTCCTATTTATGTTCGACAAGCTTGGTGGCCCCACCATCCTTATGAAAGACTACAAGTCTAAGCCGTCTGACTCCGATAATATCCATTCGGTGCTGAATTTCAAGGGTCACGTTCCGAAAGTACTCCTTTCATTTTTTTGACCGTGCAAACGAGGACGTTTCACATTGAACAGAAGGAGAATGATACGCCCCCAAATGGCGATGTCATCCGTGTTTTTGGCTAGAAGGACCCGCACTATTTTGAAGACATTTATTATTATTCGGCTATTAAATAATTAGGCTTTTTATATTCGGAACTTTAATTCCGGAACTTAATTTCGTGTCTTAAATTTCGACCTTTCATATTTTAGGCTTTTCATTTACCGGAACTTAATTCTGACTTTTAATTCCGTCATTTATGGTTGGACTCTTTGTATGGCCTCCATCCACTATATAAGGATGACTTGGCTCATTTGTAAAACATGTCTAAGTTGAATCCAAGTGTTGTGAAGGGAAAATCCTCTTACTGGGTTTAGACATCACTTCTTCTTCAATCCTCATAAAGTTCTTATCTTGGATCTAGTGTTTGATCCAAACCTTTCATATTCGAGGATCCTTTTGAAGGATCAACTATAACCTACTCCACTTCGTGGATGATTCGATCTACCTAGATCAGATCGACCGAACGCTTCCGCATCCATTTCTAAGCTTCCGCCGCTCATGTTCTACTTTTGATTCAATTCAAACGATCAAGAAGAAGTAGTTGAAGTTTCTCCTCGATCTAGATCGTCCACAATTCTATCAATAACCGTGGTAAATTGTAAACATTTTTACTACGGTTTCGAAGAGAATCGTGATAAATGATACACAAGTTTAACGCTGGTACAAGTAACCGTTATATTATAACAAAATTTCAACACGGTTTGCAGGGCAACCGTGTTAAAATGGGTGATTCTATAAATTTACCACGGTTATTCAATGAACCGAGTTAAATTATAAGTAATTTTAACACGGTTTTTTGGACAACTGTGGTAAAAATGTTGAATTTACATATTTACCACGCAAAAACACGGAACCGTGTTAAATGTACCGTAATCAATGTGCTTTTTTGTACTAGTGCATGTTTGAAACCAAATCCCTTTTGAAAACTCAGACCCCTTTTCGGGTTCTGTTTATTTATCTATTTGGCCTTTCAACATGATTGTGAGTGCCATTGTTGTTAACCTAAGGCTTTGATATCATGTTTATAACACCCCATATCCATAAGACTCGGAGTGATATGGGTTAGGACCTCACAATGGGTCTTGACCCTAACCTGACGACAAGTTCACCGGATCATGCAACAAAGCACAAATAAATATAAAGCCAAAATCCATAAAACCCAAATATCATATACCGAAATACATACAAAACACACAGCCGAGTACCAAAACGGTATAACCACGTATATATACATACAAAATACCATAATCATCCTATATGTACGGAAACCCTTGGCTGAACACTCCTCCAAATCACTGTGCACTCCTCATCCTTCAAGGCATCTACAACACGGTATAAACCGTTAGCTAACAATTCATATATAAGATTAATACATAAGCACATACACACATCAGGATTCACAATAAACACCAAGCATGCTATCACACATTTCTCGTTTAATTATCTTCATAAAGTTATACACTCATAATCCCTTTTTAAAGGTGTGACACGAGAAGTATATCATTCTCGCATCTGTTTCCCTCATCTTCTAGAGTTGCTCAACGTACACCACCGTATACCAACAGGAGTGGCTCGGTACCTTCACCGTATACCAGGTCCGACATAGTCCCAGAGAACCCCCCCCCCCAACCTCCCTCGAGATTACTGGACAAGTTATCACCAACCAATAATAGTGGGACAATACAACGTCGGCAATAAACAAGTTATCACATGCTATAAAGTATATAACAAACACCACTCATGTACTCATCAAATATTTGAATGCAGCTAAGTAAGTTCCAAGGACTTACCTGCATCCAGATAACCTCAACTATCGATCAAGCTATCAAATTCCCGTAGGAGTATACTCTGCTTGATAAACAAGGCATACATATCAATCATCAACTCCACATACTAGAAAACTCACTCCTAGTCCTAAAGGATCCACAAGGATCATAAACATCGTAAACAATAACCTTATCATTCCATCAAAACCTCAAAGCCTTAGTAGGAAGAATTCCATAATATATCATCATCAAACTCACCATTAACCTAGCATGCTTCTAAGTCAAAGCCAAAGGACAAGAGGAAGGATAAATTACCAAGGACTTGGTAAGTTCTGAGGCAAAGTGTGGGCGCGGGAAAAGGAATGCGCGGGCGCGGTACCAAGCCTCCGACGCCGCGATTGCGGTCAATGCAGGTGCGAGGAGGCGACACTCTTGAAGGCGCGGGACGGCTATGGTGAGACGTGGGTGCGGTTTTCCAACAAAGCGTAGGTCTTCTTGCTTCTCGACAAATCTCTCAACAAATCTACTCAAACCACCTTTGACATCATCAAAGGCAACCTTCCCACCTCAACACATACACATCTTACTCCAAACGTTATAACAACAACACCAACAAGATCAAACTTGTTGGATCCAAAATAAGGAAGGAAAGAATAGGAAAAAGAAAGAAGAGCGTTCACCACTCTTCTCTGGTTTGTAGAAGGGAGAACCAAAAGCTGCAGCTACTCTGGCCAGCTATTCACAACCATAACTCAGCATAATCAACACTTCAATCTTGAAGAAGATCCAAGGAAGATCAGGGAACAAGAGCAAAGAGGAAGAGAAGATTGTGAATGTGAAAGAGAGAGAAAGAATAATTGGAGAGAGAGTCTAGAACCCTTGAACAAAAGGAAAGTAAGAAGATTAATAAGGAAGAAAGTAAAAAGAAAGTCGGCAAAAAGACGGTCGCCTCCTCTTTTATGCCGAGACCGCGGTCCGGCATAGCCGCACCCACGGTGGCGCGACTGCAGACGAGGTGATGCGCGGTCGCGGGATCTCCTAAAGAACAAGGTTTTTATACACACTAATAAGTGGCATGAGGTAAAAAAAAAGGGTGATAAAGTCTTATTATTTAACTCTCGCCTTCGTCTTTTTCAAAGAAAACTTAAATCCAAATGGAGCAGGCCATATGAAGTGGAACGTATTTACCCCCATAGAGCAGTCAGCGTCAAGGATAAAAATGGAGAGATGTTCAAAGTAAATGGGCAAAGGCTTATGTGTTATTACGAAGACCCAAGACCGACACAAATGGAGGCAACAAACACAAGTGAGAAGAAAGATTCTACCTATATTAAGGTATGGTAGAGAAAAAAGTTGTTCCTTTTTCTTTTTTCTTGTTTTTTTTTCTTCCTTCTCTCCTCCATTATATGGACCTTCAACTTTTTTTAAAGAAAACCCCGACCCTCATTTCTCTCTCTCTCTCTCTCTCTCTCTCTCCCCCCCCCCCTCCCAACGTCAACTTTCGGATGACCACCAGCACCGCACCCACTTGGACAACTACCAGGGAAACTTGAGCCCAATTCACTAAGGCAATCGAACTGAGCGAGTTGGGTCCAATTAAAAGACCTTAAGAAGAACATAATGGGAGGCAATCGTACCCGTTTTGTGCGTCTTTTTATACTTTTATCTTATCATTTGCTTACATTGACATCAATGCAAGATTTAAAGTGTGGAGTGGTGAACAAATGGTTTTCAAACATTTTTTAAAATTTCCTTTCTTTTTCAAAAACTTCTATTTTTATTTTTGAAAACTTTTTCTTGTCCTTTTTAGAATCGGGTCGTCTGACTCCCTTGGTGGTCGTTCGACTTATACACCAAAAATTTCTCTAACATTCATGTTTATGTTTCTGCATCTTCTGTGTTATTTGTATAAGGCAGGTCGTTCTATGGGGTGTAGGCAGGCAGTATGGCCTCTCTACGGCCTACCTACTGGACTTTTCCCCGTCTCACTCTTATTTTGTCAACATATATATATATATATATATATATATATATATATATATATATATATATATATATATATATATATATATATATATATATATATATATATATATATGTGTGTGTGTGTGTGTGTGTGTGTGTGTATGTGTGTGTGTGTGTGTATGTGTGTGTGTGTGTATATTCTTTTTTGTGCTATCTTATTTTCCAGAAAATTTGATTTCTCTCTTTCCGATTCTAATACCGGATGAACGAGATCTCCTCTTTGACCTTGACCTATGCCATTGAGTTTTGAATATTATGATAAGCAAACTTGTTTCATCAAATTGCCCTGTGAGGTTTCGTTTAGCCTTAATGCACGCATTGTTTGTGTATTCTCTTTTATGAGTGTTCTCTTATATGTTTTGACTATCTAGAACTTACAATTGACTCTCGTTCGAAATTGCATGCTTGTTTTTGTACTTACATCTTATGAAAATGATTGAGGCATTTATTTGTTAAGCCCTTTTATTACCTTTGACTACCCAGTGCATAGTTTTCCATCTTCTTAGCCCCTTTTGGCATGTGTTGACCTTTATTTGTCGCTCCACAAAAATATCCCTAGTCATGTTTACCCGCATTTGACCCATCCGGAATTAGGAGGTGATACTATGGAGATTGAGAACGCCTTGGTAGCTTATGGTTAATGGTATTTTCATATTAGTTGAGGTTGAGCGTTTTCTTTTGAATCTCTTAAAAACAAGTGAGAAAGTTATAAACATCTCCTACGTGGTCACGAACTTATGAGCTTTGAATTATATTCTTTACAATTATATGAGTTATGATGATAGAGTTTGAGTACTGGATCTTGGAGCATCTAAGACACAAGTATTTCAATCTGATTGAGAGATGTTAATAGATCATACTTGAGGAAAAGTAAGATTCAAGTATACGGTATTTGATAACACTCAAACTTGTGTCTTTTCCCATCATCATTCTATTGCGGGATAAAATAGTTGGCCATCTCGGTCGAGGTGCATTACGGGTATCGGTCCGAGATCAGTGATCCATTATGTACTTTTCTTCGTATCTTCTCCTGAATCTTCTTCCATCCTTTTCCTATGGTTCCTGCCTTCCTTCTTGTCCTTCCAAGTGTTCCATAATGTATCTCAATGGTCTCCTTAAACTTCAATGTCCCTTTTTGATCCAAAATATGTCATATTCCCTACAATTACAATCAAACTTGGTGTAGACCTCGATTCTTGCAAAGTAGACAAATAACGACACAATCATCAAGAATATATATATATATATATATATATATATATATATATATATATATATACATGCATGCAGAATAATTATGAGAAAACTCCAAAATCATTGCCAAAATATAGACTATAATTCATGTTATCAAAATACCCCATACTTGCCTCTTGCTTGTCCCCAAACAAGGTTCAAATCTTAGATACAAGATAATATGAATTATAAATCAGATAAGATTAATAAAAACTTTCAAAACTTTTTGTTTTGTGCTTCTACTCAAAGATCACCCTTAGAGAATGCTTCAAAGCTAGTAAGAATCAATATATGATCAAAACAAGTTATAGATACAAGAAAGCCAATCATACTTCACATGAAATCATAGAATGTGTAGCAAATCATACTCATCAAAATCAATCATGGATAATCCAGTTTAAACCACAAAGTCAAACAACATACTCAAGGTCTCAAGGTCTTTCAAATATAGGTCAAGAAATGTGTTAGGGTAGGATGTATAAGGGATAGTGTGGTGCTAAAATCCGAGAAAGGATAAGAAACTTCATAACTTCAAACTCAACTCAATATCCATCAATAAGCTTTTCTTACTTCTTTCCCGCATAATTCTTTACTATTCACTAGAGAACTTGGATAGAGGTGCACAATAACCAAAGCCTTGGAGATCAGCAATTCTTAATTTCTTGAGATGCCTCAAACCTTGATGCACATACCATGACTCGTTAGGACTATCAATCAATCCAAATTTGGCAAGACACAAACACCCGGCTATGTGATGGTGCCGAGTTACTCATCGTCATGACTAACGTCCCCAAACCTATTGTTTTCTAACACTTCTCCACTTTCAACTTTAACTTTCACAAACTTTTTACTTTCTTGCTTCCAAATTCCCTGATAGGTGAAGGGAGGTATATATACATACATATATATATATATACATATATATATATATATATATATATATATATATATATATATATATATATATATGTAGAGTATAGATCCTATGAGAACACCCCTAACATGTATACATGAGAACAGATTCGTAATTATTATTAGTTTTGTTACGAATGTGCCATATCGTTTAATGTATTATTCGTAGTTATTGTTGGTTGAGTGGATTATTCGTAATTATTGTTGGATTCCTAATTATTATTATTCGTAGTTATTATTAATTATGATATCTACTCTAAATCTCAACCCTTAATACTCACCATCCAACGGTGTATGATTGTTCTCATGTATACACGTTAGGGGTGTTCTCATGGGAACCACACCCTATATATATATATATATATATATATATATATGAGGGGCTAAAAGTATGATCAGGAAGAGGAAGAAAGAAAACGTATTGCCTTAATCATCCCAAAAAGAATGTGAGAGAACTTATAATGCAGTTTCAACTTTCAAATTCAACATGATTTGGATAAAAAAAAACTTACTAAGCATGCTCAAATTTCAAACAAAGCATTCAAACCTTAAGTATATCATAAATTATTTCAAACACATGAAGATCATAAAAACCATTCAGCAAACAAGTATCATCATTGGGATCATATCCAGCCTAGAAGCACAAAAGTTTCTCAAAAACTTCACATTTTTTTAAAACCATCTCGGTCGAGACACATATGGGCAACCAAAATGCTAGACTGAGGTAAGCTCTTGTTGTGGTCATCTTGTTCGTCCATACGTATTTCGGTCGAGACAAAAAAATTCAAACCAGTTTTTCACGTTTTTTCGATCAAAATCATAATGCAATGCATGTAATATGTCATACAACCATAAGGCATCATATAAGAGTCGTAAAGGAAGTCATAGAACATAAGTATCAGTTATTACAGACCCAAAGTATATTAAAGCACCTCATACTTAGGATACATTGTCCCAATGGGTAATAGAAGTCATGAAGAAAGTACTCACAATGTCAAGGTGTGGAACTACATACTAAAAGAAAGAAAACAACAACTCCAAAGGTAGACTCAAGCATCCGGTGGCGGTGGAGGAAAGAGGTATTGTGATGAATCGAAAGAAAATCCCATCTGTAGCTCGAACATCATCATCTCCATCTGTCGTTGATAATGATGGCTGATAGCATGTATTATAGTCTATGTTTTGGGATTGGTTTGGACATTTTATCTTCATAAACCTGCATGCATGGATGTATATTCTTGATCATTATGTTGTTTTGTTTACATTTGCAAGAATCGAGGTCTACACCTAGTTTTGTTGTAATTGTAGAGAAAATGGTATGTTTTGGAGGGACATGAAGCTAAGGGATCTAAGGAGTCATTACAGCTACATTATGGAGCATTGTGGAGCTACAAGAAAGGCATAGGAACCATGGAAGTTGGACAGAAGTTTGATTTTGGACCAATTCTGAGAGATTTGTACGTAGTTGAGGTTCACCTCGGTTGACCCCAAGATCACCTCGACCGAGATGCTTCGTTGGGCTTGGATCGAGACGCACGGCCCATGGCCTATAAGATCTTTTATTTTTGGCAAGTGGTTCTCCTATAAATTGGAAGATATTTTCTGGATGGTTAACATATTAGTTTGGAAGATTGAAGATATTCCAAGGAAGGAAGGAAGTTGAAGGAAGATAGCTTTGAAGTGAAAGTTGAAGGCTTTTTGGAAGGAAGTTGTAAGGTTTTTTAGGATCTTTCATTGTTGTCTTTTGGTTTGTTTTTGAGGAACACAGTTTGCTGATTGTTGGGATTGTTTTGTTTATTGATTGAGTGATTATTGAGACCTTTGTGTTAAGGTTTTCTTGTTTGGGTATTGCTTCTTTCATATATAATTGATTGTTATTATCATGATGATTATTGGCTAAATTCTTATGCGATTCTAGGGTGATTGGCTGAAGGTTGTTAGAAAGACGATGAAAGAATGAGCCTTTACCTTAGTGGACCCTAAAAGCTCGAGCCAAACCTTAACCGAACCTTACCTCGGTCAGTTCATAGAACATCTCGACCGAGATCGGATATGAACTGAGCGAGGTGTAACCTTATCTGATCCATACCTGAGTTTAGGTTATAGTTCGTCAAATCCTATCCTTGTTGTACCTTTCCTGGTCCATGTGCAATCCTAGGATGAGACTTACCCGGTGATTACTTTTCTTATATACCGACGATGATGAGTGTTAGGTAATAAAGGTTTATCCTTTATTAGGGTTTGAGTGTGCCTTCATCCTACCTTTGTGAGTTAGTCTGAGACTTACCCGGTAAAGGTTAGTTCTATTCCCTTAGGTGGTGATAGCATGAATTATAGTCTATATTTCGGGGTTTGTTTGGACGTTTTATCTTCAATAATCTGCATGTTCGTATGTATAATATGTGATTATATTACCATTTCATCTACCTTTGTGGGAATCGAGGTCTACACCTAGTTTTGTTGTAATCGTAGGTAAAATGGCACGTTTTGCATCAAAAAGGAGCAAAAGGAGCTATGGAGTCATTGGAGCTACATTCAGGAACATAAGGAACCATCCAGGAAGCATAGCCATAGATTAGAGATTCACTTTGGACCAGATTTGAGAGATTTCACATTCAGTTGTGACTCACCTCGGTTGATCACAAATTCACCTCGACCGAGGTGATCCAGAGAAGTCGACTCGACCTAGGCGAACACCTGGGACGCGGTGAGAATATTTTATTCTTGGCTGAGATCTTTTATCTTTGGAAAGAGATCTTATATTTTTGGGATTGGCTCCTGGAAGGAAGAAGATAATTCAGATCCTATATTTTACCTATATTTATGGGAAAAGATCTTTCTAAGATATATTATCTTTGGAGGGTTATTTTCCTATAAAAAGGGTTGGATTTCCCACAAATCCACATCATGCTATACCACCGATCAGGGTTTATACACCGCAGCAGCCATACTCCAGTTGGGAGATTCGAAGAACCTTTTTGAAGGTTGAAGGAAGATTGAAGTCTATAGCTTTTGAAGGGTTTTTGTAAGATTATCTTAGATTCCCTCCCTTGTTGTCTTGCCTTGTTGGATTTCTATCCAAGGAACGCTTTTGTTGTGATATTTGATTCAGTTATTGAAGTCTTTTCATTAAATTCTTCTTGTTCAAATATTCACCTTCTTCCCATATATTTGATCATTGCTTTCATGATGATGAGTGGCTAATTTCCTTGTGTGATTCTAGGGTGATTGGCTGAAGGTTGTGGGAAAAACAATGATAGAATAATCTTAGATCCAGTAGGACCCTGAAAGTTCGAGTCTTTACCTTAACCCTAAGCATCTCGCTCAGTCGATGAACATCTCGGCCGGGGTGGAATTTGGCTGACCGAGGTGACTTATTTGATCTGAAACTGAGAGTTAAGTGTTAGAGTTTGCCAAATCCTATTCTTATTACACCTTTCCTGGTTCAATGCAGCTTAGGATGAGACTTACCCGGTAATTCCTTAGTTTGTTTACCAACGATCATAAGTGTAGGTAATAAAGGTTTATCCTTTATTGGGGTTTGAGTGTGCTTTCATCCCATCTTTGTAAGTTAGTCTGAGACTTACCCGGTAAAGGTTGATTCTATTCCCTTAGATGGTGCGTTAGTTTGAGGCTATAGTTCTTTATCTTGATTCCTTGAGACTTACCCGGTAATAGGAGTTACGGTTTAGGATTAGTGAGTAGTGAGACTTACCCGGTGATCTATTCCACTTTAGTAACACCTTCCCTATGCAAAAACCTCAGCTTTGTCCGCTTATCTTTAGATCTTGAGTTGGAACCACAACTAGATGCTTTAATCCCTAGAATTGCATATTTTCTTTATTGACTTCTATATCATCTTTGATTGTTTTGATTACCTCTTGTGGTTAGTATTTACATAAGCATACCGTGATTGGAATTTGTTTCACTAAGTCCCTGTGATCGACCCCTGGAATTCCTTGCTTTTTACTACGATTGACCCGTACACTGCGGGTTCGAATCCTTGTTTTAAGCTTACGTCTAGGGTTATAAATTTAAAGCTTGCACACACCGTTTGGAGCGAACAGGTGGTGTGTTGGTTTGAGAGTATAGTTCATTTCCTTAGTTCCTTGAGACTTACCCGGTGAGAGGATCTTTGGTTTGGGATAGTGAGTAGTGAGACTTACCCGGTGATCTATTCCCACCTTAGAAATACCTTCCCTTGCAAACCTCATCTTTGTCCACGTTATCCTTTGAGATCTTGAGTCGGAACCACAAGTGGATGCTTTGACCTCTAGAATCTGCATTCCTTTATCTGATTATTACATCATCTTTGATATCTTTCTTTTATTGCTTGCTTTTGATTGACAACCTGATATACCATGCTTTGTTTCACCATAGTCCTTGTGTTCGACCCTGGAGTATTTGCTCTTATTACAATTGATCCGTACACTGCGGGTTCGCATATTGTTTCAGACTTATATTTTATGTTATAAATTTAAAGCTATTTCGTTCACGATTACACACACGTCTGAGAGCGAACAAGTTTTTCGCGCCGTTGCCGGGGACTTGGTCAAGACCAATTCCGGTATTTGGTTTTCTTTTAGGTTTATTGCCCTTGTTGCTATTGATTACTTTACTTGAGTAATTTTGCAGGATCTTCCTTTAGGTTTATGCGAAGAACTCGTGATGTGAAAGAAATCGTTCCCTATGATCCCGGACAAGAAAAGACATACAGAAGAAGATTGAAAGAAGCTAAGATGGCTGAACAAGATAATCGAGATCTTGAAGCTGAATTGAAGGAAGCATTAGAACAACTTCGGCTGAGTAATGAAGCATTAGAACAACATGGCCGAACTGCATGCCCATATTCTACCTCGACCGAACCCAATTATTGGACCGAGGGAGAATCCTGACCTAATTGCACCGGCTGAGATACATCCACCACCTCGGTTGCCGGCTATCGTTGACCGAGGTAATTTGTTCGTTGGAGCACCACAAACCCTAGGTCAAAGGATGGACCCGAATCAACAAGTACGGCGTCCCGGAGTTAATCTAGGAGATCCAGCTGAGCATGACTATGAGCTTCAATGTCAAGTCCTCACGATGATTCGACAATGTCAAATTGGAGGCATGGAAAGAGAATCTCCACATCAACACTTGCAAAACTATGAGATTCTTATGGAGCCTTTGAGACCATCAAGAGTGGAGAACAACAACTACAAGCTAAGGCCTTTCTACTTCTCTTTGAAAGACAAGGTGCTAGCTTGGTATCAATCTCTTCCAGCTGGAAGAGTTAACACATGAGAAGAGATGACTACGGAGTTTCTCACTAAGTTCTTTCCCCCATAAAACATTGCGGAGTTAAGGGGTAAGATTAATGTTTTTGTCATGAAGGATAGAGAAAGTTTGTTCAAGTGATGGGAAAGGTTCAAGGACCTTTTGCTGGATTGCCCTCACCATGGGATTCCAAATATTGAATTGCTAGAGATCTACTTCAAGGGGTTGGATGAGGAAACTCAATTCAAACTCCAATCACTTTCTGCCGGCACTTTTATGGATACACCGGTTGATGAAGCTTGGGAGTTTGTTGAGAAGCAAGCTTTACACATGGATAAGTACTCCCATTGAAGAGTTGAAGATGGAGCAAAGCGAGTTGGGTTTCCGGATCTAAATCTTACAAATTTAAGTGTTGCTCAACTCACTCCGCTCAACAATGAAGTCAAGGCTTTCAAGGAGCTTTTATTAGCTCAAACTAAAGTAGCATCCAAGGAGAAAGATGTTGGATACTTGGGGTGAGGAAACTATCAAGGGCCGAGGAATAACAATTACAACAACAACAACAGCAGCAGCAGCAGCAGCAGCAGCAACAACAACAACAACAACAACAACTAGAGATCAAATCAACAAAATCCCGGTAACCCTTATTCTCATGCTGAAAATGCTCTAACTCCCCCCATCTTCTTCTTCTACTCCATTGAAGAGGCAAGAGTCGTCATCAAGCTCATCCCAGCAACCAAAGGAGAAGACGGATGTTGTGCTGGAAGCTATCATGACCAAGCTCAATGCTATGGAGAATTCTATGAACATATTTTCGAAGGCACAAAAAGCCTTAGAACATCAAGTTTTCAACAAGGCTAATGAAGCACCAAGAGATCTTGGTAAACTCCCAGGAAGGATGGAGCATAACCCAAAAGGGCAGGTCATGGAAATCACCACACAAAGTGGATTGAATACAAATGATCTAGTACCTCGGTCGGACCACGACCAGATGAAGAACACCTCGGTCGAGGTGCCAACCGAGACGGAGTCCCAGAAAGCAAGAGACAAGTCCGATGTTTATGTTCCATCACCCGCCTACAAACCTCCACTACCGCTCCCTTAGTCTAGGGCGCGGGCACATCTAGATAAACACTTTGGTAAGTTTCTTGACCTTATGAATAAGCTACATATTAACATCCCTTTCATTGATGCTATCCTAGGTATGCCCGCCTATGGGAAGTTTCTTAAAGAGATCTTGTCAAGGAAGAGAAAGCTGGAAGACATTGGAGAAGTGCGGATGATCTCTAGATCTTCGGAGCTCATTGAAATCATGAAAGAGAACATGCCGCCAAAGTTGAGAGATCCCGGTTCATTTTGCATTCCCATCAAAGTTGGAGATGTGACTTATGATGCGCTTTGTGATCTAGGAGTTAGTGTGAGCATCATTCCTTTAGCACTTTGTGAGAAGATCTGTCTTGGAGATCCCAAGCCGGTGAAGATGACTTTATACATGGCAGATCGTTCCATTACTCGTCCCGTTGGAATCCTAGAGGACGTTCCCTTCAAGCTAGGTAATTCCTACATACCTATAGACTTTTTTGTGTTGGACATTCCTCCAGATTATCCTATTCCCGTCATTCTCGGAAGACCATTTCTTGCAACATCGGGTTGCAATGTTGATTGTAAGAACGACAAGTTGTCATTCAATATTGGTGACGATCATGGGGAGTTTGCACTCTTAACTATGATAAAAGGAGAACCCTTGGAAGATGATATCTTCAATATCTATGATGAAGAAGATTCTTGAGAATTGGTGAGCTCTATCCTAGTTAAAGATCCTCTTGAGAAAGTTTTGAGTTTTAGTATGATGGAGGAAGGTGTAGATGTTTTGTGTGATGCAGATGTATGACGCTAGGAAGCATTAGAAGCAGATCCAAGAGCTAGATTCGACAAACTCATTCAGGAGACGAAAAGCACCTTAGGTTTCGGTCACCTTTCCAGTATCTTGACCGAAATGGTTTCCGGAGCGAGCGAGGTGACCTTCTCTAGAGAGTACCTCGGTCCATCATGTCGGTCCACGACCGAGACAGTTTCCAAAGCAAGCGAGATGGTGTCAATTGAAGATCACCTTCATTCACCACCTCGGCCTAACCCTAGACGCCTCGAGAAGGACGATCTACCCATTGATGATTCATTCCCTGATGAACATTTGCATTTGGTGGGGCATTGGCTTCGCCAAGTTTCTGACGGTAAAGAGCCTTGGTATGCTGATATTGTTAATTATCTTGTTTGCCAGGAAATACCTCCAGGATTGACATACGCTCAAAGGAAGAAATTCTTCAAAGACGTACGCCACTACTATTGGAACGAACCTTTACTCTTCAAGAGAGGCCCGGATGGAATGCTTCGATGATGCGTTCCGGATGATGAAACTGCTAGTGTCATACGAGATTGCCACTCACTTCCTTGTGGAGGACATGCTAGCGCTCACAAAACATGCGCTAAGGTATTACGTTCCGGTTTCTTTTGGCCTACTTTATTTAAGGATGTGCAAGCGTTTGTTGTCTCTTATGATGCATGCCAAAGAACAGGGAATATATCTAGGCGAAACGAGATGCCACTTAAAAATATCCAGGAGGTCGATATCTTTGATGTATGGGGAGTCAATTTTACGGGACCTTTCCCATCATCTGCAGGGAACCTCTACATTCTCTTAGTTGTTGATTACGTCTCTAGATGGGTAGAAGCCATTATTTCTCCCACTAATGACGTCATGGTGGTTGTGAAGTTCTTCAATAGAACTATCTTTCCACGTTTTGGGACACCGCGAATCATCATCAGCAATGGAGGGACACATTTCATCAACCGAAAGTTCAAGGCACTTCTATCGAAGTATGGGGTAACCCACAAGGTAGCCACCCCTTATCATCCTCAAACTAGTGGGCAGGTGGAGATCCCTAATAGAGAAATCAAGGCAATTTTGGAGAAGACCGTTTCAAGGACCAAGAAGTATTGTTCCATGAAGTTGGACAATGCTCTTTGGGCATATAGGATCGCATTCAAGACTCCCATAAGTACCACACCTTACAATTTGGTATATGAAAAGTCTTGTCATCTCCCCGTTGAGCTAGAGCACAAGGCTTATTGGGCGATCAAATGGATAAACTTCGACATCAAGGAAGCTAGAGAGAAGAGACTTTTGGATATCAATGAGTTAGAGGAATTGCGTTTAAACGCTTATGAGAATGCCAAAATCTATAGAGAAAGGACGAAGAAATGGCATGACAAGCACATCATCCCTAAGGAGCTTAAAGAAGGTGATCTTGTTCTACTCTTCGACTCCCGCCTACGCCTCTTTCTAGGTAAGTTAAAATCTAAATGGACAGGACCTTATGTTGTGAAAAATGTCTTTCCCTATGGTGCAGTTGAAGTATGGGGTGAAGCTAACGGAAGCTTTAAGGTCAACGGTCATAGGTTGAAGAAGTATCAACCAGAAGTTCCAGCTGAGGAGATTGCACTTTTTCATCTCACTTGAGTGACGTACGGTCCAGCTAGCGACCTTAACCCAAGTGTTTCTTGGGAGGCAACCCAAGGTATTGCTTTCTTTTCCCTTTTCTAGTTTAGTTTAGATAGTTTGCTTTATGTTTTGTGTGTCCTCTTAGACAGGAATCAAGTGTTCTTCAAGAAGAAGTTACAACTCAGTAACTACATGGAAGGATTGATGTTTAAGAAATTGAGAAAACGGAATTTGACCAAAACACATCTCGGGTGCTGTCAGAACGCCTCAACCGAGATGTTCTTCGCCAATCGAGGTGCCGTTATCTGACACCTAGGTCCATCCAGAAACACCTCGACCGAGATGAAATCAATTTCTGCGAGGGGTATAAAAGGAGATCGACTTTCTCTCTCCTCACAACCCTACTCCCTCCTTGCTCTCACCTCAACCGCGGCCTCCCTTACTCAAAAATCCTCAAATCTCACTCGTTTGCTACGATTCTTGGCTCGAAATCATCGAGGGAAGCACGAGAAACAATTTTCAAGCATCAAACAAAACAAAAATTCACTACAATCTGCGCATTTTGGGTATTTCGCTCTAAACCCTAACTTGGTTCATTTTTCTCGATTTTGCACAAATTTGGGCTTGTTTGTTGTTGGTTGTTGTTGAAAAAGTGTATAAGTACCCCATAGGAAGCAAGTGGTAGTAAAATTTGGGGGAAAATATTACATTTTCTGAGCCTCGATCGAAGTAGTACTTCGCCTCGGTCGGATCCGCTGCATCTCGGCCGAGGTTTTCTTGAAGTCAACCGAGATGATTTTCAAAGATGGAGAATCTGAAGAGATCTGATCGCCAGCTAGCTCTTATTGATCGCCCAAGTAGTTCCCGACATTCCTCTCCTTCCCCTCCTCCACAGCCTATTGTCCCAATGATTCATGAGCGGTTTCAGAGGGACTTTGACCAGATTTGTGGCCGCCCGATTGTCGCCCCTAGATATGTTGATATTCCTGATTTTGAGTGCTTGCACGTAGTGGAGGACCTGCAGAAAATGGTCTCCATGGTTGGTTTGGACAGCTTCATGGCTATCCGAATGCCGGCTTATCTGGAGCCGACGTTCGAGTTTTTGAGCTCGGTGACTTACATGCCGGAGAACAGAGGAATCAAGTACCGGTTGCTGAACAAGAACTACATCGTCCCCCTTGAGCAGTTTGGGGAGATCTTTGGCTTCCAAGCCCCTATAGCTACAAACTTTGCTTCTTGAGCGCAGGCTCGCAGTTTCTGGGAGGGTATTGCTCACGTCACCTCTCACCGTGACAGATGATAACCCGGGGATTCGCATTATCTACCATCTAGCCTTCCGCATTGCTCACCTGATCTTTAGTGAGATGCTTCTGGCGCGTACTGAGACGCCCCAGAAGGTCCGACAGGGTGAGCTGTTCAGCATGTTTTGTATGATGACAGGAGGGATCCCGGATTTTGCTGCCATGCTTCCAGAGGAGTTGCACAGAGTGAAGGGGAAGGCCAAGGGAGGCATCTGTTGTGGTGGCCTTGGGACTCACATTACTACGTATATGGGGTTGGACCTTTCGGGATGCACTTTAGTGGCAGTGGCAAAGCCGCTGGGTTTACAGGAGTTCATTACACGCCGCATCCTCGTTCCCCATGGTCTTGGCACTCCCTGTATAGCCATGCCGTGGAAAACGAAGTTTTCGAGAGGTATTGTCTGGTCTTCCCAGTTCTCGGTCTATGACCATGAGAACAAGTCTGCTTTTTGGTTTTCGATCATGCAGGAGGATGTTGCTAGAGAGGCAGTGGGAGGATATGCAGATGGTGAGGGCATTGGAGGAGCTGCAGCCATGGATACCGGTATTGATACCGGCGGACCTAGTATTCCCACCGTTGATCTCAATGATGAGGCCACGGAGGACGAGAGAGAGGCGCCTGCACCTCCAACTGACATTCCTCAGCCTTCCCAGCAGAGAGCTCGCCGCCGTCGTGATCCTGAGGCGCATCCCAGGATTGATGATTTGACGCGGCAGATGACGGACTCCTATCAAGCCTTGTGGATCGACATTACCCAGCCCTTCGCTGCACAGCGTAGATCTATTGAGGGATGGACGCATCGCATGGAGGAGAGCCAGCACTATCAGAGACAGATGATGATGTTGCAGTTTCAGAAGACGATGTGTTACCCTTTTGATTTGTCGCAATACCCTACATTCCACCACCACCGCCAGCCGAGGAGGATTGAGCGTATTATGGAGCTTATTTCTTATTTCTGTATGTAGTTCTGCGTTTGTTCGGTGAGTACTTTGTTCTTCTGACTCTGATTTTACCCATTGGGACAATGTGTCCTAAGTATGGGGTATTTGTATCTTATTTGACTTATGTGCTTCGGGTTTGTATAACTCTATTTGACCTTTGATATTATCCTATTTGCCTTACACGTGCGTATATGTCATCTACATGCATTGCATACAGGTTTCTATTTGAGAAAAACGTCGAAGACCGATTTGGAAAAAAAAATGTTGGCTCGACAGTGACGTTTTGGCCAAACGAGGTCGTGATAACTGAGATTCATCTCGGTTGAACACCTCGGGCGCCGTCAAATCACCTCGACCGAGATGGGTTTAAAAATAAAGAAATTTTCGAAACTTTTTGTGCTTCTATTCCAAATATGACCTCGATGATGATATTTACTTGTAGATTAGCTTTGAAATCTTTATATGCTCAAAAGGTTTTATGATATATTTAAGTTGCTAAATGTTTTGTTTGAAATTCTAGCATGTTTGTTTGGGGTCAAATTTTATGAATTTTCATAATTCATTATTTCATGTAAAATATACTTGAAATTTAATTACATTTTATACATGTGATTAATTTCTCTAAAGTACTCATGTTTGATAACATGAGCCTAAGTCTAATAAATATTAGAAAAATTCAAAGATAATTGGGCCTTTTTTGTTAGTCCATATGCTAATTATTTACATAAATTAGCTAAAAGACTAAATTTAAATAAATAAATAAATAAGACAAATAATAAAAGGAATGTATTTGAAGACACGTTCAATGATTAAACTTGCAGCAAACAAAAAAAATTTCTCTAAAATAAATTAATAAATATTACAAATTGTGGGTTAGTGGGAGGTTATGAAAATAACTCCTTTAAACTTCCATAATTTTCTCCACTCTCCTCCACTCTCTTGCATAAAAGGAAAATAATCATCTCTTCTACGACATTCCAAGCACATTCGTCCCTGCAAAAAATTTACAGAGTGAGAAAGCCCATTCGTCTGCAAAAAATTTACAGAGGGAGAAAGAAACACACTCATATAAGCAGAAGAGAAAGTATTCAAAAATATCATCCTTTTGTGGTCAAATTAATTTCAGTAAGTACATATGTTTACTGGATTTTTATCAATTTCAAAACACAAAACGTAGAGAAATTGTTTTCTACTTCCTTTTTATTTCTTCCTCTTTCAAAGTCTCAGATGAATTCACCATTTTCATAGGCACATGGTGTGCTTGCTTTTAAAAGCACATGATTTCATCATTCATTTTTCTCTTAACCACATTTCACCCTTGCGTGTTTGAAATATGGGTTAGTGCATAAGTAATCTTGTTTTAAAATAAACAAGGAAACACATTACTGTTAAAAAAAAAAATACTTCCTGCACAATCAACAAGAGGGAAACCATCGTAGTTGGTCCGAAAGTAAATACTTTCGCCCCTACATCAAATGCGCAGTTTATTGGAAGTACTTACTTTCAATCGCTGCACTTGTTCGGAATCAGATGATTCTTCCGCTGTAAAATGCCCGCAGTTTGTTGGATTCAATTGATTCCTCCCCTGCAAAAGTTTGTATTGGTTGGATTCAATTGATTCCACCTCTGTAATCAAACCATTTGATTCCAATACATATCAACGGATTAAGACTGAAGACAAAATTTGCAAATGTGAAGTGAGATTGAATCAGTCAAAATTACAGGGGAAGAAAAATGAAATGTACTTCTTTCAGTAAAATACAAATCAACAATATCCAGGCTCTGTATAAAAAGTGTTCCAGATAAAATCAGTTTCAAACACACCCCACAAAGCCTTGATTGAGATTACTTTCTACAAATACAAATGGTTCATTTCAATGGCAAATGTAATGTTCCTATTTCAACTTAAGATGAATCATAAACAAAGATTTTCCATGTATTACTCATACCACAAATTGGATCGATTTAACCACAAATTGGATCAATTTCAAAAACTTGTCTGAGTTTCTAATCTATTTAACGCAAAGAAATACCAAACAGAAGCAAAAATTAGGGTTTGTGAGTAAGATCATGGTTGACGAAAATCGAAACGAAATCGAAAGCCATACTTACGGGAAAGTTTAATAGCTTGTCCGTCTCGCTCGATTCTGGTCTTTGGCCCTCTTAATCGAACATTCGAGCTCCTCGCTTGATACCCACACCTCAAAAAGCTTTTGCGTTCCCGTCCATCTTGCACCCGATTTTATTTTTGATTTCTCTTAATTAGGATCCATCCTATGGTTGTTTCAACTTCGTCGGCGCCTAGAGCGAGGTTTCATGACCACCATAGTTGAAGCTCAAGAATATCAGAGAAAGTAGAAGGGAAGAGGAAAGTAGGA
Source organism: Fagopyrum homotropicum (assembly GCA_033239125.1). NCBI lineage: Eukaryota > Viridiplantae > Streptophyta > Magnoliopsida > Caryophyllales > Polygonaceae > Fagopyrum > Fagopyrum homotropicum. The sequence continues at coordinate 133,849,651 of BSWB01000001.1, read as the reverse complement.
GAGATAGAGAATTAAAAGAAACAAATATAAAAAGGGATATAATGAGATAAGAGAGAGGTAGTCAATTTCCTTTGACTCTTCAGATTCTCCAAATTCATATGTAAAATGAATGAAAAGAAAAATATATTTAATAAATGAGTATATGAAAAGAAGAGGTCGGCTACTTTCATTTGCACTAGGGCCCATTTCATTTTTCAATGGAAATGTGGAAGAAAACAAGGCAACGTGACTACATTTTCCACTTAATAAAATATATGTGCTCAATTATCTTAATTAAGGATAATTAAATTAGCTATCCTTTTAACTAAAAAAAGGTTTATTTTATTTTTTTTAAAAAATAAAATAAGAAAGGTAGAACTACGTTATGACTTGATTCTCTTTCCGAGCTACGTAGGAAATCCGATATGAAATTAAATTGGATTCAGTCGATCCGTCCGAGTAAAATAAACTTTGAATTAAATCTTGGACGTAAAATCAAAAGACACCAAATTTTATAAACTCGATATAAAGCATCCGCTCATCGAGTTTAACCACAAATCAAAAATCCAAACTTTATATATTTTTATTCAGAACTACGTCATGACTTGATGCTCTTTCCGAGCTACGTAGGAAATCCAATATTGGATTCAGTCGCACCGCCTAAATAAAATCAACTCTGAAATAAATCTTAGAGTTAAACAAAAATTCCCAAATATTCATGAACTCGATATAAAGCATCCGCTCGTCGAGTTTAACCACAAAAGTCCAAACAATTAAGAACTACGTACGACTTGATTCCTAATAAAGGATACGTAGGAAATTTGGTAAATTAAGAACCGAATTCAGTCACAAGTTTTAAAATAAAATAAAATAACCTCTCACTAATCTTGATCATGCGCGTGATAGCGGGATGAATTAAGCAACCCTTCCTAGAAGGTGGGTTTAATTTAATCTTATGATGCATGATCGAGATATAAATACCATGCAAATGATAGTTGAATCATCGACTAGGCAACCCTTCCTAGAAGGTAGGTTTGGACTTTGATTCTCTGATGCATGAAAACACCGCACGGAACTACGTGAGACTTGATCCTCTTTAAAGAGGTACGTAGACAACCCGTCCAAAAACGGGTGCAGTCCAAATCACCAAAACCTAACAAAATATTGGTATTTATATAACTTAGAATCAAAAGATTAAAAAGAGAGGGTCGAACTCAAATAAAAAATAAATAAATAAAATGTGTTTTGTAAATTTGTATTCGAATAAAACATAAAAAAGTGTTTTGTAAATTTATGTACATTTTTACTCAACAATGTTTAATACTTTGTTTTTATCAAAATTATGTTGGATTTGAAAGTTGACACCATATTATGAGTTCTCTCACATTCTATATGGGATGATTAAGGCACTTCATTTCTCTTCTTCTTCTTCTTCTTGATCATGCTTTATCCCTCATATACATATTTGCCTCCCTTTACCTATCCAGGAATTTGGATGGAGTTGATGAAAAGCGTGTGAAGTGAAGTTGAGATTGTGGCTGAAAGTGTAAGAAAAAAAATAGGTTTGGGGACGTTGATCTTGATGATGAGTAACTCGGCACCATTCACAGAGTCGGGTGTTTGTGTCTTGCCAAAGTCGGATTGATCGATAGTCCTAATGGGTCATGATATGTGCATCAAGGGTTTCAGGTGTCTCGAAAAATTGATGATTGCTGATTTCCTAGTCTTCGGTTATTGTTCACATTTGTCCATGTTCTGAAAAGTAAAGTAAAAAGGTGAAAATAAGCAAAGCTTATTGGTGGAAGAAGTTTGAAATTCAAAGAAGTGAAGTAAAGATCCTATTCCCGGATTCTAGCACCACATTATCCTATATACATCCCACCCTAGCACGTTTCTTGACCTCTTTTGAAAGCCCTTGAGACCTTGAGTATGTTGATTGACTTTGTGGTTTAAACTAGATTATACTTTATTGATTTCGATAAATATGATTTATTATGCATTCTATGATTTTATGCAAAGATGATCAGCTTTCTTATATTCATAAAATGTTTTGACCATGTGTTGATTTTATTTGCTATGAAGCATTCTCTTAGGGTGATCTATGAATGGAGCGCACCACCAAAAGGTTTTGTAAAACGTTTTTCATTGATCGTTTTGATGACTTATAATACATTCTATCTTGTATCTAAGATTTGAATCTTGCTTGGGGACAAGTAAGGGACAAGTATGGGGTATTTTGATAGCATGTATTATAGTCTATGTTTTGGGATTGGTTTGGACTTTTTATCTTCATAAATATGCATGCATGGATTTATATTCTTGATCATTATGTTGTTTTGTTTACATTTGCAAGAATCGATGTCTACACCTAGTTTTGTTGTAATTGTAGGGAAAATGGCATGTTTTGGAGCAATATGAAGCTAAGGGATCTAAGGAGTCATTAGAGCTACATTATGGAGCACTGAGGAGCTACAAGAAAGGCATATGAACCATGGAAGTTGGACAGAAGCTTGATTTTGGACCAGCTTTGAGAGATTTGTACGTAGCTGAGGTTCACCTCGGTTGACCCCAAGATCACCTTGACCGAGATGCTTTGTTGGGCTTGGATCGAGACGCACGGCCCATGGCCCATAAGATCTTTTATTTTTGGCAAGTGATTCTCCTATAAATTGGAAGATATTTTCTAGATGGAAGGATGTCTGATTAACAAATTAGTTTGGAAGATTGAAGATATTCGAAGGAAGGAAGGAAGTTGAAGGAATATAGCTTTGAAGTGAAAGTTAAAGGCTTTTTGGAAGGAAGTTGTAAGGTTTTCTTAGGATCCTTGATTTTTGTCTTTTGGTTTGTTATAGAGGAACACGGTTTGCTGATTGTTCGGATTGTTTTGTTTGTTTGTTTGATTGAGTGATTATTGAGACCTTTGTGTTAAGGTTTTCTTGTTTGGATATTGCTTCTTTTCATATATAATTGATTGTTATTATCATGATGATTATTGGCTAAATTCTTGTGCGATTCTAGGGTGATTGGCTGAAGGTTATGGGAAAGGCGATGAAAGAATGAGTTTTTACCTTAGTGGACCCTGAAAGCTCGAGCCAAACCTTAACCGAACCTTACCTCGGTAAGTTCATAGAACATATCGACCGAGATCGGATATGAACTGAGCGAGGTGTGACCTTATCTGATCCATACCTGAGTTTAGGTTATAGTTTGTCAAATCCTATCCTTGTTGTACCTTTCTTGGTCCATACGCAAGCCTAGGATGAGACTTGCCCGGTGATTCCTTTGCTTATATACCGATGATGATGAGTGTTAGGTAATAAAGGTTTATCCTTTATTAGGGTTTGAGTGTGCCTTCATCCTACCTTTGTAAGTTAGCCTGAGACTTACCCGGTAAAGGTTAGTTCTATTCCATTAGGTGGTGTGTTGGTTTGAGATTATAGTTTCTTTCCTTAGTTGCTTGAGACTTACCCGGTGAGATGATCTTTGGTTTGGGATAGTGAGTAGTGAGACTTACCCGGTGATCTATTCCCACCGTAGAAATACCTTCCCTTGCAAACCTCATCTTTGTCCACGTTATCCTTTGAGATCTTGAGTCGGAACCACAATTGGATGCTTTGACCTCTAGAAACTGCATTCCTTTATTTGATTATTACATCATCTTTGATATCTTAGTTTTATTGCTTGCTTTTGATTGACAACCTAATATACCGTGCTTTGTTTCACCATAGTCCCTGTGTTCGACCCTGGAGTATTTGATGTTATTACAATTCATTCGTACACTGCGGGTTCGCATATTGTTTTAGGCTTATATTTTAGATTATAAATTTAAAGCTATTTCGTTCACGATTACACACACGTCTGAGAGCGAGCATTGAATCTCTTGCATATCACGTCGCATGTCGCCTATTGCTCGAGTCTGAGTGTCAAGGCGTCTATCCAAATCAATGCACAGATGTTGAAGGAATCCTCCCTCTGTCGAGTAAGGTCGTCAACCCTCTTGTGAGCCTCGGGGTCACGGCGGCGAGAGCGGCGCTGGTAGCCCTCCCGCTGTTGTGGAACCTCCTGTTGCATCTCCGGTGTTGGATGCTCATCATCGGTCGCCTCATCATCGATCTCCACAAGTGGAACACTAGGACCAAAAGTGTCCATCCCGGTATCCATGGCGACTCCACCCGCAGCATCCTCGTGATTGTGGGTGCCAAATTCTACAGCCACCTCCGTCTCTTGCTCCACTGATCGCCATATCTCCCTCCAATCGTTCGGGTCAGAGACCATGAATTGGGAAGACCATGGAATGCCCCTCGGAGCTCTAATCTCCCAAGGCATGGCCACATATGCTGGACAACGGCCTCGGGGAACGAGAACCCAACGAGTAATGAAGTTCTGCAATCCTAGAGGCTTGGCCTCAGCGGCCAAGTTGCAAGCGGAAAGATCTATCTCCAAAACATTGGCGATGTGAGTCACCAGTCCTCCCACACATATACCCCCTTCTTCTTGTACTTGATCCGGTGTAAATCCTCAACCAGCATGGTAGCAAAATCCGGGATCTCCCCTGCAGTCATACACTAGATAGTAAAGAGCTCACATTGCCGGACCTTTTGTGGCGTCTCGGTACGAGCTAGCATCATCTCGCTCATAACCCGGTGTGAAATCCTAAAGGTGATGTGGTATATGTTCTTCTCTTTCAAGTCGCCCGGTTGCCAACTTCCATCTCCATTACGAATGGAGGTGATGCTCTCCCAAAACACTGTAGCCTGAAACCGGTTTGGGAAATCTGTAGCTGTAGAAGGGGAGAAACCGAACAAGTTGCCGAAGTTCTCCACAGTAAAAGCATAGCCCTTGTTCATGAGCCGGAACTTGACCCCTCTGTGTTCCGGCACGTAGTGGCGGAACTCAAGAACTCGTAAGTCGGCTCTAGATAAGCCGGCTCTCGGTTGGTCATGTTCACCTCTAATCCAACAGTAGAGATCAGCCTCTGCAAGTCCTCAACTACATGGAGGCAAGCAAAATCCACCGCATCAATGTAGCGAGGGGCAATGACCGGACGGGAGCATATCATATCGTACTTCTCCCGGAAGCGTTCCAAGATAACGGGTACCTGTGGGGGTAGAGGAGGTGAAGGTGAAGGTTGCCTAGCATCAGAACGGTCACGGAGTGCTAACTGTCTGTTCAAACGACGTAAATTGTCCATTTCAGAGTTTCACCTTGGCCTGTTCTTGAGCTACCTCGGCCAAGATGTCTGGGCTTGACCGAGACGGACCAGTACTTCGATCGAAATCCCAAATTTGTAAGCCTTCCCCCCCCCCCCCCAAATCACTACCAATTACTTCCTAGGGGGTTTTCCGTTCAATTCCAACACAATAACACAGCAGCAAACTCCACAATCAAGCAAAATCAACCAAAACCTAAAATAAGGGTTTTCGAGCGAGATTACCCGATTTCTACAGAATTTGGCATATTGAAGTCTCGAATGACGTTGGAGAAATCGATGTGGAGCCTTTCCCGTCAAATTGTAACCAAGAATCGTTGAAACGAGCAAGAAACAAAGATTTGGAGGTTAGGTAAGCCGTTTCGGTCCAGGCAAGTCGGGAGAGGATAGAGTTGTGAGGAGAGTGTGTTTATCTCCTTTTATACCCGTCAAAAAAATTCAACTTCATCTCGGCAGAGATGGTTGGATGACTGAAATGGTGGACCGAGGTGACTCTGTGTTGTATTCATCTCGTTTGGCCGAGATCGATCTCGGTCGAGATGCATGACAGCACCCAAGATGGCATCTCCGTTTTTGTATACATACCTCAAACATGGGATTTTAAGCTCGACGTTTCACTTAAGTGAACCAGCTGGCTTAAGTGTAATACCAAACTCGAATAAGCTAAACCCAGTTCACCTGTTAGCGGACCAGCTAGCAACATTACACAAGCCCAATAAAAGAGGCCGACTAAGTATTAGATAATCCACCTCTCAGGACATATTACAACATCTATTATATAATATATCTTGAGAATATTATCTAACACCCTAGACTTAAGTCTAGTACATGAGTTACGTCCCTGCATGCTATTATAACTACAAATCAGAATAATTTGTGCATGAACCATAATTCTAACAACTTACATTCCATATAATTTCAAAAGATATATTTCAGATAAAGAACAAGTGTATACGGTTAAATGGTGAATACAAATGTGAATATTGGTCAAGACTGAGCATTGTTACTTACTGCCACACTTAGCAGATTTATCTAAATTAAAACCTTCAAACAAGCTCAGTACATTAGGCTCGAAACAACTTCCGAAACCTCAAAGCTCATCAAGGCACTAAAAGTCTAGTAAATTAAATACTTCGAACAAACTCTTTTCATACAGCAACCACATTACAATGGAACATCCGAGACATACAGATTTCCATAGCTCGTTACAACAACGAAACAGGGACGGAATTCGAAGAGTTCAGGAAGTTATAATCATAATAATCCTTACTATGGTTAGACACGCTAAGCAACATCCTTGAGATGGGGATCGGTGCAATTGGAATCCCATAGTTATTCTCCATATCCATCTCCTTACTATGTGCACAAGCAGCTACATCTCAGCTTGAAAATAGAGTTTCAACAGACTTTGAAGGTGATAAATTCGCTACATAGTTAAACTGCCCACATAAATGAATTTCAACATGTTAGATCAGAATTGTAACAGATTCCACTTATTTACTATAAACTTATCTTCCAGTGACGTACCTTTTCTTGTTTATACTTCTCTCGTATAGAATTGGCAGCACAATTTTCGGCATTTATTTGCAACTCTTCCATGGCAACTGCAATAGCTTTAAGATCCATAATCTTGTAGGAGGTATAGTGCTCAAGAGTTCGATTCTGGAGATTATGCATAAAACAATCAGTGTACACATCCCTCAACTAACTTAGTAAACTAAGCTGTAAGCAACGAGAATTACCCATGGATCAATCGACTGGTCTAGAGTCCATCTGGCTAGTAAAACAGCAGATGCAGCTATAATGGAAGGAAGGCATTTTAGGAAACTATACTCCACGAGAGTGAGCTCTGCTAGGTAATTTGCCAAGAACTCCAGATCAACTGAAGGATTCTGCTGATTAAGTGACAAAAGGTGAAAAACCGGACATTGATTTTCTTAAGTGACTATAATATCATAAGGATAAGTGCAGCACACTTTGTACCTCAGATGTGGCTTGTGCTGCTTGGATGAAGCGCCTAAGGAACATGGCAGAATGGTGTATGTAGATCAGTATTAGTGAACCAATCAGTAGGATTTGACTGTTTTGTGAAAAAAGCGCACCTTAAAAACGTTTTGATAGTAGGGCCTGAGAGCTGAAAGCGGAGAAAATTCAGCACTTCACTCTCCATTTTCACCACCTATTCATTGACGTCAAGTTAGGCATCTACATTCAGTGATCAAAAAAGAAGAGAAGAGAAGATAAAATATTGATATAAGAAAGCAACGTACTGGTAATCTGTATCAATAAAACAACTAGTGGGTGTCAAAAACAACCCATAGTTTTATATCTATTTATCATAAAATAAAATGTCTATTCATCAGCTTGTAGCAAGCAAGTGTACGAATTAAATGGAAGTGGTATTGTTATCAGGTTTCTATATCCCTTTGTAAAGCATCCATATTCCTGACGAAACCATTATAGCCTAAAAAAAAATACCGCTGTCTTTAGATTTAGTAGCATAAATATTTAGCCTAAGATTATCGAATCACTGTAATCCACAAAACAGGGAAGATTTTAAATTTCTAATCTTACAGTCATTTGAAGCTAAGTAGCTCACAAATATAACCACTAATGTTGCTCACAATATCAGCTCTAGACGCTAAATCTTAGCAAGGGACCCAAACTTCCATCACAGTCAAGCAAGCAACCATATCAATATGGTAATGATTGGAACACTGAAATGAGATTAAGCAATAGTGGAGATTAAAAAAAAATTGACTGATCTACCAATGACAAATGCAATTTATTCCTATAACTTATTAGGTTAAACAAAGGCAAAGTTGGAGTTTAGGTTTTGATCCAAAAGTATACTGCATTATTACAGTTCAGCTGATTCTCATGCAATCTCAGAAGTATAGCCTTTGATGACCTTACAATTCTTATTCTCTAGATCTCTGCATGAAGAAATTGGAATCTATAGTCCAAGAACTGAAAAGTGCCAACCTAAAAATACAAAAGACACCACAGATTCTGAAACATCCATGTCAGGAAAGAAGGTACAAGAAAGGAACTCAAAAGTAATCATCAGAAGACACATTAAAAAGCCAATAAACAGCAAGGTGAATATTATAATGCGAGTAATCGTCAGAAAAGTGTTAGAGAAGCAGGAATGAGCTCTCACCTCCTCCTTTGGATAAGTGTTGTCTGTAATGAAGCAAAATTCTTCAACTCTGGGAGCAGATATTTCTTCATATTTGCTTCAAATTAAGAGCAAATGGACAGAAATCAGTGATCCACAATATTGGCAAAATGCAAGTTTTACTATGTTCAGTTCATGTTAAGTGTTACTGACATGGGACCTGTTTTTATGCTTATTATCTCACAGAAAAGGGGTAGTCTAGTCTTATATAATAACTTTGTGGAGCTGATCAAGCAGGAAATCAATAAGTATACGAAAATGGAGTTTAAATGCAATATTGAATCATTGATCGATGAAAACAACATTGGTATCAATCCTACCATTACAATAGCTGAAAACACAAACCACCAACTTTTATTTTGAGCTCACCCAACCCCAACCTAATATCTACATGCAAAGTTGAAGTGTCAATTCCACAAAGCAAATACAATATTTTCATAACCAAATATAAGGTCAGCTATATTTGAAAAATATAGCAATTTTGCTAGCATCTTCTCTACCAGTTTACTAAGAAGCTGGACAAAATCAGTTCATCTCCTTTTCCACATTCACGGATTTCAGGAGCTTCTATTCCTATCCTCTCACATTCATTCAAGCAAAAGTTAGTTGTGTAGGATAGAGAAACTTACGAGGCAATAAGCATGCAAGTAACACCAAGCAACTGCAATCTTTGCTTTTCAATGTAGTTGCAAGAAAGAAACCGATCAATGAGATTGACTGTGAGATAGAGTGTATCTGGTACCAACTTGTATTCTTCTGAAACCTACGGACATAGTAAGAGATAGCACACTTCTCAAATATTCAATAACTCAAAGAGAAAAAGTGCTACAATGATCAGATTTCTCAAGTACATAAACTTCTAGTGACACTGAATGCTTTGTACCATTGTACGTATAGTTATAAGTCAGATTGTAAGAAATAGGTTGCAAATGCTTCAATATAAACACAAATATGCTTGCAGGGCTCTATAAATTATTTACTTGCATCCTGCTGCTTTGTACAACCATGAAAAAGTGAATCTGGGGCCAACTTTTGTCAATCTTAAGTGGAATAGATAAACTATATTTATCATATTTATATATGTAAGAGGATGTCAAGAGAAAACGAATTATGTATACATGGACATGTTCAGACTGACCTCCACTAGCCAATCAATTAAGATTCTCCTCATGCTCTGAGAAATGTCCCGCTGCACCTTATCCATGTAGTCAACTGAAGGTCTGCAGTTACGCTGAGAAAAAGAAGAAAAGGATACAATAAAACAAAATATTTCTGTAGAGAATAAGGAATAACTGTGATTCTTGTTACTGGTGATATTTACATTTAATCTCAAAAATTCTAAGAAATGAACAACCATACCATAAAAACAGAATGAATATTTGTTACTGGTGATATTCATGGAAAATTGCTGAGCAACATTCAATAATACATACCTCAGTAACACGTATGTTATCATATATATCACGAACATATAAACTGCACATCTGCGGATCTCTTTGATTTGCATCAATGTCGACAACTTCTGGATCAATCGAGCTTGCTGATTGCTCGTGAAACTTTCCATCTGCATCATTGAATCAGATTGAAATTTATCCTTATCCAAAATCAAATCACAGTTTATTGCTGGAATTTGGCACCTTAATATTGACAACGTTACATAGTGAAATCAACTTTAAAAAAACATTATTTGGAAAGGTTATTTTATAATAAATACTCCATTCACTCGAATGAAGTTGACCAGGTTTTTATCTGTTTGAGCAAAAAAATCCATCAGCCAAACTTAACTGAAATTTGTAAGGCCACTCAAATGAAGTGTTAAATGTTCTGTTGTGAATCAATGCAACCATGTACAAGCCAGCTAGAGCCAAAAATAAAAGCAAAAGTAAGACAATCATTATTAGCTCTCTTTTATAAGTTTGTGGATCTACTACGGTGAATTATGGTAATATTTGACTAGTAAAGCAACTAGAAGCACGGTAGTTTTGAACCAGTGATACCTCACACATGTTTCCATTATAACGTAATTTATACATATGGCTTAGTATACACAATTTGAAACAGCTCCATCTAGAAAACAAAACTACACACTCATAATAGGTTAGCCATATGCGTAAATAACATCTCAGAATTCATCTATTAATACATATAGCTTAGTATGCACAATTTGCAACCGCTCCACCTAGAAAACAAAGCTACAAGAATTCATCTATAGACACACGCGCACAATATATATATAAGTAAATACACCTTGGAATACATCACTGCCAATTCTAGTATACCCACAGAATTATTGAATCAAGCCATTTACATACCTTTTGTAAACAAGCGGTGGATTCTACTTGGCCCTCTACAGCTCTGCATTACCGGCCTAGTATCTGCTTCACAACACTCGTTTCCATCAGGACCTGCACTGGATTGAATTCCTAAGTTCGTTTCTACTTTAACCCGTGAAGTGAACTCAAACTGATTGGACTTCAACTTGGCCGTCTCACTGGACGCTTTTGCTTTTGTTGGCAACATGATATCACTAGTTCCCCGTGTTAATTTTGGTATTCCTGCTGTAACTTGTGCTTTTGCATTTTTTTCTTGCAATAGTTCTGTGGGTGCAGACCGAGCCACCTTCAAGTTCTTTCTAGTGGGGCATCCCTTCACCTGCTTCTTTGTCTAGCATTTATAGAACAAGAAAGCAACAGTGAAGTTTCAGATGAATTCTGTTTCCAGAAGGTATAGATAGTAACAGTGAAGTTTCAGATGAATTCTATTTCCAGAAGGTATAGATAGTATAGTATACGTGACAAGTAAAGGCCAATGCAGATTTCTATTGATTGTATGCCAGATTTTCTTTTATAAATAATTACTCTTGTCTAAAACAGACAAATTAAATTATATCAGAAAAGAAACTTTAATAGAATGAACATATTTGTACACAAAAACACTGGCATAAAGCAACATAATGAGCTTACCTGAATTTTCCCCACCGTAGGGTAGTTGTTTAATGTGTTGGACACGTCTGAAAGCACTGCTCTTCTCTTATTCTGGGAGCAAACAGTTTCTGAACACATGGTCTTGTTTTCATCAGTAGCTGGTCTTTTAGAGCCTACCCTAAGAGGTATCTTAAGCTCTGGCCTGGGGGGTTTTTGGATATTCCCCGCAGATGTACCAAGTGCCTTCGCACGTGCTCTTGTGATTCGAATACTATTCCCTTCCATTTTAGAAACTGCTATGTTTTCCTTACTCATATCTATAGACGTCTTAGGAAGAGCCACCTATGGCTCAAGCTGAACCTAAATTCATGGAACCGACGAAATCTGTACCAAATGCAACACTATGTAGATAAGAGACTGACTTGCAAGAAAGAAAAATTAGTTGAGGTACCTTATATAATAGGGAAGGAAATTGAATCAACGAAAATAATCGCATTCATAACCAAGCATGTCTAAATATTCCTCAAAACAAAGAGGAAAAAATAAAAATGTAAATCAATATGGCTAGAATAATAATTTCTTCTATAACGTTTGCACCCTCAATGCACTTTCCTTACTTCTATCTACTCCTTACCATTATCTCTTTCATGAATCGAGATTATTTGCAAGTTAGGCTTTTATCGCATTTATAGTTGAGGCCATGCTTAAATCAACCAAGAGATTGCCAGGGTTCATGCTTCAACCAACAAACTATTACCTAGTTGTTTTCCATCATGATTGCAGAGTACCACATGTGCTATCCCAGCTATTGCACCACTTCGTTCTTTCGGATATATTATTGAATAAGTACAGGACGGACCATCTAAGGCTCAAATTCCATTGTTCATTAATATTTCAATAGTGGCACATAAGGCTAAAATAGGTTCCAAATTTCCAATGACAGAAATTAACAAGTTTAACAATCAATCCGCAAAACAGCTCAGTCAATAAAACCCCAAAGGTTGATGGGGTTTACATCCAATATTTCCCAAGCTGAAATAGATAAGATGTCTGGTCATAAGATCAGCTCATAAAAGAGTAATTTATCACTGAGGATATAGCAGATCTCATAAAAGATAACTGATGTTCAAATTCCAAACAAATGGGCAAAGCAGCCTTGCTGATTCTGCTTTTTGACTGAAAAATAGCATATAAACTAGTTCCTACAACCCAAAGAATTTGAATTTAAAAGACCACGAGCAATCCCACCATTAAAGTTAGAAATAAATCAGCTGCTAAAATCATTTAGGCAGATCTATCCATTAAGTGTAAAAACGTGATTAAAAATTGAGCATTTAATCAAAATCGTTGACTCTTTAAAACAACGGGGAGTTCAGAACCCTAACCACGTAGACATTTTCGAATTTTGAATTGTCAAGAGCCGAACGAGTTAAAATCAAACACTTCCAATCAAACGGCGGAGTAGATTCAAAAGCAATTCAGACCTCAAAAAGCCAGACCCCCACAGATCTGTACGAAATTCATCCAAAAAAATTCGTTTACCACAAAAGAAGCAAAAGTCGGTAGGTCGAATCGACGAAAACATTAACGATCAATCAGCATGTATGCCGGATCCAAACAGAAATCCATTACATAAATTCCAAGACTGAGAAGAAGATAAAGGTAATAAAACAAAGCTGTGAACTGACCTATGAAGCTAACGAGGCGAGAAGGAAGCTCAAAAGAGACTTCTCACGGCTAGTAAGGAGTAGAAACTAGGGTTTGGTCAGTAGCAGCATTCAAAAGAGAGGAGGTATTTTGTTGTAAGAAGAAGAAGATGAAGGGACAGTCTAGAAGGAGTGGGGAGAGTGAGAGCGTGACTGCGTGAGGTGAGAGGATGGGCCACACATAAAGGAAAAAGATATAGGAGGAAGCGTTGAGGTGTGAGCGGGAGGGAGCCTCAGTTCAAACTACAAATTTCGTATGACTCGCTCCCTAAGTCAATTCTCACATTTTTAAATGACATTAAAATATATTTCTTTTCTGACCCCAACAAAATTAAAATAATACTTTATGGCATACAAATAAAACAAAGATTTAATCGATATTAATACATTTTGAATCATTACCCCAAAACTTTACGATTAATCATTTCATTTTTAGGACTTATAATCAACAATTTTTTTTAGCTGTAAAACATATCCATAGAGTTCATTTATTCATATGAGTTACTCTAATATGAGATCTAAATAGCTTAACTTTTTTTAAGAGCAGATATATAAGAATGGAAAGAGAAATAATATCATGGATATATAAGAGTGGCCGCCCCTACGGCTAGCCGCGGTCGCGGCAGGGTCGAGCCGCTGGTGCGGTTGACCCTAGATTGTGAGATTTGTTTCCTTTTTCGTTTCTATCTTGTTTCCTTTCTTAAAAGATCCGATCTTATATCCTTGGACCGGCTTTCCTCAGATCTTCTAACCCTAAAACGTCCTTCCTTATCCTTTCAACCGTTCCCTATAAATTCCCGCCTTCTCTTCCTTTTTCCCTTTCTTGCTTACATCTCTTCAACCTCGAGCAAGCTGCAACCTTCTTCCTTGTGACCTCCTGCTGAACGTGTAAGTCTCCATTCCTTAGATTCTTCTACAGTTCATGAACCTGTTGTATGCTTCTTCCTTCTGTTTTTGTTTCTCTTTTTGTTCTTCTTCTTCTTCACAAGAATCAAGATCGAGCCTTGATTCGTGTTGGCCTTTCCGTTGTTGATGTGCATATGTTCTCAGGCTTCCCTAGTTGAGTATTGACATGTGTGGATCGAAGAATCAAGATTAGGATCCCTTTCTGTGTGATTTTTGTCAAAAGGAGAAGACACAGATCTGTCACGCCGCCGCGCCTACACATCTCCGCCCCCACGGCTACAAGTTCCACCGCCCCCGCGAATCTGTCCAACCGCCCCTACGGTTTGTCTGTAGTAGCTCCCGTCTTTGGTGAGCTGCTTCCTTTCCTGGATTCCTCGTTCCTTTCCTTGTGTTGTGTTGATGTTGCTACCCCTTGGGAGTCTGTAAGAATAGGGATCGGGTCCCTAGCTTGTGGAGATCTCTTAGAGATCATGGAGACTAGAAGTTATAGACTTCTAGCAATCATTTCGTTGCTGATTCGTGATGCCTTGTTTGAGCAGGCTTTCCTTTCTCCTTTTCCTTTGGGAACTGCGCAGTAGCTGACCTTGTGCTTACCTTTGAGTGAGGCAAGTCCCTTGGACTTACTTAGCTGCGTTCCGTATATTGGTTTAACCGTTTTGGTGGTGTTTGTGTTGTTTATCGTTATAACATATAATCAGAATAGGATTTACCCTTTATACCTTAATTGGTCCAAGTGTATTATAATCGGGCGGTGACCACTTGCCTAGTTCTACAGAAAACTGGGAGGTGCTCTTGCAACCCAGACCCACAGGTAACGGATAGTACTGATCTATTCTTGTCGGCAAACGGAAGCGGAGGCGAGTTTTGGGAGATTCTCCTGTGACAAAAGAAGTTGGATTAGTAATGAATAACTTAATCAAAGATGATAACTAGTTGAGTGCAAGCATGCTATATGTCTATGTTACCTTATGTGCATTTGTGCCTATACTGTCTTTTTGATATCTAGAATATTAGCTAACGGTTTATACCGATGTTGTTGTTGCCCTGTAGGTTTGAGATGCTGCTGAGTGATCCGAATGGTGTGGTCAGCTGGAGTTCCCGTACATTATAGGACGGGATCGGGTTTATATTTGAGTTGTTGTTCTTTCCCTTTTGTTTTAAACTCGGCTGCGAGTCTTTGACGCTTTCCTTTGTTATTCATTTGGTTTTTATAACGGTTTTGGTTTTCATTTATTTGTGCCTTGTTGCAAGATCTGATGTTATTGTTGTTACTTTGAGGGTCGGGACCCATTGTGAGGTACTAGCCCGTAACGTTTCGAGTTCCCATAACTTGGGGTTTCAATATGTTATCAGAGCTCTAAGTTTACAACAATGGCACTCAAAATCTTCTAAAGGTCGAATAGATAAATAAACAGAATCCGCAAGGGGTCTATGTTTTCAAAAGGGGGTTTTGTGTTTAAACTTGTCGGGTATGAGATAGATGTACGGGCGACCACCACTACCTCCGCAAATCTCAACAACTTAGTTTTCTTTCTTTTGTGTTGGCCTTTATGTGCTTTTCCTGGATTTCTGCAGAAGTTGATGGTATGACCTATATATATATAGTCAACCGAGTCCGGTCGAGTGTCCATCGCGACTATGTGTAGAGAGTTGACGAGGCTATCAGGACTAGAGGACCTGCCCCAACACCACCAGTACCCATGAGATAAACTAAGGTTTCACAGAGAGTGCCCCATGTAGTTGCTGCACCTGCTAGAGTTGTTGAGGTTTCTAGAGTACTAGAGGAGACGAAGAAGCTGAGACTCGATTGTTGAATGAAGGCTTTCAACTAGCTGAAGGTTCCTTCTTTCGAAGGAAAGACTGTATTGGAGGATTGGAGGTGGAGCTTTGGCTAGGCTAGGTGGATTCTGCTATGGAGGCAATATGCTGCCCAAAGAGTTGTCGAGTAAACATAAAACAAACGTTGCTACGAGCTCAGGCTCATTACTGGTGGATGACCATTCGCATCAAGGTCACGAGTTATGAGTAGACGAAGACTATGATCAGGGATTGTTATTGCCCTGTAGCTATGAGGAGATCGACTTCAGGATTTCCTCGAGGGTGGTTTTGAGGACATCCCTATTGCTAAGATTTTCAACAAGTTTCAGGAGGAGTTATCTTTGTTGGGTCCATTTGTACCACCCAAAAATTAGCATGTTTATTTGTTCTCGACGAGGTTGAGAGAGTCCACTCTCTTTTATCTTGTTGGTTTTCGTTGCGACTCCTTGACGGACTATCAGTATTGTAAGACCCGAGGTCTTAGGGAAGTGTTCCCCATGCCAACCATGCTCGCGCAGAAAACTTCCCAGGAGGTCACCCATCTTGAAATTGCTCCCGCACGAGCACGCTTAACTCCAGAGTTATTTGTCCTCACTCTACCACTAGAAAAGAAGAATTCTTGTTGACATGGGTAGCAACCCATCTTTATAAGTTAACCATAAATCCCCATTCGTACGATGTGAGATGAGAATTTTACGGGGTGTTACAATCTCCCCCACTTAAACTCCCGACGTCCACGTCAGGCCAAGGACCGTCCACCGAGCTGAGTGACCGCCTACTAGGGCAAGTACACTCGTAACTAAGGGTTAGCTCTGATACCATTTGTAAGACCCGAGGTCTTAGGGACGGTGTCCCATGCCAACCATGCTCGCGCAGAAAACTTCCCAGGAGGTCACCCATCCTGAAATTGCTCCCGCACGAGCACGCTTAACTCCAGAGTTATTTGTCCTCACTCTACCACTGGAAAAGAAGAATTCTTGTTGACATGGGTAGCAACCAATCTTTATAAGTTAACCATAAATCCTCATTCGTACGATGCGGGATGATAATTTTACGGGGTGTTACAAGTATAGAGCATCTACTTACGAGAGAGAGCAACCGGGTCAGAGGAGAGCTTCTCAAGAAGAAGGTCCTAAGAAGAGACAAAGGGCTGGACCAGCCAGTGCTAGAGATGGAGAAGTTGGATTTGGGCGTAGTCAGGCGCCGGGACGCTCTGGTTACCAACAGACGATGCAAAGTTCCGACAAAGGATGACAGTGTCATAACTGCGGAGGCGTCGGACACATCCGAACGGATTGTTAGAAGACTGCAATGACTTGCTTTTCTTGTGGCAAACCCGGACATAGAGTTGCGCTTTGCCGTCAGGGTAAGCACCTATCATAGCAGGGTTCTTTACCTGCTAACGTTGCAGGAGGTGGACAAAGACCTCAATATCAGTCCCAACAACAAAGAGTTCTTGGTTCTACTGCTCTCATCAGGGTCCCACTCAAGGACAGAGCAAAGAATGAGGTGGTGGTACTTCCGACACCAGAGTTGCCTCAGATAGAGTTTATGAGATGAGGAGTGTAATGGAGCTGACAACTCCAACGACCACAAGTACCATTCATATTAATGGTTCTCCTGTCAAAGTTATTTTCGATACCGGTGCTACACATTCTTTATATCTGATGCATGTGTAAATAGATTGGCCTTAGTTACCGTAGAGGGGAAATCCTTCTTTATAGGATTACCCGATGGGGGTAAGATCAAAGGTACACAAGAGGTTCACAATTGCCCTATTAGATTAGGAGGTCTCGATTGGCTAGCTGACTTCTTTGTCATGTACTTAGTACATGAAGAAGTTATTCTCGGCATAGACTGGATGGATCGGCATCAAGAAATTCTTGTCATTGGCAAGAGGACAGTGACAACAACTACAGAGTCATGCCATGTAGAGATCTTCAAAGGATGGGATCTCGGGAAGATCGGTACATTCATCAGCGCAGTCCGAGCTGCGAGATATCGGACAGGGTAACGAGGCTTTTTGGTGACATGCCATGAAGGATAATAAGAGTCCATGATTGAAGGAGATTCCGGTAAAGTGTGAGTTTACCGACGTTTTCGGAGAGCCAGCAGGTTTACCTCCACAGAGTAGTGTAGAATTTGGCATTGAGCTAGAGCCCGGTATGAGATCGATCTCGAAGGCTCCTTACCACATATCGCCTAATGAAATGCTTGAGTTCAAGAAGCAACTGGAGGAGTTAGCTGAGAAGCGATTCATCCGCCCTAGTGTATCTCCTTGAGTCGCACTAGTACTCTTCGTCAAGAAAATAGACGGGTCGATGAGGTTATGTATTGACTACCGAGAGATTAAGAAAGTGACACTCAAGAATAAGTACCCATTGCCCAATATCGAAAATATTTTGGACCAGTTGCGTGGAGCTTCAGTGTTTTCACGGATTGATTTGAGATCCAAGTATCACTAGTTAAGGGTGAGAGAGTAGGACAACCAAGACGGCATTTCGGACCAAATATGGCCACTACGAGTTTGTAGTGATGCCTTTCGGGCTCACGAATGTGCCCTCAGTGTTCATGGAGTTGATAAACAGCATCTTCATTGACTTCCTAGACCAATTTGTGGTTGTCTTCATCGATGACATTCTAGTATACTCTCGTAGGGGAGAGAAGCATGCAGGACACTTAAGGATCGTACTCCAAGTCCTGCAGGACAAAGTGCTTTAAGCCAAGCTCTCTAAGTGCAAGTTTTGCATGTACGAGGTGGTCTTCCTTGATCACATTGTTTCCGCCGAAGGGATCAAGGTAAATCCGGCAAAGATTGAGTCAGTAGCATCTTGGCCGCCTCCTAGGAACGTTAAGGAGGTACGCATCTTTCTAGGCTTGGCTGGCTACTACCGCATGTTTGTTGAGGGATTTTTAGTTATTGCCCGACCACTTACTTCCTTCCTGAGGAAGTCTACGAGATAAGTGTGGCCCAATCCGTGTCTGCAGAGTTTTTAGGAGCTGAAGAGGAGGTTGACTTCAGCTCCTATCCTAGCCTAACCAGAGGACATAGAGGATTTTGTGGTTTACAGCGACGCATCCAATCTAGGATTGAGATGTGTTAGGATGTAGAGGAGTAAGGTGATTGCATACGCGTCGAGACAATGAAAGACCTACGAGGAGAATTACCTTACCCATGATCTTGATTTGGCTATTGTTGTTCACGCTTTGAAGATTTGGATGCATTATCTATACGGAGCCACGTGCCAGATTTTCACAAACCATAAGAGTCTGAAATATATATTCACTCAACGGAAGTTGAATAACCACCAAAGGAGATGGTTGAAGTTGATAAAGGACTTCGATCTAGAGATCTTATACCACCTGGGAAAAACGAATATGGTAGTTGATGCCCTCTGTAGGAAGACTCCCCGGGAGATGGCGATTGCTAGACTGACAGCTCAACCTCAATTATAGCGAGACTTAGCATGGCTAGAGATAAATATCCACTTTCCGGATTCCGACAGCCACTTGTCCACCTTGAAGATGTTACCTGATCTGTTGGTTAAAATCCGACAGAAATAGGAGCGTTGCCCAGCTTTGACACGGATCCGAGACAAAATGTCCCGAGGAGAGGCACCACATTTTTCCGTCGGTGCCGATGGAGTTTTGAGACACAAGGAGCGCGTATGTGTGCCCTCATATCGAGAGTTGAGACAACGGATCTTACAGGAGGCTCACACTACACCTTACTCAGTGCATCCAGGTGTTAGTAATATGTATCAGGATATCAGACACTCTTTCTAGTGGGTCTGAAGTCAAATGTGACAAGATATGTAGCTTAGTGTGTGACCTATCATCAAGTCAAGATAAAGCATCACCGACCAGGAGGAGAGCTACACCCACTTCCCGTTCCGCAATGGAAATGGGAGGACATCTCGATGGATTTTGTCACCGGTTTGAAACCGAGTTGGAGTTTTGATGCCATCTGGGTTATAGTAGATCGACTGACCAAGACCGCCCTTTTCATCCCCATTAAGGAGATGTGGCCGGTAAGTCAATTAGCGAAGGAGTTCACTAGATAGATAGTGAGACTTCATGGAGTACCTAGGACTATAGTCTCTAACAGAGACGGACGGTTCACTTCGAGCATCTGGAAGCAAGTGCATGCCACCCTAGCTACGAGTCTACAGTTCTTGGCCCCCTACCATCCTCAGACCGATGGTTAGTCTGAGAGGACCATCCAGACTCTAGAGGATATGTTGAGAGCTTGCGAGTTAGATTGGGGACAGGTATGGCTAGATCACCTTCCCTTAGTGGAGTTTTCGTATAATAACAATTGGCACACATCGATCAGGATGGCTCCTTACGAGGCTTTATACGGACAGAGATGCTGCACACCGCTATCTTGGGACGAGCCGAGTGGTGCTAGAGGTGTAGCGCCTGAGCTGATATAGGACGGTATGGCTAGAGTGACGTTGATCCAAGAGCGGATGTTGGTAGCGCAGAGTCATCAAAAGTCGTACGCAGATAAGAGGCACAAACCTCTGGAGTTCAGAGTTGGAGCTCAGGTATAGTTGAGAGTATCCCCGACACGAGGTGTTATACGTTTCAACGTCAAGAGGAAGTTGAGTCCCGAATAAGTTGGACTCTTTGAGATTCTTGAACGAGTCGGAGAAGCAACATACAAACTTGCATTGTCACCGAGACTAGAGGGTGTTCACCCAGTCTTCCATGTGTCTCAATTACGGGAGTACATACCAGACCGAAGGCACATCGTCAGTCATGAGGATTTAGTGGTCGAGCTAGACTATACGTTCGTAGAGTACCCGGTAGCTGTCTTAGAGCGTAGTACGAGGTGCTTGCGATCGAAAGACATACCGATGATGAAGATTCATTGGCCGATGCGAGGAGTTGATGGGATGACTTGGGAGATAGAGGATAGTATCTAGAGGAACTATCCGGAGTTTTATGCTGAGCTGGATGTACCTTTAGCATATATGTTGAGTTTTAGTTTCCCTTTTTGTTGAGTTGTACATACACTTGTGTGACGTTATATGCCCCGTAAGGGATTATGAGTTGATATGAGTTGAGATCAGTGTTTCTACTTCATCTTTGTTTTAGTTCTATGTGATTTGTTGCAAGTTTCGGGAAGAAACGTCTTTTTAGGAGGATCTGATGTAACAACCGGTTTTTGGCTGTCACCGCCCTGCGGTGACAGTGGCCGCCCCTATGGCTAGCCGTAGTCGCGGTAGGGTCAAGCCACGGATGCGTGTGACCCACCTATTTCATTTCTAGTTTACTACCAGTTAATTAACCCTATTTAAAGCAATAAGCGGAAAAGCGGAAAAACGGAAAACGTAAATTTTTAAAACTTTATCTTACAACCATATTCACAACATATATACATACTAACATACGTCATAAAACCCTGTTTAACAAAACACAACTGTTTAAAACCACACAAAACATCCTAGGCGGTAGCATCCCATAACAGCCCACCTGATATGATCTCAAATCCAGGTGTTGGGTCCAACGTCCTTGCCTTGGTCAGGCCGAGTCTGAGTAGCTGAAAAACCTGGATATAACAACAATGAGCTACAAGCTCAGTAAGGGTATACAAATCGCACTCTCCCAATATATATAAGTATCTAATATCCTGTCCCCAAAGGACACACAATACCTGTTCTCACATTCCAAAGCACACATACATCTCCACATTCACATTACATACAAAATTCAAGCATGTTATCATACCACATATAAACATATCACCTCATATAAACATCTCATATCATACCATCACATATAAATAATCATAACATAACATATAACAAGCTAGACTCGATTGCATCGATGCATAGGTGATAATTAACTAACTAGCCCAACTGATCGTACGATATATTTTCTCATGTGCTTTCGTATTTCTTTTCTTTCTTTCTTTCTTTCGGTTGGCCAACCCGATAGCGTCCTAGGCCCCCTGTATATTAGGTAGCGACCTCGGCCATCTTGTCCTAAGACCCCCTGTAGATCAGGTTGCGATCTTGGACTATTTTTCTCATCTTGAGGCCCCCTGTAAATCAGGTAGCGACCTTTGAGGCCCCCCTGTAGATCAGGTAGCGACCTCGTCCTCCGGAAACCCGTGCGGGACCCAGTTGGGCTAACTAATCAATTACCATCCTATATTATCACTTCCATATCATAACTCAATTTCATGCTTTCATCATATTCTTCCATCATATTCTTTCCATTATCATCTCATGTACCTCATGCATGCATTCATAAATCATATCAAGTCATCATCATAATTCCACTCATATATATAAGCATGCATAAAATCATAACAAACAAATATATACACTCAAGCATGCATAAAATCATGGCATATTAAATACATAACATATATTAAGCAAGTGTAATTCATATACACTTACCTCGCAGGTAAGAACAATAAAACCTCGCAAACCAACCTATTGAGTCCGTTTCCCACTCGGACTATCCTCCTTTATCGTGCTTGGATACGCTCACAAAGAACTAAGCTATAGTTAACCAAAACATTCAACAACACCTGCGGAGAATATCATATTCCTCGTATTAAACTCCTCGGTTCAAACACCAGTTAAATTCATTCCTTTGAATTTAATTAACTTATATCCTCCTCTATAATCTCAATTTAATTAATTAACCTTCAATTAATTAATTGAATTTCGCCAAAATAACGTTTTGCCCGCAGGCAATTTCCGAACCCACCTGTCATCAAATCTCAACAAACAAACAGTCCATAATCACCAGAATAAAGTAACGAGTATAATGGAATTTCCAATTATCCATTTTGGAAAGCCTAAGGTCAATTTAGGTCAAATCGCAATACGGAAAACGAATAAATTCATAACTTATTCGTTACAAACCCGATTGACGATCCGAAAGAAGATTCGAAATCACAACGACGCAGGCTACGCTTGGACATCATCAAATTCACCGGAATCTGAGCGACGGAACCTCCCTAGTATCATATATGCTCGACCAGAACTTCCCTTGCTCGGAAATGTTGAAACTCGGTACCAAAATGAAGAGAATGAAGAGAGGAATCCAAAAACTCAAACGGATTTGAAATCGGATTAGAAACGAAGAGTAGATCCGACTTTGAAGTTGAGAGAAATCAGAGCTTTTACGAGAAAACGTGAAAGGAAATGAATTAATAAACGTTATTTCCGCTATTTATAGCAAAGACGATAATTATCCTTTAGCGGAGTCGATAATTATCCTTTCACCGATCCGAAAGCGGTTTAAGCCCCCTTCTCCAAACTTCTCAAAATTGGAATAATAAATCTGAAATATTGTATGGATAATTATTCCGCAATTGTCTCGAAAAACGCGTATTCCTAAGCCGTCTTTCTTAGCCGCTAAGAAACGAAATAGCGACTCTTTTAGCCGTTTTGCCTTTCTATGTTTTTTCATATCTAGGACATGTCCGATGTCCTGATCATTTCCTCAACTGCATTTTTATTCATTGAAGCTCTCAAATGCTCCAAATAACACCGGGGTGTAACATCATCTAGGAGCAGGTTACCTCGAGAGGTATCTCGTGTTATAACGGATTTAATTCCTTAAAATTCTCGATTAGGTCATCTTCGATTTTTGACTGTTACAATGCGGTTGACCCTAGATTGCGAGATTTGTTTCCTTTATTGTTTCTATCTTGTTTCCTTTCTTGGCGGTAACAGTGGCCGCCCCCATGGCTAGCCGCAGTCGCGGCAGGTTCAAGCCGCGGATGCGGTTGACCCTAAATTGCGAGATTTGTTTCTTTATTGTTTCTATCTTGTTTCCTTTCTTAAAAGATCCGATCTTCTGTCCTTGGAATGGCTTTCCTCAGATCTTCTAACCCTAAAACATTCTTCTTTATCCTTCCAACCGTTCGCTATAAATTCCCGCCTTCTCTTCCTTTTTCCGTTTCTTGCTTACGTCTCTTCAACCTCGAGCAAGCTGCAGCCTTCTTCCTTGTGATCTCTTGTTGAACGTGTAAGTCTACATTCCTTTGATTCTTCTACACGTTCATGAACCTGCTGCATGCTTCTTCCTTTTGTTTCTGTTTCTCTTTTCATTCTTCTTCTTCTTCTTCACAAGAATCACAGTCGAGCCTTGATTCTTGTTGGCCTTTCCGTTGTTGATGTGCATATGTTCTCAGGCTTCCCTAGTTGAGTATTGACATGTGTGGATTGACAAATCGAGCTTTGGATACCTTGATGTGTGATTGTTGTCAAAAGGAGAAGACGCAATTCTGTCATGCCGCCGCCCCCGCGTCTGCACATCTCCGCCCCTACACCTGCAAGTTCCGCCGTCCCCGCGGTTTTGTCTACAATAGCTCCCGTCTTTGGTGAGATGCTTCATTTCTTGGATTCCTCGTTTCTTTCCTTGTGGTGTGTTGATGCTGTTACCCCTTGGGAGTTTGTAAGACTAGGGATCGTGGCCCTAGCTTGTGGTGATCTCTTAGAGATCATAAAGACTAGAAGTTATAGACTTCTAGCAATCGTTTCGTTGTTGATTCGTGATGCCTTGTTTGAGCAGACTTTTCTTCCTCCTTTTCCTTTTGGGAACTGAGCAATAGTTGATCTTGTGTTTACCTTTGAGTGAGGTAAGTCCCTTGGACTTACTTAGTTGCGTTCCGTATACTAGTTTGACCGTTTTGGTGGTGTTTGTGTTGTTTATCGTTATAACGGATAATCGGAATAGAATTGACCCTTTTATACTTTAATTGGCCCAAGTGTATTATAACCGGGCGGTGACCACTTGTCCAGTTCTACAGGAGACTGGGAGGTGGTCTTGCAACCCAGACCCACAAGTAACGGATACTACTGATCTATTCTTGTCGGCAAACGGAAGCGGAGGCGAGATTCGGGAGATTCTCGTGAGACAAAAGAAGTTGAATTAGTAATGGATAAATTAATAAAAGATGATAACCGGTTGAGTGCAAGCATGCTATATGTTTATGTTACCTTATGTGCATTTGTGTCTTTACTGTCTTTCTAATATCTAGAATGTTAGCTAACGGTTTATACTGATGTCGTAGTTGCCCCGCTGGTTAGGGATTGAGTTATCCGGACGGTATGGTCAGCCGGGATTCCCGTATATTATAGGACGGGACCGGGTTTATATTTGAGTTTTTGTTCTTTCCCTTTTGTTTAAACTCGGCTGCGAGTCTTTGACGCTTCCTGTTGTTATTCCTTTGGTTTTTATAACAGTTTTGGTTTTCATTTATTTGTGCCTTGTTGTAAGATCCGATGTTATTGTTGTTACTCTGAGGATCGGGACCCATTGTGAGGTCCTAGCCCATAACGCTTCGAGTTCTAGAACTTGGGGTGTTACACGGTTGACCAGATGATCGTGGAAGTTTTAACCAATTAGTTAACAACACCCTCCCCCGCAAGGATACAAGATCGGATGTAGTATATTTGGGTATCGAATTCACAAGGACCGCATATGTTTGTATCTAATTAATAGGCAATTATGCTAAGTAAAAGAAGGAAGAGAGAAAACAATGTCTTTTGGTGAAACAATAATAAATGGAAAAATAAGGGAAATCAATGATTGTTGTAGGCAAATAATGGAAGGATATCATCTAATTAAGGAAACAAGAATTCCAACTATAATGAATTAAAGTATTATTGCATATATGAGTCTCATGAACATTGATATATGAATATTGTAGGTAACTATCTAAAATAGCCTTTAACATAGATAAACAAAGACCGTGTTTTCCAACTAGGTTAACCCTCAATCCGTCGGTTTGACAAGTATGGAAAAATCCTTTTAGAACTTAAAAATCTAGAAAAGACCAAGAGAAATCTTCACTTGTGGCTCTTCAGTTAGAAAAAGGTACAAAGACCGAACTTTCTACGATAGTTAGAAATCATCGAAGTAAACGATAAGATCCAATCCCTTAAACCAAGTGATTTTCATTATATCCAATAAGACGTCATTTGCTTTTGTCTCTTTAGTTATTTTATTTAAACTAGTTATAAACACCACTTCTTTCGAAGGTAAGTAAAAGGTGGGAACGAAGTACTTTAAAAAGAAGCAATATCACAATCTTACTTCACAAACATATATGCAACAATAAATCAAACCATTATAGGGCTCATCCGATCCTTAAGTTAAGAGATAAATTAGCCGGACATGGTTGAATGCACACCAATATTTATAGAATATAAAAAACTTCATAAACAAACTCACAATGTTTGGTTCTAACACAACGAGGTAAACCTTCAAGCGGGAAATTGAAATCTAATCTAGAACTACTTGACAGCTACGGGATGAGAGGATGGTGGTAGAAACATGGGTGCAAAACTAGGGTTGATACATGTGTTTATATAGGGTCTAAAATGGAGTATAAGGTTACACAAAATATAATCCTTCCAAAGTTACAATCAGAAGATTTGGTTCACTTCTCAGCAGCAGTCAAAACGGCCACCAAACGGCATCCTATGACCATATGTTGGTCGTAGATAGGCCGTTTGCATGTCGTTCGGCAACGTTGTTTGACAACTTTTTTGATACTTCAGTAAAATTGGCTTTCCCGCTGTTCTGGTTGGAACTACATGACCCATGAGTACTACTTTTGAAGTTCTTCCGAAGATATACAACTTTGCAGTTGGAATGATTATCCAAATTCATAGAAAAAGTGTTTGAATTTAAAATATCTCAGAGGTCATCATAAAATGACATCCAACTCTAATGATTTCCACTTGGCTTCTTGAATCTTTAGTCGATCTTGATGTTTCTATGTGTTCTCTGACTCCAAGGAAGATTGAATCCTCGTTCTTTGGTAATTTCATACCATTATTCTCCGTAAATGACTTTGAATGCCTCAAACACGAAATAAATCGAAGCAGACATTGAAATATAGAAAAGGGAGATTTTTACACTAAAATGAAGCATAAACAAGATATATGGATATGAAAATGCATGATTCTAAAGGCTATATGATGTTCCATTTGGCACTCTTTGCCAAATAGTGGTCAGTCGACCGTATTGACTTGCTTTCGATTTTGGTTTCAGTTGACGTTATTTACTTCTGGTATGTATTTACTTTACTTTACTTTATTTATTTATTTTAGTATCTTAATTAGTTTGTCAAAGTGAGACATTGCCTTCCTTGTGTTCGATCCCGACTCCCTATATTTGCAATGGGTCTTGTAAATTGTTTGTTAGATGTGAGGCTCACATTTTAGCCCTCATCACCGATAAACATAGCGTTTTGACTCGAGATGTGAAGATCACAGTTCAACCTTCATCACCGAATGACTCGATTGACCAAACATGTGTATTAATCGAGCCGATCAAGTGTAAAACCTCGAACATCTTCATTTCTTCACTCTCGGATCTCAATCAATTCAGTCTTGACCTGAATTTCTTGACCGGAGAATCTTAGTAGGTTGTATAACTTCTTCCTTAAATAGCTCTATTTTATCTCCAAGAAGGTTTAGAATGCAAGAAATATCATGAACACACAAGTAGATCTCCAAAAAAGAAAAAGGAAGGAAATCAATCATAATATGATGCAATCTATACTATATACTCAAGAGATGGATAAGAATGAGGGTGGAAAACACACTAAAATGGATATTATCAAAAGTCGATATAGACTAAATCATAATCGGAGATTTTTAGAAAAAATGAGAAGGAAGAGGATGTAAAGTTTTAAAGTATGAAGTGATATACAATGTAGACTCTCATATAAGTAAGAGGAAGATAAGTAAGAAACAAATAATGGTGAGTATGAAAAAATAAAATCACCTCGTACTTAGAAAATAAATTGTCCTTAATGTCTTATTCATACATTCATAACAAAAAAAAGGGAAAAGAAAATCCAAAGAGAGAAAAGTAAAAATCCTCACAAGAGCTACTCCTCATGAGGTGGTAGTTGACATGATGGGGCATACACATGTTAGTATGTATAATAGAAGTATTAGTATATCTTGTGTTGTGTCTAAACGTGATAGGCCTCCTTTTGGTCAAAGCACAAGAGGTCACAATAGAGTGGGTGAAGTGACATTGATTTGAGTGTTAAGGGTGTTGAAGCGCTCGGTGACATTGTAGAGGGTGAAAGGGTATTGATCAAGGATGGGGTGGGTCTTGTGGTGTAGTGTGGTAGTAGATGACAATATGGTGCAATGTTTATCGTGTGGTAGATGGGTGGACTGGTCGGGTGATAATGGAAGTTGCGGTTTCATCCATCTCCTCAGTGCAATGTTAATCTTAGTCTCTCAAGTTGTTGTTTTAGTTATTGATTTGCTTATTCATTTCCAAAAACAGAAAGTTGAAATGATGAACCCTAACCCTGATAAATTGGTGAGAATGACTAATCGTGGAAGTTTTACTGAAGTACATATAACCTCCCCGCAAGGATACGAGATCGGATGTAGTATAATCAGTATAAAATTCACAAGGATTGTGTCTGCTTTGGATGACAATAATAATTAATTATTTTAAGTCCAAACAAAATAATAAAGCAAGCATTGATAACAAAAGAAAACAATTGTGATGTAGTAACAATGGATGGAAGGAGATCTAATGAAACAAGAATCCCCACTATAATGAGTTAATATATATGTGTGTGTGCACTTATATATATATATATGCTATATGGATGCAAAACACATAAGATGAAACATGAAATGCATGATCTACTATCTAACTTGTCATCACAAATAGATAATATCAAATCCATTAATGAAATATCCCCTAACCACGATAGTGGTAGTGATACACATTCTTTGAGTGGTTTTGGAACCATTGATCTTGATTCAGTTGATGACTATGATTTGTGTGATGATAATATTGGTTTTGAGAGTAGTTATATGTCCTAGACAAGGCACTATACAGTCTTGCACGTAGAGATCTAGAAATTTTACTTGATGAAAAATAAAGTTTAAGTATGATGTATTTTGATGTAATTCAACTATGCATTGTATCCATGTGCATTTTCATCCATATCCATTGCAATAAGTACATACTTGTATTGTATTATTTTAAGGTAGAATATGTTGGAATTGTAATTCGGATGTCTACTCCTACTTTTATTGTAATATAGGCATTTAAGACCTTATTGAGAACCTTTTGGAGCAAGAAAGAAAGAATTCCTGCATCCGGATAGAGTTATACTTGTGATTGAGAAAACCGAGGTCAATATTAGATCGATTGAGAACCGACAACAAAAGAAGTGAAGAAGATATGCTCTCTCTACAATAAAGGATCAAGCCGAACAAGAATAGAGGTCGAGATGACCATATGCAACTAGTCGATACAACACCAAAACACACTAAGTTGAGCTGGTTTAAGAACCAATCGAGTTGAAGTAGGCTAAAATCTAAATAGTTGAGGTGCACTTGACCAACTTATCCAAACGGCATGTTTTATCAATGGATCAAGCCGACTCATCCTCCAAATTGAATTGACCGCGTGTTAATCCGCGTCAACAGATTTAGATCTATCTTTTTTTTTCCCTAATATCCTATACTCTTTTGATTATATCTATCTTTTAGCTCGTTCAATTGAACATTATATCTCTTTCTAGTAGGTCTAGAATTAGACTTCTATATATTGAACCTTTTAAGTCATCATTTTATATTCTAATTTTGCATTGAATTTTTAAAAACACTTTTTGCAAGTTAATGTGTGTTTATCTAAAGTCCCTTTTCTAGACTTAGGGACACTCAACTTGCATGTTGATTCTATAATAACTAGTATTTTACTATGCATTTTTTTTATTGTCAATTATTGTGTATGTGATCATAATTCTTATTGTTATTTTGGCAAGATACGAGGGTTGCATTTACATTATTTATATATTTTTAGTGCTTGAAATGTCGATTTTTGCAAGATGCATGAGTTGTAGGAAAAATACCACAACTTTGTACAAGAGACGAGAGGTGCATATGATGTCTTTAGATAACATGAATGACATGATAATTGGTTCATTTGATTATTAATGAGATTTAGTTTATGCATGTTTGTGGTGATTCTTGGCTTTAGAATATTCTCTATATTGGATTTACTATGTTTGATAGAGTGGATATATTATTGATAGAACTCATATGTAAATAGAGTAAAATAGAGGGTTGTCCTATGTAATTATGTAAATACATTTAGTTATTAATATGGCCCATCAGTCGATCGAAACCCTAAGGGAATTATTATCATATTCTCACATGGTATCAGAGGTTCTCATTCCTCTAACCCTCTTCCGCTCTTCCTAACCCTACGGTCGTCATCCTTACCGCCGTTCCTCCCCCTCCTCCCCTTCACCAACGTTCTTCGATGGCTATCGAACAAAAACCTTCCTTCCATTCCGCTACCGGAATCTCCAACATCAAGAACAATATTGCCCTCCTCCTTGACCATGACACTCCGTATGCTTCTTGGGTTACCCTATTTTGCGTTACTGCAAAAGCTCACAACGTCCTCGATCACATCGATGAGAAGGTTCCCAAACCTGCGGATATTGATGATTCATTATGGCTCCAAGTTGACGCAATAGTCCTTCAATGGATTTACACTACGGTCTCCTGGGATATTCTATTGCAAATCCTCGACTCATATGATATTGCACTTCAGGCATGGAATCGAGTCAAAGACATCTTCCAAGATAACAAAAACACTCGGGTTGTCTACCTCGAACATGAGTTCTCGAATTGTAAGTTATCTGGCTTTCTTTCCATCAACGCTTACTGTTTACAACTCAAGTCTTTAGCGGATCAACTCAAAGGCGTTGGTTCATCGGTTCCTGAAACTCGTCTTATTCTTCAACTAATTTCGGAACTACCTGTAACACCCCAAAATTTTGACGCGTTTCGATATTTATTTTTTCTGGCGGTTATTGATATTTTAAAAACTTAAGTATGTTTTATGAGTATTTTCCATCGTAAAATTTGATTTTACGGGTATACTTTTATATTATATTTTAACGGTATTTTAAGTATTATTGGAATCTCGTAATATTAGTTACAAGATTTATTTCTATGTCGCAAATGATATTTTGTGAGTTACTTATATATTCGATCCACATAGATTTCTCTTTCCGTATCTTTACTCTCGGAAAAGTCAGGAAGTCTCCGATTCGAAAATCCCGTTCCGAATGTCTTGACCGAATATAATCATTTTTGTTTTGCCCCGTCGGTTTTTCTTTCCTTCCCAAACCCGTTAATTTAAATCAGCCAACCCATCAAGACAGGCCGTTGGGCCCATCAAGTTGGGCCAGCCCGGCCCATCCGGATATATACCAGTGATGCTCCTCAGAACCCTAGTTCTCCCTCCTGGCTCACCTCTTTCACGCTCCCTCCTTATCACCTCTGTTCACGCCGCTCTCCTCCTTCCCTCACTTCCTCTCACATCGCCGACACTGGCTTCCCATGACGGTCCCCTCGCGTCGACCTTCTTCGCTCACCGCCAGCACGAGTCGCCGAGAAGTCGGGTTGTCTGCTGCCGGTTGGTTGGATGAGGTGTCGCCGCGGATTCTGCAGGGGCTTCTCCATCTTCGCCGCAGACCAACAGTGGGGCTCTAGCTCGTCTTCGTTGTCGACCGGCCACCAAGAGTCCTCGCCAACGCTAGGCGGCAGCCTTGCCTTCGCCCTGCCGGAGCACTGGGGGTGGACACCCTTTTCCCTTCGTCTCTCTGTGGATTCGAACAGCAAGGAGGGAGATCGCCGACTCTCGCCGGGGAGGGACGACAACCTTGCTTCCGTCCAAAGCTAGCGGGAGGAGCCTCGCCGCAGCCGCACCAACGCCTCGCTGCCGGAGCGTGCCCTTGCCCAACCGCCGCCTGCACTGCCGCTTCCCTTTGACCGGACTGCATTCATACGTGGGTTTTGAAACCCTAGCCTTTTAATTATTTCGGCCCCCTAATAATTGGTATAATTACGTTTATAGCCTAGTTGCAATTACAATATCTGACCCATGTTTCTGGAAATTCAAATATGCCATGTTGGATTAAATTACAAGTTTTATTAAAACCCACAGTTTTGGATCATTGCAATTTAAACCCTGCTGAAATAAATTTCGGACATAACCCATAATTATGGATATTGTATTTTTGCCCCAGAAAACGTTTGAGAGGTGTTGTTGTCCTTGGCTTAGAAAATGAGTCTTCCCTTCTTGTATAAGTTGCTCGGAATATATATTGGCGGATTCTAAAATTGTGGTTTAGGGGTCAAGTTTTATTTCATGGAAATGGGCCACATTTATTGAGTTGCTTATCTTGCCCGGAAAAGTTGATTGGCGGTTTTGACTATGATATAAATTTGTATGGCTTGCCCGGAATATATAATTACGGTTTTAACCTTGGTTTAGATACGGATATTCCTATATTTTTATATACACGGTATTTTATGTCTTTGTTGGATTAAAATCGTGTTGTGGTTCAAAGTGTTAATTACGGTTTGATGATCAAGTTTCAGAATTTCATATTGTGCCCGGAAGGGTTATTCACGGGATTTTAACGATGGCTTTTAGAAAACGAGTTTTCCGTAAACCTATATATTTTATTTATTTCGTTCAAATTTAGCGTATGAGCTAAATTTGTATACCTTTGGTGTTAGGTCCGGAAACGCCCCGATAAAGGCCAACGATTCCAAACTCGACATCCGTGGATCGCCTTTCGTCATTTGACGTCGTGTGAGTATTATTTTCCTCGACCTAGTTATGTTTAGTAGTATCATGCTAGGTTGGTTCTAGCCTAACTTAGAGTGAATGCCAATTAGTGGCTTAAGACCTTAAACGAGTTAGTTGAGCATGTTGGACCTTCTAGGCTAGGTTGTCTTTCCTTAGATTGTGGTTTATGATCTTGTGAGGTATATGTTGTTATGAGTTCTAGCATGTGCTTGAGAGAGTGGCTTGTTGGTAGATCTCCTCATGCGTTGAGTGAGAGGTGAGTGTAGGAATTCTAGGATGCGGTCCTAGAATTGAGAGTCAAATGGTCTTGCGTAGATCATTTGTATAGAAGTCTAAGACTTCTATTGTGAGTGGGTTGTTGTTGATATAGTTATCTTCTTGTGAGCAGGTTACGGGCTTCCTCCCTAAGGAAGCGAGAGTGTCGTGAGTTGAGTGTGGTGACGAGGTAAGTCTCCGGACTTACTTAGCTCGAATTCTTTGTATTAGCATTATTGTGTGTTGGGTAGTGTGTGTTTATTATTTTACTGTTTATAACAACTAAACCGGAAATAGGATTACCGACCTTTATATTATTTGGCCCAAGTGTATGATAACGGGCGGTGACATCACTGCTTGGCTCCCCGTGAGAGCTAGGGGGATCTCGGCGACTGGCCCGTGCTGGTTAGACGGTCGGAGGCATCCGACCGTTCCATTGCCGGAAGAAGGGACCGAGGCGAGTTTTGGAGGATTCTCGTGTCACAAAAGAAGTTGAACTAGAACGGGATATGACTTAATAAATAAAGATAATAAACCGGATTTGTGTGTTTTGAGTATGTTGTGTGACTATGTTGAATTAATTGTGTTTGTGCCTTTCCCTTTAATTCTAATGCTTCGAATGTGAGCTAACGGTTTTATACCGAATGTTGTAGTTTGCCTTGCAGGTTAGGCATGCTCTGAGAGATCCGGAAGGGTGGGCAGCCGGGGTCCGTACATTTTAGGAAGGGTTTTGAGTTGGGGTTGTCTTGTGTTTTGGTCTTTCGGTTATTAGGGTTCGTGTGCCGCTTGTTTGGCGTTTGGGTTTAAATTGTACCTCGGCTGAAGTTGTTGTTGCATTCTTTCGGGTTTCTTATCATTTGCATTAAAATTGATTTACGATTTTGCCTTTATTTGTGCCATGTTGGAAAGGTCCGGTGAAATTGTTGTCAAGCTAAGGGTCGGGACCCATTGTGAGGTCCCAACCCGTAGCGCCCTGAGTCCCGCGGATTCGGGGTGTTACACTACCCGCTAAATATAATGCGGCGGCCAGTTTTATTCAACAAACTGATCCGCTACCGTCCTTCACAAAGGCTCGCTCTTAGTTGCAACTCGAGGAAGCCCGAATGGCATCTCAAACCAACACCGGGCCATCAAGCAAAGCTCTTACTACAAAATCACGTAGTCCACCTACGGGTTCACCGGCAACGACCAACCGGAACCAGCAAAAGCGGGGTCGACGGCGAGGCCGACAGCGGTCCCTTGACGGCAGCACACAACAGCAGGGAAGGTTCGTGTGGAACCCTTCCTGTGGCTGGCTCCCTCTAACGCATCCCACATAGGCCCACTTCCCCCAACGGCCCACCTTCCTTTGCTTGGTCTCAGTCAGACCCATCCCAATACAAATCTCCTTGCCCATTTCTACAACAATAGCTTCAAGAGGGAGTTCTTGGGCCCGGTCCAACAAATCCGTTCCACCAGGCCCATCTAGCTACTAACTTTTAGCCCACTGCATTAGATCACTCTTTTGCAACCATGTCTTTTAATCCAACATACAACAATTGGTACATGGACACGGGCGCCACCTCACACATGACTCATACTCTAGGTAAACTCTCGTCTATTTTGTATAATAGTCCCTCAAATTCGATAATTTTGGCAATGACATGTGTATTCCATCTACAGGTATTGGAGAAACCACTTTTCCCACCACCAACCAACCTTTACGCCTATCAAATCTCCTTATTGCACCAAAAATAGTTAAAAATCTCGTATCCATTAGACGCTTCACTTCCGATAACCTTGCTAGTGTTAAGTTTGATCCTTTTGGTTTTTTTTGTGAAGGATCTGCAAATGGGGACCATACGCCTGAGATGCAATGGTTCGGGGAAATTTTATTTTGTCACCGGATCCTCCCATGTTCACGCTCTTTCCATAGAGTCACCACGCCTTTGACACGATTGTAGGGCAACCTGGTGCTCCTGATCTAGATTTTCTTTGCAATTCCTCTTACTTTCGTTGTAATAAGAATAAATTCTCCTCTCTATGTCATGCATGTCAGCTAGGAAAACACCATAAACTTCCCTTTGAACGGTATTTTACCAATGGTTTTGCACCTTTTGATATCATTCATAGCGACCTTTGGACTTCACCTATTGAAAGCAAGGAGGGTTACAAATAATACCTCCTCTTTCTTGATGATTTCTCGCACTTTTTATGGGT
The DNA here is from genome assembly GCA_033239125.1 of Fagopyrum homotropicum. NCBI lineage: Eukaryota > Viridiplantae > Streptophyta > Magnoliopsida > Caryophyllales > Polygonaceae > Fagopyrum > Fagopyrum homotropicum. Next base: position 133,814,830 of record BSWB01000001.1, on the reverse strand, counting down.
CTTTCCCATCAAATTTAAATCTCAAGTGTTTGATCTTTTTGTGCAATTTCACCAACTAGTTAATACTCAGTTCAATTTTTCCATTAAAAATTTCCAATTCGACATGGGTAGAGAGTTTAAACTCTAGTTTTCACAACTTCTTCACCACTCGTGGGATCAATTTCCGATTCTCTTGTCCATATACCTCTCCTCAAAATGGTAAAGCTGGACGCATCATTCATACCATCACAAATATGATCCGTTCTCTTCTCTTCCATGCTTCTATTCCGGTTTCTTATTGGCCCCATGCCTTAGAAACGCCCTACTATCTCCTCAATATCCTACCCTCCACCACAATTCAAAATCGGTCACCCACCCAAGTGTTCTACTCTACAACACCCTCCTACGATCACCTTCGCGTCTACAGTTGCCTTTGTTATCCTAATCAAAGCGCAACCATTTCCCACAAACTTCAACATCGTTCCACTCCATGTGTATTTCTCGGGTACCAGACTCATCATCGCGGGTATAAATGCTTAGAGTTAGCTACAAATAAAATCATTCTATCTCGTCATGTCATTTTTTACGAGTCCGTCTTTCCTTTCGCCACCTCATCCCATCCGTCCTCCTCCACTGTTTTTCCGGATGTCTCGGATCAATCCTCCTATCACACAGAAATGGCTTCTCAGGCCCGTGGTCCACGTGCGCCCTTCACCGGCCCAATCTTTACTGGTAGCCCATTATTTTCCCCATCCCTGCATTCCTCTTTTTCTGGCCAATCTTCCATCGGCCCACCTGGCACGTCCCATCCCACCTTTTTTCCTAGCACGCCCCAGTCCAGCCTCGCTTTTCCCTCCCATGCGCTTCCCCCCTCTCCTGGCCCACCTCATACTAGCCCAATTCAACAATCCCACCTTCACTCCCTAATTCAACAATCCCACATCCAGTAGCTACCCTCCCCGTCCAAGCTCACTCCCCTTCAAATAGTGAACTGTCTCGAACCGTGATTCCCCAAACTCGACCTCACACCCGAAGCCAGTCCGGAATCACCAAACCAAAACCGGTCTTCAACCTTTCCGCTTTCACCACCACCATATCTCCCATACCCATATCCCACAATGTAGCCCTCCATGACCCGTAGTGGAACGCTGCCATGGTCGACAAATATCGAGCCCTTATGCGGAATAAGACTTGGGTTTTGGTTCCTCGCCCTATTCAGGCTAATATTGTGCGATGTATGTGGATTTTCCGACATAAATACAGGTCTGATGGCTCACTTGAACGATATAAGGCTCGCTTGGTTGTCAATGGTTGTTCACAGCAGGTTGGCATTGACTGCGATGAAACTTTCATCCCAATTGTGAAACCGGCCACTATCAGGACGATTCTCAACATTGTAGTTTCTCGTTCTTGGTCCATCCATCAACTTGACGTTCAAATGCCTTCTTGCATGGACATTTGAATGAGACTGTATATATGTTCCAACCTCCCGGCTTTCGTGATTCATCTAGACCTAATCATGCATGAGTACTGCAGAAGTCCCTCTATGGTCTTAAGCAGGCACCTAGAGCCTGGTTTCCGCGTTTTGTATGCTTCTTGATTCAAATCGGATTCATCGGCAGCAAGTGTGTCTCATCCCTCTTCATTTAACGTCATGGATCAAACATCGCCTACCTACTTCTTTATGTTGATGACGTAATCCTTACTGCATCTTCTGATGTGTTGCGTACCCATCTGATCATGCTTTTGGGTAAGGAGTTTGCTCTTAAAGACCTCGGAGCTCTGTCATACTTCTTAGGTATTTCAATTCATCGGTGTTCCTTTGGATTATTGTTATCACAAGATAAGTACTCTAGGGAGATTGTTGAATGTGCCAAAATGACTAACTGGTAAACCTTCTACTACCCGTTGAGCCGTATGTGAATCTCAGTGCCTCATCCGGTCCAGCTGTCAGTGATCCGACGTTGTACCGAAGCTTAACTGGAGCGCTTCAAAATCTAACTTTCACACGCAGTACATCAAGTTTGCCTTTTCATGATTGATCTAGGGAAGCTCATTTTGCTGCCCTCAAGCGTATCATCCGCTACATTTCTGGCACATCGTCATTAGGTATCACCATTTCTCCTTCTCCGAAGTCAAATCTTATTGCATATACAGATGCCAACTGGGTTGGATGTCCTAATACCCAACGATCTACCTCCGGTTATTGTGTCTTCTTCAACGACACTCTAATCTCATGGTCTGTCAAACGCCAATATGTGGTTTCCCGAGAGGTGTTGTCAATGTTGTATCTGAGTGTTCATGGCTTTGCAATTTATTGATTGAGCTTCATTGCCCCCTTACCAAAGCATCTGTTATCTACACTGATAACATCTCGGCGACGTACCTTGTCAGCAACCCGGTTCAACACCAACGAACCAAGCATATCAAGATTGACATTCACTTCGTCCGAGATAAGATTGCCCGAGGTCAGAGTTATCCACGTCCCATCGGCTTTTCCAGTATGCAGACATATTTACAAAGGGCCTTCCAAGACATTTGTTTCTAGATTTCAGATCCAGTCTGACTGTAATACCTCCAGTTTCGACTGCAGGGGTATGATAAAACTCATATGTAAATAGAGTAAAATAGCGGGTTGCCCTATGTAATTATGTAATTACGTTTGGTTATTAATATGACTCATCAATCGATGGAACCCTACGGGAAATTTATCATATTCTCACAATTATGTTATCGTGCTTTAAAGGTCTTTGGTGCGTGAATGTTAAGTTGGTTATTCAAAAATATATTCTAACAAGGTGGACAAAAGAAGCAAGGAATGAAACTTTAAGAGATATTGGTGGTAAAATTATTGTTGAGGACGACTTAAAGCCTTATATTATCAATTTGTAAACATAGTTTCACCAGATGCCAATTTCAAAAGAACATCCTTATTTTGGATAACAACAAAAGAACATCCTTATTTTGGATAACAAGACGAAGGAGGGTATTGTGAAGTTGAAGAGATGTTGTCAAGCATGTAAGGTGACTACGCATCAGTCATCGTACCGGAGGTGCCTCCAGACCACACAACCCTGTCTGACAGTTTCCATGCTCGATTCAAGTGTTTACGGCATACCTCACCAACAAAGAACAACTTCAAATCACTCACCAATCTCATTTGATCTTCTTTCTATTTTCCGACCTGTGCGACCCTTGATTGATAATAAGAGGTCATCTCCATACCATTGAATGCAATGCCATTACAAATGAAACAATCAGTTGACAGTATGATTGATTATTATGGTAAACTGCGTTTTAGCTATGGCTCGTAGTATGCAATGTCATTACATGATATAGTATATACAAACCCCTGCAAGGCTGAAATCGTACACATCAGCTTTATTTTATTGACTCACTACTAACATTGATAACTATTACACACGTACAACTAGTTGGTATCTTCTCCTGCTTCGAGAAGACCGACGGTATTATCTCCAGTCGTGCCCCAAGCTCTCTGCTTCCATATCTGCTCCACCTCCCCGAAGGTCAAGCCTTTTGTCTCTGGAACATAAATGGCGACAAAGATGAATGCAAGAACAGCAATGCCTGCAATAATAAGAAATGTGGTTCCTGTTCCCACAGTGTCCGCGAGAGACAGGAAAGTCTCAGAGACGATGAGGTTAGACACCCAGTTAACGGTTGCTGACATCCCTCCGCATTTTCCGCGGTAAGCCTCGGGGTAAATCTCAGAGTTCACAGTCCATGGAACTGGGCCCATACCAGGGGAGAAGAAGGCTATGTAAAGAGCTAGACCGATAACCGCTAGCCAGGCATAGAACCCGGTTGTGTGACCTGCTGATTGGAGGTAAAAGGATACGGAGAGGATGACAAGGGAGACGATTACACCTGATAAACTCATGAGGGCCAACTTCCGCCTTCCAGAATGATCTATTAGGTATATTCCAAGCACAGTGCCCGCAGCGTTCATGCCGGCTACAATGAGGGAGATGAGGAGGGCTAGCTGATTGGAAGTGAAACCAGCCATCTGAACTATGGTTGGGCTGTAGTACATCACTGTGTTTATACCTGTGAACTGCTGAAATGCCTGCAGATTTTTGGAGGGAGAATGAAATAAGAGCCTACTATTGCAGTCCGGTCACTCGATGCAGTTATGAGTCCCAAACACAAATAAGCATAGAAACTCAAAACTTCAAAATACTATGGAGAATTTTGCTAGGGAACCAAATCATATTAATCAAAGGGTACTTTTTATTCAAAAAATCTCAAATATATTACCCTCGTATTGAATTGCGGCTAGTATCAACAAATAGACTAGATTCATTTCCCTTCGATACAACCAAACGGGACCTCAGAGTCATAATGGAATCTGTGTATACGCACTTGATCATTTGTATACATAGCCAATGTTTTAGTTGAGATAATAAAGTGAAGATGCATCATTGAAAATTGGTACCTGAAGACCGGCTCCAGCCAGGAAGGCAAGTCTGATTTCTTTATTTTTGAAAACCTCCTGGTAACTGACAGCAATCTTGGAGTTCTGCTCTTCTTCCAAAGCAGCAGCAAGGTGATCAACCTCGTCTTCTAGCCTATAAGGGTCGTAAATCTTTGAAAGCACCTCAACAGCCTTGATTTTGTCTTGCTAAAAATTGGAAGACATGGATTCACATTCACTTCAAAAAAAAGTCCAATGAAAGCATGAGGAGGAATGAAAAGTGTCTGTTCAACGTAAGCTTTACCTTCATGTAGAGCCAGCGTGGTGACTCTGGCAACATAAGCATAAGAACAAATTGAATGACAGCTGGCACACCCGACACGCCCAGCATCCATCGCCAAGTTCCTGGGACCTGCTCAACATGTAGGTTCAGAAAACGGTTAGTGAGAACGAACACTAAGACACATATTAACTAATTAACAGGTTTTTAAGTAGCTTATACTTTCAACAAAACAGAGAAATATATCAAGTACTCTCCTTGTCACAAAATATCTACATACATGATGCTAATTTTGATCTTTCGTATTATACATGTCTCAGCAGAATGTTTCTGTATTACTTTTCAATCATATCTAGACTAATGATGATTTTCAAACTAGTTCCTTGTTTAAGTTGAATGATTAAAGCCCCGTCCCTTTCAAAGCAAAAGTGCCATTGCTAGAAACGAATGGGATTGCATTTTGCTTTTGAGAGGCCTCATATGCTAATGTCACATTTTTAACTACAATAATATGCATAGATCTTCAAATTGGAAAGACACGACACGTTTAATAGAAGCCTATCATAAATGACCAAGTCAAAAACAACCTTTTGATGTTAGAACTATACAAAATCAAGTTAATTCAAAAAGAAGAAACAGAGATAAATTTCCTTCTCATTGTCAAAACATGAAATGCAAGGCAAATGATCTCTCTCATTGCAGCTTCTTCAAACTGCAAACACTGGAAATTGTTTACACCTGTGAAGCACTGATAATAAGCATAACAATAAAGGAACTGGCTTCTTAAACAGCTTACGTGAAAGAGTTGATACCTATGGGCACACATGTGGACCTCTTGAAAACAACTCTAGCTTGATTTCTCACGTTTACCATTTGTTAGATGACAAGGCAGAACAAAGACGCAAAGTATGGCGACAAGCACATAGTGAAAAAGCAAAGGGAAAGGAAGAACCTTCCAACGCAATAACAAGAGCAATTCACAATTAGTGATAGTTGCTGCTGAATGGAGAAGTACTAAATGATAACCGAAGGTTTATGGGTTTCAAAGAACACAATGGATACAAGATATCTGACCTCTGTAAAAGCAAGATTAACGAGGTAGGAAAGAAACTGTCCACCGGTAATCATCAGCACATTTGTGCTCACTAAGCCTCCTCGTACTTCTGTAGGAGATGCTTCAGCTATATAAACGGGTGCAGTAACTGAAGCCACTCCAACACCCAACCCGACGAGAAGCCTACCCAGTATAAGAACATATGGATCAGGAGCAGCGGCCATGACAATCGAGCCGGCAGCGAACACCACATCAGCAATAAGAGTAGCTTTCTTACGTCCATAGAAATCATTAATCCATCCACCTACAGCAGCTCCAATAATAGCACCCACCAGTGCCATGCTCACAATTGTTTCCTGGAAATGATCAGAATTAGAATCATCCAAAAAAAACAAAGAAATGCAGAGAGATAACAGTCTCCCAGGATCTACTTATTCATTTCATTCTTGATCACTAAGAACGGTGAATACCAAGGTGCATTTTATTAAGCCATGCGAATTTCCGTACCTGTAGGAAGCTGCTGTTGGCAACCTCTTCAAAATCATCTTTAATATACAGAAGAGCACCTGATATTACACCTGTAGCCATGGGTATTTAACAGAGGTGAAACAGTATAGTAGCCATGGGTATTTAACAGAGGTGAAGAAGTATAATTCATGTGTATATCATTATTTTTTTATATTCTATATTGTAAATGATCCAGAGTATAAATCTAGAAACATCATCAATACTCATTCAAGAATAAAATAAAAATTAAACATTTAGAGTGGAAGTATCTTATAATTAAAAACCTTGAACTTGAAGAATGGCATGGGTAACATTTGCACAAATGGACCTAAGCAAGGGAGCAGATACTACATGAGAAAGCATGTTTCTCTTAAGAAAATGGTATTTAGATATAAACAACCCTCCACATAGTTTTACAAGCAAATGAAGCAACAATCAGAAAGAAATTACCATTTTTTATGGACAAATAATCATCTGATACCAATAAATTAGCAAGCATTACAGCCCCCAAAAATACCGAGAACCAGTTTATGGACAAATCAGATCAGTAAAGAAGTTGCAATAGGTACCAGTATCATATCCAAAGAGCAATCCACCAATTCCAGCTACAACTGTCAAGCCCAACACATATTTATTGCTGAAATATGCAATCCGTCTTTCTGGGTATGCTTCTAAGTATCCAGAACTGCCAGGTACTGATTCAAGAGTCATTCCTACAAAAAAATAAAAATAAAAGCAAAGATTTCTTAACCCAAAAAAGTAATACAAGTGTAGGCTTAAATCAAACTTCGAACCCAACCAATTGGTAATTAAAAAATGCAAGCCCAAAAATTGCGAAATTTTACAAGTGATAAATAACTTGCCAGAGATCAATTGCAAGAACCCAGATGAAAATTTCCTTTCCCCTTCCGATGAATAAAACTTGCAAGAAACAGAAGCCTTGATTACCAGCAAAATAGGGTTTCGCTCATCAAAGGTTGAAAAGGACTAAATAAGTCGCCGCCCCCTCACAGATTTTCGTTTGACTAAATTGAAATTGAAAGACTATCCTGAGGAAAACCCTCAAAACTATCGACCCAAATCCGATCAAGAAGCCCCAGGTTGCCAGTTGGGCAAGTGTTTACTATATAATCGGAAGAATGGGAATCCGAAACGTGCAAATTTAGAGGAGCAACAGGTGATGAATAAGGAAGAAAGGGGGAAGATAATGACCAAAACGCCACCACGACAGAGAAGATATATGAAGGGAACATAAGCTATCTGTGTAAACACTGTGGGACCTAAGGGGCGTGAGAAGAAACAGAAATCACTACCGTGCCTGACCTGGGTTTATTACATTATAAAATATTCAAATAATTATTTATATAATATGATTACGTGTCACGTGTTTACAATTTTAACATATGGAGAGAGAGAGGGTAATGTTCTGCTAAGACACATTATTACGGTAGGTCCGTACGCTGAACGTAGAGCTGATACGTGTCCCAAATTTTATTTTATTTTTAAAAAATGAGAGTGAAAGTAATAATTCAAAACTTATTAAGGAATAGTTCATAACTTATAAAAGGATAGTTCATGAATTATAATAGAATAGTTCATAGTGCAAAATTTATAAATGAGTGAAAGTAATAGATCAAAACTTATTAAGGGATAATTCATAATTTACAAAAGGATAGTTCATAAATTATAATAGAATAGTGCATAGTGCAAAAATTATAAAGGATAGTGTATAACTTATAAAATGATTTTTCATGAATTATAATTGAATAGTTCATACCATATAAACGATTATTTTATAAATAATTTAATATAATATATTAAGTAATAGTTTATGAATTTATACGGGAATAGTTCAAAGTTTATAAGAGAATAGTGTTGAATTTATAACATGGTTTCATTCGTTTCTGGAAAAAAAAAAGTTTTGGGACACGTGTCAGCTCTACGTTCAGCCGCACGGCTCTACTCAAAATTAAAGGACGTACCTGAATAGTGCCCTATATATATATATATATTATAATTTTAATTTATATACATCATAATATATGTTTATCAAACTTACATATTTATATACTAATATAAATCCATTTCTTAATCTTTTGACCTAGGTTATTGTTTTACATCTGTACATTAAAAAATAAAATTAATATACATTTTTTCATATAAATAATCTTAAATTATTAAGTTAAAATCTATATCTATATATTAACAATAAAGTAGAAGCCATTAATGTCAGTGTTAATTTTTCGAAAGCCTTAATAATAGTGTTAATTTTTCGTTTATTTTATCACATGTTATTTTAAAATATATTTTATAAAAAATTAATTAAAATTATATACAAAATAATTTTATTTATATATATAAATAATATTTTTAATTATCTTTTTTTATTTATTATATTGTCCTCTAACACACTATTTATAATAAATCAAATATTTTTATTTTATAATTAAATATAACTACTAAAGTTCTAATTGTTTTATTTTAAATTAAAATTCAATTAAATTTCAACCGTACCTGCCCCTGATTGCTATTCGTACCCACATAAACATGCTATTCGTACCCATTATACGCGTGCGAGAGGCGTAGTCGACGTGTTTCTCTTTTTTTTGAATCAGAAAGTGACCTCGCCTACGCTTCTCGCAGGCGAGGTCACTTTCTGATTCAAAAAAAAAGAGAAACACGTCGACTACGCCTCTCGCACGCGTAGTTACTTTTTGATGATGAAAAGTAACTACGCCTGCGAGAGGCGTAGTCGAACATCCTTACGCTTTCCTTCTTCGGCGCAGCCGCATTCTTCTTCCTCATTCTTCTTCGTTTCTTCGCTTCTTCATCCATTGCCGGCGACCTCGAGAAATCAGTCGGAGAAGACCAACCACCACACACACACGAAGATGGTGAGAACTAGGGGGAGAGGTGGCGGTATTGTTCGTACCGGTGGACGGCCGGCGACCTCCGGCAGCGGAGGAGCTGATTCCGGCGGCGATTCCGGCGACGGCCGGCGAGGAGGCGTTCCTGATTTAGATGCTGGACGAGGAGGACGCTCACGAGTTGTTCGAGGATGTCGCACATCTCGTGTTGTTAGTGGGGTACGGATTTTATTTTATTTATAATTTACTTTATATTTATTTAATTAATAGCTAATATAATTTTAATTTAATACATTGTTTATTAATTAGTGTGTTTTTTTGTTTATTAGATAGCAATTAGTGATTAGTTAGTAAATTGTAGACAATTAGTCGTTAATTGAAAAAATTAGTTGTTAAATAGATAGTTAAGTAATGAAATCAGTAGAAAAGTAGTCGATATTTAGTTGTGTTATTATTCAATAATAAATAAAATTAATTAGTAAGTAATTAATTTGTTAAAATTAGACAAATAGTAGACAATAAGTCGTGGAGCAAAGAAATTAATCGTTTTTACTGATTTAGTCGTCAAATAGTGAACATTTAGTCGAGAATTAATAAAATTAGTTATCAATGACTCGTTGTTTGAAGAAATGACTCGTTAATTAGAGAATTATTGCTATTAGTTTAACAATTAGTCAATAATGAAATTATTAACGACTATATTTCAATTGTTATTTAGTGATTTAGTCGTTAATTAGATAATAATAGACAAATAATTAGTGAACAACAATTCAAAAGGTAATGAAATTAGTCGTTAATTAGTCGATATTAGTTAACAATTAGTCAATAATGAAATTAGTGATATTAGTTAACAATTAGTCAATAATGAAATTAGTAATGAAATTAGTCGTTAATTAGAGAAATAATATTAGTTAACAATTAGTCAATAATGAAATTATTGACTAATTTGTTTTTAATTAGAGAAATAATATTAGTTAACAATTAGTCAATAATGAAATTAGTAATGAAATTAGTTTAACAATTAGTCAATAATGAAATTAGTAATGAAATTAGTCGTTAATTAGTGGTTTTAAGTTAATAATTAGTGAATTATTGCTATTAGTTTAACAATTAGTCAATAATGAAATTAGTGATATTAGTTAACAATTAGTCAATAATGAAATTAGTAATGAAATTAGTCGTTAATTAGTGGTTTAAGTTAATTAATATAATTAATCAATAATTAATTAAATTATGCAAATTATATAGGTTGCCGGGCCTAGTACCCGAGGATGGGCCGCTACGGTTTCTAACCGTAAGCGGCGGATGATAGAGCTTGGACTAGTGGATCCCGATGATGTCCAGGAGGATCATCAGGAGGAGGAGCAGGAGGAGGAGAGGGTGCACGAGTCCGATGCGCAGGTCGAGGAGCGGATGGACATGCTATTCGGTTCATCCGACGTTTCTGGCGGCCATATCCTACCCGAGGCGGACGTGGACGCTTTTGTGTTGGAGTTGCATCAGTCTATGGAGCGTCGTTCCCCTGCCCCCTCTCGTTCAGAGAGCTCTACTGCTGGTGGTAGGAGTGTTGGTCAGTCTGGACAGCAGGGTGGACCTCCACCACCACCTCCACCTCCGCCTCCGCCTCCGCCTATTGATGCAGGTCTCGACCATGGGTATCCTGGAGGTCCCGCTATACGGGACCTACTGGTGAGCTATGACACCCATGTTGCTCGCGATATATGGGTTGGTGAGGTACGGATTTATATTTCAATTGTTATTTTATATTTTATTACATCTGATTATGTTATTAACGTTTAAATGATATTTGGATTACAGGATAGAGCTGTGTTACGGGTATATCGGCTAGGAGCCACTGTGTCTGGCTTGCGTACCCTTGCCCATCGATTTCCTGACTCGGAGTGGATGGCGCTTGTTAGGGAGAGTGGACTACACGGCCTCCTGGATATGCAGTGGGCTGGGGTGGATCATGCGCTTGCATCTGCCTTCGTGGAGCGGTGGTATCCAGAGACCTCAGGATTTCACTTCCCATGGGGACAGATCTCGATCACCCTCCATGACGTTCATCAGTTATTAGGACTTCGCATCGACGGGGATGAGGTTATGGGGGCCCGAGATGATACTCTTTTCACCTCCATGTTCGGCTTCCCGCCGATGGAGGTGAAGGCCGCCGCGAAGGCGGGTGGGTGGCCTAGATCTGATCTCCTCTCTACGATCAGGAGTATGGCAGAGTCTCCAGAGGCGAGGCAGGAGGACATCGCCAGTGGATTCTTAGCTCTTCTTATTGGCTCCACCCTGTTCATTGACAAGTCCACGAACAGGGTGAAGTCTCATCTACTGAGCGTCTGTCGCGACCCGACTACGATGGCGTCTCGTGCTTGGGGGACAGCTACATTAGCATATCTGTATCGACAGTTGGGCGAGTCCTCCAGGCGGGAGGTTCATACATTAGCTGGTTGTTCCCTTCTTTTGGAGGTATGCAATTAATTATGACTTTTGTTTTCAAAATATAGTAGTATATGAAGTAACATTAAATCGTTATTGTGTTGTGCAGTCCTGGATTCACCATCATTTCCCCCACTTCAGACCTAGAGGTCATGCAGACCCTCATAGACATACAGATGCCCGACATGCACTGAGGACGGAGAGGGGGGCGACAGGACAGTTTGAGAGATCGGCCTTCTTAGGATTTAGGGCACAGCTATCCATGTGTAGGATGGAGGAGGTACTTTCAATTCCCTTACTCTAATTATAATCAAGTACGTTTACTTGTGTATTGAATCTATAAGTTTGTCTTAGGTGACGTGGATGCCATGGGGTACTCTCGACGGATTCCACACTGGACAGATGCGTATATCGACCTATTTGGGGGTGATTCGCTTTTGTTGGGTGGAGGAGCCATATCAGCCCCAGTTTCTCCTACGTCAGTTTGGGCGTGTTCAGATCGTCCCTACGCAGCTCCCTACAGTTCCTCCAGGATGGATCATCCGCCCCTTTGTGTTGAGGAGGCCGGCGAGGATAGGAAAGTACGAGCTGCAGTTTTCTCCTGAGGAGTGGCATCATTGGGCGACGCGGGACCAGCATCTATACGACATTCACAGCGTCCCAGCGGTTGTCGACCCATGGCAGATGGATGAGTACTTCTTAGATTGGTTTTTACCACGTACTCACCCATACGTCCAGCCACCTCCAGATGGTGCACCACCACCGCCTCCCGTTGCACCTATTGTCCTTCCAGAGCGGGTACAGAAACTAATCTTTGTTAGATTGCTAAAATTCTCTATATTTTAGATACAATTAATTAAAATCTTTTTTTTGTTCAACAGCGCTTACAGATAGCTATTGGTATGACACGAGAGGCAGTGGCTCGTGGTCCTCCATTACCGTTTGAGTTTGCTCAGCGACTATTAGCTGTTTTAGTTGGAGAGGATGCACCAGAGGCGCCACCACCTGTTAGGGCATCTCAGCGCCAGGAGTAGATTGCAGTTGTTACTTATTATGTTTGAATATTAGCTGTTTTGAATATGTTGGACGATTAACTGTCTTATGACTTTATGTGGAAGACATTTTATTACTTATTATGTGTCAATAGTTTTTTGAATCTTATACGTCAATAGTTTTTTGAATATTAGTGGTTTTGAAAATAATTCAAAACTACTAAAAAAAACTTCTAAATAATTTATTAAAAATAAAAATAAGATGTCAATTTTTATTAAATAATTTATTAAAAATAAAAAATACGTTAGTCAAATTTTATTAAATAATTTATTAAAAATTAAAATGGAAAGTGAAGTGCATAGTAATTAAAAAAAACTTCTAAATAGTTTGAAGGAAATCGAGAAATGGAAAGTGAAGCTTTTGAAGTATCAAATGACTCACACTTTGAAATATACTATTTGTTTACTTTATACAAATTATGATATACAATGAAGGAATTATTTTTTTACTCTTTATACAAGTTATTCAACTAAAGTTTCTTATATTTTTTTAATACAACAATTCAAAACCACAAATGCAAACAACAACTCAACAACACATTCAATACAACAATTCAAAACCACAAATGCAAACAACAACTCAACAACACATTCAATACAACAATTCAAAACCACAAATACAAACAACAACTCAACAACACATTCAATACAACAATTCAAAACCACAAATGCAAACAACAACTCAACAACACATTCAACACAACAATTCAAAACCACAAATACAAACAACAACTCAACAACACATTCAATCATGGGATACCGGGGGTCTTCTGTATCTCGCTATTATCCGCCTCTTCTTCTCTCTGAAGGAGTCTTCTGTATCTCGCTATTCTCCGGTCATATACGTGGGTGAAACCCTCAACTGAAGCATCGTGACCTCGCATCCAATCATGGGATACCGGGGGCAATGGAGCGTTTTGGTGCAACCAAACCTATTTTCAGAATTCCAAGGCAAGTTAATCAAACATTTCTGACGGCTTATACGTATTAAAAAGTACGTTAGAATTAAAACAACTTACCGGAACGTAGTGATGATCATTAAGTACAGCAATTGCTTGCACTTCTGTTGGAGGTTGTTGTTCTTCTTCAGTATCGGCAATCAAGGGCAAGCAAGTGTATGAGTCTAATCTAGAAAAGACGACAAGGGTCACCCGAAACAAAGTGGCATATGCGAGAGCACAAGTAGGAACCTCCATCCAAAACTGTGATGCGCAAGGTGCAGGGTTAAGGTAGTTGACGTTGTCAATCAGTTCTTCGAGCTCATCATCGCCATGTATTCCGGAGTATACATGCATATGTCTACTCAACTCCCAAGCTAGCTCTCTCCGGACACGAATGTACTCATCTGGACGGTAACCCAATAATGCACCAAGTGATCGATATCCACAGTGTCCATCGCCCGGAACATCTATCACACGATCAACGTAAGATAACATAAAGGCTGGGATATTCCTATAACCCCAGTTGAATCCTCGGACCACAAGTTCTGACGGCTGAGTTGGAACAGTCTTCTGAGACTTCGGGATGGTACTAGCCTCGCCTGTGGTGTCAGCTCGTCCTCGACCACATCCTCGGCCTCGGCCTCGAACTTTTCCTCTAGAACTTTGTGACGACTTCCTCATCTGTGACTCCTTATCAGCTCGAGCATGCTCAAATGCAGATGGCACTCGACGCTGCTTGTTTCCCTTGTCAGAAGGATGTGAAATTCTCGGCTCCCGAGCAACTGACTCCGTCGGATACAACACAGTGGCCGCATAAGCCCCAAACTTGTCTATAATGTCTTGACTCAACCTGCCCTCCCTGTGCATGGTCATAAAAGATGCCAAAGTAATATCTCCCATCGACAGAGGAATACCATCGGGTTCTTCCACTTCTTCGGTGACTTCATGCCATACAACCTGCCTCCAAAAGGGATGTATTGCAGTCAAAAACATAGGCCTGTTTTCACGGAGAGCCGCTGCAAACTCATGCACGCACGGAATCCCGTATGATTGCCTCCAATACCAGTCGTCACATGTAGCATCAAATGTCCCTTGGCGCGCCACTTTGCAATTCTCGATCAAGTACTTCATGCAATTGTTTGACACCTTCCGGATAAGAAATGTAAACATAGGGTCTTCTTGGATACCTATGATAGTATGAGTACGCGACTTCTCTATGGTACCCTGAATCTCATCGATCTGATCTCCAATCATTCTATGGATGGCCTTGACGAGAGTATCAAATCCACAACGAGTAGACTTAAGAGTTCTCTTCAACACCGAATGAGCACCCTCAGCCCTACGATTAAAACATAATTTAAAACTTTTAGTATAAATCATTATTAGTAAACTTAACAATAAAAGATATAATGAGTATTTATCTAACCTTCCTGTCGTCCTTGATCCAAGATGGAGGTAGTGATCGGTCCAACAACGAACAATAGCTTCCTTGTACTTGTCCAACCATGTCTTCTCAAGGTACTCCATCAAATGATACTTGTCCATCCAACTATCCCTCATATGCAAGAGCCTCGCCTCATAAGCCGCAATAGTAGTCGAGTCAAACAAGTCATGACAATCTCTCATGAATTTTGCTTGGATGGATGGCGAATGTGACTTCCACCAACTATTTGATTCGATGTTTCTGAACACATGCCATTCACATAAAATATGTTTAGCATCTGCGAAGACTCTCGGCATTGCTTTTATGAGACCTAATTCTCGGTCTGTCACTATCACCTCCGGCTTCTTTCCACTGAATAACATGGCAATGCGTTCCAAAGCCCACTCGTAATGACCCGTTGTCTCTCGTTTCATTAACACAAACGCAACGGGAAAAGTTTGTTGTGTGCTAGTCAATCCGACGATCTCCAACAACGGCATGTCATATCTGCAAAATATAATGAATGAGACTTTGTAATTAAAAAAAAGTTTAATATAAACAAACTGAATGAATTATATACTAACCTATTCGTCTTGTATGTAGCATCCATGATGACAACGTATGGAAACATGGCAACCCAACGCTTCGACTCGGGATGGGCTAGGAATAAGTCACTCACTTCCTCCGCTCCTTCAATGGTTTCCATCCTAATATCCCACATATAATCCTTCTCTTTCAAGAATTTCAACGCTTCTTGAATTACCGTTCGATCTCCCATCGCTTCCAACCTAAATTTATTCCGAGCGTTTGAAACTTGCTTCCTAGAAGTGACCATCTTTTCGGGATCTTCAAAATCGCTCTTTAACAAACGAACAATTTCTTTCGGAGGCATTCCCGCTTCGGTATAAATTTGGACTCGTTTCATTTGTGCCTTCGTCAACCGTCCAGCAAAAGCATGACCTACCAACCTCTTTGGAAGAGGATGATTGTGAATTCCGTGAACATTCCTCACACCCCATAGACCCCTTTGCACCTCATCAACGTGTAAGCGAAAATTACAATCGAACTTCTTCGTTTTGCATAATTTCCTCAAGCCCTTCGCCTCACTCTTACGCACTCCGTGATGCTCACACACAAATACCACTTTTCCAAAACGGCGATCATCCGACTTGTAGGACTTTAGTTTGATGAGAACCATATTTCTACTTCCAGCTCTCTCAAGAACCCACGCAACTAACGAGTCCATATCCGTCCATATCCGATGGTCCACGAACAAACTAGTATAGTCATAATCATCGGAAATATCGGCAGCCTACAATAATTATTCCAAAATTTTCATTCACTATGACTATATCATATATTCTAACATTGCTAAAATTAATTACCGACTAATTACATTATAATTGGCCACTAATTCACTAATTAACGACTAATTTCTTCAATTAACGACTACTTTCTTCAATTAACGACTAAATTCTACTAATTCATAAATTAACGACTAAATCATATAACATAAAAATAACTAAAACATATAACAATAAACTACGTCAAAACAAACGAATTGAAAAAACTAACCTCAACACCCGAATACGGATCGTAACTACTAAGCATCGCGGGATTGAACAAGCCTTCGTCACCCTCCACATCATCTTCACCTCCACCGAAATCAACACCGTCATCCTCTTCTCCATCGCCAGAATGATATCTCGCTTCGCCATCGTCGGAATTCATCTTCGAATGACTTTTTTTGCGAAAAAACGTAATTTTATCACACTGAGGTTTTATGGATTGAATACATACGATTTAGGTCGAATGCATAATATTTATACTAACATTTGGAACACATTACCGTTGTATAACGGCTAGTTGATAAAACTACGTTTACGAGACGCGTAGTCGCAGTTTGATAAACGGCTAGTATATGTGACCTCGCCTACGCGTCTCGTAAGCGTATTCTACAGAGGACTACTACGCCTACGAGACGCGTAGTCGCACAAATCTCTTCTACAAATTTTGAGTATCGACTACGATTACGAGAGGCGTAGTCGGCTACTGGGTACGAATAGCATGTTTATGTGGGTACGAATAGAACGAACCCTACACGGGTATTACCTTCACTGACTTAAATAATTGTTATTTTTTCATCTTTATCTTCTTGATGTGTCATTTTCAGTAAGCTAGTGTATAATTAGTTTAGTTTAATATATTATATTTAACTGATTTGAATACCTTTAGACATAACCAACCACTTGTAAGTTGTAACATATTACCTAATTTTTAAAAGTGCTAATTTTAATAGACTGAACTCTTTTGTAAGTATTACCTGATTTTTAAAAGTGCTAATTTTAATATACTGAACTTTTTTAAATTTGAATTTTAAAAATGAAAATCTAACTCTCAACATTCTATCCTTCAATTTTGTTGATGGTACATTGTTGATAGTAGGTCGGTGATAACATAGTTTATGGCAATGGATTGGTGATGGTGTTTGGTTAACGAGTTAGTTGGTGGCAATAAAGTTAATGGCACTACAATTGATGACAATATAGTTGGTGACAATGTGGTCGACGACAGTCTAATTGTTAACAATACGGTTGATGACGGCATAGTCGGTAAAAATATCGTTAACGCCAATCTAGTTGATGATATTGTTTTGTTGTCAGCGTAGTTGATGACGATACAATTGAAATAACATAGTTGATGGCAATACAATTCTTTTTTGAAGATCCTTTATTAAAAAAAAAATTGAAGCAAAAAAAATGTTCAAATAAATATATTCAAAAAAAAACTTACATGTTTTTGTTTAAGAGGTTAAAAACCAAAAAATAAAAAATAAAGTTTCCTCATTATTTCATAACTTTGAATAGTTAACTTATCAAACTTTTTTAAATTTAATATGACGTTTGTGATCATAAGAGCATGAACACTAAGTAGTTTTAATGTGAGTTTTAAATATTTTATTTTTATTTTTTTCTTAGCATTTCATCTCAAAAACTTACATTTTTACTTTTACAGCAATTGTTTTTTAATTGTGTTTTTTAACTTTGTATTTACCTCCATAATATAATGAAAAAAGCAATCAAACCTTTTAATATTTTACCCTTACTCAACAAAGAGTATTATTATATACTAAAAAAACTTCTCTCTCCCATTTTTTAGCCATTGCTTACTAAGCAACCAATTAACACTCTCTCTCCCATTTCTTAAATCAAACATCACATTTATCTAAAAATCAATATTATTTTATACTAAGAAATCACTAGTGTAGGTGCTCTAATCTATGAAGTGGGTGGAACATTATTATAAGTTTAACCTCAATAGAATATTTGTATGGGTAATTTCATTATATTTAACTACTAAAATGACAAATTATCTAATATTCTTAATTATAATATAAATTTATAACATTGGTGTTGTAACACCCCAAGTTCTGAGAACTTGAATCGTTACAGGTTAGAACCTCACAATGAGTCCCGCCCCTCAGAGTAGCAACAGTACAACGAATCTTACAACAAGACACAAACAAATGAAAACCAAAACTCAATATAAAACCAAAGGTTTAAACAAAGGGAAACGTAAAAGACTCACAGCTTAGTTCAAAACAAAAGGGAAAGCAACAGCATAAACATAAACTCGATCCCGACCTATAATGTACGGGAACCTCGGGTGACCACACCATTCGGATCACTCAGCAGCATCCTGAACCTGTGGAACATCTACAACGTCGGCATAAACCGTTAACTAACATTCTGGATATCAGAAAGAACGTAAAGGCACAAACACACATAAGGTAATATAAACAAGTAGCATGCTCGCACTCAACCAGTTATTATCTTTCATTAAGTTATCCATTACTAATTCAACTTCATTTGTCACATGAGAATCTCCCGAAACTCGCCTCGGCTTCCGCCTACAAACTAGAATAGATCAGTACTATCCGTTATCTGCGAGTTTGGGTTGCAAGAGCACATTCTAGTCTCCTGTAGAACTAGACAAGTGGTCACCGCCCGATTATCATGCACTTGGGCCAATTAAGGTATAAAAGGTAATCATATTCCGGTTATCCGTTAACAACAATAAACAATGCAAACAAGCCAATACACTCAAATCAATATACGGAATGAAGCTATGTAAGTCCAAGGGACTTACCTCACTCGAAGGTAATCTCAAAGCTCAACAACAACTCATAGAACAACTCAGTTTCCCTCAGGAAAGGAGCAAGGAAAGCCTGCTTATACAAGGCATCAAGAATCAGAACCGAAACAATTGCTAGAAGTCTATAACTTCTAGTCTCAATGATCTCTAAGAGATCTACACAAGCTAAGGTCTCAACCTTAGTCTTACAAAACACTTAGGGGCAAAGAACATTCATAAGAATCAAGGGAAGGAACGAGGAAAGTAAGGAAGGAAGCAACTCACAAGAACGGGAGTTACTGCAGAAAAAACCGCTGGGGCGGCGGAGCAAGGCGCAGAGTGGCTTGATGCGGTGGCGGGGATGTGCAGCCGCAGGGGCGGATTCGTGGCAGTAAACACTATCGGGTTTTCTCTCGACAAAAACTTCTCAACAAGGGATCCAAATCTCGAACCTTTGGTCCAACAACGTCAAGATTCAACCTAAAGAGCCTAAGAACAACAACACATCAACAACGGGGATGCCAACAAGAATCAAGGTTCAAACTTGATTCTTGGAGAAGAAGAAACGAAAGAACGAAAGACGAAAAATGAAACAGAAGGATGAGCATGCAACCACTACATGAACGTGATG
The DNA here is from genome assembly GCA_033239125.1 of Fagopyrum homotropicum. Taxonomy (NCBI): domain Eukaryota; kingdom Viridiplantae; phylum Streptophyta; class Magnoliopsida; order Caryophyllales; family Polygonaceae; genus Fagopyrum; species Fagopyrum homotropicum. The sequence goes on along the minus strand of BSWB01000001.1, from coordinate 133,795,082 downwards.
AAGAACGAGGGAGGAAGAACTTACATGTTCAGCAAGATCACAAGAAGCAAGACTTCAACACTCTAGGGTTGAAGAAAGCGTAAGCAAGAAACAAAAAGAAGAAAATATGGGAATATATAGGAAAGGGATGAAAAGATAGATTGAAGGACGTTCTAGGGTTAGGAAGAAGATAGGAAAGCCGGTCCATAAGATAGAAGATCGGATCTTCTATCTATTGAAAGAAGATAAAACAAACGAAAACAGATCGGGCGCGATCTACAGCGAATCCGCAAGGGCGGATTGCTCGTGCCGCATGGGCGGCCAGCCGTAGGGGCGACCCCTTGTCACCGCGGGGCTGTGAAGGTAAAAACTGGGATCTTACATCAGATCCCCTAAAAAGAAGTTTCTTCCCGAAACTTGCAACAACCCGAAAGAACACATAACAAAAATACGGAAACGTGGAACACAACTAATATATTCCCACACGGGACACATAACTCAAAACATCACAAAAGCGTATGCAAATCGACAAAAAGGAAACCGAACATAACAACTAAGCTAAAGGTGCATCAAGCTCAGCGTAAAACTCCGGATAGTTCCTCCGGATACTATCCTCTGTCTCCCAAGTCGCCTCATCAGCTCCTCGCATCGACCACTGAATCTTCATCATCGGTGTGTCCTTCGAACGCAAGCGTCTCGTACTACGCTCTAAGACAACTACCGGATATTCTACGAACGTATGGTCTGGCTCGACCACTAGATCCTCATGACTGACAATGTGTATCGGGTCTGGTACGTACTCTTGTAGCTGAGACACAAGAAAGACTGGGTGAACACCCTCTAGTCTCGGTGGCAAAGCAAGTATGTATGCTGCCTGTCCAACTCGCTCAAGAATCTCGAAAGGCCCGACATATCTAGGACTGAGCTTCCCCTTGACACCAAAACGTCTAACACCTCGTGTCGGGGATACTCTCAACCAAACCCGAGCTCCAACTCTGAACTCTAGAGGTATGTGCCTCTTATCCGCATAAGACTTATGTCGACTCTGTGCTGCTAACATCCGTTCACGGATCACTACTACTCGAGTCATATCATCCCAAATCCACTCAGGTGCTACACTGCTAGCACTGCTCGGCTCGTCCCAACACAGCGGGGTACAATATCTCTGTTCGTATAGTGCCTCATAAGGATCCAACCTGATCGATGCGTGTCAATTGTTGTTATACGAAAACTCCACTAAGGGAAGGTGATCTGACCACACCTATCCCAAGTCTAACACACAGGCTCTCAACATGTCTTCCAAAGTCTGGATGATCCACTCGGACTGACCATCAGTTTGAGGATGATATGCAGTGGTGAATTGTAGACTCGTACCTAGGGTGACATGCACTTGCTGCCAGAACCTCGAGGTGAACCGTCAGTCTCTATTAGAGACTATGGTCCTAGGTACTCCATGAAGTCTCACTATCTGTCTAGTGAACTCCTCCGCTAAACGACTTACCGGCCACGTCTCCTTGATCGGAATGAAACGTGCGGTCTTCGTCATTCGATCTACTACGATCCAGATAGCGTCAAAACCTCGACTCGGTCTCAAACCAGTAACAAAATCCATCGAGATGTCTTCCATTGAGGGATGGGAAGTGAGTGTAGCTCTCCTCTTGGTCGATGATGCTCCATCTTGACTTGCTGACAGGTCGTACACTGAGCTACATATCTCGTCATATCTAGCTTCAGACCTCCCCACTAGAAAGAGCGTTTGATATCCTGATACATCTTACTCGCACCGGGGTTCATTGAGTAAGGTGAAGAATGAGCCTCCTAAAGGATCCTTTGTCTCAACTCTCGATCTGAAGGAACACATACATGCTCCTGGCATCTCAAGATACCATCAGCACCGACTGCAAACTGTGACACCTCTCCTTGAGACATCCGGTCTCGGATATGTGTCAAAGCCAGTCAGCGCTCCTGCTTTTGTCGGATCTCAACCAACAAATCAGGTACTATCTCGAAGGTGGAAAAATGGTTGTCGGAATCCGGGAAGTGGATATCCATCTCTAGTCAGGCCAAGTCTCGCTGTAACTGTGGTTGAGTTGTCAGCCTAGCGATCTCCATATCTCGGGGAGTCTTCCTACTAAGGGCATCAACTACCACATTCGCCTTCCCTAGGTGGTATAAGATCTCAAGATAAAAGTCTTTGATCAACTCCAACTGTCTTCTCTGGTGGTTATTTAGCGATCTCCGTAGCTCCGTACAGATAATGCCGCCAGATCTTCAAAGCGTGAACAATAGCAGCTAATTCAAGGTCATGGGTAGGGTAATTCTCCTCGTACGTCTTTAGCTGTCTAGACGTGTAAGCAATCACCTTACCCCTTTGCATCAAAACACATCCCAAGCGTAGCTTGGATGCATCGCTGTATGTTCACCTCAAAGCGTGCATGCAAATAAGTTTTAATTATAAAACTGAAACAAAAGCAAGCGAACCCGCAGTGTACGGATCGGTGTAGTTAAGCAAGTATTCCAGAGTATCGAACTGAGGGATTTGGGGAGTCAAATTCAATTTCGAATAATCGAGCAAGTAATAATATAAAAGCTTTGCAAATATTGGGGAAAACAGCAACCCTAAAGATCCAAGTATCCAATTGTGGCAATCGATTCAAGATATACTATAGATGTAAGGACAAAGTTGAGATTGCAAAGGTATAACTAAAGTAAGGTAATGTACGGTGAAGTTCCAAAACCCTATATGTCTAACCCAAAGACTCTCTCTATAAAGGTTGTTGAGGTTGTAGTATAGAAAGGATCTAAAAGTAAGAATTAATCTCAAACACCCATGCCCAAACCCAAGGAATCAAAGATAAACTAAAACGGTTAAGGTTGTGACACTCGAAACCGAAATAGAGGATGTTGAGTCTCACTACTACCTAGAAAAGGCAAGCCAAGGCTAGGTTAAAGCAAATCTTTAACTTTGGATTAAAGCAAAAGCAAAGGTTGTAAAACAGAGAAAATCACGGCTAGATTTTGGGATTCCACGGCCGTGGAACTCAAGAACAGACCGTAATTTAGGGTGTCGACGATGTTTCTCACACTCTCAGGGTCCAATCAAGTTACGATCGATCTATCATTATCTAAGCCACAACTATCAACCCTTCACCTTAGAATTGCGAAAGGGTTTTAGCCAATAACCATCATCATGATATCAAAATTCAATAAAGAAGAAAGAAAGATGAAAACCCTCAAAAACTCAATAACAAAACGAAGTCAATCTCGAATCCGAATAACAAAAGTAGTATGTTTATGAATTCAGAAAATGGAATAAGAATCCTCACAGCGGTCTTAGGGAACAATGAAGAACGGAGTGTCAATCCGTCTCCAAAAGTGAAAACCCTAAGAAAATCTTCAAAATCACGTCTTTCACAATCTCCAATCTTCCGAAAATCTCCAATCCTCAAGGTCAAAAATGAACCCTAAGCAGCCGTTGTTAGCATGAAATATTGTGATATTTTAGGCACGTTTTCTAAACATATTTGATTCATATTGATAGTCATTGATTGAACTTTATGCATATGTGAGCTAGTATTACCTATATTATCGATATGGATGTCTACACTAGTTCTATGTTGATTATAGGTGATTTGGAGCTATTTCCGAACGGAAACAAGCAAAGGAGAGCTGAGTTGATATGTCCATAGATTGAGGACATTCTTTGGAAGCAATTTGGAGTCTTAGCTTGAGGAATGCACGAGTTTAGGGAAGAATCACGTTCTTGCCCTAAATTACGCCCTAAAATACGGCCGTATCATAAACCACGTTTAGAATTACGGCCGTGGATTTGGAGTCAGAAATTCATGTTCATTCCAGGGGATTACACGGCCGTGGAACATATGTTGCAAACCGTATTTGTTTCCACGCTCTAAATTACGGTCGTGGAACACTTCCACGACCGTGATCTTGGTGAATCTTTTCGCCCCACTTTGAAGCCACGATCTTTTAAGGATTGGGCCGGGCCGACATTTGCCCTACACTATAAAAAGACGGACGAAGCAAGATTCCGTCACCTTCGCTACCCCGTTTACCCTCATTCATCGCCGTTTAGACACGAAGACGTTTTGCTTAGATTGCTTGGAAGCAATTGACATCTCTTTGAAGAGATCGAAGTTCGTGTTTGGGATTCCTCTAATCTCGCACTTTTGGTGGAGATTGCTGTTGAGATCTCCGGATTTGCGGAAGATCGAAGTTCTTGGAAGATTTTGCAAGAAGATCTCTCTTCTTGTTTAGGTTTGATTTGGAAAACGGATTGACATCCCGTTTTCTCTTCTTTCCTAAGGTGGTGATTGTTTGTTTTACTTTGAATCTTTTGACATTATTTGTTCTCTTTGTGACTTGAGATTGAATTGAAGTTTATTGAAAGTTCTTGAAAGTTTTCATCTTTTTATCTTTTAATTCTTGAATTGATATCAACATGACTGTAATTGGCTAAAAACCCTTAACAATTCTAAGGTGAAGGGTTGATAGTTGTGGCTTAGATGATGATAGATCGATCGCAAACAGATTAGACCCTGAGAGTTAGAGAATTATCGCCGACAACCCTAAATTACGGGCTGTTCTTGAGTCCACGGCCGTGGAACCTCAAGAACTAACCGTGATTTCCCTTAAGTCTACGAACCTGCTTTTACTTTAGTCCAAAGTTAAAGATTGGCTTTAGCTTAGTTTAGACTTGTCTTTTCTAGGTGGTAGTGAAGCCTCAACAACCTCTACCTCGATTGTGGGTGTCATAACCTCAATCGGTTAAGTTAATCTTGATCCTTGGGTTATAAGTTTGGGTATTTGACACTAATTCTTGTCTCTAGAATCTTTCTATATTGAGCCTCAATAACCTGTATAGAGAGTGCCTTGTAGGTGAGTTATATAAGGTTTTTGGAACTTCACCGTACGATTACCTTACATTAGTATACCTTTGCATATCTCAACTCTGTCTTTATATCATTAAGTATATCTTGAATCGATTGCCACAGCTGGATACTTGGATCTTTAGGATTGTTGTTTTCCCAATAATTTGCAAAACTCCCATATTTACTTGCTTGATAACCTGCAATCGAGTTCGTTGTCCCCAAATCCCTGTGTTCGATACTCTGGAATTCTTGCTTAACTATATCGATCCGTACACTGCGGGTTCGCTGCTTGATTCTAGTTTTATAAATTTAAAACTTATTTGCACACACCTCTAGGGGCGAACAGCCGTCTCCGAAGCTCTAAGCGAAAGTCCTCGAAACTCCTTTCTTTTCCCTTCTTATAGGGCGAAATAGGGTTACGAGAAAGCCCAATGACGTTGCTGACGTGGCAAATATGACACGTCACAAAATCATGGAAATCACAGTCATGAACAAATTTCCACGGCCGTGGTTTAGGCCGTGTAACTTTTTGTTGTGCTTCAAACTCACTTCCACGATCCAATTGCCAAGTCCACGGCCGTAATTTAGGGCGTGGTTCTCGAAATTCTTGTGAAAAGCCTTTATTTCGTGATGTTCTTCACTCATGCTCCTTTCTTAACCTCTTCAAAGCATCTCTTTGCCATCAAGCAGGATCAAATACTTCTTTTCTTCCACATTTTGCTCCAATCCAAGCCTTTATTCACCTATAAACAAAACAAAGTTAGTGTAGATCTCTATATCGACAAAGTGGGTGAATGAGCTCACAAATGTCTCAAACTCATATCTATGTACACATAAAAGAGGGAAAAACAACTAAAACAAGTGCCTAAAATATAGTCATATTTCATGCTAACACTATAAACCACAAAATCCTCAATGTCCTCTGGCTGATCTAAGATAAGAGCAGAGGTCAACCTCTTCTTCAGCTCCTCAAAGCTCTACAGGCATGGCTTGGACCACATGAAGCTCGTAGACTTCCTTAGCAAGGGTGTGAGCGGCCGGACCATAACTGAAAAGCCCTCAATAACGCGCCGATAGTAGCCCGCCAATCCTAAGAAGTTGCGTACCTCCTTGACGTTCTTAGGGGGCGGCCAAGATGCTACTGACTCGATCTTTGCTAGATCTACCTTGATCCCTTCAGCTGAAACGATGTGACCAAGGAATGCTACCTCGAAAATCCAAAACTCACACTTAGAGAGCTTGACGTAAAGCTCTCTATCCTGTAGGACCCGAAGAACAATCCTCAAGTGTCCAGCATGCTCCTCTCTGCTGCGAGAGTATACCAGAATGTCGTCTATGAATACAACTACAAACTGGTCAAGGAAGTTGATGAAGATGTTGTTCATCAACTCCATGAAAATTGTGGGCGCATTCGTGAGCCCGAATGGCATCACTACAAACTCGTAGTGGCCATTATTAGTCAGAAATACCGTCTTGGCTATGTCTTGTTCTCTCTCTCTCTCTTAGCAGTGATATCCAAATCTTATTAGATCGAGCCGTGAAAACACTGAAGCTCCATGCAACTGATCCAAAAGATCGTCGATACGGGGCAATGGGTACTTATTCTTGATCGTCACCTTGTTAAGCTCTCGGCAGTCGATACATAACCTCATTAATCCGTCTTTCTTCCTGACGAGTAGTACAGGTGCGCCCCAAGGAGAAACACTAGGGCAGATGAAGCCCTTCTCAGCTACTACTCGAGCTGCTTCTTAAGCTCAAGCATCTCAATAGGCGCCATACGGTAAGGAGCCTTAGAGATTGGTTTCCTACCGGACTCTAGATCAATGCCAAAGTCTACACTCTTCTGTGGAGGTAAATTTGATGGCTCTCCGAAAACATTGGCAAACTCGCAAGCTACCGGAATATCCTCCAAAGCAGGACTCGTACTATCCTTCATGGCATATCAAAAAGCCTCGCAACCTTGACCGATAAGTGTCGCAGCTCAAACTACACTGATAACCGTACCGGTCTTCTCGAGATCCCATCCTCTAAAGATCTCAACGTGGCCTGCATCTGTAGTTACCGTCACCGTCCTCTTGCCGATGTCAAGAACTGCTCTATGTCGATCCATCCAATCCATGCCAATGATAACTTTTTCATGTACTAAGTACATGACGAAGAAGTCAACTGGCCAATTGCGACCTTCCAATCGAATAGGGAAATCACGAACCTCACGTGTACCTCTAATTTTACCTCCATCTGGTAATCCTATAAAGAAGGGTCTCCCATCTACGGTAACTAAGGCCAATCTACCTACACATGAATCAGATATAAAGGAATGTGTAGCACCGGTATCGAAAAGAACTCTGACAGGAAAACCATTAATATGAATGGTACATGTGGTTGCTAGAGCGGTCGGCTCCACTACACTCCTCAGCTCATAAACTCTGGCTGATGCATCTCTGGTGTCTACAAAACCACCAACTCGTCCTCTATCCCTCCCTTGTCCCGGAGTTGAACCCTGAGTAGCGGTAGAACCAGGAACTCTTTGTTGTTGCTGCTGCTACTGATATTGTGGTCTTTGTCCTCCTTCTACAACACTAGCAGGTGAAGAACCCTGTTGTGATAGCGCCTTGCCCTGACGGCAAAATGTAGCCATGTGTCCTGGCTTCCCATAGGAAAAGCAAGTCACTGCAGGCTTTTTACAATCAGCTCGAATGTGTCCAGCACCTCCGCAGTTATGACACTGCCGTCCTTTGTCAAAACTTTGCTGGAAACCAGAACGTCCCGGCGTTTGACTATGTTCGAACCCAGCTGCTCCAGCTCCTCCAAGTCCAACACTATCTGATCCAGTCCTCTACATCTTCTCAAGATCTCTTGTCTGAGAAGCTCTCCTTTGACCCGGTCGGTCTCTCTCATATACAGAAGCTCTAGCCTGATAGTCCGTCAAAGAATCACAACGGAAAAGTAAGAGCGGGTAGACTCCCTCAGCCTCCGGGAGAACAGATACACATGTTAATCCTCAGGATGTGTAGACGGACCCAGCAAAGATAGCTCATCCAGAAACTTATTGATGATTTCAGCAATAGGCAAATCCTCGAATCCAACCTCGAGGAAATCCTGAAGACGATCCGTCCTCATGGCTACAGGGCAATAGTGATCCCTGATCACCGTCTTTATCTACTGATAGTTGGTGACCATACTGCGAGCGGTCCTTCACCATGAATGATCCTGATCCTTCAGTAGCGTTTGTGCTATGTTGACTCGTCGCCCCTCTAGGCAACCGATCACTTCCATAGCAGAATCAAGCTATCGTAGCCACATCTCCACTTCCAATACAGTCTTTCCCATGAAAGTGGGAACCTTCAAATGGTCGAAAGCCTTCAACCAACTGTTGGGCCTCGACTCTCTCGCCTCAGCCGGAACTCTAGCAGCCTCAACAACTCTAGCAAGTGGGGCAATAATCTGTGTGACTCTTTGAGATACCTCAATTGATCTCGCAGGAACTGGCGGTGCTGGTGCAGGTCATCCAGTCCTGATAGCCTCCTCAACGTTCTGCACATAGTTGCGATATGCAGAAGCTCCTATAGACACTCAACCAGACTCTATCGATGGCGCTCTTTGTGCTCTGGACCTAGCGGTGGTCCCATTCCCAACCTCAAGAACAACACTCTCAGCAACTTCTTCAACGAACATCTCAGAGATAGGCCGATCAATAACTAGGGCTTGGCCCCGACCTCTAGCTAGTGGAGGTCTTCTTGCACGTCCTCATCCACGGACGGTAGGTGGAAGAGGTGGTCAACCTCTTCCTCGCCTCATAGCAGATGTAGCTCTAGTACGAGTCATCTGCGATAGGGATATAGATATATAAGACTATATATAAGGATACACTACAACTAAAGAAGAAATCCAGAAAAAGCACATAAAGATCATCACAATAGAAACTACACTGTTGAGATCCGCAAAGGTAGTGGTGGTCGCCCGTACATCTATCCCAGACTGACAAGTTTAAAACAAAACCCCCCCTTTTGAAAATGTAGACCCCTTGCGAGTTCTGTTTATTTATCTATCCGACCTTTAGAAGAGATTTCGAGTGCCATTGTTGCCAACCTAGAGCTCTCATACCATATTATAACACCCCAAGTTTTGAGAACTCGAAGCGTTACGGGCTAGGATCTCACAATGGGTCCCGACCCTCAGAGTAGCAATAGCACAACGGATCTTACAACATGGCACAGACAAATGAAAACCAAAACTCAATATAAAACCAAAGGTTTAAACAAAGGGAAACGTAAAAGACTCGCAACCGAGTTTCAAACAAAAAGGAAAGCAACAACATAAACATAAACCCGATCCCGTCCTACAATGTACGGGAACCCCGAATGACCACACCATCCGGATCACTCAGCAGCATCCTGAACTTGTGGAACATCTACAACGTCGGTATAAACCGTTAGTTAACATTCTAGATATCAGAAAGAACGTAAAGGCACAAACACACATAAGTTGATATAAACAAGTAGCATGCTCGTACTCAACCAATTATTATCTTTCATTAAGTTATCCATTACTAATTCAACTTCTTTTGTCACACGAGAATCTCCCGAAACTTGCCTCCGCTTCCGTCTACCAATAGGAATAGATCAGTACTATTCGTTACCTGCGGGTCTGGGTTGCAAGAGCACATTCTAGTCTCATGTATAACTAGGCAAGTGGCCACCGCCCGATTATCATACACTTGGGCCATTTAAGGTATAAAAGGTAATTCCTATTTCGGTTATCCGTTAACAACAATAAACAACGCAAACAAGCCAATACACTTAAACCAATATACGGAATGAAGCTAAGTAAGTTCAAGGGACTTACCTCACTCGAAGATAATCTCAAAACTCAACAACAACTTTGAGAACAACTCAGTTTCCCTCAGGAAAGGAGCAAGGAAATCCTGTTTATACAAGGCATCAAGAATCAGAACTGAAACGATTGCTAGAAGTCTATAACTTCTAGTCTCAATGATCTCTAAGAGATCTACACAAGTTAAGGTCTCAGCCTTAGTCTTACAGAACACTCAGGGGCAAAGAACATCCATAAGAATCAAGGAAAGGAACGAGGAAAGCAAGGAAGGAAGCAACTCACAAGAACGAAAGTTACTGCAAAAGAAGCCGCAGGGGCGGCTTGCCGCGGTGGCAGGGATGTGCAGCCGCGGGGGCGGATTCGTGACAGTAAACACTGTCAGGGTTTCTCTCGACAGAAACTTCTCAGCAAGGGATCCAAATTAAAGCTCGAACCTTTGGTCCAACCACATCAAGACTCAACCTAAAGAGTCAAAGAACAACAACACATCAACAATAGGGATGCCAACAAGAATCAAAGTTCGAACTTGATTCTTGGAGAAGAAGAAAAGGAAGAATGAAAGACAAAAAATGCAGCCACTACATGAACGTGATGAAGAACGAGGGTGGAAGAACTTACACGTTCAGCAAGATCACAAGAAGCAAGGTTGCAACACTCTAGGGTTGAAGAAAGCGTAAGCAAGAAACAGGAAAAAGAAGAAAAGATGGGAATATATAGGAAAGGGGTGGAAAAATAGAAATAAGGACGTTCAAGGGGTAGGAAGAAGATAGTAAAGCCGACCCATAAGATAGAAGATCGGATCTTATATCTATGAAAAGAAGATAAAACGAACGAAAATAGATTGGGCGCGATCTGCAGCAAATCCGCAGGGGCGAATTGCTTGTGCCGCTGAGGCGGCCCCTTATCACCGTGGGGGCAGTGACAAGCACAGCTTGCCGCTAGAGCGGCCTTCTTAACCGTGGGGCGGTGAACATAAAAATTGGGGTCTTATCGGTGTGTGTTTGAAAGACAATGTAGCCTTTTGTTAATGGAGAGGAGGAAATGGTATGGTAAAGAATATTTCAATCATATAAAAATGTTTTATATACTACAAATTGTAATCGACTTATTTCAGGTTGAATGTGTGGGGTGGAGTTTGAACAATTTAACCGAATTGCATGGAACTAGATACAAAACATTGATTGTTGTAGAAGTGCCTCATATATCATCTTTGGTCACAAGTTTGTTTGATTCCTTATCTTTTTATGGGATTAATGGAATATTTTATGGGTCTATTTTCTTTATATTAGTGTTTTAAATATCTACCAGATAGTTTATGTAATTGTAGGAATTTGTAGGCATAACAGGTATTTGCGGAGAACAAATGATACACACGTTGCGAAATGGCCTCACATACACTAATGTTCTTCCTGCGATCAAAGAAGTCAAGGTCAAGACGGAAATGATTGATGTCCGAGAGTAAAGTGAAGAACATCGGGAAACATGCAAAAGTGCTCAAATTTGTATCTAGTCGCTCGACCACCTCTCTCTCTCCTTTTGCATGCGACCTTAAAATGACCTCTTGTTGAAGTGTTGAAGTCATGGAACAAATTATAGACCGGACCCAACAACTTGGTGATCGTGGAAGTTTTAACCAAATAATTATCAACAACCTCCCCCGCAAGGATATGGGATCGGGTGTAGTATATCCAGACATTGAATTCACAGGGATCACGTCTAATTCGATAAAAACTAATAACCAATTACTCCGTGTAAAAAGAAACCAATAAGGCAACAATTGTAGCAGGCAAAACAATAATAAATGTAGGCAAATATATTGATGAAAACGATCTAAGCAAACAAGAATCCCACTATAATGAATTAAAATATAATCGCATATATATGACTCATGAACATTGGTATATGATTATTACAAGTAACCATATAAAATAGCCTTTGGCATAGATAAACAAAGACCGTGCTTTCCAACTCTCGTAGATCTCAATCCAACGGTTCGACGACTATAAAAAAACCCATAAAAACTTAGAAATCTAGAAAAGACCAAGAAAAACCTTCGCTTATGGCCCTTCAATTTAAAAAGGTACAAAGACCGGAACTTGCTACGATAGTTAGAAATCCTCGAAGCTTTGATAAACTAGTGCTCTCAAAACCAAGTGAATTTTCAATAAATTCAATAAAACGCCCTTCACTTTTGGTCATTCGGTTGTTTTATCAAAACTGGTTATAAACACCACTTATTCAAAAGGTAAATAAAGGTAGGATTGAAGTGTTTTGAAAAGAAGTAATATCACAATCTCAATTCACAAACATACATGCAACAATAAATTATACCATTGTAGGGATCATCCAATCCTTATATCAGGAGGAGAATTAGTTAGACGTGATCAAATATAAAAGAAAGACAATATATAAAACCAAAAAAGACATAAACTCACAAGTGTCTAATTCCAACATGGTAAATTTTATTCTAACAACTACTTGAAGGTATGAAATCAGGGCAAGGGAGAGTCTTTGGTGAATCCAATATTCGATCTATGTTTTATGGTATGGTATATCTAACCTTACGGCTGATACATGCTTATATAGGGGAAGATCACTAGCCTAGGGCTACACAAAATATATTAATTCAAAAGATAAAATTAGAAGATTTGATTTTACTTTACCGTGTAGTTGAGACGGCCTTGAAACGGACATCAAACGACGCAAAGACGGTATGCAAGCCGTCTCCAACTTGTTTTCCAAGTCATTTTGCAGTGTATGGGATGGGCTTTGCATGAGCTTCAATAGAGTCATTTGCAGTGATGATGTGGTCCAAATGACCACGAGACAGTTTCTAAGCCGTTTCGCAAGATGTGGAGGTCGCTCGACTATACCCTTATGTTGTTCGACTAGAACTTCTTTCGATCAATAATAAATCATTTTTAGTTTGTCTACATGTGTTATATATGGTAGTCTTTGGAATCTTCTTTTAATCCTTTATGTGTTGGATGTTTGTCTACATGTGTTATATGGTAGTCTTTGGAATCTTCTTTTGATATATGTTCTTCATGGTGATTTTGGCTTAAGGTGACAATATAGCCTCATACCTCCATGTGGAGTTCGATGTGAAGAAAATGTGTCATCTTGGGTACGTGACAATCAATGGGTGAAAAAATTGATGTATGCCAACAAAGTCTTGACCACATAATTATGGCTTACATTCAATATTGTGGAATTGTCAATTGAGATTTATCTTATATGTATGTTGTTGTGTTTTGGATTCTGAAATTGCTTTATCTATTGATACCTATTTTTGTTTTCTCCCTTCAACCATTTGGTTTTGATTTCTATAAAGATTCAAACTTTCTCCCTTATCTTCTTAATTGTTTAATGAGGCAGTTGAACGTAACTCCTCGGCGTGATCAGTTAACCAGACTTAGAGACCTCACGTCATTCACTTTGATTTTGTCTCTGATTATTTATCTATTAATTTCTAGTTAAAATTCACATTTTAATCCGGTCAACTACACCGTAGTCGGTCAACCGGATTGATTGTTCTTTGATTTATGGTTTTTGTGTGTTCTTACCTTATGTACATATTTATTTTAGTTTCTCAACCAATTTGTCAAAGGGAAACATCGTCTTCCTTGTGTTCGATCATGACTCCTTGTACTATAGTAGGCCATGTAAGTATTCGCGATATCCGAGGCTCACACTTCAGTCCTCATCAAATTGGTGTCGTTGATGAGAAAGACTTTGAATTACTTTTACTTAATAATTTTTGAAATGTTTTTTCAAAAAAAAAAAAGTTCCTTCTTTTTCTTCATTTTTTAGGTTTTCTAATATCAAGATTTGTAGACATGGTTAGAAGCGAAAGAAGCTCGTGAAGGACACTTTTCACTCCTACTCGAATCTAGAGAAGCTTACGATAGAAACGAATAAGGAAATTGTTGCACAATACAACAAAGGATCAATTAGGAGTCATATCAAGATCACCGACTCTAATGTTGACATATCAATCGATATTGTGAAAGATAGTGTAGGAACACCCAAAAATCCCATCGAGATTGTGGTCTCAAATGCCGAAAAATCAGTTTACTCTCCCTCCTCCAACAAAACCCACATTAAAGATTACACTTTTTAAACTTTTTGAGAAGGTCGGATCTTGGGAGGACTGTATAAAAAATTATCACAACTACAGGCAAAGACTAGAGCATGGAAGAAAAGGAGATATGCTTTGCTCGAAATCACAAAAGAAGTTGTGGTAACAAGGGTTAAGATAGAATGAACAAGAGGTCCGTACCCCCATATATGAGACGGAGTAATTAGAGCTATGAAAGTGATGTCCGATATGCAATCAATAATTTGGGTACTCGAGGAGAGGATAGCTAGGTTGGAGGCAAGAGAGAAATAATCTTATGAGATTGCTATTACATCAAAGGAACATCGTGGAGACTCTCATCGACTTGATAGATGATAACATAAAATTATTTTAATGGGAAAACACTATGTTTGGGTCATCATTCAATATGCTCAAGAAAGCATGGAAAAGATGCGGCTGAACATTCCCTGATGCGAGGTTGAGGCCGCAATTTGTCGGATCTAGATTGAAGTCCTCCAATGACCTTCAAAGATGTAGAACCTCGGCAAGGACACCGGGATTGGAACCAAGATAACGTAGGTGACCTTCAAAGATGCAACCTCAACAAGAACTCTAGATTAGGGTCGAGATATTTAAGACTCACGAAATAACATAAAACAAAGAAAAGGATGTTGTTAGTGGATGCAATGGAAAGATAAGTAATGAAAGATGGGTGGATGGGCGAGATATAGATCGAGAAGAACCAAAGAACATACTTACGAGAACCTTGATCGAATTGATCAAAACCCAAGCAATGATTACCTTAACCCTTCCTTCTTCAACCTTACACAAGTCTCCAAATCCAAACAAGCACAAAGAGGGACTAGAATCGACTAGGAGCACCAATCTCTAAGGAGATTAACAAACGCAAGCACGATCCAGCAAGGACTCATAACAACTTAATCAAAGACTCACTTTTGACTGAGTTTCATGAAGCAAATCGTGACTTCCATTGGAAGCTTACAAAACCGAGTTTTGGCTGAAAATTATCTACCCTAATAATGAAGCAAACAAAGCTTTTATAGGTGATGCGGGGTTGATGTCGCAGGCCTTGGTCTAGATTGAAAGTTCTCGACTGAAGCAAATCTCGGTTAGATAATGAAAATCTCGGGCGAGATTTTGGAAAGAACAGACCGAGATTTAATAAACTCAAAATGGTGAATAATTAATTATATGGAAAGATAAGAAGGTGAATAATGGAATGAAATATGATAAATATAGGAAGATTTGAACCACGATATTTCCGCAAAGAACCTTGACCAATGATGTGTCAAAACCCCTTAACGAAGAGCTTACCTTAACCCTCACTTCTTTAACCTTACACAAGTCTTCTAAGTAAGACAAGCACAAGGAGGGACTGATATTGCCTAGGAGCACCAACCTTCAAAAAGATTATCACACACAAGCACAATCTAACAAGGACTTCACAACGATTCAATCAAGGCTCTCTCTTTGATCGTATAGGAATGAATAAAACACAAACTTCATAAACAAAGATGCGAGCTCAAACAATATTGTGGAAATATTAATAAAATCATATCTTCCTAAAAATCTCTCCTTCTAAGACTATTTATAAGAGAGATTTTCCTATTTTAAACTAGGAGAGATATCTTTAAAAGATAATCTAGGAAAGATATCTTTTTAAAAAAATCTAAATATTTTCCTAAAAGATAAAACTAGGAAAGATATCTTTAAAAGATAATTTAGGAAAGATTTTTTTTTAAGATATTCTAAAAATATTCCTAAAAGATAAAACTAACAATTACCTTAAAGAATGGTTAAGAGCTTTTAAGGTAATAAAATAATAAAGACAGTTCTTCCAAAAATAGAAGATCTTGGCCGGATCTTCTAGCGCTCGTCAGGCTCCCAATCTCGGATGAAAATCTCGGCCAAGATTTAATGTTGTTGGCCAAGGTTTTGCATCTTCCATGCAATCGCGTCATTCTCTCGGATATTCTTATGTTCGCAGCTTGCAAGCAACCTTCCCTTGAGTATCTCATGCTCTTGGATTAGTGAGAGGTCCATGTAATATAGGTGCTATCAAAGATGGTCCCACATCAATAGGTCTAGTAAAAGCCTCCCTCAAAATAAAGATAAAAAATAATTAAAAGAACCCTTAATAAGTTAAGAGCCTAAAGATAAAAAAAATCTCTTGTATTTTATATCAAAGGATGATATAAAATACATGAGAAACTCTAAGAGCCTCCATCCTTGTCTTCTTGCATTTCCGGGACAAGTACTTCCTCCATGCTCTTGCATGGCTCAACCTTACCTGTGCATGGAGTCCTCTCCACGTCCGCATGGCATGTAAACGGCATCAAGGTGAATAAGGTGGTTTTGGTCACCAATAGGTCAACCATGGTCTCCTTAGGTGCTAAAGGCACCAACAAGTTGGATACTTCCTTTTGGATCACTCTTGTCCTCGATCTAGTGATGAGTCCTTGCATTGCATGGCTTGTAGGGGTGTTGGCGATGGTCCATCATCAACTTGTATAGCTGATGTTGTTTAGGTTTGGAAGCACCTTCGGATAAGATTTTTACTCAAGTCGAAGTTCGACAAGCGTCGATCGACTTTCGTTCCATCCTCGCTACTTGAGTACCCTTAAAACCCTTTTGGGAACATTGCTACATGTTATAAGTTGTGAGTTGTGGTGTTTGGATTGATAATATACCTAGCTGGACATTTTAGGTACTTGATCATTTGGATAAAAGGGTAATGGAAACTCTAAGTGAATTACAACCCTCTTTTCAAGTGAAATTAAGTAAGTCCCTTCTACATCTAATAGATGGTGTGTTTGTGTTGATGTTTTTAGTATAAAAGTTGATTGTGGACCCTGTGATTGTTTATGTTGTTGTGAGGATTGACGAGTTTTGATTGACCGTTTGTCACTTTTGGCTTTGAGTGCATTTGAGTAAGATTTACCGAGGGAAGTACCTGTGGGCTTTTATATAAGCATGGTTAAGTTTAAGTCATTTATTTTTATTACGTGCATGATTTGAAAGATATTGATGTTGATATTTATGAACTATGCATCGTGGTGTTTTAAAGAATGAGTTATTGATTGATTATGAAAGCTTTTGATGATGTCTTTGATTTGAGCGCATTTTTCAATGTTGATGATGATATGTTTTACCTTGCATTTGTAATATTTTAAAGAGAATCGAAGCTGTTAGTATTGAGTATCTGAGTGTTTGACTATTTGAGTGGTGATTTGGTCTTTGATCAAAGCGGACAATTTGCTAGTAATATTATGAGAGTGATGATTTGGTCTTTGACCACAACGTGTCAACCTTGTTTTGTTTTTGGGATTTTTCGCTCCTCGATTTAGGTTGGCCATGTTTACTAGTGGTAAAAATCATGGTTTGTGTTGCCCGAGGTTGTGGCCGACCATTGTGGATGGAGAGGATTGCACTTGATCCGTGATTGTTGTGCTCATCCAATGGTTGGGGCTAAGGAGCTACCTTCGTGTTCAACGTGGATTGAACATGTTTTGAAAGCATTATTGCATTCTTGATTTGAATTCGGTTTCCAAAGTAAAGAATGTTCGAGCATGTTTTCATACTATTTTGGATGGATTCTTGGTGACGGATTTGAAAAAGGAGATGAGACTTATCTGGTTATCACATTTTGGTTAGTTGACCATTGACTACGTTATATACCGGTTTGACATGATTATGAGCATATTGGAAGTGTGTTGATTATTGAACTCTTTCGAGAATTATTAGCATATTTGGGGCATGTTGATTTTGAATTCTTTTGAGCATTATGAGCATATTTGAGGCATGTTGATTTTGAACTCTTTTGAGTATTAAGAACATATCTGAGGCATGTTGATTTTGAACTCTTTTGAATACCATGAGCATTTTTAAGCATGTTGTTTATTGAAATCTTTTGAGTATTTTCAAAATAATAATGTGATATTATATATGATTTTATACTTGTCTAGTATATATATTGCATTTCTTATGTATCGGCTTAGTCTAGTAGAAGACTAACCCTAGTGGTAGTCTATGTTTTGGTCGAGCTTAGGTGGCCTTGTATTTTCTGTAGAACTTATTCCTACCTTTTGCCTAATGTCTTTTGGGTTGGTGACTTGTGTTTCTAAACCAGCCTCAAGTTTAATCTGGATGTTGTTGTTGTTGGATCCTTTTTGTTGACGTCATGGATAACGACTGGTTTTTATACCTTTATCTTGACAAGGTTTATGACCTTATTTTATCTCTTCTACTAATCCTTAAGGAGTCCTTTTCCGGACTCCTAGCGATGTAACGTTATCCCATTTTTTGGGTGTTACAATTAAAATGGATATTTCGGCTTTAAATTTTATTTTTCAATACGATTATACATATTGCATACTATAAGTCTATTTGTAAAGTAACCTTTTATTATAATACTTTTTTCTTGTGTAATCATCATTATAATTTTTAACTAAAATTACAAATAATTAGAACTTATCAAATTAAAAATAAGTTAATTGAATTTCTAATACCTAATAATGCTATTTAGTTTAAGATTCATAATTTTAAATTTATTAAGATTAAAATGTTTTTTTACTTTAATACTAGTGTAGTACTCGCACCACATCATTGAATTATATGTATTACTATATTGTTATAATGTTTTTATTTTTGGATTTTTTCCCTTGGTGTCCTTCATGTTTGGAATTTATATTTTCGTATCCAAAACTTTTCTTAATATATCTCATTAAAAATTTAAATAAAAAATAAAAAAAATCTAGAAAAATAAATTTAAAACTAATTATGACCACATTTTGACCCCACTTAAAATCGTCCCAAATCAAGATGTTAGGCAATCATACCCGATTTTGACCCGACCTAAACATAAGTTGACTGGATTTTCAACCCAATCGACCCTCCTTAATTGACATCCCACTGAATCCATTAAAAATCTAAAGTAGCCGGCCCCCAAATGACCCGAGAACATAACTAAACCGATCCATTATTGCCCTAGAACCGAAGCTGTCATATAACCCATTTCAATCCGAAAATTGATATTGGATCCAAATTGACCCCAAATAAACCGCTAAAAACAAACCATATTTTTTACCCGACAAAATTGCAACTGAACTTGGTGTGGCTCAACCCAACCCGACTAGTCCCCGTTAACACCTCTAAGTATAATAATAATAATTCTATTGTTGTCGTTTTAGTATATGAATTTTGAGAAAATTTAAATGTTATTTTGTATTTTATATACCATTAATCAAGGCAGTGTTATAAAATTGCGCTTAAAAATTGTGCTCATCGACTAAGGTCAATAGTTAATAAATATTAAAATTATAAAAAATACTTTAAAAGTTATTGTCATCTATTATTTTCTGTAAAATTATGTCAAAAGTTAAAATGATATTTTTTTGGCGGTGAGAAGGACTAATATTTTTTAATAATCCTTAAAAATATTGTTTAAATTTTTAGAATTGAGTGGTTGAAATAAATAGGACAAAAAGAAATCTAGAATTTCTCTAGGGTGAGTGACGTGAAACAATCACAAATCTTGGGATCAAAAACAAGAAAACGTCAATATGGTGGATCAAGATTGAAGATATCGATTCCGTACACCACGTGTCTAACAATTACTAGACTCAGCGGTCCAGCTGTAACTCTGACAGGCATCGATAGTGACTCCCCAATCTCAGGATAATGATACGCTCCAGTACGAGAATCTACGATTCAACCGCAACATTGTACCGTGTCGGAAACCGCCAGCAAAGCTTTATTACACGTGGACCGTTACGATTAGTCGAAAATTTGTCGTGGAGTGTGGTACCACGCTCTCTCACCAACAACAAAAATTTGTGGCTCTGCAGCTTTCCCGGTTACCGCCCATATTCTTTATTCACAATTCTTAAACAAACAAACTCTTTCACATTCTTCTTTACTCACTCACATCTATCTATTCACCAAGAATTTCAATTTCAATTTTCAACAAGAATATAAGTTGAATCAAGAAACACTTTCACCTATCGAGATGTTGAACGCAAATTTGAATACGTATAAGATTTAAATTGTGTTTATTATAAAGCTTATAGAATTTTTGCCACGCTCGCTTTTGTAAATATATATTTCATTAGTTTAAATTAATCTTACTAATTGCTTATATATTTTGTTACTTTTCTTATATCATTTTCGGGACCAAATGACGCGGAGAGCACACGTCCGGTAAATCACATATACAAGCACACGGGGTTCCATCCTAAAACGAATTGACAATAGGAGCAGTAACCCGTATGCTTATCTTCATACAAGCACAAGAAAACGTCAATTTGGCGGAGAGCACACGTCCGGTAAACCACACATGCATAGCCCTACACTTGATTGCGTGTTATCGATCTGAGAACTTTTTCCTACATCCCAACACTCCCCCTCAAGTGTTAACTACCTGAACTATTTAACACTTGACACATATTTCTTTTTTTTTTCTCGGGTCGAGCATCTCATTCTCTTTTGGCTCGCCTACAACTTTTCTCTTTTCTTTTTTTTCTTTTTCTTTCGACGGGTTTCGCGTCTCATTCTCTTTTAGCTAATCCCCGAAGTCAGGAAACCGGACCCGGATCGGACCTGCTCTGATACCATGTCACTTATTCTTATATCCGTCCTAGTAGCAAATGACGCGGAGGGCGCACGTCTACCGAACCACACATACAAGTACACGAGGTTCCATCCTAAAACCAATTGGCAATAGGATATGGTAGGTTCACTTGATTTCGTGTTATCGATGTGGGATTCTTTTCCCTACATCTCAACACTCCCCCTCAAGTGTTAACTACTTGAACTAGTTGACACTTGACACATTTTTCTTTTTCTTTCTCAGGGTCGAGCATCTCATTCTCTTTTTAGCTCGCCCACACTTTTTTTTTTCTTTCGACGGGTTTCGCATCTCATTCTCTTTTAGCTAATCCCCAAAGTCAGGAAACCACACCCGAATCGGACCTACTCTAATACCACGTTACTTTTCTTATATTCTTCTCGGGACCAAATGACGCGGAGGGCACACACGTCCGGTAAACCACACATGCAAGCACACGGGGTTCCATCCTAAAACCAATTGACAATAGGAGGAGTAACCCGGATGCTTATATGGTAGGTTCACTTGATTGCGTGTTATCGATGTGTGAACTTTTCCCTACATCCCAACATATTTTTATAAGAAAAGTTCATAAATGTTATTTTGTTAGTTAAAGTGTTTGTTCGGTCGTTCAAAATTTATATACTCATCGGTTCTAATATTTTCTATTATTGTTCATATATTTTTTTGTTTATTTATCAGTTATGTTTTCATATACTTTTTTACTTGTACTTGATTAAACTAATAAAATACAATTTTTGAACTAATGGAATACATTGCTCGAGCTAATGATATATAAAATTTTAAACTAAAATATCAGAACTTCAAATACATAATATTATAATGTTTTCAAAAGGCATAACTATTATAAAATATGAATTAATAATATAAATATTTGAATTAATGGAACACTCTATATGAATATTTGACAAAAAGTCCTACATTTATTAGAGAAAAAGAAATTATAAACAAGTCATACGGGAAACTAACCCCACACAAGTCATCTAAAACTAAAGCAATAGAACACCCCGGAGTTATCCAAAACGTGTAACCCAAGATCATTTGAAAATACATAATTGGCCAAAGATTCCGCAACCCTACATTTAGAACCATCGGGTTGAGATAAATGGGTGGTGGAGACTTAACCGTACATTACCCTGTTTTAGAACATATTTCCTTGCTATCCCACCTTTGTACATATAATCTTTAGAAGTTTTAAATCGAAAACCACAATCGGATACGTTGATCTCTAGAATCCTTTTTTCCCAATTATTACACAAGTTTTTGCTTTTGTTATCAATAGTTGCATTATTTCTTTGCTAGATTACCTTTATCGATTTTGATTTCACCAAATCCTTGAGATCGACCCTGAAGTATTTTCCGTTGCTACGATTGATCCGTACACTGCGTGTTTGCATATAGTTAAGGCTTATATTTTAGGTTATAAATTTAAAGCTCTTTGCACAACTTTTGGAGCTAACAAGATCCACAAGCTCAGATCCAATCGAAAATACAAATCTTGTAGTTAGTGGGTTTCAAACTCTGGATGACAGGCCCACTCTCCCAACCTTTTACTAGTTGGACTAATTGAATTTGTTTATTCTGTGTTGTTTTTTTTGTAAAGTTACACCTAAAACCGAATGTTCATACACAATTTTAATACACGATGTTAATACACAATTTTAATGACACAATGTTAATACACACTTAATATACAATGTTAAATTATGTAATTAAAAAATCGATCATTTCCCATTTACACAAGCCCAAATGTCTGTCATTTACACAATGTTGAGTGACACAAGTCCAAACCCAATCGAGTTACACAAGTCCAAGTTCAATCGAGTTACACAAGCCCAAAAATCCGTCGTTTACACAATTAAATGTTTGAGAAATTTTGTGTAATTATAAACTTAGGTCATATCATGTAATTATACAACTCAGGGGATATTGTGTACTTCTAAAAGTTTGGATCATTCCTGTAATACAAACTTGGGTCATTTCTTGTAATTATCCAATTGGGACATATTTGCAAATTCTAAAAGTATGGGTTATAAACATAAATATAAAGTACGGGTGTCCTTTTGTAGTTATACCAAAATATCATCAATCCCGATTAGGGTTTCCGATGAACCCCATGACGGCGGCGATTTTGTCTTCTCCGGTGGCTAGGGAGCTTGGTGACAGAGGTGGCAAGGCACTAAGGCAGGCTCCTGGCGTGGCTTCTCCGATAGTGGCGGAAGGCTTTTGTTCCCGGCGAGGAGCCTCCAACAATGATGGAAAGGCATGCTCCAGGGCTCGTGTATGCACTAGTCTTTCTCTTCTTCTCCAAAGGCTACTAGTTTCTGGGTTATGGCAATGACAGTCCATAGAGGAGGCGAGAACAACGGCATTGTGGTGTTGACCTTCTTCTCCGGCAAGGTTTTGATGCGAGTGGAAGATGATAGTTTTTTGGATTTGTTCTACCGGTGCGGATCTGGTGCGTATATGTTCGGCGGTGGAAGCTCATCCCTCGTCGGAGGCACCTACACGAGCCCAACAACGCTTCAACTTGATGCGTTTACGGACTCGATGGTGGATGTGTTCGACGACAACATGGCTACAAGTCTCGCGTTACACAACACTCTTCTTCCTTAACGTTGTCGACGGTGGATGCGTTACCCGGCTGTTGCGATGAAACCCTAACAGCTTTTATGCTCGGCGGCTGCAAGGAAACCCTAACTATTTCGAATGTGAAAATTGGCGATTGATGATGATTTTATAGGGTTTATATTTTTGTTTTCCCTTATGCCCCTTTGATTAACCGTTTTTAGAATTAAAATTATATCAAAATTAGTAGGGGTCTATTTTGTATCAACGATACAAAAAAGGTTAATTATGTCAATCTTCTCAATAATGATTCCGAAAGAGTTAACCTTCTACACTAAACCTTGAATATATATAGAGGATTAACCTGTGAAAAGATATAACTAACTCAATCGTCCTCAACCACAAATAGATCGAGTAAGATAATATATTTTCCTATCTAAGCAAAATTTCCTAAGATAAAAGATATCTTAAGACATCCTTTACAAAGATAGAATAAACGAATAAAATATCCTATTGTGTATCTTATCACATCACACAAAATATGATTTCCTAAAAACAAACAAAACTTCCTTTTTGATGTAGACCAAGTAGGTGAAAATTTGTTGCGCTTGTCACACTTGCAACATGCTTGACGTCCAAGTTTGCATGTCAATTCCCAATTACTACCACGCTCTACCAATGACTATTGATCACTCGTCATTGTACCCGTGTCAGTTCGTGTGAAAGTAAACTCATAAAGACTTATTAAAACCTTTAACAAGAGTTATTTGTTAAGATCAAAACCAAGGAACCCAACAATGCCGCACATTCTACTTCAAGACTAGAATCATTGAACGTTTGCTTTGCACCATTTTAACAATCCGGACGAGATGATCACTACTAGCAAAACTAATAGCTTTTTTGCAAGAGTTAAATTTAGAACCATCAAATTAAATTTGTAAAGATTTACTCAGTTTTTCCCAATTAATGTTACTTTTTACCATTATAAGAACTGTATTTTTTAATACATATAAATAGGAGTGGAAACAAATCCCAATCTTGTCCTTGTTTTGACCCCCTCTTAATCCCGGCGGAATTTCATTAAAAATAGCAATTCCATCCCGCTAAAAAATATTTGGGACGGAATGAACCTTAACTTCGTCATCCCTTTAGATTCGTCCCGTTCACAATAGAAATACCCGTGCCTTGCACGGATATTCTTAATACATATAAGTAAAACAAATTCGCATTGCTAATCAAGTTATATAAATATTTGAAAAAAGAAAAAAATAATTTTAAAAAATAATCACCTTATCATACCAATATAATTATTGTTGCTAATGAAATAAATAGACAATGCACCTAAATAATATGACAACTATATCGCCTTAAAAATAAATAATTTTATAGGAGTCTTAAATATATATATAATTTTAAAAGTGAAAGTTTAACATTGTAAATCACAAAATCTAATGATTTTGGCGGATACTGTTGAAGAACCGTTAGGTGATATAAATAATATATATATATAATACTCTAGAGGGGGGTGGGGTTGAATAGAGTATGAGAACTTTTCGCAAACCAAATCTCAAGGCCTTGAAACTTCTTTCAAGGGCCTTGATGCCAATCTGTGTTACTAGTGAAACTTTGATTTCAAGGGCTTTGAAACTTAATTTCAAGGGCCTTGACTTCTTGCTCCTGCAAAACAAAGTTAGTCACAGTAAAACTTTTATGGTGCGGAATTGAAAAGATTGACACGAGGATATGTTTACGAAGTTCGGCTCTAAATAGCCTACTCTCCGTCTCAGGGTATATCCGTAGGATCTAACTATCTATTATCATCTTCAAAGAGTCCTAGATACAAACTAGAAGAAATCCCCTTCTTCTCTCACTTGTAGCCAATGCTACGATCTAGCTCCAACTCTTAACCTAGATATAATAGCCTAGTTACTTCACAGAGTAACACACTCTAGTATAACACTTTTTAGATCTACCAATGGAGCTCTTGTGTTTTCTCTCTCTCTAAGGGGATAAGACTTTTACGTAATTGCGAGAAAGAAAAACAACGAAAGAAGATGATTAGGTTGCTTAAGGATGCGAAGAAGTTTTTCCGATGCAGGCTTGTGTATCTTCTTCGTCGTCGATCATCTTCATTTATATCTTCTATGGAAAAATCTTCTAGTCGTTGTAGAGATGACCGTTTGAATCTTTTCCATGAAGATCGTAAGATAGACGTTGCACGTCTTTGATCCTACGAACACGTTGAGTCTTTTACTCCTTGATCTTCTCGTCTTCTGTTGGATAAGAAAGAGAAGATATTTGTGCCGTTTGTTGTTTAGAGAATATCCTTCGGTTGAGATCTTCCTTTGGTTGACAAAATCTTTGTTTGTTAAGATCTTCTTGTTGCCGAATCTTCAACGAAGATCTTCAATATATTTGAATCCTTTGTTCCATGCATTTTGGATTTCAAGGCCCTTGAACTTCGTCTTTTTGAACTTGTTCTTCAATCCGACTTCAAGGCCCTTGACATGTGAATATATAACCTGTACCTGCACTGAATTCAAACCAAATATCTAGAAATATAATCAAGCACATTGTTAGAGATCCAACTGTTATATTTGTGTGAAGTATTCCATCATCAACACCTGTAAACCATTTAATCAAGGTGGAGTTTTCAATCTCCCCCTTGATGGAAGACAACACAAATTTTCATACCTGCAATTGTTAGTTTAGCAATGCATATATCAATCCCAAAACTAAAAATCCAGAATGCAGTATATCGGAAATGTCGGATCATATTTCTCCCCCTTTGTCTTTCAACAAGGGAGAAAAAGCATAGTCAAACCAGGACGTCTTAAAACATATTACAGACCCAAAGAAATAGTTTTAACGAGGTTTGAAAAACAGTCAACCCATAAGAAAAGATTTGTCAGCTTTAAAATTCCTCATAGAACTTCCTCTTTCCTTTGGATGAAGTTTTCTTATAACGCCAATCATCCATTTCAGCTGCCAAACATCTTCTCTTTTCTTCAGCTCTTCTTTGTTTAATAACTTCATACTCAACTTTGGGCAAAAACATTGGCTCTTCATGAGTTGGGTACATAATTGATTTATTCTGGACACGCCTTTTACAATTCAACAACATATTCTCAACCTGCTCTTGAGTATGTTGAGCTACATCTTCAGGTATGAGCAAAATGCTTCCCATTGTAGTTAGTGTAAGAGCATTCATCAAATACATCTCATTGACTTTAGAGTTGATGGTAGCTAATAATTCGAAATTTGATTCCATTCTCCTTTTGGCATCAAACCTAAAATCAGATAATTCCCGATTGAGACGAGCAATTTCATTTTCACATCCCTCTAGCCTGATTTCTTTGACTGAAGATTCCAGAGTAATACCCCCTTTGTCCTTTTTTGTGGTGAGATTAACATAGAATAATCTCGTGAGCCGTGGAAAAGCAAAATCTCCAGGGTTTAACACCTTCCAGATAGTTGAACTCTTCAATTTGTCTATACAGGGTATCTTGAGAGTATCGAGAAAGTTAGTATCCACCAAATCACACATACAGAGTGGTCGATTGTGAAAGCCATCAAGTCAAGATCTAGAAGCTTGGAAATTTATAAACCATGAAGAGGGAAGCCCGATAATCTGAGATGTATCTCGATCTGCAGAAGGTTTTTCTTCTCTCTTAATTGAAGAATTCTGAACAACTTTCTTGTTTGAAGATGGAATAGTAGATCTCTTGCTTCGGGGTGCCATGAGGAAAGTTTGAGAGAGAAATCAAAGAATTTTGAAGTAGGGTTTCTTTGTAAAAGAATAAAAAGCTGAAAAATTAGGTCCTTTTTATCAGGGATATGACATAATCTTTTGAAAGAATCAAGCCTCCAAAAACAAAACTATTTCAAGTAAAAAATTTTTAAGAGTTAAGATATCTAATAGATATTAACTCTTAAAAGATCCGTAAAGTCAATTTACCCTTTACAATGCTTCAAGGTCCCTTGAATTTTGTTTTAAGGCCCTTGAAAACATCAATTGGACTTGCATACGTAGGATGATTAAAACTCATTTACTCCCCCTACGTTAATGCTTCCTTGTTCAACATACCAAGTTCCAATCTAATATAATTAAATTGTTCCTCAGGAAGAGACTTGGTAAAGATATTTGCAAGCTGCAAGTTAGTTGAGATAAAAGAGATCGAAACATCATCTTTCTCAACCTGATCACGTATGAAGTGATGCCTTACATCAATATGCTTAGTCCTTGAATGCTGCATAGGATTTTTGGTTATAGAAATAACACTAGTATTATCACATTTTATAGGAATACCTCTCAAGTCAAAGCCAAGATCACGAAGTTGTTGAGAAATCAAAAGAATTTGAGCACAACAGGCTCCAACAGCTATGTATTCAGCCTCGGTTGTGGATAGGGCAACGAAATTTTGCTTCTTGGAGTGCCAAGTAATTAGGGATGACTCTAAGAATTGACAACATCCAGAAGTACTTTTTTCTATCAACCTTATATCCTGCAAAGTCTGCATCTGAATAGCCAACAAGATGAAACGAGCTTTGACGTGGGTACCATAACCCTAGATCCTTAGTGCCATTGAGATACCGAAAAATTCTTTTCACAGCAATCAAGTGTGACTCTTTAGGATCAGCTTGAAATCTTGCACACACTAAACATAATGTCAGGACGACTAGCAGTTAGATATAACATTGAATCGATCATACCTCGATACTCCTTTTGTACTACACTTTTGCCATTTTTGTCATGATCTAGCGAAAGTGTTGAACTCATAGGAGTCTTTGCAATCTTAGATTGATCCATTTTGTACTTTTTAAGCAAGTCTTTAGTATACTTGCTTTGATTGAGAAAAATTCCTTTCTTTGCTTGTGTAACTTGAAGTCCAAGAAAGAAATTTAACTCTCCCATTAAGCTCATCTCAAATTCCCTGCACATAATATCTGAAAATTCCTTGCAAAGGGAGTCATTAGTAGAACCGAATAATATATCATCAACATAGATTTGTACTACTAAGATGTCGTTGCCTCTAGTTTTAATAAACAATGTTTTATCAATCAAACCTCTTTTGAAATTGTTTTCAAGAAGATATTTAGACAATCTTTCATACCAAGCTCGAGGAGCTTGCTTAAGACCGTAAAGAGCTTTGTCTAATTTAAAAACATAATCCGGAAATTCATCATTTTCAAAACCAGGAGGTTGAGCAACGTAGGCTTCTTCTTCTAAGAATCCGTTTAGAAAAGCACATTTTACATCCATTTGAAAAAGTTTTATACTCATGAAAGATGCAAATGCGAGTAGCATACGTATGGCTTCTAACCTTGCAACATGAGCAAAAGTCTCCTCATAATCAATACCTTCTTCTTGGTTATAGTCTTGTGCTACGAGTCGTGCTTTATTTCGTATGACTTTGCCACTTTCATCCAATTTGTTTCGAAAGACCCACTTCGTGCCAATAACTAATTGATGCTTTGGTCTTGAAGTAAGAGTCCATACCTTGTTCCTCTCAAATTCATTTAGTTCATTTTGCATGGCAATGATCCAGTCTGGTTCTTGAAGAGCTTGAATGTAGTTCTTTGGCTCGACAAGTGATACAAATGTAACACCCCAAATCCGCGGGACTTGGAGTGTCACATTGGGCTAGGATCTCACAATGGATCCTGACCCTAGCCTGACAACAAGTTCACTGGATCTTACAATAAGGCACAGGTAGATTAAAATCAAATACATAAAAGCTGAGTATGATACATCAAAAGAGTTTACAAACTCATAGCCGAGTACAAAACAACAACATAAACCACAACCACAAAAGATCCCACATCCCACGCATCCTAATGTACAGAAGTCCTCTGCTTGTCACACCATCTGACTCACTCTGCAGTATTCCTAACCTGCAGAACACTACAACACGGTATGAAACCGTTAGCTACAACAATGAAAAGTATGAAGGTAATAGCACAACCACACATTAACATCTCAAACATGCAATGTCACACACATTCATTTATTATCTTTCATTACGTTATTCCATTACTAATTCAACTTCTTTTGTAAAACGAGGAGCCTCAAGAACCTCGTCCCATCCAACGTAACACTAGAGTTTTGCATGGGGTGACCTTCACTTGTCCCCTCCTGTGAGATCATCTTCAGGGCACCTCCTCCTAACCAGCAGGCGGAGACCGGCGGTTACCGCCCGTTATTATACACTTGGGCCAAATAAATGTAATGAATGGTCATCCTAGTCCGATTTAGGTTCTAAATGCACAATCATATGAACACACACAACCATCACAATCATACAATCCACATCTGCACGCTAACTAAGTCCTATGGACTTACCTGATATACTCGTAACCTGTACCACGTCACAGCTTCCCCTTGGGGAAGTAATCAACGCCTGCAATAGCAAGGCACACACAATCACATACTGCAAAGGTTAGGAGACTCGTCTCACTAACCACAACCAACCTATATCTCAAATCTAAACCTCAGATCCTCAACACATTCATAAATGCCTAAGGCATATCCTCAACATAACATCTCATGATCCTCAACTCATTCTGACACCTAGCATGCATCTAATCAGTATTCCTCAATCTCAAATTTAGTCCTAATTTAACTAATTAACCTTTAATTAATCAATTAAATTTCACCAGAATAACGTTTTGCCCGCAGGCCATTTCTAAACCCACCTGTCATCAAATTTCATCAAACAAACAACCCATAAACACCAGAATAATATAATGATCATAATGGAATTTTTAATTATCCATTTTAAAAAGCCTAAGGTCAATTTAGGCCAAATCGCAGTACGGAAAACGAATAAATTCATAACTTATTCGTTACTAACCCGATTGACGAACTGAAAGAAGATTCGGAATTACAACGACGCAGGCTACGCATGTACAACATCAAATTCACCGTAATCTGAGCGACGGAACTGTCCTGGTGACATATATGCTCGACCAGATCCTTATCTGCTCGGAAATGCAGAAACTTGGTACCGATATGAAGAGAATGAAGAGAGGAATCCAGAAACTCAAACGGAAGTGAAATCGAAGAAGAGTAGATCTGAGTTTGAAGTTTGAGAGAAATCAGAGCTTTTACGAGGAAACGTGAAAGGAAATGAATTAATAAACGATTTTCCGCTATTTATAGTGAAGTCGATAATTATCCTTTAGTGAATTCGATAATTATCCTTTAACCGATCCAAGGGCGGATTGAACCCCCTTCCCCAAACTTCTCAAAATTGGAACAATAAATCTTAAATATTGTAGGGATAATTATTCCACAATTGCCTCGGAAAACGTGTTTTCCTAAGCTGTCTTTCTTAGCCGTTAAGACACGAAATAGCGACTATTTTGGCCGTTTTGCCTTTTCATGTTATTTCATATCTAGGACATGTCCGATGTCCTGATCATTTCTCTCAACTACATTTTTATTAATTGGAGCTCCCAAATGCTCTAAATAATACCGGAGGGTAAAAATAATTACCCGGGAGAAAAAGTGAAAATTTCACCATAAGCCCAAAATTACGCCAGGAACATAACGGTGGGACTTATACTCAACACTTATGCAATCTTCGCGAGTTATATGTCAATTACTATCACTAATTAAGTTAATCAAGATTAATTAGAATTCGGAAATCCTAGCTATTACATCACACACCCCTTTAGAAAAAGTTTCGTCCCGAAACTTGAACAATTCTCAAATCCTCTCGGACCCATATGCCGAGGTATAGACACTCTCTCTATCGGAGGTATCACATCTCCGTTCAGACGTATCAACCTATAACACTCTATAACCTCAAAACACAACATGGAGGAATCACCAACTCCAGCAACAAGATCATAACGCTATCCAAAGGCATAGAGGAAAAATCATCTCTAGCAAACTACTAACCACGTCACAAGGCATGGAGGAAAGCCGTCTCCAGCCAATCATACTCGTAACACAACTATGTGGAGGAAAACCGTATCCACTCACACTATGTCCATCAATAATAGTATGGAGGAAAGAACCATCTCTAGCTAATCCTAAACATATTACAATAGCATGGAGGAAAGAACCATCTCCAACTATACCTATATCGTGCTAGCAAACAAGATCTAACAGATCATATGCACATATCAAAGCTAGCATGAAAACACATCATATCACATAAGCACATAGTATACAAGCACTCACCAAAAAGGCACTAAGATCTACTCGTGGATCCTACGGGTGCCTCTAACTCCGCATAGAACTTTGGATAGTTCCTCTGGATACTATCCTCTATCTCCCAGGTAGCCTCCTCCGGTCCTCGCCTCGACCACTATATCCTCATCATAGGAATATCCTTCGAATGCAGGCGTCTCAGACCTCTCTTTCTAGAACTACAAAAGGTTGTTTTGCAAAAGTGTGGTCCGGCTCAACCACTAGATCATCATAACTCACAACGTGCCTCAGGTCTGGTATGTACTCCCTCAGCTGAGACACATGAAACATAGGGCGAACACCCTCTAACTTCGGTGGCAAAATCAATCTGTGCACCGCTCTCCCAACTCTATCCAATATCTCGAAAGGACTGACATATCGGAGACTCAGCTTCCCCTTTATGCCATAACGCCTGACGCCTCGCGTCAGAGTTACTCTCAACCAGACATGAGCTCCTAACTTGAACTCTAGAGGTCGACGCCTCCTATTTGCATACAAATTCTGGCGACTCTGTGCAGCCAGCATCCTCTCTTTGATCAGCGTTACTCGAGCCATATCATCCTGAATCTGTTCTGGCGCTATCACACTGGTACTGCTAGGCTCCTCCCATCATAAAGGTGTATGACACCTATGTCTACACAACGCCTCATAGGGGCCATCCCTATAGATGCATACCAACGGTGGTGATATAAGAACTCAACGAGTGGGAGATAAACCGATCGTCCCTGTTCCCAATCCATCCCACAAGCTCACAACATGTCCTCTACGGTCTAGAGGGTTCTCTCAGACTGACCGTCTGTTTGAGGTAAAACTCAATCATGATATGTGGACGGGTTCCCCAAGCAGTCTGAATCTGCTATCAAAACCTCAAAGTAAACCGTCCAACCATCTATCTAGTGTACTCCTTTATTACTTCATTCACTAGCCACGTCTCTCTGTAGAGATGGAACGTGTCACTTTCGTAAATCTGTTACTAATAATTTGGATAACACCAAAACTCTTACTGGGTCTCAATCCCATAACAAGTCCACAAAAAAGTCCTCACACTTCCACTACATCACTGTAGTGGATGAGATCATCTCCAAGTCAGTAACACTTTAACCTGATTTACTACTTCGTGGTACCTCTTATTCGTACATGGATGTACTAAAAAAGGTGTACTATGAGGGTACTGTAATCTTCTCCACTCGACTCCGCATAAGCGGTTATATTGACGCAGTTGCGGCGCCTCATACTCCTTCTATTCCATTAAAGAACTGTGGTGCCTCGCCATGAGGCATCCGTCCATCAAGTTCCCTCAGGGTCAGGCAAGTTCCCTTGTTTTTGTTGGACCTCATCCAACAAACCAGGTAAAATCCCAAAACATGAAACTAACGTCCTTATCAACAGTTGTAGGTCCAACTCTAACCAAGCTAGATCATTTTGAAACCGAGACTGTATAGCAATTCCAACAATCGCCTTCTCTCAAGGTGTCTTCTTATTCAGGACATCAGTGACCACATTCTCCTTGCCAGGATGGTACAAATCTCAAGGTCAACGTCCTTGATCAACTCAAACCATCGACGCTGGCAGTTATTCAACCTTTATTGCATAAAAATATGCTTCAACCTCCTATGATCTGTGAAACTCTGACACGAAATGTAACACAGGTATTGTCTTTAAATCTTTGAACTTGAACTACCACCACTAACTCGAAATCATGAGTCGGGCAGTTCTCCTCATACGTTCTCAGCATCGTAGTCACGTGATTCCCAAAATCTTCTAATTGTCACCGAATAGAAGCAGAGGTCAAATACTTCCTCTACTCTTCAGAGCTTCGACATACTACTTCAACCACACAATTATGGTGGTCTTCCTCAGAAGACTCGTAAATGGATGCACAAACACATAGAATCTTCCCTCAAAGCGTTGGTAGCAATCGACTGGGCCGAGAACTACACATTCCCTTAACGTTCATCAGTATCATCCATAAGACTTCATACTTACTCCTCGTCACATCAATCATGATCCTACTGGCGGAACAACATGACCTTGAAGGTTACTTCTGACATCTCAATTCACATTTAGGGAGCATAGCACACTGGCTTCTATCCCTCGGATTCTGCAAAACCGTCCTCAAATAACCGGTACGTTCCTCTCCGTTGTGAGAGTACACCAAACATCATCAATAAGGTCTACCACCAACTGATCAAGGAAGTAGATGAAGACACTGTTCATCAACTCCTATAACGACTACTAGGACATTCCTCAACTCAGATGACAACACTACAACTCGTAATGTCCATAACGGGTATGGAATGCTGTCCTATGCCCACGCTGATCTCTCATCCTTAGCTGATGATATCCTAAGCATACGGAAATCTTAAAAACACAATTGCTTCTCTTAGTTGATCCAACAAGTCGTCCATACGTAGCAATGAACGTGCTAGGGCGAACGGAGCCCGTCTCAAACCACTCTTCAAATTTCTTCTTCAATTTCTAACAACTCAACAAGCCATATACCTCATAGACCTTCT
The DNA here is from genome assembly GCA_033239125.1 of Fagopyrum homotropicum. NCBI lineage: Eukaryota > Viridiplantae > Streptophyta > Magnoliopsida > Caryophyllales > Polygonaceae > Fagopyrum > Fagopyrum homotropicum. The sequence goes on along the minus strand of BSWB01000001.1, from coordinate 133,761,370 downwards.
CCCAATCAGTCTCGTACCATACTTCAATACAATATCAAAGTCCTCATTCCGCTGAGGCGATAGATTAGACGGTTTAGTAACACGTCTATACGATCATATACCACTGGAACACTCTTCAGCGTGGAACAATCTCTTTCCTTCACGACATAACATTAGAACTCATCACCTCCTTATTAACCGTGGTGCAAATACGATACTGTCGGCAACTTGCCTCTTCAAGGTTCATAACCTTGAAAAACCTCTACCTAGTCGATCTCAGTAGAGACTATAATAGTCCTCCTACTGTTATCTAAACCAACATGATATCTATTCATCCACCACACACATAAAGACCTTCTCATGCACCTAAGGCATGATCAAGAAGTCTTCAAGCCATACACAAGTCCCTGAACAAAGGGAACAACCACATATCTCGCGGGTACCTAAGACCCGTAACTCGTAATCCTATAAAGGAAGATCTATCTCCTATTGTATCCACAATTAACTATTAACACATGGATCGAAAGACAAGAGGTGCATAGCACTCACAATAAACAAAACTCTACTTATTAACCATTAACAAGAATGGTACTTGTAACAGCAAATGCCCGAAGCTCTACTTCATATCATTACTCAATCTCAGACCTATGCTCCTCAGGTATCACTGAGGTCATCGCCATAGCCTCCACTTCCACTCTTTTTGCATCGGAAAGAGGAAGGTCTTGATGAGAAGAAACACCACCTTGCTGACAGAAAGGGGCCATATGGCCTAGTTCACCACAGGTGAAGCAAGCTATCGGTGCCATGGGGCACTCAGAGCGCAAATGATCTGGATAACCACAGTTAAGACATATACGTCTCATCCCTGCCACTAGTACATATGGCTCCTCTGCACTGCCCAACTCAAAGGCTCTACCTTGAGCTCTTCTAGTATCCGTGGTACTCCTACCACGACTCTTACCTCTACTCAGCCTGGGAACGGATTCCTGAGTAGGCGAATGATATAGGATTCTCTGCTGTCCCCGCGTCTGCTGCTAAGGTATCTTCTGACCACCTTCCGTCACACTAGTAGAAATAAAACCCTGTCGTGATGCCACTCCAGTTTGCTTACAAAAAACAACTCTATGACCCTGTCTACCACAGGTAAAGCAAGTCACTGGCTATCTTGGACACTGTGGTCGTACATGTCCAAGCTTCCCACAATTGTAACAAGTCCTCGTTTCACCTGAAGTCCGTGTGAACGAGAAGTACTCGAACATCCACAAGTCGGGCTCGGTTTGCAACCCAAATATCCAACCTCATCTTTCACTGATTCAACCCGTTGTTTCTTCTCTAATCCAGAAGCTTCAGTCGGTCTCATAGATGTTAGTGAATCAGGTATAGTTCTACCCGCTATCACCACCTCATATACTTGCTGCATATACTCTTAAAACTCGAATCTACTCATGGAGACACGATCAGCCTCTTCAAACTCGTTCCCTGCCATAGGCAACACAACATCGGATATTGGTCCCTGACTTGACACTATTAGAGGAAGAGGGGGTGTACCCCTATCTCGTCCCACTACAGATACTGCTCTAGTTTGAGCCATCTGTAGAATATACACTCCTAACTTATAAGGCTATATATATGCCATATGTATCGATATTTATATATATATGTATATATATATATATATATATATATATATATATATATATATATATATATTTACACTGTCGAGATCCTCAGATGGGTGACGACTTATGTACATACTATCCCAAAATATCTGTACTCGCTTTAAAACCAAAATACTTTAAAAAGTCAGACCCCATGTGGGTTCTTTTTATTTATCCACTCTACCTTTATTGTAGATAGCAAGTGCCATTGCTGTCAACCTAAGACTCTGATACCAACTCTGTAACACCCCAAATCCGCGGGACTTGGAATGTTACATTGGGCTAGGATCTCACAATGGATCCTGACCTTAGATTGACAACAAGTTCACTGGATCTTACAACAACGCACATGTAGATTAAAATCAAATACATAAAAGCTGAGTATGATACATCAAAAGAGTTTACAAACTCATAACCGAGTACAAAATAACAACATAAACCACAACCACAAAAGATCCCACATCCCACGCATCCTAATGTACAGAAGTCCTCGGCTTGTCACACCATCTGGCTCACTCTGCAGTATTCCTAACCTGTAGAACACTACAACACGGTATGAAACCGTTAGCTACAGCAATGAAAAGCATGAAGGTAATAGCACAACCACACATCAACATCTCAAACATGCAATGTCACACACATTCATTTATTATCTTTCATTAAGTTATTCCATTACTAATTCAACTTCTTTTGTAACATGAGGAGCCTCAAGAACCCCGTCCCATCCAACGTAACACAGGAGTTTTGCATTGGGGTGACCTTCACTCGTCCCCTCCTGTGAGATCATCTTCAGGGCATGTTAGCATGAAATATTGCGATATTCTAGGCACTTATTCTAGTTGTTTTTCATTCATTATTGTGTTCATAGATAAGGCATTGAAGCATTTGTTAGCTTGTTTACCCATATTTTCGATATGGAGGTCTACATTAGTTTGTGATTGATTATAGGTGAATAAGAGCTGAAACCGGACCATTTGAGAGAGATAAGAGAGGATTTGAGCATATCCAAGGATTAGGAACACATCAAGGAAGCAAAAGAAGGAGCTAAGGTGGAGAATGTCACGATACAAAGGAAACCACAAGCAATCTACACTTCCATGCCCTAAAATACGGCCGTAGAAGAGTCAACGCCCTAAACCACGGCCGTGGATCTTGGCATCATGAGCGTGGACCATTCCAGTGAGTTACACGGCCTAAAGTACGGTCGTGGAAGATAAGAGACACCGTAATCCAATTCCACGCCCTAAACCACGGTCATGGAATCCCTTGAGACCGTGATTTAGGCAATCCTTTGACGAATCATTTATTGCCACATCATCTACGTATTTGGGCAGGGAGATATCTCTTACTCTAGGTATAAAAAGGCGGGAGGAGGGAGGAGGGAGTTTTCAGTAACCTCGCTTTGGGGAGAGTTATCCTTAGGGTTTTCGCGAGGAACTTTGCGGAAGCGCCGGCAATTTGGATTCCCGAAGATTGTGTGTGGCAGAAGTTGCGCCTTTCTCTTAGGTTTTGATATTGAAGACGGATTGACAACCTGTTCTTCGTGTTTGCCTAAGATCATTGTGAGGTTTTGTGTTATATTCTGAATCCATTGAGTATTCCATTTGTGTTTTGGATTTGAGATTGACTTTGAGTTATATTCGAGTTTTCGAGGGTTTTCATCTTTCATTCTTCTTAAATTGATTTTTGATATCATGACAATGGTTATTTGCTAAAACTCTTTAGCAATTCTAAGGTGAAGGGTTGATAGTTGTGGCTTAGATGATGATAGATCGATCATAAACATATTGGACCCTGAGAGTTAGAGAGATCTCGTCGACAACCAAGATGACGGTCTGTTCTTGGACTTCCACGGCCGTGGAACTCAAGATCTCCCCGTGATTTACCCTAGTTTACGAACTTTGCTTTTACTTTGATCCAAGGTTAAAGATTAGCTTTAATCTAGTCTGGCTTGCCCTTTTCTAGGTAGTAGTGAGACTCATCACCCTCTATTTCCATTTCGAGTGTCACAACCTTAATCGTTTTAGTTAGTTTTGATCCTTGGGTTACAAGTTTGGGTATTTGAGATTAATTCTTGTTCATAGATCCTTTCTATACTGAAGCCTCAACAACCTTTATAGAGAGTGTCTTTAGATAGGTCATATAAGGTTTTGGAACTTCACTGTACATTACCTTGTTTTAGCATACCTTTGCAACTCTTAACTCTGCCCTTAGTTCTTTAGTATATCTTGAATCGATTGCCACAATTACATACTTGAATCTTTAGGGTTGCTGTTTTCCCAATATTTGCAAAGCTTATTACATTTACTTGCTTGACGATTTGCGAACTGAATTTGTTCCCCCCAAATCCGTGAGTTCGACACTCTGGAATTCTTGCTTTACTATGCCGATCCGTACACTGCGGGTTCGCTTGCTTGATTCTAGTTTTATAAATTTAAAGCTTATTTGCATGCACGCTTAGGAGCGAACAGGGCACCTCCTCCTAACCAGTAGGCGGAGACCGGCGGTTACCGCCCGTTATAATACACTTGGGCCAAATAAATGTAATGAATGGTCATCCTAGTCCGGTTTAGGTTATAAATGCACAACCATATGAACACACACAACCATCACAATCATACAATCCACAACTGTACGCTAAGTAAGTCCTATGGACTTACCTGATATACTCGTAACCTGTACCACGTCACAGCTTCCCCTTGGGGAAGTAATCAACGCCTGCAATAGCAAGGCACACACAATCATATACTGCAAAGGTTAGGAGACTCGTCTCACTAACCACAACCAACCTATATCTCAAATCTAAACCTCAGATCCTCAACACATTCATAAATGTCTAATGCATATCCCCAACATAACATCTCATGATCCTCAACTCATTCTGACACCTAGCATGCATCTAATCAGTATTCCTCAATCTCAAATTTAGTCCTAATTTAATTAATTAACCTTTAATTAATTAATTAAATTTCACCAGAATAACGTTTTGCCCGCAGACCATTTCTAAACCTACCTGTCATCAGATTTAATCAAACAAACAACCCATAAACACCTGAATAATATAATGATCATAATATAATTTCTAATTATCCATTTTGAAAAGCCTAAGGTCAATTTAGGCAAATCGCAGTACGGAAAACAAATAAATTTGTAGCTTATTCGTTACTAACCCGATTGACGAACTGAAAGAAGATTCGGAATCACAACGACGCAGGCTACGCATGTACAACATCAAATTCACCGTAATCTGAGCAACGGAACTGTCCTGGTGACATATATGCTCGACCAGGTCCTTATCTGCTCGGAAATGCAGAAACTTGGTACCGATATGAAGAGAATGAAGAGAGGAATCCAGAAACTCAAACGGAATTGAAATCGGATTAGAAACGGAGAGTAGATCTGAGTTTGAAGTTTGAGAGAAATCAGAGCTTTTACGAGGAAACGTGAAAGGAAATGAATTAATAAACGATTTTCCGCTATTTATAGTGAAGTCGATAGTTATCCTTTAGTGAAGTCGATAATTATCCTTTAACCGATCCAAGGGCGGGTTGAACCCCCTTCTCCAAACTTCTCGAAATTAGAACAATAAATCTTGAATATTGTAGGGATAATTATTCCACAATTGCCTCGAAAAACGTGTATTCCTAAGCCGTCTTTCTTAGTTGTTAAGACACGAAATAGCGACTCTTTTGGTCGTTTTGTCTTTCCATGTTATTTCATATCTAGGACATGTCCGATGTCCTGATCATTTCTCTCAACTGCATTTTTATTAATTGGAGCTCCCAAATGCTCCAAATAATACCGGAGGGTAAAAATAATTACCCGGGAAAAAAAGTGAAAATTTCACCATAAGCCCAAAATTACGCCATGAACATAACGGTGGGACTTATACTCAACACTTACGCAATCTTCGCGAGTTATATGTCAATTACTATCACTGATTAAGTTAATCAACATTAATTAGAATTCGGAAATTCTATCTATTACAACAAAAGAGGAGAAGGCACAAAGATTATTCACTTTTGATCTAGTTTGAACTCCAGCATTTGGATTTGAGAACACATTTTCTTGTTGATGATACGAGGAGTGTTGAACTTTTCTTCTTTTGACAGATGATGTAGATCCAGAAGGTTGAGCTGAATATGTCTGACTTGATTCAGGTACTGTTTGTGCATTACCTGTTGTTCCAATCTCAAGGCCTTGAAGTTGGGTTTCAAGCCCTTGAAGTGGAGTTCTGTTTTCACAGTTTTCAGTTTCAAGGTTTTGAAGGTGTGTTTCAAGGTCTTGAGGATTTTGTTTGGTATCTTGAATCTTTTTTTGCATATTCTTGTCTTGATCTTTAGGATCTTCCTCTTCATCCGAAAGTGATCTTCTCTTTGATTCAGATTTAAATCTACAAAACTCTCACTCAAAGTACCATCATTGCTTTCATAAAAAATAAGATGAATGCTTTCCTCAACAACTTTGGTACGTTTGTTATATACTCGATAAGCTTTGCTATTTGAAGCATATCCAATGAATATAGCTTCATCACTACGTGCATCAAATGAGGTTAGAGATGAGTGATTCCAAGAAGAAGAAGAAGAGAAGGAAACCGACAAGATCGGTTAGAACCGACTCATCCGATGAAGATAGCGACTCCTCCATGCCGTCACTAGAGGACATTGATCCAGCGATCAATGCGAACCAGAATAATCCCAGACCATCCGCCAATTATTGTATCCCGGCTGGGGGTGCGAGGGCCGATCGTGTAGATGAAGAGCCAAGAACTCTTGGCCAAAGAATGGATCCAATTCAGCAACCACGCCGACTATGTGTGAACTTTGATGCTGACGATGTTCAGGGGTTTAGCTTCAACCCACAAGTTATTACCATCGTTCGCCAAAGCAAGTTTGGAGGAACGAGTGTCGAATCTCCACATCAACATTTACAGAATTTTGAGATCTTGATGGAGACAATGAAGCCAAAGAATGCAATCACCAACAATTACAAGATCAAGCCATTCTTTTTCTCCTTGAAAGGGAAAGCTTTATCTTGGTATCAAGCTCTTCCAAATGGAAGACTCAACACATGGGAGGATCTTTCTTCGGAGTTCCTAACCAAATTCTTTCCGCCATCCAAAACGGCGGAGTTGAGAGGTAAAATTAATGCTTTTTCTATGAGATCTAATGAAAGTTTGTTTCAGTCATGGAAAAGATTTCAGGATTTATTATTGGATTGCCCACACCATGGCATTTCTAAATTGGAGTTATTGGAGATGTACTACAAGGGGCTGGATGTGGAAACACAATTCAAGCTCCAATCCCTTTCATGCGGCACATTCATGGACATGAGGGAAGATGATGCTTGGGACTTCATTGAGAAGCAAGCCCGAGTCATTGAGAAGTACTCTCACCGGAAATTAGAAGTTAATCGAGTGGAGCAAGGAGCAAAGCTAACACAAGCTGCTCAAACTCAAATCTTTTCTCTCAACACCGAGATCAAAGAATTGAAGGAAGTCATCAAGGCTAGCTTTCCAAAGCCTAAGGAGCAAGATGTTGGTTGTTTAGGAAACAACAATAACCACTGATAACACGATTTATGACTTAGGTTTAGGTAATCATTTAGATATATTCATCACTCATTCATGCATGGTTTAGCACAAATTCGCGACGTTTGCACTCAATTCACATATTTTGTCGAGATAGACGTCTACACGGACTTGTGCGTTGCTTTGTAGGTATTTCGGGGGTCTTTTGGACATTAACCGATACATTAAAGGGCCAAGCCTCATGATGGTACACATCCAAAGCTTTGGAGGAGCATAATTGGAGCAATAAAGGACACAAAGACCACTATTGGTGCAAGAAATGGAGCAACTCATGGCTAGACGATCATAGCATGATTCTGCTGAAGAAAATCGGACCAACTAGCAGCTAAATCGGCCGATTTAATTAGCTAGGTCGATTTTTGGGCCTTTGACAGCTTAAGCCACGTGTCCCACGATCTCTTGTCCGGCCTTGCTCTTGGTGGAGAATATAAGTGGTCCTGCAGGTTGTTGCTGAGCATCTCTCCTCTCCCACACTCTCATTCACAGCTCACCAATTTGGGGGAAAAGATTGGAGGAGAAGAAAAAGCTCTCAAGGATTGAAGGAAGAAGAAGAACACCATTTTTAAGAGTTTTGGAGTGATTTTGAGTGACTTTTGTAGTCTTGGATTGAAGAACTATTGCAAGGATTGTTAGGAACGTTTTGGATCTTCATTTAAGAGTTTGTAAGTCTTGCTACAACTTGGATTTGGTTGAGATTCATTGATTTTACTTGCTTATTCTTCATTTTCCTTCTATGAACACCATGAATGCTTGTATGATGATTTTGGATCTTGATATGCTTACTATTGGCTAGTTTATTGTGATTCTAGAGTGATGGATTGATGGTTATGGCTAGGGTGATGATAGGATGGGCTTATATGTCAGTTTAGGATGATTTATATGCACGAAACTCACAACAGAAGGAAAAATCGGTCTGTTCATCAGGTAAATCGGCCGATTTTCCCCATGATCCACCCGATTTCCTTCTCTGTTGCTCTTTAAATGATGAATCTGTATGATTGGGGTGTTAGGTTGTTAAATCCTAGTGTTTATTAAGCCTAATTTAGATTAGGATCACCTAATGCTATCAACCTAAGTGAAGGAAGAGATCTACCCGATGATTCCCGATCTTAGATACCTTAGAAGATGAATTCTAGGTAGTAGTGAGCCTCATAAGCCGCTATTGGATCGAGTGTGCTAGGATTATTGCTTGAGATTTCCCTATTCCAAGACTTACCCGGTAAGGAGAGGGTTACCCCTTAAGTAGTATCTAGTTTGTGTGAAATTCCTTATTCTAACCCCTTGAGACCTACCCGGTAATAGGAGTTTGATGCGGGATTAGTGAAGTGAGAGACCTACCCGGTAATTGCTTCCATTAGTGAAACATTCTTTTCCCAACACCGCAACTTGTCCTTAGAATCCTTAGAACCTTGAGTCCAATGCCATAACCGGAAGTCTTGACCTCTAGAATCTACTTTTCTCTCTTGATCATATATTTGTGCTTTGAGTTACTTGTTTGATTGCTAGTTGAGTTGTTAGCTTGTTTCATTGCCTTTCTTGCTTTGTGATCTTTGTTTGATCACCACCAAAACCTCCAAAACATTGAGTTTTCCATTTTCTTTGTTCCTCATCTTGTCTTAGCCTAGATTCACACTATCTATGACCATTGTTTGACTCAATTTCACCTTAGTCTTTGTGTTCGACCTCGGAATACTATCCCTACTACAAACGTCCCGTACACTGCGGGTTCGCTAGGAGTTAGGATAATTATAACGAGTATAAATTTAAAACCTATTGCGTATCACACATATCCTGAGCGTAACAACCACAATGGGAATGAGAACACCAATCGCAACAGCCGGAACAACAACTGGAACAATTGGAACAACAACAACCGGAATAACAATTGGAACAACAATAAGGGTTCAAACAACAACAATTGGTGTTCCAACCAACAACAAAACTCCGGTAATTCTTATCCCAATTCAGGAAATTCACTAACTCCACCATCTTCTTCTTCCATTCCTTTGAAAAGCCAGGGGCAAACATCTAATAGTGGAAGCACTTCGGGGAAAGAGAAGCCCGATCCCATGTTGGAAACGATCTTGGGAAAGCTTCAAGGATTGGAGAGTCACATCACTAAGGTTGATAAATCCCAAAAGGTTTTAGAAAAACAAATGTTTAGCAATGCTGAGGAAGTTCCTAGAAATCAAGGAAAACTACCAGGAAAGACGGAAGATAACCTGGAAGGAAGGGTGATGGCTATCACAACTAGGAGTGGAGCAACAACCACCGACCCGCAGCCCAAGTTCGTGGAAGTTCCCGTCGAAAAGGAGAAGGAAAAGGGGGTGGAGAAGGAAGACATCTACATTCCTCCTCCAGCTTACAAACCTCCCCTACCATTCCCACAATCTAGAGCAAGAGCGCGTCTAGACAAGCAATTCGGTAAGTTCATTGAACTCATGAGCAAACTGCATATTAATATACCTTTCATTGATGCAATTGTAGGTATGCCAGCATATGGAAAGTTCTTAAAAGAGATCCTCTCTAACAAGAGGAAACTAGAAGACTTTGGAGAAGTCAAGATGAGTTTGGATTCGTCGGATCTCATCAAGACGATGAAGGAAAAGATGCCCCCAAAGCTGAAGGATCCGGGGTCATTTTGTGTTCCAATCGGAGTAGGAGATGTCACATATGATGCATTATGTGATTTAGGAGCAAGCGTTAGCATCATCCCGCTTGCCTTATGCAGGAAGATCGGTCTAGGCGAGCCTAAACCGGTGAAGATGACGTTATTTATGGCGGATCGATCCATAACTCGTCCTATCGGTATCGTTGAAGACGTCCCGGTCAAGCTTGATAAGTTCTATGTTCCAATAGACTTTGTTGTGCTTGACATTCCTGCAGATAGTCCGGTCCCGATCATACTCGGAAGACCGTTTCTTGGAACATCCGGTTGTATGGTGGATTGCAAGAATGCTAGACTCGCCTTCGACATAGGAGAGGAAAAGGTAGAGTTCGTTCTTTCCACCTTGATGAAAGAACCAGCTCTTGAAGAGGATATGTTTAACATCCATGACGAAGAGACATCTAGAGAGGAAGTAAGTTTGATTCTCTTCAAAGATCCTTTGCAAAAGGTGATTACTATGAGCATTATAGACATAGGAGAGGAAGAGGAATGCAATAAGGAAATTAAAGCTTTAGAGAAGCAAAAGGAAGTGCATGAAGAAAAGTTTGTAAAACTCTATGATGGGTCAGAAAACATGAGGAATCACGGCCAGTTGTGCTATTCCACGGCCGTGGTTCCCACCAACATGACCGTAATTAGCTATTCAGAGGACTCTAGTAAGTTACACGGCCAAAACCACGGCCGTGGAACTATCAGAGGTGCCGTAATTGATTTCCACGCCCTAAACCACGGCCGTGGAGGAAACAGAGGTGCCGTGATTTTGGGAAAATCTGAGGACAATTACGTTCTTTCTACCACTTCTCTTGTTTCTTCTCCAACAACTTCTATACCCCTAGAGACTTCTAAGGAAGCATTGGACACTCCTCAAGAGCCATTAGAGAGCCCAATAGTGATGAAATTAAAGCCACTTCTCACACATCTAAGGTACGCATTTCTAGGATCTAATTCTACCTTTCCGGTAATTGTTAGTTCCGATATAAGTCAAGGTGAACACAGTAAGCTTATGGTTGTTCTAAAGAAACATAGAAAAGCTTTAGGTTACACTATAGAGGATCTAGTAGGAATTAAGCCTTCACTATGCATGCATAAGATCCTAATGGAAGAAGATTTTAGGACTTCACGACAACCTCAAAGGCGGTTAAATCCGACCATGAAGGAGGTTGTCAAGAAGGAAATTCTTAAACTACTTGATGCAAGTATCATCTACCCTATCTCCGATAGCAAGTGGGTGAGTCCCGTACAGGTTGTTCCAAAGAAGGGAGGAATGACGGTCATCACCAACAAGAGCAATGAGCTCATTCCCACAAGAACCGTGACGGGATGGAGGATGTGCATAGACTACCACAAGCTAAACAACACAACGAGGAAGGACCACTTCCCATTACCATTCATCGATCAAATGCTTGAGAGGTTAGCACAACACTCACATTTCTGTTATCTTGAAGGTTATAATGGTTTCTTTCAGATCCCGATACATCCAGACGATCAAGAGAAGACCATATTCATGTGCCCGTGGGGTACGTTTGCTTATAGGAGAATGCCGTTCGGGCTTTGCAACGCCCCAGCCACCTTCCAAAGGTGTATGATGGCTATATTCTCGGAGTACATAGAGGAAATCATGGAGGTTTTCATGGAGGTTTTCATGGATGACTTTTCTGTTTATGGTTCGTCTTTCGATAATTGTCTTTCAAACCTTTCTCTTGTACTACAAAGGTGTGAAGACACTAACCTAGTTCTTAATTGGGAGAAGTGTCAATTTATGGTGAAAGAAGGCATTGTACTAGGACACTTGATCTCTAGTAGAGGGTTGAAGTTGATAAGGCTAAGATAGAAACTATAGAAAAGCTCCCTCCTCCATCTTCGGTGAAGAGGATAAGAAGCTTTCTAGGACATGCTGGATTTTATAGACGTTTTATAAAGGAGTTCTCTAAGATATCAAAACCGCTTACTAATCTATTGATGAAGGATGTAGTTTTTGATTTCTTGCAGGAGTGCTTAGATGCTTTTCATAAGATTCGGGAAGCTCTAATCTCAGCCCCGATCATTCAACCTCCGGATTGGAATCTTCCATTCGAAGTCATGTGTGATGCAAGTGACGTAGCTATAGAAGCTGTACTTGGGCAAAAGAAGGAAGGACGAACCCATGCTATCTACTATGCTAGCAAGACGCTAGATGAAGCGCAGCTTAACTACGCCACTACTGAAAAAGAATTTCTAGCTATTGTTTATGCATTTGAAAAGTTTCGTTCTTATCTTGTAGGTGCAAAGGTGATTGTATACACGGATCATGCTGCGATCCGGTATCTACTTGCAAAGAAGGATGCGAAACCAAGACTGATTAGATGGATTCTTCTCTTACAAGAATTCGATCTAGAGATCCGTGACAAGAAGGGTTCGGAAAATTCTGTTGCGGATCATTTGAGTCGTCTACCACATCTAGAGGACGACAATCTACCTATAGAAGACTCCTTCCCGGACGAGCATTTACACATCATAGAGGAGTGCATCGACAAGATTACTAAAGGTAACGAACCATGGTTTGCTAATTTTGTTAACTATTTGGTTTGCCAGGAAATACCACCCGGACTATCCTATGCACAAAGGAAAAAGTTCTTAAAGGATGTCCGGGAATACTTTTGGAATGAATCTCTCCTCCTCAAGAGAGGTCCTGACGGCATCATTCGACGATGTGTGCCGGAAGACGAGATGCAAAGTGTCATCCGTCATTGTCATTCACTACCTTGTGGAGGACACGCTAGCTCGAACAAGACTAGCGCTAAGGTATTGCAATCTGGATTCTTTTGGCCTACTTTATTTAAAGATGTGCAAACCTTTGTTTCCTACTGCGATGCTTGTCAAAGAACATGGAATATATCTAGGAGAAACGAAATGCCTCTTAACAACATTCAGGATGTAGAGATCTTTGACGTTTGGGGAGTAGACTTCATGGGACCTTTCCCATCATCTTGTGGAAATCAATACAAACTTCTAGCTGTAGATTATGTTTCGAGATGGGTTGAAGCAATTGCTTCTCCCACTAATGATGTCATGGTTGTGGTTAAGTTCTTTAACAAGACTATTTTCCCAAGGTTTGGGACACCACGGACTATCATTAGTGATGGAGACTCTCACTTCATTGCCCGACGATTCGAAGCTCTACTAGCTAAGTATGGGGTGACTCTCAAGATCGCCACCCCTTATCATCCGCAAACGAGTGGACAAGTTGAGATTTCGAACTGGGAGATTAAAGGAATCCTAGAGAAAACAGTTTCGAAGACAAGGAAAGATTGGTCTTTGAAGCTAGATGACGCATTGTGGGCATACCGGACTGCATACAAGACTCCCATAGGAACGACACCATACAACCTTGTATATGGGAAGTCTTGTCACTTACCGGTAGAGCTGAAACATAAGGCGTATTGGGCGGTAAAGTGGTTGAACTTCAACATGAAGGAAGCGGGCGAGAAGCGCCTCTTGGACCTTAACGAGCTTGAAGAACTTCGCTTAAACGCCTACGAGAACGCCAAGATCTACAAAGAGAGAGCGAAGCGTTGGCATGATAAGCATATCATTCCAAAGGACTTCAAAGAAGGAGATCAAGTTCTCCTCTTCAATTCAAGACTTCGTCTCTTTCCAGGTAAGCTTAAATCTCGTTGGACTGGACCTTATGTAATAAAACATGTTTTTCCCCATGGCGTAGTTGAAGTATGGGGTGACAAAGGCGGAAGCTTCAAGGTGAACGGTCAACGACTCAAGAAGTACTCACCGGAACTCCAAGCTGAGGAGTTCGCGCCGACCGCACTCGAATAAGTGCAAGTACGGTCTAGCTACGGACCTTAAACAAGCGCTTCTTGGGAGGCAACCCAAGGTATTGCACTTATGCTTTTGTTTGTTATTCATAGATTAGATTAGTTAGACGTTTTTGTTTTGTTTTTGCCCTCGATACCTTCCGGTATGTTGTGTTTTTGGATGTAGGAGCAATGAAATAGGCAATAGGAAAGGAAAAGGTTGGAAGAAATTGACGAAACTCGGATTTTGGCACATTACAGAGAGTTCCACGCCCTAAACCACGGTCGTTGAGGCTACAGTGACCGTAATCTTCAAATTTTGAGAAAATTCACCAAAAACCACGGGTCCGTACAAAACCACAGCCGCGGAAACCCCCGAGTGACCGTGATTTTCAAAAAATTTTACGGCCACTATATAAACCACATTCCTTCACAAAAACACCCTCAATTCCTCTTCCACGCCCCTTTCCATGCCCTAAACTCTGAAAAATCTCCCCATCTCGCAAATCCTCATTCGGTAATCATTTCGAACGATTCTTGGTGCTAAAGTGGAGCATTTTCATTCCTCTGCAAGATCCAATCAACAAAACAAGTGAACAATCCCTCAAGAAAGCGGAATTTGGATTCAAAGATCCAAAAACCTAGGTTTTTACTCTTCTTCTCTTTGTCAATTCGGGCTAAATTTTCGTAAGAACTTAGAGAAATTGCATAGGATTGAGATTGGAATTAGTCTAGGACAGGTTCTCCTGAGTTTGTTGTTGATTTGGTTGAGATTTGAGCAATTCAGAGCCGAATCACCGTCTCTGGAACTTCCACGGCCGTGGAAAACTAAGAACAGACCGTGGTTTTTTCTGTAGTTGAGAAAATTTTCACAGGAAGTGCAGGAAAGAAAAAGAAGAGAAAGGGTGATAGTTCCTCTTCTTCCCAAGCCCCTCCTAGTGAACCACCATCACCTCCACGCCCTAGAATCCCAACCATTCACCCAAACTATATCGATGCTTTAGAAAAGATCGAGGAAAGACCGGTCATAGGACCTAGATACCTCTTGCTTGAGGAGTTGGAGCCACTTAATGTGGTAAATGATTTGACATGGCTCTTGGATAGAGCCGGACTGATTGTTTTCTCCGCTATTAGAGCGGATGCATACGAGGAGATTACGAGGGAGTTTGTTATCTCCTTCGAGCATAGCCATGTCGATAGGACGGTGTCCTTTAGATTGATGGAGATGGACTATGAGTTCTCCATCCAGCAGTTTGGAGCCTTCTTTGGGTTCCATGAGACCTTTAACGGTCGCTTCCCTAACGGTGTATACGCTAAGGACTTTTGGGAGGACATTGCTATAATTTACGCTAGCGAGGACCGCTGGCAGCCGGATAATATCAAGGCTAAGCTCATCTACCACTTAGCCTTGAAGATAGCTCATAGGGTCCTATCCGAGTGCCTATTCCCTAGGACCGAGACCCCCCAAAAGATTAAGACCGACGAGCTATTCCTTCTTTACGCCATGCTGCACGGTAGACCCGCCGATTGTGCCACCCTCTTAGCCTCCACCATTAGTAAGCTTAAGAACAAGAGGGCCAGGAACATTGGGTATGGTGGGATAGTTACCCACATAGCTACGCAGATCGGGATTGATTGCTCCGCTTGCACTAGGATAGCGGCGAGACCTTTAGATCTCAAGAGCCTTATGACTAGGGGTTTGATCTTTCCTAGACACCGAGGTCCACCTACTGCTGCTATGCCATGGGAGGATAGAGGAGGTAGAGACATTCCATGGCTTCCCGAGTATTCCATTATGGTTGGACGTCATTATTGGAAGGAGACTTTCGCTGCTATGCATGCGAATAGGTTAGCAGCACCTCCCTACATCCCCGATGAGATTCCAGCTGTTGATGTTGATGAGGATATAGGAGGAGGTGATGAGCAGGATTTTGGTACCTTTCCGGATCAGCCGGACATCTTCCCGGACCTACCTAGACAGTCTCCCCGCCCTTCAAGACCTTCCGGTGCTTCTTCCTCTCGCCGTGCTAGTGTGAGGGAGAGACCGACATGGATGGATACTCCTCCTGCTTGGTATGGAGCACAACCGGAGTGGATGGGAGATCCACCACCATGGTATGCATATCCACTAGCAGCACCGGCCCCACAGGATGCACAAGCGTGGTACGGCAAGGCACCGGCATGGTATGAGCAGCTACCGTAGTGGGCTACCGACCTTTCCAGGAGGGTCGGTAATTTGGAGATCCGTCAGGATGCTCGAGATGTACGGGCTGATGAGCATGACCGGATGATGAGGGATATCTACCGCCAGCAGTTTGGGCGGAACTTCAGCTCCGACTTCTACCCGTTTTCACCACCGCCTCCACCGCAGAGATGAGCTATGCCGATTGACAGTTTCAGCCGCCCCACTGCCGTCTAGTGAGTTCATTTTTCTTTTTTTTCTTTTCCTTATTTCTTTTTGAACATTGAGGACAATGTTTGTCCTAAGTATGGGGTGGGGTGTGACTATGTGTTGTAATAACTCTACTACATTTGCTTGTCTTGATCGATGACACTTTGCATGTTCCATTTCATAGTCACATGTTTCATTATTGCATTGCATGAAAAAGTTTTTAAAAAACCCATAAAAATATGAAAAATTTTGAAAAATTCTAAAAAGGTTTTGTGCTTCTAAGATTTGAGATGATTTCTATGATAGTTCCTACTTGCGGATTGAGCTTTTGACGACAATTGTATGCCTAAATGAACAATGAATTGAAAAGGAATTGAATGTGTTGATTATCCTTTCTTGCAAGTTTCATAATGTGAAGAGTTTTATCTAAATCATATTGAGAAATCGAGGTTGAAATCACATGATGAGTTCTTATACTTCTTTATGAAATGATTAAGGTAATTCGATCTTTCTTTCTCCTTTCTTTGATCATTTTGCCCCTCAATGAAATAATTGCCTCCCTTACCTATCCGGGAATTTGGAGGAGTTGTGTTTTGGCATGTTTGATGTGGGAGGGCCATGAAAGCAATTGTTTGCATTCAAAGAATAGAAATTATAGGTTTGGGGAAGTCAATCATGACGATTAGTAACTCGGCACCATTCACATAGTCGGGTGTTTGTGTCTTGCCAAATTCGGATTGAGCGATATTCCTAGCGGATTATGGTATGTGCATCAAGGGTTTGAGGCATCTCGAAATTGAGAAACGCCAATCTCCTAGGCTTCGGTTTTTTTGCACCGCTGTCCATAACTCCAAAAGTAAAGTCGAAAAATAATGTGAAAAAGAAGAGAGCAAAGCTCAAAGTTGATGGTGTTGCAAAGCAAAATAAAAAGAAAAAGAGTTGGGTTATCCACTTTCCCTGATTCATGCACCACATCCTTTATAAGTTTCCCTCCCTTTCGCGTTCTAGACCTTACTTAGAAGTCCTTAAGATCAAAAGAATGTTATTTGACTTGGTGATCTAAATTGAAGTTTCTTATACTTGATTTTGATAATACTTGAAGATTATGATGTTTGCCTTAAAGTTTAACCAATTCATGATGTTTCTTTACTTTACATTATTTGGTTTACATATATAAGCGTTTCAAGAGCGAATAAAGCAAGGTTTGAGAATGATCTATTGACTAGAAGCACACTTACCTAAAAGATGTTTTGTTTTTGAGTTTCCATGCATATTTCATCCTAACTTGTATTCTAAGCTTCCAAAGACCTTGCTTGGGGACAAGCAAGTGACAAGTATGGGGTATTTTGTAAGCATGAAATATTGCGATATTCTAGGCACTTATTCTAGTTGTTTTTCATTCATTATTGTGTTAATAGATAAGGCATTGAAGCATTTGTTAGCTTGTTTACCCATATTTTCGATATGGAGGTCTATATTAGTTTGTGATTGATTATAGGTGAATAAGAGATGAAACCGGACCATTTGAGAGAGATAAGAGAGGATTTGAGCATATCCAAGGATTAGGAACACATCAAGGAAGCAAAAGAAGGAGTTAAGATGGAGAATGTCACGATACAAAGGAAACCACAAGCAATCTACACTTCCACACCCTAAAATACGGCCGTAGAAGAGTCCACGCCCTAAACCACGGCCGTGGATCTTGGCATCATGAGCGTGGAGAATTCCAGTGAGTTACACGGCCTAAAGTACGGTCGTGGAAGATGAGAGACACCGTAATCCAATTCCAAGCCCTAAACCACGGTCGTGGAATCCCTTGAGACCGTGATTTAGGCAATCGTTTGACGAATAATTTATTGCCACATCATCTACGTATTTGGGCAGGGAGATATCTCTTACTCTAGGTATAAAAAGGCGGGGAAGAGAGTTTTCAGTAACCTCGCTTTGGGGAGAGTTAGCCTTAGGGTTTTCGCGAGGAACTTTGCGGAAGCGCCGGAAATTTGAATTCCCGAAGATCGTGTGTGGCGGAAGTTGCGCCTTTTCTCTTAGGTTTTGATATTGAAGACGGATTGACAACATGTTCTTCGTGTTTGCCTAAGATCATTGTGAGGTTTTGTGTTATATTCTGAATCCATTGAGTATTCCATTTGTGTTTTAGATTTGAGATTGACTTTGAGTTATATTCGAGTTTTCGAGGGTTTTCATCTTTCATTCTTCTTAAATTGATTTTTTATATCATGACAATGGTTATTGGCTAAAACTCTTTAGCAATTCTAAGGTGAAGGGTTTATAGTTGTGGCTTAAATGATGATAGATCGATCATAAACATATTGGACCCTGAGAGTTAGAGAGATCTCGTCGACAACCAAGATCACGGTTTGTTCTTGGACTTCCACGGCCGTGGAACTCAAGATCTGCCCGTGATTTACCCTAGTTTACGAACTTTGATTTTACTTTGATCCAAGGTTAAAGATTAGCTTTAATCGAGTCTGGCTTGCCCTTTTCTAGGTAGTAGTGAGACTAATCACCCTCTATTTCGGTTTCGAGTGTCACAACCTTAATCGTTTTAGTTAGTTTTGATCCTTGGGTTACAAGTTTGGGTATTTGAGATTAATTCTTGTCCATAGATCCTTTCTATAATGAAGCCTCAACAACCTTTATAGAGAGTGTCTTTAGATAAGTCATATAAGGTTTTGGAACTTCACCGTACATTACCTTGCTTTAGCATACCTTTGCAACTCTTAACTCTGTCCTTAGTTTTTTAGTATATCTTGAATCGATTGCCACAATTAGATACTTGGATCTTTAGGGTTGTTGTTTTCCCAATATTTGCAAAGCTTATTACATTTACTTGCTTGATGATTTGCGAACTGAATTTGTTCCCCCCAAATCCCTGAGTTCGACACTCTGGAATTCTTACTTTACTACGCCGATCCGTACACTGCGGGTTCGCTTGCTTGATTCTAGTTTTATAAATTTAAAGCTTATTTGCACGCACGCTTAGGAGCGAACAGGGCACCTCCTCCTAACCAGCAGGCGGAGACCGACGGTTACCGCCCGTTATAATACACTTGGGTCAAATAAATGTAATGAATGATGCACAATCATATGAACACACACAACCATCAAAATCATACAATCCACAACTGCACGCTAAGTAAGTCCTATGGACTTACCTGATATACTCGTAACCTGTACCACGTCACAACTTCCCCTTGGGGAAGTAATTTACGCCTGCAATAGCAAGGCACACACAATCACATACTGCAAAGGTTAGGAGACTCGTCTCACTAACCACAACCAACCTATATCTCAAATCTAAACCTCAGATCCTCAACACATTCATAAATGCCTAAGGCATATCCTCAACATAACATCTCATGATCCTCAACTCATTCTGACACCTAGCATGCATCTAATCAGTATTCCTCAATCTCAAATTTAGTCCTAATTTAATTAATTAACCTTTAATTAATTAATTAAATTTCACTAGAATAACGTTTTGCCCGTAGGCCATTTCTAAACCCACCTGTCATCAGATTTCATCAAACAAACAACCCATAAACACCAGAATAATATAATGATCATAATGGAATTTCTAATTATCCATTTTGAAAAGCCTAAGGTCAATTTAGGCCAAATTGCAGTACGGAAAACGAATAAATTTGTAACTTATTCGTTACTAACCCGATTGACGAAGTGAAAGAAGATTCGGAATCACAACGACGCAGGCTACGCATGTACAACATCAAATTCACCATAATCTGAGCGACGGAACTGTCCTGGTGACATATATGCTCGACCAGGTCCTTATCTGCTCGAAAATGCAGAAACTTGGTACCGATATGAAGAGAATGAAGAGAGGAATCCAGAAACTCAAACAGAATTGAAATCGGATTAGAAACGGAGAGTAGATCTGTGTTTGAAGTTTGAGAGAAATTAGAGCTTTTACGAGGAACCGTGAAAGGAAATAAATTAATAAACAATTTTCCGCTATTTATAGTGAAGTCGATAATTATCCTTTAGTGAAGTCGATAATTATCCTTTAACCGATCCAAGGGCAGGTTGAACCCCCTTCTCCAAACTTCTCGAAATTGGAACAATAAATATTGAATATTGTAGGGATAATTATTCCACAATTTCCTCGAAAAACGTGTATTCCTAAGCCGTCTTTCTTAGCTATTAAGACACGAAATAGCGACTCTTTTGGTCGTTTTGCCTTTCCATGATATTTCATATCTAGGACATCTCCGATGTCCTGATCATTTTTCTCAACTGCATTTTTATTAATTGGAGCTCCCAAATGCTCCAAATAATACCAGAGGGTAAAAAATAATTACCCGGGAAAAAAGTGAAAATTTCACCATAAGCCCAAAATTACGCCAGGAACATAACGGTGAGACTTATACTCAACACTTACGCAATCTTCGCGAGTTATATGTCAATTACTATCACTGATTAAGTTAATCAATATTAATTAGAATTCGGAAATCCTCGCTATTACAACAAAAGCGGAGAAGGCACAAAGATTATTCACTTTTGATCTAGTTTGAACTCCAGCATTTGGATCTGAGATCACATTTTCTTGTGGATGATACAAGGAGTGTTGAACTTTTCTTCTTTTGATAGATGATGTAGATCCAGAAGGTTGAGTTGAATATGTCTGACTTGATTCAGGTACTGTTTGTGGATTACCTGTTGTTCCAATCTCAAGGCCTTGAAGTTGGGTTTCAAGCCCTTGAAGTGGAGTTCTGTTTTCACAGTTTCCTGTTTCAAGGTCTTGAAGGTGTGTTTCAAGGTCTTGAGGATTTTGTTTGGTATCTTGAATCTTTTCTTGCATATTCTTGTCTTGATCTTTAGGATTTTCCTCTTCATCCGAAATGTGATCTTCTCTTTGATTCAGATTTAAATCTTCAAAACTCCCACTCAAAGTACCATCATTGCTTTCATAAAAAATAAGATGAATGCTTTCCTCAACAACTTTGGTACGTTTGTTATATACTCGATAAGCTTTGTTATTTGAAGCATATCCAATGAATATAGCTTCATCACTACGTGCATCAAATTTCCCGAGATTGTCTTTTCCATTGTTGTGAACAAAACAAGTACATCCAAAAGGTTTAAAGTATGAAATGTTTGGTTTTCTTCCTTTGAAGAGTTCATAAGGAGTATTTTTTAAAATAGGGCGAATTAAGCAACAATTTAAAATATAATTTGCAGTGTTTACTGCTTCAGCCCAAAAACTTTTTGGCAAATGATTTTCTAAAAGTATTGTCCTAGACATATCCTCAAGAGTGTGTTTCTTGCGTTCCACAACTCCATTTTGTTGAGGAGTTCTAGGAGCTGAAAAGTTGTGAGAAATACCATATTTTGCACAAAATAAATCGAACTTTAGTTGATCAAATTCTCTATCATGATCGCTTCTTATAGAGACGATTCGTAGGTTTTCCAGACTTTGTAACTCCTTACATAATTTTGAAAACTCAAATAAAGCTTTGGATTTTTCTCGTAAAAAAGATATCCATGTAAAACGAGAGAAATCATCAACAATAACAAGGATGTATTGTTTTCCTCCGGGAGATTTGACACGCATAGGTCCACAAAGATCCATATGTAAAAGTTCAATAGGTCGAGAAGAGCTTACAACTTTCTTAGGTTTGAATGAACCTCTTGTTTGTTTACCTTGTGTACATGCTTTACATAGGTCATCAACCTTGAAGTTTAGGTTTGGTAAATCACGTACCAAATCTTTTGTAAGTAGCTTCTGCATGGTGTGCATGCTTACATGACCAAGTCTTCTATGTCAAAGCCTTAGATCATCAGTCAAGGCCTTTAGACATTTTAGCTTAGTTCCCGCAACTTGGTTAGTACTTAAAGAGTAAACATTATTACACCTTGGAGCAGTAAGCAGTACTTCTCCCGTCTTTATGTTTTGAACTTCATATTTTTCTGAATCAAACATAACTTTATTGTCTTTAATACAAATTTGAGAAATACTTAGCAGATTATATTTCAAACCATCAACTAAATAAACATCATCAATAAAGTTGGATGAATTATAGCAAATTTTACAAATGCCAATTATGTCACACTTTCCTTTATCACCAAGAGTAATAGTTCTAGATGATTGCTTCTTTAAATCTGAGAATAAAGAACTCTTTCCACTCATGTGTCTTGAGCAACCACTATCTAAAATCCATTTGTGCTCCTTTACCTTGGTGATATCCCGCAAAACAACAAACATCAACCTTTCCGGGTCGACCAAATGGCATATTTTGGTTCATTCTCATGTTCAATCATTTATGGTGGTCTAGTACCTTTAGGAACCCAAATCTGTTTGACTTGTTTCCTTAAACATAGAGGATAGGTATTTCTGATGATATAAGGATCATTTCTTCTATAAAGACATGTAGATTTAACATGGCTCTTTTTACAACAATAGAAGCAGGTAGGCATGTGAATGCTTCCTTTTGCTGTAACAAAAGTGGTAGTAGGTTTTCTAGGAAAGCTTCTATGATACCCTATACCATTTTTGTTAAGTGAAGATTGTTGTTCACCCATCATTTTTCTAGATTAGCTTTTGAACGAGTAAACTTAATGAGTGATGCCTTCTGGTCCTGACACATCAAAGTCAGGTCAACTTTCTCTTTCTCTAGATCGATATAGCTTTGATGTAGAGAAGAGAAGTTGTTCTTGAGAATCAGATTTTCTGATTCCAAGGCCTTGATATTGTCATCAAGTTTTTCCTTTTATGTGTTAAGATTTTCAATCTCCAAAGACATTTCACTTAATTGTTTATCTTGTTCATGAAGTTTTTCTTTGAAAGAATTTATCATTATTCTATGTTCCTTATCACTTAAGATAATATACTTGAGAAATTTTTTAAGGTCAATCTCAGGTTGAGACAAGATTGTACTTACCATATTGTCGATGTAAAGATTTGAGTTATCTTCATGATCGGCCATAAGACACAAGTTTGCTTATTCTTGTTCATCTTCTGATTCATTAGTTGAATCTGAATCACTCCATGATGCAACCATGGCTTTCTTCTTTCGATCATTCTTCTTGAAGTTGGTCCTCTTCTTTTGTGGACAATCCTTCACCAAATGATCCGATTCACCACATTCAAAATAAGTCAGTACTTTTGTTTTCTTATTCGAGTTAGAAAACTTACCTCGGGGTTTTGATGCTCGTGGAAATTCTAGATTTGCAGATTGTTTCTTTATCTTGAGAATTCTTGCTAGACCTTTTGTTCGCCCCAAAAGGTGTGTGCAAGCTTTAAATTTATATCCCAAGAAATATGCTTAAAACAAGGATGCGAACCCGCAGTGTACGGATCAATTATAGTAAAAGCAAGAATTTCGGGGTGTCGATCTCAGGGACTTAGGTGAAACAAAGCAAGTATAGGTCGTCAATGTTGCAATTAATAACCACAAAAGCGATTAAAGCAATCAAAAGATGATAATAAGGTCAATTAAAGGAAATATGCAAATTCTAGGGATTAAAGTGTCTAGTTGTGGTTCCAACTCAAGATCTCAAGACAAGCGGACAAAGCAGAGATTTTGCAAAGGGAAAGTGTTTCTAAAGTGGAATAGATCACCGGGTAAGTCTCACTACTGACTAATCCCAAACCAAAAGCTCCTATTATCGGGTAAGTCTCAAGGTACTAAGGAAAGGAATTATAATCTCAAACCTACACACCAACTGAGGGAATAGAATCAACCTTTACCGGGTAAGTCTCAGGCTAACTCACAAAGATGGAATGAAGGCACACTCAAACCCCAATGAAGGAAAAACCTTTATTACCTATACTTATGATCATGGGTAAACAAACAAAGGAATCACCGGGTAAGTCTCATCCTAGGCTTGCATTGAACCAAGAAAGATGTAATAAGAATAGGATTTGGCAAACTATAACTCTTAACTCTCAGTTACGGATCAGAGAAGTCACCTCGGTCAGTCAAGTTCCACCCCGGCCGAGATGTTCGTCGACTGAACGAGGTACTCTAGGGTTAAGTTTAAAGACTCGAGCTTTCAGGGTCCTACTGGGATTAAGATTATTCTATCATTGTCTTTCCCACAACTTTCAGCCAATCACCCTAGAATCGCACAAGGAAATTAGCCACTCATCATCATGAAAGCAATAATCAAATATATGGGGAAAGAATGAATATTTGAACACAAAAACCTTAAGAATAAGGCTTCAATAACTGAATCAAATATCAACCAAATCAGCGTTCCTTGGATCACAAATCCAACAAGACAATCAAACAAAAGGGAATCTAAGAAAGTCTTACAAATCCCCTCAAAAGCTATATCCAAACTATCAATCCTTCCTTGATTGATCTTCAATCTTCCTTCCTTCCTTCAAAGCTTCCAGAAAATCCTCTCTTTGCTGGTTATCCTCAGCCTCCAAGCATTGTTGAACTTGTGGAAAATCCAACCCTTTATATAGAAGAATTATCTTCCAAAGATAATAATATCTTAAAAAGATAATATCCTAATAAAATATATCCATATCTCTAAAATAGATCTCCCAAATATATGATCTTCCTTCCAGAAATCCAGCCCAAAAATATAAGATCTCTCCTTCCAAAAATAAAAGATCTCAGCCAAATAAAATATATCTCGCCGCATCAGGGTATTCGCCTCGGTCGGGGCGCTCCTCTAGATCACCTCGGTCGAGGTGATACTGTAGCTGACCGAGGTGAATCTCAACTGAAGGTGAAATCTCTCAAATCTAGTCTAAAGTAAATCTTCTTTTGTTAATTCCTTGCTTCCTGAGTTCTTTTTTAAGCTCCTAAATATAGCTCCTATGACTCATTTGCTCCTTAGCTCCATTTCGATCCAAAATGTGCCATTTTACCTACAATTACATTGAAACTTGGTGTAGACCTCGATTCCTATAAAGGTAGATGAAACAACAATATAATCACATAATATACATTCAAACATGCAGATTATTGAAGATAAAACGTCTAAACAAGTCCCAAAATATAGACTATAATACATGCTATCACCTTTAGAGATCATGGCGAGAGCATCTTCTTCATTATCATCCTCACTATTTTCTTCATCAGAAAGTAACTCATCTTTTCTGGATTTCAATGCTAAATTCTTGGAGTTGGAAGGAAGTTCTTCATCTTCTTCGCCAAGAATCATTTCATGTGTGATGAGTTTTCCAAGTAAATCATCAAGAGGAAGAGTAGTAAGATTTTGAGCTTCTTCAATAGCAGTCATCTTTGGTCCCCATTTGGCTTTAGGTAAACTTCTTAGAACCTTTCTCACTTTTTCTTCATTCGTGAAGGTCTTTCTAAGTGAGTCTAGATTGTTCACTATTCTAGTGAATTTGGTGAACATTTCTTTGACTGGTTCATTTGGACTCATCTTGAATAGCTCGTATTGTCTGAGAAAGATTCTAATCTTTGTTTCCTTGACTTGACTTGTTCCTTCACAAGTGACAACAAGCTTGTCCCATATTTCTTTTGCATGATGAGATGCGGTTGAATTCATTAGCATTTAATCCATAGTAAAGTAGATTCATTGGTTTGTAATTCTTTGACACACTGTCCAGATCAGCCTGAGTGAAGTCTGATTCCTTTTTTGGGACTTGGACGCTTTCAACCGTTGTCATTGGAACTTTTGGTCCATCTTGAATAATGCTCCAAAGTTCCATATCCTGGTCAATCAGGAACATACGCATTAGTGATCTCCAATGAGCGAAGTTGTTGCCACATAAGAGTGGTGGTCGAGATGAAGATCTTCCTTGAGCAAATCCACCATCACCTACAGGATTCATGATTAGTCTCACTGATGGTTAAATCAATAAACGTGAGTCTAGCTCTGATACCAATTGAAGAACAGTTAGGTGATATAAATAATATAGATAATACTCTAGAAGGGGGGGTTGAATAGAGTATGAGAACTTTTCGCAAACCAAATCTCAAGGCCTTGAAACTTCTTTCAAGAGCCTTGATGTCAATCTGTGTTACTAGTGAAACTTTGATTTTAAGGGCTTTGAAACTCAATTTTAAGGGCCTTGACTTCTTGCTCCTGCAAAACAAAGTTAGTCAAAGTAAAACTTATATGGTGCGGAATTGAAAAGATTGACACGAGGATATGTTTACGAAGTTCAACTCTAAATAGCATACTCTCCGTCCCAGGGTATATCCGTAGGATCTAACTATTTATTATCAGCTTCAAAGAGTCCTAGATACAAACTAGAAGAAATCCCCTTCTTCTCTCACTTGTAGCCAATGCTACAATCTATCTCCAACTCTTAACCTAGCTATAATAGCCTAGTTACTTCGCAGAGTAACACACTCTAGCATAACACTTTTTAGATCTACCAATGGAGCTCTTGCGTTTTCTCTCTCTAAGGGGATAAGACTTTTACGTAATTGCGAGAAAGAAGAACAACGAAAGAAGATGATTAGGTTGCTTAAGGATGCGAAGAAGTTTTTCCGATGTAGGCTTGTGTATCTTCTTCGTCGTCGATCATCTTCATTTATATCTTCTATAGAAAAATCTTCTAGCCGTTGTAGAGATGACCGTTTGAATCTTTTCCATGAAGATCGTAAGATAGATGTTGCACGTCTTTGATCCTACGAACATGTTGAGTCTTTTACTCCTTGATCTTCTTGTCTTCTGTTGGATAAGAAAGAGAAGATATTTGTGCCGTTTGTTGTTTAGAGAATATCCTTCGGTTGAGATCTTCCTTTGGTTGACAAAATCTTTGTTTGATAAGATCTTCTTGTTGCCGAATCTTCAACGAAGATCTTCAATATATTTGAATCCTTTGTTCCGTGCATTTTGGATTTCAAGGCCCTTGAATTTCGTCTTTTTGAACTTGTTCTTCAATCCAACTTCAAGGCCCTTGACACGTGAATATATAACCTGTACCTGCACTGAATTCAAACCAAACATCTACAAATATAATCAAGTACATTGTTAGAGATCCAACTACTATATTTGTGTGAAGTCTTCCATCATCAACACCTGTAAACCATTTAATCAAAGTGGAGTGTTCAACTGTTATTAAAACAAAAGTAGTTTAATACCCGCACCTTGTGCGATTTTTGAATAATAATGTGTTAGAAGTATATATATATATATATATATATATATATAGTATAGATCCTATGAGAACACCCCTAACGTGTATACATGAGAACAGATTCGTAATTATTATTAATTTTGTTACGAAGGTGTCATATCGTTTAATGTATTATTCGTAGTTATTATTAATTATGATATCTACTCTAAATCTCAACCCTTAATACTCACCGTCCAACGGTGTACGATTGTTCTCATGTATACACGTTAGGGGTGTTCTCATGGGAACCACACCCTATATATATATATAGATTAATAAATCAAATATTATTAATTAAAATAAATTTTTGAAGAAGATTTATAAAATAGTAAAGATCTAACAGGGTCTTACATATATGAAAATTTTTGTGTTAGAAAATAATTTGTTGGTGGATAAAATATTAATAAATCAAATATTAATAATTAAAATAAATTTTTGAAGAAGATTTATAAAATATTTAACATAAAATATTTGTGTCGCTAATTGTGAACATTTCATTATAAAATACTTATATTACAAAAAAACTTCTTGTGATAAAAGCTTACAAAAATTGAAATTGTGATAAATGATTTTGTATATTAAATTAACTAAATTATCTTCAAAACTTATATGAAAAATTTTACCTCTATGAAATTTTTTTTGTTTTTCAAAAGATTTTTTTAAATTGACATAGAAGATTTTGTAGATATATAAGAAATTGCTGAATCTTTGAAAATATCTTCACAACTTGTTTTTAAATTAAAACTTAAGAAAAAAATGATACAATTATTTGCAAAGGTTTTGTAAATTTGTTGAGCCATTTAAAAAAAATATATAAATTTTTTAAAGAGATTAAGAATATATACTTATCTAGAAAGAATTATCTAGAAAGAATTTGGTGAAGTAGACTATTTTTTATTATCTTTTGTTTTGTAGACCCTTCTAATTTTTAGAACTCTAATTGACTACCATTATTACTCTAAGGGGTATATTTACTAATGTGTTTATGTTAGGGGTATTTTATAATAGAATAAATATGGTAAAAGGTCTAGTTAGTACCACTTATCTATATTAAAACTTCATGTACTCTTTCATTTGTAGATTTCTTTTATATGGTTTGTTGCAACTAAAAAGAATATCTACGTTAAAATTTTATTTATATAAATTTTTTTAAAAAAGTTCTAATTTATATTATCATTTAGAAATCACTTTTTAAATAAATTTTAAGACTTCGAGAAACGTGATATTGACATGTGACAAAAGAGACTCATATTTTATTAGAAAGAAAAATAGTCTTAAAAATAAATAATTTTAGAAGAGTGGCAGTTTAGTACTATATGGTTATTTGACTTAAATATTGAATTTTGATAATGCCACGTCAGCATTCCGTAATCTACTTTAATATATATAGATAAATTATGTTGTGCTATTTACACATTCCTTATTTGTTTAAAAAATAATTATGTGACGTGAGTGCCACATAATCCCCATATATACATGCATGTTTAGTATATTTTTTCTATTAATTGTTTGGTTTTTTGTAGGGAAAAAAATTGGTCGATATCATCAAAGTTTTGTTTATAAACTATTTATAATAATACTAAACCTACTTTCTTTACGACATGTTTAACCAATGGACAATATAAACGGTGTTAATTTTTACACTGATGATTGTAGAATTTACACTTAAATTATGAATCTTTTGATTCTTGTTATTATCTTTTTAACCTGATCTAATTGAGTTATAAATTAATAGTTTAGATTACAAAAATATTTATATTTTAAGAAATTATAGCAAAATTTTAAAATTAGTTTACTCATTTATTTTTATCGTATATATATATATATATATAAAGAGTATAGATGATATGAGAACAAGTTTATTGTGTAATCATGAGAACAAATTCGTAATTATTATTAGTTTTGTTACGTATCGTTTGATGTATTATTCGTACTTATTGTTAGTTGAATGAATTATTCCTAATTATTATTCGTAGTTATTATTAATTATGATATTTACTCTAAATCTCGACCCTTAAGACTCACCATTCGACGGTTTAAGATTGTTCTCATGATTACACGATAAGTCTGTTCTCACGGGAACCACACCTATTAATTTAATATATATATATATATATAACTTTTTTGTGATGAATATAATTTTTTTTAAAAATATAATTGATTAAAATAATTCATTTATATATAAAACTGGAGATCTGCAGCGGGACAGAAGATGGCAAGTACGTTAAAAAAAAAACATTCAATTTGAAAGTGGGGCAAGTACGTTATGCTAGAGGCCCATGTTATCACTTAAATAAAACGACAACCCAAAGCCATTAATTGGCATACGACAACTTAGACCCTCTTTTATTCCTCTCTATGCTCCACTCATTTCTCTATTTAATTGACATACGGCTCATATATATGGATAACTGAATTAAATTATAGTTATTTTTGTAAATATTCAAAATTTGGAGATTAAATTCAAAATATATGAAACTTATGTCCAATTTGTTTCTAAACAAACTGTAGAATTTGGTTTCAAGAACATCAAACAGGAACCCCTAAACATTCAAAGTTAAACCAAATTCCTCCAAATCCAAACAATTTAAACCAATCTAATCTCAATTATCGTAGAAGAAAGAACCAAATTACATAAGCAGATTAAAAAACAAAGCGTCAAACTTGTCTAGTGATATATGAACAGTTTGTACATAATTGAGCCTTAAGCATTCCTTCAATACTACTACAAACGAATCTAAGTCTTCAATCTTAGAAACCTCTGAAGATTTTCTCGAGAATAGCTTCATCTCCAAAATCAACTTTATGATGACCAGGTAATAAGGGTCCGAATAAAAACTGAATAAATAATATGAAATGTCATGCTGAATAAAAGGACTTTCAGCCGAGTATAATAACAAAGTCATAATTAAACTACTAATGTCAAACTGAAATGAAATAACCATAAACCCACATCCATTCTATATTGTACGGAAACCTCGAGTGACCACTTTATCCGAATCACTCTGCAGCTACCCTGTCCTGAAAAAGATCTACAACATCGGATAAACCGTTAGCTAACAACCTACATATTAGAAGAAAAGCAAAAGCACAACCACACACAAAGCGGAAATGAAACACATAGCATGATCTCACATAATTCATGTATTATCTTAATTAAGTAATTTACTTCTAATTCCAATTTATACTTGTGGCACGAGAAGTATCGGACTCTCTCCTCCGTCCCCGTGTACCAACAAGACTAGTTCAATGCACCTCCCCGTATACCATCAAGAGTTGTTCGATGCACCTCCCCGTATACCATGTATAGGCTAGTCGCGGAGAACCTCCCAGTTTTCCTTAAGAAACAAAATGGAAAGCAAGTATAAATTATCAAAAACGGTTAAATGAGAAATCTTTCCCTTCCAATCTGCAGCGAAGACACAAATGCTTCTCTGGGATGAGATAGCGATGAAAAGTGGTGCTGCAGTTGGTACTCCAATTGGTACTCCAATCACTACATTCACATTTCATTATAGGATATTACTAAATTTTTGAGGTAAAAGAAATCCCCTCAGAGGTAAAAGAAATTCCTAATAGAACAGTAGAAGAAAGTGCTTGTGCAATGTGAGTGTTAATGGTGGTTGATCTACGCCCGCCAAGTGTTCGATGAAATGTTTTTGAGGTTTTTTTTTATCTAGTTTGGCATGAAGATATATTTCTTACCCTATGGATTGTCCTCCGTCACGTGTTTGATGAAATGTCTCTAGGAATTGTCGGTTCTGATATGACAACGGATGGTAGAGGTTTCCTTCATTGTCCTCTTAGGGCATTTCAAGGTTGTCGTGATGGAGTAGAGGGAAGCAAAGGTTTCTCTTGTTTGGTTTCTCATCTTAAAAGGCAACATTTCTCATTTTACAAACACATAGCCCGCAAGATCATTCAAAAGAAACAAAATGGAAAGCAACATAAATAGGAGTGAAGAGAAAGATAGTACTTAACTACTTATGAGCATTGTATTGATATTCTTTGTCGATGAATTTCTAGGAAGAAATGAAGGTTTGGCTTCAAGCAAGCCTCCATAGGTTCGACTTTCTCTAATTTCACGCACCATATTTCTCATACGCAGCTAGCCATATTTGCAAAATAACTTATTCTTATGATCTTCAAATATATGATATAAAAATGAGAAGCCCTAAAACTTTTGGCAGAGTAAAATGTTTGAAGCACAACCTTGTTCACTAGAGATTTGTGCATGTGTTGTTGTCTATCAATGAAATTTAAAATTTTAAGTTTACATGCATAGAACACAAGTTGACAGAAACAAGCACAAATAAACAACCATGATAACCAATAACACTCACATTTTTCAAAGCTTTAAGGAATTTGGATATCAAATTGAGGATGAACACCCCGTGAAATCATCATCCCGCATCATTTGATGGGGATCTATGACTAACTTATAAAGATGACTTGCTACTCATGCCAATAAAAATTCTTCTTTTCTACTAGTCGAGTGAGGATAAAGAACTCTGGAGTTAATCGTGCTCGTGTGGGAGCAATTTCAGGATCGGTGACCTCTTGAGAAGTTTATGCACGTGCATGGTTGGCATGGGGACAACGTTCCTCAAACCTCGGTTCTTACAAGTGGTATCAAATTTAACCTTGAGTTGCGAGTGTACTCGCCCTAGTAGGTGGTCACTCGCCTCGGTGGACGGTCCTACGGCCTGACGTGGACGTCAAGAGTTTAAGTGGGGGAGATTGTAACATTCCGTGAAATTATCATCCCACATCATTTGAATGGGGATTTATGGTTAACTTATAAGGATGAGTTGTTACTCATGTCAACAATAATTCTTTTTTTTTAGTGGTCGAGTGAGGGCAAAGAACTTTGGAGTTAAGCATGCTCGTGCGAGAGCAATTTCAGGATGGATGGCCTTCTGGGAAGTTTCTACACGTGCATGGTTGGTATAGGGACAACGTCTCTCAGACCTCAGCTCTTACAAAGGATGTCATTGTAAGAGCCTTGGTCTTTTAGGGACCTCGCACCTACGCCTCAGCTGAGCCGCAAGTGCGGAGCCCCCCTGCAGCGTTGAGGACCAGCCCCCGCGGCTTAAGCGGCCTCAACCGCTCTCTTTGACCCTTTGACCCGTGTTTTTTCCTTTACTTCCTACTTAAGCTTTCTTCTTTCTCTTATGACGAGGGTTCCCGTTTCCTCTCCAAACTCTCTCTATTCCTCACTTCCTCCATCTTTCTTCTTCTTCTTTTGGTTTCTTCTTATTTTAAATCCAAGTGTGAAGCTTGATAATTTGAGTGTTTGATGTTGTTGTTGATGATGATGAGGCATGCTGTGCTGTGGGTTCCTGTTGAGTGTTGAGACGTAGTTCCTCTATTTGGTTCAGTAGTGGTAAGACCTTCCTCTTCTTTCTTTCTTTCTTTCTTTCTTTCTTTCTTTCTTCCTTCCTTAGTTTGATTCCCACAAGCTCGATCTTGTGTACGAATTCGTGGACAATTGATGTTTGTATATGTATATATGTGTTGCTAGTTGCCTTTGGCACTAGAAGAAGTGAAGAGGATCGAAGAGAAGCAGAGAATCGCCTTCTGCACAGTTGGCCGCTCCTACGCCTTGGCAACGCCGCCCCCGCGGCAGAAGGAGTGTCAACGCCCCCGCGGCTGAGAGCCACCACCCTTGCGGCTTCACCTCTTCTGCGTCTTGTTGCTTCCGCATGTGTGTTAGCATGAAATATTGTGATATTTTAGGCACGTTTTCTAAACGTATTTGATTCATATTGATAGTCTTTGATTGATCATCGTTGCTTATATGAGCTAGTATTGCCTATATTGTCGATATGGATGTCTACACTAGCTTTATGTTGAAATATAGGTGATTGAGAGTCATTTCCGAACGGAATCGAGCAAAGAAGAGTTGATTGAATATGTCCATGGATTGAGGGCATTATTAGGAGCAAATTGGAGTTCAACTTGAGGAATGCACGAGGCTAGGGAAGAATCACGTTCTTGCCCTAAACCACGCTCTAAAATACGGCCGTATTACAAACCACGTTTGGTTCCACGGCCGTGGAACACTGCAAAGAGAGGCGTGGTGCATTCCAGTAACTATTACGGCCGTGGAACATATGGTTCAAACCGTGACATAATCCACGCTCTAAATTACGGTCGTGGAATCTTCCACGACCGTGATCTTGGCGATCTTTTTCGCCACATTTTGAAGCCACGATCTTTTGAAGATTGGGCCGAGCCGATATTTTATCCTGCCCTATAAAAAGACGGACAAAGGGAGATTCCGTCATCCTCGCTTAGCGGCATTCATCGACGCATAGGCCGGCTTACACCTCATTTCGCATCTACGCTTACATTTCGCTTAGAGGCAATTGGGAGATCTTGTTGGGGATCAAAGTTCGTACTTGGATTTTCCCTAATCTCGCACTTGGTGGAGATTATCGTTGGGATTTCCATATTCCCCGGATTGACGGAAGATTCGGAAGGTTTCTTGCAAGAAGACTTCTCTTCTTGTTTAGGTTTGATTTAGAAGACGGATTGACATCCCGTTCTTCTTTCTTTCCTAAAGATTGTGTTTGTTTGTTCTATTACGAATCTTGTGACGATATTTGTTCTTGATTGTGACTTTGAGATTGGTTTGGAGATTATTGAAAGTTCTTGAAAGTTTTCATCTTTCTATCTTTTAATCCTTGAATTGATATCAACATGATGGTTATTGGCTAAAAACCCTTAACAATTCTAAGGTGAAGGGTTGATAGTTGTGGCTTAGATGATGATAGATCGATCGTAAACAGATTAGACTCTGAGAGTTAGAGAGAATCGTCGACGAACCCTAAATTACGGGCTGTTCTTGAGTTCCACGGCCGTGGAGTCTCAAGATCTAACCGTAATTTCCCTTAAGTTTACGAACCTGCTTTTACTTTAATCCAAAGTTAAAGATTTGCTTTAACTTAGTTTAGACTTGTCTTTTCTAGGTGGTAGTGAAGCCTCAACAACCTCTACCTCGATTGTGAGTGTCATAACCGTAATCGGCTAAGTTAGTCTTGATCTTTGGACTATAAGTATGGGTATTTGACATTAATTCTTGCTTTTAGAACCTTCCTATATTGAGCCTCAACAACCTGTATAGGGAGTGTCTTGTAGGTGAGTCATATAAGGTTTTTGGAACTTCACCGTACGATTACCTTACATTAGCATACCTTTGCATATCTCAACTCTGTCTTTATATCATTAGTATATCTTGAATCGATTGCCACAGCTGGACACCTGGATCTTTAGGATTGTTGTTTTCCCAATATTTACAAAACTCTCATATTTACTCGCTTGATAATCTGCAATCGAATTTGTTCCCACCCAAATCCCTGTGTTCGATACTCTGGAATTCTTGCTTAACTACGTCGATCCGTACACTGCGGGTTCGCTTGCTTGATTCTAGTTTTATAAATTTAAAGCTTATTTGCACACACCTCTAGGGGCGAACATCTCTTGCCTCTTGATCAAGAGCTATTTGGCGCCGTTGCCGGGGATTTGGTTTCGGCCGAATTCGGTAACCGGTTGTCAAGCTTGGGAGCTTGCTCTCGTTATTTGATATTACTTTGAGTGCATGCGCAGGTCTAGGAACACCGAAGATCTCTTGCCTCTTGATCAAGAGCTAGAGAAAACTTTAAGGCAAAAGCGCAAAGAAAAGAAGATGGCTGAAGGACACGAACGTGATCTTCAAGCGGAGTTGGCGGAGAAGGAAGCTTAACTCCAATGGAATGAGACTCTCCGCCAAGATGAGATGGATCGTCATCAATCTCAAGTTAACAATCTACAAGACATGATCTTCCAGATGAGGGTAGAGATGAGCGACCTTAAGAATAAGGGAAGCAAGAAATCCTCAAGGAAAGCATCAAGGTCTAGAAGAAAAAGTCACTCATCCGCTGATGATAGTGATTCTTCCATGCCACCGCTAGAGGAGATTGATCCCACGATCAATGTAAATCCTTTCCATCCACAAGGAGCTGCTAATCGCCGCATTCCGCCTAGGAATGTGAGGAACGAACGTGTAGATAATGAGCCAAGAACTCTTGGCCAGCGGATGGATCCAACACAACAACCACGTCGCTTGGGCGTGAATTTCGATGCTGAAGATGTGCAAGGGTTTAGCTTCAACCCTCAAGTCATTACTCTTGTTCGCCAAAACCAATTTGGCGGGACAAGCGCTGAATCTCCACACCAACACTTGCAGAACTTTGAGTGTATGATGGAGACAATGAGACCAAAGAGCGCTACTACCAACAGCTATAAGCTCAAGCCTTTCTTCTTCTCCTTGAAGGGGAAAGCGTTATCTTGGTATCAAGCTCTTCCTAGTGGGAAACTAGATACGTGGGAAGACCTTTCCGCGGAGTTCCTCACCAAATTCTTTCCGCCATCCAAAACGGCGGAACTTAGAGGTAAGATTAATGCTTTTTCCATGAGACCTAACGAAAGTTTGTTTCAATCTTGGGAAAGGTTTCAGGATTTGCTCTTGGATTGCCCTCATCATGGCATATCCAAACTTGCCTTGCTGGAGATTTACTACAAAGGGCTGGATGCGGGAACGCAATTCAACCTCCAATCCCTCTCATGTGGAACATTCATGGACATGAGAGAAGATGACGCTTGAGACTTCATTGAGAAGCAAGCAAGAGTCATAGAGAAGTATTCCCACCGGAAAGTGGAGGGAAATCGTGTGGAACAAGGAGCAAAGCTCACACACGAAGCTCAAAATCAGATTTTCTCCCTCAACAATGAGATCAAAGAGTTGAAGGAGGCTATCAAGACCAACTTCCCAAAGCAACAAGGGAAGGATGTTGGTTATTTGGGCAACAACAATGGCGGCAACAACAATAACCGGAACAACAACCGGAATAACAATTGGAATGGAAACAACAACAACAACCGGAACAATGATTGGAACAACAATAGGGGTTCAAACAACAACAATTGGCGCTTCAATCAACAAAATTCCGGTAACTCTTATCCTTCCAACTCAAATTCACTAACTCCACCTTCCTCTTCCTCTACTCCTTTGAAAAGCCAGGGGCAATCATCTAATGGAGGAAACACTTCGGGAAAGGAGAAGCCCGATCCCATATTGGAAACGATTTTGGGAAAGCTTCAAGGGTTGGAGAACCGCCTCATCAAAGTTGATGATCAAGTTTCTAAGGTTGACAAAGCTCAAAAGGTTTTAGAAAACCAAATGTTCAACCACGCGGAGGAAGTTCCTAGAAATCAAGGGAAGCTTCCAAGAAAGACGGAGGACAACCCTAAGGGAAGGGTGATGGCGATTACAACTAGGAGCGGAGTGACAACCACCGATCCGCAGCCTACGTTCGTTGAAGTCCCCGTAGAGAAGGGCAAGGAGAAGGGGAAGGAGAAGGAAGACGTCTATGTTCCTCCTCCAGCTTACAAACCTCCCCTTCCATTCCCTCAATCTAGAGCGCGAGCGCGCCTAGACAAACAATTCGGTAAGTTCATAGAACTTATGAGTAAGCTGCATATTAATATACCATTCATTGACGCTATTGTAGGTATGCCGGCTTATGGCAAGTTCTTGAAGGAGCTCCTCTCTAACAAGAGGAAGCTAGAAGACTTCGGTGAAGTCAAGATGAGTTCGGATTCTTCGGATCTCATCAAGACCATGAAAGAGAAAATGCCCCCAAAGCTGAAGGATCCGGGGTCATTTTGCATTCCCATTGGAGTGGGAGATGTCACATATGACGCTTTATGTGATTTAGGAGCAAGTGTGAGCATCATACCACTTGCATTGTGTAGGAAGATCGGTTTAGGCGACCCTAAACCGGTGAAGATGACGTTATACATAGCGGATCGATCCATCACTCGCCCCGTCGGTATTGTAGAAGACGTCCCGGTCAAGCTAGGTAAATTCTTTGTTCCCATTGATTTTGTCGTGCTTGACATTCCTGCAGATAGTCCGGTCCCGATCATACTCGGAAGACCGTTTCTTGCAACTTACGGCTGCATAGTCGATTGCAAGAATGGGAGACTCACTTTTGATATAGGAGAAGAGAAAGTCGAGTTCGTCCTTTCCGCTCTAGTGAAGGAGTCAATCTTTGATGAGGATATTTACGATATCCAAGATGAAGAAGGGTTGTCTAGAGAGGAGGTAAGTGCGATTCTCTTTAACGATCCTTTACAAAAAGTTATTACTATGAGTCTAACCAATGTAGGGGAAGATGAAGAGTGCAATGAGGTAATTGAAGCCTTAGAAGCACAAGAAGAGATGCATGAAGAGGAGTTCGAGAAACTCCACGATGAGGCTGAGAATGTCAGAATCCACGGTCATACCCTGTATTCCACGGCCGTGGATTTCACAACCAAAAACGTCCTTCACTCCAGGGGATTACACGGCCGTGGAGAAGATGTGACAACCGTATTTTCCTTCCACGCCCTAAACCACGGCCGTGGAGGACAAGATCCACCCGTAATTCTGGCCGTGGAAGAGAGTGATCGAGACACTTCTTCAACTTCTTCCGATTCTTCTCCAACACACTCATCACCCTTAGAAACTTCTAAGGAAACATCGGATGCTCCTCAAGGATCGTTGGAAGCTCCGAAAACAATGGAACTCAAACCACTTCCTACTCATCTAAGGTACGCTTTTCTAGGATCTAATTCTACCTTCCCGGTTATTGTTAGTTCCGATCTAAGCATAGATGAACATGAACGGCTCGTGATTGTCCTTAGGAAACATAGGAAGGCTATAGGCTATACTATCGAGGACTTAGTAGGAATTAAACCCTCCCTATGCATGCATAAGATACTAATGGAGGAAGACTTTAGAACTTCGAGACAACCTCAAAGGCGGTTGAATCCGACCATGAAGGAGGTTGTCAAGAAGGAAATTCTTAAACTTCTTGATGCAGGTATCATCTATCCTATCTCCGATAGTAAGTGGGTGAGTCCAGTTCAAGTAGTTCCGAAGAAGGGAGGAATGACGGTCATCACCAACAAGAACAACGAACTCATTCCTACCCGAACCGTGACTGGATGGCGGATGTGCATAGACTACCGCAAGCTCAACAACGCTACGCGGAAGGATCATTTTCCATTACCATTCATTGATCAAATGCTTGAAAGGTTAGCGCAACATTCACATTTTTGCTACCTTGACGGCTATAGTGGTTTCTTTCAGATTCCGATACATCCGGACGATCAGGAGAAGACCACATTCACGTGCCCGTGGGGTACGCTTGCTTATAGGAGAATGTCATTCGGGCTTTGCAACGCCCCAGCCACCTTCCAACGGTGCATGATGGCCATCTTCTCCGAATACGTAGAGGAAATCATGGAAGTCTTCATGGACGACTTCTCCGTATACGGTTCCTCTTTTAACGATTGCCTTTCTAACC
The DNA here is from genome assembly GCA_033239125.1 of Fagopyrum homotropicum. Taxonomy (NCBI): domain Eukaryota; kingdom Viridiplantae; phylum Streptophyta; class Magnoliopsida; order Caryophyllales; family Polygonaceae; genus Fagopyrum; species Fagopyrum homotropicum. The sequence continues at coordinate 133,722,804 of BSWB01000001.1, read as the reverse complement.
TTTCTCTTGTTTTGCAAAGGTATGAAGACACTAATCTAGTTCTTAATTGGGAGAAGTGTCAATTCATGGTTAAGGAAGGAATCGTATTAGGTCACTTAGTCTCTAGTAGAGGGATAGAAGTAGACAAAGCTAAGATAGAGACCATAGAGAAACTTCTTCCCCCAATTTCGGTGAAAGGGATAAGAAGTTTCCTAGGACATGCTGGATTCTATAGACGTTTCATCAAGGACTATTCTAAGATATCAAAACCTCTCACTAATCTATTGATGAAGGATGTGGTTTTTGAGTTTTCGCAGGAATGTTTAGAGGCGTTCAACACCATTCGGCAAGCTCTAATCTCAGCACCTATTATCCAACCTCCGGATTGGACTCTACCCTTTGAGATTATGTGCGACGCTAGTGACGTAGCTATTGGAGCTGTTCTTGGACAACGAAAGGAAGGGCGAACCCATGCCATATACTATGCTAGCAAGACGCTAGACGAAGCGCAGCTCAACTACGCCACTACCGAGAAAGAGTTTTTAGCCATTATCTATGTTATTGACAAGTTTCGCTCTTATCTTGTAGGTGCAAAGGTGATTGTCTACACGGATCATGCCACGATCCGGTACCTCCTTGCGAAGAAAGATGCGAAACCAAGGCTGATTAGATGGATTCTTCTCCTACAAGAATTCGATCTTGAGATCCGCGACAAGAAAGGTTCAGAAAATTCTGTTGCGGATCGTTTGAGTCGTCTAACACATCTAGAGGACGACCATTTACCCATTGATGACTCCTTTCCGGACGAATACTTACATATCATAGAGGAGTGCATCAACGTGATCTCCAAAGGTAACAAACCATGGTTTGCTGATTTTGTTAACTATTTGGTTTGCCAGGAGATACCACCCGGACTATCCTACGCACAAAGGAAGAAATTCTTCAAGGACGTCCGGGAATACTATTGGAACGAGCCTCTCCTCTTTAAGAGAGGTCCGGATGGCATCATTCGGCGATGTGTGCCGGAAGATGAGATGCAAAGTGTCATCCGTCATTGTCATTCACTACCTTGTGGAGGACACGCTAGTTCGAACAAGACTAGCGCAAAGGTATTGCAATCCGGATTCTTTTGGCCTACTTTGTTTAGAGATGTGCAATCCTTTGTTTCTTGCTGCGATGCTTGTCAAAGAACAGGCAATATTTCTAGAAGGAACGAGATGCCCCTCAACAACATCCAAGAGGTGGAGATTTTCGACGTTTGGGGAGTCGATTTCATGGGACCATTCCCATCTTCTTGTGGAAACCAATACATACTATTAGCGGTAGACTACGTTTCTAGATGGGTGGAAGCAATCGCCTCTCCCACAAATGATGCCATGGTGGTGGTTAAGTTCTTCAACAAGACCATCTTCCCGCGATTTGGGACGCCAAGGACGATCATTAGTGATGGAGGTTCTCACTTCATAGCCCGTCGCTTTGAAGCTCTTCTAGCTAAGTATGGGGTTACTCACAAGATCGCTACCCCTTACCATCCACAAAAAAGTGGACAAGTTGAGATCTCAAATAGGGAGATCAAAGGAATCTTAGAGAAGACGGTTTCAAGGACTAGGAAGGATTGGTCCTTGAAGCTTGATGATGCATTATGGGCATACCGGACTGCGTACAAGACTCCCATAGGAACCACACCATACAACCTTGTGTATGGGAAGTCTTGTCACTTGCCGGTGGAGTTGGAACACAAAGCGTTTTGGGCTATCAAGTGGCTGAATTTCGGCATGAAGGAAGCGGGAGAGAAGCGTCTCCTAGACATTAATAAGCTGGATGAACTCCGCTTGAACGCCTATGAAAACGCCAAGATCTATAAGGAGAGAGCAAAGCGTTGGCATGATAAGCATATCATTCCAAAGGACTTCAAAGAAGGAGATCAAGTTCTCCTCTTCAATTCAAGACTTCACCTCTTTCCAGGTAAGCTTAAATCCCGTTGGACCGGACCTTTTCTAATTAAGCGTATTTTCCCCATGGTGCAGTTGAAGTATGGGGTGAAGCGAGCGGAAGTTTTAAGGTGAACGGTCAACGACTCAAGAAGTACACGCCGGAACTCCAAACTGAGGAGTTTGCACCTACCGCACTCGAATAAGTGCGAGATTTGTCTAGCTACGGACCCTAAACAAAGCGCTTCTTGGGAGGCAACCCAAGGTATTGCATTTTTGCTTTTGCTTTCGATTCATAGATTAGTTTAGTATAGACGTTTTTGCTTTGTTTTTGCCTCGATTTCTTCCGGTATGTTCGTATTTTTGGATGTAGGACCAATGGAAAAGGAAAAGAGGAGGATATGTTGAAGAAGAGTGACGAAATTTGGACTTTGGAGCTTTACAGAGGGTTCCACGGTCTAAATTACGGTCGTCATAGCTACAGTGGCCGTAATTTCCAAAAGCCTTTGAAAAATCACCAAAACCACGGTTCCGTACACTTCCACGGCCGTGGAACACCCCGACAGACCGTGATTTTCAAAATTTTTCCTGCAACTATATAAGCCACATTCTTCACAATTTCATCCCAAAAATCCCTCTTTCCACGACCTAAGTGCCGAAACACCACGACCCCCTCTCAAATCTTCGTTTCCTAATCGTTTTCAACGATTCTTCTTCCCAAATTGCAGCAAATTCAACCACAAACACGATCCAAGCGACGAATCGAACGGAAATCCACCGACAAACGCGCATTTCGGATTTTTCAATCCGAAAAAGAGGTTTTCTTTTCCCTTCTTGATTCTTGCTGATTCGGTTGTTTTTGTTAGAGATTTTTAGGAAGAACTGATTGAGAATTGAGGAAATTAGACTAGGACAGCTTGTTGTGGAGATTGATTGTGAATTTGCTGAGTTTTGTGATTTTCTGAGACGAACCACGGTCACTGGGTGAATTACGGCCGTGGTTTTGGACGAACAGACCGTAATTTCTGACAGAATGGACTTTGTAAGGAGAGTTTCGGGAAGGATAAAGGAGAAGAAAAATGAGCAGAATAAGAAGAGGAAGGGTAATCCCTCCTCCTCCTCATCCTCTAGGGCACCACCACCATCTTCACCTTCACCTCCATCCTCACCCTCACCTCCATCTTCACCCCCTCACCCTAGAGTCCCGACCATACACGATGACCATCTTGCTGCACTTGATAGGATCAAGGAGAGGCCAGTGATTGGCCCTAGATATTTGTTGTTGGAGGATCTAGTTCCTCTCAACATTGTTGATGACCTCACTTGGCTCTTGGATAGAGCCGGATTAGTTGTCTTCTCGGCTATCCGAGAAGACGCATATGAGGAGATCACACGGGAGGTTGTGACGTCCTTTGAGCACAGCCACGTCGATAGGACCGTCTCTTTTCGCCTTATGGAGAGAGATTATCAGTTGAGTATCCGTGAGTTTGGGACCATTTTTGGGTTCCATGAGACCTTCAATGGTCGATTTCCGAGCGGTGTTTACCCCAAGGACTTTTAGGAGGAGGTTGCAATGATTTACGCCGACGAGGACCGTTGGCAACCCGCTGATACCAAGGCTAGATTGATGTACCATCTAGCCTTGAAGATAGCTCACCGTGTTCTTTCGGAGTGTCTCTTTCCTAGGACGGAGACGCCCCAAAAGATCAAGACGGATGAGCTATTCTTGCTCTATTGTATGCTTTATGGACGCCGTGCAGATTGTGCCACTCTCTTGGCTGATACGATGAGCAAGCTCAAGAACAAGAAGAAGGGGAACATTGGATATGGTGGGATAGTTACCCACATTGCTAGGAGTTTTGGTGTCGACTTTTCTGCTTGCACCCACATACCGGCCGTTTCTTTAGGGCTGCATGCTTTCATGGTTAGGGGTCTCATTTTCCCCACACATAGAGGTCCGCCTTATGTGGGCATGCCTTGGGAGACTAGGACGGGCAGGGGTATAGAGTGGCTGCCAGAGTATTCCATTATGGCGGGACGCCATAATTGGAAGGAGACGTTCGCTGCGATGCATGCGAACAGGATAGTAGCTCCCCCTTATGTCCCACCACCGGTTGTCGAGGAGGAGTATATGGGAGATCAGTTTGAGAGCGGAGGAGGAGCCGAGCAAGAGTTTGGCACGTTTCCGGACCAGCCGGAGGCGGCCCCAGATGTACCTAGACGCTCTCCACGTCCAGCTAGAGCCTCAGGCTCGTCATCTCGCCGCGCTAGCGTGAGTGAGAGGCCCACGTGGATGACCACACCTCCCACATGGTATGGCGTTCCCCCTCCTTGGTCCACCGAGCAGCCAGCAGCACCTCCACCAGCACCAGCACCATCCGACGCCCCAGCATGGTACAGTCAGGCCCCGGGATGGTACGAGCAGATGCCGGATTGAGCTACCGGACTTTCAGAGAGATTAGGAGCGCTAGAGATCCGGGCGGATGCTAGAGACGGACGTTTAGACGACCTTGACCACATGATGAGGGACGTCTACCGCCAGCAGTTTGGGCGGTTCTATGATCCGAGCTTCTCTCCATTCCCGCCGCCGCCAGCACCGCAGTGATTGGATGCATCACCGTTCGTTTTAGACATTCCCGCCACCACTTTGTGAGTTTCTTTTTCTTTTCTTTCTTTTCTCTCTTTCTTTTGAACATTAGGGACAATGTTCGTCTTAAGTATGGGGTGGGATGTACTAAAAAGTTTGTAATAACTCTACTTACTATGTTTTCTTTCATTCGAGACTATCATTGCATGTTCATTATGTGTTTCACGTTTCATTATCGCATTGCATGAAAAAGAACTTGAAAAACCATAAAAATTGAAAAAAAATTTTGAAAAATTTTGTGCTTCTAATGAATTGAGATGATTTCTATGATAATCACCACTTGTGAATTGAGTTTGATGACGATTGCATGCTTAAAAGAATTGTGAATTGAAAAGGATTTGAATGAATGAATTTTACCTCTTTTGCAAGTTTCATAATGTGATAAATGTTACCTAAACCTCGAGTTGCGAGTGTACTCGCCCTAGTAGGTGGTCACTCGCCTCGGTGGACGGTCCTACGGCCTGACGTGGACGTCAAGAGTTTAAGTGGGGGAGATTGTAACATTCCGTGAAATTATCATCCCACATCATTTGAATGGGGATTTATGGTTAACTTATAAGGATGAGTTGTTACTCATGTCAACAATAATTCTTTTTTTTTAGTGGTCGAGTGAGGGCAAAGAACTTTGGAGTTAAGCATGCTCGTGCGAGAGCAATTTCAGGATGGATGGCCTTCTGGGAAGTTTCTACACGTGCATGGTTGGTATAGGGACAACGTCTCTCAGACCTCAGCTCTTACAAAGGATGTCATTGTAAGAGCCTTGGTCTTTTAGGGACCTCGCACCTACGCCTCAGCTGAGCCGCAAGTGCGGAGCCCCCCTGCAGCGTTGAGGACCAGCCCCCGCGGCTTAAGCGGCCTCAACCGCTCTCTTTGACCCTTTGACCCGTGTTTTTTCCTTTACTTCCTACTTAAGCTTTCTTCTTTCTCTTATGACGAGGGTTCCCGTTTCCTCTCCAAACTCTCTCTATTCCTCACTTCCTCCATCTTTCTTCTTCTTCTTTTGGTTTCTTCTTATTTTAAATCCAAGTGTGAAGCTTGATAATTTGAGTGTTTGATGTTGTTGTTGATGATGATGAGGCATGCTGTGCTGTGGGTTCCTGTTGAGTGTTGAGACGTAGTTCCTCTATTTGGTTCAGTAGTGGTAAGACCTTCCTCTTCTTTCTTTCTTTCTTTCTTTCTTTCTTTCTTTCTTCCTTCCTTAGTTTGATTCCCACAAGCTCGATCTTGTGTACGAATTCGTGGACAATTGATGTTTGTATATGTATATATGTGTTGCTAGTTGCCTTTGGCACTAGAAGAAGTGAAGAGGATCGAAGAGAAGCAGAGAATCGCCTTCTGCACAGTTGGCCGCTCCTACGCCTTGGCAACGCCGCCCCCGCGGCAGAAGGAGTGTCAACGCCCCCGCGGCTGAGAGCCACCACCCTTGCGGCTTCACCTCTTCTGCGTCTTGTTGCTTCCGCATGTGTGTTAGCATGAAATATTGTGATATTTTAGGCACGTTTTCTAAACGTATTTGATTCATATTGATAGTCTTTGATTGATCATCGTTGCTTATATGAGCTAGTATTGCCTATATTGTCGATATGGATGTCTACACTAGCTTTATGTTGAAATATAGGTGATTGAGAGTCATTTCCGAACGGAATCGAGCAAAGAAGAGTTGATTGAATATGTCCATGGATTGAGGGCATTATTAGGAGCAAATTGGAGTTCAACTTGAGGAATGCACGAGGCTAGGGAAGAATCACGTTCTTGCCCTAAACCACGCTCTAAAATACGGCCGTATTACAAACCACGTTTGGTTCCACGGCCGTGGAACACTGCAAAGAGAGGCGTGGTGCATTCCAGTAACTATTACGGCCGTGGAACATATGGTTCAAACCGTGACATAATCCACGCTCTAAATTACGGTCGTGGAATCTTCCACGACCGTGATCTTGGCGATCTTTTTCGCCACATTTTGAAGCCACGATCTTTTGAAGATTGGGCCGGGCCGATATTTTATCCTGCCCTATAAAAAGACGGACAAAGGGAGATTCCGTCATCCTCGCTTAGCGGCATTCATCGACGCATAGGCCGGCTTACACCTCGTTTCGCATCTACGCTTACATTTCTCTTAGAGGCAATTGGGAGATCTTGTTGGGGATCAAAGTTCGTACTTGGATTTTCCCTAATCTCGCACTTGGTGGAGATTATCGTTGGGATTTCCATATTCCCCGGATTGACGGAAGATTCGGAAGGTTTCTTGCAAGAAGACTTCTCTTCTTGTTTAGGTTTGATTTAGAAGACGGATTGACATCCCGTTCTTCTTTCTTTCCTAAAGATTGTGTTTGTTTGTTCTATTACGAATCTTGTGACGATATTTGTTCTTGATTGTGACTTTGAGATTGGTTTGGAGATTATTGAAAGTTCTTGAAAGTTTTCATCTTTCTATCTTTTAATCCTTGAATTGATATCAACATGATGGTTATTGGCTAAAAACCCTTAACAATTCTAAGGTGAAGGGTTGATAGTTGTGGCTTAGATGATGATAGATCGATCGTAAACAGATTAGACTCTGAGAGTTAGAGAGAATCGTCGACGAACCCTAAATTACGGGCTGTTCTTGAGTTCCACGGCCGTGGAGTCTCAAGATCTAACCGTAATTTCCCTTAAGTTTACGAACCTGCTTTTACTTTAATCCAAAGTTAAAGATTTGCTTTAACTTAGTTTAGACTTGTCTTTTCTAGGTGGTAGTGAAGCCTCAACAACCTCTACCTCGATTGTGAGTGTCATAACCGTAATCGGCTAAGTTAGTCTTGATCTTTGGACTATAAGTATGGGTATTTGACATTAATTCTTGCTTTTAGAACCTTCCTATATTGAGCCTCAACAACCTGTATAGGGAGTGTCTTGTAGGTGAGTCATATAAGGTTTTTGGAACTTCACCGTACGATTACCTTACATTAGCATACCTTTGCATATCTCAACTCTGTCTTTATATCATTAGTATATCTTGAATCGATTGCCACAGCTGGACACCTGGATCTTTAGGATTGTTGTTTTCCCAATATTTACAAAACTCTCATATTTACTCGCTTGATAATCTGCAATCGAATTTGTTCCCACCCAAATCCCTGTGTTCGATACTCTGGAATTCTTGCTTAACTACGTCGATCCGTACACTGCGGGTTCGCTTGCTTGATTCTAGTTTTATAAATTTAAAGCTTATTTGCACACACCTCTAGGGGCGAACAATGTGCGTTTGTCCAAGACATACCAAGTGGGGTATGTGTCCTTCCTTTCCTTATGGCTTTAGGTTGAGAGTGAGGCTAGGCTAGTATTGTGTATGATGAGCTTGATGATGATATGTTGAGGTAATGCCTTAGGCATTTGTGAGTTATGATGAGTTATCGAGGTTTAGATACGGGTTATGCTTTAGGTATGATCATGGGGTGTAGGAGGTGGAATATCCTAAACTTGGATAATGTTTGATATTTTGTGTGCCTTGTTGATGCAGGCACTGATCGTTTCCTCAAGGGAAAACTGTGACCACGTGGTCCAGGTTTCTATTGTGATAGGTAAGTCCATTGGGCTTACTTAGTTAGCGATTATGAGTTTGGATGATTATGGTAGTGGTGTTTGTGCATATGAATGTTGCATTGATAACCTAAACAGGACTAGGACGACCATAGATGTATATTAAATGGCTCAAGTATATTATAACGGGTCGTGACCACTTGCCTGAAGCTCTCCGAGAGTGTGGGGGTGCTCTGCGACCAGTCTACCAAGGGGGAGGCTTGATCCCTTATTCCAAACCTGGGGGTTAAAGGGGACAGAGGCGAGGTTCAGGGTGCTCCTCGTGTCACAAAATCTTATACCCGGGTTTTTAATGCTTCAATTCCAATACATGTTTATAATTGAAATTCAACGTGCAATTCATGTACCAAAAATCTAATATCCAAAACATACATCCAAAATGTTAATTCATGTACACAAATTTAATACCTAAAAATCAATAACCGAATTTCAATCCCAAAAGAATAAGTTTGTTAAGTAGGTTTTTTTTGCCTAATATAGCGTCAAATAGACTCATTTATTTTTTAGGTGACAAACTAGACTCCTCTTATTTATTTATTTATAAAAATTAATTCAAAGAGCTATTTTGTAATTTTGATTTACACCGTCCAAGTCCCATCGATTTGCATAGCTCAGACTCTGTCGAGTTACACAAGCCCATACCCAATCAAAAATACAAATCTTGTGTTGTTTGTTGTTATCTTTTGTAAAGTTACACTTAAAACCGAATCTTCATACACAATTTTAGTACACATTAAATTCTATAATTAACAAAGTCAGTCATTTCTCAATTACACAAGCTCAAATGTCTGTCGTTCATACAATGTCGAGTTACACAAGTCCAAGCCTAATCGAGTTACACATGTCCAAGCCCAATCGAGTTACACAAGCCCAAAAGTCCGTCGTTTACACAATTAAATGTTTGGGACATTTTGTTTAATTTTAAACTTAGGTCATATCTTGCAAGTATTCAACTCAGGTCATTTGATGCACTTTTAAAAGTTTGGGTCATTCCTATAAATACAAACTTGGGTTATTTCCAGTAACTACCCATTTTAGGGTAGTTTTGCAAATTCCAAAAGCTCGGGCCATAAATGTAATTATAAAGCATGATATATTTTACCTAATTTACCCAAAAGGTCACCAACTCCGACCTAGGGTTTCTCGGGTAAGCGACGGCGTCATCGTTCCGAAACAAAGCTCGATGCAGAGGCGGCAAGGCAGGTTCCTGGAGCGAGGCTTCCCGGCGGACTCGGTGGCGACGAAGGAACTCCTTCAGTTGTGGATCTGACGGTGTGATTAGGGCTTCGGTCCTCCGGAGGCTAACATTCCAGTGGACACGACGGCACTCCTATTCTCAATAGCAAGGCGCAGACGGTTGGCAGTGGCAAGGCAACATCTCCGGCAACAAGCGGTGATGCTCCTTCGGCGGCTAACGACAACGAAGGTGCCTGCACGAGCCCAACAAAGTTTCGACTCGATGCGTTTACGGCCTCGACGGTGGATACATTCGACGGCTGTAAGGGAAACAGGTCTCGCGTTACATAACACTCTTCTTCCTCAACTTTGCCGAGGGTGGATGTGTTACTCGTCTATTGCGATTAAACCTGACGGCTTTTGTGCTCGGCAGCTGCAAGTTCGGACATGGAATCTGACGATTGAAGATGATTTTATAGGATTTATATTTTCGTTTTCACCTTATACCCCTTGATTAATTATTGTTGAATAAGAAATTATCTTATTATTATTATTATTATTATTATTATTATTATTATTATTATTTGTCTTGTAAGTTGTGTAGGCATGCTGTAATTATTTTTATGTGTTGTAGTTATTGTCTCCTCCTTTCCTAGGTGTAGTTATTAGTTCTTTTATTTCCTAAGTTCATCCCTCTCTCTCAATCTCTCTTGTATTTTATACCCTTATTCTCTATTAAGGAAATATAGAATTAACCTTCCATTTCTATCATGGTATCAGAGCGAAATTGATCTCTGTTCTTTTGTTGTAGCCTTCATTGCTACCCTTTCTCAGCCTTTATCGCACTCTCCTTTTATTTATCTTTCCTCATGGATGATTTCACCAAAACTCAGAAAACTGATTTTGTTAACATCTAGCCAGCTTACAAATTCACATGAAAAAATTATATCACTTGGTCTCAAGTTATCAAAACCTATCTCAAGGGTAAAGGGAAATTTCATCATCTCACTTCTATCAATCCAACAGATGACTCTACAGAAAAAATGGCAGAATGGGAAGCTACTGATTCAATGATAATGTCTTGGCTTTGGGATTCAATGGATCCCTCCATCAGCATCAACTGCATGTTCTTTGATACAGCCAAGGAAATATGGGAGTTCATGTGCAGATCCTACTCTAAAGCCAAGGATGATGCTCTAACTTTTAATCTCACGGTTAGAGCATACTCTACTCAACAAGGAGAAAGATCTATTACTGAGTATGCTAATATTTTGCAAGGTAATTGGCAAGAGCTTGACCAATATCAGACCCTTGAGATGAAGTGCAAGGATGATGCTGTTATTCTCAAACAATCTGTTGAGAAACACAGATCATATGTCTTCTTGGCTGGTATTGGTTCTGACTTTGATCCCATCCGGGTACAAGTCCGTGGGCGCAATGAACTTCCATCTCTTAAAGAGAATATTTCTACTATGAGGGCTGAAGAAAGTAGGCATAGTGTGATGCTTTCATCCAAACCTATAGAAACTATAGCTCTTGCTGCCCAAACTGGAAATAGAGACAATCGTTGGTGTACTCACTACAATAAACCTCGCCACACGAAGGAAAAATGCTGGAAACTACATGGAAAACCTCCCAGCCGTGAGTGGGGAAACAAAGAACACCCTCGTCCTCATGCAAATCTCATCGAACCTTCTGCTGCAACTACTTCTGATGCTTCTTCCCTTAGTTCAGCAGACATTTCTAGACTGCAAGGTCTCCTTCGTTCCCTTGAGAAACCTGCTGGTAACCCTTCCATCAACTCTTTACAACCCTCAGGTAATGTTGCCATTCTTTGTTTCCATTCGAGCTATAATTCCAGACCTCATTGTTGGATCCTTAACTCGAGTGCTACAAATCATATGACACCATCTTTATCTCTTTTTCATACTTATTTTCCTTACACCTCCAAAAACAATCTCTTAATTGCTAATGGTTCTTCTGCATCCATTATTGGTGAAGGGAGTATTAATCTGTCATCAGATTTGCAGCTGTCAAATGTCCTTTATGTGCCTACATTATCTGCAAACTTGTTGTCCATTCCCCAATTCATCAAAGACCTTAATTTTCATGTTCTTTTTTCTCCTACCTGTTGTGTTATTCAGGAACGGGATCCGGGAAAGATGATTGGGCGTGCTAATAAACGTGATGGGATGTTCTTCGTGGACACACGTGCTCAACACCATTCCAATCCTCCTGCTTCCGCTGCAGCCACGTTAAGCACCTCAAATCAGTCCAGTATTTGGTTACATCATAATCGTTTAGGCCACCCTTCTTTTCCTGTTTTACAACACTTGTATCCGTCTCTTTTCAAAGGTTTAAAGTTCTCAGATTTTCATTGTGAAATTTGTGTAAAAGCCAAACACTCTCGTAGTGTTTTTCCTCCTAGCAATCAAAGGTGTCAATTTCCTTTTCAATTGATCCATAATGATATTTGGGGGACCATCTTCTATAGAGAATATAAATGGTGCTCGTTAGTTTCTATCATTAATTGATAATTGCACTCGGATTATGTGGCTTTTCCTCTTCAAAAATAAATCTGAAGTCAGCATCATTATTCCAAATTTTGTCTCCATGGTTCAGACTTAATTCCACACTCATGTTCAAAAATTCAGAACCGACAATGCTAGAGATTACTTCAACCAATCTCTTGGGACTTTCTTCTCTTCTAAAGGTATTATATATGGATCTTCATGTGTCTACACACCACAACAAAATGGTATAACTGAACGTAAGAATGGACATTTACTTAATGTCACTCGTTCCCTTCTTCTCCACCATAATGGTTTTGGGGTGAATATGTCCTCACAACAGCCTATGTGATCAACCGTCTTCCTTCCAGGTTCTAAATTATGAGAGTCCTCTCCAACGATTGCAATATTTCTTCCCCCATTTTTCTCTTATTCATAATCTCACACCTAGAGTCTTTGAATGCGCTGTTTTTGCCCATATTCACACTCCTTTGCGTGGAAAACTTGATGCAAGGGCTCAAAAGTGTGCTTTCATTGGTTATTCTCCAACTCAAAAAGGGTACAAGTGTTACCATCCTCCTACTAAGAAGTTTTTCATCAGTGCGGATGTCACCTTCCTTGAAACTCAATCCTATTTTTCTACATCTTCAAACAACGGTTGTGATGTATCTCAAGATATTGGTATAACACATGATAACACTCCCATACCAGCTCTGGACTTAAGTTGTACTTCAACTCCACACATTGCCTCAACACCCACACTACCTGATTCTAATAGCTCCGTTCCAACAAGATCAGTGCCTTTGCAAGTGTGCTCCAGAAGGACAGCCCCTGCTCTTCCAGAATGCACCCCTGAATCTTCTCCAAATGTTGTTCTTGTTGGTACAACATCGCCACCCTCTGATATCAGTCCACCTATTGCTCTCAGGAAAGGTATTAGGTCTTGCAGAAACCGACCTCTTTATCCCATGTCCAATTATGTTTCTTTGTCTCGTTTCTCACCCTCCCACCAGCAATTTCTCTCAACCCTTCAACAAGTTTCTATTCCTAAGAGTGCTAAGGAGGCCTTCACGAGCAAAGAGTGGCGGCTAGCTACGGAAGAAGAAATGAATGCTCTCGCTAAGAATAAAACATGGACTGTTATGGACAGACCCAAAGGTACAAATGTTGTGGGCTGCAAGTGGGTTTTTACTGTCAAATATAAGGCCGATGGTTCTCTAGAGCATTACAAAGCCATGTTGGTTGCAAAGGGTTTTACTCAATCTTATGGGATTGATTATCAAGAGACGTTTGCTTCGGTTGCAAAAATGAATACAGTTCGTGTTCAGCTGTCATTTGCTGCACATTTCAATTGGAATTTACTTCAATTTGATGTTAAGAATGCGTTTCTTAATGGCTACTTGGATGAAGTTATCTATATGGATATTCCTCCTAGTTTTTCTTCATCTTCGTCCAATCAAGTGTGCAGATTACATAGAGCCCTTTATAGCCTTAAACAATCTCCAAGGGCATGGTTTGGGCGATTTGCTAGTGTTATGAAGTCTGTTGGATACTCACAGAGTCAGGGTGATCACACTTCATTTGTGCGACACTCTGCCTCAGGGGGAGTTACTATTCTGTTGGTTTATGTCGATGATATCATTGTTTCTGGAGAACAACAAAGGTTGAAGAAAACTCTATCTGCTGAATTTGAAATTAAGGAATTGGGAAGACTAAAATACTTCCTTGGCATCGAAGTGGCTCATTCCAAGGACGGTATTTTCATATCTCAGCATAAGTACATCACAAATTTACTCAAAGAAGCTGGAAAAAGTAGTTGCAAGCCTGCTAGTACTCCTATGGATCCTAATTGCAAGGTTGGTGAAGCTAAGGATGACAAGGTGGTTGACAAGGGTACGTATCAACGTCTTTGTGGTAAGCTGATATACTTGTCTCATACTCGTCCCGACATTGCTTTTCCAGTTAGTGTGATAAGTCAATTTATGCATGATCCAAGAGAGATTCATCTACAAGCAGCATACCGAATTCTGCATTATTTAAAAGGCAGTCCTGTCAAAGGAATATTGTTCAAAAGAGGTAGAAAGTTGACTCTAGAAGCTTATACGGATGCAGACTATGCTGGTTGTATCATTGATAGGAGATCTACCACTAGATATTGTGTGTTTTTGGCCCGTAACCTTGTTGCATGGTGGAGTAAGAAACAAGGTGTTGTGGCAAGATCTAGTGCAGAATTTGAGTATAGGATTGCTGCCCATGGGATTTGTGAACTGCTTTGGCTCACAATCATCCTTAATGATACGAATGTTAGGTGGAAAGGTTCTATGAGTCTATATTGTGATAATAAATCTGCAATCAACCTTGCCCATAATCTTGTCTTACATGATAGAACAAAACATGTTGAAGTTGATATACACTTCATCAAGGAGAAGATTGAAGCCGGTCTTATCACTATTTCACATATTCCAACTCAAAATCAACTTGCAGATGTTTTCACTAAAGCTCTACACAACAACCGCTTCAGTGAACTCATTTCCAAGCTAGGAATGGAAGACCGTTACAATCCCATCTTGAGGGGGAGTGTTGAATAAGAAATTATTATTATTATTATTATTATTATTATTATTATTATTATTATTATTATTAAATCAAAAAACAATAAGATGTGAACATTAAACTAGTGAACAAGTACTGTAGATCCTATCAAACTTTGTAGCATGTTCAGAATTTGAGTTTCCTGGCACCCTAAATGTTGCTGCTGATGAGTGATGACCTTGCAAGAAGATGTTCTCCTTCAAGTTCACAGTTTCTGGAGTAATATGATCTTCAACTTCACAGTTTACAATCGATTATACATCATCTACAGCATAAATGTTGGTGTGATTGGGATATATTTACTTGTACATTTCCGCTATTTGCTCTCTGTAACGATCTGCAACTCTTTCTCTTCGGACTTTCATGGTTGGTGTCATCAACCCATTATCGATCTGCAAATCAAACATATTTCACTTCAGTTTTTATGACAATCAAATCACATTACATTTCCAGCTACTGTTTTGTCCTTCGAGCAACTTACTGTGAAAGCCTCGTCCACAATAAGAACGGGACCGATTTTGAAGGAACACGACGAAGTCCTTCAAAAAAAAAACAAGAAAAGAGTTCTTAGTGTTCAATATGGCTTACTTGCAATCGACCCTTTATCAATGATTACTTACCAAATCCGCAACTCTTCACCTATAATGTTGTTTAAGGTTTCCTTGCTAAGTTCACTTGCGTCGTCATTTATAAGAGATGAGTTCTTTGCAGCCATCAGAGCCTCTTCTCTGTTTGGAACAATGACAGCTCCAAGACGGCGTTGATCCTGAATCCCATTCTCTCTCAAAGTTCAGCAAAGTATGATTTTCAAGCTAGACTATTCGAGTTAAATCCAAGATCAGTTAAGTATTTCAGACCTGACCAACAACAACGATTTGTTGGATAAGCTTACTTCTCATTGCTGCTTCTTCAATATCCGAAGGCTCCACATTTTCACCTGTAGGATGTTAAAGAGCTTATTTTCAACAATATGAGATACAAAGTAATGTAAGGATTACTTTCAATCTCAGTATTATTCAAAACCTGTCGTGAGAACAATAGTATCTTTAGCTCGTCCTTCAAGAACAAGAACTCCTCCACAAAGACGGCTTCGCCCTCTCGAATGATGTGGTGCTATCCATCCTAGATCACCTGTATCGAACCACCCATCCTGACTAAGAACTTTCTCAGTGGCTTGTGGATTCTAGTAACAAAGAAGACAATGGGATTCATAATCAGAAACAAAACATATAGCTTTTCCTTTTTAGAAAAAAATGGAACTTTTGATGTTCTTGAGCTGAAGGGGTGGAACTGTTACTATTATATGCAGCTTGAGTTCAGCATTTTACTATGTTCTTAGGTAGATGTTTCTTCTCTCTCTTTCCCACTACATTTCATCAGTTCTCTCACAAAGCTTACGAGTTACTGCTGATGCCTGTGAAAAAGATAGTTTACCTTGTAGTATCCTTTCATGACCAGAGTGCCCCTAACTTTGACTATGCCTCTACAACCAGAAGGTAGAGGTTCCTTCGTTTCAGCATCCACTATTTTTACTTCAGCTCCCCCTATTGGACATCCAACTGACCCCAATACCTTCACAAACAACAACAATTCTCATGCTAAGGGGATGAATGACATTAGATAATGTGAATTGTGAAGTATTGACCAGAAGAGACAGAATTGGAACCAATATGAATTAAACTGATGTGTAAACGTCACCCCTTCTCGGGTATAATAAATCAAAATACAAAAGCGAGACAGTAATGTTTAAATTGCGGGGATTTAGTTAGTGCATTACATTGCATGAGATCCGTCTGCAGGCAACAACAGGAGAAGTCTCTGTCAAGCCATAACCATTCTGTATGAGGATGCCAATGGCCTACAATTTTGCTTACGGTTTTAGGTGCACCATCATAATATCCATAGTTAATGGCAGCAAGATAATCTGTAGATATCTGACCTCAAAAAATTTATCAACATGCACAGGCAGACTTCCACCTCCACTTATGCCAGCCTGCAGATAACAGATAGACAAACTGATGAATAAAGCTGGCATAAACATGAAGCTTTCTTAAAACAAAAAAAGAAGAACAATATTCAAATTATACAAAATACAAAATCATGAGCAATATAACTACATTATTCACGACACCTTTGATATTCCAATAGCAGATTGGATTTTGCTGTAAACAATCTTCTTAGCTAACACATGTATAGGCCATAAAAGTGCAGCAACTGTTCTTGCCCACATCCATTCAGCCGCGGAAACTAGAAAATGTTCCGGCTCCTTCCTCTTTCTCAAATATTTTCCCTACAAGAAATATTTACAATAAGCTGCACAAGTAGGTGATGAAGCGTACAAGAAATGAAGTATTATATTGACAAACCTCGTACACTCTCTTCAACTCCATGAATGTCAAACTGATGCTTATAAGTGTTAATGCAATAAACTTGCGCAGAGCAGAGCTGGCAGAGAGCTGTTTCTGAATCCCACTTGAAAAAAGAAAATATATAATTGGTAATTCATGATGTACACATTTCTTTGGCAGACTTAACTTCATCTTCAACTGTCAATAAAACATTGCAACCAACCTGTACAGTGTTTCAAACACTAACGGTACTGAAATTAGGTAATGAGGCTGATATTTCTTCAAATCTTCCTGCAAGCAGAAGGAAGCCAATTATAACAATACCCAGCACACATATCATGCTTTCTTTTACTTAATATAATCCAAGATTTTTGAAATGTCTATTCACACTAAGGCCGGTTGTTGACAGACATGAGCGAATGTTAGCAACAAAATAATTCATCTACTCCACAGCAATGATGACAGCCTCAGCCAAACCAATGTGAATATCTTTCATCAATTTTATACTTGTAAAGGCAAAAAACACCAAGCAGTGATACCTTGAGGTACTTGACGATTGTGTACATTTGCTCTACGCCATGTGAGAAAATGAAGTACTCCCCAGCTCGTTCATAAGCATGCCAAGGTGGAAGCATACTCAGAAATTTATCACCAGCCACAACAGGTACAGCTTCCCACAAATTATTTACCTGGAAAGATAAATAACTGGTTGAATTAAACTAACATTTGAACGAGATTGCAAAATAGACATAACTAGGAGGAGACCTTCCATTGAGTTTTCCAGGTTAATATATTGGATCTTTCAAAGGAACAATAGCTTATCAATACAAATTTTTGGATTTTCAGCCTGAATATGTACTACAGTTGTAAGGTGCTGGGTTCATAATTGACCACACTACATGCACTGATCCATACCATTCGGTCTTTATATGGATGAAGGACAAAGATATGAGAGAGTTTGTAAGGGAAAATTTGGCAGTTAACACAAAAGGGAACTGGAAGAAGCAAGAGACTTGTACATGCCTGATGTAAGAGATTCCGATGTGTGAGCATTACACCCTTAGGATTGCCGGTAGTACCACTCGTGTATACCAGAGTAGCAACATCATCAGAGTTTATGGCCTCATAGGTGTACTGCTTCCCTGGAATGAGAGGATACATTATTGAAGATAACATGAAAGACGGAAAGCGGGATTATAGACTTACAAGAACTGATATAAGAAACTACACTCTGTTGTTTTTCCTCTTTTTCCAAAATATGTAGAGAACAATATATAAAAAAAAAAATTGATTAGAAAGACTATAAACTTGCATCAAAAGGAAAAAGCATCAAAATCATTGCCCATGACAAGATGAGGCTAAACTTTTTACTTCACTTCAAATTTGAGAGCAGAAATTATCATATTCATTGATTTAGCTTTGACTTCTACAAATTCAAACATTGTATTGAAATTTTGAAAAAATAGATTCCTGCCTTACTAGAATCACCAGATTTGAGCAAAAGTTCACGGCTTTCTTGTCCCATTTCTATAATCTCCGCGTAGGTAAAAACTGTAAACTTCTCCAACACTTCTGGGTTCAACTGTGATTTTTCCCCCCAAAGAAGAATGACAAACTTTGTCGTTGCATTGTAGGAGAATGGTTGTGCGAGTCGATTGAACAGTTCAGGACTATCAACAACGAATGCCGTGCTGGAGCAGAAGACAATATATCAGCAAATGGTGCAAAATTTCATCACTTGCAGTTAACGAATTAACTACCATGAAATTGTAGCAGACGGATTTGTAAAATGATATTGTCTAACCTCTCAGAATGATTGTATATTTGCATGAGCTCCTCCACAGATGATCTCGAACCCCTCACAACATTTATTGCACCAGTAGCCATTATACCTGTACCACAAAACATAAACGTTGGTTTCCCAGCCAAGAAAGTACACATTTTAATTGATAAAGACAAGCCAGAGCAAACCTTGATCAGCTATAAGCCATCGACACGAATTGTCAGCAAAAAGGGCAACCTTCTCATATGGCTTCACTCCAACAACTCTTAGGCCTTCACAGAAATCCAGAATTTCTTGCTCGAGCTGTAAAACAGAAGATTGGTTAAGCCACTTATACTAAGTGAATGAAATCGATTGATGGATAGGGAAACCTGTTTATAGGTCAATTTTGAAGGTGGGTCATGATAAAGATCTATTAAAGCCACTCGATCAGCAAACTTTTCAGCAGATGTCCTCCATATGTCAGGAACTACTTTCCATTCCCCATGGTTGGGCACAATGTTGTCAGATAATAGTTCACTTTCCAGGAACGGTGAACACTTCCTAATCTGCAACTCCTCTGTCTGCGCAACACACTTTCTCAAAACAAAAATAAGAAAACCGTAGAGAAATAAGAGCCAAGATGGAACTCCAAAGTGGGACATTGAATACAAATCTACTTGTACCCAAATAAAATCATTTAAGGATTCGTTTGGTTGATATTTATGAAAACTATTCAGTAGTCATCACTCAGGCCCACTGACCAGTGGTACCCAGCCTACAGGAAATCATTCATGTTCAAACTTATACAAATTGGGAAATTCGGATAGCAGCAAGGTCAACGCTATTCAAATCTAAGCCATGAAAATAGGCAAAATTTATTGAGTCCGGAAGTATTACCTGGGTATGAAGACAGCAAAAAGTGGTCGAATGGGGCAAAATGCGACGAGATGGACGGCGCTTACCGGCGGTCAACCCGGAAGTAGGAACGAGAAATCGAAGCGCAAGACGGCGATGAGCGGAGGAGCAATCAGAGGTGATTGTATAGGGAAGTCGATTAAGAGAAGGAAAAACTCCGGGAAGGTGAGCAGTAAGAGCTCCGGCCATGGATAGAGGAGATTGGAAGAAATGAGTGGGAGGGTGCGTGAAGGAATTAAAAATGAAGAAAGTTGAGGGATTTATAAAGGGAAGATCAAGAGATGAACACAGAAGCAAGAGGAGGGAGTGATGAAAGCGGTGGTTTTGACTCTATCTGTTTCCTCGGCTTGCTAAATATCAAACCTTTTTCCATGTCCTGTAAATTGCTGTATTTGGCTTCTCAAGCGATGAGAGCATGTGCAGGTTGCTTAAACTTTTTATATTAAAACTTTAACGTTGTTAGAAAAATGTCAGAATTTGACTAATCAGCCAAGATGAACATGATTGAATTTGCTTGCCGGGCAATCCATAGTAAAACTTGGGAGTTCGGCCAACGAAACACAGTGACACGTGATAACATTTGGTTGTTGTATCCTTGCACCTTGGGGTGCTATGAATGAAACCTAGGACATGTTTATTGAACAATCTCAAATGTGAGAATTTGGCCTATTTTGATAAAGAAACAATTTAGTTTACTAGGTTTTTCTACTCTCGTTTAGTAAATGTACCTTTGAGAGAAAAGTGTGTAGAGTTTGAAAATAAATACAAAAGGTTGGGGTATATTTAGTTAAATGAAACATTAAAAACTTAGTTACTACTATAGTTTTTCAAAAAGGTCTAGTTATCAAAATTTTCCTTTGATAAATTAGTCTAGAATATGAGTACACGTGACACGGTTACATATTTTTTGGATTAAATTTTTTTACTAAATTATGATTTATATTAATAAAAAAATTATTAAAACAAAATCTTTTTTTTTAACTAAATGTATTAAAACAATATATAATTAGTTAATTTAATACTATATTTAATTAGTTGGCTAAAAAACGTATCCAAATAATTTTTTACTAAAAATAAAACAATATCTAATTAGTGAATTTAATGATATATTTAATTATTTAGCTAAAAAACGTTTCCAAACAATTTTTAACTAAATCTAATTAAACAATATCTAATTACTTAGTTTAATACTATATTTAATTAGTTTTTAAAAATGTATCCAAACAATATCTAAACAATCAGCTTTTTAATTAGTTTGTTACTGTCGGTTTCAAATGGAATCGAAACAACATCTAATTAGTTAGTTTCAAAAAATAAACCTAAACGAATCCAAACAATATCTAATTGTTTTAAATCAAATAAAACGAATACAAACAATATCTAATTATTTGAAATCTAATAAAAAATGAATTCAAGCAATATCTAATTATTTTAAAACAATATGTTATTAGTTAATTAAAAGAATTGGATTCTTTTTTTCATTAGCATATCTAGATAATGAAAAAACTTAAACTAAATAATTTTTTTTAATTTTGTATTATTAATTCAGTTGTACCTAACTTATCTAATTAGTTTTTTTTTAAAATTATATAACCGTTATCTCCCTTTAAAATCGATAAAATATCTACTCGGTTATTCAGCAAACGTATTGGTTAAGCTTCGTCGGATTTCCTTTCTAATCTATATCTATATATTATACTAAAGCAAGCTACACTAATGCTGACGTGTCGGACCCATGATTTTTCTTGGATTAATCTTTTACTAAATTCCTAATTAACCCAATAAATCTGTTTTTTACTAAAAAAATATTTTTTTGAAAAAATTAAATCGTAACAACATGGATCGGTTGCAACTAACAAATCAAATTAGTTTTCAAATTATTTAATCGGTCTAATTATTTAAAATCAAAAAATATCTACTCGGTTGCAACTAACAATATAAATGCTATTTTATTTAATTTTAAATCGTAATAATATGGATCGATAGTAACTAACAAATAAAAATATTTTATAAATGTTAATTTTCTACAGATATGATAGATTGCTTGTTAAACTTCTTTAGTACGTTACGATGTTAACTTACACGGGAAGCAATCAATATCTTGATTTCAGATATACTTGACGTAAATTCTCAAGTACACTTCTCACATTATTTTCACTATATACATAAGTCAATACACTTTTTTATTTTTCATGTTAATCTACAAATTTTTTACATCTTCCCATTCCAATTCTATTGTGTTATTGATCATGTTTCGTCGTCTTTTTCAGGTTCCAACGATTTAAAGATATTTTCCAGGTTACAATTTATTTTGTCGTATTTTTTTCAGGTAAATTTCGCACCATCTAATAAGCAAAAGTTAGTATATTGATATTTTTTTGAAAATTTTCATGTTTTGTCGTATTTTTCGTGCTCCATATAATAAGTTTCGTCGTATTTTCCATGTTTTGTCGTCTTTTTTTTAAAAAAAATTTTTGATCAAATTTCGATCGGCCTGAACACCATCTCATTAGCAACAAACTATTTTCTAAAACTTTGATTGAATTCGTTGTATTTTTAAATGCAGAAGCTTTTTAAAATTTTGATCAGATTTTGATCGGCCTAAACACCATCTAATAAGCAACATAAGGTTTTAAAACTTTTGATCAAATTTATTTGTTTAAAATATCTATATTTTGTTTTTGTTTTTGTTTTTATTTTTACAAATACTTTTGACAAAATTTAAATTCTCTTCTTTATTTTTCTTCGCAAAAACTTTATTGGTGATAAATTAAAAGATCTATAAATTATTTTTTCATAAAAGAGATCCATTTTTTTCTTTAATATTTATTTTTTTCAACAAAATCTTTTTTCAACAAATTTTGTTCATACTTGATTTTTTAAAAATGGGTTTTTAAAAAAACTATTTGAATTTCGATCAGACTAAACACCATCTCATAAACAACAAAATAAAAAAAATATTTGATTAGATTCATTTTTTAAAGTATCTATATTTTATTTTTGTTTTTCTACAAAAAATTTTCACAATGCCCAAAGAATTAAAGGTAAGAATTTGTAAGTTATAAATTATATTCTCTTTTTTTGTTCTTTAGAAAATTTTTGTTAGTGATAAATCAACACAAATATTTAATTTCATTTTTCCCCATAAATATATCATTAGTTCTCGCATACACAAGTTGATGACATTTTATTCAAAAAAACATAAAATATTTAAATATACCCGCACAAGGTGCGGGATATGAACTAGTTAGCTAAAATCATATGCTAAATTTTACTCTTTTATTAATAATTTTAATTGAAAGAATTTGCTGAAATAGGCTCTTTTTTTATTTACTTTTACCCCTCTATTTTTTTACCACTTTTATTAACGTTATTAGGTAAAAATAATTAACCCTCTCTATTAAAAAAAAAAGAAACATGCATATATGGTTTTTGGTTGAGTTTCCGATATGGTTTCTCGTGAGAGTATATGATATGAATTTTGGTATGGTTTCTGGTTGATTTTCTGGTATAAGTTTTTTGTTGAGTTTATAGTATGAAATTCTAGTATGAGTTTTTGGTTGTTTCTGATATGTTTTTCGTATAGTTTTTCGTTGAATTTCTGATATTGTAAACCAAGTATGAAAAAGTTTCAAAGCTCAACCATAGATCAAACCAAACAAAACACCCATTTCTTTCAATTAAAGATGAGGAATTTGTGAAACCTTGTTTAACGATCTTCTTGCATTAGCAAGCGATAGATCGCAATATGAAGTAGCCATGAAAGCTCCCAGACCACCAATGATGATATTCATGAGAACTTGTAGAATAG
Organism: Fagopyrum homotropicum; assembly: GCA_033239125.1. Lineage (NCBI taxonomy): Eukaryota > Viridiplantae > Streptophyta > Magnoliopsida > Caryophyllales > Polygonaceae > Fagopyrum > Fagopyrum homotropicum. The sequence goes on along the minus strand of BSWB01000001.1, from coordinate 133,699,551 downwards.
GCATGGATGCAACCTCAAACAGTGTTCAGAAACCCATCTTTCAACTCCTTTCTCTTCTCTGCTTCTTTTACGATTAAAAAATTTACAAAATATGATTTTAAGTTCGAATTGTGAGTTGATCTTTAGATCTCTGGGTTATAAGGCAATCAAAATCCCACTGCCACTCTAATTTAATGGTATAATATCAAAACTAAATTTATTGTTGTCAACAAAAGCTAGAATTGTGAGTTCCAATGTTCCACTTCATCATATTTTCAATGTTAACTAGTTTAACTCTTATATTTTGTATATGTTTTTCGAATAATAACTATTATAATTTCATGTTATTTAAATTATATAAAATATTCAATAAAAATTGTAACTCTTATTTTCTATAAATGTTAAATAATATTTATAAGTCAATAAAATAAAGATATAATTCGGTTAAAAAAACATGACTATTTATAATAAATAACACAAATATGATTTTAAGTTCGAATTATAATTTAACAATAAAACAAACTCTTTTATTAATATAATTTTTTACTTATCAAGCTATTCAATGTAATAAAAATTATAACTATTATTTCTATAGATGTTACATTAAATCTCTCTCTATATATATATATATAGGGAGAGATCTTGACTCATATGTAAACAACTCTTACCATGTAAAATGAGAACAAATTATAGAATATATACTATACCGCCGAATATATGTTACTGCCGAATATATACTATACCGCCGAATATCTTCTTCCACTAATCACACAATTTTTTTTAGGTAATCATCTAAAATATCCTTGGGCATAGACAAACCAATATCGTTCTTTCCAACTCACGTATCTCTCAATCCAACGGTTCAACAAGTATAGAAAAACCCATGAAGCATTTAGAAATCTAGAAAAGACCAGAAAAACCTTTGTTTGTGGCGCTTAAGTTGAAAAAGGTACAAACCCCGGAAATTTTCGACGATGATTAGAAATCCATGAAGCTTTGGTACACCGGTACTCTCAAAACTAAGGATTTTTCAATAAATTCAATCAAACAAACTTCACTTTTGGCCCTTCACTTGTTTTTATCTAAACCAATAAAAAAAATAACACTTCTTGTAACAGTCAAAAATCGAAGATGACCTAATCGAGAATTTTAAGGAATTAAATTCGTTTTAACACGAGATACCTATCGAGGTAACCTCCTCCTAGATGATATTACACCCAGGTGTTATTTGGAGCATTTGGGAGCTTCAATTAATAAAAATGCAGTTGAGAGAAATGATCAGGACATCGGACATGTCCTAGATATGAAAAAATATAGAAAGGCAAAACGGCCAAAAGAGTCGCTATTTCGTTTCTTAGCGGATAAGAAAGACGGCTTAGGAATACGCGTTTTTCGAGACAATTGCGGAATAATTATCCATACAATATTCCAGATTTATTATTCCAATTTCGAGAAGTTTGGAGAAAGGGGCTTAAACCGCTTTCGGATCGGTGAAAGGATAATTATCGACTCCGCTAAAGGATAATTATTGTCTTCGCTATAAATAGCGGAAATAACGTTTATTAATTCATTTCCTTTCACGTTTTCTCGTAAAAGCTCTGATTTCTCTCAATCTTCAAACTCAGATCTACTCTCCGTTCCTAATCCGATTTCAAATCCGTTTGAGTTTTTGGATTCCTCTCTTCATTCTCTTCATTTTAGTACCGAGTTTCTACATTTCTGAGCAAGGGAAGGCCTGGTCGAGCATATATGATACTAGGGAGGTTCCGTCGCTCAGATTCCATAGAATTTGATGGTGTCCGAGCGTAGCCTGCGTCGTTGTGATTCCGAATCTTCTTTCGGATCGTCAATCGGGTTAGTAACGAATAAGTTATGAATTTATTCGTTTTTCGTATTGCGATTTAGCCTAAATTGACCTTAGGCTTGTCAAAATGGATAATTGGAAATTCCATTATGCTCGTTACATTATTCTGGTGATTATGGACCGTTTGTTTGATAAGATTTGATGACAGGTGGGTTCAGAAACTGCCTGCGAGCAAAACGTTGTTCTGGCGAAATTTAATTAATTAATTAAAGGTTAATTAATTAAATTGAGATTCTAGAAAATGCTATAAGCTAATTAAATTCAAAGGAATGAATTTAACTGGTGTTTGAAGCGAGAAGTTTAATACGAGGAATATGATATTCTCCGCAGGTGTTGTTGAAGGTTTTGTTTAACTATACCTTAGTTGCTTTGTGAGCGTATCCAAGCACGATTAAGGAGGATAGTTCGATTGGGAAACGGACTCAATAGTTGGTTTGCGAGGTTTTATTGCTCTTACCTGCGAGGTAAGTGTATATGAATTACACTTGCTTAATATATGTTATGTATTTAATATGCTATGATTTTATGCATGCTTGAGTGTATATATATGTTTGTTATGATTGTATGCATGCTTATATGTATATGAGTGAGACGATGATGATGACTTGATATTCCTTGTGAAAGCATGCATGAGGTACATGAGATGATAATGGAAGAATATGATGGAAGAATATGATGAAAGCATGAAATTGAGTTATGATATGGAAGTGATAATATAGGATGGTAATTGATTAATTAGCCCAACTGGGTCCCGCACGAGTTTTCGGGGGACGAGGTCGCTACCTGATCTAAAGGGGCCTCAGAGGTCGCTGCCTGATCTACAAGGGGCCTCAAGATAAGAAAAACAACCAGAGGTCGCTACCTGATCTACAGGGGGCCTCAAGATAAGAAAAATAGTCCAAGATCGCAACCTGATCTACAGGGGGACTTAAGACAAGATGGCCGAGGTCGCTACCTGATCTAGAGGGGGCCTAGGACGCTATCGGGTTGGCCAACCGAAAATAAAAAAAAAAGAAAGAAAAGAAATACGAAAGCAATGAGAAAATATATCGTACGATCAGTTGGGGCTAGTTAGTTAATTATCACCTATGCATCGATGCGATCGAGTCTAGCATGTTATGTGTTATGTTATGATTATTTTTATGTGATGAGATGATATGTTTATATGTGATGTGTGATAACATGCTTGAATGTTTATGTGAAATGTGATATGAATGGTTGTGGAATTATTTGTGAATGTGGATATGTATGTGTGCTTTGAAATGTGAGGAAGAGATCAGAGTGTCCTTTGGGGACGGAATATTAGATACTTATATATATTGGGAGAGTGCGATTTGTATACCCTTACTGAGCGTGTGGCTCATTGTTGTTATATCCACATATTTTTCAGCTACTCAGGCTCGGCCTGATCAAGGCAAGGACATTGGACCCAACACCTGGATTTGAGATCATATCAGGTGGGCTGTTATGGGATGCTACCGCCTAGGATGTTTTGCATGGTTTTAAAACAGTTGTGTTTTGGTTAAACGGAGTTTATGACGTATGTTAGTATGTATATATGTTGTGAATATGGTTGTAAGATAAAGTTTTAAAAATTTACGTTTTCCGCTCATTGTTTTAAACAGGGTTAATTAATTGGTAATCAACTAGAAATGAAATAGGTGGGTCACACTTCTTTTGAAAGTTTTCAAAAGGAAGGAATAAAGCGCTTTGAAAAGAAACAATATCAAAACCTCAATCCCTAAAGATATATGCAAACAATATATTAAAGCGTTATAGAGAGAATTCAATCCTTAGATCATGAGGAAGTTTAGCTTGACATGATAGAATATACAGCAAAGACAATATATTTAATCAGGAAAGACAAAAACTGACAAGCGTTTAGATCCAACAATGCAAACCTTAAAAGCAAACAATCAACTATCTTGACGAGGAAGACTACTGAATTCAGGAGGAATCAATGTATCCAACCTAAGACCAAGGTGTTTATATAGAGGAGAAACCGGAGTCTAGGGTTTACACAAAATGTACACTTTCTATAAATGAAGTCGAGATTTTGGAAGGTCTCTCTACGATGGCGAAACGGCCAAACAAACAGTATAGCAACGACCACCATACCACCATATGACTATCGTTTGGTGGTCATTTCATACCCTAGTCGAAGGTTTGTGGGTTGTGATAATGGCATGGGCTATGGTGTCGAAGTCTCGGGTCAAATGGCATGGCAACGACCACCATACGGTCGCATACTAGCCGTATAGAGCGTGTTTTACCTGTTGTTTGCTTCTAATATCAAATCTTTCTCTTTTGCTCTGATCTTGCGGACTTCGTGTTGTAGTTCCTCAATTATTTTGATCTTCTCTTTTGATTTGACCTCAGGGAGGATGCAATCTTGGCACTTTCGATGCCTAAAATGCCTGAAAATATGGTATAAAAATTATGTCAACTAGGAGGAAAACATACAACTATACATAAACCTTGGTATAGGGTATTTTGACACTCATTAAAATACTATATACTTAAACCTTGCTCGTTCTCGAGTAAGATCATGTCTTTTGCAAGATATGTGTGAGAACCAATTTGTGTCTCAACTAGGAGGAAAACATACAACTCAAACATGTCATTTTAGCATCAATCATAGTAAGAGATGTGAATAAAGAATCATAGTTATCCAAACCACTCAAAGATAATGTGTTTGCTCTAAATCTCACAAGATGTGTTTGGGGGTAAATTCTCAAATTCGACAATCATGAATAAATCTGACTGTAGACTTGTCAAGGCGCTCTCTAACTCTACCACCTGCCAAATGAAACTAATATGCAAGATATATATCACGAGGTATTTGTTAAAGGGTGTAACGGAGATATGAGACATGGAAAAGTGATGTTGGTAGGCCAAAAGAGTAGGTGTTCGATCTCAGACGTGTGTGAATATTGAACGAAAATAAGCTTTAAATTTATACATGAAATAAAAGCCAAGCAAATAAGCAAACCCACAGTGTACGGATAATCAAATATTTTAAGGTCGATCACAAGAACCATGGTGAAATCAAGCAGTAATGTATCAAATCTAGATTAGATCTTGCAAATATCAAAGCAAATAACAAAAGCAACGAATGAATGATAATCAGGAAAGAGTTTTAGATTCTAGAGATCAAAGTATCCGGTTGTGGTTTTTGATTCAAGAATTCTAAAGATTTATGGACAAAGTTGTGATTGCTAGGGAAAGGTGTTTCTAAGGTGGAAAGATCACGGGGAAGGTCTCACTATCCACTATCCCAAACCAAAACTCCTATCACCGGGTAAGTCTCAAGGATCTAAGGAAAGGAACTATAACTCAAACGAACAACTCAACCTAAGGGAATAGAACTAACCTTTACCGGGTAAGTCTCATGTTAATTCACAAAGACAAGAAGAAGGCACACTCAAACCTAATAAAGGATAAATGTTTATTGCCTAGAACTCGTCATCTTTGGCAACTAAGAAAGGGAATCACCGGGTAAGTCTCTTCTCAAGCTTATATATAAGCTTGAAAGGCTTAACAAGGCTAGGATTTGGGCAATCTATAACCTAAGCTTAAGGATATAACATGAATGGATAAACATGGAAAATCTCGGGATGTTCTTGCTCAAATCTCGGCCGATATTCCTGAGAACAGACCGAGATTCGGTAATTGCGTAGATTAAAACCAACCTTCAGGATCCAATCTAAATTAAAGGTTCATTCTATCATTATCTATACCACAACCATCAACCAATCACCCTAAAATCACAAGAGTTTTAGCCAACAACACACATATTCAGATCAACAAAGATATATAAAATAAACAAACTCATAAAACCAAAATAACCAAGAGAGGGACAAGAAATACTTAACAAAGGGTCTTCAATAAATAAAACGTAGCAAAGCAATAACAAAGTTCCAACCTTGTGTTCGAAAGCAATGAAATCTGAAAAACTAAGTATCTCCCTCCAAGAATCTTCACAAATCTCTCAATCCTCAATGTGCTGCCACTAACAATGTAATCTCGTATCACTTGATCTTGTAAAACTTCTTAAACTGTTGTCGACGTTCTTCTATATGTTTGAACTCTCTCGTCGGACTCCCTTTTTATGTTGCAACCATGCTTCCACTTTGTAATAAAATCAAGGGTTTGAAGAATCCGGGCCATGGGGAGTTTTTTCACAAATCTCGGGTGAGCCCGATAATAATCTCGGCCGAGACTTCTCTGGGTTGACCGAGATTATTCTCTGTTACGTGCTTCCCTTAGCTCCTTGATTTCTTTCCTTTTGTATCTTCTTTTTGAGGATCCTTTGCTCTCCTTTTATACTCCAATGTGCTCCATTGTGATCTCCAAATTGATGCCTTGTCCTTCTAAGCTCTCTTTGATCCAAAATCCATCATAATTCCTACAATTGTAGCAAAACTATGTGTAGACATCATTTATAAAAAAAATAGGCAAATATAAGCTCACATGCATTGAATATATGTCTATGCATGCAAAACAAAGAGAAAATCTTTTTATATGCATGTTTATACTAAGGTCATAGTTCATGTCATCAAAACACCCCATACTTGCCTCTTGCTTGTCTTCAAGCAATGTTCAAACTTAAGTACAAGATGATATGGATTATGCATATACAAAATAAAGAAAAACCACAATATTTTTGCTTCCATTCATAGATCACCCTTAGAGAATGCTTCATAACTAATAATCATCATCATATGATCAAGAGAAGTATATGCATGAAAAAGATAATCACACTTCACCTGAAATCATAACATGCATAACAAATACAATATATCAAAATCAATCATGAGAAAGTCAATTTAAACCACCAAGTCAAAACACATGTGCTAAAAAGTCTTAAGGGCTTAACAAATAGAGTCCAAGAAATGTGTTTTGGGTGGGAAGCATTTTAGGTATGTGGTACAAATCCGGGAAAAGGAAATTAACTCTACAACAACATTATCAACTCATCATCCACCAAAATAAGCACTTATACACTTCTTTCTTTCTTTTTTTCACTTGAGAACATGGCATAGGTGCACAAAATCCGAAATCTTGGTGATCAGCAAGCCTCATGTTCTATTGAGGTGCCTCAAACCAGATGCACATACCATGACCCGTTATGACTATCAATCAATCAGACTTTGACAAGATACAAACACCCGACTATGTGAATGGTACCGAGTTACTCACCATCATGAACAACGTCCCCAAACCTATTTTTCTAAAACACTTCACTTTTTCAACTTCAACTTCACATAGCTTTTTACCAATATGCTTCATAATTCCCAGATAGGTAAAGGGATGCAAATATATATATGAGGTGCTAAAGCATGATGAAGATGAAGAGATAAAGGAAAATTAAACTGCCTTAATCATTCCAAAAAGATGTGTCAGAACTTATCATGCAATTTCGACCTTCAATACTCAACATGATTTAGATAAAAACAAATTACTATTCATGCATGAATTTCTAGCAAAGCATTCAAATCCCACATATATCATAAATCAATTCAAGCGCATAAAGATTATCATATTTATTTCACAAACAATATCATCATAGAGATCATATCCATCCTAGAAGCACACAAAATTTTCAAGATGTTCAATTTTTTTGTATTTTTTAAAAACATATATGATGCAAGAAATAAAACATAAACGTGTGACAAAAAATCCAAAATGCAATGGACATAAAAGCAATGTATCACAATGTTATTAGTTATTACAGACATTCTCCACTACATACTTAAAACACACATTGTCCCTAATGTGAATAAAAATCAAAAGAAAGAAAACTCACAAAGTCTCATAAATGGATAATTATAAGAAAATCATGGGAGCATCTGATCACATCTCCGGTGGTGCTGGCGGGAATGGAAAATAAGTTGGATCAAATGCCCGACCAAACTATTGGCGGTAGATGTCTTCCATCATCCGGACATGCCTGGTACATTGCGCCTCGAAAGTGTCGAGATGTTGATCAATACGCCTAATATCACCTTGAATAGCCCGGACCGATGTCTCCATGGTCCCCATCCTAGTATCAAGACTCCTTATCATAGCTTAAATCTCATCTATATCTGATCTGTATCGGGACCCACGCCGAGGTGGATGAGAGGTTGACTGCCTCGCCCTCCTCACCGGCCCCTCCTGTTGTCCAAGTATTGTGACAACATCCCAATGATAGGTTCCTCATTTGTAGCCTCGTCATCAACCTCCTCAACAATTCCACTAAGACTAGTAGTATCTAACCTAGTGTCCATAGTAACAATACCATCAACATCATCATCATCACTCTTAGATGGTGCATCATCAGAACCACCATGCATCTCCTCAAAAGTCTCACTCCAGTTCCTCTTATCTCTAATGGTGTAGGCGCTCTTCCATTGGATGCCCCTAATATTCTTCTTCTCCCAAGGCATGGCCACATAGGGAGCACCACGGCCTCGAGGATTCGAAATACCATGAGATATGAATTGCTGAAGACCTATAGGTCGAGCCTCTACAACTAAGGTACAAGCTGAATAGTCTAATCCTATAGTCTTAGCAATATGAGTCACTAAAGCTCCAACACAAATATCTCCCTTAGACTTGTAAGCAATCTTACCCAAACTGTCAGCTAGCAGTGTAGCAGCATCTGTCATAGTATTTGTAGCCATGCACCATAGAATAAAGAGCTCATCTTCTTTCATCTTTTGAGGAGTCTCGTTCCTATCAAACATTGTTTCACTCAAGATCCTATGTGCTAACTTAAAAGGACAGATTATAGATACTTTTCTCCTTAGAATCACCAGCAACCCAATGGTCCAAACCGCCCTCAATCAAAGCAATATCCTACCAAAAGAGGCGAGGCTTAACTGTTCTTGGAAAAGTTCTTGCACTAGCCTTAGGAAAACCAAATATATATCCAAACAAATCCACACATATTGAAAAATTTTTGTTCATTAATCTAAACTTAACAAATCTAGTCTTAGGATCATGGACAAACGAGCTCAAAAACTCTAAAGTGATTTCCTCAAAAGCATCCTCTCTAATCCAAACAAAAACAACAAGTCCAGCACTTGCAATCATCATCCAAATCATCTCTCAAATTCATACAAGTTAGTTTTTCAATAACTAAGTAACGAGGTGCGATAATAGGGCGTTCTCGGATTCGATCATACCTCGTTCGATGCTTTTCTTATACGACTGGGAGTGTAGGAGGTGGTGGAGCTTGTTGAGAAGAGGAAGAACCTCTCCTTGGAACAATTGCACTTGAAGATCTTCGAACAAATTCCATCACATGAAAAATCTGGGGCTGTTCTTCCCAAAATCTCGGCCAAAGATATTGCCCAAAACCCAAGATTTCTGCTTGTTACGTCTAGGAATGTGATGCACGCAATAAGCCTTAAATTTATACTCGTTATATTTTTCCTAACTCCTAGCAAACCCACAGTGTATGGGTCGTTTTGTAGCAAGGATAGTATTCCGAGGTCGAACTCGAAGACTAAGGTGAAATCGAATCAACAAGTGAGCATAGATAGTGTAGAACTAGTCTAAGAAAGGAGAAAGGAATAAAGAAATGAAGATCTTAATGTTTTTGGTTTGGTTTTTTGGTGATCAATCAAAGATCACAATTCATGCAAGATAATAAATCAAACTAACAACTCAAGCTAGCAAAACAAACAAGTAACACAAACTCAAAATATATTATCAAAGAGAGAAAAATGGATTCTAGAGGTCAAGATTTCCAGTTATGGCATTGGACTCAAGTTACTAAAGATTCTAAGGATAAGGCTGCGGTGTTGGGAAAGGGTGTTTCACTAATGGAAGCAATTACCGGGTAGGTCTCTCACTTCGCTAATCCCGCATCAAACTCCTATTACCGGGTAGGTCTCAAGGGGTTAAAGTAGGGAATTCTACACAAACCGGACTCCACTTAAGGGGCAACCCTCTCCTTACCGGGTAAGTCTCAGAAAAGGGAAGTCTCAAGCAATAATCCTAGCACACTCAATCCGATAGCGGCTTGTGAGGCTCACTACTACCTAGAATTCATCATCTTAGGTGACTAAGGTCGGAAATCATCGGGTAGATCTTTTCCCTCACTTAGGTTGATAGCATTAGGTGATCCTAACCTAAATTATGCTTAATAAACACTAGGATTTCAACAACCTAACATCCTAACATACAGATTCATCAATTAAAGAGCAACAGAGAGAAAAATCGGGTGGATCATGCCTAAATCGGCCGATCTGGCTGAAGAACAACCCGATTTTTCTTTCTGGGTTAGATTTTGTGCATACAAATCATCCTAAACTAACATATAAGTCCATTCTATCATCACCCAAGCCATAACCATCAATCCATCACTCCAGAATCACAATAAACTAGCCAATAATATGCATATCAAGATCCAAAATCATCACACAAGCATACATGGTTCTCATAGATGAGTGATGGGAGATAAGCAAGTAAAAACAATAAATCTAAGCTGAATCTAAGTTTTAGCAAGACTTACAACCCTTCAAATGAAATTCCAAAACGTTCCTAACAATCCTTGCAATAGTTCTTCAATCAAAGACTCCGAAAATCACTCAAAATCACTCAAAACTCACTATCACTCTAAGCTTTGTGTTCTTCTTCCTCCTCCAAATTGAGAGAGTTTTTCTTCTTCTCCAAGTCTAGCCTCCAATCCAATGAGCTGTGAATGAGAGAATGTGGGAGAGGGGATGCTCAACAACAGCTTGCAGGACCACTTATATTTTCCACCAAGAGCAAGGCCGGGCAAAGAGATCGTGAGACACGTGGCTTAAGCTGTTGAAGGCCTAAAAATCGACCCAGTCAGGAAAATCGGCCGATTTTCCTGAGTGATGGTCCGATTTTCTTCAACAGAGGCATGTTATGATCGTCTAGCCATGAGTTGCTCCATTGCTTGCACCAATTATGGTCCTTGTGTCCTTTGTTGCTCCAATTATGTTCCTTCAAAGCCTTGGATGTGTACCACCATGAGGCTTGATCCTCGAATGTATCGATTAATGTCCAAAAGATCCCCGAAATACCTACAAAACCGACAAAAGCTCGTGTAGACGTCTTTTCTAGAAATATGCACGAAATGAGCGCAAACGTCTTAAACTAATGTCAAACCGTGCATGAATAACGGGAAAAACTATCTAAATGTATGCCTTTACTAACGTCATAAATCACGTTATCACTGCTGATTGAGTTGAAGTTGGCAAATATGTAAATATTTTGCCAAATTGATGCCTCCACTAGCTTCATATTCTCTTGTAGACCATGAATGATGCTTCCTCTTGAACCAAACAACTCGAAATTGATGGATCTGAGGGAGGGCAAAAATCTTAGGGTTTTTGGATGAAAAACCCCAAATCTGGCTCGATTGAGTGGTTTGTGGTATTATTTAACCTTAGAATATTGTATGTGATGGAGAGATCTTTAGTTTTGGAACAAGAACGGATCAAAACGGTTTAGAAACGGGATTTTTTGGATTTTGGGGTTGAGTTGGCCGAGAAAATTGGGTGAGATAGGGTTTGTGAAGAAGACGAACTTGGTTGACGCTTAAATACCCCTCCTGAAATTTGAAGAATCTCGGCTGAGATTTTTTCCGGTCCGAGAAATTTGGCTTGATCGTCACTTCTCAATGAATATCGGCCGAGATTCTTCTGTTGGCCGAGATTTTATCCGAAGTGCCCCTGCATTGCTTTTCTCGGGCCATTGGACTCATGTGACGGGAAATCTAGACCTAGATTTATTGTTGTTGGTCTAGATTTCCATCTTTCGGTCTCTACTCCTCTTCCTAACTGTTTTAACATCTCTTTTCCATCAAATTCTCGATCTCTTAACAATCTCAACGTATTCTTATCGAGAAATATAGGTTTTGTCTTCCAAAGACACAAAAAACCAAAACATACCAAACACTAACTAACTATCTAAGAAAGTAAGATAAAGAATTACCTTGGACTGCCTTCCAAGAAGCACTTTGTTTAAGTTCGCTAGTTGGACCTAAGTCCTTAATGATCATGTAAGGTGAAGTGGAGCAATCCTCTCTACCGGATCTTCCGGTGTATACTTCTTCAACCTATGTCTATTGACTTTAAAGCTTCCGTAATGCTCACCCCATACTTCAATTGCACCATGGGGAAAAATATGTTTCACAATATAAGGTCATATCCATCTTGATTTAAGCTTACATGCAAAGAGGTGAAGTCTAGAGTTGGAGATAAGGAAAATATCTCCTTCTTTTAACTCGTTCGAAATGATGTGCTTGTCATGCCACCTCTTGGTCCTCTCCTTGTAAATTCGAGCATTCTCATAAGCATTCAAACTGATTTCCTCTATCTCATTGATGTCTAAGAGTCGTTCCTCTTTAGCTTCTTTCATATCAAAGTTGAGCCATTTGATTGCCCAATATGCTCTATGCTCTAACTCCACCGGAAGATGATAAGACTTCCCATAGACTATATTGTATGGTGTATTTCATATGAGAGTCTTGAAAGTTGTTCTGTAGGCCCAAAGCGCGTCATCCAGTTTCATAGACCAATCCTTCCTTGTTCTAGAGACAATTTTCTCTAGATTTCCTTTGATTTCTCTATTTGATATTTCCACATGGGCACTAGTCTGAGGATGATAAGGAGTGACTACCTTGTGAGTGACCCCATACATAGACAAAATGCTTTAAACTTCTGGGCGGTGAAGTGTGTTCCTCCGTCACTAATGATGATTTGGGGCGTCCCCAATCTTGGGAAAATCGTCTTGTTAAAGAATTTCACTACCAATGTGGCGTCATTAGTAGGAGAAGCAATGACTTCCACCCATCTTGAAACATAGTCTACCGACAAGAGTATGTATAAGTTACCACATGATGATGGGAAAGTGATGCGTCCTTGGACACGTCAATGAAAGATTCCGGATCTAGATCAAGCTGAAGCGTCAACTACTCCTTAGTTGAAGTGCGGATGCGTTTGAAGGTTTGAACGTGGGTAGCGGAAGCTTAGAGATGGAGGCGAAAGTTGAATGGTTGAGTCGGTCTAGATTGATCGATCAAACCTTGAAGTGGATCGGTTGAGCTGATCCTTGAAGAATCCTCAAAGATGGATGAATTTTGATCGAAGATCCAAAAGAAGAACTTTGAGAGGATGGAAGAGAGATTGATGCTCAAGTAAGTAGAAGGAAAATACTTCTCAAATAATTAATCAAATTGAACATGCTTTACAAATGAGCCAAGCATCCCCTTATATAATGGATGAAGGCCATACAAAGAGTCCGAACATAAATGAAGGAAATAAATTCGGAATTAAAGTTTCGAAAATGAAAAGCCTAAAAATATAAAAGCTTGAGAATTTAAGTTCGGAATTAAGTTTTCGAATTAAATTCTGAAACCAAAAGTCTAATCTTAAATTCAGAAAATTAAGTTCTGGAAATAAAGTCCCAGAAATTAATATTCCGAAAATAAAAAGACTTATTATTACAAAACGCTAAAATATGGAAAATGCGCCGGAACGGTGCCGGCTTGACAAGCTTCATGCCATGGTGGCGTAGAGGCACGGTACGCTACTAACGGGCCCGTGACAAGTAACGGTGTGGGCAATTATAGAGCCGGTAGCTTGGGCGATGGCCTTAGCATGGGAACGGGTGAGCGGTCCATCGGAGCGAACCCGGAATGCCTCGTCTTCCTCATCTTGGGACATAGGGGTCAAGGACGCATCAGAATGGTCCCATGAAATCAACTCCCCACACATCAAAGATCTCTACTTCTTGAATGTTGTTTAGAGGCATCTCATTCCTTCTATATATGTTTTCTGTTCTTTGACAAACATCACAAGAAACAACAAACTTTGCACATCTTTGAATAAGTTAGGCCAAAAGAAACCGGATTGAAGTACCTTATCATCACATGTCTTGTGGGAACTAGCATGTCCACCACAAGGCAATGATTGGAAATATCTAATGATGTTTTCCACTTCATCCTCCGGAATGCAACTTCTTAACATCCCATCCGGATCTCTCTTGAAGAGTAGAGGCTCATTCTAATAGTAATGTCGCACATCCTTAAAGAACTTCTTTTGTGTGTAGGACAGTCCTGGAGGTATATCCTGACAAACCAAATAATTAACTATATCAACAAACCATGGTTCAATATCTTTTGAGATTTGGAGAAGGCAATCCTTTATTTCATGAAGCTGCTCATCCGGAAATAAACCATCCATGGGCATGCCATCGTTCTTAGTTGCAATGGGAGGTAATCGACTAAGATGATTCACCACCGAGTTCTCGGATCCTTTCTTGTCCCGGATCTATAAGTCGAACTCTTGTAGAAGGAGGATCCATCTAATGAGCTGTGGTTTTGCATCTTTCTTAGCAAGCAAATCCGGATTGCTGCATGGTCGGTGTAGACAATGACTTTTCCTCCTACAAGTTATGAACGAAACTTCTCGAAAGTGTAGAGCACCGCTAGTAACTCCTTTTCCATTGTGGCGTAGTTCAGTTGAGCTTCATCTAGCGTCTTGCTAGCATAATAGATGGCATGAGTGCGTCCATCCTTCTTTTGTCCAAGTACGGCTTCTACGGCCACATCACTAGCATCGGACATGATCTCAAAGGGAAGACTCCAATCCGGGGGTTGAATGATAGGAGCGGATATCAATGCTTCCTTTAATTTGTAAAAGACATCTAGACAGTCCTTCGAAAACTCAAAAACCACACCCTTCATCAATATGTTAGTCAATGATTTAGAAATCTTATAAAAGTCTTTAATAAATCTCCTATAAAAACTTGCAGGTCCTAGAAAGCTTCTTACCCCCTTTACAGATGAAGGTGGAGGTAACTTCTCAATAGTCTCGATCTTCCCTCTATCCACCTCAATCCTGCGATTGGAGATCAAGTGACCTAAAATAATGCCTTCACTAACCATAAAGTGACACTTCTCCCAGTTCAAGACAAGATTAGTGTTCTCACATCTTTGTAGCACTAGAGAAAGGTTAGCCAAGCAATCATCAAAAGATGAACCATATACAGAAAAATCATCCACAAATACCTCTATAACTTTCTCAATATACTCGGAGAATATAGCCATCATGCATCATTGGAATGTAGCTAGTGCATTGCACAATCCAAAAGGCATTCTCCTGTAAGAAAACGTACCCCAAGGACACGTGAAGGTAGTCTTCTCTTGATCATCAAGATGGATTGAGATTTGGAAGAATCCACTATATCTATCTAAGTAGCAGAAGTGAGAATGTTGTGCTAGTCTCTCAAGCATTTGATCGATGAAAGGAAGAGGAAATTGATCCTTCCTTGTTTCTACGTCTAATCTCTTGTAATTAATGCACATTCTCCATCTTGTAATTGTCGTTGTAGGAATAAGCTCGTTGTTTTTGTTGGTAACAACGGTCATTCCTCCTTTCATGGGAACCACATGAATGGGACTCACCCACTTGCTATTAAAATTGGAAAGATGATACCTACATCAAGTAACTTAAGAACTTCCCTCTTTACAACCTTTTTCATGATCAAATTTAACCGTCGTTGAGGTTCTCGTGAAGGCTTATGATCATCTTCCATAAGAATTTTATGCATGCAGAAAGAAGTCTTAATACCAACAAGATCATCAATAGTATAACCTAAAGCTTTTCTATGCAATCTCAACTCACACATCAGCTTATTGAGTTCATCATCATTCAAATTAGCACTCACTATGACATGATAAGTAGAGTTAGGTCCTAGAAAAGCATACCTTAAGTGTGAGGGGAGAGGTTTCAACTCCAATGTAGGAGGTTCCTTATGTGAAGAATTTTGACCTTCCAAAGCATCTTCGGATGCTTCTGTAGCTGCGGAAGAAGTATGATTTCATCCTAGAACACTTCCATTCAATTTCGAAAAGAATTCCAGAACTTCAAATGTAACATCCCGAATCCGCATGACTTGGAATGCCACATTGGGCTAGGATCTCACAGTGGATCCTGCCCCTAGCCTGACAACAAGTTCACTGGACCTTACAACATGACACTAATAGATAGAAAACAAATACATAAACTTTATAAAACTGTAAAACCAAAAGGTAAACAAGATCATAGCCGAGTATCAAACATAACCTTCACATGAGGTATACAAAACATCATCCTCACGCAGGAGGGAAACATAAACAACCCCAAAAGCCATAACCCCCTAATGTACAAGAGTCCTCGGCCTGTCACCCTATCAAATCACTCAGCAGCTCGCCTATCCTCCAAGGCATCTACAACATGGTATGAAACCATTAGTTAACCATACATATACAAGGTAATGCATAAGCACAAGCACATTCATGAAAGATAAACACATCGGCATGCTATCACACATTTACCCATTTTATTATCTTTATAGAATAGTCATTCACTCAAATCGTATATACATATATATAGATAGATAGATAGATGAAACTATGTGACACGAGGAACGTATCATCCTCTCCTTTGGGCATGCTAGCCTTCTAGAAGTAGTGTCGGTCACACAACCCGTGTACCCTATGGGAGTGGATTGCGCCCTTCCTGTATACCAAGTGGCCTGACGTCAGAGAACCTCCCAGACTCCACGGCGGGATGAAAGGGAAAGGTTATCACAACCACACATACGGGGCAATAAATAAAACATAGGTCGGTAATAATCGACATCACATGCTATCATATCAAGCATATAACACACACACACCACTCATGCAAACATCCAATATAAGGATGGTAGCTAAGAAAGTCCTACGGACTTACCTCAACCTCATACAAAACTCAACCACGATCAACCTCCAATCCTAAGAGGGACACTGCCTAATAACAAGGCATAGAGATGTATCAATCTCCTATCAATCAAAGGGGTCACACCTAGACCCAAGGGATCCATAGGATCATCCTCAACCTCAACCTCATAACTCACAAAATCCTCAAAAGCCGTATAAGGCATAACATGATCATAACATCATCATATACTCTCATCTATACCTAGCATGGTACTACACACTCACACTAGGAAAGGAAGAGGCAATGGCATCCATAGGCAAGCCTAGAAGTAAGACACACCTACAGAACCAAGAACAAAGCCAAGCTAGTGCAGGTGGCCGCAAGGGCGGCTGGAAGGTGGCGCAGAGGCGGTTGTTGGCCGGCGCTGGGGTGGCTGCAAGGTGGCGCAGGGGCGGCTGGTTTTGTAGAAGGCACACTTCCGGCATCTCTTTGCTTCTTAACTCAATTCTCTTCAAACCTTCTTCAGCCAGTAACCAAGTACATACATATACATACATATATACATCAATTGAAGCCTATAAAAGCTGCCACAAGATCAAACTTGTGGAACCTAAGCTAGGGATGAAGAAAAGAAGGAAAGAAGGAAGAAAGAAAGATAAGAAGAGATGGAAGATGAACTCACAAAACTGAACCTAAACAGAGGGAGAACCACACCATAACCTCAAGGCTGGCTATCAACGCGCACAACAACATCAACCATCATCATCCACAAGCAAAGCCACACAAAAGCTCTCACAAACTCAACAAGAATCAAAGAAGAACAAGATGAAAATCCAAAGAAGGAAGGAGAAGAAGATGAACGTGAGGGAGAAGATGAAGCTATAAATGAGGTAACCCTCATCACGAGAGAGAGAATGAAGCTTATAAAGGAAGGAAATGCGTAAAGCACGGGTCAAGAGTCAACAAAGACGGCTGCAACACACCCTAAACTGCAGGGGCGGCTCAGGGAGGCGCAGGTACAACCCAAACAAATAGCAGGGGCGGCCTCTAGCTCACGTAGCGGCGGATCAGGCATAATCTGGGTCCTCAACACTCACTCTCATCAACTAAGGCTCTTACATCTCATCCCCTTAACAACAAGTTTCGTCCCGAAACTTGCAAAATCCTAAAATCCTCTCGGACCCATACGCCGAGGTATAACTCTCTCTATCGGAGGTATCTCATCTCCGTTCAATAGATCACAACCTATATCAATCTATAACCTCAAAACGCAAACATGGAGGAATCATCAACTCCAAAAAACAGGGCCATAACGCTACCCATAGGCGTAGAGGAATCACTTTTCTTGCCATACCACATCGCAGGGCATAAAGGAAACACATCTCCAGCCAAAACATACTCATACGTAAGTCATGGAGGAAAAGCATATCCAACGGGACTATGTCCATCAAGGTAGCGTGGAGGAAAGAACCATCTCTAGCTAAATCCTAATCAAACTCATATAGCATGGAGGTAAGAACCATCTCCTGCTATAATTATATATCACGCTAGCACATCAAGATCTAATAAGATCATACATCACATCATAGCTAGCATGGAATAAACACATCAAGGCATGTAAGCACATAAACACATAATCACATACTCACCAAGATGGCACTAAGATCTACTCATCGACCCTAGGTGCATCTATCTCAGCATAAAACTCTGGATAGTTCCTCTGGATACTATCCTCAGTCTCCTATGTAGCCTCCTCAGGTCCTCGTCTCGACCATTGTATCCTCAAAATGGGGATGTCCTTCGAACGCTTACATCTCACACCTCGCTATAGGACTGCAATAGGATGCTCAGCAAATGTGTGGTCCGGCTCAACCACTAAATCATCATAACTCACAATGTGCCTCGGATCTAGTATATACTCCCTCAGTTGAGACACATGAAATACAGGGTGAACACCCTCTAACCTCGGAGGCAAAGCTAATCTGTAGGCTGCCCTCCCAACTCTATCCAGTATCTCAAAAGGACCGACATATCGGAAACTCAGCTTCCCCTTTATGCTAAAACGTCTGACGCCTCGCGTCAGAGATACTCTCAACCAGACATGAGCTCTCAATCTAAACTCTAGAGGTCGATGCCTCCTATCTACATATGACTTCTGGCGACTTTGTGCAGCCAACATCCTCTCTCTAATCAACGCTACTCGAGCCATATCATCCTGAATATGCTTTGGCGCTATCCCACTAATACTGCTAGGCTCATCCCAACATAATGGTATACGGCATCTCCGTCCATATAGTGCCTCATATGGGGCCATCCCAATCGATGCATGCCAGCTGTTGTTGTATGAGAACTCAACCAATGGGAGGTAATCAGACCATCCATGTCCCCAATCCAACACACAAGCTCGCAGCATATCCTCAAGGGTTTGGATAGTCCTCTCTGACTAACCATCTGTCTGGGGGTGAAACGCAGTCGTGAAGTGTAGACTCGTCCCCAAAGTAGTCTGTATATGCTGCCAAAACCTCGAGGTAAACCGTCCATCTCGATTAGAGACGATCGTCCTCGGTACACCATGGAGTCTCACTATCTGCCTAGTGTACTCCTCAACCAATCTTCTCACTAGCCACGTCTCTTTGATAGGAATGAAACGTGCCGTCTTCGTCAGTCTGTCAACAACAACCCAAATGGCATCAAAACTCCTACTGGCCTCAATCCGGTCACAAAGTCCATGGAGACGTCCTCCCACTCCACTACGGTACTGGTAGTGGATGAAGCTCACCTCCAAGTCTACAATGCTTTATCTTGACCTGCTGACAGGTCTCACACTGTGCCACAAATCTGGCTACATCTGGCTTCAGCCCTCCCAACCAATATGATCGTCTCACATCATGGTGCATCTTACTCGTACCTGGATGTATTGAGTAAGGTGTACAGTGAGACTCTTGTAAGATCCTCTGTCTTAACTCTACATCAGCAAGTACAGACGCGGTCATGGCGTCTCATCACTCCGTCTACTCCAGTGGAGAAATGTGGTGCCTCACTGTTCGCCACTTACCGTGCGTGCAAAAAAGTCTTAAATTTATAAAACTAGAATCAAGCAAGCGAACCTGCAGTGTACGGATCGATATAGTTAAGCAAGAATTCCAGAGTATCGAACACAGGGATTTGGGGGGTTAAATCGAATTATAGAATTGTCAAGCGAGTAAATGTATGAGCTTTGTAAATTATTGGGAAAACAACAATCCTAAAGATCCAGGAATCCAGCTGTGGCAATTGATAACACGATTTATGACTTAGATTTAGACACTCATTTAGATAGATTTTCCGCTCATTCATGCATGGTTTAGCATTAGTTCACGGCGTTTGCACTCAAATCACGTATTTTGTCGAGATAGACGTCTACTCGGACTTTTGCTTGCTTTGTAGGTATTTTGGGAGATTTAAGAGCCTAATCGATACATCCGAGGATCATTCCTCGAGATGACACGCTTCCGGACTCATTGGAATGCAAGTTAAGGGTTAAGGAAGACTCATGGAACCTTGCCAACACAAGCCATGCACCAAATCATGACTTAACGAGCCTAGAAGAAGACTCTGGACCAAACCACGGTCTGGACCAAGACCACGGCCGTGGACTATGCCCGTGGTTCTTGCCAGGACCACATCGACAGCTGGCCACGATCTCTTCCATTGCTATTGCATCTTAGTGGGTATTTAAAGGATTTTGCAGGCTGTAATTGGGGATCCTTCTCCTCTCTTTTGACCTATCTTCTTCCCCAAAACACTTCTCCATTGTTGCCTCTCTTCCAAGCACCCATTGTGGGTGTTCTTGGAAGAGATTAGTGTAGATTTTCGTTTTAGAGTGAGATTAGAGTGGATTCGAGTGAAGCTTTCATTGTTGTCAAGTTGGATTAGCTCTTGGAACCTTGTAAGATTTGGTAACCTCTATTCTATGCTTTTAATGTCTTTTCTTTGGATTTGTCTTCATCAATTAACCATGACTTGCAAGCATGCCTTATTTGTGAAGTTTGATCTTGAAATGTATGTTGTTGGCTAGATAGATGCGATTCTAGGGTAAGGAAAGAAGGGTTATGGCTAGGACTATGATAGGATGAACTTAGATTTTTACCCTTGGATGACTTGTGTTCTTGAACGAGGCCTCTGTTGAAGTCCACGGCTTGTTCTTGCCATTCCACGGCCGTGGAAGTGGTAGAACAGCCCGTGGTTTACATGGTTCAATGGATCTAAGTTCTAGATTGTTAAAATGTTGAAATCCTAGTGTTTGTTGAGCTAATTCTATCCTAAGGTGACCTAGTGTTAGCAACTAAGTGTTTAGAAGAGACTTACCCGGTGATTGTTACTCTTAGATTCAAAAGATGACAAACCCTAGGTAGTGGTGAGCCTCACAAGCCGCCATTGGACTAAGTGTGCTAGGATAGTTGTTTAGGACTACCCCTTTCGAGACTTACCCGGTGAGGATACGTTAGACCCCTAGGTAACAATCCGGTTTGTGTAGAATTCCTATCCTTAGGTTCTTAGAGACTTACCCGGTGATGAGACCTTAGGAATGGACTAGTGGACCATGAGACCTACCCGGTAATTGATCCCAATCTAGAAACGCTTAATCCCAACATATCATAGTTAACCCGAGGAATGAATAGATAGCTTGATTATATGCCATAACCGGACTTCCAATCTCTAGAATCCGCTTTGTTACTTCCATTCTCCTATCTTTTGTGTTAGTGTGTGTTTGCGTTGCTTGATTGCGTTCATATACTTGTGATCTTTGTTTGATCACCCAAAACCCTCCAAAAACATTGTGTTTTCCATTTTCTTTATTCCTCATCTTATCTTAGTCTAGATTCACACTATCTTTGATCATTGAATGACTTAATTTCACCTCAGTCCTTGAGTTCGACCTCGGAATACTTTCCTTTCTAAAAAACGACCCGTACACTGCGGGTTTCGCTAGGTAGTTTAGGATTTTAGTTCGAGTTTATAAATGTAAAGCTTTTTGAGCTATTTCCTAGCGTAACAGCAATCGATTCAAGATATATTAAAGATATAAGGACAGAGTTGAGGTTTGCAAAGGTATACGAATGTAAAGCAATGTACGGTGAAGTTCCAAGGCTTTATATGACTCAACTAAAGACACTCTCTATAAAGGTTGTTGAGGCTTCAGTATAGAAAGGATCTAAAGGTAAGAATTAATATCAAATACCCAAACTTGTAATCCAAGGATCAAGACTAACTAAACCGATTAAGGTTGTGACACTCGGAATCGAGGTAGAGGTTGTTGAGGCTTCACTACCACCTAGAAAAGGCAAGCCAAGACTAAGTTAAAGCAAATCTTTAACTTTGGATTAAAGTAAAAGCAAGATTCGTAAACTAACACAAATTACGGGTGGATCTTGAGTTCCACGGCCGTGGAACCTCAAGAACAAACCGTGGTTTGGGGTATCGGCGAAATCTCTCTAACTCTCAGGGTCCAATCTGTTTACGATCGATCTATCATCATCTAAGCCACAACTATCAACCCTTCACCTTAGAATTGCTAAAGGGTTTTAGCCAACAATAGTCATATTGATATCAAATTCAAGATTTAAAAGAATGAAAGATGAAAACCTTCGAAAACCTTGAATAAATCTCAAATCAATCTCAAATCCACAAACAAAAACAATGATGCAAGTAGATTCAGAATAACACAAACAATCACAATCCTTGATAAGAACGAAGAACGGGATGTCAATCCGTCTTCTAATCAAACCTAAGGATAAAGCGTAGCTTCCAAATCTTCAACTCTTCGCAAATCTCCGTTGCGAAATAGCAATCTCCACACGTCCAACTTGAAACCCTAGGCACGTGCAATAAGCGTAGGCAAAGTCTAAGCAGAGGTGACGGAATCTATCTCTTCCCGTCTTTTTATAGGGTAAGATAAAATACGAGTCCAGCCCATTGCGTAAAAGGTCATGGCTTCAAATTGTACGTTAAAAGATCGCCTAAATCACGGTTTCCTAAGATTCCACGCCCGTGGTTTAGAGCGTGGTTTAGAGCGTGGAAACTCATCACGGTTTGTCACAACTTCCACGACCGTGTAACCCTCTGGAATGCTCCACGCTTGTCTTGCCAAAGTTCCACGGCCGTGGTTTAGAGCGTGGACTCTAGTACGGCCGTATTTTAGAGCGTGGAACACAAGCAACTCGTAATTCTCCTTTGTCTTGTGTCATTCTTCAACTTAGCATCTTCCTTAGCTCCTAGTGATGTCCTCAATCCTTGGACATGCTCAATCCATCTCCATTCTCCATTGATTCGTCCGGTTTTAGCTCTTAATTGCCTACAATCAACACAAAGCTTATGTAGACCTCTATATCGACAATATAGATAAACTAACTCACAATTGCTTCAATGCTTTATCAATGACCACCAATATGGATGAAATACACTTAGAAAACGTGCCTAAAATATCACAATATTTCATGCTAACAAATAACCCCATACTTGCCACTTGCTTGTCCCTAAGCAAGGTCTTTCAAAAGCTTTAAAACTCAAGTTAGGATGAAATATGGATATACTCTCAAAAACAAAACTTCTTTTAGATGAATGTGCTTTCTAATCAATAGATCATTCTCAAATCTTGCTTCATTCGTTTATAAGACTTTCATATACATAATCAAAGAGTAAAGAGTAAAGAAAGCTCATGAATTGATCAAACTTCCATGTAAACATCATAACCTTCAAACATCATCAAAATCAATCATAAGAAACTTCAATTTAGATCACCAAGTCATATATCATTCTCCTGATCTTAAGGACTTTCAAACAAGGTCTAGAATGCGGAAAGGGAAGGAGAACTTTAAGGAATGTGGTGCATGAATCCGGGAAAGTGGATAACTACTCTTTTCTTTTTCTCTTGCGGTTTCCACAGCACTTTCAACTTAGAGTTTCGCTCTGTTCTTTTCAATACATTTTTCGACTTTACTTTTGGAGTTATGGATAGAGGTGCACAAAAACCAAAGCCTAGGAGATTGGCGTTTCTCATTTTTACGAGATGCCTCAAACCCTTGATGCACATACCATAATCCGCTAGGAGTATCGCTCAATCTGACTTTGGCAAGACACAAACACCCGGCTATGTGAATGGTGCCGAGTTACTCATCGTCATGATTGACTTCCCCAAACCTATAATTTCTTTCTATTCTTTTGAATGCAAAATATTGCTTTCATGGCCCTCCCACATCAAACATGCCAAATATCAACTCCTCCAAATTCCCGGATAGGTAAAGGAGGCCATTATTTCAATGAGGGGCTAAATGATCAAAGAAAGAAGAAAGAAAATCGAATTGCCTTAATCATCTCAAAAAGAAGTATAAGAACTTATTATGTGATTTCAACCTTGATTTCTCAACATGATTTAAGTAACATTCATCACATTATGAAACTTGCAAAAGAGGAATAATCAACTCATTCAATTTCTTTTCAATTCACTATTTGTTTAAGCATGCGATTGTCATCAAAACTCAATTCACAAGTGGTGATTATCATAGAAATCATCTCTATCCTTAGAAGCACAAAATTTTCAAAATTTTTCAATTTTTATGGGTTTTTCAAATGCTTTTTCATGCAATGCACTAATGAAACATGTAACAATAGAATGAACATGCAAGGTAGTCTCGATAAAACCATACAAAAGTGAGTAAGAGTTATTACAAACTATTAGTCACACCCCACCCCATACTTGGAACAAACATTGTCCCTAATGTTCAAAAAGAAAAAGAAGAAAAAGAAAGAAAGAAAAATAACTCACAAAATGGTGGTAGAGCGGCTAAAATGGTCGATCATCAAAGGTCCTCACTGCGGTGGAGGCGGTGGTGGAAACGGGGAGAAGCCGGGATCATAGTGCCGCCCGAACTGCTGGCGGTAAACATCTCTCATCATGTGGTCAAGATCGTCGGCTCGTGCATCCCTAGCATCAGCACGAATCTCCAATGCTCCAACCCTATCGGAAAGGTCGGTAGCCCATCCTGGCAACTGCTCGTACCAACCAGGCGGTTGGCTGTACCACGCCGGTGCATCTGAAGGTGCTGGTGCAGGTGGCGGCTGTGCATGCCAAGGTGGTGGAGCTCCCATCCAATCCAGCTACGTCCTATACCAAGCAGGAGGATCCGCCATCCAAGTAGGCCTCTCGCTCACACTAGCACGGCGAGAGGAAGAATCTGAAGCTCTAGTAGGGCGGGGAGAGTGTCTAGGAAGGTCAAGAACTGCATCCGGCTGATCCGGGAATATACCAAAGTCATGATCAGCTCCTCCTCCCTCAAACTCGTCATCCCCTCTCATCTCCTCCTCTACAACTGGTGGTGGTGGTGGAACATAGGGAGGGGCTACTAATCTGTTCGCATGCATGGCAGTGAACGTCGCCTTCCAGTTATGGCGTCCAGCCATAATGGAATACTCAAGGAGCCACTCAATGCCTCTCCCAGTCCTACTCTCCCAAGGCATAGCAGCATACGGTGGACCTCTATGTGTGGGGAAGATGATGCCTCTAGTCATGAGGCTCTGTAGTCCTAGGGGTCTAGCTGCAATGCGTGTGTAAGCTGAGAAGTCTACCCCTAACTGTCTAGCAAGGTGGGTGACCATCCCACCGTATCCAATGTTGCCAGCCCTCTTATTCTTTAAGGATGTTCGGCAATAAAACGTAACTTGAAATCTTGAATCTTCTCGTTTTAGTGATAAAATTTCCTTGCTCTTTCCTCCATCTTCTTGGAATGGCTCTTCTTCTATCACCACTTGCTTCCCTTTGTCATTTCCCTTAGGTAAGGGATCCTTCATGCTCAACCCACTCCTTGTTGTAATAGCCAACACTTGGACTCTTGGGTTATCTTCGGTTCTTCCGGGAAGCTTCCCCGGATCTCTATGAGCTTCACCCGCCTTTTGGAACACTTGTGCTTCCAACACCTTTTGAGCTTTAGAAATGGAAGTCACCGTGCTCTCAAGACCACTCAACCTTCCAAGCAATTGCTCAAACATCATTTCGGTTCTATCCTTTGGAGGTTGGGTAAATCCGGGTGGAGGCTCTTGTGAAGCTTTAGGCGGTGGAGTTGCGCTTGTGGAAGCGGGAGGGTTCAAGGCTCCATCCGGGTTAGAATAGGAAAACCCGGGATGGTTGTGGTTAGACCGGTAATTGTTGAATTGCCAGTTGTTGTTAAAGTTCCTTGGGCCTTGATAGTTGTTGTAGTTGCCCCTTCCCATGTAGTTCACATCTTCCTCCTTGGAAGACAAGTTTGCTTGCACTTGCACTTGAGGGCTTGCTTGACTCTTCAAAATTGTAGCACACAACTCCCTCAAAGATTTCAACTCATTGTTGATTGCATCAAGCTTGAAGTTACTCATGGTGACTTCACTCACCTCATATGCTCCCGCTTTCCTCCCATCACTCTTCCTATGGGAGTACTTCTCAATTACCAAAGCTTGTTTCTCTACAAATTCCCAAGCTTCATCCACATTCTTTTCCATGAAAGTCCCATCGGAAAGAGATTGAAGCTTGAATTGGCTATCTTCATCAAGTCCCTTGAAGTAGATCTCCAATAGCTCAATTTTCGGTATACCATGGTATGGACAATCTAAGAGAAGGTCTTTGAACCTCTCTCAAGACTTGAATAGGCTTTCTCTATCCTTCATCACAAAGGCATTGATCTTCCCTTTTAGCTCGGTAGTCTTGGAAGGTGGGAAGAACTTAGTCAAAAACTCGGTTGTCATCTCTTCCCAAGTACTCACTCGCCCTTGTGGAATAGATTGATACCAAGCCAAGGCTTTATCCTTAAGTGAGAAGGAGAAAACCCTAAGCTTATCGTTGTTGCTCTCCAATCTAGGCGGTCTAAGAGTCTCAATCAAGATCTCATAGTTCATCAAGTGTTGATGGGGAGACTCTCCTTCCATTCCTCCAAATTGATTATGCCGGATCATTTGTAGAACTTGAGGGCAAAGCTCGTAATCATGGGCTGCGGGATCACCTAAGTTCACACCCGGACGGTGTGCTCTTTGTGCCGGATCCATACGTTGCCCTAACGTTTGTGGCTCTTCAATAGCAATGGGCACAACCCGAATATTAACCGCCGGCTGCGGTTGTGGTGGAGGTGGAGGTTGTTGACGATTAAGCTCTCTTTGCATAAGAGCTTGCCTAATCTCTTCAATCTCCCTCCTAGTTGCTTCTTGCCTCTCATTGGCAAGTCTCCTTTCATTCTCCAAGAGCTCATCTCTTAGTCTAATTTGCTCTAAAGCCTCATCCAACTCAGCTTGGAGATCTCTTCCGGCCATCTCTTTCCCTTTTCGAATGCTCTTGGATCTAGATCTAAGGGTTTTCTCCGGTTCGGGATCGAATGGAGCTAAATCCTTGCCACGAGATCTTCGCATACACCTAAAGAGTGAGAGATGTCCTGAAAAGCAAAGACACAAACCAAACGAGATCAAAAGCAACAAGAAAGATCTATACTATAAACAATCACGAAAATGACTCAATCTAGACCTAGTCCCCGGCAACGGTGCCAAAAACTTGTTACGCTAGGATGTGTAGCACAAAAAGCTTTACAATTTATTAACTCGATCTAATATCCTAAACTACCTAGCGAAACCCGCAGTGTACGGATCGTTGTGTAGGAAGGAAAGTATTCTGAGGTCGAACACAAGGACTGAGGCGAAATCAAGTCATTCAATGATCAAAGATAGTGCGAATCTAAACTAAGATGAGATGAGGAACAAAGAAGGTGCAAAACACAATATTTTTTGGTTGGTTTTGGGGGTGATCAAGCAAAGATCACAAATCAAACAAGATAATAAATCAAACTAACAACTTAAACTAGCAAAACAAACAAGTAACACAAGCACAAAATATGTGATCAAAGGGAGAAGAGTGGATTCTAGAGGTCAAGATTTCCGGTTATGGCATTGGACTCAAGGTTCTAAAGATTCTAAGGACTAATCTGCGGTGTTGGGAAAGGGTGTTTCTCAAATGGAAGCAATTACCGGGTAAGTCTCTCGCTTCACTAATCCTGCATCAAACTCCTATTACCGGGTAGGTCTCAAGGGGTTAAAGTAGGGAATTCTACACAAACCGGACTCTACTTAAGGGGAAACCCTCTCCTTACCGGGTAAGTCTCGGAAAAAGGGAGTCTCAAGCAATAATCCTAGCACACTCAATCCAATAGCGGCTTATTAGGTTCACTACTACCTAAAGTTCATCATCTTAAGTATCTAAGGTCGGAAATCACCGGGTAGGTCTCTTCCCTCACTTAGGTTGCTAGCATTAGGTGATCCTAAGCTAAATTATGCTTAATAAACACTAGGATTCCAACAACCTAACATCCTAACCTACAGATTCATCAATTAAAGAGCAACAGAGAGAAAAATCGGGTGGATCATAGCTAAATCGGCCGATCTGCCTGAAGAACAGGCCGATTTTTCTTCCTGGGTTAGGTTTCGTGCATACAAATCATCTTAAACTAACATATAAGTCCATTCTATCATCATCCAAGCCATAACCATCAATCCATCACTCTAGAATCACAATAAACTAGCCAATAGTATGCATTTCAAGATCCAAAATCATCACACAAGCATACATGGTTTTCATAGATGGATGATGAAAGATAAGCAAGTAAAAATAATGAATCTCAGCTGAATCTAAGTTTTAGCAAGACTTACAACCCTTTAAAAGAAGTTCCAAAACGTTCCTAATAATCCTTCCAATAGTTCTTCAATTAAAGACTCCAAAAATCACTCAAAATCTCACTTTTACTCTAAGTTTTGTGTTCTTCTTCTTCCCCAAAGTTGAGAGAGTTTTTCTTTTTCTCCAAGTCTATCCTCCTATGGAATGAGCTGTGTGTGAGAGAATGTGGGAGAGGAGAGTTCTCAGCAACAGCTTGCATGACCACTTATATTCTCCACCAAGAGCAAGGCCGGAAAAAGAGATCGTGGGACACGTGCCTTAAGCTGTCGAAGGCCAAAAATCAACCCAGTCAAATAAATCGGCCGATTTTCCTGAGTGTTGGTCCGATTTTCTTCAACAGAGACTTGTTATGATCATCTAGCCATGAGTTGCTCCATTGCTTGCACCAATAAGGGTCCTTGTGTCCTTCATTGCTCCAATTATGTTCCTTCAAAGCCTTGGATGTGTACCACCATGAGGCTTGTCCCTCAAATGTATCGATTAATGTCCAAAAGATCCCCGAAATACCTACAAAACTGACAAAAGCTCGTGTAGACGTCTTTTATAGAAATATGCATGAATTAAGCGTAAACGTCGTGAACTAATGCCAAACCGTGCATGAATAACGGGAAAAACTATCTAAATAAATGCCTATACTAACGTCATAAATCACGTTATCACTATCTGGCCCCAAAACTCTCGAGCTACGGCTCGAGAAGGAAAATCAGCAACTGTGGGGGCCGGGAAGCCAAAGATGTCCCTCCAGTGGTCCATAGGAACTAGATAGTTCCGGTTCATCAACCGGTACTTGATGGCGTGCTCAGTGGGCAAATAAGTGACGGAGCTAACAAACTCCAAGGTCGGCTCAAGATAGGTTGGGGCTCTAATCTCAATAAACTGCTCCAGCCCCACCATAGATATCATCCACCTCAGATCATCATCCACATGGAGGCAGTCAAATGCAAAAATGTCCAGAAACCGTGGTGCAACCACTGAACGTGCCGCTATGCGGTCATAGTCTACCTGGTGACGCTCATGGATCACCGGTATAGAGCGGCGTGAAGAAGAGGAAGGAGAAGGAGAGGATCTATCTCTCAAAACCAACTGCCCGTCAGAACTCATCTCTTTCTATCACTGTTAGACCACCTCGGTCACTCTGACAAGTCTCAAGAACACCTCGGCCGAGGCACAGGCCGACTGGACCGAGGCGAAGTATTGTGCGATCGTTTCTCTCAAAAATCTAGTTCTTTTCCCCCCAATATCACTACCAATTATTCCTATAGAGTACTTAATCCTTTTCCAGTACAATGCAAGGGCAACCAAAGCCCAAATCGAATGAAATCAGTGGAAGAAGAGGGAGTTAGGGTTTTTTCGAATTTACCCTAGATTTGGTCGATTCGGTGCGTTTTCACTGCAGATTGTTGCTTGCAAATCGATCCTCTACTTTTTCCTTGCAGTTTGGAAGCGAGAATTGTCGAAAACGATCAAAAAACGAAGAAGCGAGACGAGATGTACGCCGCGGTCGAGAAGGTGAGAGAGGGAAGAGAGAGAAATCAATCTCCCTTTTATACCCTTTTCTGGAACTACTGTCACCTTGGTCGAGATGGTCTCGACTGGACCGAGGTGGTACGGACCGAGGTGGATCTTCAATAACCCTAATTGCCTCTGTTGCTCATGAATCATCTCAGTCGAGGTGCTGTGACAACAACCGAGATGTGTCTCAGTCAATCTCCGTCTTCTCAAATTCTCGAACTTTTGTCCTTCCAGTGTTGCTCCTGGGTTGTATTCCTTCCTTAGATGTCACCTGTTGTCTGTCTAGGACGCCAAAAACAAGCATAGCAAAACAAAAGCAAACTATCTAAAGCTAGATTGGAAAAAGGGAAAAGAAAGCAATACCTTGGGTTGCCTCCCAAGCAGCGCTTGATTTAAGGTCGCTAGCTGGACCGTACGGTATCCTTAAACAAGGTAAAGTGGTGCAACCTCCTCAACCGGGACTTCCGGTTTGTATTTCTTAAGTCTATGACCATTGACCTTGAAGCTTCCACTTGTTTCTCCTCAAATCTCAACTGCGCCATAAGGGAAAACATGTTTCACAACATAAGGTCATGTCCATCTAGATTTCAACTTACCTGGAAAGAGGCGGAGGCGGGAGTTGAAGAGTAGAACTAAGTCTCCTTCTTTGAGCTCCTTAGGGATGATACGCTTGTCATGCCATTTCTTCGTCCTTTCTTTATAGATCTTGGCATTCTCATAAGCGTTCAAACGCAGCTCCTCCAGCTCATTGATATCCAATAGCCGCTTCTCACTGGCTTCCTTGATGTCGAAGTTCAACCATTTGATCGCCCAATATGCCTTGTGTTCTAACTCAACGGGCAAATGACAAGACTTCCCATATACCAAATTATAAGGGGTGTTACCAATGGGAGTCTTGAATGCGGTCCTGTAAGCATAAAGAGCGTCGTCCAACTTAATGGACCAATCCTTCCTCATCCTAGAGACGGTCTTCTCCAAGATTGCTTTAATTTCTCTATTTGAGATCTCGACCTGTCCACTAGTTTGAGGGTGATAAGGGGTTGCTACCTTGTGGGTTACCCCATACTTTGATAAAAGTGCCTTGAACTTCCGGTTGATGAAATGTGTCCCTCCATCGTTGATGATGATGCGTGGAGTCCCAAAACGTGGAAAGATAGTCCTGTTAAAGAACTTCACAACCACCATGGCGTCGTTAGTGGGAGAGACAATAGCTTCAACATATCTAGAGACGTAGTCGACCGCTAGGAGGATGTAGAGGTTCCCTCCGGATGACGGAAAAGGTCCCATGAAATCTACTCCCCATACATCAAAGATCTCAACCTCTTGTATATTATTGAGTGGCATCTCGTTTCTCCTAGATAAATTCCCTGTTCTTTGGCATGCATCACAAGAGACAACAAACGATTGCACATCCTTAAACAATGTAGGCCAAAAGAAACCGGAACGTAATACCTTGGTGCACGTCTTGTAAGCGCTAGCATGCCCTCCACAAGGAAGTGAGTGACAATGTCGTATGACACTAGTAACTTCATCTTCCGGAATGCATCTTCGAAGCATCCCATCCGGACCTCTCTTGAATAGTAGCGGTTCATCCTAGTAGTAGTGGCGTACATCCTTGAAGAATTTCTTCCTTAGAGCGTACGTCAATCCGGGTGGTATTTCCTGACAAACAAGATAATTAACAATGTCAGCATACCACGGTCCTTTATTATCAGAAATTTGGTGAAGAGAGTGTTCCATCAATTGAGGATGAATGTCAAAAAAGGGAGTAAGAAGTTTGTTATTCTCAGTTGACATCATCTCGCTTTCGACCTCGGTCGAGGTCTAGAGAGGGTGACCGAGATGTTCTTCAGTCAAGAACACCTCGCTTGGTCTAGAAGGTGCCTCGGTCGAGGTACTGCAACTGGGACCGAAACTGGAGATCTTCTTCTCCTGGATTAGCTTTTCAATTTTAGCTCCTGGATCTTCTTCCAGCGCCTTCAAGCTCCGTATATCTGCATCACAAGAAGCATCTATACCTTCCTCCATTAAGCTAAAACTAATAACCTTTTCAAGTGGATCTTTAATAAGGATAGAGCTCACCAATTCTCTTGATTCTTCATCATAGATGTTGAAGATATCATCTCCTAGCTGCTCTCCCTTCATTGCCGCAAGTAATGCAAACTCCACTTCATCTCCGCCAATGTTGAATTTTAACTTGGCGTTCTTACAATCCACATTGCAACCCGAAGTTGCTAGAAATGGTCTCCCGAGAATGATAGGAATAGGATAATCTGCGGGAATGTCAAATACAACAAAGTCTATAGGTAAATAGAAGTTACCTAACTTAACCGGAACGTCTTTCAAAATGCCTACGGGATGGATAATGGAGCGGTCCGCCATGTATAACCGTATCTTCACCGGCTTGGGCTCTCCAAGTCCGATCTTCACACATAGCTCCAGCGGAATGATGCTCACGCTGGCTCCTAGATCACACAATGCTTCATAAGTGACACCCCCAACTTGAATGGGAATGCAAAATGAGCCGGGATCTCTCAATTTGGGTGGCATCTTCTCCTTCATGATTTGAATGAGCTCCGAGGATTTAGATGTCATCCTTACTCACCAAAGTCTTCCAACTTCCTCTTCCTTGATAGAATCTCTTTCAAGAACTTCCCATAGGCGGGCATCCCTAGAATAGCATCAAGGAAAGGGATATTAATGTGTAGTTTATTCATCAAGTCAAGGAACTTACCAAAGTGCTTGTCTAGATGTGCTCTGGCCCTTGACTGGGGGAATGGAAGTGGTGGTTTATATGCAGGAGGTGGAACATAAACTTCAGATTTCTCCTCCGCTTTTTGTGGCTCCACCTCGGTTGGCACCTCGGCCGAAGTGTTCTTCGACTGTGCCTGGACCGAGGTGGTCTTCGTCTGTACTAGCATCGATAACCGAGGCACTGGATCTGCAGTCTTCAGTCCACTTCTCGTCGTTATTGCCATGATCTGTCCCTTAAGGTTGCTTTCCGTCCTTGCTGGAAGCTTCCCTGGATCTCTTGGCGCTTCATTCGCCTTGTTAAAGAATTGTTGTTCTAAGGCCTTTTGTGCCTTCAAAAATGAAGTCATGGACGTCTCCATAGAGTTAAGCTTGATCAAGATGGCCTCCAGCACCGCATCTTTCTTTTCCGGCTGGGACGAACTTGATCCTTGCTCCTGGCTCTTCAATGGAGTAGAAGAAGAAGAAGAAGAAGAAGAAGAGAGGAAAGGATTAGAGGAGTCATTCGAATTGGAGTTAGAGTAAGGGTTACCCGAATTTTGATTGTTTGTCCTCCAATTGTTGCTGTTGGATCCTCTATTGTTGTTGTAGTTGTTGTTCCGGAAACCGTTGTTGTTCCGGTACCCATTGTTGTTCCGGTACCCATTGTTGTTCCTTGAACCTTGATATCCTTCATCTTCTTTCTTGGTTTGAGCAACCAAAAGGTCTTTCAATTGCTTCACATCATTCTTCAAAGAGGTTAGTTGATTATTGTTTGGGTGAGCTTCTTGAAAGTTAACTCTTTTAACTCCACCTTCAGCTCTTTGATGGGAGTACTTCTCCATGTGCAAATCTTGCTTTTCTATGAACTCCCAAGCTTCGTCAATTGGCATGTCCATGAGCGTGCCTGCGGATAGTAGTTGAAGGTTGAACTGGGTGTTGCCGTCCAGTCCTTTGAAGTATATCTGCAACAACTCAATCTTTGAAATCCCATGATGTGGGCAATCCAAAAAAATGTCTTTAAATCTCTCCCATGACTTGGACAGGCTCTCCTTATCCTTCATGATGAATGTATTAATCTTCCCTCTCATTTCAGCGGTTTTAGAGGGGGGGAAGAATTTAGTCAAGAACTCTGTAGCCATCTCCTCCCAAGTATTGATTTTTCCTGGAGGAAGAGATTGATACCAAGTAAGCGCTCTATCTTTCAAAGAGAAGTAGAAAGGCCTTAGCTTGTAATTGTTGTTTTCTAGCCTTGAAGGTCTCAAGGTCTCCATCAAGATCTCATAGTTTTGTAGATGTTGATGCAGAGATTCCCTCTCTAGCCCTCCAAACTGGCATTGGCGAATCATGGAAAGAACTTGCGGTCGAAGCTCATAATCATGGTCCGCTGGATCACCTAGGTTGACTCCTGGACGCCTCAGTTGCTGATTGGGGTCCATCCTTTGCCCTAGGGTCTGTGGAATACCTACAAAAAGAACATCTCGGACTGGCATCCGAGATGGAAGTATCTCGGCCGGGGTAGCTGGAACTGGGCCCTGCCTCGGTTGAGGAGTTGGATCTGGGTCTTGCCTCGGTCGAGGATCTGGATTCGGTCGAGGTAGATATTGGTCCCGTAAAGCTGCCATATCTGCTTCGATCGTCTCAGTCCTTGCGCGACTTTCTTCCCTTTCCAGTCGCAGTTATTCTTTACTGAGGCGTAGTTGTTCCAATGCCTCCTTCAATTCGGCCTCAAGATCGCGATCGTCTTGGTTGGCCATCTTCGCTTCTTTCAAGCGTCTCTTGTATGTCTTTTCTGGTTCGGGATCGTAAGGAACAATTTCCTTCCCAGCGCGGGTTCTTCGCATAAACCTAAGAAAAAGAACCTGCGAAAGTCACTCAAGTAGAGTGGTTAGTAGAAATAGGGGCAGGTGCCCCAAAAGCCAACCGCAACCGGCTCGGTCTAGACCAAGTCCCCGGCAACGGCGCCAAAAACTTGTTCGCTCCAAACGGTGTGTGCAAGCTTTAAATTTATAACCCTAGATGTATGCCTAAAACAAGGATGCGAACCCGCAGTGTACGGGTCAATCGTAGTAAAAAACAAGAAATTCCGGGGTGTCGATCTCAAGGACTTAGGTGAAACAAAGCAAGTATAGGTTGTCAATGCAACTACTAACCACAAAGGTGATTAAAACAATCAAAGATGATAAAAAGTCAATTAAAGGAATATGCAATTCTAGGGATTAAAGCATCTAGTTGTGGTTCCAACTCAAGATCTAAAGATAAAGGGGACAAAGCTGAGATTTTGCAAAGGGAAGGTGTTACTAAAGTGGAATAGATCACCGGGTAAGTCTCACTACTCACTAATCCCAAACCGTAACTCCTATTACCGGGTAAGTCTCAAGGAATTAAGGAAAAGAACTATAGCCTCAAAACAACACACCACCTAAGGGAATAGAATCAACCTTTACCGGGTTAGTCTCAGGCTAACTCACAAAGATGGAATGAAAGCACACTCAAACCATAATAAAGGATAAACCATTATTACCTACACTTATGATCATGGGTAAACAAACAAAGGAATTACGGGGTAAGTCTCATCCTAAGCTTGCATTGAACCAGGAAAGGTGTAATAAGAATAGGATTTGGCAAACTCTAATACTTAACTCTCAGTTTCGGATCAGAAAAGTCACCTCGGTCAGACGAATTCCACCCCGGCCGAGATGTTCATCGACTGAACGAGATGTTCTAGGGTTAAGGATAAAGACTCGAGCTTTCAGGGTCCTACTGGAATTTAAGATTATTCTATCATTGTTTTTCCCACAACCTTCAGTCAATCACCCTAGAATCACACAAAGAAATTAGCCACTCATCATCATGAAAGCAATAATCAAATATAAGGGAAGAAAGTAAATATTTGAACAAGAAAAACTTAATGATAAGACTTCAGTAACTGAATCAAATATCACAACAAACAAGCGTTCCTTGGATCACAATCCAATAAGACAATCAACAAAAAGGGAATCTAAGAGAATCTTACAAAACCCTTCACAAAAGCTATAAAAGCTATCAACTTCCTTCCTTCAACCTTCCAAAAATCCTTCCCAACTACTGGATGCTGCCTCTTGCCGTTAGCGGATGTTGGATTTGTGGAAAATCCAACCCTTTATATAGGAAAATTACCCTCCAAAGATAAGATATCTTGAAAAGATATTATCCTAATAAAATATATCTATCTCTCATAAATAAATTCCAAAAATATATGATCTTCCTTCCAAAAATTCAGCCTAAAAATATAAGATCCTTCCTTCCAAAAATAAAAGATCTCAGCCAAGAATAAAATATATCTCACCGCGTCCAAGGTGTTCGCCTCGGTCGGGACGCTCCTCTGGATCACCTCGGTCGAGATGGTACTGTAGCTGACCGAGGTGGCTCTAAACTGAATGTGAAATCTCTCAAATCTGGTCCAAAGTGAATCTTTAATCCATTTCCATGCTTCCTGGATTCTTCCTTAAGCTCCTGAATGTAGCTCCAATGACTCCTTCGCTCCCTTAGCTCCTTTTTGATGCAAAACGTGCCATTTTACCTACGATTACAACGAAACTTGGTGTAGACCTCGATTCCCGCAAAGGTAGATGAAACGACAATATAATCACATAATATACATTCAAACATGCAGATTATTGAAGATAAAACATCTAAACAGGTCCCAAAATATAGACTATAATTCATGTTATCACACTCCTCTAAGGCGGCAAGCTCGACGGCTCAGCAAACACGTCTGCAAACTCGCAGACCACTGATATGTCCTCCAATGCTGGACTCTCTCCATCCTTCATGGCATAACACCAAAAGGCATCACATCTCTATGCTATCAGCCTAGCTGCTCGTACGGCACTGATGATAGAACCCGTCTTCCCAAGGTCTCAACCTCGGAAGACCTCAATTTGACCTACCTCGGTAGAGACTGTCACAATCCTCCTACCAACATCTAATACTGCACGGTGTCTACACATCCAATCCATACCTAATATGACCTCTTCATGCATCAATGACATGACTAAAAAGTCCACAAGCAACACACGAGTCCCTAAACGAAGGGGACAACTACGTATCTCACGGGTACCTCTAACCTTACTACCATCAGGTAACCCTATAGTAAAGGGTATCCCCTCTATAGTAGTTAAACTCAGACGCTCAACACATATATCAGAAATAAAGGAATGCGTAACACCTGTATAAACAAAACTTTAACAGGTAAACCATGAAGCATAATGGTACCTGTAATAGTCGGTGCAGGCGGCTCCTCTGCACTCCTCAACTCAAAGACTCTACCTGAGCTCCTCTGGTGTCAGTGGTACTCCCACCATGACCTCTACCTCTACTCGGCCCGGGAGCAAATCTTTGAGTAGAAGGACGATTTGGGACTCTCTATTGTCCCTATGTATGCTGCTGAGGTGTCCTCTGACCACCTCCCGTCACACTGACAGGAGAAGAACCCTGTTGTGATGCAACTCCACCCTTCTTACAGAAGGCAGCTCTATGACCTGGTCTACCACAAGTGAAGCAAGTCACAACTGGTCTCGTACACTCTGATCTCAAATGTCCAGGATCACCACAGTTGTAACAATGTCATCCCTTCTTAGCATTCAATGCGATGAGGGGTAACTCTGACGTCTCTAGCTCCGCCCGGAACCAGAAGCTCCTCCAACACCACTGGTCTGCCTAGTACGCTGCCTCTTCTTAGACTGTCCCGTCTAAGAAGCCCTTCTCTGACTAGCCCTCTCGCGCTCATAAGCAGAAGCCCGGTCCTGGTAATCTGTCAAGGACTCACAATGGAATCTTGCCATGTATGAGCGTGTACTCTCCCTCAACCGACGGGAGAATAAGTACACATGCTGGTCCTCAGAAGGTGCAGTTGAACCTAACAAAATCAACTATGTCTGGAAACGGCTGATGGCATCTGCAATCGGCACATCCTCAAAGCCAGCCTCCACAAAATCCTACAACTTCTCCCTCCTCAGTTAGGCAGGGAAGAACTACTCTCTAATCATCCTCCTCATTTGCTCGTAGCTAGTGGCTCTAGCTCGTACAGTCCTCCACCACTGATGAGCAAGGTCATGGAATAGAGTCTGAACTAACTTTATCCATCTGTCCTCAGGGCATTTGATAGACTCTAAAGCTAAGTCCACATGCCCGATCCAAACCTCCGGCTCTAACCCTACCTTTCCAGAGAAAGGTGATACTCCCAGCTGATAAAATGCCTTCAACCAAGTATCTAGTCGAGGCCCTCTAGACTCCTTTGGAGCTCTAACAATCTCAACAGCACGTGCCGGTATAGCTGGCACCTAAGTGGCTCCTTGAGACATCTCTAAAGATCCCTCATGCACTGGTAGATCTGGGGCCCGTCTGGGTGCTCTGGCGGTCTCCTCAACACGTCTGATGTAATCACGAAACTTTGGCCCCCTCACGGAGACACAATCCGAGTCATCTGAGTGGACTCGATGTGAATGTTGTCTCCTAGATCCACCACTCTTCGTCTCTAGGACAACACTCTAAACAATCTCCTCATGCACCTCCTCCACCACCGGTGGATCAGCAGCGGGAACTGGTCCTTGCCCTATCACGCCCGGAGGAAGAGGTGGACTACCTCTACCCCGGCCTACAGTAGAAGCATCTCTAGTCCGAGCCATCTACGGGGTATGCACACCTAACTTATAAGGCTCTATATAAGCCATATATATATATATATATATATATATATATATATATATATATATATATATATCACATACACATAATCCATAATACATATATATACATATCTATACTGCAGAGATCCATGGCAGAGACGACGACTCTTGTACATTCTATCCCAAAACA
Organism: Fagopyrum homotropicum; assembly: GCA_033239125.1. Taxonomy (NCBI): domain Eukaryota; kingdom Viridiplantae; phylum Streptophyta; class Magnoliopsida; order Caryophyllales; family Polygonaceae; genus Fagopyrum; species Fagopyrum homotropicum. The sequence goes on along the minus strand of BSWB01000001.1, from coordinate 133,661,174 downwards.
ACACTTTCAAAACCAAAAACTTTTGAAAACGTCAAACCCCTTGCGGGTTCTGTTTATTTTATCTACCAAACCTCATTGCAGGTAGTAAGTTTCATTGTTGTCAACCTAAGGCTCTGATACCAACTCTGTAACATCCCGAATCCGCAGGACTCAGAATGCCACATTGGGCTAGGATCTCACAGTGGCTCTTGCCCCTAGCCTGACAACAAATTCACTGGACCTTACAACATGACATTGACAGATAGAAAACAAATACATAAACTCTATAAGACTGTACAACCAAAAAGGTAAACAAGATCATAGCCGAGTATCAAACATAACCCTCACACAGGAGGTATACAAAACATCATCCTCACACAGGAGGAAAACATAAACAACCCCAGAAGCCATAACCCCCTAATGTACAAGAGTCCTCAGCCTGTCACCCTGCCAGATCACTCAACAGCTCGCCTATCCTGCAAGGCATCTACAACATGGTATGAAACCATTAGCTAACCATACATATACAAGGTAATGAATAAGCACAAGCACAATCATGAAAGATAAACACATCAACATGCTATCACACATTTACCCATTTTATTATCTTTATAGAATAGTCATTCACTCAAATCGTATATATATAGATAGATGAAACTATGTGACACGAGGAACGTATCATCCTCGCCTCTAGGCCTGCTAGCCATTTGGAAGTAGTGTCGGTCAGACAACCTGTGTACCCTATGGGAGTGGATTGCGCCCTTCCTGTATACCAGGTGGCCTGACGTTAGAGAACCTCCCAGACTCCACAACGGGTTGAAAGGGAAAGGTTATCACAACCACGCATATGGGGCAACAAATAAAACATAGGTCGGTAATAATCGACATCACATGCTATCATACCAAGCATATAACACACACACCACTCATGTAAACACCCAATATAAGGATGGTAGCTAAGTAAGTCCTACGGACTTACCTCAACCTCGTATAAAACCCAACCACGATCAACCTCCAATCCTCAGAGGGACACTGCCTAATAACAAGGCATATAGATGTATCAATCTCCTATCATTCAAAGGGGTCACACCTAGATCCAAGGGATCCATAGAATCATCCTCAACCTCAACCTCATAACTCACAAATCCTCAAAAGCCGTATAAGGCATAACATGATCATAACATCATCATATACTCTCATCTATACCTAGAATGGTACTACACACTCACACTAGGAAAGGAACAGGCAATGCCATCCATAGGCAAGCCTAGAAGCAAGACACGCCTGCAGAACCAAGAACAAAGCCAAGCTGGTGCAGGTGGCCGCAGGGGCGGCTGGAAGGTGGTGCAGAGGCGGCTGTTTGCCGGCGCTGGGGCGGCTGCAAGGTGGCGTAGGAGCGGCTGGTTGTGTAGAAGGCACACTTCCGGCTTCTCTTTGCTTCTAACTCAATTCTCTTCAAACCTTCTTCAACCAGCAACCAAGTACATACATATACATACATATATACATCAATTGCAGCCTATAAAGGCTTCCACAAGATCAAACTTGTAGAACCTAAGCTAGGGAAGGAAGAAAGAAGAAAGATAAGAAGAGATGGAAGATGAACTCACCAAGCTGAACCTAAACAGAGGGAGAATCACACCATAACCTCAAGGCTAGCTATCAACGCGCACAAAAACATCAACCATCATCATCCACAAGCAAAACCACACAAAAGCTCTCATGAACTCAACAAGAATCAAAGAAGAATAAGTTCGAGATCCAAAGAAGGAAGGAGAAGAAGATGAACGTGAGGGAGAAGATGAAGTTGTAAATGAGGTAACTCTCATCAGGAGAGAGAGCTTATAAAGGAAGGAAAGGGGTAAGGCACGGGTCAAGAGTCAACAAAGACAGCTGCAGCACACCCTAAACCGCAGGGGCGACTCAGGGAGGCGCAGGTGCGGCCTAGACAAACCGCAGGGGCAGCCTCTGGCTCACGCAGGGGCTGCCTCTGGCTCACATAGAGGCCGATCAGGCATAATCTGGGTCCTCAGCACTCACTCTCAACAACTCAGCAGCTAAGGGTCTTACATAAAAAATCTCGACCCTCCTTCGGATTTTGGAAAATCTCGACCGAGATTTAGGTCGAAATTGATCCCTGCATTGGAAATCTCGGATGAACCCAAAAAAGTCTCGGCCGAGAAAATGGCTTGTGAACCGAGTTCTTAGGCTCTTTCGTGATTTCCTCCAACACTTCAAACTCAACCTTTTGGATCTTCCAAGGCTTCTAAAACTTGCACCTCGGCGTCGTAATCCGCTTCTATTCCTTCCTCCAAAATGCTCATACTTAAGACTCTTTCAAGTGAATCCTTAAGTGAAATTAAGCTCACTACTTCTCTTGATTCTTCTTCATCACAAATGTTGAAAATATAGTCCCCAAGAGTTGGTCCTTTGATCATAGCGGATAACATGAAATCAATGTTATCCTCACCAATGTTGAAAGAGAGTGTGGCGTTCTTGCAATCAACTATACATCCGGAAGTTGCAAGAAATGGTCTTTCAAGGATAATTAGAATAGGATAATTTGCAGGAATATCTAACACCACAAAATCAATGAGAATGTAGAACTTACCAAGCTGTACGGGAATATCTTCAAGGTTTCCCACCGGATGCGTTATTGACCTATCCGCCATGTATAATGTCATCTTAACGGGTCTTGGATCTACAAGGCCAATTTTCTCACACAATGCAAGTGGTATGATGCTCATACTTGCTCCGAGATCACGCAAGGTGATGTGATCCTCACCGGAAAAGAAATCATCGTCAATATGCCGGAACCAATCGTTTTGCCACCAACCGTCCAAGTCAAAGCTCAGCTAGCACCTATCGAAATCAATACTTATGTGTTGGAAATCATGCCTAAAACTGATCCAAAACCTATTGAAACCAAACCAAAAATGCTTGCTCCGAGCATGCCCAATACAAGCCAATTTTCACTCTCTCCGGCTAAGTTGTCAGGTTTGCGCACTCTCGGTAAAACGCCTATAACGGAGGTAATTCTTGGAATTAAAATACCCATAAGTACTACTTTGAAAGGTATTTTCAATATCTACAACTTTCTAGTTTACACAAAGTCGAGATTCCAAGAGGAAGAAGATGAAAATAACCCTACATTGCAACAACTACGGTACTTGTATGGATTGTTGGGCAAGATCATGCATGAAGGCATGAAAGATGGTTATACAAAACATATGGACATCCAACCAATACATATTTCATGCAGGATACTGTTACGCTAAAATCGTGTGATGCGCAATTGGGTTTTAAATTTTATACTCGTTATATTTCTCCTAACTCCTAGCGAACCCGCAGTGTACGGGACGTTCGTAGTAGGGATATTATTCCGAGGTCGAACACAAAGACTAAGGTGAAATTGACTCGATTTGTGATTGAGTTTAGTAAAGACCTAGGTTGAAAGGGAAGAAAGAAATAAAGAAATGAAAATCTCAAATGTTTTTGGTTGGTTTTTTGGTGATCAATCAAAGATCACAATACATGCAAGTAATCGATCAACTAAACTATAAATCAACACAATTAAACAACTAAACAAGATATAGATCAAAGAAAGAAAAAGACGGATTCTAGGGATTGGAAGTTCCGGTTATGGCATAGGACTCAAGCTATCTATTCATTCTTGGATTAACTGTGTTGGGGTTAAGTGTTTCTAGATTGGGATTAATTACCGGGTAGGTCTCATGATCCACTAGTCCATTCCCTAAGTCTCATTACCGGGTAAGTCTCTAAGAACCTAAGGGATGGAATTCTTCTCGAACCGGATTCTAACTTAAGATCCAACCTATCCTCACCGGGTAAGTCTCGGAAGGGCTAGTTTTAAGCTACTATCTAGCACACTAAATCCAATGGCGGCTTATTAGGCTCACCACTACCTAAGGTTTGTTATCTTCGAAATCTAAGAGTAAGGATTACCGGGTAAGTCTCTCCTAACACTTAGTTGCTAACACTAGGTCACCCTAGGATAGATTTATCTCAACAAACACCTAGGATTTCAACATTCTAACAGTCTAAGATTAGATCCATCGAACCAGGAAAATCACGGTTTGTTCTACCTAAACCACGGCCGTGGTTTGACAAGAACTGGCCGTGATTCCTAACAGAGGATACGTTCATACAAACAAGTCATCCAAAGACAAATCTAAGTCCATCTATCATAGCCCCAGCCATAACCATCTTTTCCTTACCCTAGAACCACATCAATTTAGCCTACAACGTTCATAATGGAAATTGAAACAAACAAACATAAAATCATAACATTCATTGCAAGATAATGAAGGAAAAGAGATGCACAAGTGAACTTTAAAACAAACCAAGCTGAAAATAGAAATTGAACAACTTACAACCCTTCCAAAGAAGGTTCAAAGGTTCACAAAACTCTAGAAATAGAATCCGGAAATCTTCACTACAAAAACTAGCAAAAATGGCAATGGTGTGTGTGTTCTTCTTCTCCTCTTCAATGGAACTCTTCTTCTTCTCTTTTGACCCTTTCCTTCCTAGAAAAACTTCTTGTTGAGAGAATATATTTGTTAGAGAGAAATGGATAATGGATGAGCTGCTCCAAACTACTCCCAGCTGCCCCTCACAACCCATGAAGGACCACTTTTATAACAAACTTGCATGAGCTGGCCATGAGAGTCGTGGCACAGCTGTCACAAGAATCTGGCAAAAACCACGGGTTGATTCCACGGCCGTGATCTGTCAGAGAACCGTGATTCTGTGCAGAAACTTTGCCTTGGATCATTAAGCTGTGATTTGGTGCATGGCTAGTGTTGGCAAGGTTCCATGAGTCCTCCTTAGCCTATAGCTTGTGTCCTAATGAGTCCGAGAGTGTGTCGTCTAGATGAACGATCCTCAAACGCATCGTTTTAGCTCCTAAATTTCCCGAATTACCTATAAAACACGCACAAGTCCGTGTAGACATCTATCTCGACAAAATACATGAATTGAGTGCAAAATGTCTCGAACCAATGCTAAACCATGCATGAATGAGTGAAAATTCTACCTAAATGATCACCTAAAACTAAGTCATAAATCGTGTTATCAAAATACCCCATACTTAAGGTTTGCTCGTCCCCGAGCAAATTCCCAACTATAGATTAAGAGATGACATGATTTATTTATGCAGAAAAATGGCAAAAATCTTTTTGGGTTTGTGCTTCTACTATTGAATCACCTTCAAAGTCATGTTTCATGGCTAAGGGCAAGCAATCATGCATCAAACAGATGAAAGTATGGAAAGACAATTGTACTTAACTCAAAAGTATGCATGAAATGTAAAGATGAAGAAGTCAAGAAGATCAAGAGTATATCCAATCTAAATTACTAAGTCTTACAAACATGCAAATAGGTCATAAGGTCTTGTGAGATAAAAGGGCCAAGAAATGTAGTGATTGGGTGGGGATTTCTAGGTTATGTGATGCTAATCCGGGAACGGAACTAACTTCACATCCTTGTCCTCGATCAACTTCCCCCAAGTGTATATTTTCCTCTATCTTTTCTTTCTTTTCTTTTTCTTTGACTTATTTTTGAGACAATGGCATTGGTGTACAAGAGCCGAAACCTTGGTGATTAGCCGTCCTCGGGTTTTTTCTTAGTTTTCGAGGTGCATCCACACCGGGCACACATACCAAAGCTCGTTAGGACTATTGGTTCATTTGACTTTGGCAAGGCACCAACACCCGATTATGTGAAGTGTACCGAGTTACTTGTCATTTAAACCAATGTCCCCAAACTTATATTTTGGCTACACTTTCACAACAATTTCAGCATTTTATGCATGATATTCTTTTCATCAACAACTTCACCCCACACTTGCTTTTTGCACACATCAACACACTAGCATGCTCCTATTCCCGGATGAGTTAAAAGAGGTCAAATTTATCTCAATTGAGGTGCTCAAGCAATCATGATTAAGATGAGAAGTAGAGAAAGATTGAATTGCCTCATTCATTCCTAGATGGTATGCAAGAACTATCATGTAATTTCGATTTTCACTACTCAATCCCTTCTAGGCAAACATCATGGTCACAAATCATTCATAGAATTTCAAGAGAAGTAGTTCAAGTCCACATATGCTTTTATCAATTCAACACATAAGGCCATTCATAGCCAATTCACAAGACAATATTTCATCATTAGGATCATATCCAAGCCTAGAAAGCACAAAAATTTTTAAAATTTTCTGATTTTTATGGGATTTTCGTTTTATGTACAATGCAAGGCATGTGAAAATATTAAACTATCCTAGATGCTCATCATGCAAAGGATCATGCAAACCCCACCCCATACTTAGAAACACATTGTCCCCAATGTGGTATTCAAGCAAAGAAAGTGAAAGAAGGTTCTCACATGTAAAAGTGGTTTGCTATGGTAATTGGGTTTTCTCAAATGAATTGATGTTGGATGATCCTATCAACCATGGTAGAGAGCTCTAAGCATCCATCAAAGCTTCGGAACCTGCACTAGGCACCGCTAGCCGTCCAAGTCCCGCGTCCGCTCCACCCATAATTGGTGAGGGGTTCATCATCATCATTCATATGCCAATAAAGGCTTCCAATGCACACATTACAAAGTAGACAAAACACACACAAAGATAGAAAAATCTAAAAACGAAAATAAAACGAAAAAGAAAAAAATGTTACCAATGGGTTGCCTCCCACCAAGCGCTTCTTTAAGGTCATTAGTTTGACCAAACTCGGGGGAGTCTATTCAAGGTGAAGTGGGGCAATCATGTCCACCGGAGCTCCCGGAATATACTTCTTCAAGCGGTGCCCATTCACTTTGAAATTCCCACAATGCTCCCCTCCTATCTCAATGGCTCCATGGGAAAAGATCTTCTTCACCACATATGGCCCGGTCCATCTTGATTTGAGCTTTCCGGGAAAGAGCCTTAGCCTTGAGTTGAAGAGAAGGACAAGATCTCCTTCATTCAACTCCTTGGGGATGATCTTCTTGTCATGCCATCTTTTGGTTCGTTCCTTGTAAATCCGGGCATTCTCATAAGCGTCCAATCGGATCTCCTCAAGGGCGTTTAGATCAAGCAACCTCTTTTCTCCCGCCTCCTTGAGGTCAAAATTTAGCCACTTGATGGCCCAATAAGCTCTATGCTCCATTTCCACCGGAAGATGGCAAGACTTGCCATAGACTAACTTGTAAGGAGTGGTGCCGATCGGTGTCTTGAAGGCGGTTCTATATGCCCACAATGCGTCATTGAGCTTCATAGCCCAATCCTTTCTAGTTCTAGACACCGTCTTCTCAAGGATGGCCTTTATCTCCCGGTTGGAGATCTCCACTTGGCCACTAGTTTGGGGATGGTAAGGTGTTGCCACCTTATGAGTCACCCCATACTTAGCCAAAAGCGCTCCAAAGTTCCTATTTGTGAAGTGCTTTCCTCCATCACTAATGATCACCCTTGGTGTTCCAAACCTAGGGAAGATCACCCGGTTGAAGAACCGCACCACCACCTTGGCATCATTTGTAGGAGAGGCGATTCCCTCCACCCATCTTGACACATAATCCACCGCCAATAGGATATAGAGATTGTCACATGAGGAAGGGAATGGTCCCATGAAGTCCACACCCCACACATCAAAAATCTCCACTTCTTGGATGTTGTTCAAGGGCATTTCATTCCTTCTTGAGATGTTGCCCGTCCTTTGGCAAGCATCACATGCCGCTACAAAACCTTGCACATCCTTGAACAAGTTAGGCCAATAAAAACCGGATTGCAATACCTTTGCACACGTCTTGTGCGAGCTAGCATGGCCTCCACATGGTAAGGAGTGACAATGCCGGATCACACTCTCCACTTCATCTTCCGGTATGCATCTTCTAAACATCCCATCCGGTCCTCTCTTGACCAAGAGTGGCTCACTCCAATAGTAATGCCTCACATCGTTGAAGAACTTCTTTCTTTGTGCATATGTCAATCCGGGAGGCACTTCCTCACACACTAAGTAGTTCACAATGTCGGCATACCATGGCTCTTTCCCTCTAGACACTTGGAACAAGCATTCCTCCATCATTTGCAATTGCTCATCTCGGAATGAGTCATCAATTGGAATGTCATCTCTTCCAAGCTCTAATGGAGGCAATCTACTAAGATGATCCGCCACGGAGTTCTCGGATCCCTTCTTATCTCGTATCTCTAAATCAAACTCTTGAAGAAGAAGGATCCACCGAATCAACCTTGGTTTGGCATCCTTCTTTGTAAGTAGATAACGGATCGCAGCATGATCCGTATAGACTATGACCTTCGCTCCAACAAGGTATGAGCGGAACTTCTCAAATGCATACACCACCGCCAACAACTCCTTCTCGGTGGTGGCATAATTGAGTTGGGCATCATCTAGCGTCTTGCTAGCATAATAAATAGCATGAGTACGCCCATCTTTCCTTTGCCCCAAAACAGCCCCAACGGCTACATCGCTTGCGTCGCACATGATCTCAAATGGTAGACTCCAATCCGGAGGTTGCATGATAGGTGCGGAGATCAAGGCGTTCTTCAACCTACAAAAAGCTTCAAGACAATCCTTGGAAAAGACAAAATCAACATCCTTCATTAATAGGTTAGTGAGATGCTTAGAAATTTTAGAGAAGTCTTGAATAAACCTCCGGTAAAAACCGGCATGCCCTAAGAAACTCCTTACCCCCTTCACCGAGGTAGGTTGCGGCAACTTCTCTATCGTTTCAATTTTGGCCCTATCAACCTCAATGCCACGGTTGGATACCAAGTGTCCTAACACAATGCCTTCACTTACCATGAAGTGGCATTTTTCCCAATTCAAGACAAGATTTGTCTCCTCACATCTTTGCAATACTAATGACAAGTTAGCCAAGCAATTATCAAAGGAAGAACCATAAACAGAGAAATCATCCATAAACACTTCCATGATATTTTCTATGTATTCCGAAAAGATAGCCATCATACACCTTTGGAAGGTGGCGGGTGCATTACACAACCCAAATGGCATTCTCCTATATGCAAAAGTACCCCATGGATATGTAAAGGTTGTTTTCTCTTGGTCATCGGGGTGGATAGGGATTTGGAAGAATTCACTATAGCCATCTAGATAGCAAAAATGAGAGTGTTGAGCTAACCTTTCTAGCATTTGGTCAATGAAGGGGAGAGGGAAGTGATCTTTCCTAGAGGCCATGTTCAATTTCCTATAATCAATGCACATCCTCCACCCCGTAACCGTCCTAGTCGGGATTAGTTCATTGTTCTCATTAGTTACTACGGTCATCCCACCCTTCTTAGGAACTACATGAACGGGACTAACCCACTTACTATCCGAGATAGGGTAGATAATTCCCGCATCTAGCAATTTGATGATTTCCTTTTTGACTACCTCTTTCATTATAGGATTCAATCTCCTTTGATGCTCAATAGAGGGTTTGTGGTTATCTTCCATCATTATCTTATGCATGCACAAAGACGGCTTAATGCCAACCAAATCATCGATAGTATAACCAATGGCCTTTCTATGCAATCTTAGTTCATGCAACAACTTAGCAAGTTCATCATCACTCAAGCATGCATTAACAATCACCGGATATGAAGAATTTTCACCAAGAAATGCATACTTTAAATGAGAGGGAAGGGGTTTAAGTTCAAGTTGAGGAGGACCTTTATCGGTTGAAGATGATCCAAATAAGGTTGGATGAGATGAATCCAAAGCAAATGCAGCTCCTCCAAGACTCCTAGAAGCTTGATCACTATCAAGGACTAGTCCAGGGAATCCACGGTTAAAATCACGGCTTGCCCAACTTCCACGGCCGTGGTTCTTGCCAAGCTTGCTTCTCGGAGTTTTCCAGAAAGTTTGACGGCCGTGGAATGATAACACGATTTATGATCTAGATTTAGACACTCATTTAGATAGATTTTCCGCTCATTCATGCATGGTTTAGCATTAGTTCACGGCGTTTGCACTCAAATCACGTATTTTGTCGAGATAGACGTCTACTCGGACTTTTGCTTGCTTTGTAGGTATTTTGGGAGATTTAAGAGCCTAATCGATACATCCGAGGATCATTCCTCGAGATGACACACTTCCGGACTCATTGGAACGCAAGTTAAGGGCTAAGGAGGACTCATGGAACCTTGCCAACACAAGTCATGCACCAAATCATGGCTTAACGAGCCTAGAAGAAGACTCTGGACCAAACCACGGTCTGGACCAAGACCACGGCCGTGGACATGCCCGTGGTTCTTGCCAGGACCACATTGACAGCTGGCCACGATCTCTTCCATTGCTCTTGCATCTTGGTGGGTATTTAAAGGATTTTGCAGGCTGTAATTGGGGATCTTCTCCTTTCTTTTGACCTACCTTTCTTCCCCAAAACATTTGGCCATTGTTGCCTCTCTTCCAAGCACCCATTAGGGGTGTTCTTGGATGAGATTAGTATAGATTCTCGTTTTAGAGTGAGATTAGAGTGGATTCGAGTGAAGCTTTCATTGTTGTCAAGTTGGATTTGCTCTTGGAGCCTTGTAAGAATTTGGTAATTTCTATTCTATGCTTTTAATGTCTTTTCTTTGGATTGTTCTTCATCATTTGACCATGACTTGCAAGCATGCCTTATTTGTGGAGATTGATCTTGAAATGTTTGTTGTCGGCTAGATAGATTGCGATTCTAGAGTAAGGAAAGAAGGGTTATGGCTAGAAGCATGATAGGATGAACCTAGATTTTTACCCTTGGATGACTTGTGTTGTTGAAATCCTAGTGTTTGTTGAGCTTAATTTAGCTTAGGATCACCTAATGCTATCAACCTAAGTGAGGGAAGAGATCTACCCGATGATTTCCGATCTTAGATACCTAAGATGACAAACCCTAGGTAGTGGTGAGCCTCACAAGCCGCCATTGGACTAAGTGTGCTAGGATAGTTGATTAGGACTTCCCTTTCCGAGACTTACCCGGTAAGGATAGGTTAGACCCCTAGGTAACAATCCGGTTTGTGTAGAATTCCTATCCTTAGGTTCTTAGAGACTTACCCGGTGATGAGACCTTAGGAATGGACTAGTGGACCATGAGACCTACCCGGTAATTGATCCCAATCTAGAAACGCTAAATCCCGACATATCATCGTTAATCCGAGGAATGAATAGATAGCTTGAGTCTATGCCATACCCGGACTTCCAAACTCTAGAATCCGCTTTGTTATTTCCATTCTCCTATCTTTAGTGTTAGTGTGTGTTGTGTTGCTTGATTGTGTTCACATACTTGTGATCTTTGTTTGATCACCCAAAACCCTCCAAAAAAACATTGTGTTTTCCATCTTCTTTATTCCTCATCTTATCTTAGTCTAGATTCATACTATTTTCGATCATTGAATGACTTAGTTTCACCTCAGTCCTTGAGTTCAACCTCGGAATACTTTCCTTTCTACAAAACGACCCGTACACTGCGGGTTTCGCTAGGTAGTTTAGGATTTAGTTCGAGTTATAAATGTAAAGCTTTTTGTGCTATTTCCTAGCGTAACAAGTTTTTGGCGCCGTTGCCGGGGACTAGGTTAAGATTAAGTCATTTGTTTTTGATTGTTTTTAGTGTTTATCTTTCTTGTTACTTTTGATCTTGTGTGTTTTTGTCTTTGCCTTTTCATGTTTGCCATGGACGGATTGTACCTCCAAGACGACCTTGACAACATGGAGTATGAGGAGTGGATGAAAGGCCAAGATCTAGGACCTCTCCATGATGAGTTTGAGTATTGGGAGGAGTTTAATGCATATCATGAGTCCCATAATCAAGCTCACATGATTACATTACCTCATGAGGAACCTCACCATCAACTTCATGAAGATCGATTGGAATCAATGCTAGAGAAAATGTTGAGGAAGATGGATGATCTAGAAAGCAACCTTACTTCCATTTCTAGTTCCCACATGGAGCTTGAAGCGGAAGTATGTCATCAAGAGGAAGTTCACTATGAGGAGATCCAAGAATTGCCCGATTCAACCATAACCAATAGAAGCCTTGAGGAAGAGTTGAATGAAGCTCGGGAGCAATTGAGGCTAAGGGATTTGGCCCTGAAGGAAGAAAGGAGATTGAATACCGAGAGAGAAGAACAAATGAGGAGGGAGATCGAGGAGATTAGGAATGCTCTTATGCTAGGAGATCCTACCATTCTTCAAGGTTCACCTCCACCTCCTTCACCTTTAGAGGAGTGCAATGAAGTATTCTCATCCCCGGACATCCTTGCCATCAACCCCGGAACCATACATGAAGAGCTCACTTGGAACGGATGCAACACAGAGAACCACGGCCGTGGAGGACAAACCACGCCCGTGGAAGACTACAGAGAGAACCACGGCCGTGGAAGACAAATCACGACCGTGGAAGGCCTTGTCATAGTCCATCCTAAGCCAATCTCGGCCCCCTCCGACCCTTTCTTGCTTGCTCGGAGTACACACGAAGATTGGAGCCCCTTTCCCAAGGATTCTCCATTATTGAATGATGGAGGCAAGCATGATGGATCCATGATGGTTATGAAGTACTTCAATGAAGGATTCTTCCCGAGATTCGGCATTCCTCGGATCATAGAGGATGAGGATGACAAGCGCTTCACCGGTATGACCGCGGAGTACAAATTGCCTAAGTATGGGGTGACACCTATGGTTGCAACTCTATACTATCATCAAGGAAGCGGTGATGAAGGAGTCTACCACTCACCGGTGAAGAGAGAACTTAAAGCTTATTTGGGCATCAAGTGGCCCTTGCTTGTCATCATGGATTCCGGGAAAATATGGTTGCTTGGACTCCTCAAGCAAACCATGGTATTCGAGGTGGATTAACATATCCACGGAGTTTGGTCAAGCTAATGACCTAAAAGAAGCGCTTGGTGGGAGGCAACCCATTGGTACAACTCTTTCACTTTTCTCTTTTGCCTTTGTTTTTGCTTTTGTGTGTTTTTGTGTTTTGTGTTTGTGGTAGATTTTAGGTAATGAGGAAGCCTTGCAAGGCAAATTGATGACGATGATTCCATTTTCAAACATGGGTGGAGCGGACGTGAGGCTTGGACGGCTTGAGGTGTCTTGTTAGATGGAAGAGCTCCCATCTCACATATACCTTGGCGCGGGTCTCGACGCCGGAATGATTATGAAGAGCTCTCTACCATGCTTGATCGATCATCCATCACCACCACTCCACACGAGTTCATCCCAAATACCGAAGCAAACCATTTTACATTGTGAGAACCTTCTTTCACTCTCTTTACTTAAATACCACATTGGGGACAATGTGTTTCTAAGTATGGGGTGGGGTTTGCATGATCCTTTGCATGATGAGCATCTAGGGTAGTTTAATATTTTCACATGTCTTGCATTGTACATACATATTCCAAAAATTCCAAAAAATCAGAAAATTTAAAAATTTTTGTGCTTTCTAGGCTTGGATATGACCCTAATGATGAACCTTGCCTTGTGGATTGACTATGGATGGCCTTGTGTGTTTAATTGATGATGCATATGTGGACTTGAAATACTTATCTTGAATTCCATGAATGACTTGTGATTATGATGCTTGCCTTGATTTAATTGAGGATTGAAAGTCGAAATTGCATGCTAGTTCTTGCACATCAATTAGGAGTGATTAAGGAAATTCATCTTCCTCTACTTCTCATCTTGATCATGTTGCTTGAGCACCTCAATTGAGATAAATTTGACCTCTTTTGACCCATCCGGGAATAGGAGCATGTTAGTGTGTTGATGTGTGTGAAAAGCAAGTGTGGGGTGAAGTTGTTGATGAAAGGAATGTCATGAATGAAGTGCTGAAATTGTTGTGAAAGTGTAGCCAAAAATATAGGTTTGGGGACGTTGGCTTAAATGACAAGTAACTCGGTACACTTCACATAATCGGGTGTTGGTGCCTTGCCAAAGTCAAATAAACATATAGTCCTAACGAGCTTTAGTATGTGTGCCCGGTGTGGATGCACCTTGAAAAAATAGAAAAAGCCCGAGGATGGCTAATCACCAAGGTTTCGGCTTTTGTACACCAATGCCATTGTCTCAAAAATAAAAGAAAAGAAAGAAAAGAAAATGAAGAAAAATATACACTTGAGGGAAGTTGATAAGAAATGTGAAGTTGTGGTTGTTTAGTTCCTTTCCCGGATTAGCATCACATAGCCTAGAAAAATTCCCACCTAATCACAACGTTTCTTGGCCTTCTATTTTACAAGTCCTTTTGACCTACTTGCATGTGTGTAAGACTAAGTGATTTAGATTGGATATACTCATGATCATCTTGACTTCTTCATCTTTACATTTCATTGCATGCTATTAAGTTAAGTGTAATTGTCTTTCCATGCTTTCATTAATTTGATACATAATTGCTTGTCCATTGCCATGAAACATGACTATGAAGGTGATCCAATATTAGAAGCACAACTCCAAAAAGATTTTGCCATTTTTCTGCATACATAAATCATGTCATCTCTTAGTCTATAGTTGGGAATTTGCTCGGGGACGAGCAAACCTTAAGTATGGGGTATTTTCCGCTCATTCATGCATGGTTTAGCATTAGTTCACGGCATTTGCACTCAAATCACGTATTTTGTCGAGATAGACGTCTACTCGGACTTTTGCTTACTTTGTAGGTATTTTGGGAGATTTAAGAGCCTAATCGATACATCCGAGGATCATTCCTCGAGATGACACACTTCCGGACTCATTGGAACGCAAGTTAAGGGCTAAGGAGGACTCATGGAACCTTGCCAACACAAGCCATGCACCAAAACATGGCTTAACGAGCCTAGAAGAAGACTCAAGACCACGGCCGTGGACATGCCCGTGGTTCTTGCCAGGACCACATTGACAACTGGCCACGATCTCTTCCATTGCTCATGCATCTTGGTGGGTATTTAAAGGATTTTGCAGGCTGTAATTGGGGATCTTCTTCTTTCTTTTGACCTACCTTTCTTCCCCAAAACATTTGGCCATTGTTGCCTCTCTTCCAAGCACCCATTAGGGGTGTTCTTGGATGAGATTAGTATAGATTCTCGTTTTGGAGTGAGATTAGAGTGGATTCGAGTGAAGTTTTCATTGTTGTCAAGTTGGATTTGCTCTTGGAGCCTTGTAAGAATTTGGTAATTTCTATTCTATGCTTTTAATGTCTTTTCTTTGGATTGTTCTTCATCATTTGACCATGACTTGCAAGCATGCCTTATTTATGGAGATTGATCTTGAAATGTTTGTTGTCGGCTAGAAGCATGATAGGATGAACCTAGATTTTTACCCTTGGATGACTTGTGTTGTTGAAATCCTAGTGTTTGTTGAGCTTAATTTAGCTTAGGATCACCTAATGCTATCAACCTAAGTGAGGGAAGAGATCTACCCGATGATTTCCGATCTTAGATACCTAAGATGACAAACCCTAGGTAGTGGTGAGCCTCACAAGCCGCCATTGGACTAAGTGTGCTAGGATAGTTGATTAGGACTTCCCTTTCCGAGACTTACCCGGTAAGGATAGGTTAGACCCCTAGGTAACAATCCGGTTTGTGTAGAATTCCTATCCTTAGGTTCTTAGAGACTTACCCGGTGATGAGACCTTAGGAATGGACTAGTGGACCATGAGACCTACCCGGTAATTGATCCCAATCTGGAAACGCTAAATCCCGACATATCATCGTTAATCCGAGGAATGAATAGATAGCTTGAGTCTATGCCATACCCGGACTTCCAAACTCTAGAATCTGCTTTGTTATTTCCATTCTCCTATCTTTAGTGTTAGTGTGTGTTGTGTTGCTTGATTGTGTTCACATACTTGTGATCTTTGTTTGATCACCCAAAACCCTCCAAAAAAACATTGTGTTTTCCATCTTCTTTATTCCTCATCTTATCTTAGTCTAGATTCACACTATTTTCGATCATTGAATGACTTAGTTTCACCTCAGTCCTTGAGTTCGACCTCGGAATACTTTCCTTTCTACAAAACGACCCGTACACTGCGGGTTTCACTAGGTAGTTTAGGATTTAGTTCGAGTTATAAATGTAAAGCTTTTTGTACTATTTCCTAGCGTAACATGGAACGTAAATCTCGACCGTGGAATTTGCAGCTGTTCAACACCTCTTCGTGGCTTTTAAATCCAACTCTTGGCTCCTCTTCCAAGGCTTCCAAGGCCTTAATCTCTTCATTGCAAGCCTCTTCAACACCTTCTTCCATCATACTCAAGGTAAGAACCTTCTCCAAAGGATCCTTGATTAAGATCGAGCTCACAACTTCCCTAGATTCTTCTTGCTCGACTATGTTGAAGAGATCTTCATCAAGGGCTGGCCCTTTCGTCATTGTGGATAACTTGAACTTGATATTCTCTTCTCCAATGTTGAAGGAGAGAGTTCCATTCTTGCAATCCACTAGGCATCCCGAGGTGGCTAGGAAGGGTCTTCCTAAGATGATGGGAACCGGGTAATCTGCCGGAATGTCCAAGACGACAAAGTCAATTGGCACATAGAATCCTCCTAGTTGCACCGGAATGTCCTCTAGGATCCCAACCGGATGAGTGATAGAACGGTCCGCCATATAGAGGGTCATCTTGACCGGCTTTGGCTCTCCTAGCCCGACCTTATTGCAAAGTGCAAGCGGTATGATGCTTACACTCACTCCAAGATCACAAAGGGCCTCGTACTTCACATCTCCCACTCCTATTGGGACGCAAAAAGAGCCCGGATCCCTTAGCTTGGGAGGCATCTCTTCTTTCATGGTTTGGATCAATTCCGAGGATCTCTTGGTCATTCTTATCTCCCCATACTCCTCCAACTTCCTTTTGTTGGAGAGTATTTCCTTCAAAAACTTGCCATATGCCGGCATTCCTAAAATGGCATCCATGAACGGAATGTTAATATGTAATTTGGACATTAGTTCAAGGAACTTACCAAAATGATTGTCCAAACGAGCTCTTGCTCTTGATTGTGGGAACGGTAGTGGTGGCTTGTACGGAGGCGGTGCCACATAGGTTGGCTCTACGTCCTTGCTCTTGCCTCCATCTTCTTGCATTCTTCCCTCTTCTACCACTACTTGCTTTCCCTTAGCTTGGTCCTTGGGCAAAGGATCATTCATACTCAACCCACTCCTTGTTGTGATAGCCAACACTTGGCCTCTTGGGTTGTCTTCGGTTCTTCCGGGAAGCTTTCCCGGATCTCTATGGGCTTCACCCGCTTTTTGGAACACTTGTGCTTCCAAGACTTTTTGAGCCTTAGAGATTGAAGTCACGGTGCTCTCAAGACCACTCAACCTTCCTAGCAATTGCTCAAACATTATTTCGGTTCTATCCTTGGGAGGTTGAGTGAAGCCAGGTGGAGGTTCTTGTGAAGCTCTTGGTGGTGGAGTTGAGCTTGTGGAAGCGGGAGGGTTCAAGGCTCCATCCGGGTTAGAGTAAGAAAATCCGGGATGGTTGTGGTTGGGCCGGTAATTGTTGAATTGCCAGTTGTTGTTGAAACTCCTTGGGCCTTGGTAATTGTTGAAGTTGCCCCTTCCCATATAATTCACATCCTCCTCCTTGGAAGACAAGTTGGCTTGTGGAAGCACTTGAGGAGTTGCTTGGTTCTTCAAAGTTGTAGCACATAACTCCCTCAAGGACTTCAACTCATTGTTGATGGCGTCAAGCTTGAAATTGCTCATGGTGACTTCACTCACCTCATATGCTCCCGCCTTTCTCCCTTCACTCTTCCTATGGGAGTATTTCTCAATCACTAGAGCTTGCTTCTCCACAAACTCCCAAGCTTCATCTACATGCTTTTCCATAAACGTCCCACCGGAAAGAGATTGGAGCTTGAATTGGCTATCTTCATCAAGTCCCTTGAAGTAGATCTCCAATAGCTCAATTTTTGGTATGCCATGGTGTGGACAATCAAGGAGAAGATCTTTGAACCTCTCCCAAGACTTGAATAAACTCTCTCTATCCTTCATCACGAAGGCATTGATCTTCCCTCTTAACTCGGTAGACTTGGAAGGTGGGAAGAACTTAGTCAAAAACTCGGTTGTCATCTCCTTCCAAGTACCAACTCGCCCTTGTGGAATAGATTGATACCAAGCCAAGGCTTTGTCCTTAAGAGAGAAGGAAAAAGCCCTTAGCTTATGGTTGTTGCTCTCCAATCTTGGCGGTCTAAGAGTCTCCATCAAGATCTCATAATTCATCAAGTGTTGATGAGGAGACTCTCCTTCCATCCCTCCAAATTGATTATGCCGGATCATTTGTAGAACTTGAGGGCGGAGCTCATAGTTGTGAGTCGCGGGATCTCCTAAGTTCACACCCGGTCGGTGTGCTCTTTGTGCCGGATCCATACGTCTCCCTAGGGTTTGTGGCTCCTCAATAGCAATGGGAACAACCCTAACATTAGCCGCCGGCTGCGGTTGTGGTGGAGGAGGTGGAGGTTGTCGGCGATTAAGCTCTCCTTAAACAAGGGCTTGCCTAATCTCCTCAATCTCCCTCCTAGTTTCCTCTTGCCTCTCATTGGCAAGTCTCCTTTCTTCCTCCAAGAGCTCATCTCTTAGCCTTATTTGCTCTAAGGCTTCATCCAACTCAGCTTGGAGGTTTCTTCCGGCCATCTCTTTCTCTTTTCGGATGCTCTTGGATCTAGATCGAAGGGTTTTCTCCGGTTCGGGATCGAATGGAGCTAAATCCTTGCCACGAGATCTTCGCATACACCTAAAGAGTAATAGATGTCCTGAAAAGCAAAGACACAACCAAAAAGAGATCAAAAGCAACAAGAAAGATCTACACTAGAAACAATCACCAAATAGACTCAATCTAGACCTAGTCCCCGGCAACGGCGCCAAAAACTTGTTACGCTAAGATCGTGTGATGCGCAATTGGGTTTTAAATTTATACTCGTTATATTTCTCCTAACTCCTAGCGAACCCGCAGTGTACGGGACGTTCGTAGTAGGGATAGTATTCCGAGGTCGAACACAAAGACTAAGGTGAAATTGACTCGATTTGTGATTGAGTTTAGTAAAGACCTAGGTTGAAAGGGAAGAAAGAAATAAAGAAATGAAAATCTCAAATGTTTTTGGTTGGTTTTTTGGTGATCAATCAAAGATCACAATACATGCAAGTAATCGATCAACTAAACTATAAATCAACACAATTAAACAACTAAACAAGATATAGATCAAAGAAAGAAAAAGACGGATTCTAGGGATTGGAAGTTCCGGTTATGGCATAGGACTCAAGCTATCTATTCATTCTTGGATTAACTATGTTGGGGTTAAGTGTTTCTAGATTGGGATTAATTACCGGGTAGGTCTCATGATCCACTAGTCCATTCCCTAAGTCTCATTACCGGGTAAGTCTCTAAGAACCTAAGGGATGGAATTCTTCTCGAACCGGATTCTAACTTAAGATCCAACCTATCCTCACCGGGTAAGTCTCGGAAGGGCTAGTTTTAAGCTACTATCCAGCACACTAAATCCAATGGCGGCTTATTAGGCTCACCACTACCTAAGGTTTGTTATCTTCGGAATCTAAGAGTAAGGTTTACCGGGTAAGTCTCTCCTAACACTTAGTTGCTAACACTAGGTCACCCTAGGATAGATTTATCTCAACAAACACCTAGGATTTCAACATTCTAACAGTCTAAGATTAGATCCATCGAACTAGGAAAATCACGGTTTGTTCTACCTAAACCACGGCCGTGGTTTGACAAGAACTGGCCGTGATTCCTAACAGAGGATACGTTCATACAAACAAGTCATCCAAAGACAAATCTAAGTCCATCTATCATAGCCCCAGCCATAACCATCTTTTCCTTACCCTAGAACCACATCAATTTAGCCTACAACGTTCATAATGGAAATCGAAACAAACAAACATAAAATCATAACATTCATTGCAAGATAATGAAGGAAAAGAGATGCACAAGTGAACTTTAAAACAAACCAAGCTGAAAATAGAATTAGAACAACTTACAACCCTTCCAAAGAAGGTTCAAAGGTTCACAAAACTCTAGAAATAGAATCCGGAAATCTTCACTATAAAAACTAGCAAAAATGGCAATGGTGTGTGTGTTCTTCTTCTCCTCTTCAATGGAACTCTTCTTCTTCTCTTTTGACCCTTTCCTTCCTAGAAAAACTTCTTGTTGAGAGAATATATTTGTTAGAGAGAAATGGATAATGGATGAGCTGCTCCAAACTACTCCCAGCTGCCCCTCACAACCCATGAAGGACCACTTTTATAACAAACTTGCATGAGCTGGCCATGAGAGTCGTGGCACAGCTGTCACAAGAATCTGGAAAAAACCACGGTTGATTCCACGGCCGTGATCTGTCAGAGAACCGTGATTCTGTGCAGAAACTTTGCCTTGGATCATTAAGTTGTGATTTGGTGCATGGCTAGTGTTGGCAAGGTTCCATGAGTCCTCCTTAGCCTATAGCTTGTGTCCTAATGAGTCCGAGGGTGTGTCGTCTAGATGAACGATCCTCAAACGCATCGTTTTAGCTCCTAAATTTCCCGAATTACCTATAAAACACGCACAAGTCCGTGTAGACATCTATCTCGACAAAATACATGAATTGAGTGCAAAATGTCTCGAACCAATGCTAAACCATGCATGAATGAATGAAAATTCTACCTAAATGATCACCTAAAACTAAGTCATAAATCGTGTTATCACATACCATCCTCATAATATTCATATATTATGCATGAATTTATGTATTAATCATGTGAAAGTAGGTGGAGAAAAGTAGGTGGAAAAGTAGGTGGAAAAAGTAGGTGGTGAAAGTCCCTTTGTTTTTCCTTTGTTTAATTTCAAAATCTTGAGCTTGTAACCTTTAATTGTTGGGAGTTAGGTGCTGAATTTTCAGCCTATATAAGTCCTCTTCCACACCATTTTATAGCAAGACGAATTTGAGTGATTTTCAATCAAAAGTTGTGTTTTTACTTTGAAAAAAATAAACCTAGAGACTAAGGTGAGAGGCCAAAGTTTTGAAACCCATAAGGTGAGAGGCCGAGTGGTGTCCTTACGGTGAGAGGCTATGAGGACAAAAGAAATCCAATCCCGACGTGAGATTCCGAGGGAAAAGATCTCGGGCCAAGGAGATCCAAGGTGCAAGGCTGGACGATCATTGCTTGTCATATCCCAATAAAAAAAATCAAAAAAAAAAGAAGTGGACGGAAGGAACAACACCGGTGGATCCTCGCGTTCAACCAATGAAGAGCGCATCACAAGGCCTCATAAGTCACCTCTTCAACGCCAATAGGAACGCAAAAGGATCCTAGATCCCTTAGCTTGGGTGGCATCTCTTCTTTCATAGTTTGGATAAGTTCGGATGACCTTTTAGTCATCCTCACTTCTCCAACATCTTCTAATTTACTCTTGTTAGAGAGGATTTCCTTCAAGAACTTCCCATAAGTGGGCATCCCAAAATGCTTGTCTAAACGCGCTATATCTCTTGATTGTGGGAATGGAAGTTGTGGCTTGTACACTGGAGGAGATACCTAAACTAGTTCCTTCTCCTTCTCCTTCTCAATTGGTTGTGGATCATCCTCAACCGTAACTTGCTTTCCCTTATCAACAGTCTTGGGAAATGACTCGTTAGTCTTCAATCCGCTTCTAGTAGTAATAGACATTACTTGCCCCTTAGGATTATTCACATTCTTTCCAGGAAGCTTTCCTGGATTTCTAGGGGCTAGCTTCTCTTGCTTTGCTAAACACTTGATTTTTCTAGGCTTTTTGAGCCTTAGAAATAGAAGTAATGGTGCTCTCCAATCTGTTCAACCTCCCCATCAATTGCTCAAACATTGCCTCCGTGCGATCCTTGGGAGGTTGATTAAATCCCGGTGGAGCTTCTTGAGCTTTTGGTGGTGGAGCTTGACTCGTAGATGCGGGTGGGTTTAGATCTCCATTCGGTTTTGAATAATAGAATTCGGGATGACTATGATTAGGGCGCAATTATTCCCTCCATGAAAATTTTTGTTGTTGTTGTTGTTGTTGTTGTTGTTGTTTTTGTTGTTGTTGTTGTTGTTGTTGTTGTAGTTCCTTGGCCCTTGATAATTTCCTCTACCCATGTAGTTAACATCTTGCTCCTTAGGCGGCAATCT
Source organism: Fagopyrum homotropicum (assembly GCA_033239125.1). Lineage (NCBI taxonomy): Eukaryota > Viridiplantae > Streptophyta > Magnoliopsida > Caryophyllales > Polygonaceae > Fagopyrum > Fagopyrum homotropicum. Next base: position 133,639,112 of record BSWB01000001.1, on the reverse strand, counting down.
ACCTTGTGCCGGTGCTTGTGTTTGAGTTTTCAACAACTCCTTCAAAGCTTTAACCTCATTGTTAAGAATATCAAGTGGAACACTATTACTAGTAGTAGGACTTACCTCATAGACTCCAAGTATCCGGAATCTCTCATCAACTCTTCTATGGGAATACTTCTCAATGACTAATGCTTGCTTCTCCACAAATTTCCATGCTTCATCAAGCGACTTCTCTATGAAAGTTCCTCCAAATAGGAATTGAAGCTTGAATTGAGTTTCCTCATCCAAACCCTTAAATATATCTCCAAAAGCTCGATCTTTAGAATGCCATGATGAGGACAATCTAGCAAAAGGTCCTTGAACCTTTACCATGATTTGAACAAGCTTTCCTTATCCTTCGTCACAAAAGCGTTAATTTTACCTCTAAGTTCAGTAGTCTTCTATGGTGGAAAAAATTTGGTGAGAAATTCAGTAGTCATCTCCTCTCAAGTGCTAATTCTCCCAAAAGGTAATGATTGATACCAATCAAGAGCCTTCTCCTTTAAAGAAAAGGAAAATCCCCTCAACTTGTGATTGTTGTTCTCTAGTCTTGAAGGCCTCAATGTCTCCATAAGTATCTCATAATTCTGCAAGTGCTGGTGTGGAGACTCTCCCTCTAATCATCCAAATTGATTCTAACAGATCATTTGAAGAACTTAACGACGGAGCTCATAATCATGTGTTGTTGGATCTCCAAGGTTTACACCCGGACGGCGTACTCGCTGAGCTAGATCCATCATTTTCCTAAGTGTTTGTGGCTCTCCCACAAAGGGATCAATTCTAACATTCCTCACCGGATGGTGAGGTACAACTGCTGGTGCGATGAGTGGTGGTACCTCTACTTGAGCATTGTCTCTTCTTACAAGGAGCAATTGCCTCATATTAGCTTGCATCTCATCAAGTTCTGCTCTAATCGCATTTTCTCTTTCCCGTGTTGCTGCTCTCTCTACTGTCAAGGCTTCATATCTAAGCCTTACTTGCTCTAAAGCATCTTCTAACTCCGCTTGAAGGTCTCTTTCAGCCAAAGCCATATTAGCTTCTCTTAATCTTCTTTTGTAAGTTTTCTCCGGTTCAGGATTGTATGGAACTACTTCTTTGCCGACACGAGTTCTTCGCATAAACCTAAAAAGAAAGGGAATTCCTGCAAGAACAACTCAAAGCCAAAAGATCAATAGTAAAGGCAAATATTTATCCTAGACAGCCAAAATACCGGCTTGGTCTAAACCAAAGTCCCCAGCAACGACGTCAAAAACTTGTTCGCTCTCAAACGTGTGTGAATAATGAACGAAAATAAGCTTTAAATTTATACATGAAATAAAAGCCAAGCAAATAAGTGAATCCATAGTGTACGAATCAATCACAGCAAAAACAAATATTCCAAGATCGATCACAGAGACTATGGTGAAATCAAGTAGTAATGTATCAAATCTAGATTAGATCTTGCAAATATCAAAGCAAAGAACAAAAGCAACAAATGTATGATAATCAAGAAAGAATGCAGATTCTAGAGATCAAAATATCCGGTTGTGGTTTTCGATTCAAGACTTTTAAAGATCTATGGACAAAGCTGAGATTGCTAAGGAAAGATGTTTCTAAGGTGGGAAAGATCTTGGAGGAGGTCTCACTATCCACTATCCCAAACCAAAGCTCCTATCACCGGGTAAGTCTCAAGGATATAAGGAAAGAAACTATAACTCAAACCAACAACTCAACCTAAGGGAATAGAATTAACCTTTACCGGGTAAGTCTAAGGCTAACTCACAAAGGCAAGAGGAAGACACACTCAAACCTAATAAAGGATAAACCTTTATTACCTATAACTCATCATCTTTGACAACTAAGAAAGGGATAGGTCTCTTCCCAAGCTTATATCTAAGCTTGAAAGGCTCAACAAGGCTAGGATTTGGACAATCTATAACCTAAACTTAAGGTTATAACATGAACGAATAAACAGGAACAATCTTGGACTGTTGCTCAAATCTCGGCCGAGATTCCTGAGAATAGGCCGAATTCGGTAACTGCGTAGATTAAAATCGACCTTTAGGATCCAATCTAACTTAAAAGGTTCATTCTATCATCATCTATACCACAACCATCAATCAAACACCCTATAATCGCAAAGGTTTTAGCCAACAACACACATATTTAGATCTACAAAGATATATGAAATAAAAAACTCATAAAACCAAAATAATCAAGAGAAGGGCAAGAAATACTTAGCAAAGGGTCTTCGATAATCAAAACGTAGCAAAGCAATAACAAAGTTCCAACCTTGTGTCGAAAGCAATGAAATCTAAGAACTAAGTATCTCCCTCCAAGAATCTTCACAAATCTCTCAATCCTCAATGTGTTTGAACTCTCTCGCCGGACTCCCTTTTTTTGTTGCAGTCATGCTTCCACTTTGTAATAAAATCCAGGGTTTGAAGACTCCGGGCCATGAGCCGTTTTTCACAAATCTCGGGTGAGTCCGATAATAATCTCGGCCAAGATTTCTCTAGGTTGACCGAGATTATTCTTTGTTACGTTCTTCCCTTAGCTATTTGCTTGCATTCCTTTTGTATCTTCTTTTTGATGATCCTTTGCTCTCCTTTTATGCTCCAATGTGCTCCATTGTGATATCCCTTTGATACCCTGTCCTTCTAAGCTCTCTTTGATCCAAAATCCATCATAATTCTTACAATTCCAACAAAACTATGTGTAGATATCCTTTCTAACAAAGTAGGCAAATATAAGCTCAAATGGATTGAATATATGTCTTTGCATGCAAAACAATGGGAAAATATATCTATATGCAAGTCTATACTAATGTCATAATTCATGTCATCAGTAGGTCAGAATGGGCAAATTGTATCCGGGGGATCAAATCTTGCAACTCGAAACTTCCTTTCAAGGCATTGTCACTTTGCACTTTCCTTCATAAAACATGATTCTTTATGTATTATTACACTTGGACTTTGTAGCACTTGATATCTCTTTCAGGAATAAACTTCCTTTTTTTTTTCTTCACTTTATAATCAAATCACTATTTATTTGATGCAACACATTTGACGGCAACTTTTTTTTCGTCCTCTCCACCAAACTTAGAAATGCCTTTAATAATGACAATATGCATTCAAACTGGTGCATTAACTTCTTGGATTTACTTTCACTTTATAAACATGATTGTGAGACTTTTTTTTAGGGGGACCAAATAAGGGATAATAAAAAGGCAACAAGTGGATAATAGAAGTGAAACATATATAAAGGGGGTAAATGTAACAGCTTATCAAAGAGGATCTCAATCATTTAAATATCAATGCAAATATAATCAAATGAACGTGTAATTTTGAAAGAGATTCAATAACAAGTTCTAGAAAAACTAAGCAGGTTGGATATCACTCATAAAATAAGAAAAAAAAAAAGAACACATGAAAGTGCATATTCAAAGGCTAGAACGATCACAAAGGTTATGTTTGGGCAAACTAATAATAAATAATCATACGTTTCACTCCGAGCCTAAAAAAAGCTCTCTTTTTGCCCTAGAAGCCAAAACGTCTAGACTGACGGTTGTCCGAGAGCTTCTCACCACCACACCATGCCGGAACCAAAGGAACCGGCGGCCCCAGAAACTGTGAAATCAACGGAGCCGGTGGTCATCCATGATACTGACATGGATGAACTGAACCCTGCCGGCGCTACCCAAAGCACCCTGGGGAAGAAGACACAAAAGGGATCTCAACCTATATCTACTGAACTATCGCCGGAGATTAATGCGTCCATTGTTGAAGCAGTTTCTGCTGTGGTAGAAGCCTCTTCACCCACCAAAACCTTGAAGAGCCCAAAGACCCCCATTATTAGCCCACAACCACCAGAGACTAAGGATGTGGGAGAATCTATTGCAACAGGAAGTCACGGACTAGGGGGTAAGCTTATGAAATCCTGGCTGGAAGTGACGGGAGGTCCCAAAGTAACCATCGTAAACTCAGATAAAATCACTCGTGAATCCATTAGTAAGAAGATCAATGTTTCTTTCCCTGGAGGAGCCGACAACGATCTGGTTATTGAAGTTGACAGAGAAGTGACTAAAGAACTTGAAGCCAGATGGATGAATTCTATTGTCTTCAAGGTGCTCGGGTTCCCTATTGCTTTTTCCGGTGATGGAGCGTAAAGTTAAAGAGTTGTGGAACTGTGGAAGTAACATTCAACTCATCAATTTGGAAAACAACTACTTTTTAGCTAGATTCCGCAATGAAAGTGAACTCATGATGGTCCTAACGGGAGGCCCTTGGGCAATCTTTGGTCGTTGCTTAATTATGAAGAAGTGGACTCCGGATTTCGTTACTTCCAATCCAATTACCTCGGCTCCTATTTGGATCAGAATGTCTGGAGTACTAGTTCAATGGTACCATGAAGCTGTTATATGGAGTATGGCGGGGAGTGTGGGCATCCCTGTCTCTATTGATCCCAAAACTCTCCATTTTAACAGGGGACGTTTTGTTCGAGTCTGCGTTGAAATTGATCTTAACCGCCCCCTTAAACAAGTTGTCATTATCAATGGAAAGCGGTGCCCGATTGAGTACGAGGGGCTTGACACTATTTGCTACAAATGTGGTAGATATGGCCATCAAGCCTCACATTGTCAATTTGGGAGCCCAGCTGACGTAAATGTCAATGGTGTTGCTACTGGTATTGGGGAACAAAACTCAGACGGTGGCACTGGAGAAAAGGATAGTTCCCCAGCCGATCCGAAACAGTCACCGGAGCAAGAAGAACCGGCATCGGGATATGGTCAATGGCTGATGGTCGCCAAAAGAGTAAAAACTTCGAAAGGAAAGTTTCCTAATCCAAAATATTCTAGGAAATCACAGTTACATTATGGTCAAAATAGTCCCTCTTCACAAGGAAAAAATTACTCTCAGAAAGGCAAGACTATCATGCCTGCTGAGAAGGTATATCCCACCCACAATGGTAAACACCAAGTGCTCTCAAAAAATGTCGGACAGGTAAACCAACCTTCAGTGGAAACAAATAATGGGCCTCAAAAGTCCAGCACCAAAGCAAACCCGTAGAAGGAGGTCCATGTTGAAAAGCCCAACCCATCCAATGAAAAATCTGAAGAGAAGGAGACACAGGAGGTAAATGGAGCAGCACCAAAGAAATGCAACGACGTTCCCACTTTTCAAGCTTCTGGTAACAACAACGAAACTTCTAACGTAAGCAATAATAACAAAAAGATTCGTCAAAGGCAGAAAAACGAAGCTCGTAGGGCGGCTTGGAGAGCAAAGAAGGGTAATGATGCGCCTACTTCTACGGGACCTCTAAAGAGACAACGTCAAGAGGATAGAATGCACCGAGAATCTGTCATTGCTGTACCGTCCTCCATTAGTAACCTACAATCTCCGGATCTCTGCAGGAGCATTCGTGAAGTGCCGGAGCCGAGTAAAGCTCAAGGTCCCTCGACTAACCCAAGTTCCGACGTAACTGACCCAAACAGCGGCTCAATCCCCACCACTAAGGGACTCCAGAAGGGTGAAGATAATTCAAACAACAATAGCCCGGCAGTAGGAGAACTCCCTGCTCCATGCGACAGTCCTATGGCAGAATGTGATGATCACATGGTGAATAATGTATGACCTTGTCGATCAGTCCCCTTCCACTTGTAGTTATCCAATGAATTGTCTCCTTTGGAATGTATTTGGGGCCGGAAAGAACGGCTTTCGACGTGCCATAAAATATATCGTTCATCACCACTCTATTGACCTGTTGGTTATTATGGAGCCTCGAGTTTCGGGGGATAGAGCACAATCTATCTGTGAACGTATGAAGTTCTCTAGGTGCTTTAGAGAGGAGTCGGTAGGCTTTGAGGGGGGTATATGGATCCTATGGAACAAGGAGAAACTGAATGTGTCCATTGTCAGAAGTACTAAACAATTCATCCATGCCAGAATCCAGGGAGGCTCAGGTACGTACAGTTTCTTTGTTATTTATGCTGCTCCTAACTTCCAAAGGCGTAGGGAGTTCTGGCGGGATCTTGATGAAGAGCTTGACAAAGTATCAGACCCTCTTATTTGTGGTGGAGATTTCAACTGCATCCGCTATATTCACGAGCGAAGTGGTGGGTCAGGTAAGTTACATTCAGATTCGGTTACTTTTAACGAACTTATTATGTCCCAGGGACTTATTGACTTAAACTATACGGGAGCCGACTTTACTTGGGACAATGGCAAACCTAGAAGAAGCAAAATTTTGAAAAGATTAGACAGAGTGTTTGTGAATCACAGTGGAAGACTCCATTGGCCTAACGCACAAGTCCGGCATCTCGCACGTTTCTCCTCCGACCACTCGCCCATATTATTAAACTTAGAGCCAACCTGGAAATATAATAAAGAAAGAAGACCATTCAGGATGGAGGCTGCATGGATGACCCATGAAGACTTCCAACCGATGGTTGAAGCATGTTGGTTCAGTCACCCGGAGGTAAGGTTAGTGTTGCCCTCTCTTAAAAGCTCTCTAATTATATGGAATAGACTTGTGTTTGGAAATGTTTTCCGCAGGAAACAGGATTCGATGGATAAACTTTCCAATATCCAATCCCAAATAGGTCTACACACTTCTATCCAGTTACTGGAGGAAGAGAAAAAAATAAAGGCGGATATTGAGAGCATTCTCGAACAAGAAGAACTGATTTGGTTCCAGAAATCCCGTGAACTGTGGCTTGAGTGCGGTGACCGTAATACCTCCTTCTTTCACACTTCCACTATTATCAGACGAAGTGGTTATAGAGTTAAAGGTCTCAATATTGCTGATGATGTTTGGGAAGAAGATCAGTCAATCCTGGAGTCGCATGCTGTTAACTATTTCAAAGCACTTTATAACCTAGAGAGCCCACACCAGGTTAATGCTGAGCTCCCTTCCACTGTGGAGTTCCCTGTTATTGAAGATGCCGAGTGGAATGCTCTTCGAGAACCCATCGTTATGGAAGAGTTTTGGAAGGCAGTTCGTAGCATGGGTGCTTATAAAGCGCCCGGAGTGGATGGCTTTCAACCGATCTTTTACCAGAAATATTGGAGCATTGTTGGGAATTCTATCAAATCGGAAGTTGAGCGATTTTTCAGACGGTAGGAGCTTTTTCCTGGGATCAATGACACCCTTGTTGCTTTGATTGCTAAGATTGGCAAGCCTGAGCGTATTAATCAGTTTAGACCTATCGCTCTCTATAATATCAGTTACAAGATCATCTCTAAGGTTCTGGTCCACCGCATACAATGTGTGATCAACCGTCTTGTTGGTCCCACCCAAGGGAGTTTCATTCCGGGTCGTCTTATACAAGACAACATTGTCCTCATGCAAGAAGTAGTTCACTCCATGAGAAAGAAGAAGACGGGTAAACAATGGATGCTACTAAAACTAGATCTCGAGAAGGCTTATGACAGGATCAAATGGGACTTCATTGGAGACACAATATTCAAGGCAGGGTTTCCCCCAGATGGGGAAAGATGATTCAAGAATGCATTAGTACTACAAGGATGTAGGTTATTTGGAATGGCGAGCTCACCGAACAGTTTATCCCGGAGAGAGGAATAAGACAAGGCGACCCTATCTCTCCTTACTTGTTCGTACTTTGTATAGAACGTCTCAGTCATCTCATTCAAGAATCCGTTGAGAAAGGTGAATGGAAACCCATAGTACTATCTCGTGGTGGTCCCCCACTCTCTCATCTATTTTTTGCGGACGACATCACTCTCTTTGCGGAGGCTTCCATCTCTCAAATTAAGGTGATCATGCGATGCATCAAATTATTCAGCAATGCTTCAGGTCAACGGGTTAACATGGATAAATCCAAGATTTTTGTCTCCCCCAATGTCTCAAGAGACCTCATTGCTAATATTGAGAGAATCAGTGGGGTTGAGGTTACGAAGAACTTGGGGAACTATCTTGGCGTTCCCGTTCTCCAAGGTAGGGTTTCTAGATCCACTTTCGCCTCACTACTGGACAAAATTAATCATAAACTGAGTAGTTGGAGAAGCAAAACGCTTAGCTTCGCGGGTCGTGTTACGCTGACTAAAGCTGTGCTCACTTCTATACCGGTTTACTCTATGGCTACGTTAAGTATTCCTTTGAATGTGTGTGATGCGATTGACAGATTGTGTCGCAACTTCGTCTGGGGTCATACGGAGGGACACAGGAAAGTTCACACCATAAAATGGGAGGAATTCTGCTTACCCAAAGACATGGGGGGCATGGGCATACGTTATATGCGTGACCTGAACAAGGCCCATCTGGGCAAACTTGGATGGCGCTTCATTAAGGAAGAGGACAGTCTATGGGTCAAACTTCTCAAAAGCAAGTACTGTAGAAATGGATTTGACACCCATTCTTCTGCTTCTCATACGTGGAAGGGAATCGTGAGTGGTATTAAAAATGTGGTGTCTCTTGGGGCTAGATGGAACATTGGTGATGGGCTCACTGTTGAGTTCTGGAATGACAAATGGCTCGATTCTATCCCACTTTGTCTTCATACTCCTCACCCCCTAGATCCCCTGGATATTTCTAGAACAGTTAGTAGCTACTGGAATGACGCTACAGGTTGGAGGTGGGACGAACTTAATGACAAACTGCCGGATTTCTTACTCCTCAAACTCGTGGCCGTTCGCCCTATTACCCGACAGTTCGTGCTGAGGACTGAAGACTCTGGCAGTTACCTGGAAGACAGTTTGGGCTGGAGCCTTACTCAGAATGGCGAGTTCTCTGTTGCTTCGGCCTACCGTGCCATTGCCGCGCCGGATGATCTCCAGAATAGTGAGGGCAGGCTCTTCTCGACTATCTGGAAGCTTAGGGTGCACGAGAGGGTCCGCAGCTTCATCTGGAAAATTGCTAAGGGTGGCGTCTGGAGTAATGTGGAACGGAGACGGCGACATATTACTGACATTGACACTTGCGCCTCCTGTGGTCTTCAACCTGAGTCCCTTACTCACCTCTTCCGGGACTGCATGACTACGAAAGCGGCTTGGAGAAACTTGCTGGATGGGCAAAGCATGGCTCCATTTTTCACCACCCCGTTTGCCTCCTGGTTTCGAGGTAACATTTTATCTAAGCATCATTTAAATGATAATTGTATGTGGAATGATCTCTTTGTAGTGGGGCTTTGGCAAATTTGGAAATGGAGGAACAATAAGGCTTTCAATAACTCATTATTTCACGGGGAGAGGAGCGTCATTATCAAAGAGAGAACCATGGAGTATATCAAGGTTTGGAACAAGAAGAATGGTTGCAAAAGAGGCACCAGCAGAAGTATTACGCATGTCGCGTGGTCCCCGCCGCCACCGGGCTACATAAAAATCAATACGGATGGAGCTAAGAACAACGTTGGTCTCGCGTCTGCGGGAGGGGTGGTGAGAAATAGCACAGGAGAATGGCTGAGGGGCTTTGGCGCTAACCTTGGAGCATGTTCTGTCCCCATGGCTGAACTATGGGGATTGGTTCATGGCTTCAGGATAGCTTGGGATATGGGTTTTCGATCGATCATTATCGAAACGGACTCGCTTTTAGCGGTCAATCTCATTAAAAATCCCATTGGCCCTCAACATCCTCTTGCGAGTCTGGTATTCATATGCCAAGACTTTTTGAAAAGAAACTAGGACGTCCAGTTTCGACATGCCTTCCGCGAGGCGAATAGAACTGCGGACTTTTTAGTTAGCTTTTCCCTGAACATTCCTATTGGATTGAGTGTATTGTTTGACCCGCCGGAGGGTGTAGTTGATCTTTTACTTGACGATGTAAGGGGTCGGGCTATCCCCCGTGTGATGACTATTTAGCCCTCTTTCTATGAAATAAAAGCGCGACTAGATGCGCCGGAGATCACTGACTCTCCTTCCCACCAAAAAAAATAATAATAAATAATCATTCAAAAACTCATGTGCATAAAATAAATAACGTAAAATTCGAAACCAGAAACTGAAAGTGAAAGGAAGTAAAGTCACTGATCAATAGTACGGTCGTCCGAGTTAAAATGTGAATTAAACAAAAAATAATTAAATAAATAACTAGAGATAAAATCAAAGCGAAAGGTGCGAAGGGCCTCAATAAGGTTAGTCGACCTTACTGTAGGGTTAAGAACGATCACCTCGTAAAATAACGTAAAAGATAAAAGAGGAAGAACGAAAAAAGTTTGGATCTTCATATAATTCGAAACCAAATAATTCAAAGCGAGGAAATATAAAAAATAAGTATCAATAGATAAAACAATTTATCTATTTCAAAGTTCAGGTGAGCACCGTACACATAAATGAATTTCAATTGACAATTCTACAATTGTAAATATGTCTAATTATACGGGAGAAAACTTTGTCCACCCCAATTAATCGTCGTGCTTTATAGTCCGGCCCAATTTCCTCACAGCCACAGTTCATGCATCTGCAAACCAAATAAAAGAAAAAGGAAAATACAAAATGTCTGCAGAAAAGCCATCAAACAGCCCTAAAAATATACAGTATAGAGGGACGATAGGCTGCCAAAATCGAAGTGAAATGGAGCTCAATTTGACGCACGGTTCAATTTGATCTTCCCTACTGAATAGTTTGCTGTCAACACCGCTTAATAATTCCAGTTTTGCTGGGAGAAAATAGAATTCCCAAGCTTCAGCTTCTTCTCTATAGCCTTGAAAATGGTTCTCAGGGTACTTATGGTGAGACGAAAAATTTGTTTCTTCACTTTGCCTTCTTAACCTTAACAATTGTAATAGCAATCCGAATATCCTCTTCAGGCTCATCTACGTTATACATTTGTGATTTGCGTTTTTGCAGGTTGCTGAGAAGCCGAGCATCGCCCTCTCGATTGCGACGGCTCTCTCAAAGGGTCATGTAAGTTTTCCTGTCAACCTAGTTCGTTATTCTTGCCTTCAGTTTTTGTATATTGGGCACAAATTCAGCCAATTTTTTGAACATTTGTCAGAATTTTTCTATCAATATTTGGGACTGGTTTTGGTGAATACTTTACATGAACTAGATTGATTCAAGATTTATAGGCTTAATATGATAAGGTTTTGATTTCAACTCCAATAACCGAGGTTCATATGCCTGATAAATTATCAGTAAAAAAGACTGCCTACTGGCTACAAATTGTTCGTCATAAGTCATTCAATCATCCAGATGAGCTACACCTCTCCCATCTTTACTAAATATATTGACTTCCCCATCTGGACATTTATGAAACACTGGATCATGATCCATACAGTCAATATTATAATTAACTTATCTGTTAATCAATAGGTTTTCATGGAAACATGTTTGAAACATAGACTGCACTTTACCCTTCCAATAATGGATCAAACCTCACAACCAAAGGGTGATGTGGATTCAAATGATGTTATTAACTTTAGGGACAACCTTGTTGAGCACAATGCTTTAAGCAATTGAAATCCCTCTCTGTGTTGCTCTTAGCCCAATTGTAACTTAACAGTGGTTTCCACATTTGTTGGCTCAAGAGGGAAAAATGCAAACCATGATCCTATAGAGTCCTCATCAACAGCCCTGACAAGGCTTCTGCTTGAGGCACCTTGTGTTTATGTGCCCTATTAACCACCTTACAGGGGACCCCACTCTACCTCCTAATGTTCTTGCTTGAGCCTCTTTGCACCCTCTTTTTAACCTTGCTTCAAATCTACATTCTTCACCACCTCTGTTTTAGTGATAGAAGTTCCTTGGTTGCAGTATGGAAAAGTTTCCTTCGTTGACTCTTTCGCTTGAGCCTCTTTGCCCGTTTTAGTGATAAAATTTCCTTGGTTGCAGTAAGAAAAAGTTTCCTTCATTCACTCTTTCGTTTCTTCATCTCGAAATCTATCATGTTCTTGCTTGAACAATTGTAAAGAATTATGTATTTACAACATAGATATGTAAATATAAATTGATGTAAAATAGTTTTACTCAAATAAAAAACATATATAAAGTGTTATAAATATAAAAAACTTAACTTTAAAGTATATTTTCTAAAATTTATCAATTTAAAAGTGATCAGATTTGTATGATAAAAATTTAATAACAATTTGAACATAAAAATGTCAAGATAATGTAATATTTAATGAACTAGTTTCTTAAATATTTGTTTTCCACACAAACTTAAAAACAAAATTACAAACAATACTTTTCTGAAAATAAAACGTAACTTGAAATCTTGAATCTTCTCGGTTCAAGCATTAAAGTATTTTTCGATATGTTACAGGGCTTGAAATCTCCTCGAATTTATGACTTGGCATAAGTCATGATTGTTCTTGTTAATTTATTAAAATATTCTCATCCATCAATAAATCTTATTTGACTTCTTATTAAGAACAGTCAATTGTTGGCGATATTTAATATAGTGTTAGAATTTATTAGGAGCTCTCATGAATAATACATGGGAGAATGTTCAAGTAAGATACTGGTCTTGTACTCTTGTTATGTATACATCGTTGACGAAAAAATAAACATATTGTTCTAAATTATACTCTTATAAGAGGTGTAATAAAATAAAAATGTACAGTCGTGTTGTCAAATTTAAAACCATATTGACCCAAAAAATCCAATTTGATAGCACTAACTTTTTGATTTTCTATTGACATATCTATTAACATAATAAGGATATATAACTACAGGGCCATAACGATAATAAATATATTGTACAAAAAAATATCTCAAGATTTGATCCAACAACCTAATGATTTGTAAACTGCTCCCTTATCTCTAAGCTACATGCAATTTTTTTGTTTCCATTTTCATCAATGATTATTATAAAAATATATTGTGTGAGTTGAGTAAGTGGACTCTTTTTGCCTGTAGGAGTATCAATTAGGCCCCTATGGTAGTTCGTGGGTTTCGAATCTGACTGGCTGACATCCTCCCACCCTATTACCCGTTGGACTAATTGAATCTTACTATTCTATTTTTTTGTCAAAGTTATACTTGAATCTCAATCGTAATACCCAATTTCCAATTTCAATTGTAATACCCAATTTCAATCTAGTTACCCAATATACTAATACCCATGGTTACTAATACCCAAGTGACAAGAACGGTGAAAATTGCTCGAAAGGCCACTCGAAAATCCTAGATCTACTGCAATGGTTTTTTGAGTCGAAGTTCATTCAAAATCCTAGATCTACATCCATACAAGATCCATTTTTAAAAATGTCCCAAATAATTAACATTTGATATGAGATCATTTGCTAACAAAATGCAAACATGGACCAATTCAGCAATTGAAACAAAATTGGAACTGGCGGCGCACCAATTTGCTATTAAAATGCAAACAGAGAAATGTCTCCAGCAAAGGAATTGAATTTGCTTTTAGAACGGACGGGGGACCAATTCAGCAATCTTATGATTTGTCCCAGCCGGTCTTCTTTGAACTCTGCTTCCACGGTGGACGACTCGTCACTTTGGGTACTGATTTTGCTTTTGCCTACATTGATCGCAACAGGGCATGGGACAGAACGGGACGGGATTGAGGTCGCCCCGCGTCACGTCTCGCAAATTATAAGCGGGACAGGATGCACAACTTTTTTTTCTTCGTCCGGCGCGGGCCTGTCACACGTGGGATGGGACGGGCCTTATCCCGCAAGAAATATGCACTGATTATATTCAACATTTGTACATGTTTTCACTCATGTTTATAGACACAAATGATAAAAAAAGAACTCGATACCGAATTACCGATTCAAGAGGCCTACATTAGTAGTTAGCACATTCAAAACAACTTTATATAGATAAGATATAAATGGATATAAATATAGATACTTATTTGTAGTTATTCCTTAGTTTCTTTGTTTTCCCAGATTTCCCGTTTCTTATATTTTTTGGCACTTTCCCATTTTGTCAACTTTCTTCATGTTTCATCTGAACATCTGAATTTCTGGGAGTTTGTTTTCTTGTATCTATATTATAAAATAGGGGAGATACTGCTTGCAGTTCTGCATATCTGGAATTTGAGCTGCTATATCACAAAATAGGAGATTCTCCTGAAATTCTTGTGTTCAAGATTCTTGCATTAAGTGGTAACCTAGGAATGTGATCCTTACTTTTAGCGGGTTCCATCAATTGGTATCCTTCGTTTCACCACCAAAACAACGTCCCACCATACCCACTTGCCTGCACTCTGTCCAACATCTTTCTCGACGTTAGGACACAACAACTAACATCTACTATTTTTCATTTGGGGAAGCTTTTCCCTGTGCTGAGATCTGAATCATCAGGGTCTTTGTAGCATTACACATTTACACCATTCAGTTACCAATCAACAACAGTTATAGCCCTTGTGGGGAATCAAACAAGCAAATCCATGGGCAAAACTAATCTAATCTGATTATCTGACCCGACAAATCCGCTTGCTGGTAAGGAAAATTCCGATAAGGAAAAATCATCCGAAACAGTTCGTGTCAATTCAATTAGAATCCGCTCCGAGGGGTTTTCCTGGATTGGATAATTGGTTAGCTTGTTAGCTAACTAGCCAAGTTTCCTACCTATTTGGTACCTTCTATTTTGGTTTATGGCCTGTAACTTTGTCATAATCTGTGAAAACCTAAAGAGTATGGAACCTAAACTTGTGAGCAAAGGAGTTTGGGGAGATGGTGAATTATAACGTCCTCAACTAAAAATGAATTACATACCTTTATCTACCGTAGCACACCTGTGGGTGGAAACTCTAGTGACTGCATGAGTTGAAAATTAGATCAATAAACTTCCCCCTTTAATTTAGTTATTCAATAACGTACATCTCCTAGGTGATGAATCAGAAGCTAAGCTTTTAGAATACTTCACGCTTCTGGTGTCAGTGAAGTCTATCATGGCCACCCAAGTTTGTGAGTCATTTCTAGCAAAAAATTTCAAGTCCATCCCACGCTCCCCATCCTTCTATCTGGATTAGGGCTTGCATAAACATGAGGAAGGAGTGAGGGACATGGGCTTTGACCCCTTTAATCAATTTCAACAGTTATGAATTGCACATGGTTAACCACTTCTTTTTTAGATTCACAAGGTCTTCAGCACAATTTTTTTTATATATACTGATCACATTAACTGGTTTATACATATATTATAACAAGTATAATTCAATCTTTTTTTTTATTAAAATGACATACATATAATATCTTATTTTAGGTTAGATTGTTCAAATTAAATTGTCTAACTTTGAAATTTTAGTAGGTACAATTTTTTTTGAAGAATTTGCTTTGACCTATTTGTCAATCAGAACCCAATGGTTCTGTGTCAGTGTTTGGCATTTTAACTCCTATTCTGAAAGGACTCTACCCGATTGACAGGTCAATACCATCAAATTCCAAGTTACTTAGCTAAGTTTTTCTTAGTTGTTGACATGTCACGTCTTTATGTTTCTACATTCATATGATTTTTCTGCATTATTGGCAGCTCAACCTACGACCAGCCTCTCTTTCCAGGTTAACATTCCTGTGATATAAGAGTGAAAGGGTTGTTAACTAGTGAATGATCATGTTACAATAATTCAGCATTGCTGATATTCCTATCTATAGTGTAGTTGTATTGCGTGTTAGAGAGATCAGTCTCATCCATATCATCAACCAGTTGATTTGCTTTGAGTGTGGGAGATATGCTTGTTGTCAGTATTTTGTAAGAGTTTTGAATATTTTTAGTGTCAATGTTGACTCCACTTTGGCTACGGAGTAATTTACACATAGTTGGTGTTAGTGACAGGGATTGATGGAGAATCGAAGATCAATAACTCAATCTGATTTATTCCTAATTGCTTGATTAAATTGGAATGAGATCAAAAACACTTTCATGTTTAGATATTTATGTAAAGTAACTGATACTCTGTATGGGTAAAGCATTTGACTGCAATTTGCTTTCTGAGTATTTCTAAAATGTGGAACCATACTGCAGATGTCCACAAGGAGGGGCAGTACCGAAGTCCATGAATTTGATGGACAGTTTTTGGGTACTCACGCCCATTTCAAAGTAACTGCAGTTATAGGACATGTTTTCAGGTTAGCTGTGACTTTGTTTATTGGGTTCCCCGACCCTAAATCCTCAATACTTCGTTGGTTACTTATAATTTTTTTTACCCTATCTTGTTTTGCACAGATGATACATGCAACTCATGCCATTTAAAGACCTGTGGATTTTTCTAGGATAGACCACATTGACTATTTTAGTTGGCTGTGCTGGTTATTTGCCTTTTTTTTATTTCCCTGTTAGCATACTATATATTTTTTCACAGGAAATTTCACGCCTTAAGTTGAAAAGTTAGGTTCAATTTTGAAAATATGATTCCCTTTATCATTTTTAGTGTAGACTTTCCACCGACCTATCAAAATTGGAACACCACAGATCCAGTAGATCTTTTTGAAGCTCCAACTCTCAAGATGGAATCCAATCCAAAGGTACAACGTGTTTGCAAATTGACTGACAACATCCTTGTTTACAGGGGAATATAAATACATAGTCAAAAGAAAGAATAGTTTACTTTAATGACTTCATTATGGTTCATACATCTGATGTAACCTACTTTACCAAATGTCCAGGCGCACATCCGCAAACATTTAAGCCAGGAAGCACGTGGTTGTAGCCACCTGGTGTTATGGCTCGATTGTGACCGTGAAGGGGAAAATATTTGTTTTGAAGGTACATTTAAACCTATACGAAATCCATGGACATACATGTTACTACAGATGCAAATGAGATGATCAATGAGCATAATGAATGCAAAAGGCATTGTTTTCCTTGATAATGCATCAATGATGGCAAGTAATGTATTTTACTGTATTACCAACTTATTAAGTTGATCCCTCTTGTAGTAATTGAGTGTGCTGGCTTTCACCGAACGGAGGATACAAGGAATATATATCGAGCAAGATTTTCTTCTGTCGCGAATAAAGATATTGTGACAGCCATGGAGAATCTCGTTCGTCCAAACAAGAATGAAGCTTTGGCTGTTGATGCTCGACAAGAGATAGATTTGAAAGTTGGAGTTGCATTTACCCGATTTCAAACTTCTTTCTTTCAAGGGAAATATGGGAATTTGGATTCTAGAGTTATCTCGTGAGTTTAAATCTTTTGTCCAATATCTTGGCTTTCCCATATTCCATGATGCACCCTCAATGTCATTTGCCTATGGTTTCTTGTTCTATTGCCATTACTGCTTTTCGCATCATTTTGAGGCACACTATTCTCTAAATTTTCACAATCGATTATTGGGTTGTTGCCAGTCGTTCAATAAATAAGTAGGTTACACCCTATTGACATACTAACTTTGCAGTTATAAGGTTACTTTCTGAAAATTTAAATATACCTTGTCCATGGCTTGTAGAATATGTAGTAAAAAAAGAAAATCAAAGAGATTGGTGGGTCTTGTGATTTAGTATTACACTGATGGAGGGTTATCCTCTGAATTATAGAATCATGCCATGCTAGTAATTCTTATACTCGGGTGCTGTAAGTGCAAAATGACATGTGAAAATGCTTTGATAGTTGAAGAGATTGGTGGGTCTTGTGATTTAGTATTACACTGATGGAGGGTTATCCTCTGAATTATAGAATCATGCCATGCTAGTAATTCTTATACTCGGGTGTTGTAAGTGCAAAATGACTTGTGAAAATGCTTTGATAGTTGAAGCCGCATTATTCAAGTGGATGCTAATCCCGCAGTTCAGTCTGTTTGTACATCACAAAACGTGGAACTTTTTGTACATATAGCAAATGTACAATGTTTGTGTACTTGTATTGCATTTCTTCATGTGGGTGTATCTTGTTCATCATACATTTTGTGGGTAGCAGATAATAAGTCTCTTCCCATTTTCAGTTATGGACCCTGTCAAACTCCTACCCTCGGCTTCTGTGTACAGCGCCATTTACATATTAATACTTTCAAGCCGGAAAGATTTTGGGTCTTGCATCCTTATGTTCTACACAAAGGCTATGAACTAAAGTTGGAATGGGGGCGTGATAAACTGTTTGATTTTGATGTAAGGCCTTTCTTTGAATTTTACCTGTAATAAATTCACTATAATTTCATTTTTGATCTATTACTGTTCTGCTTTAAATCCAAATTTAAAGGCAATGCATTCAAATTTTTTTTCTTTTCTTTTTGATACTCTGGATACAGGTCGCTTCTATGTTTCAAAAGATGGTATCAGAGGATGGCGTAGTTGAAGTAAACGATGTATCTGAGAAGCAAGAGCACAAGGGTCGCCCCTCTGGTTTAAATACAGTGAATCTCTTAAAGGTTTCAAGCTCTTGTCACATAATATGTTTTCATCTGATCATGTTATGCACATATCAGAGGATGACGTAGTATTGTATGAACGACTGGATGAATTTGAGTTTGAAATCTCATGTTTATATACCTTCAATGCATTTTCAAGACCATTTACATTACTCATATTCTACCACATATGGTTCCTTGTTAGTGTATTATACTTTCCATTTCTGGTGCTATGATTCTGGGTTTAAAAATCCTCTGTCTTTTGTTATTTTTTTCCTTCTCTCTCTTTTGCTTTCTGCATGATTACTTAAGAGTGAAGAAGTTTTCTATTATGATCATGGGCATACTTTGATGTGGCACAATGCCAATTTCAGGCTACTTGATTATACACATGAAGTTATGCAAATTACTAAATATGTTGCTTATTCTTGAAATTGGTGGATACAACTAATTGATGTTTTATTTTCTCAGGTTGCTTCAAGTTCCTTGGGTTTTGGGCCACATATGGCTATGCAGATAGCTGAACGGTTGTATACACAAGGCTACATCAGGTTTTACTGCTGCATCTTTGTTCTAGCATATCCAAATTATACTGTATATGTTACATGTTTTATGGAGGATATTGTTCTAGTGTAAACTGTAAAGTGAAAGGTCCAGCCAGCATGAGATCAAGACAGGCGAATGTTTGTGAAAATAAGATATTGGGGAGCTGATTGATTGCTATATGTAAATTAATGCCTATCTGGACTTACAATCTCAAAGTAGAGTGTGTTTCCATAGGGCGAGGCTCAGTTTAATTAATTTAATACAGCTTTGTAACATCCGTGGAGCCAAGTTTGATTTAGTTTATACTTCTTTTATTCCCTTTTTTCTTGTTATGTTATTTAGAAGTTGGACCATAGATTTTGAGCTCTTTGTGTATCCAATAGTCTTTTAGGAGTGGCTTCAGGTTGATTATCATGATATAGGGCAAGTGTTTGTGAGGCTGATTTTCGAAGTGCACTAATTGTGTTTTTTTTAATACTTTGTAGTTTTTTTATACTTCTGTTCTAGAAGTATATTTATTAAATATCAGTGGCCCTTTACCCTATAAAAGCTTGTTGTTGGCCTATATAGGTAGACATATCTTTGGCTGGTTGTGTGTGTGTCTGCATTTTTTCCTAAGTAAAAGAAACATATTATCATACTTTGCACTTATCCAAATATTAGTACTCTTGCTCTACAAATGCTACAGTTCAGATGCTCAGTATGAAAGGATTGTAGAAAAAAGCACGAGTTGCAAAAACCAAATAGTTCAATCACCCAGGCCAAAAGCAGCAAGAGTCTGAAAATTCCCAGCAATTATCCTTTAGGTGTGCACTTGAATAAACTCGAAGTGGTGAAATCACCCATCAATCAATGACCCATGTGAATCAATGAGACCGTGAATCAGGCAAGGCAAGTAGGTTTGCGGGACAATTTTCCTAAGGGACATTGTCATTTAGGTTCATGCTAGCATACCTTGAGTATAAGGGGCCTCAAGCATCAAATAGAAGCTTAGACACCCCCTAGGATACCAGACCTATTTTGGGGACATATTCAGGCTTGAACCTGTGACCTTCCCTTAATGAGCCAATTTAACTACCTTATAAAACATCATCAGTCTACACCTTGAAGTTTGACCTGAGGGAGTTTTCACACTTTTACCTAAAAGAAAGGCACAAGCCTGGACATTCCCTTTCTAAACATTATACAAAAGATTACAATTTTTATTTTCTATCACATCATATTGATAAATACCCCCAAGTCCCCAACCTATCTCCTTTAGTGGCTAAGTGTCTAATGTCCAGGTCTAAATTTCCCACATTTTGGGTTTGTGTCCTTGTGGTGAGTGTGTTGATCCAGTTCACATCTAAAGATCGTTTAGGTTAAATATTTTTCTTTTGGATTTCTTTCAGTTATCCACGGACAGAGAGCACAGCTTATCCTGCTTCTTTTGATTTCCGGAGTGCACTTGAAATGCAGAAGAGTAACCCTTTTTGGGGTAGTTATGTGCAACAACTGTTAGCTGGCGGTCATCTTAAACCACACCAAGGAACAGATGCTGGTGACCATCCTCCCATCACCCCAATCGGCTCTGCAACTGAGGAAACGTTGGGCTATGATGCTTGGAAGTTGTATCAATATGTTTGTCAGCATTTTATCGCATCGGTATCACCCGACTGCAAATATATTAGGTATTGCTTAGTTTCTCCATGTATCGTATACACTTATTGAACTTTTCATTGAATGTAAGTGCCTTACAATAGTGTGCCTTAGCGAATTATGTCTCTGTTCTTAATTTCTAATTTCAGGAAAAAGGTTGAGTTTTCAGTTGGAGGAGAATCTTTCAATTGTACAGGGCAACATGTCATTTCCAAAGGATTCACAGCGATAATGCCTTGGTTGGAAATAAGCGAGAAAAGTCTTCCAGAATTAACAAAAGGGGAGAGAATACACCTTTCAAAAATCGAGTTATATGAGGTTTTTCTCCTGAAAAGTCATTCTTATGTTGTACTTCTGGAGTTCATCCTAATACGTCTTGAAATTTTATTCATGAAGTTTATATGCTGAACACTACAGGGAAAAACTTCACCTCCAGATTACCTGAGCGAGAGTGAACTTATCTCTCTGATGGAAAAACATGGAATAGGTACAGATGCATCCATCCCGGTACATATCAACAACATTTGTGAGCGCAACTATGTTCAGGTTTGTTTTTGTGCGTTATTAGGCCTTAGTTATACAACCAAATGAAGTATTGTGATTTTGGGCATGATTTATGCTCTTTTACTAATTAATTTCATAAAACTTGCACAGGTGCAATCTGCAAGGAGGTTAGTTCCTACAGCTTTAGGTATCACCCTTTTCAGGGGTTACCAGGTTATTGACCCAGACCTGTGTTTACCTGATATACGGAGTTTCATTGAACATCAGATCACTCTTATTGCCAAGGGTCAGGTGGATCATTCATTAGTTGTGAAACATGTCATCCAACAGTTCAAGCAGAAGTTTATGTATTTTGTTAAGCAGGTGAATACTTTACTTGAAATCTTCTTGCCTGATTAAGTACAGTAATTTCAGAGTGCCAAATGCATTTGTATAAGTTTTTGCTGTAAAGGATTAGGCTTTTGCGAAGGATGATTACGAAAATGATTAAATGCCGCCATTTCTTGAACATACAGAGCAATTGGTCGGTAAGTGGATAAATAAATAGAGTAACATGACTGTCGGTCCACTCTAGTGCTATGCTTGTAATGGCAATACCAACCTTTTCCCTAGTTTTATTTATTAAGTCAGATATAGTTACTAACTATTTAGGCCAAGCTTTTAAATTGACTATACACTCGAGTCTTGAGCAGCCATCTTACTATCACTCGAGCAATATTAATAAAGTGCAGATATTCTTGCTGTCACATAGTTGTGCTTTAAAGAGAAGAATAAGTGTCATGTCGTTTTTCACTGATGGCTGTTTCATTGTGGCATATGAAATGTTTAGTTCTACAGTTTAGTACCGATCATCTTTACATACTTTCAAAATGAAGTGTCATTTAAGAGTAACTTGTGCATATCAGTGTGTGCATCTTTATGTTCATGCTTATGGGTCAATCAATATAGGGCTGTGATATATAATGTTGAATAAAAGTTAATATGCTATGCTATGCTATTCTTTCATGTTTGATTTATGCCATCAAGGTGATTTTTAGTATTGACATCTTTGGATCTCTTTTGGTGTAGATTGAAAACATGGACGCTCTATTCGAAGCACAATTCTCTCCTCTTTCAGATACAGGGCGTGCACTCAGCAAATGTGGCAAATGTTTGCGTTACATGAAGTACATAAACATGCAGCCCCAGCGTCTATACTGTGGCACATGTGAGGAGGTCCACTATCTACCACAACAGGGTTCAATCAAGGTAAGTTATAAGCTTATCCCTACCTCTGTAACTTTTGTGGTTCTCTCGGCCCAATTCGCAAGTAATTGATATTGATGATATTGGATTGATAATATATGCGGAAATTTGATGGAGACAAACTTAGGGAAATAAGAGAAACCAAACTAATCCCGGCAATTTGCACTTTAGCAAATACACACATTCTAGAATCTAGACTACACTTAAAGAGGGTGATTATTCATATAATATGCTACTGCCCGGGTCAATACTCTCTAGAGTAGTAACCAAAAATGATTTTAATTCTTCAATGTGCAGCTTTACAAGGAACTCGTTTGCCCATTGGACAACTTTGAGCTCTTGCTATGCTCCATGCCTGGTCCAGAAGGTAAATCATTCCCACTATGTCCTTACTGCTTCAACAACCCACCATTTGAAGGAGTAGATGCTCTCTTCGGAGCATCCAAGACCAATACGGGCAAACTGGGAAAAGGGGCTGGGATGCCTTGTTTCCTCTGCCCACACCCAACATGCCGACACTCATTAATAGCCCAAGGAGTATGTGCTTGCCCAGAATGCAGTGGAACCCTAGTGCTGGATCCTGTGAGCGCTCCCAAGTGGAGGCTTGACTGCAACATGTGTAATTGCCTTGTCTTTCTACCTCAAGGAGCGCATCGTATCTCAACAACCCGCGAATTCTGCCCTGAGTGTGAATCCACAATTATAGAGGTAGATTTCAATAAGAACAATACACCTCTTGAAAATGGTGCTACCTTACATAAGGGTTGTATCCTTTGTGATGAGTTGCTTCATTCGCTGGTGGAAATGAAGCATGGACGGTCTTTTCGGAGTTTTGGAGGGAGGGGAAGGGGAAGAGGAAGGGGAAGGAGAGGGGGAAGAGGCAGAGGAAGAGGAAGGGGTGGCAAGACAGATTTTGACATGAAGATGAGCTTTCGAGATTTCTGATTTCTTAGTACTATAGACAAGCTATGTATGTACTTCAGTACTTTGTGGTGTTCTAACCTTGTGCTTTTTCTTAACACAAACCAAGGTACCTGTTTACTTTTATTCTTTTTAACGTTGATGTATTCTTGCAGATAAAACGTGTCGTTTTTTGATAAGCGCCCATAAATGAAGGTTAAATTTTATGATTTATGCTGGCAATTCATGAACACTAGTATTTATGACTGTTTGTATAGTTAACGGATGTTTGACGTAGAGAATTACACTAGTCAATTAATTAGCAAGGGTTTCTCTTCAAATACAGAATCTCTGGAGAGTTTTGACCATATTGCCGTTAGGTCTTTATTTGCATATTAGCCTCAAATACACATTAGCCTCAATCTGTCAAAAGACACCAAACCTGTCCCAGTCAATTCCAGTCAATTCTTCTTCCTTATTTGTGTCGTTAGTAGTAGCAAATTGGTATTTGCACTGTAAAAACCTAACAACGTGATAACATGGGACAACAGACCCCTATGCTCAACAAGTAGTTCTTGAGTTCTTCACCAGAAAGCTCAGCAAAAAATAACCAGAAGGCTAAATCATGACCTCGTTGAAAGACTCAACCAACAATTTAGAGGTGACGTCCAATTCATCAGTTCTCACGGCTCTAATGGGCAGACAACGGACCAGTAGTTAAAATTTTCGAAGAATTCAACCTTTTCGAGCTCCCAGGGAGTGCGGAATTGGCCTGCAGGGAGTGGGTTTCGCGAGTAAGGAGGAGGGAGAAGCTGGGAAGGATAGAGTGAGGAGCGGATAAAGGGGGTGGACGAGGTCTTAAATTAGAGTTTTGTCTGGAGATGTGAAGCGAAAGTGATTATCGGTCCGGCCAAACATTCGTTAGGGTTCTAATCTCAATTTTGTTAGATGGTTGGCATCAAAAACTTACAATACATGCTATATTTTATTTGATCCCCTGGTAAAATACAAACTTTATGCCATTACTATTAGTACAACATGAAGGAAGCAAATCCTAAACAAACACCCTGGCCGTAGTAGCAGCACCATTGGTATCCTTAGGCCCACCGCAGTCAACCTCTCTCAGTACCGTTTGGATGCCTTTCCCTCCACCATTAGCTCGGGGGTCGACTCCGTGCTCCGGCCCCTTGATGTAAGCTCTGTTCTCCCTCTCCTTGGCAAAGTTAACCCCAAACCTCTTCTCCACATCTGCAACCAAATTAAACATAGTATATAAAGCTGCTCGATTCCGCAATATATTGGTCCACCTGAATTTGTGGTACCTTGAAGGAGGTTGTCGTAGGCCTGGCCGTCCCGAGTGAGTGACATCATGATCTGAGGGATGCCGAGCGGAACTGCGTCACCACGATCAACCTGCCAAAAATGGTACGTCTTACCATAAGTCTGGGCAACCTTAGCAAGATCCTGACGCTCGATGGGCCCCGGGATTCCGGGCATGAAGAGAACCCCACTCTTCACCTCAAACTCATGAGAGTGCCACATCCGCTTCTCCTCATCCGGAAGCCCTCTGAAGAGGGCCTCCGAGATGATGTATTCGAGCCCAATGAGTCGAGCTTTCTTCTCCGGCGAGTCGTATATAAGGCACTGCCTCATCTCCTCATTCTGGTGCCCGCAGTAGTGGTGCGCCTCCACTTGCCTCGTCATATCGTGCCCGTAGAAATGAAAACTGCATGTAATTCACGTACAATACAACAAATGAGATTCGTTAATATGTCAAAGTCAGATACAACGGAGACTTACGCGCACAAGTGTTGATGGATTTTGTTGAGGGGACCAAAGTGTTGGAGGGTGGAAGCTGCGGTTTCGACCACGGAAGTGGCCATCTTTTTGGGCTCACCGGGGACTTGAGGAGGCTCAGTGTTCGACATGTTTTGTTTGATTTTTCTACGTTACTACAACGTTGTTCTTTCAGTGGATGGAGTATATATGTGTTATTTAACAGATAAGAATGAGAGTGG
Organism: Fagopyrum homotropicum; assembly: GCA_033239125.1. Taxonomy (NCBI): domain Eukaryota; kingdom Viridiplantae; phylum Streptophyta; class Magnoliopsida; order Caryophyllales; family Polygonaceae; genus Fagopyrum; species Fagopyrum homotropicum. Next base: position 133,614,054 of record BSWB01000001.1, on the reverse strand, counting down.
AAAAGTGACCAAGTGCATGCAAAGGAACACGTGGAGAAGAGTACGATGAACGTGGCAAACAAGTAGAGAAGTGTGATATTGTCAAAAGGGTTTGTTTAGTTGATGACTTGAAGTAGTTCAGCTTCAATGTATACACACTTGTCGCTTCCACCCTTCTCTTCGCTTCGCTTAGTAAGACTTACTACAAATACTTTTTTTTTTCCTAACTTGGCTGTCTATTTACCGCAGCTTCTGTAATCTGTAATAGTTTACGAATTTGAGCTAATCGTGTATGTGTCCAAAGTCGATATTTATATTAACTTGGAGCAAAGTTTTAATAGATGATTAAGTAAAGATTTATTGACTTCGGAGATTAGTTAAAGAGAATGAAACGTGAAATTCGGTAAAGAGAAAAAATGCGTCAAGTATTAACTAGTTTAGGTAGTTCACACTTGAGAAGTAGTGTTGAGATATTGAAAAAAGTATCCTACATCGACAATACAATATTGTTGAATCCGTATACTTGTATGTGTGGTTCACTGGACATCATTTGATCCCGAGATAAATATAACAATTCACCTCAGAATTATGAAGCATACATTACTTCTTGCCTTATCAACAATTCTCGCATAGCTAAATTTTAAGATATCACAAACACATTAGTTCACCCATTAATCTATTTATAATACTTAAATAATAATAATAATAATAATAATAATAATAATAATAATAATAATAATATTTTATACATAAATACAAACATGAAGTAATATGTTATGTTCACATTTCAGTCAATGAGAACAAACGTTAAAAAGAAGGTAAAAGGTACATAAGAGAGCTTAGAGAATAGGTAAATGATACAAGTTTATATTAAAAAAACAATTTCAAGAAATGTTAAGGTATTAATGCTCCAAATTTTATGTCAAAACTTGTACGAGAGAGTGAAATAAATCAAGAATAAATAATATTCAAAGTTTTAGAATAACTTTTGTCAAATACTTTTCTATTAATGAGGACAGATTTTTATTTTTTTTTGTTATATTGAATAAGAAATAAGATAGTATCAATGATATTATTATTTTGCAAAGATAATGCAAACATTAAATCAGTTAAGCAATCTATAAAACATTTATAAATAGGTTTCTTTTCACAATTCATATACATACCATATTTTAAGTATATTATTTAATTATATGTAATCAACCATTTTTTTTGTTATAATCTATTTATATATTTTTATTTAATAATTTCCTCAAATAAAACTATTTTATGCCATTTTGATATTTATATTGTTAATATGTAATAATTTATATTGTAAAAAAAATCATAAATACTTGTACCGCTCAACTAGGTTGTTATTAGTCTCACACTATAAAGAGTATAAGTTAAATGTAAGCATATTTTACAAATAAAAACATTTTTTTTTACCCAAAAACTATAACATTAGATAACAAACTTTGTAAAATATATTAAAAAATTAAATAACTTTTACTTTATATGCATTTGTTAAAAACAAAAATGAAAAGCTAAACAATAAATTCCATGTAAAAAAACATGTACCCATGCTACAGACGTTCATGCATGCAAGTTAATCTATGAAAAATAACTAGTTTTGACCAATGGATAAATTTTTTGTGATCACCAACTTAAGCGAGTCTTAAGTCCCATTAGTAAAGTAAGATTACAGTATATGAAGATGGGAGGTTGTGTAGAGCTTTTGTTCAGTTACGGTTGTTGTTTTCGGGTACGGTTGTGTGGCTGCTCGTGCAATTGATACGTGTCAAAATAAAATATATATATTTTTTTCAGAAATGATTGAATTTTTTTTTTCTCAAAAAGAAATGAAAATTTTTTTGAACTACCTTGTTATAAATTCTGCACTATTTTCTTATAAACTTTGAACTATTCTCATATAATTCATGAACTATTACTTTTTAATATATTATATCAAATAATTTATAAATTAATTGTTTTTATGTTATAAACTATTCAATTATAAATCATGAACTATCATTTTATAAGTTATGCATTATCCTTTATTAGTTTTGCACTATGAACTATTCTATAATTCATGAACTATCATTTTATAAGTTATAAACTATCCCTCAATAACTTTTGAACTATCATTATCATTCGTTTCTGGAAAAAAAAAAAAAAAATTGGACACATGTCAGCTGCATACGCAGCCGCACGACCCTACCCTAATAATGACCCGTACCTAAAAGGTTCCCGGTTGTGTAGATGAAAACTAAGGAAATGAATTAATTGAAACAGATGAAATTAAAAAAAAATTACTTGATAAATTAGAGATAAATATGGTTTGATTTTTATTTACTATTATCACATTCATCATCATCACACTTGATCAAGACATATTCATGTTTTCTCTATTTTGATTGAGAGCTTTTTTTACTGGCCGGTGTGTAGAAGAAGAATCTTGCCCTTCCATATTCAATCTGTGTTAAGGATGATGACCATATTTGATAAATAAAACACAATTAACAGTTGGAAGTGCATCAAAGTTAAGCCTTTTATAATTCTATAAACATAAGAATGGAAATGAATAACGTTTCATCACTAGTGAAACCAACATACTTCAAACTACACACATAATTATAACTTAAAATAACCGGTTTGGTTTCGGTGAAGTTCAAAAAATAACTTTACGGTGAAATTCAATCAATCTAAACAGTTAACTAAATCAAAAGCTACAATCATCTCACTAATTTAGACTAGTGAATAGAAAATATAGTTTATAAAAATAATAATATTGATCCCATTAATATAGAAAAATAATTATAATAAAAAAATTTATATAGTATTTCTAAATCGGTCAACGTCTCATTCCTTGTTCTTCTACTAATTAACAATGTATTTGATAACAACATTATTAATTAGTATAAGAAAATGTATACTAGTTATATTTTTATTTTTATGTATCATTCGATATTTTTTATAAGACTGAGTAACGAACATGAAACTACGTTTACTTCCTAAGTTAAAAAAAATAACGAACATGGTTAAAAAACAGTTTACCTTTTCAAACATCTTTAAAATACTAATTAGATAGATGAGCTGGTATGTATGTTACATATCTTTAAATAAAGAAAAAAATATTAAATCAATATAAATACAATTAGATTAATCATAAATTCATCCAATTTTTTTAAAATGCTAATATATGAAGGGAGAGTAAACACTAAATTAATTTGAATACACTAAATAAATTTGATTAATTTTTATGATATTGCCTTCCCTATTTAGTGGCATTAAAATTTTATTTTGTTATAAATTAGCTTTTATATTTGCTAACCTTAATCAATGAGAAGATCTTAGCCTTTAAATTTAGTTAACGGTTTAGATCAATTGAACTTCACCATGAAAACTTCACCGGTGTCAAACAGAAAATCAACATTTATAGCCGATTCATGATCAAACAATCGAGTCAAGAATAAGGTAGACATGTAATTAAAATAGATACAATTAGATAACTAGGTATGAGTGCATGGAAAATATCACATAAAATATAAGTTTGAGCAAAAAAGTAGGCATAAATTAATCCAATATTTTTTTACTTGCTATATTAAGATATAGAAAAAAGATACAAACAGATTGATGGAGATAAACGCTTACCCTTTTAGAATTTTTTTACGGTAATAGAAACATCATTTCAATTAATCTTTCTCTTTTATCTCATTCTCACACGTCCCGGAGTGAGTAGATTGATGTGTTCGCATTCTCTAATAGTTATTCAGAAAGTTTGTGATTTGATTAAAGAAAACAAAACAAAATAGTTTGAGGAGTTTTTAGAATTGAAAATATTACTTTAGTTTTGGATTGATACTTGTTGGCTATTTCGGTTCCTTTTGATGGAGGTTGATCAACCTAGAAAATTGTATGAGGCTTGGAGAGGGAACAATGTACGTGGATCTCTACACTTTCTTGATCAACCTAGAAAAATCTATCAACCTGATATTGATTTGTTTTGATGTTTTCAGAAATTTTGTTGCGGTGGAAGATTTATATTTGGTCCTGATGTTGCGTCTTTATTTTTATCAACCTTCTTAGTTGCTTGTCCAGCGATCGCATTTTGTATAAACATTTGTTTGAAGACTAAATGGTATCCGGTTATGGCTGTGGCAGTACTTCTGACCGTCATGGTAAGTATGTCAGGTAGGGATCTACAAACTGTCTAGATTTCAAAGAAGTAATATGTAATTCATTGTCTTGATCTTTGATGCAGGACTTATCATTTCTCTACATAACTTCTGGAAGAGATCCTGGAATTGTACCCAGGAACTCTAAACCGCCTGAACCAGATGCAGTTGATTTAGCAACTCCGATTGAGTGGTACAATAGAATTCCACATCTGAGGTTACCCCGGACAAAAAACATGGTTGTAAATGGCTATATAGTGAAAGTCAAATTTTGTGAAACATGCTTGTTGTATAGACCTCCTCGAACTTCTCATTGCTCCATCTGCAACAATTGTGTGCAAAGATTTGATCATCATTGTCCCTGGATTGGTCAATGCATTGGAATTGTAAGTTAGCAAACCCTAAATTCATGTCCACCTATATATTGTGCATCTATGTTCATGTTTTTCCCCTTTTTGCAGCGTAACTATCGATTCTTTTGCATGTTCGTCTCAACTACAACTATATTGTGCATCTATGTTCATGTTTTTTCATGGATCAACCTTCTTCATCAGAATCACAATATCTGGAAGGCAATGTCAAATGATATTGTTTCGGATGTACTTATTGTATATTGTTTTTTGGTTGTTTGGTTTATCGGAGGCTTGACGGGTTTCCATTGCTATCTCATTAGCTCAAATCAGGTATTCATCTCTTGACGTGCTTGGAGTTAAGTTATTATGATGTAAGTTAATTGTTCTTGCATTTTTTGATCTGCAGACGACCTATGAGAACTTCAGGTATAGATACTGTAAAAAAGAGAATCCATTTGATAAGGGAGTCTTAAGAAACTTCAAAGAGGTTTTCTTCTCTAAAACCCCTTCTTCGCAAAACGACTTTCGAGCTCTGGTTGTAACAGACGAAGCTAAACCAACTCAACTTCCATCGGGACATCTTCTACATGCCATTATGAGCCCTAAAGGAAAAACTAATCAAGACATAGATTCTTCGATTGTTAGCGATAGTTCAGTTACCAAAATATCGCATAGTATAAAGGATGGAGAAACTCACATTGAAGATCCCATAGTAGATAAAAAAGACTCAAAATCTAACTACCCAGGTTCTATGTTTGATGCTCGACTTCATGTGCACGGAGATCGTCACAACATGTCTTCTTGAGATTGTTCTTCATCAAAATAACAAACATAACCCATCAACAACCAAAGAGGTATATATGATGTATCTTCACACAAATCTTGCATCTTCTATTCATTAATGCACAACATTTTGATGTCCTACTTCTTACAACAGGCATGGAAAAGAAGAAACTTATATTGACATCGATACGATATGCTTTTGCAGCTTGAAGAGAACCTTTTTTTATTTGGGTGCATTTCGTATAGCAAAATTGCATAGTCAAAAATGTATGTTTAGATTGTTGATGTATACCTAAAGAGATACGAGGCAAATACACTGACTTGTAGTTATGCTTTGAAAAGCTTCTAGAAATGGTAGTTCCTTTTGTCTTATATGAGACTCGATCATTAAGTATACCACTGAGTTACCATCAAGCCACCACATATCTACCCTTCTTTACTCTTGGAATGATTCTTGGAATAAGAAATCAATAGCGACCGTTAGATTCGGTTCATTCTTTAAGTTAGAAATTTGTAACATCATCCTTACTTGAAAGTCTTTTACTCTTATAAATGTCTTTGCATCTTCTGATGAACATCGATGATCAAATATCACAATTAAGCAAAAATTGGTCTTTTACTTGATGTTTAACCAACCACAAATTGAAGACATCATGTTGTATTATCTTGTGATGTTATCACGCAAGATGTTTATCAACTAGTTTTTAGTTTGGATGTTTACTACAAATAAAACCGAAGAGTCAACAAATAGAGTGATTTTATCCGGTCAAACACAAAACTACGATTAGGTCAATGCAATTGTTTTCCGATTACGAGGTGGAAGGGAAAGGGGAGCATCGGGTGCAATCGAAATGCGAGAGTGAGCCCCAGTCGTAGTGCAACTGCACCCTCACGGTCGTAGTGCATGCTACAACTCCCCATCAAGGGTTATAAAACCTCGCGAGGGCGCTTCTCTCTTATCCGCCGTAAAATTTTCTTCCTCCATTCTTAATGTTTTGTGAGGTTTTTATCGAGTTTTCATGCAATTTTGAGAGATTTACCCAACAATCATTGGATCGGGAGTCGAATACTATAGATCCACAAATATCATAAGCAAATCCTACGTGAAAACGCCGATTAACACTATTCGAGGTGCATTTTTAACGTTTTTCTCATATTTATTTATTTTTCAATTAAAAACTAGTAGATTTTGGATTTAAATGAAGATATTGGTGGAATAAGGCCCTTTTTGTTTAGTGTACTGTAGACTAACTAGACCCCTAACAAAATCAAATTAAAAAATAAAGATAAAATCGGTAATTAGGGCTACAATTAAGGAAGGTGATTTGGGTGGTTAATTAAAATTGAAATAAGAAAACTGCCGAAAATTGATAAGTGGGTAGTTAGGGCCACAATTTAGAAAGGTGATTTGGGTGGTTAATTAAAATTGAAATAAAAAAATGCCAAAATTTGATAAACCGTTTGAAATATTTTGGAAACTTTATTTTGATGATTCTATAAATCCTATTGAGTGGGCTATTTTCCGTCATTCTTAAATCAAATCACCAGATTTCAAGTCAAAAATATTGCCTGTTCTCTCACCGTCTCCATTGAAGCCAATTAAAGATATCATCTCTGTTATTCGTCTCCACCGTCTTCCAAGCTTCGTTTTCGTTTCTTCATCTTTGTCTTTTGCCAGCGATTTCTCCATGCTGACACCTCGTCATTCTCTATTATTTGTCTCATCCAAATTTGATAATTTCTCCATGTAAGTACATAAATTTTATACAAATCAATACATAATCACGTACAGTAAATGACACTTGTGTTGACGTACATAATGTATATAATAGTGCAGTACAATTAAACATATACATAAGCAAATTACCTTTTCTTATGTACATATCGTACTTTTGTATGTACATATGTACATATCTTACACATACGGAAGTAAGTTAACATATACATAAGCAAATTATCTTTTCTTATGTACATATCTTACACCTCAATTTATATTGCAGATTTTCTTATGTACATATCTTACACATACTTGTATTGGCATCTACATACGAACTATGAAGAACGCCATAGTAGAAGAGAAGCAACGTCGTTTTTTTCCGAAAAAGTAGACGCTCAATTCATATTCCACGTTTGAAGGAAAACGATAACAATAAGTTCCTTAATTAACAATTTAAAATAATTAGCTTATTTAATTAGACAAATTAATAAAGTTAATTATGAAGAGAGAAAGATCATGATTCATGGAGAATCTTTAATTTTGCTTATAATTTATCTTTTTATAAAAATTTGGAGGGGCCTAGTTTGTTAACATATAAACAAAAAGGCCTAGTTTATACACCTTGATACATAAACTGCCTACTTAACCAACTCATCCTTAAATGAATTAGTTAGTTTAGAAAGAATCAGAATCAGAATATGAAATATTTATTCTATTTAGAGTTAATCGGTCAGTTTAGCATTCTCCGAATATTGAGCTTTTGAGTTTTTTTATGAAGAAGAGAACACGACTTGGGGTGTAATTAAATTGTGCCCTAAAGCGCGTACAATACACGTGCATGGTGGTGCGTGTGATGGTGTGTGTTCTACGTGCGCCACCGTAATCCTATATTGAACAGAAACAATATAACGTTTAATTATAAACAACAATTGTTTCTATGTGTAAACAATCAGATTGCGTATAGAAATATTGAAAATAGTTGAAGACCGCTGGTGCGATGTAATAGCTAGGATTTCCGAATTCTAATTAATATTGATTAACTTAATCGTTGATAGTAATTGACATATAACTCGCGAAGATTTCGCAAGTGATGAGTATGAGTCCCACCGTTATGTTCCTCGCGTAATTTTGGACGTTTGGGGAAATTTTTACTTTTTCCCCCGGGTAATTATTTTTACCATCCGGTGTTATTTGGAGCATTTGGGAGCTCCAATTAATAAAAATGCAGTTGAGAGAAATGATCAGGACATCGGATATGTCTTAGATATGAAATAACATGGAGAGGCAAAACGGCCAAAAGAGTCGTTATTTCGTTTCTTAACGGCTAAGAAAGACGGCTTAGGAATACACGTTTTTCGAGGCAGTTGTGTAATAATTATCCCTACAATATTCCAGATTTAATGTTCCAATCTCGAGAAGTTTGGAGAAAGAGGTTCGACCCGCCTTTGGATCGGTTACAGGATAATTATCGACTTTACTAAATGATAATTATCGTCTTCACTATAAATAGCGGAAATTCCTTTATTAATTCATTTCCTTTCACGTTTTCTCGTAAAAGCTCTGATTTCTCTCAACCTTCAAACTCAGAGCTACTCTCCGTTTCTAATCCGATTTCAATTCCGTTTGAGTTTCTAGATTCCTCTCTTCATTCTCTTCATAACGGTACCGAGTTTCTGCATTTCCGAGTATATGGAGGGCTGGTCGAGCATATATGTCACCAGGACGGTTCCGTCGCTCAGATTCCGATGAATTTGATGTTGTCCATGCGTAACCTGTGTCGTTGTGATTCCGAATCTTCTTTCAGATCGTCAATCGGGTTAGTAACGAATAAGTTATGAATTTATTCGTTTTCCGTACTGCGATTTGGCCTAAATTGACTTTAGGCTTGTCAAATAGGACAATTAGAAATTCCATTATGGTCGTTATATTATTCTGGTGATTATGGGTTCTTGTTTGATGAAATCTGATGACAGGGGGTTTAGAAATTGCCTGCGGGCAAAACGTTATTCTGGCGAAAGCTAATTAATTAATTAAAGGTTAATTAATTAAATTAGGATTAAAATTGAGATTGAGGAATGTTGATTAGATACTACCTTGAGATTTGAGGAATTGTGAGCTATGTTGAGATATTGAGGTTTAGTTGGTTGTGAGGCTCATAGATTGAGTATGATCCTTATGGATCCCTTTGGGTCTAGGTGTGACCCCTTTGATGAATAGAGGTTGATATATCTCCTTATGCCTTTTTATAGGCCGTGTTGTCCCTCCAGTGTAGAGGTGATCGTGGTTGATTTTGTACGAGGTTGAGGTAAGTCCGTAGGACTTACTTAGCTACCATCCCTATATTGGGTGTTTGCATGAGTGGTGTGTGCTTTATATGTTTGCTATGATATCATGAGTTGTCGTTTTTATCGACCTATGTTCTATTGACTGCCCCACTGCGTGGTTGTGATAACCTTTCCCTTTCATCCCGCCGTGGAGTCTGGGAGGTTCTCTGATGTCGGGCCAGACTGGTTTACAGGAAGGGCGCAATCCACTCCCATAGGGTACACGGATTGTGTGACCGATACTCGTACAGCTGGACATTGTACTCAGAGGCGGGGATGTATCGGTCCTCGTGTCACATACTTTCATCTATCTATATATATACGGTTTTTGAGTGAATGGTTATTATATAAAGATAATAAATGGGTAAATGTGTGATAGCATGCTGATGTGTTTATCTTTCATGATTGTGCTTGTGCTTATGCATTACCTCATATTTGTATGGTTAGTTAACGGTTTCATACCGTGTTGTAAATGTTTACAGGTTAGGCGCTACTGGGTGATCTGGCAGGGTGACAGGCCGAGGACTCTCGTACATTAGGTGGTTGGTTTGGGGTTGTTGTGTTTCCCCTCCTACGTGAGGATGATCTTTTGTACCTCCTATCTGAGGATGTCGTTTTATATACTCGGCTATGTTGTTGTTTACTTTGAGTCGTACAATTTATATTGTTTTATGTATTTGTTTTATATCTGTCAGTGCCATGTTGTAAGGTCTAGTGAACTTGTTGTCAGGCTAGGGTCAGGATCCATTGTGAGATCCTAGCCCAATGTGACATCCCGAGTCCCGCGGATTCGGGGTGTTATAGAGTTGGTATCAGAGCCCAGGTTGACAACAATGGCACTTGCTACCTACAATGAGGTTTGATAGGTAAAATAAACAGAGCCCACATGGGATCTGACGTTTTCAAAGGTTTTGGTTTTAAGTGTGGTTTTGGGATAGAATGTACGAGAAGTCCTCACCTCTTCCATGGATCTCTGCAGCGTAGATATGTATATATATCTGTGTGTACTATGGATTATGTGGATTTATTATATACATATCGATACCTATGGCATATATATAGCCTTATAAGATTAGGTGCGTATATCCTACAGATGACTCAGACTAGAGTAGTATCTGTAGTGGGATGAGGTAGGGGTACACCCCCCCCCCCTTCCTCCAGTGGTGATAAGTTAGGGACCAGTTTGTGCTGTTGTTTCGCCTATGGCAAAGAACGAGTTTGAAGAGGCTGATCGTGTCTCCATGAGTAGATCCGAGTTTCAAGAATATATGTAACAAGTATATGAAGCGGTGATAGCGGGTAGATCGACACCAGATTTACCAACAATTGTGAGATCAACTGAAGCTTCTGGATCCGGAAAAAAGCAATGGACTGAATCTGTTACTGGAGAAGCAAAGATGATGAATGGGGAACCAAGTCCGATATCAGGACAATCTAGTGATCCTTTGGCCATGAAGATGACTGGCAAGGAACTACAGTGTTTTAATTGCGTGGAAATTGGGACACTGGCGAGCTGTGTGCCCAAAGGCGCCCATCATATGCTTTACGTGTGGTAAAGCAAGGCATAGAGCGAAGTTTTGTCGACAGGGCAAGGCATTGCCTTTACAGGTTCCCTTCAAGAGTGAGATCATTCCAGGTGGACGACGAAGGTCGAGTTACCCTTCAGTTGCACAGGTTGCAAGGATGGGATGATTATGTTTCAGTTGTGGCTATCCAGATCATTTGCGTTTTGTGTGCCCTTTGGTACTGATAGCTTGTTTCACTTGTGGTGAGCTAGGCCATCTGGCCCTTTCTGTCAGCACGGTGGTGTTTCTTCCCAGCAAGACCTTCCTCTTTCCGGTGCAGAAAGAGTGGGAGTGGAGGCTATAGTAATGACCTCAGTGATACCTGAGGAGCATGGATCTGACATTGAGTGATGATATGTAGTGGAGCTACGAGTGTTAGCTGTTATAGGTATCATTCTCGTTAATGGTTTACCTGATGGAGTTTTGCTTGTTGTAAGTGCTATGCACTTCATGTCTTTCGATGCATGCGTTAATGGTTGACTTTTTGTATATAGTAGAAGGTGGATTTTCCTTTACAAGATTACCTTTTTGGGTCTGAGATACCCGTGAGATGCGTGTTTGTTCCCTTATTTCAGGGACCCGTGTATGGTTGTAGACTTCTTTGTCATGTCGTAGGTGCATGAGGAAGTCATTATGTGTATGGTTTGGATGAATAGATATCATGTGGTGTTAGCTTTTAATAGTAAGACTATTATAGTCTTTACTGAGTTGAGTTAAATAGAGGTCTTCTGAGGTTAAGACATTTGAAGAGACGGGTTTGTCATCAGGACTGTACGAGCAGCAAGCTGATAGCACAGGGATGTGACGCCTTCTAGTTTTGTACCATAAAGGAGCGAGATAGTCCAACAATTGAAGGTATTCCAGTTGTTTATGAGTTTACAGACGTGTTACTGAACCGTCTAGTTGCCACCTCAACGGAGTGTGGACATTGTTATCGAGTTGAAGTATGATACAAGATTGAATGGGAAAGCCACACTATATGGTGCTTGTTGAGATATTGTACTGATAACTTGAAAAGTTTACTGAAATGGGTTTACCCTAGTTGGTTCCATGTTCCGTATTGACGACCTGACAAGTTAACTTCAAGAAGCAATTGTGTTTTCGGGATTCCTTTATGCTCAAGATATCCCTAGTCATGGATGACAGAGCAGCATGTGTATGAGATAGCATCCCATACCCATTATGGACACTACGAGTTTGTAGTGATGTCATTTGGGTTGACAAATGTTTTAGTAGTTTTTATGGAGTTGATAAATAGTATCTTCATCGACTTCCTTGATTAGTTGGTGGTGGACTCCATGGATGACATCTCGGTATACTCTCATAGCAGAGAATAGTAGACCGATCGTCTGAGGACCGTTCTACAGATTTCGAGAGATAGAGGGTTGTATGCTACGCTCTCTAAGTGTAAGTTGAGATGCCAGTGGTAGCCTTTTTAGGCCATGTTGTCTCCACCAATGGGATCATGGTTGACCTGGCGAGAATTAAGTATGTTGTAACATGGGAGATACTAATGAACATTAAGGAATACGTAGTTTTCTCGGCTCAGCCGATTGCTACCAATGCTTTGACGAAGGATTTTATATGATTATGTATTCATTTGCGAGTCTTTTGAGAAGACCACCATAACTACGTGATGAAAGCAGTATGTCTATGTTCTGAAGAGTTGAGGAGGCATTTGACCTCTGCTTCCATTTTGTTGTACTTAGAAGATTTTTGGGATCCCGTGATTTACGGTGATACACCCCAGCTAAGTTTGAGATGTGTATTACTACAAAGGAGTAGGGTTATTGATATGTGTGTTTACAGCTGAGAACGTAAGATAAGAACTACTCGACTCATGATTTAGAGTTAGTACTGGTAGTTCAAGCCTTTAAATTTTGAAGACCGTACCGGTTTGATCTTCATGTCAGATTTCTATAGATTATAGAAATCTGAAGTATATTTTATGCAACAGGGGTTGAATAACCGCTAGTGTTAAGAGCTTAAGTTGATCAAGACTTTGACCTGGAGATTCCATATCATTCAGAGAAGTTGAACGTTGTCGCCGACAACTGGAACGGAAAGATGCTCCAAGAGAAGATGATTGTCAGACTGACAGCCTCAGCTTCAGAGAAATCTAGCTTGGCTAGAGTTGGACAATCAGTTCCTTGATGAGGATACCCTGTTATACCTCAGAGGTTCTACCTGGTCTGTTGGATGAGGTCCAACAGAAGCAGGGGACTTGCCCGGCCTTGACAAGGTTTAGAGAAAGGATGTCTCGTACTGAGGCACCATAGTTCTCCATGGGAGTAGATGGACTGATGAAGAGTCATGACCGCTTTTGTGTACTTGTTGATGCAGATGGAGACAGAGAGTATTACGATATACCCACTGTACGCCTTATTCAGTACATTCAGGTACAAGATGTACCACGAGATAAGACGATTATATTGTATAAAGCCGATATTATCAGATTTGTGATATAGTGTGTAACCTGTCAGCAGGTCTAGATAGAGTATTTTCGATCTAGAGATAAGCCCCACCCACTACTAGTGCAATAGTAGAATTTGGGAGGACATATCTATGGACTTTGTTATGGGATTGTGACCCAATAGAAGATTGATGTTATTTGGATTGTTGGTAACAGATTAATGAAACCGGCACGTTTCATTTCTATCAGAAGGACGTGGCTAGTGAATGAATTGGCTGAGGAGTACACTAGACAGATAGTGAGACTCCATGGTATACTGAGAACGATCATTTCTGATCGAGATGGATGTTTTTACTTTGAGATTTTGGGTAGAAGATTCAGACTACTTTGGGGACGAGTATGTACCTCATGACTACACTTCACCCCCTGACAGTTGCTCAGTTAGAGAGGATCATCTAGATCTTAAAGATCTATTATAAGTTGTAAGTTGAATGGGAAACGTGGATGGTTATATTACCTTTCATTACTGATTTTATTATATAACAATGAAGGACGTGCATCTTTTTGGGATGACCCTATGAGGTAATATATAGACATAGATGTCGTATATCTTTATGCTAGAAGTGATCTAGTAGTAGTAGTGGAATAACACCTGACCAGATTCAGGATTTTATAGTTCAAGTAACGTTGATTGAAGGAAGAATGCTGGTTGTACAGAGTCGCCAGATATTATATGTAGACAAGAAGCGTTAACATCTAAAGTTCAAGCGAGAGTTCATGTCCGGCTGGAGGTATCTCAGTTGTGAGACGTTAGTTGTGTTATTATGGAAAGGGGAACTGAGTTTCCAATATGTCGGTTACTTGAGATCTTGATTAGTTTTGTGAAGGCAGCATGATGTTTAGCTTTGGCTCTGAAGTTGGTGGATGTTCACCCAGTGTTCTTGTGTTTCAACTGAGGAAGTATATACTAGGTTAGAAACACTTTGTGAGTCTTAATGATCTAGTGGTTAAGTTGAACCACATCGTTGTTGAACATCTGATTACATTCTTGGAATAAGATATAAAACGCTTGCATTCGAAAGACATTCCCATATTGAGGATATGATGGTCGAGATGAAGACTTGAAGAGGCTATGTGAGAGACTAAGGATAGTGTCATGAGGAACTATCCAAAGTATATGTTGGGACATACCCATTTGTGGGAGCACGAGTAGATCTTAGTGCTATCTTGATGAATGTTGTGTTTATGTGCTTATATGCCTTGATGTGTTATTCCATGCTAGTTGTGATGTGATTTATGATCTTAGTAGATCTTGATGTGCTAGTGTGATGTATGCTATAGCTGGAGATGATTACTTCCTCCACGCTACCCGAGTATGATCATATTTATAGCTGGAGATGGTTCTTTCCTCCATGCTATTTGGGTGGGATTAGGATTCAGTTGGAGATGGTTCTTTCCTCCATGCTACCTCGATGGACATAGTTTAGTGGAGATGTGATTCCTCCATGCGATATATATGTTTATGGGTTGGCTAGAGACGTATTTCCTCTATGCATGTGATATGTTTTGGCTAGAGATGTGTTTCCTCTATGCCTTGTGATGTGGTATGGCGAGAGACGTGATTCCTCTCCGCCTTTGGGTAGCGTTATGACCCTGTTTCCTGGAGTGATGATTCCTCCATGTTTATACTTGAGGTTATAGATTGTTATAGGTTGTGATCTTTTGAACGGAGATGTGATACCTCCGATAGAAAGAGTGAGAGTATTACCTCGGCGTATGGGTCCGAGAGGATTTGGGAATTGTTCAAGTTTCGGGACGAAACTTTTTTTAAGGGGTGTGTGATGTAATAGCTAGGATTTCCGAGTTCTAATTAATGTTGATTAACTTAATCGTTGATAGTAATTGACATATAACTCGCGAAGATTTCGCAAGTGATGAGTATGAGTCCCACCGTTATGTTCCTCGCGTAATTTTGGACGTTTGGGGAAATTTTTACTTTTTCCCCCGGGTAATTATTTTTACCCTCCGGTGTTATTTGGAGCATTTGGGAGCTCCAATTAATAAAAATGCAGTTGAGAGAAATGATCAGGACATCGGATATGTCTTAGATATGAAATAACATGGAGAGGCAAAACGGCCAAAAGAGTCGCTCTTTCGTTTCTTAACGGCTAAGAAAGACGGCTTAGGAATACACGTTTTCCGAGGCAGTTGTGTAATAATTATCCCTACAATATTCCAGATTTAATGTTCCAATCTTGAGAAGTTTGGAGAAAGAGGTTCGACCCGCCTTTGGATCGGTTAAAGGATAATTATCGACTTTACTAAAGGATAATTATCGTCTTCACTATAAATAGCGGAAAATCCTTTATTAATTCATTTGCTTTCACGTTTTCTCGTAAAAGCTCTAATTTCTCTCAACATTCAAACTCATATCTACTCTCCATTTCTAATCCGATTTCAATTCCGTTTGAGTTTCTAGATTCCTCTCTTCATTCTCTTCATAACGGTACCGAGTTTCTGCATTTTCGAGTATATGGAGGGCTGGTCGAGCATATATGTCACTAGGACGGTTCCGTCGCTCAGATTCCGATGAATTTGATGTTGTCCATGCGTAGATTGCGTCGTTGTGATTCCGAATTTTCTTTCAGATCGTCAATCGGGTTAGTAACGAATAAGTTATGAATTTATTCGTTTTCCGTACTGCGATTTGGCCTAAATTGACTTTAGGCTTGTCAAATAGGACAATTAGAAATTCCATTATGGTCGTTATATTATTCTGGTGATTATGGGTTCTTGTTTGATGAAATCTGATGACAGGGGGTTTAGAAATTGCCTGCGGGCAAAACGTTATTCTGGCGAAATCTAATTAATTAATTAAAGGTTAATTAATTAAATTAGGATTAAAATTGAGATTGAGGAATGTTGATTAGATACTACCTTGAGATTTGAGGAATTGTGAGCTATGTTGAGATATTGAGGTTTAGTTGGTTGTGAGGCTCATAGATTGAGTATGATCCTTATGGATCCCTTTGGGTCTAGGTGTGACCCCTTTGATGAATAGAGGTTGATATATCTCCTTATGCCTTTTTATAGGCCGTGTTGTCCCTCCAGTGTAGAGGTGATCGTGGTTGATTTTGTACGAGGTTGAGGTAAGTCCGTAGGACTTACTTAACTACCATCCCTATATTGGGTGTTTGCATGGGTGGTGTGTGCTTTATATGTTTGCTATGATATCATGAGTTGTCGTTTTTATCGACCTATGTTCTATTGACTGCCCCACTGCGTGGCTGTGATAACCTTTCCCTTTCATCCCACCGTGGAGTCTGGGAGGTTCTCTGATGTCGGGCCAGACTGGTTTACAGGAAGGGCGCAATCCACTCCCATAGGGTACACGGATTGTGTGACCGATACTCGTACAGCTGGACATTGTACTCAGAGGCGGGGATGTATCGGTCCTCGTGTCACATACTTTCATCTATCTATATATATACGGTTTTTGAGTGAATGGTTATTATATAAAGATAATAAATGGGTAAATGTGTGATAGCATGCTGATGTGTTTATCTTTCATGATTGTGCTTGTGCTTATGCATTACCTCATATATGTATGGTTAGCTAACGGTTTCATACCGTGTTGTAGATGTTTACAGGTTAGGCGCTACTGGGTGATCTGGCAGGGTGACAGGCCGAGGACTCTCGTACATTAGGTGGTTGGTTTGGGGTTGTTGTGTTTCCCCTCCTGCGTGAGGATGATCTTTTGTACCTCCTATGTGAGGATGTCGTTTTATATACTCGGCTATGTTGTTGTTTACTTTGGGTCGTACAATTTATACTGTTTTATGTATTTGTTTTATATCTGTCAGTGCCATGTTGTAAGGTCCAGTGAACTTGTTGTCAGGCTAGGGTCAGGATCCATTGTGAGATCCTAGCCCAATGTGACATCCCGAGTCCCGCGGATTCGGGGTGTTACATGCGATTGGTGATGACATCCTTCCGTAGAGCAGTAAGAGGTGGAGTGGTACCTATTAAGGAGCATTTAGTCTTGCTTTTCGATGTTGGTGTACCTATCAAGGAGCAAGAACCTTCTCTTGTTGACGTTGATGTATCTATATAGGAACATGCACCTATGTTTCACGTTGAGGTAGATGTTGAGGTTCCAACATCATCATCATACTATGAAGTGGATTATCCTACAGAGGAGTTGGAGGATAATCCACATATGGCTGACAGTAGAAGCAGGTAGTTGATGAGAAGGACCATATACTTAAGGAACAAATACTTGCAGAACAACAACCTCATCGTGATGAGATACAGATTCCCGAGGCAATTAAGCCCTAACATAATCATGATCCCTAGACAGGTGCTCCAGCTATCCCGCAGTTGTTTACATGTTACGCTGAGCACAAACCTAGCGTGATATGGGCAAATAAGGTCTAATTTTCTTGTTTTTATCAAAAGTATAATATAAAAACCTTTTTCTCCTTAATATAATGTCAATACTTGATACTAACGTAGGACGATACCGAGTTGGTCAAAGTCATGAATAGACTCAGTGAGATCAAGAAAATATGTGGTTGGAATCGTGATTTGGATGAGCATATTCGTGGTTTAATTTTGTCAGACGTAACGGTCTTTCTGATTTAAAGAACCTTGATTTCCTTGAGGTCGATCATTCGTTGATCAAAAAATTCGTCGAAAGGTGACACCCCGACATGAACACATTTCATATGTTGTGAGAGAGATGAGTATAACGTTGTATGACATCCGGGTTATTATGGGACTTGTTGTTGATAGAAATGCGTTACTTACTCTAGGTGACCAGCTTTGTAGATCGGAGTCGCTCGTCGACGCTTTTGGATTATAACCAAAGGACGCCCAACAACACTGCGCCACATGTTTACGTCGATCGTTTCAGGAGTATTACCACTGTCATGTTGGGCTAGTCAAACGCCTCTCAAGACACCATTGTATCCACATATATGTTGTTTTTCACCGCGTCGGCGTTTGTACTTGATAAAACTACCAACAAGCTCAGATTGTGGATTATCCACATAGTGAGAGATCTTGAGAGCACGTCTACGTGTGCATTGAGCAGTGGACACTTTCATTTTTGTAGAAAGCATTAGGGATTGTGTCTAGGAAGAGTGTGAAGATGATGGGAGGATGCACGTCTCTACTACATGTATGATTTCACATGACATTTTGTTTACTTTTATGTTGATAACAAAATAATTTTATTTATATTCACACAATTATAGATATATGCGCACTTCCCATCATTGGGGTGTGTGATCGTAGAGCATACAGGCATGCATGAGCACACATGTTGGTCTTCGAGACTTTACGCTCCGAAGACACCGACTACCGGTCTACAAAGGGTCTAAGTATTACGAGCACATTGGATGAGATGAGGGCCGAGGATTTGAAGCTCTTGTCATATGATGATCAGGTCCTCGAATTTGGAGGTGAGCATGCGATATCATGTTATCAAGGAATAACTGAGGAGGCATACATGCTAGATCGGTTCTTACGCTAGTTTGGATATGTGCATACTATGATACAACCCCGGATCCCGCTCAACCAGGAGTTTCGTCTAGAGAGTGGACGTCCATACATACTTGTTTATCACAACGTATATGATGGTTGGGCCGACCGCCATCTAGAGGAGACTAGGATATTGTTTGATGGGTTGGTCCAGCATCGTCCCCTTGGCTTGTCGAGAATGCGTACATGCCATGATATATACGTTGCTCGGGGACATCCATAATTCATGGTGTCGTTGTTTGCAGTAGAACCACCCATTGACCGCCCTCCATGTAACACCCCAAATTCGCGGGACTCGGGCGCTACAGGCTAGGATCTCACAATGGATCCTGACCCTAGCCTGACAACAAGTTCAATGGATCTTACAATAAGGCACAAATAAATATAAAACCAAACATGTAGATCATGTGCAATAGAGAGTCTCGGAGCTACTAATTTTTTCCTGTCACGTCACCAAGAATCCTGTCACATCAGCTAAGTAGTCTCATATCAACTTTTCACTTATTTTTACCCACAACTGAGAGCTCGGGGACTTATTATTTACTTTTTACTTTCTTATTATTTTTAATAAAACAATAAATTGTATATTTATATATCATTTATTATTAACTAATATTACTAATACTATTATAAATAAACATTTGCCATAAAATTTAAAATGTAAATATATTTTAAAATTAACAAAAGAAAACACCAATTAAATCCGCCTTTAGTTGGTGATGCATGCTCGTAAACGTTAAAGCTTTATTACGTAAACTCTTAACGTCCGTTTAAAGAGGTCAAAATTACTTTGTTTCTCCAAACATATACAAAATGGGTATCATTGGATATATAAAATTAAAACCTATTCAAAAATATATTTTTTTAATTTTTTTACTTAGTAATAAACCGGGAATTCATTTTTAAGTTTAATTAAAACTACACGCCACATTCTCACTGCCGGATTCCGGCCAGTGAGGGCGCGCCATATAGCGCTTACCTCTGTTGTGCAGCAACCAAAATGACGTCGTTTTGGCCCTTTTGTTTCTAAGAAAAACAAAATAAAAAAAATTAAAATTGATAAGAGTCGACGCATTTTTTGGCGTCGACCCCCGGGGCTCTTATGACCCTCTCTCCGCCATGTCATCGATTTGATGACATGGAGGGGGCTTAAGAGTCCCATGACCCTCCGTTGTGGAGGGTCTTATAAACTGAAATATCAACAACGTAAAACATACAAAACCACAACCGGGTATCAAAACAGTAGCATCATGTACATGTGCATATCTCAAAAACTCACACACCACCTAAATGTACGGAAGTCCTCGGCTGATCACCCCGCCAGATCACTTTGTAGTCTTCCTAACCTACAAAGCATCTACAGCACGATATAAAACCGTTAGCTAAAAATTCATGAATAGGAATAATGGTAATAGCACACATAATCACAACATAACATGCTCATGCTCACACAACAACCGTTTATTATCTTCATTATGTTATAACATTACTAATTCATTCGGTGTGTTATAAGGATAAAACAACCTCGCCTTTGTCCCCATCCACCACACAGGTTTGGAATTGGTGTCAATCATCACCACCTGGTGGAATGGTCGTAGAGAACCTCCTAACTGCTCCATTTTGAGCTGGACAAGTTATCACCAGCCGTCTATCATACACTTGGGCCAATTAATACATATATGGTCATCCTAGTCCGGTTAGGTTATCAATGCAACATTCATATGCACACACACCACTATCACAATCACTCAAATCCATAAACGCCAGCTAAGTAAACCCAAAGAACTTACCTGTCACAAGGTAGTCCTAACTAGTGGTCACGGTTTCCCCTCGTGAAAACGATCAGCGCCAGATAGACGATCCGAAAGAAGATCCGGAATCGACATAGGCTACGCTCGGAAACTATCATATTCACCGGAATCGGAGCTACGGAATCGGCCTAGTAGATATATGCTCGGTCAGATCATTACTTGCTTGGATACGCAGAAAATCGGTAACAAAACGAAGAGAATGAAGAGAGGAATCCAAAAACTCGAACGTATTAGAAATGGAGAGTAGATTTGAGTTTGAAGGTTGAGAGAAATCAGAGCTTTTACGAGGAAACGTGAAAAGAAAATGAATTAATAAACGATTTTCCGCTATTTATAGCGAAGACGATAATTATCCTTAAGCGAAGTCAATAATTATCCTTCACCGATCCGAAGGCGGATTAAATCCCCTTCTCCAAACTTCTCGAAATTGGAATAATAAATCTGGAATATTCTGTGAATAATTATTCCGTAACTGCCTCAAAAAACGTGTATTCCAAAGCCATCTTTCTTAGCCGCTAAGAAACGAAATAGCGACTCTTTTGATCGTTTTGTCTTCCCATGTTATTTTATATCTAGGAAATGTCCGATGTCATGATCATTTCCCTCAACTTCCTTTTTATTAATTGAAGCTCCCAAATACTCCAAATAACACCGGAGGGTAAAAATAATTACCCGGGAGAAAAAGTGAAAAAATTCCATAAGTCCAAAATTATGTCAGGAACATAGCGGTGAGACTCATACTCATCACTTACGCACTCTTCGTGAATTATGTGTCAATTATTATTAATGATTAAGTTAATCAACATTAATTATAATTTAAAAATCCTAGCTCTTACATCACACACCCCTTAAGAAAAAGTTTCGTCCCAAAACTTTAGACAAACACAAATCCTCTCGGTCCCATATGCCGAGGTATAAACACTCACTCACGCGGAGGCATAACATCTCCAATAATCCTAAACTCATCCCAAAGGCACGGAGGTAGAACATATCGGGCAAATCTAAACCCATTACAAAGGCACGGAGGTAAAACATCTCCGGTAAACCATAATAATAACTCAAAAGCATGGAGGAAGAACATCTCCATCAACTATAACCACAACAATAGCATGAAGGAAGAACATCTTCAACAATAATAATCACAACAATAGCATGGAGGAAGAACATCTTCAACAACTATAATCACAACGATGGCATGGAGGAAGAACATCTCCTGCAAAATCACAATATCACAACTCGAATCATGGAGGTAAAATCATCTCCAACTATGCTAATCTCGCTCTATAGCAGGAGGTAGAGCCATCTCCAGCTAGACTACAATCACATCTCAATAGCATGGAGGTAGAACCATCTCCCGCTATAATCACGATTTGTGCTAGCACAACAAGATCTACTAAGGTCTCACATCATAATCTAGCACAACAATAATAACACATATCAAATCACATAATTATATAAGCACATAAGTCCATCAAGAACTATTAAAACTCTTTCTTGTCAATCCCGTAAATGCAGTTATTCCTGCATAAAGCTCTGGGTAGTTCCACCGGATACTACCCTCCATCCCCATATGTCCTCATTGGCCAATCATCAAAATCACTGAATCCTCATCATCGGAACATCCTTCGAGCGTAAGCGTCTAATATCTGCTCTAGGACCGCTATTGGATGCTCAACAAACATGTGGTCCGGTTCAACCACTAAATCCTTATAACTGATAATGTGCCTCGGATCTGATGTATACTCCTCTAACTGAGACACATGAAAACGGGGTAATAGACTGGTTCTGGTGTATACTCCTCCAGCTAACTCCTCGAGTTGCTTCTTCATTTCTAACAGCGCCATATAATATGATCCTTTCAAAGTCGGTCTCATCCCCGGCTCTAACTCAACGCCAAAATCCACGCTCTTCGGTGGCAATAGACTGCTTATCAAACACATCCACCAACTCGCATACAACAAAATGTCCTCTAGCGTCACACCCGAAGGTGTCACAATCTTGTCCAATCAGCCTCGCTACTCGGACTGTGCTGATAATAGTACATGCCTTTTCAAGATTCCTACCTCAAGAAAACGTCTCAATCTAACCTATCGCAATAGTGACCAACACGGTCCGCCTACCAACATCAAAACGACAATGCGCCGGTCTATCCAATCCATACTCAAAATGACTTTTTCACACACTAACGGCATGACAAAGAAGTCTACAAGCAAATCGCAAGTCCCTAAATGAATGGGAAAAACACGTATCTCGCGGGTACCTCTGACCCTACTACCATCGGGTAACCCTATAATAAAGGGTATCCCCTCTATCATATCTAACAATAAACGCTCAACACAAAACACAAAAATCAATAAGTGCATAGCAATCGTATCATAGAATCTCTAACAGGTAAACCATTAATCTGAATGGTACTTGCAACAACTGGCGATATCGGCTCTTTATCTTTAACGCTCACAAATGAATTTCTTAGGTATTCACGATACTATTCACACATCTATTATCACGACTTCGTCTTGATACCGGATCCCACGAAGAAAGATATCATATAAATGAATAACCCGTTTGTTTTTGTATCGAACCTCGTTATTATCAAAATCTCCACTCCTAATATTGGTATACTTTAATCTCTCCCACTTCTGTGGCTTATTAGACCGAACAACTCTTCCAATCAAGTTCACCTCAGCTCAAACCGTCGATCCCTGGGATGATAGATCAACTCCAATAATGTCTCTACATTTTCATACCAATACTCTCTAGTAATTGTAAATCTTCAATCATACATCTGGCGTCGGTGTTTATGGCTTCTCTTGAGCCTTAACAACCTTAGCCATCCTCTTGTGTAACTAACACCGAAATCACCTTTTACAACACCTCAACGGATTTGGTGATGCCGAAGGATATGGAACGCGTCTTTCCTTCTTCGCCACTTCTGTTACACGCTAGACGTCTTCTCAAGCTCACTGCTTCATCAAGGCGTAACTTGAATCCACCACTTGAGTACCGTGTGATCTAATTAGGGTAGCCATTGTTACGCTGGAAACGTATAGCACAAAAGTCTTACAATTTATAACTCGATATATTCTCCTAACTCCTAGCGAACCCACAATGTATGGGTCGTTTTATAGCAAGGATAGTATTCCGAGGTCGAACACGAAGACTAAGGTGAAATCAAATCAAACAAGTGATCATGGATAGTGCAATTCTAGTCTAAGAAAAGAGAAAGAAATAAAAAAATGAAAATCATGATATTTTTGGTTGGGTTTTAGTGGTGATCAAGTAAAGATCACAAATCATGTAAGATTATAAATCAAACAAACGACTCAAGCTAGCAACACCCACAAGCAACACAAACACAAGATATGTGATCAAAGATAGAAAAGCGGATTCTAGGGATTGGAACTTCCGGTTATGGCATTGGACTCAAGCTTCTAATCAACCTTGGACAAGCCGCGGTATGTTGGGAAAAGGGTGTTTCTCAAATGGGACCAATCACCGGGTAGGTCTCATGGTCCACTAATCCTGCACCTAAGGTCCTATTACCGGGTAAGTCTCTAGGAGCCTAAAGTTGGGAATTCTACACAAACCGGATTACTATCTAGGGGTCAAACCTCCCCTCACCGGGTAAGTCTCGGGAAGACAAGTCCTAAGCAACAATCCTAGCACACTCAGTCCAATAGCGGCTTGTGAGGCTCACTACTACCTAGAGTTCATCATCTTTGGTATCTAAGGTCGGGAATTACCGGGTAAGTCTCTTCCCTCACTTAGTTGCTAGCATTAGGTCACCCTAGGCTAGATTATGCTTAACAAACACTAAGATTTCAATAATCTAACATCCTAATATTCAGATTAATTAATACAAGCACAACAGAGAAAACCACGGTCTAGATTTTAGATGAACAGGCCGTGGTTCTATCAGGGGTTAGGTTTCGAGTAAGCAAATCATCCAAAGGTACATTCAAGTCTATTCTATCATAGTCCAAGCTATAACCATCATTCCATCACCCTATAATCACAACTACTTAGCCAACAATATGCATTTTAATATCCAAACTCAACATGTAAGCATTCATGGCTTCCATAGCAAGAAAATGAAATAAGAGTGAAAAGAAACAAGTAATATTAGCTGAATATGAGATTAAACAAGATTTACAACCCTTCAAACACAGGTCCAAAACGTTCCTTACAATGCTTTCAAAAGTTCTTCAACAAAAATCACTAAAAACTCACTCAAAAGTTCACTCTAAATCTAAGTTTTGATGTTGTTGTTCTTCTTCCCCAAAATGAGAGTGTTTTCTTCTTCTCCAAGTCTATCCACAATGGAATGAGAGAAAAATGAGAGAGAATCCACTAGCCAGCTTGCAGGACCACTTCTATACTCCACCAATGAGCAAGGATCGGACAAAGAGATGGTGGGACAAGTGTCATAGCTGTCCAGAAAAAACCACGGCCAAAATCACGGTCTAGTTTTTCCTCTGGGCCGTGGTTCTCACCAAAAACTCTCCTTGGATCACCAAGTCATGAGTTGGAGCAAGACATGCACCAACAAGAACCTATGTGTTCTCCTTTGCTTCTAGCTTGCTCCTTAATGAGTCCGGAAGTGTGCCATCACAGGGAATGATCCTCGAATGTGTCGATTAAGTCCAACAGCTCCCCAAAATACCTAAAAAACCGACAAGAGCTCGTGTAGATGTCTATTTTGACAATATGGATGAATTAAGCATAAACACCACGAACTAATGTCAAACCATGCATGAATAACAGGAAAACTATCTAAATGAATGCCTAAACTAACGTCATAAATCATATCATCAAAATACCCCATACTTGTCACTTGCTCGTCCCCGAGCAAGGTCCAACTATAGGCTACAAGATGGCATGATTTATGAATGCAGAAAAAGAGAAAATATTTTTGGAATTGTGCTTTTAAAGATGGATCATCTTCATAGTCATGTTTCATGGCAATGAACAAGCAATCATATATTAAATGAATGAAGGCACGGAAAGACAATCATACTTAACTCGAAAGCATGCATGAAAGGTAAAAATGATGAAGTCAAGATGATCATGAGAATATCCAATCTAGATCACTAAGTCATACACATCTGCAAATAGGTCTTAAGGACTTAGGAAAGAAGAGGCCAAGAAACGTGATGATAAGGTGGGAATTTTCTAAGGTCATGTGGTGCAAATCTGGGAAATGAACTAAACAACCACAACTTCACATTTATACTTCATCCACCAAACTGTATTTTTTTTCTTCTTCTTTTCTTTCTTTTCTTTTCTTTCCTTTTTCTTTTTCATTTTCTTTCACTTATTTTTTAGACAATGGCATTGGTGTACAAAAGTTGAAACCTTGGTGATTAGCGGACCTCGGGATTTTTCCGAGGTGCCTCACACCGGGAACACATACCACGGCTCGTTAGGACATTCGGTTTATCCGACTTTGGCAAGACACAAACACCCGATTATGTGAATGGTTCCGAGTTACTCGTCATCAAAACCAAAGTCCCCAAACCTGTATTTTTTCTACACTTTTCACAACAAATTCAGCACTTCATTCACAACATTCATTCATCAACAACTTCACCCCACACTTGTCCTTTCACACACTCAATACACTAGCATGCTTCTATTCCCGGATGGGTCAAAAGAGGTCAAATTTTTTAATTAAGTGGGGTGCTCAAACAACATGATCAAGATGAGAAGAAGAGAGATGAATTGCCTTAATCATTCCCAGATGATGTGCAAGAACTAGCATGAAATTTCGACTATCAATTCTCAATCCAATCAAGGCAAACATCATAATCACAATTCATACATAGGATTCAAGAGAAGTATTTCAAGTCCACATATGCATAAATCCATTCAACACACAAGGCCGTCCATAGCCAATTCACAAAACAATCTCATCATAAGGGTCATATCCAAACTAGGAAGCACAAATTTTTTTAAAAAAATTTTCTTTTTTTTTTTTTGAATTTTTGAGATAAATATGTACAATGCAAAAGCTAATGAAACATGTGACAATAAAATGAGACTATCCTAGATGCAATCATGCAAATGATTACGAAAACCCCACCCCATACTTAAAACCACATTGTCCCCCAATGTGCAAATTAAATAAAGAAGTGAAAGAGAGTCCTCACAATGTAAAAATGGTGTTTCCGGTATTTTGGTTCACTCATGTGGAGTGATGGTGGATGATCAATCAAAGGTGGTAGAGAGCTCTTGATGTTCATTATGGCGTCGGGACCCGCGCTAAGCACCGCAAGCCATCCAAGTCCCACGTCCGCTCCACCCACATTTGATGTGGGATCATCATCATCATCCTCATGCCTTGCAAGACTTCTTTGTTACCTAGACTCTAGCACACAAACACAAAACAAACAAACACACCAAAACAAAAAGAAAAGCAAAAATCGAAAAATGAAAACAAAAAACAAAAAAGGGAAAGATATGTACCAACGGGTTGCCTCCCATTAAGCGCTTCTTTAAGGTCATTAGATTGACCAAATCCGGGAGCGTTTCACTCAAGGGGAAGTGGGGCAATCATATCCACCGGAGCTTCCGGGATATACTTCTTCAAACTGTGCCCATTCACCTTAAAATCTCCACAATGCTCCCCAACTATCTCAACCGCTCCATGGGGGAAGACCTTCCTCACCACATAAGGACCCGTCCATCTTGACTTTAGCTTTCCGGGGAAGAGCCGCAACCTTGAATTGAAGAGAAGGACTAAGTCACCTTCATTCAACTCCTTTGGGATGAGACGTTTGTCATGCCAACGCTTGGTCCTTTCCTTGTAAATCCGGGCATTTTCATAAGCATCCAACCGGATCTCCTCAAGAGCATTCATGTCTAGCAACCTCTTCTCACCGGCTTCCTTGAGGTCAAAATTCAGCCACCTTTTGGCCCAATATGCCCTATGCTCCATCTCCACCGGAAAGTGGAAAGACTTGCCATAGACTAGCTTGTAGGGAGTGGTGCCAAATGGTGTCTTGAAGGCGGTTCTATAAGCCCATAAGGCATCATCAAGATTTATAGCCCAATCTTTTCTTGTCCTCAAAACCGTCTTCTCAAGTATCCCCTTGATCTCCCGGTTTGAGATCTCCACTTGGCCACTAGTTTGAGAATGGTAAGGTGTGGCCACCTTATGAGTCACCCCATACTTAGCCAAAAGTATCCCAAAGTTCCTATTGGTGAAATGCTTCCCTCCATCACTTATGATCACTCTTGGTGTTCCAAACGTAGGGAAGATGACCCGGTTGAAGAACCGCACCACTACTTTGGCATCATTTGTGGGAGAGGCGATTGCTTCCACCCACCTTGACACATAATCCACCGCCAACAGAATATAGAGGTTGCCACATGAAGCGGGGAATGACCCCATGAACTCCACACCCCAAACATCAAAGACCTCAACTTCTTGGATATTGTTCAAGGGCATCTCATTCCTTCTTGAGATGTTTCCCGTCCTTTGGCAAGCGTCACAAGCTACTACAAAATTTTGCACATCCTTAAACAAGTTAGGCCAATAAAAACCGGATTGCAATACCTTTGCACACGTTTTGTGTGAGCTAGCATGACCTCCACATGGCAAGGAGTGGCAATGACGGATCACACTCTCCACCTCGTCCTCCGGAATGCACCTCCTAAAGACTCCATCTGGTCCCCTCTTGAACAAGAGAGGCTCACTCCAATAATAATGCCTCACATCCTTGAAAAACTTTTTCCTTTGGGCATATGATAAACCGGGTGGCACCTCTTCAAACACAAGGTAGTTCACTATAACCGCATACCATGGCTTACTCCCTCTAGACATTGAAGTAAGCACTCTTCCACCATTTGCAATTGCTCATCCCGGAATGAGTCATCAATCGAGATGTCATCTCTTCCAATCTCCAATGGTGGTAACCTACTAAGATGGTCCGCTACTGACTTTTCGGAACCTTTCTTGTCCCGAATTTCCAAGTCGAGTTCTTGGAGGAGAAGGATCCACCGAATGAGGCGGGGCTTGGCATCCTTCTTTGTGAGGAGATAATGGATCACAGCATGATCAGTGTACACAATAACCTTTGCTCCAACAAGATATGACCGGAACTTCTCAAAGGCATACACTACCGCTAGCAACTCCTTCTCGGTTGTGGCATAGTTGAGTTGGCATCGTCTAGCGTCTTGCTAGCGTAGTAGATGGCATGTGTAAGCCCATATTTCTTTTGTCCTTAAACAACCCCAACAGCCACATCACTCGCATCACACATTACTTCAAATGGTAGGCTCCAATCCGGAGTTTGCATGATAGAGGCGGAGATTAAAGCATCCTTCAACCTACAAAACGCTTCAAGACAATCCTTGGAGAAAACAAACTCAACATCCTTCATTAGTAGGTTAGTGAGAGGCTTAGAAATTTTAGAGAAATCTTTTATAAATATCCGGTAAAAATCGGCATGCCCTAAGAAACTCCTTACCCCTTTCACCGAGGTAGGTGGTGGCAACTTCTCTATCGTTTCTATATTTGTTCTATCAACCTCAATGCCACGGTGGGATACCAAGTGTCCCAATACTATGCCTTCACTCACCATGAAGTGGCATTTCTCCCAATTCAATACAAGATTAGTTTCCTCACATCTTTTCAACACCAAAGATAGATTAGCCAAGCAATTATCAAATGAAGAGCCATACACTGAGAAATCATCCATAAACACTTCCATAATATTCTCAATATATTCAGAAAAAATAGCCATCATACACCTTTGAAAGGTGGCGGGTGCATTACACAACCCAAATGACATCCTCCTATATGCAAATGTTCCCCAAGGACAAGTAAATGTTGTTTTCTCTTGGTCATCGGGGTGAATAGGAATTTGGAAAAACCCACTATAACCATCTAGGTAACAAAAATGTGAATGTTGAGCTAACCTTTCTAGCATTTGGTCAATAAAGGGAAGAGGGAAGTGATCTTTCCTCGAGGTCACATTAAGTTTCCTATAGTTAATACTTATTCTCCACCCCGTAACCGTCCTAGTTGGGATTAGTTCATTGTTCTCATTAGTTACTACGGTCATACCACCCTTCTTAGGAACAATATGAACGGGAATAACCCATTTACTATCCGAAATCGGGAAAATGATTCCCGCATCTAGCAATTTTAGGATCTCTTTCTTGACTACCTCTTTCATAATAGGGTTCAATCTTCTTTGAGGTTCAATTGAAGGTTTATGGTTGTCTTCCATCAAGATTTTATGCATGCACAAGGATGGTTTAATGTCAACTAAGTCATCAATGGTGTAACCAATAGTTCTCCTATTCAATTTCAATTCATTCAACAATCTATCAAGCTCATCATCATTCAAAGATGCATTCACAATCACGGGGTAAGTAGAATTTGAACCAAGGAAAACATACTTTAAATGAGAAGGGAGAGGTTTGAAATCAAGTTTAGGACAAGCTGCGGTATGTTGGGAAAAGGGTGTTTCTCAAATGGGATCAATCAGCGGGTAGGTCTCATGGTCCACTAATCCCGCACCTAAGGTCCTATTACCGGGTAAGTCTCTAGTAGCCTAAAGTTGAGAATTCTACACAAACCGGATTACTATCTAGGGGTCAAACCTCCCCTCACCAGGTAAGTCTCGGGAAGGCAAGTCCTAAGCAACAATCCTAGCACACTCAGTCCAATAGCGGCTTGTGAGGCTCACTACTACCTAGAGTTCATTATCTTTGGTATCTAAGGTCGGGAATTACTGGGTAAGTCTCTTCCCTCACTTAGTTGCTAACAATAGGTCACCCTAGGCTAGATTATGCTTAACAAACACTAAAATTTCAACAATCTAACATCCTAACATTCAGATTCATCAATACAAGACAACAGAGAAAACCACGGCCAAAACCACAGTCTAGATTTTAGATGAACATGTCGTGGTTCTATCAGGGATTAGGTTTCGAGCAAGCAAATCATCCAAAGGTACATTCAAGTCTATTCTATCATAGTCCAAGCCATAACCATCATTTCATCACCCTAGAATCACGACTACTTAGCCAACAACATGGATTTTAAGATCCAAACTCAACATGTAAGTATTCATGGCTTCCATAGCAAAAAAATGAAATAAGAGTGAAAAGAAACAAGTAATCTTAGCTGAATATGAGATTAAACAAGACTTACAACCCTTCAAACACAGCTCCAAAACGTTCCTTACAATGCTTTCAAAAGTTCTTCAACAAAAATTACTAAAAACTCACTCAAAAGTTCACTCTAAATCTAAGTTTTGATGTTGTTGTTCTTCTTCCCCAAAATGAGAGTGTTTTCTTCTTCTCCAAGTCTATCCACAATGGAATGAGAGAAAAATGAGAGAGAATCCACTAGCCAGCTTGCAGGACCACTTCTATACTCCACCAATGAGCAAGGGTCGGACAAAGAGATCGTGGGACAAGTGTCACAACTGTCCAGGAAAAACCATGGCCAAAACCACGGTCTAGATTTTCCTCTGGGCCGTGGTTCTCACCAGAAACTCTCCTTGGATCACCAAGTCATGAGTTGGTGCAAGGCATGCACCAACAAGGTCCTATGTGTTCTCCTTTGCTCCTAGCTCGCTCCTTAATGAGTCCGGAAGTGTGTCATCACGAGGAGTGATCCTCGAATGTGTCGATTAAGTCCAAGAGCTCCCCAAAATACCTAAAAAACCGACAAGAGCTCGTGTAGATGTCTGTTTCGACAATGTGGATGAATTAAGCATAAACGCCACGAACTAATGTCAAACCATGCATGAATAAGGGAAAACTATCTAAATGAATGCCTAAACTAACGTCATAAATCATGTCATCAGCCATCTCGTTCCCCACTACAGCTCTCACACTATCGTCAATCTCGGGAATTACATTCTCAATGTCATCCTCAACTCTATCTTCTGTCTTCAGCGGATCAGCAATGGGGATTCAACCCCGACCTCTCGCTACTGCAGGTCTACTAACTCGTCCGGGACCTAGGAATACCGGAGATAGAGGTGGTCTACCTCTTTCCCATCCTATATATAGCAGATGTGGCTCTAGTATGAGACATATGCGGTATAAATATATCTAGCTATATAAAGCTATATAATACCATATGTATATGTATGTGTATATATATATATATATATATATATATATATATATATATATATATATATATATATATATATATATATATATATATATAAATCCAAATCATACACACACATATATATAATGCTAAGATCCTCAGAAGGGGTGATGACTTCCCGTACATTCTATCCCAAATCAACTGTATAGACATTTCAAAACCAAATTCCTTTTGCAAAGTTAGACCCATTTCGGGTTCTATTTATTTATCTATTCGACCTTTATTGTAGATTGCAAGTGTCATTGTTGTCAACCTAAGGCTTTGATCCCAACTTTGTAACACCTCATATCTACGGGACTTGGGGCTACGGGTTAGGATCTCACAATGGATCCTGACCCTAGCCTGACAACAAGTTCACTGGATCTTACAACAAGGCACAAGATCAATATTGTAACACCCCTAGAAATTGATTCCTCAGCATCTAGTTAGTTGTGAAGGTCTCTACATTGATCTTCATGGTGTTGTTTTAAATATTTTAAGCTCACCTTCTACTTATTATGATCGCTATAATTTTTCTAAGAATGCATAAATTCAGAACTTTTTGTCTTCCCTCAATAACTTTATCAATGGCGTTAATAACTTCCATTCTAGAGCCCATGTAAGTAGGCTTGTTGACTATTTCTATTTCGACGCCCAAAAAAAGGTATATTGGTCGGTTTAAAATTCCCGATAATTATATTAGCATCGTTCAACAGTAGAAGAAATGCATACTAGCGAAACATTAACACACCAAATGGGGTGGTGGCGCAGTTGGTTAGCGCGTAGGTCTCATAGCTTAGAGTGATCCTGAGGTCGAGAGTTCGAGCCTCTCTCACCCCATTATTTTTACGTGTTGACTCACTAGCTTTATATATCGATCGGTCCACTTGCTCTTTCTACAATACTAAGCCAGATTCCATGCCCACTTAACTTGATATGACGATCTTCATGAAACGACGAAACATTAACGCTACCAAAAATCAAAGATTCGTGCACCAATTTGTCTGGTAGAAAACATCGCCATGTATATCATCTTATCGGGAATTCCCGATAGCGTCGCGAATCTGTTGATGGAGAAAGAAAATTGGTGGCAAGTAGCATAAGCATCTATCCATGGTGCCCATTTAAATATACTAAATCTAACTGTATAAAGAGACCACGGTAGCTATAACTGCTTTTGAACCATTAAAGCTCAAGGTCTGACAATGGCGGATAACTCAAATATGCAAATTGAGCAATGCAGAGAAATCATCAAATGTCATAAGCTTCCCGTGCCAAACTTGACAGAGGAGGATCTGTGGAGCAAGCTGCATAATGGAGTACTTGTTGATGGTAACAAGGTAATCAATCACTTGAATTGTATGCTGATTTTTACTTTCTTCAGCTCGTTTATGTTTTTGGTTTCGCTGCAGTACTTTTGGCTTGATAAGAAGGCTCGTATCTGCGTTGAGTTGTACGCCAAAGCACTTACCATCACTTGGGGCACGAACGCAGAACACTGGACCTATGTATTCGAGAAGATACTGTAAGTGTAGCTTTAAGATTGATCCACTGTAACTTGGCTTTGATCAATTTGATCACACTTGTGTTGATAAATTGCAGAAACTCTGAAGATTGGGCAGAGACCGGAGAGATTGTGAGCGTCTCTTGGCTAGATGTCCAAGGCGAGTTTGACATGAGGAAGCTGACACCCATGACTGAATACGAAATCTTCTTTGACATTGAACTGAAAGCTTGTGCAAAAGGATGGGAATACCCTGTCGTCTTTGAGCATAACAGCCCCTTCACATTGATGAGCAGGTTCGAGATCAAGTTAGACCACTTGATCGGAAAAGGTCCGGCTTTGTTATCGGTAGGCAGGTTCATGCTTCCACCTGTGCAAGTTGGAACTGCCTCTGCATTCTTTAGGATGTATGAACATCGCGAGCATTTGAAGACTGGACTAATTATGCGCGGAGTCATCATCAAAGCTGCAAAGTAAACTCAAGTATTTTGTAGAAATCTATCTGTATAACAAGATATGGACTACTATTGAATGGAATAATTACTCCTCATGAATGTTCAAAACCATTGGAAATCACTACTATTGTGTTTCAGCAAAGTGTGTCCTTCAATGTAAAAAACCCGAGATAAGCTGATGCTCGTTTAGCCACAACCTATGGGAAGCTTCATCTAGGAAGGAAACGAAACCATTTTTTATATGTTAATCTCCACATTATCGATAAGCCTTGCCTTCCCAAACAAGGCAGCAACACAGAACACAACTGGTGCTTTAATCTCCTCCACTGGTCCAAGGCTCTCTTGGTCTACAATCTGCTCAGATGAGGCACATGAAAATAATTAATGACTAATATCAAAACCAATTGTGATGCATATGATAGATCCAACATACAAACACGCTGAAAGTAACACATTCCAAGTTGTTTTTTCAACCTGGAGGTCCATGACTACTGAATTTGCAACTATTTTACTTTCACAGTCTTAGTAAGGTTAGCTATGGCCTTAGGTTTAACCAATGCGAAGCAAGCAGGAGAAGTTAAACACAGATATAGAAGTCAAAACCTCGGCATAATCTAATTTCCCACCAGCTTCCTGTATTGACTGAATGACTAGATCTCGAAGCTCTTTGCAACTGATTTGTCCCTTTTCAGCAGCAGATTTGGCTTTAAACAATGACTTATTAATTGATAAAGCCTGGAAATAGAAAAAAAAATGCAGAAACATATATCATATTAAGAAGTTTACAAAGGAATAAAACATGGTTGCAGTCTAAAAAGGCAGGTTTCAACCTTTTGCCTCTCCTCAGATGAGAGGTATACGTTACGAGAGCTCATTGCAAGGCCATCATCTTCACGCACGATTTCAGACCCTATTACTTGGACTGCGAAGTCCAAATCCCGGACCTGGTTACAATCCATTCAATTCAACTAATATGCCATTAATCAATATACAAGCAGCAAATCAAGGAGCCTGTTTTTTCACCTATAAGTTCAAATTCAATTGACTTCACAGAATAAGGACTCGTGTCAATATAATAACAGACTTCCACATATAAGAAAATGATCTTAATATATTGTGAAGCTCTAAATTTCTCAAAGACAACCTGAAAAGAAAAAGATTGAACCTTACCATGCGCTTAATAATCCGCCATTGCTGATAATCCTTCTTGCCGAGAAAGGCAACATCAGGCTCCACAATGTTAAACAGCTTACAAACAACAGTGGCAACTCCTCTAAAGAAGAGTGGCCTGCTATTTCCACACAAACCCTTTTCCAACTTCTCAACTCTAACCCATGTTTCATGAGCAGCTCCTCCTCTTCCTCTTCTGTTCTCCAAAGAGGAAACAATTTCTCCCCCCTCACCTCTCTCATTTTCCTCACTGCAAACACCAATGCTCTTGTGATCTCCATAGTCATACAGATCCGTAGGATTAAAAACCACATCCACTCCACCAGGAACAGACAAGAGCTTGTCAACATCACCATTAAAATCAGATGGATAAGTGGAAATGTCTTCAGAAGTTGAAAATTGACCTGGGTTCACATAGATTGAGACCACAACGACCTGGGCAAGTTGATGGGCTTGTTGTATTAGAGAAAGATGGCCCCTATGGAGATAACCCATAGTGGGAACGAACCCTATTGTCTTACCCTGCGCTCTTGCCGCCCTTGACCATTTCCTCATCTCATCTTTGTCTCTGATTATCACTGGTCTTGCTACCTCCCCCATAGTTGTCGATAGCGGTTTTGCAAGTCTGGATGTTTAGGTCTTGAGATTTGGTGAAAATTAGGGAGGAGATTTGGAGGATGAAAGGTTGGAAATAGGAATGTAGGTGAGACCAAAAGGCAGCAAGAAAAGAACGTCCTGATGTCTTTTTATTATGGATTGATTTAAGGCGGGCTACAAATTGGGGTATAACACAATTCCAACCCTACCACCATTGAAGCAGTCAACGCAGTAAGCAAAATCGCATTCCACTCTGCAATCAGATATAGCTGCTTTGTAAGTTGTAACTCAAACACGCTAGCGAAGCTCAAAGAGACCAGTAAAATAAACTTCAAGATAATCAAATTTTGGGAGTCATCCCTTAACTAGTCTCACAATCACGCATATCAAACACAAAAGGAGGTTTGCTACCTTCGTAATGGACCCAAGCTTCCCAGTGGACTCCGCTGGGCCAACCTAGTTGGCAGACGTCGCCGTCAGAGGTTGTACTGCACGGTACCTTCCTGATTTCAGCAGTGAGAACTTCCTGATTCCTACACATTCATCCAAGTTATCGAAACTAAATACCCAAATTCAGCCCCAACCGATAAGAATCGTAAAAGTTCAACAGAAATTCAATAAAGTCGTTGTTTACTATCGATCGCTCTTCCACCAACCGCCGGAATCATGAAACAAATCTCCACTAAGAAGGCTGAGAGAGAGGTTGCAACCTAAATAGGATAGATTTCAGCCGGCAGGGGCATAGGCTCGTCGGATTCGCATTCCCTAGGCAAAGCGGAATCAGATACTCTCCTAATATAATCTTCCTAATCTTTTCCTAACAAGTGAATCTCAACCATTCAAAAACAATGAACGAACAAGATGCATTATGTTGATATTAATCCCTATTTTGTAGTATAAGCCTTATTAGGCATCCTCTTCTTCTACAATCTTCCGGCATAGCCGTAATCCGGCAGTCGTCCTATACAACTTCACTTCCTCAAGAACAATCATTGTAGACTTCTAAAAGCCCTCTCCATCCTTGTTGCCACATCCCTCCTCGTTTGATCGAATTTGGATGCCGTCCATCCTCCTTACCAACGCTGGAAGCATGGTTTTTTGCCTCACAATCTTCCGAACATGTCTGCCCTTCATCAACTATTGATTTGCAGTTTTAAGTATAGGCTTGTAACTTGAAAGTAATTGATTTTTCATTCTTCCTTTAATGCCTCCAGTTATTCAAGTGTGGTAGTATTGGGGCTCAATCACTTCAAATTTTAGTAACCTCCATATGTGGGTGAGAAACATTTAGAAAGGTTAGGCCAAAATTTCCTTTAGATAGCTTGATGTCCAGCCGAGCTTTTCCAAAAGATGCATTAGATGATCTATTGATCTGTACGAGGTTGAGACAAGTATCTATCCGTACTTCAATTCCCTTTGTAATAATACTGCATAAACTCAAAATAATTTTTTTTATGAAAAGATTTAGCTAGTAGGGCACATTTTGTACGCGCAGGCTATTTAGCGCATCTGTTTTTACTATGTAATGCCCATTTGTCCGTTCGGACAAATATGCATTACGTAGTAAAATTATTAAAGTTATCCGTGACGGACAAATGGTGCACTATGTAATATGATTATTTTGTTGATTAAAGTTCTAAAATTTGGTTTGTTTGAAAGAAATTTGTAATCCTTTAAATAACAAAAATTTGATTTTATTGTCTTTTGTTAACAGAAAGTTTAAATCTTTTCAATAACGTTATTTTGATTTGATCGTATTTATGTTTGAAGTTCAACGTCAAGTTTAAAAATGTAACATTGATCTTGAAACTTTGATTCCTTTGTAATTGTAATGTTTGTAAGTAACTTTGGTTTCTTTGTTGAAAGAAAGTGTTAATCCTCTTTGATTTGATCGTCTTTTGTAAAAGAAAGTTTAAATCCTTTCAATAACATAACTTTGATTTGATCGTAGATATGTATGATAGGAAGTTACGTTTATTTCTTGAAACTTTATATGTTCGATATCAAATCTTAAAACTTTGAATGATAGTAACGTTTTATTTATTGAACATTTATATGTTCGTTACGAAATCTATAAATTTTGAACGAAAGTAACTTTTATTTCTTGAAACTTTATATGTTCGTTATGAAATCGTAAATCTTTGAACAAAAGTAACGTTTATTTCTTGAAACTTTATATGGCTTTCAATAACGTAATTTTGTTTGAAAGGAAACTATAATCCTCTCAATAACGTTAAGTTAATATTTTTATTTCATTATGTTCTTTACAACTCGTTATGTTCATTCAAAGATCTTACTAAATTAAAATTTGACGAAAATGTTACTTAAGTAAAATAAACTCATTAATTTAATAAAGGTGTATAATAGGTAGTACACATTATTGGTTGATTTAAAAGATACAAATATATGTTGTAAATCTCAAGTTTTAATGTATGAGTTGTCCGTGACGGATAAAGAATAAATGTCCGTCACGGACAAACACCATGTTGTCCGTCACGGACAGACAACATCCGTCCGTGACGGACAAATCTAAAATGCCCTATAAGGGCATCCACGCTCATTTGTTTTTTCTTCTTCCTCTTGCCTTCTTCGCCGCCACGAACATCAACAAATCATTTTTCGCTCGATCTCTCTCTCTCGACATTTCTCCTAATTTTCAAGAAATAAACGTTACTTTCGTGAAAAAGGAAGCCGAGACAATAACCCCTAAACAAAGAATTCAAGCATTGCAATAACAGTCGTGAAAGAGGAAGCCGAGACAATAACCCCTAAACAACTTGGATGCCAAAGTTAGCATCGATCCAATAGAGCATTATAGTTTATTATAATAAGAATTGTATTACCTATTATGTGATGTATGTTATAAGGAAAAATTCCTTACATATGAATGGACGAAAATTAAACCAGAAGGTTGAGAACGATCTGAGCAGTGCAACCTTGCTATAACAATCGTGAGAGAGTACATGGGACACTATCCCCGAGGTTGCTCTAATGCCAAAATTACTATCGATCTAAGCGAACATTATGGTTATATATATGTAGAAAATTAATATCGATCCAAAAGAGCATTATGGTTGATTATATTAAAAATTGTATTACATATTATGTGATGTTTGGTGTGAGGACAAATTCCTCGTGATGTGAATGAATGAAATTAAACCAAAAGGTTAATGACAAGTTCCTTATAATAGTCAATTAAATAATAATTTTGTAAAAAAAGTTTTTTTCAAAAATAAATAAAAGATACATCAACTAATTTATGGAGTAAAATTGATTTTAGAAAGAAAAAAATATTAATTTTAAATTTAATAATACAGTGTAATAAGAGTATTCTAGACAACATGATCAAATATTGGTTTGAAATTTACTTGAAAAAAATATATGTATTTCAATTCAATGAAATATTTTTATAAGATGTTTTAATTAATATAAAAAATTGATTTGTTTTTTTTTAAAAC
The DNA here is from genome assembly GCA_033239125.1 of Fagopyrum homotropicum. Lineage (NCBI taxonomy): Eukaryota > Viridiplantae > Streptophyta > Magnoliopsida > Caryophyllales > Polygonaceae > Fagopyrum > Fagopyrum homotropicum. Next base: position 133,575,105 of record BSWB01000001.1, on the reverse strand, counting down.
TAATAAATGTGGTTTTAAAAAAAATAAAAATAATCACACCATCAATCAAAATATGACTAAATAGTTATGTCCAAAAATGTATCTACAAATTTGACAAGCTTAGTTGTTTGATTGTTATTTTACTTATTTTACCTATGATAAGTGAGGTTTAGAGGATTAAAAATGATAATAATATGTTTTTATCTATAAAATATGATAAATTGTTATTATATAACTCATTTTGTTCTCTTTCTAAATATTTGGATTTAATGATAATAAATATTATTTTTTTGTTTGTTTATTGTAAGATAAGCTCAATTATAATTATCGAAATAATCGTAACTGTAAGAATATCAAGTGTAATAAATATATTTGAGACCTCAACAAAATTAAAAAATATTCAAAATATATCGTTTGATAAATATAACTTAGTAACAAAAACTAATTCATAAAATTCATCAACAATATTGTAGTTTTATTAAATAGATCATGTTTATGACTTTTGTTCAGGTACGGTTCAATTAATGCGGTACGGCCGGCCGACACGTGTCCCGAAATTTTTTTTTTTTTTTTCTGAAACGATTTTTTTTTTCCAGAAACGAATGAAAATTTGTTTGAACTACCATGTTATAATTTATGCACTATTCTCCTATAAACTTTGAACTATTCCCATATAATCCATAAACTATTACTTTTTAATATATTTTATCAAATTATTCATAAATTAATCGTTTATATGTTATGAACTATTCAATTGTAATTCATGAACTATGATTTTATAAGTTATGCACTATCCTTTATAAATTTTGCACTTTGAACTATTCTATTATAATTCATGAACTATTCTATTATAATTCATGAACTATCCCATAATAAGTTTTAAACTATTACTTTAACTCCTTTATAAATTTTGCACTATGAATTATTCTATTACAATTCATGAACTATCCTTTTAGAAGTTATGAACTATTCCTTAATAAGTTTTGAACTATTACTTTTACTCGTTAAAAAAAAAAAAAAAAACTCGTTCAGAATTTTTTTTTTTCCGGGACACGTGTCGGCCGTACGGTCGCACGGCCGTACCAGAATAATGTGCCTTACTTGAACAACACCCTCATGTTTATAGTCTACAATAACAATAGAAATAAAATTGTTAAAATAATAATAAAATTAGATTAAATATTAACTTTGAATTATATAACATCGGAAAAATAATTTTATTTTTTTGAAGGATCTCGAATTTGATTGGGAATTGCTAAGATATTAATTAATTAAATGTTAGTGTGATGTGAAATAACGAATAGACGACATGTGTAAAATTGACGAGGTGACTGCACGAAACTACGTCAAATATAGTTTTAAAGTATATAATGATATATTGATATTGATTTATTGAGGGAAAAAAGAAGCAACATTTTAGAGAAAACATTAAAAGTTACATAAATAATAAGTCCTTGTAAGAAATGATAGAGTGAGATTGTGGTTATTGTTGAAAGAGAAATGAACCAAACATGTTCCTATAAAAGGTCGTCCTCTTAGCATGCCATTATATTGGTCTCACAGAGAGACGAACAGAGATCGAGTAGCCATGGGAAAGTCTCTGAGATGCATCACACTTTACACATTGTTGATGGCAATGTCGTTCCTCTGTACCACTACTGGCCATTACCAGAAAGATGGCCAAGCCAAGCATAGGTACACTACACTCATTTTTGATCTGATTCATTTGATGAATGAATCACACATTTCTAGTTAACCATTTGAAGCTACAATTAGCATCTCTAAGAAATTTCAACTTTTTCAGGGTTGAACATCACTGGCATACCCTCAAGAACTCATCAATGGCGGAAAGGTCAGCTAGCTCCACAAGCCAGCAATCAATTCATGCATGTCTGCTAAATTTTGTATCTCATACACATAAACAGAACTATTTTGGTTTTTGGTTTCACATCTGGGCAATCTGATATCCATGTGATTTCATTTAATGCTGTTTCTTCTCACCTAATTCCACTTTGCAGAGCTGAGGAAAAAGAATTGCAGACTCAAGACATATTAATGGCCGTACATAAGTAAGTGTTCGACCATCAAATCACTTCTTTAATTGCAAACACCATTCACATTCACTAATTTGCATTCATGCATTTACAAAATCATAATAATCGTTCATGTTTTTCTTTTCTCTAATCATATTAGACTGATGCATAATTTACTCATAGGGTCCTACAAAAATCTCACCAGTCTCAAAAGAGTGTTTGCTGTTTTTAGCCCTTAATCATACACATAAAAAGAACTATTTTAATAAGTGTATAAATTAAGGGGATTTATGATTATAAGAATTAAAAGAGAAATAATTTTTGTAATCTCGAATGAAAGAGATTAAAGGGGTTAGATTCTATGAAGATTAAGAGAATTAGATTATGAAAATTTTGTAATGCAATAAAACTTGGATTACAAGGTTACAACGATTATTGAGGCTAAAATCTTATTTTTATCCAGTTTCTTTTTTAATCTCTTTCATCTATAAATTAATTTAACACGTATTTTTTAGTAATTTTACCCACAATCATATTTAACACGTACTTTTTAGTACTTTTTAGTAATTTCATCTACTTAATTTTTCGTCTAAATAATTTTCTTCATCCCCATCTACGTAATCTTAGGTTACCAAACTGACCCATTATCTGCCTAATTGTCATATTCTATAACATCAATTAAGATTTGGCCCAGAAAAATATAAACTATTACAGAACACTCATACACAGTTAAGAAGTTAAGATTTGTGTGTAGAGGTAGATCTGAATGAGAATGATGGAGAACTTACTTCCATTATCAGATAGGGAAGAAGATATAATTGCTGTATATGTAACTTTGTTTTTAACGATCAACCCAAGCAGATAAAAGGAAACAGACAATTCCTGATCACCAAAGGGGCCAAGCTGATGGTCCCTTACAATGTATATTAATTGCATGGACTGATATATTGGATTTGGCTCCACCGACACTCACATTCATGATTCATACAATACAGATATCATGGGTTTCTTGACATCCTAATATATAAGCTTACTTGTTTATTTCACCGCCCTCCAACATTTATGTCTTTCCTACTACTGCAACCCACTTCATCATATATATGCATCAGCATTCATAATTCATCAAGAAACCATTGATATTAAAGTTTACAGCATATAGCAAAGCAATAATTCCATTCCATTGTCCGTATGATCCGTATCCATTTGCCCATACTGCACATGCTATCACATGTCCCATAACATATTACTGTACAACGTTGGCCCAACTAGCTAAACAGTACTCTAATTATGTTCTTATAAAGGATGATAATGATAATGATAATGTAAGAATTTGATTTCAGGAGAAATCTAAGCAGTATAGCCAGGAGGGATCTAGGATACTTCTCGTGTGGAACGGGCAATCCGATAGACGATTGTTGGAGGTGCGACGCCAACTGGCAAAAGAACAGGAAAAGACTTGCTGACTGTGCGATTGGGTTTGGTCGTAATGCGGTTGGAGGACGTGATGGCCGGTTCTACGTGGTGACTGACCCAGGTGACGATGACCCGGTGTATCCCAGGCCTGGGACTCTCCGCCATGCTGTCATCCAAGATGAGCCGTTATGGATTGTGTTCAAGAGAGACATGGTCATCACTCTTAAACAAGAACTCATAATGAACAGCTTCAAGACAATTGATGGACGTGGAGTAAACGTTCATATTGCTAATGGAGCTTGCATTACAGTTCAGTTCATCACGAATGTGATCATTCATGGCCTTAACATCCATGATTGCAAGCCCACAGGGAATGCTATGGTGAGGAGCTCGCCAAATCATTATGGATGGAGAACCATGGCGGATGGAGATGGAATATCCATATTTGGATCTAGTCATATTTGGATTGATCATAACTCGCTTGCTAACTGCGCGGATGGGCTCATTGATGCCATCATAGGCTCAACCGCGATCACAATCTCAAACAACTACTTCACTCACCACAATGAGGTATAATTATAACAATAAACACTCTAGCTAGATTATTTATCACTTTATCAGTCTAATTTGAAGACTGATCTTTTACTGAAATGTGAAAAAAAACAGGTGATATTGTTGGGTCACAGTGATACCTATGCAAGGGATAGGTTAATGCAGGTAACCATTGCCTACAACCATTTCGGAGAGGGTCTTATCCAGAGGATGCCAAGGTGTAGACATGGTAATTTCCATGTGGTAAACAATGACTATACACACTGGGAAATGTATGCCATAGGTGGAAGTGCAAATCCAACTATTAACAGTCAAGGGAACAGATACCTTGCTCCTAACAACCCCTTTGCAAAGCAAGTGACTAAGAGGGTTGACACGATTCGTCGTTTTTGGAAGAGATGGAATTGGAGATCAGATGGAGATTTGTTGCTTAATGGAGCTTATTTCACTCCATCAGGAAGAGGGGCAGGAGCCAGCTATGCCAGAGCATCCAGCTTAGCAGCCAAGCCGTCTACCTGGGTCGGGTCTTTGACCTCAGGTTCAGGTGCTCTTAACTGTCGCCGTGGACGTCTATGCTAGCTAAACTCCCCATACCCAAAAAAACACATTCCTTACTGTGGCAAATCCTATTAGCCTTCAATATCAAAATTTTCAAGGTAAATGTGAGTAAAGCAATATATTTTACCTTCACAATTTACATTGTACCCTCCTTTTGTCAAATCAAGCATCTACTTCTAAATGCAAAATGTGTTGTTCACTTCATCTCATCATGGTTGTTTTTGTTAGAACAGTTTGATGAATTCGAGGCTTTGAGGCGTGGAATCACTATCTTGTAAGTGATATTTGCTCTCAATCGAATGTTGTTGGGTTTCAAGCAAATCACTTCTAAGGATACAACAAAGCCAATCATCGATTCATACAACAATCTGAAAATCGATCAACTTACCAAAGCAATTATTCGACAGAAAAACAGTTGGCGGATAAATAACTGTGAACCAAAACAGTTAACCATCGATCTAGACCCCAAGTCCCAGTCTTTCATTTAATATAATATATATTTAATATACAATATAAAACTCATATCCCAAAACAATCATTAATCAATTAATAACAGGAGAGATCCATATAAGGAAACTTTTTAATGCTCCTTAATCAATGTGGGTCAAATTTTCAAGTCTCAAAAAGACTAACACCAACAGTTTTTCTTACCGAGTTCAACTGTAAGCGCTGTTCATCTTATTCAGCTGCACAATTCATCAAGAAACCTTCTTGCTAATCGATCACCTCCATGGGCACGACTCTACAAAGCTTCACACCTCCTAGTTTTACCCCTACCCACTTCCCCTAAAAAGAGTTGTTCATACAGAAAGTAGAGGAAAACTAGATCTTATTGATGTGAACATGAGTATGAAATGTACCCATCAAACTGCAAAGAAATTTCCAAATCTTACTTCGAATACTAGCCTTGGAATTCACTGTGTTTTCTGCTCATGCAATTTCATCTAAATCTTTGAAGAATTATTGCCATTAACATTAGTGTAAGACACTTTACTAGGGAAAACATACAGCTATGAGCTATCAGTTAATCTGTCCACTGCCGTATATCAAGGACAAAGAAAAAAATCAAAACGGAGTACCTGTCCCGCTTCTTGCTTCAGTTGGGCTATACAAGGCAGATCTGTTCCTTGGTCTATTCTCCTCCAACTGTTTCACAACTTCATCCATTGTGGGCCTAACGGCAGGAACCGGAGCACAGCATCCCATTGCAAGTTTAAGTGCCTGAACCAACCCATCTTCCATTGGACTCCTTATCCCCTTCAAAACCTCAACATCAAAAACCTCCATAGTAGTTTCCTCTAGAACTGCAGCCTTCACCATTGAAGGTAAGTCCAGGAAATCACGGCTTCTGCTATCTTTTCCAGGCTTCTTACCTATCAAAATCTCCAAAAGCAATATGCCAAATGCATAAACATCTGTCCTAGAATTACTTTTCTTCATATTTTGAAGCTCAGGAGCCTTGTAGCCATCAGCTTTCGCTTGTGCCAATATTTCATCGGCCACATCAGGGATCATCAGCTTGTCCAGTCCAAATTCAGTAAGCCTAGCCACGAAAAAGTCATCAACGAGAACATTTTTGGACCGTATGATCCCATGAGTTATTGGTGTCTCGAGTCCTGTATGAAGGTATGCAAGACCACGGGCTATACACAGTGCAACTTTGTGACGTCTTGCCCATGTCAACACCGGCTTTCCTTCCTTGTTTTCTGGTTTTAATCAAGCAAAATTGTCACAAAATAATTATGACCACTTCAAAAATTGCTTACTACTAAACAAGGCAAACTATTCACCTATTTATCAAATAATAACATTTTGATTCTTCAGTTATGTCTCTCACTAGAGTTACACGGCTACTTTTTTAATTTGTTCTCGACTATCAACACTTCAATGATACAGAGAATTTCAATAAATAAAAAATTGCATTCAAAAAAATTTCATGCCGAATACGCTATGCTATATTTCAAGACAAGAAGAGGTAGATCAACTCTTACCATGCAGAAGTTCATCAAGTGTTCTGTGTGGAAAATGGTCACAAATGAGCAACTTCTCACCTCTCTTTCCTTGATAAAAAGCTCTTAATGGAACCAAATTCTCATGTCGAACACGACCCAACTGCTTTATCATAGGCAAACACAATTTCCTATCCTTGCAACTTCCTTCCCTCAATAATCTCAGTGCAATGCTTCCTCCATCTGCAAGCTTTGCTTTATAAGATGTTCCATAACAAGTTTTTTCAATAACCTGACCAGTAGCATTTAAAACATCTTCTAATGTCAAGTGCTCGCCTCCCTCAAAGACAAGAAGCTTCCCTTCACCGCCTTCGGCGCCAACACCAAACTCATCATCTTCATAGCCTTCTTCTAGTGCCTCTTGCATTTCCCCCCTACTCTTCCTCTTATTCTGCAAAAACCCTATCAGCAATGAAGCTGCCACCACCACCAAAGTCATCAAACCAATAACAATCCCTGCAACCGCACCCGAGCTCAATCTATAACCACCACTGCAACTCCTCAAAGGGTACCCACATAAAGATGGGCTGTTCCCTTCAAAAGCCTCAACGCCAAACTTACTTCCTTCCAAGTTTGGTAACAACCCACTGAAGTTATTGTAAGATAAGTCCAATTTCTCAAGCTTTAAATTAGTTATGCTCATGGAAACAGTACCATTAAGCATATTGTGACTAAGATCAAGCTCTTGAATATTTCTAAACCTAGTTATAAATTCAGGAAAACCACCAGAAAACTTATTATCACCAAGATCAAGAACCTTGAGATTATCACATGTGGAATTGGGCAATGCAGGCTCAGGCAGAGACCCAGATAGAGAATTTCCATGGAGTCTGAGAGAAGTAAGGCGATCACAGAGATTCCAAATTGAGGGGAAGAGGGACCCACTTAGCAAATTGTGACCTAAATCAATATCAGAAAGTGAAGAGCTATACCCAAGCTCCAAAGGCACAGACCCAGCTAGAGAATTAAAACTCAAATAAAGGGAGTGAAGAGCAGAAAGCTCCCCAAGTTCTCTTGGAACAGACCCAGAAAGATTAGCAGATGGGAGTTGAAGAGAAAGAACATGGAGAGTTTGGTCTTTGTAAAGGGTAAGATTAGCCCATTGAGGAGATGAAAGATCTTCACAAATAAGAAAAGAGCCGTTACCGAAAACCCATTTGAGCCCCCTCCATTGGCAAAGAGGTGTGCTTGTGTTCCATGAAGATAGCATGAGGTTATCTGTATCATCATTTTGTAAAGCTGGCTTGATTTTGTACAAAAGAAGCTCAATGTCTGTTAGAGAAGACGGTGACTTTGGGGAGACTCCGTTGGTAGTGGAGATTGTGATCAAACAGAAGATTGAGAAGTGGAGAAGACAAAAGGGTCTCGAAACAGCCATTGGAAGAACTTGATTGAGGAAGAATAGGGAGCGAGAGAAATTGATTTGGCCTAAAGCATAGCCAAAAGAGAAAGCTTGTTTAGAAAGAGAAAGTGAGGAGGGAGTCTTCACTCTTCAGTAGAGTATGAAAGCTAGAGTTTTTATTTCCTTCAACTCCTCTCTGTCTTTGCAAGACCGTAAAAGGGGTTATTTCAGAAAAGCGACCACCATTTGCTTCCAAAACTATACAAAACTACCTTTTATATTTGAAATTGTACAAAACCATCCATTATATATGTAACTCGTCCATAAAAACGGGTTGTACCGGTTACTAGTTGGACCTGACTTTAGCCGAACTACTCGGACTCGGCTCGAGATCGACTAGTCAAAAGCTCAGCTTGAGCTCGTTTACTTTCTAAACGGGCCGAACATGAACATGATTTAAAACTCGTATAAAATTTAGACCGGTTTAAAGAACCGAGCTTGAACATGTCAATGCTTGACTCGTATTACACTCGTCGTTTCTTGTAATTCTGAAAGAAAGGAGGGCCTGGAGGTAGAAATAAAGGCGGTATTGTGGGAAATTATGGAGGTGTGCAGAGTGATTGAGACACACACGCTCCCTCTGTGTGTCGAGTGACATTTTGCAGTCTCTCTTTCGATTCAGCAATAGTTGTCGTCCCTTCCATGTAGCAAACATATTATTGCGTAGATCCAAGTAGAAGAACAGTTAAATTCATTCTAAACTGTAAAAGCAAAGTGATATAATTTATAATAAAGGTTGGAAGTTAGTATATTCATTCACATTCAAATAGAATATTCGTGGGATTACCAATAATTAACTTTATTAAGGTAAACTAATAAAATAGAAGGAAGAATGAGCACGCCCACTTTGATAATTCTTCTTATGGGACTTTACCGTTGAAAAAGAAGATGCCCTAGCCTGCGGGGTCCACCACCAAAGTGTCGTCTTTTGTTTGGGTTTAATAAACATTAAACACAATGATTACTACATAGGTTTAGTGGAGAATGGAGATGAAGATATAGGTGATTTCAAGTCAAATTGAAGAAAGGGAACCACAACCCCACTTGTCAACTTACAAGGATTCCGGTTTGGACAATAAATAAGTTACGTTTACTTAAGACTATATATGTTTGCCATCTTGCTTCTTAGACCATGCTCAAAGGTCTTAGGTTTCAGTCCTTCACGTCTTTTAGTGCAAACCTGATTTGACGGATTTGTAGTTTTTGTGAGTGGGGTCACAAGTCACAAATCACAAATTCACGGGTATAAGACCATGTATGTAGACCCACTTGATCATCATTAGCCACACAGGTGACTCGTAGCTTGTCAGTTTGAACTTGTTGTCGTATAAAGTGGTAGTCGAGAGCAAAATGCTTCATGCGTAAATAGAAGATAGGATTAACATAGAGGTTGATAGCTCCAATATTGTCACAATAAATGGTAGGAGAGGAGGGATAGGTTTGGTCAATTTCTTGAAGTAGAGATTGCAACCATGAGAGTTATGTAGTAGTATTGGAAACAATATGATATTTTGCCTCAGTGGATCGGAGGAGCGAACAATGGTGCACGGTATCTTGGAGCTCGCTCTAGGAGATAGGGTTTCGGCCAAGGTAGAGGATGTAAGCTCTCGTTGATAAGTAGTCTTGTTTATCTCCTGCCTAGTCGGCATCCGAGAAGGCATGCATGGTGGATGATAGCATGTATTATAGTCTATGTTTTTGGGCTGGTTTAAACGTTTTATCTTCATAAATCTGCATATATGGATGTATATTCTTTGATTATATTGTTGTTTTGTCTACATTTGCGGGAATCGAGGTCTACACCTAGTTTCGTTGTAATTGTAGGTAAAATGGCACATTTTGAACCGAAATGGAGCTAAGGAAGCTAAGGAGTCATTGGAGCTACATTCTGGAGCTTAAGGAAGATCTCAAGAAGCATGAAATGATTAAGAAGATTGATTTTGGACCAGATTTGAGAGATTTCACATTCAGTTGAGATTTACCTCGGTCAGCTACAGTGTCACCTCGACCGAGGTGATCTTGAGGAGTGTCCCGACGATGCGAACACCCTGTCGTCGGCGAGATATATATTTTTGGCTGGATTTCTGGAAGGAAGATATTATTTCTGGCTGATTTATTTTGAGAAAGAGATATATTTTATAAAAAATTATCTTTTTAAGATATTATTATCTTTGGAAGATAATTCTTCGATATAAAGGGTTGAATTTTCTACAATTCAGCCATCTTCGGATCATCATATGCTTGGAGCATCCAACAATTGAGGGATTTTCCGGAGGTTTTGAAGGAAGAGTTGAAGGTTGAAGTTCAAGGAAAGAATGAATCATAGTTGGAGTTAGCTTTTGAAGGAGTTTTGTAAGACTTTCTTAGATTGTCTTTTGGTTTGTTGTCTTTGCTGATTTGTGATTGAGGAACGCTTGTTTTTTGATTGTTTGATTCAGTTATTGAGACCTTTTTCTTAAGGTTTTCGTGTTCGAATATTGATTCCTTTCCCTTTAATATGATTATTGTTATCATGATGATTGTTGGCTAAGTTTCTTATGCGATTCTAGGGTGATTGGTTGAAAGTCGTGTGGAAGAGGATGATATAATGATCTTAATCCCAGCAGGACCTTGGAAGCTCGAGTTTTTTACATTAACCCTAGAACACCTCGCTCAGTCGTTGAACATCTCGGCCGGGGTGGAATTTGACTGAACGAGGTGACATTTCCTGAACCTTATCCGAGTTAAGAGTCTAAGTTTGCCAAATCCTATCCTTATTACACCTTTCCTGGTTCAATGCAAGCCTAGGATGAGACTTACCCGGTGATTCCTTTGTTTGTTTACCTAAGATCATGAGTGTAGGTAATAAAGGTTTATCCTTTATTGGGGTTTGAGTGTGCCTTCATCCCATCTTTGTGAGTTAGCCTGAGACTTACCCGGTAAAGGTTGATTCTATTCCCTTGGGTGGTGTGTTGGTTTGAGATTATAGTTCCTTTCCTTAGTACCTTAGACTTACCCGGTGATAGGAACTTTGGTTTGGGATAATGAGTAGTGAGACTTACCCGGTGATCTATTCCCACCTTAGAAACACCTTCCCTTTGCAAACATCAGCTTTGTCCGCGTTATCCTTTGAGATCTTGAGTCGGAACCACAACTAGATGATCTAATCCCTAGAATCCGCATTTCCCCTTACTTGACTTTATGTCATCTTTGATTGCTTTAATTGCTTTTAGTTAATTGCAATATTTGACTACCGATTTCGTGCTTTGTTTCACCTAAGTCCCTATAATCGATCCCTGAAATTCTTACTTTTATTACAATTGATCTGTACACTGCGGGTTCGCATATTGTTCAAGCATACTTCTTGGGTTATAAATTTTAAAGCTTGCACACACCGTTTGGAGCGAACAAGTTTTTGGCGCCGTTGCCGGGGACTTGGTCTAGACCAAGCCGGTTTCGGTTGTCTTTCAGGGCAATTGCCCTTGTTGCTTTTTGTTACGCTAGGATTGTACGACACAAATCCAAGGCAAGAGTACCAAGAACTTGTTTTGCCAAAACATGCACACACAAAGTCTTAAATTTGTAACTCGATCTAAAATCCTAAACTACCTAGCGAAACCCGCAGTGTACGGATCGTTATGCAGGAAGAAAAGTATTCTGAGGTCGAACACAAGGATTGAGGTGAAATCAAGCCATTCAATGATCAAAGATAGTGCCACTAAGATGAGATGAGGAATAAAGAAAGTGCAAACACAATATTTTTGGTTGGTTTTTGATGATCAAACAAGGATCACAAAATATGCAAATCAAACAAGCAAACAAACACACAAACACAAGATAAGAGATAAGAGGTAAGAAATGCGGATTCTAGAGATTCGGAATTCCGATTATGACAATGGACTCATGCTTTTAAAGATCAAAGGAAAGCTACGGTTGCTCGGAGTTGGGTGTTTCTCTAATGGGAGCAATTATCGGGTAAGTCTCATGCTCCACTAGTCTCGCACCTAAGGTCCTATTACCGGGTAATTCTCAAGGGACCTAAGGACGAGAATTCTACACAAATCGGCCACTATCTAAGGGTCAAACCCCTCCTTACCGGGTAAGTCTCGAAAAAGGTAAGTATTAGGCAACGATCCTAGCACACTCAATCCAATAGAGGCTTTTTTGGCTCACTACTACCTAGAGTTCATCATCTTATGTATCTAAGAGAGGAAATTATTGGGTAAGTCTCATCCCTCAAAAAGGTTGCTAACATTAGGTCACCCTAAGCTAGATTAGGCTCAACAAACACTAGGATTTCAACACATCTACATCCTAACATTCAGATTCATCAATACAAACACAACAGAGAAAACCACGGGTTGTTCATGAGAAACCACGGTCGAGATTTAAGAAGAACAGGCCGTAGTTTGGGTCTGAGTTAGGGTTTTGAACACGAATCCATCCTAAACTAACATGCAAGTCCATACAATCATAGTCCAAAGCATAAACATCATTCCTTCACCCTAGAATCACAACTATTCAGCCAACAACATACAAATCTAGATCAAACTTCATAAATAGAGCATGCTTACAAGTCATAGCTAGATAATGAAGAATGAACCAAAGAAAAAGCATTATAAAGCTAGAATAGAAGTTATCAAGTCTTCCAAAGGGTCCAAGATGCAGCCCCAAGGTATCAACAAAGGAAACCTCACTCAAAACCCCTCAATTCTCACTTTAAAACTAAAATCTACACTAATCTCTCCTAAGAACACCTACATGGGTGCTTGAAAGAGAAGCTACAATGGAGGAGTGTTGGAGAAGAGTTAGAGGAGAAGTTTTCAAAAAGGAGGAAGATCCCCAAAATCAGCTTGCATGTCCACTTAAGTACTCCACCAAAAAGCAAGGGTCGGACAAAGAAATCATGGGACACGTGTCAAAGTGGTCCAGAAGAAACCACGGCCAAAACCACGGGCGTGAAAAGGCCCTCTGGGCCGTGGTTCCTACAGCTCAGCCGCCCTTGGATCACTAAGTCATGAGTTGGTGCAAGGCATGCACCAACAAGGTCTTTTGTGTTCTCCTTTGCTCATAGCTTGCTCCTTAAAGAGTCCGGATGTGTGCCACCACAAGGAATGATCCTCGAATGTATCGATTAAGTTCCAAAAGCTCCCCAAAATACCTATAAAACCGACAAGAACTCGTGTAGACGTCTATCTCGACAATATGCATGAATTAAGCGTAAATGTCACGAACTAATGCGGAAACATGCATGAATGGAAAGAAAAACTATCTAAAAGAGTGCCTAAACTAGTATGATAAATCATGTCATCAAAATACCCCATACTTGTCACTTGATTGTCCCCGAGCAAGGTTCAACTATAGGCTACGAGATGCCATGAATTATGAATGCAGAAAAATAGAAAATCTTTTTGGAATTGTGCTTCTAAAGATGGATCACCTTCATAGTCACATTTCATGGCAATGAACAAGCAATCATGTATTAAATGAATGAAGGCACGGAAAGACAATCATACTTAACTCAAAAGCATGCATGAAAGGTAAAAATGATGAAGTCAAGATGATCATGAGAATATCCAATCTAGATCACTAAGTCATACACATATGCAAATAGATCACAAGGACTTAGGAAAGAAGATGCCAAGAAATGTGATGATAAGGTGGGAATATTCTAAGGTAATGTGGTTCAAATCCGGGAAATGAACTAAACAACCACAACTTCACATTTATACTTCATCCACCAAAGTGTATTTTCTCCTTCTTTTCTTTCTTTTATTTTCTTTTCCTTTTTCATTTTCTTTCACTTATTTTTGAGACAATGGCATTGGTGTACAAAAGCCGAAACCTTGGTGATTAGCGGACCTCGGGATTTTTTCGAGGTGCCTCACACCGGGCACACATACCAAGGCTCGTTAGGACATTCGGTTTATCCGACTTTGGCAAGGCACAAACACCCGATTATGTGAATGGTGCCGAGTTACTCATCGTCAAAACCAAAGTCCCCAAACCTTTTTTTTCCTACACTTTTCACAACACATTTTCAACAACTTCATTCACAAAATTCATACACCAACTTCACCACCTCATACTTGCTTTTCACACACATCAACAACCTAGCATGCTCCTATTCCCGGATGGGTCAAAAGAGGTAAAATTTCATATCAAGTGAGGTGTCAAACAACATGATCAAGATGAGAAGAAGAGAGATGAATTGCCTTAATCATTCCTAGATGATGTGTAAGAACTAGCATGTAATATCGACCATCAATTCTCAATCCAATCAAGACAAGCATCATAATCACAATTCATGCATAGGATTCAAGAGAAGTATTCAAGTCCACATATGCATAAATCTGTTCAACACACAAGGTCATCCATAACCAATCCAAAAAACAAGATTCATCATTAGGGTCATATCCAAACCTAGAAGCACCAAAAATTTAAAATTTTTTGATTTTTTGGAATTTTGAAATATATATGTACAATGCAAAGCATAAAAAGAGACGTGTGATAATAAAACGAAACTATCCTAGATGCGATTATGCCATGCTAAGAATCATGAAAACCCCACCCCATACTTAAAACCACATTGTCCTCAATGTGCAAATCAAGTAAAGAAGAGTGAAAGAAGTCCTCGCAATGTAAAAATGTAGTGTTTTCGGTATTTTGGTTCACTCATGTTGTGTGGTGGTACGGATGATCGATCAAGCATGGTAGAGAGCTCTTCATAGTCATTCCGACGTCAAGACCCGTGCCAAGGTGTATGCGAGATGGGAGCTCTTCCATCCAACAAAGACACCTCAAGCCGTCCAAGTCTCACGTCCGCTCCACCCATGGTTGAAAACGGGATCATCATCATCAACTTGCCTTGCAAGGCTTCCTTATTACCTAAAATCTACCACACAAATACAAAACACAAATACACACAAAAACAAAAGTAAAAAACGAAAACAAAAGAGAAAAGGGAAAGAGTTGTTACCCTTGGGTTGCCTCCCAAGAAGCGCTTCTTTTAGGTCATTAGCTTGACCAAACTCCGTGGATATGTCAATCCACCTCAAATACCATGGTTTGCTTGAGGAGTCCAAGCAACCATCGCTTTCTGGCATCCATGATGACAAGCACGGGCCACTTGATGCCCAAATAAGCTTTAAGTTCTCTCTTCACCGGTGATTAGTAGACTCCTTTATCACCGCTTCCTTGATGATAGTATGGAGTTGCAACCATAGGGGCCACCCCATACTTAGACAATTGGTACTCCACGGTCACAACGGTGAAATGCTTGTCATCCTCATTCTCTATGATCCGAAGAAAGCCGATTCTTGGAAAGAATTCTTCATTGAAGTGCTTCATAACCATCATGGATCCATTATGCTTGCCTCCTTCATTCAACATGGAGAGTCCTTAGGAAAGGGACTTCAATCTTCGTGTGTACTCCGGACAAGCAAGAAAGGATTTGAGCCATCAATGAATTTGGAGAGGCCATGCTCTACGAGCACTACATTGATCTAGAGTTTCCAGGCTATATAGTTAGTTGAGTTAAGTTAAAGATAATAAAAGTTTGTTGCACATAGATTTAACATGTTATCATTTTGAGTAGTAACGATCAATGATTGAATATTATATACGAATTGAGACAATTGGGGGTCACTACTAGAAATGGTGTTGATAGCAACGGATGTTCTAATCTATTGAGTAATATGTCAAGGTATATTATCGTGGGTTCCCTCAACCGTTGCTAAATTACCAATGAAAGTATTTACCAATGGACATAACTATAGGAAATTGTCAAAATAGTCAAATTACGCACGGTTCTAATTACCAACGGATCAAGTTGTGTGTAAATTTTCAACAGGTCGGAAACCAACAATCAAAACTTTTGGTTATGATAAAAAAAAATTCTAACGTTAGCAAACTAAACTCCCCGATACTTGGTATAGTGAACATTGGAACTTGATTTTCGAGAGTATTTTTTGTATAATTATACGTGAAGTCCAATGTTGATGGCTAATCTTCAATTAACTATTTAGAAACTAGTATTACTGAGATTGATTTTTATTATTATTTTGAGTGAACTCTCAATAGTGGCTCAAATGATCAATGTTGGTGTAGAAGTCTAGTGGACTCAATCATTCTTTTTTCAACATCGGTCTAAAAAGGTACGTTGATCTCTTACATAATAATTTATTTTGACTTGTTCAATTACTAGTGTAATTATACAACAAGTGATAATATATTAAGGCTAAGCTTGAAAAGATGTGCCTTTTCTGCACACCGACACCACCACGGTCATGCTAGCGGCACCTCGTCGACGATAGGCGGCGGAGTCACACCGCCTCGGCAAGGTGGGCCTTCTGTTCTTTCCCCTTCCTTTCGTCATCATGCTTGGATTCTTATGGAGATATCGACGTGCAACAGCTACACGGACTACCTTCCCAGCCTTGCGCACAGCGACCATGAAGCCCGCGTCGTCTCGATTGCAATCACTCGAGGTAAGTCTTCGGTTTCCTTCCCCGTTGAACTCCGGTTATCGCCGCGTTTGGAACTTGGTGTATTCCTGCAGAACATTCGCTTACTTTGTGCTCAACGAACTCGATCGGACTTCTCTCGACTTCTATCTTGGTACTAAGCCAAGCTTCACACCCTCTTGATCGTGGGTTGTTGTTCGTGGTTGCCGTAGTCAAATTGTCACAACAACGAGTTCTCATGTTTCATACCAACTTATGTTGTACTTAAGCTTTGGTATAGGATGTCTAGGTTCAGTAGTTTAAGAGGAGTAGAGGTTGAGGGTGGAGTTATGAGGTTGTTTCATGGATGAAGTTATCCTTGTTTGAAAGCCATGAGGTATAGTATAAGGCTTATATCATTTTTCTTTTGACCTCGAGTTTGTTTATTTTATTTTATTTTGGTTATTTTATTCTTATATTGAAACAGAACTAGTGTTACCGGATCTTTTCCGGTTTGGATCTAATCTGACAAGCCCAAAAAGAGTTAACTTCTTCATTTAACTTGACGAGCTCATCAAGATGACGTGCCCATCAAGAGGAAACCCTTTTCTATCTTACAGCAACCCTCATACCCTAACGGATCCGTCGACCGACTTCTGAGAGAAGTACGTGAGTGTGTCGTCCCTCCGTAGCAAACCCTAGCTGCTTCCAACCGATTTGACTTCCCTATCGCCTCTCGTTCATGCCAGACCGGCGCCGACAGTACCCTCCTCTCCTCCCTTCTCCTCCGTCATCACGCTAGCAAGCCCTCTTCGTTGAGTAGTAGTAGTAGTAGTAGTCCTTCTTCGCCTCTGTCGTTGTTTCTTTTTCAATCACACCAGCAGCGGCGCTCTTCGCTTCTTCTCTACACATAGCATTCATGAGCGGACATGCCCTGCTCTTCTTTCCAGCTTCTTTCACGCCACGAACAACCATCGGCCGCCTCTTCCTTCGACTACACTGGATCGACAACAACAGAAAGAGAAGTCTTCCGCCTCCAGTCGTGCAACCACAATGGTTAAACAACAGTAGTTCGACCGCAAGGGTTGCATGTACGAGCCGTTGGCGCAAGGCCGCAGGGGCGGCGGACCATAGCCACTGGTACGCAAGGCCGCAGAGGTGGCAGTCCAGATCCACTAGGGCGACAATTACAGTAGGTCACAACTTCCTCCTTTTTTCTCGTGCACGTGAGTTAGTCGGGTTTCGATTGTCGGGTAAGGACCATACTTCCCTTCACTTATGTACCCTCTCTATATGTGTTGATTAGAACCCCGTTGGTATCTCATAACTTTTCCTAACAACCTCAGAAGATGGTTTGAAGAGCAGAGGCGGTTTTTGAGTTTTAGAAAGTGATGAACAGTCAACTTCGGGTCCAGATTTAGATAAGTTAGACTCCTACTTTGTTGCTGAATTTCGGATATGTTATATTTGGTGTTGTATCGTATAACATACTGAAATTTGAGAGTATTCTGAGTTATAGTTTAGGAGACATGGTTCTCCAAAGTTGGTTCCTCATGCAGTTTTTATAAGTGTGCTGAATATTCTAAGTGTGGAGTAAAAACTAGTTGTGATGCAGTTTTGTGAGATAGATTTGAATGAGATTTTGATCTCTATTGGTCTTGAATTTTGGATATGTTGTTTATGGATATGCATAGTAGCATGTGGTAAAGTTTGAGAGCGATCCGTTGGTTTAATCCAGATTTATGATGTTCCAAAGTTAGGTATAAGTATCGTTGGTTTTAGAAGTGTTATGCTAGGTTTTTAGTGTGTGTTCTTAGAGATCCTTCCTCCGGAGAGTATGATATTTGGGTTGGAGTTCTAGTAGAAGTTCTTGAGATCTCAGGGAAACTTTAGAGTTTCCGGATCCTCGACTAAAACTGTCTTTTCTTAGAAAAGAGTTGGTTTGGTGCGGTTTCTCAGTTTTCCATTTGTTGACCTAGAAGTTGAGTATTCTAGAGGTCAGATAGTATATTGATATAAGCTTTATGTTATGATCAGGCAGTTGAGATTATACTCAGCGGGATCGAGTGCTTTGGTTGATGGGACTTGACCGGTTCAGGTAAGTCCTTTGGGCTTACTTAGTTACAGTTTCATATTGGCTGAATGGCATGAGTGGTGTTTGCGTCACGTGTTTATATTATGTTGTTAGTTATAAACAATCGGCGGGTAACTGGGCAACGGGTAACGGGCGATGGTCACTTGTCAAGTTCTCCCGAGGGAGTCTGGGAGGTGCTTCGTGACTAGATTAGATTTGGATATACGGGGAGGGTACCGATCCACTCCACATGGTATACGGATCAGTGCGTCAAACCACTCCGACTGGATAAAAGTCTGAGGGCGAGAGTTTGAGACTTCTCGTGTCACATTTATAATTGAATAATGTGAATGACTTTAATGAAGATAATAATCAGATTTTTGTGATATCATGCAATGTGTTTACATGTTGCTTTGATGTGTGATGTGCTTATGTATTCTTTTGATGTTAGATTGTAGCTAACGGTTTATCCGTGTTGTTAGTTCTTCACAGTTTAGGTAGTTACAAAGAGAGCCCGAACGGATGGTCACCCGGGTCCACATACTCATTTAGATGGGGGTGGGGGCGTCTTCACTTTTTTCATATGTGTTGTATTATAATATCTTCTTGTAAGGTTGAGACATATCATTCATATAAATATTATTTAATGTTTTTAAATGATTTAAATACGTTTGTGCCTTGTTGTAAGATCCTAGTAAATTTGTTATCACACTAAGGTCGGGACACATTGTAAGGTCCTAACTAGTAGCTCCCCGAGTTTTGAAAATTTGGAGTGTTACAATATGGTATCAGAGGGAGGTTGACAACAATGACACATAAAATCTTCTGAAAGACCAAATGTAGAAAATAACTAGAACCCAAAAGGGGTCTAAGAATTTCAAACGGATTTCTATTTTTACACACGCGCATAGTCGGGTTGTTGGGTTAGTAGTACGTCGGGCCACCATCGCTCTCCGGGGATCTATGCAACTTGGATGATAGGTCAGTTAGTATATAGACTTATTACGATGTGTATTGATATATGTTATATATGTTCAGCATGTTAGTATCCTAAAGGATATTTTATATCATTTAGTTGTGACATCATGAAGTGATCATCGCCTCATGATAAATCAGTAGCGGACTTGAAGAGTTTTCAGCACGAGAAAATGGACTCAGAACTTGGATCAAATATAATACTCTAGTGGGTGTCCTGGTAAACTTTATAAATCATCCAAAGAATGAGTGGGAAAAGAAGTAAAGATGTTGAGATAATTTTCACCACAAGGACAATCAGATGAGGAAGAAATTCTCGAGTCAGCTCAGATGGAAGGAATAGGAAGTCACACAAGGAACTTGGCTGTATGAAGCTGACAGATGAATTAGAAGAACCAAGTAGAACAGAGTACAACCAAGATTTGCAAAATAAAGGATGTTACAATCGAGGCGGATGCCCCATAGGCGATTATGGGCATGAGAGACCAGAAGAGATAGGGTGTCGACCCGGAGATGAGGATCTAAAGTGCACGGAATGAAGACCTACAATTGAGTGTAAAAGCGAAAAGATAGACCCCACAAGTGTGGAGAGGTTTTGACCTCCTCAAAGATACAAGAAGTTTGAAAGAAATCGTGACGCTAGTATCAAAAGAGTGGAAGCCCTGTAGCAGAGTCAACGGAGTTTCATGAAGGCAATATTGCCACCAACACCAACGAAGGAATGTGTAGGTGAGAATGGCCTTGGCAGGCTCGAGAGCCCAAGGTAACCCCAATCGTGTTAGAGATTGCTTATTGGCTGGTTAAGATCAAACTCCGGTCGAGTCAGAGAGTTTGGATCCGTGTTAGAAGAATTAAGAAAGTAAACGGAAGATGTTAATTTCCAATCGTTATCTTAGTTCTTTAAGGCAAGTAAGGAAGGTACTTGATACTTTATCCGGTTAGGACTTATGGTGTAATTGGGAGAAACTGTTTTGAAGCTAATC
This sequence comes from Fagopyrum homotropicum, assembly GCA_033239125.1. Taxonomy (NCBI): domain Eukaryota; kingdom Viridiplantae; phylum Streptophyta; class Magnoliopsida; order Caryophyllales; family Polygonaceae; genus Fagopyrum; species Fagopyrum homotropicum. The sequence continues at coordinate 133,554,704 of BSWB01000001.1, read as the reverse complement.
ATTTTGGACTCACATAAGATGTCTTTATGATTAATGGGTGAAAACAGAATAATCAAAGTAGCGCAACAGAAGTGTGGTGGGCCCTAACCCACAGAGCAGGAAGCTCGATGGTATAGAAAAATGACGTGTCAAGTTTTAGATGATGATAGTTGGATAAATGCATTTCGTTTAAAAGGATTATGAGCTACGCTACGTGGAGTGGCAATAAATTTTGTGAAGGAATTATATCCCCATCAAGTTAGACGGGAAAGTATGGCATATAGAGGTTATAGAAAGAGAGTGGTACCCTATTATGGATCCAAGTGAAGAATGATGGCTTGTCACATGTTGTGATATAAGTAGTTTTGGAATTCAATACCTAACGGAGTACTCTAGAGGGAGTTTTCTTGATGGATTGAGGAAAGATTCAGCGACGTAATAAAAGTATTGTGCAGGGTCCGCTCTAGAAAGCTAAAGGTGAGTAACGAGCAAACTGAGTCGGAAGACATATAAGAAAAAGAAGAGACATGAGTATATTTGCAACCTAGTAATCGTGCATAGAGGAAGCGTAATCTCAAAGTAGATTATACGTGTAATGTTATATCAGAACGGATCCGAGTTGCGTTTTGAGTGAGAGGGATATTATCGGTCCGATAAACGTTGTGGATGTAAGAGTACAATGTTGATGGTGTCTGAGCATTTATCGAGTAATTATGATTAAACGACGGTGATGTGAAAACCCCTTGTGTTTGGTATCATTATTCCGGTCACATTGTATGTCACTTAAGACCTTGGAAACTATGTAAGAACCTTGGGTGGATTTAGTAATATATTAGAGATCTATAAAATAATATGATGACGTCGATAGAACGCATAAAATGACTACCGGATTTTGATTATTAAGTTATATCAAGTTTAAGACCATAAGGGTATATGTGATGATTCCTTAATTGAGAAACAATATGACTAAGAGACAAGATCAAGTGAGTCGTGATATGAAGAGCATTAGACGCTTGGTAAAGTGTTGGGGATGTTTAAGACCTTTGTTTCCGATTGTGTAGTCAGAACCTTTCAGAAGGCCGAAAGTAAGTGTCTGCAACGAGAGTAAGGAAGAAAGTTGGATAAATTATTCTCACTAAACTCATCAAGAGATCTAGTGGTGAGTTATGTAAGGCAATCTTGTGAGATCTTGAAAGCAGATTTGAAAGTGATTGATGGACTAGTATTCCTCACCCTATTAGGGAGAGTAACCCCATTTTTCCCGGATTCAGTTGGAGGGATACCTACCAGACACGAGGTAGGTCATCAGATTAGAGGATCGGACAGTTGAGCCGGATGATACCGGTGAGATATCCGGTAGCCACTCTAGAACGTGGTAGCAGGTGCTTGTAATGTAAGTACATGGAAAGATTTCGAAGTTAGTGGTTTTATGAAAAGCCGACGAGGCTACCTAAGATATTGTGGATAGTATGAGAGGTAACCTTTCAGAGACGTATGCAGCGATAGTTGTAACCTCGGGAGTGATGAGTTAGGGCTTGGCCTTGTATTTGTGTGATATTGTTTGACTACTTGTTTATTTGATGCTTGAGTGCTTATCCAGTGATGTGTGTTTTATTGGTGACCTTTGATGTGTGAGGTACATATATGTGGAAACGATGAGACTTCTGTGTAGTGATTTGTCGACCGACTTTTGAGAGAAGTACGTGAGTGTGTCGTCCCTCCGTAGCAAACCATGGCTGCTTCCAACCAATTTGACTTCCCTGTCGCCTCTCTCGTTCAAGACGAATGAACGCGAGTTACATACCATAGCAAAAGACTTGGAAGGTGGACGAGCAAACATCCTAAAAAAGCCACGTAAAATGGGGAGTAGGTAGGTTTTGTAACCATGAACATACAAAGGGCCCCAAGTTAAAAATGTGTACAAACTAAGTTCATCCAGATTATATAAAAATGATATATTAAAATAAAAAGAGTATATTAAAGAGGGTATTATTCAAGTAAGGCCCATTATTGCGGTACGGCCATTTTTTTTTTTTTTTTTTTTTTTTTTTTTAAACGAGTAAAAGTAATAGTTCAAAACTTATTATGGAATAGTTCATAACTTATAAAAGGATAGTTCATGAATTATAATAAAATAGTTCATAGTGTAAAATTTATAAAGGATTGAAAGTAATAGTTCAAAACTTATTAAGTAATAGTTCATAACTTCTAAAAGGATAGTTCATGAATTATAATAGAATAGTTCATAGTGCAAAATTTATAAAGGAGTGAAAGTAATAGTTCAAAACTTATTATGGGATAGTTCATGAATTATAATAGAATAGTTCATGAATTATAATAGAATAGTTTAAAGTGCAAAAATTTATAAAGGAGTGAAAGTAATAGTTCAAAACTTATTATGGGATAGTTCATGAATTATAATAGAATAGTTCATGGATTATATTAAAAAGTAATAGTTCATGGATTATATAGGAATAGTTCAAAGTTTATAGGATAATAGTGCATAAATTATAACATGGTAGTTCAAATAAATTTTCATTAGTTTCCGTAAAAAAAAAAAAAAAAAAAAAAAATCGTTTCAGAAAAGAGGAAAAAAAAAAAAAAAAAAAAAATTTTTTTTTTTTTTTTTTTTTTCTTTTTCGGGACACGTGTCGCCCTGCGGTACGGCCGTACGGCCGTACCGCAATAAAAGGGCCGTACCTGAACATTTACCATATTAAAGAAATCAAAATATCTTTCTCTTTCCACTTAATAAGGAATTAGTTGTTATAAAACGCGTAAGTAAATATTTTTCTCTCTCCATTTAATAGCCAATTAATTATTATAAAACGGATAAGTAAATATCTCCATAAGCTGTAAATATCTCCATAAATGAGTAAGTAAATACGGCCTAAACATCATACCTTCGTCTTCTACCAACGATTGTTCATCCTTACGTTCTGTCATAAAATATGTACGCCATTACAAATCTGTGGAACATAATTGCATTCAGACGATTCAGTTTGGGTACTTGGTAATGTTTCATTTGTTAAAGTTGTCTTCAATATGTCAAAACAGTTACAAAATATGTACGTCATTACTTTCATTATCTTATAGATATGCTAGTGTATGTTGAAATATATACATAACTGAAAGTGTTAAATGAATAATCAAAATTCTGTATTCACGTCATACTTGTGTTTGTGTAGAACATGTATATTTGTGTATGCATTATGTATTACTTGTGTATGTTGAAATATGTACATAACTTGAAGTTCTCAATGAAGAATGGAAATTGTGTATGCATTATATATTGCTTGTGTATGCTGAAATATGTACATAACTGGAAGTGCTGAACGAATATGTTTGTGTAAGGTAGAGTCGTCTTCTTCGCAAACATGTGGACAATCGACGAAGATAGCATACATGGAAATGGCGATTGAAGATAGACGATTCGAAATTTCGAGAATCCTTGTAAGTAATTGGTAACTGATTACACTTGTTGAAGATGGCCGTTGAATACTCGATTGAAGGTGGATGTTGACGACGAAGAAAGAGTTGAAGAAGAGCCCTCGAGATGATTGGAGATGGTGAAACTGCTTCCGAGTACAGAAAGTGTTTTTTTGCTTTGATTTTGGTTACTACTTGATATTCTGAAATGTCAAGCACGGTCACCTTTTTTACGTTAATCGATTTCCTATCTTTTAGCTTGTTAAATATATTTTACCAATTAATTATATTCCATTAAGTTTGTAACTGTCTAATTAAGATCCCCTTAATTAATAATTTAATTTTTTTTTTTTAAAAGGGGCAATTTTGGTAACTAAGCCTTTTTGAGAAACTATAGTAGTAACTGAGCTTTTTAATGTTTCAATTAAGTAAATATACCCTAATCTTTTGTATTTATTCACAAACTCTACACACTCTTCTCTCAAGGGGTACATTTACTAAACACAAAACTAGAAAAAGCCTAGCAAACCAAATTATTTCAAAAAAAATTGTTAAAAGCTTGGGTCCTAGTTTGTTTTTTAGAAAAAAAAGTTATCTTAGTAGCTTAATTTTCTCAAAAAGCTATTCTGAGTTTTTATGTTGAGTTCTACCATTGGTTTTACAATAAGTGAATAACTGGAACACATGTCGAGTTCTACCACTACAATTGTCTTCGCGTCGGCTCTTGATTACCGTCACAAAAGTCCTAGATTGCCGCTCATAGGTGAGCGCAAAAAAAAAAAAAATTGGCCCGTAAATAAAAAGAATAAACGAAAATAATATATCTACTTTTATTTTTCTTTTTTTAGATACAAGAGGAGGAAAAAATCATATTAGCCCTAAAAGGTTAAACCTCGTCATCTCTTCCACGATTCTTCCATAGGTGCTCCTCAACAGTTTTCAATTCCTTCCACCATTGCTGCTCCTAGATCGAAGGTACTCGTCTTCACATTTTCTTCGTCTCTTTCTTGTTTTGTTTGTGATTTTTGTTGTTCTTGATTCCAGTCCTTCTCTTTTTGTAATTTGAGTTTCAGATTAGCCCTAAAACGTTTATCCTCTTCGTCTCTTCCATGATTCTTCCATAGGTGCTCCTCAATCTGACAGTTTTCATTCCTTTCCACCATTGTTGCTCCACAGTCGAAGGTATTTTGTCCTCGTCTCTTCCTTGTTTTGTTTGTGATTATTGGTTTTTTCTAGGACTTTGTTTATACTCTAATCTCATTCTGAAATACCATTGTCTCTCAAAGATTTATTGGATATATTGGTAATCTCCATACGCTCCAGTTGTATTTCTCCCTTTTCTGAGTAGAAACCGGGATATGCATAAGCTCCAGTTGCACTCTATTAACTTGTTGATTAGCTTCCATAGTCTTGGTAGATAAGGAAGAAACTGATTGTTGTTTAACTATTTGAGTGACATTTATCTTTAACTAGCTGCTTAAGCATTTGTAGGCTTCGAAGTATCATATTAGCTCTCGACCCGGGAGATGCTAATGATTGAGTCATGAATTGGTCTTCTGGACAAGCAAATTATATGTTCTTGTCATGAAGTATGAAAAGTTTCATTAGGCTTGTTTTACTAGATGAAGTTAAAATACTCTAGTTCATCAAATAAATTCTACTTCTACAAGGTTTTCATTGTTCACAACTAAAGGAACTTTTTTTTAAATAATTTAAAAGGGCACTAAGTTATGTTTTTGTTGAAAAATTGAAAGTAAGCCCAATATCTTTTGGTACTTGGTAAATTTCAATTTCATGAAATTTACCATCTATAGTTCTTGGGTAATGTATAATTCTTTTGCATTCTTAACCCATCTTTCCCCTAAATTCTGATAACTTTTGAAGCTTTGGTTGTACTAATAAAATTTAGTTGTAAAGCAACAACATATTCTGTTTTCAACTTGTCATCCTTAATAGTTGACTTGTACAAGGCTTAAAATGAAAGTTTACTACAATGATTAGGCCCTTCTTTTTTATCAAGAGGTCTCTAACAAGCAAACAGTCAATAGTTCAATCCACTTATTCCTCTTTCAACTTTAATAGACAAGAAGCAAATATTCACACAATAGCTCGAGCTATTTAGTATACACTTGAAATCTTTAGCATTATGTTTTCTAAGAATGCAACATTTTAGAAGAATGACATAACATTTATTTGAAATAACTGGTTTAGGGTACTCAGATTTTCTTATAACATTGGTTTTGTGTATTTTCTTGTAACATTAGTTTTGTTTGGTAACAATTTTGACAACAAATTTTACCTTTTTGACTAGTGTGGTTACATGTTTGAACTGAGTTCCTCAATTACTGTTTGATTTGGAGTCTTATAAACCTCAGTTAATATCACATTTAACTTTTATTAGACTTCATTTGTCATGGGGTTCAATGGAATTGGATTTTTGCCTTATATATGGTATGTAAATTTGAAGTATAGAACTAGGACAACTATGTTGTTTATACACAAATCCTTCTGCAACTCTATTAACTTGTTATTTACATATTTTGCCATGTAAATAATGAATTTAGTTGGTATCTTATTTAACTTGTTATTTGCATATTTTACCATGTAAATAATGAATTTAGTTAGTATCCACAAATCCTTTTACAACTCTTACAAACCTCAATTAATATCTTATTTAACTTTTATTAGAGTTCATTTGTCATAGGGTTCAATAAAATGGAATTGAATTGTTTCCAATTCATTTTTTTTTCAATAAATTTAGTTAGTACACCATTTTATCCTCAAGTTTAAATAATCATACAAATAAATTATTAGTATAAACTAACTAGAATGCTCTCTTTTATGATTTACGTATTTTGCCTTGTCAATAATGTATTACAAAGAGGATAAATAAGTTTGTGGACATGCTCCATTGTGCGCACAATAGTGGATTTCGCAAAGATTAGCATTAGTTCAGCATAATCTTCTCTATTGTTGCTTAACTAGTGCTTAACTAGTGTGCTGCTACAAATTTTAGCAAATGCTTTTCTGGGTGTTTTTGACTGTTGAACTGTTGTGGCTAAACTGTGATTTTCTGTTTTGCTCAGACCTTTTTTTTTTTTGTAGTTTATGGCCTTCATATACACTACTGTCATGGACATGTACTTGTTGTTTCCGCTTGTGGCCTTCACAAGACAACAACACACCACCACTATCAAGGCTGTTTTTTTTTCTTTTGTTTTTAGTTTGTGGTCTTCATAATCTGATTAGCAAGCTATGATTTGAAATCAAAATAAATATACTAGTATTTCTCTAATATTCCTTCTTCAAGCTTCATGTATTTGAAATGACTATACTAGTATTCTCTTGACTGCTATTGAACTACTTGAAATGACTATAGTAGTATTCTTTAGATAGTTATCTCGCTCTCATATGTATTTCCATACGTTAAACCTTAGGTCTTGTATACACGGTCACACGGGTATTCATAGTATTCTATTGATTGTGATTGAAATACTTGGAGAAACAAATCATTTTTCCACAATGTTATAATTTAAAAACTAAAATTGTGCTCTTTTCAGTAGTTTATAATTTTATAAAGTAGCTTCTAATACATGAAGGTGTGTTGAATATGTAATCTCTACCGGCTGATTTCTATCAATGTAGGTGTGCTGAAAATCTTACTTTTTCTTTTCCTTAAGTTATGACTAGAAACTAGTTTTACCAGTTGATTTCTATAAATGAATTTCAAACATATAAAACTTACATATTTATCTATACTTCTTAGTTAGTTTTGCCCTTCATTGATCATTTGTTAGTTGTTGTATAAGCAACCGTTGTATTCTACTTATATATGTTTGTAAATATGTGTAGGTGTAATCGATATTATAATGTCTTTAGACAAGTCGTGGATTGATTGCGGAATTAGATGTTCGGTTTCATATTTTGCCAAGATAGATGGATTTTTAGACTTCGCGTAAACAAACAAGGATGTTAGTTCTACCATATATTGTCCCTATAGAAAATGTAGAAACAAGATTCTTTTAGGAAGATCGACTGTGAGACAACATTTTCGTCTCAATGGATTTTGGGTGCGTTATAAGATTTGGACGAAACATGGTGAAACCTTTACCGGGTTTGAGGAACCTGCTCAAATGGATGAAGTGCTACAAGAAATAGAGAATTATATGGATGTAGAGATGACTAGTTTAGTTGAAGATGTTATTGGAACAACTAATGTGCCTATATCAAAAGTGATAATGATATTACTGAAAGTGAGGATGCTACACTAGGCCCAACCTAGTCTACAAGGGAGTTTTTGAAGTTGATGGGAACACACTGCTTTATCCTTTGTTGTTCGCCTTCTACAAGCGAAAAGCTTACATGGTTGGACAGACACCTCTTTCAAAGAGTTATTAGATATATTTAGCGTGGTCATGCCAAAAGGTGTCAATCTTCCTAAAACTTATGATTAAGCTAGGAAGTTAGTGGAGCATTTGGGTTTTACATTTAAAACGGTGGATGCGTGTCCTAATGATTGCATGCTATTTAGAAATGAAAACGAAGGTCTTGATCAGCGTTTAATATGCAAAGCATCTCGATGGAGAGGAGTGGAACTTCTGATGAATCTAGAACTCGAAGAGTTGCAAAAAAAGCTAGATACATCCCGTTGATACCACAGTAAGGGTGTGCCGGAGTAAGGGTGTGTCGGAGTGGAGGCCACAATAAGGGTGTGCCGGAGGCCTTGATGAGTGTTTGCTATTACTTAATTTTTTTTGTTATCAGTTCACTTCAATATCTGAATATTGTTAAACCTTAGTTCAAACTGCACTTAAGGATACTAGCACTAGACCACAATAAGGGTGTGCTGGAGTGGAGGACATGAGTTAAAATTCAACTTTATTTTAATCATCAATTTCAAGTCGTTGGAGAAAGAACACAATAGTTCAAGTCTCAGTTAGGTATAATAGTACGGGTGTGCTGGAGTAGAGGACAGAATTTAAAATTCAACTTTATTGATTGGATAACTGTTGACGAATCTATCAAAGAGGAAATATGGCAAGAGGTTAAGGTAAGAATTTAGCATTTTGTGAAAATATATTTACATTTGTTGTGTTGTTTACAACTAACTGCTTAGTGTTCGTTACTACTTGTAGGAAAATGTGTTGAGTGTTCCTGAAAACTTTAGAGATGTGTGTTTGCAAATCTGCAACAAATTGTGGAATGATCACAAGTAAAAAATAAAGAACAAATATTTTGTAAAATATGAAAATGATCCCCAACTTGTTTCAAGGGTTCCTACAAATGATGTTAGAGAACAATGACCTGTGCTTGTTGAGTATTGGTGCTCTCATAAAGCAAAAATACAATATCTTAAAGTTATTTTATATGTCATCCTAAATTTCTTCCCATTAACTTTTTTTATGCTAAAAGACATAAGTAACTCATGATTTTATTAAAGGAAGTTGTTGATCTAACATTATGACATTGATATGTTGTGTTTTTTTTAGGCGGAATCAACAAGAAACTCTAACAATCGAGAGAAGTTTGGTCCACTTCATATCACTAGTCGAAGATCCCTTGCCGAAATAAGAGAAGAGACATTTATATTTTCTCCAACTTTTGCCACTTGTGTATTCCACTTGTTTTTTTTGTGGCTACAAAAAATTGTTTAATGTCTTACTTTGAATTCAATACAATTTTTTTTATTTATATTACTAACTACTTGGTTGTATTAATTCTTGTACTTGACAGATGGAAAAGGATGGGAAATCCACTGATAAAATGAGTGTTTGGATAAAATCACGCAACCTAGTTGATCATGATGTTATTGTGGCAATTGTAAGTTTATACATTAATCATGAAGGACATAATTATGTTTGTGTTCTCCTTTTTTTGTTGAGCTAACTTATTTCTAAAAATAATGTAGGAGGACTTCGGGAAAGAATTAAGTAAGGAACCTGAGGGCCAACAACACCTTACGATTGTGAGAGATAAAGTGTTTCATAGAGTGACGGGAGAGGACGCCCATGGGTATTGTCGAACTTACGGTAGAGGCGTCCCTCGTACTTTAGTGTACCAATCTGAACCACTAACACCTACTAACACATCAGATTTCATACAAAATCTTACCAGAGAGATTACTGAAAAAGTGACTAGAGAGGTAAGAAAAGAGAATGAGGACATGATACGACAATATGAGATAAAATATCAACAAGTACTTGATCGTCTTGCGCTTTTGGAAAGCAATGATAGGAGAAGTGCAAATTCACTTATTCAGGTATGTTCAATTTATTTTTTGAGTTGTATTATTTTCATGCACAAAAGAAGTTGCTTAAATGTTTAAATTTCTAAGTTCTTCATGAAGCTACTAATTTTATGGTTTAGTGTACGAAAAAGTAACGAGGCTACTAATTTTAGGTTTGAATTCGCTTGGTTTTCGTAGTGTTGTTAATTGGGTTTTGTGGTTTCATGATTTGACTAATTGGGTTTTGTTGTTTGTCTGATGCTTAGTAGTATCTCTCTTACACTTAAACTCTCTTACACTTGTTGATAGTTGGTATTTGGTACTTGGTTTAGTGATAATGATATTAATGTATAGGGTTGTTAATTTTGTTGTTGACAAATGCTTAAATATCATATTTTAATGTTAATGTAGAGAATTTTGGTTTTGTAGGGTGGAACAAGTGTTCATCAAAAAGAGTCTATTGGAGAGGAAGGTCAAAGAGAGTCCGCCGTTGAAGAAGTCGCTCAAGAAGAAAATCCAAGTGAAAATGTTTAAACATGTTTCATTTTGTGTTGTTCACAATGACTTGAAACTAATGTAATATGTTACATTGTACTTTGAATGTAAAATATGCTATATTGTACTTTTATTATGTGATTACTCTTTAATTTATGTGAAATTATTGCATATTAAAATAGCATGAATGAGAACTTTAGGTTCGTGACGGCTCCAAAATCATCGCAATTATGTGATTCAGGTGTAACATTTGCGTCGGCAACGTACCATCGTAGATTTTAAATAATGTAGTTGTTACACTATTTGCGACGGAAATTTTCGTCACAATGATCAATTTGGTTTGCCATTTAATTTTTGCGACGGGAAAAATACATGTCATCGCCGTATTGCAACGGCTTACCATTCACAAAATTTGAATTTGGCGCCGACGGACCCCTTTGCTTGCGTCGGTTGTTGCCGACGTCATGTCGTCGCAAACTTTCTCGAGGCAGGAACTACCGTCGCAAAAGGTCATTGCGACGGACAACATGGCGTCAGCATGTTTGCCGACGCCACGCCGTCGCGAAAAAGTGGTTGCCGTGCAAAAAACAATCGCAAAAATATTATTTATTTTGTAGTGTACAATTTAAGCGATGCATACTTGTTCAATGCAGTTTAATGTTTTTATTGTTGTTTTTATAATATATTTTGTTTAATTATTTTTTTCTCTTTCTATTATGAGTTTTACGAGAAAAAATGCAATAATTAGCCAGAATCCCACGAAGAGTTATCTAAAGAAGATTTTTTTATCATATAGTCTAAATCGGTTGGAGATGAACACAAAAGGAAGACTTTTGGCGAATGATCACACTATATTTCAAGACGGATTACGTACTTAATCCTCCGGCTCATGATCCATCTCATCCTTCTCATGGACCATCTCCTCCGGCTCGTTGACCATCTCCTCCGGCTCGTGGACCATCTTCTATTCATGTTTCGTCTTCTCAACCACCTCTTTCATCTAATCAAATGTCATATGTTCGTGGTATCTACAACCGAGACCCAAAGAATGGAGGTTATACTTCAAGCTCATTATAAAAAATTTGAACCAAACGAAGAGAGACTACGAAGGAAGGAAATGCAAATGTCTCAAAATTTGCATCCAAACTTATCTTCGGGTATGCAATTCCAATCATTATTGATGAATGGAGATTCAAACTTATTTGGTCTTACGGATGAACCTTTGTGCCGTATTGTCACTTCATTTGGTTCACAACCTAATCAATCCTCTGATTTTGTATTACTGATTCAATTCTACTCTTCAATCCAAGGTCCTAATTATAGTATAAAATAGGCACAAAGCATTTGAATTGTCTTAGTGTTGTTTAGTTTTGAAGTTGGATTCTCCGTCTCAACCAATCATTGTATAACAATGGATTCGTTTGAAAAAACATTAGCTCGGATAATAAATGTGAAATTAGGTCATAAAATCTAATTTTTTAACTCTATTTATCTATATCCTATATACATTATATATTTGAGTTGGGAATAGCTATAATAATGGACTCGTTTGTCATGTCAGTGGCCCTTTGAGTAGTTCACCTACTTTGGTTCCCACACCTAAGCTGCTCAAACAAGCCCAACTGTAGTCGAAGTTGTAGGCGGCTTGTGAGGCCCAAATTATGGCATGATTGTAGGTTTCATACTACATGCATATGAATCTGTACCTGCTTTTGAAAGACGGGAACAATATTCTTATACGTCAAATGACCAAGAGTCTTGTTGTGTAAATATTTACATTTTGTACAATCTCATGTAGTCATGCTTTAAAGCCCTCTTCTTTTTCAAGATTGGTTGGCTATTGACTTTGATGTTGTAGAGGGTGTTGATTTCATTGCGGTCAGTGTCAAATCAATTGAGGTGATCAAGCATCTGAAGAGCTATATTACAACTCGTTCACGGGATATGTAGCATTTTCTTTGCAAATAATATATTGGTTGCAGTTCTCTCCTTTAGTTGAGTGATAATTTAACTATTAGACTATTAGTGTGTAGCCAAAAATCACTTTCATGACTTAAGTTGATGAATTGACAACAAAGCTTTCTAATTTATTTTGCAAATAATATATTCACTTTTGTTTCTAAAATCAAAAGAGTATCCAGATAATGAGCAAAAATTTTTATATCCAACTATCTCTCTGAACTTATCTCTATTCAGTAAGGGTTAGGACATAACCCTTCTAAGCACCAACATGGACAAAGAGATAGTTGTCACTTGCTTATATACTCAGATATTTGAAACAATTTAGTTTACTAGGCTTTTTATAGTTTTGTATTTGTTAAATGTACCCCTTGAGAGAAGAGTGTGTAGAGTTTGAAAATAAATACAAAAGGTTGAGGTATATTTATTTAATTGAAATATTAAAAAGGCCTGGTTACCAAAATTGCCCCTCAAATTTTCATTCATTGTCCACAATTATGCTTGCATTTTAGACAAAAGAGGGGACACTAAGGATTCAAATATTTATATGATGGCCCTCTGTATATATATGGTAAAAAAATAAGTAAATTCAGTGAGTTCTAATTATTTCCTAGATTGTAATTTCATTTTTTTGTTGAGTTTGTGCTGATTTGTATTGATGCTACTATTGTTATTGAGGTGAGTTTATATGCATTCTAAGTGAAACAATTGGTGAAGTTTATAAAAAACTACTTTACTATTGTTCTTACTCTAAAATCAAATATGTGTGTTTGTTTAGGAGGATACTTTCACTTTCTGTTGTCTTATAAGAACCATTGTTGTTTGTGTGTCACTTGCATGTTGCTACTCTAAAATTTGATTAGGTGTGTGACTTGGTTAACAGGGCAAATTTGAAGGTATAACTTTTGATGATGGTCATTACTTACCAAATACTCTTCCTTTTAATAATGGTCTTTAATCTTGATTTTCTTGTATGATCTAATTAAAGTTTTTATCTACTTGTGTTAATGTAGGTTTATGATACATAATCAAATCCGAGCAGATCATCCTTACAAATATGTTGCTACGTTGAATTGTGTAATCTTGGTCTGCATAAATACATAGAATCTTGATAGGGCTTAGCATACCTTTGAATTCATCAGCTGTACTTTTGGGTAGAATTATGTCTTTGGCAAACTTACATTAGTATTACTACATTACAACATTACTAATTTCAAAATTGGGTTCATTTTCACTATTTTATTTTAGCAAAAACCAATTTCAAAATTTGGAGGTTCGGGTTCATTTCAATTTATTTTGTAAAAATTAATATATAAAACATCGTATAAGAAATACAATAAGGCACGCACGTGTGGAGCGCATGCTGGTGCAACTAGTAAATAAAAAAAAAACAAGAGAAACAAAATCCATTTTTTACAAATTTGTCAAAGTAAAACATACCGTGTATATATTATGTTTCGTTCATTCAAGTAGTATCGAGAAACGTAATAAAAATTAGTGTAAACTAAAATAACTACATCTTACTAACATTTTGATGAAAATAATTATGTCTTACTAACAATCTAACATTAATAAACATTTTGTGTTGGCTTATTCCTTCATATTCCTATTTCAGAGATCTATTAATTGGTTTATATATTTGCAGACATTCTAGGCACTTGCGAATCATAAATGATACATATACCGTTGAATGTCTTGATACACATTAAAGTAACGAAACAACGAATATGGATGAAAAAGTAGTGTGTTTTATAAGTCATTGTAACGGATATAAAGATTTTAAAAATGTTGGGCAAAAATTAACATTGTACATGGTCTCACATTTTCGCTTATATAAATCTTGTTTAATAAGACAATATCCGTTTTCACTTGGTGAAGAACAAAATGAAGAAATTGCAATCTCTTTATCCGATATCTCTTCAAAACCTTAATTTCATCTTCCCCGAAAAATTTCATTGATTCAATGTCTATATAGTAAAATATATAATTTTGCACATGGTTATATGTTTACCTCTTGACACTCCTCCCTATATGGTAAACTTGAGGATTGACTTGTGATTTTACAATTTTTTTTTAAACATTTAGACTCATGGGACTTGTATCAAAAATCACAAATAATAAATTCAAAGATGAGAATTTTTATTTTTTTTTATGAACAATCAACCTAAAAGAACGAATTTCACGACTAACACAAACATAATTCATTCCTATAAGATATCAAAGGAAGTTAGAAAATAATTAATGCTTTTCTAAAACCAAATCCTATATATTTCTTTCTACTTATGATTGAGATTCGTTGATATCGTTTTTTTAGTAATTTTTTTTATTGTTTATGGTCAAATATGCCAATGTCAAATTTTATACTCTCCATTTCAATATAGTTGTCCATCTAGATTTTTGCACAAATATTAAGACAAACAAATATGGAAACTAAGAAGAAAGAAAAAAGATGGATACGAACAAATGTAATTTTCAAACTATAATAAAGAATAATAGATAAAATATTTAAAAATAAAACACTAATGTTTTATACTTAGCAAACACAATCAAAAGAGTATTTTATTTATATTTTCAATTAAAAAATAAAGTAATGGGTTGAAAGCAATAAACAAAACTTCAACTTACAAGAAAATTGAAGAGAAATGTTCAATATGGTCTCTTTTGTGTATGAGATACTAGGTTTCTATTAACTTAGGATTAATTTTTAAATCTAAAATGACCTGACTAGAGAGTAATTATCGTGTAAGTGAAGGGGTAAATGAGTAATTGAGAGGCTGAAAATGTAAGAGGTGTATTCAATTAATATTTAACAGGAATTGTTTGGAGTTTAAAAGTTTATGTGTATTCAATATAGATTTTTAAAAGTCCATATAAATGTTTTGATATTCAATTAGGATTAAATTTTCCATAAAATTCTATGATATTTAAAAGAATCTATTATTTCATTGATTTTGTAGAATTTTTTTTATTACTTATATAAATTATAAATACCTAAACCCTATTGAAGTCTTCTCCCAACACATAAGATTTTCACGTCAAATTAGCACTGAAGAACACTAACGGCCAAATCAACTTCTTCGAGCGTTTTCGAGTGCTTGAGATTGGTGCATCGTCGGAGGTTAGTTCTTTTTGTCATGTTGATTGTTTTTTTGCTCATTTGTGCCTTGTTAATTGTTTTCCATCATGTGTCATGTCTAGAATTGGTTGTTTTTTAGAATTGCTTGTTTACTAATTTGTCTTCCAAATTTGTTGATTTTAAATCGGTTGTTGTTTTGTGATCTCTAACTTTGAACTTGAATTTGCCTTTTATATTGAAAACTATTTTATTTATTCATGCATGATTAATCTCTTGGGGCCGTGTTGGATTATTGAAGGAAGATGAAGTGTTATTGGATTAGTCATTGAGTGACACTATTTAACACTACAACATGCTAGCCTTGACTAGCATGTTGTAGTGTTAAACAAGAAAATTATAGAAAAAAATATAAATATATTTTTCTTGTTGCAGCATTTGTGGTTTCGTATATGACCATCAACGCGGTAGTAGAAAAAAGATCTGTTTTTTTTATTAATATGATAGAATCTGTATTAACTCTATATAGAATTAAAATATCCACAGAATCAGCAAATTCTAAGATTATTCAAAATCAGTCAAAATTTTTAAAAGTCTACATTGAATACACACCCTAAAATTATCACAACTGAAGGTGCACGATTCATCAATTATCAAATGTAGAGATGCTTTCTCAATTATCCTTACACAAATAAAAATGGCACAGAGGAAGAAGATAGAAGACGGGCAAGAAGAAGGGGCCTACGACGGCTATAGTTTTCAACTCCGGAGGTGCGACAAAAGTGATGAATCGAGCGACAGCGTCGGCGGTTCCACCAATGGTGAATCGAGCAATTATGGGCAAGAAGAAACGACCTCTCCGGTAACAAATCGTCCTTCGTTGTGGCGTTGGGATTCGATTTCTGCGTCGTTTGGCGCTTGCGGCGGTGGGAGACTTGATCGTGTTGCCTTCGATTCCACCTATTCCTTGCTTAGTGTTTTTTAGCATTGATGAATCTACATCTAAATGATGAAATTTTAGGGTTTTATTCCTCCTTTCGTGATTTGAGGGTCAACTCTTTTTTTGACGTCTTTTCTAATATTCTGCCAAACTCGGTGCTTCTGTAACTCTATTTCGTTGTTTTTTTTTAAACACTTCACTTTATACGATTGTGAATATGTGAATTGTGGTAAGTGTTGATGTGTTTTACTAGGTTCTGTACTCAAATTGTGTGAATTTGTGTTTATAATTAAATAACAATTTGGATGAAGTATAGATTAGCAACAATATCATATACCCTCTTTACCAAATCTATTTGTAGAGATGATATATGTCCGACTATTACATGTTAAGCAAATCAAACTTTAAAGATCTTCAACTTTGGATTAATATGTATATGGTTTGAGATTTTCTGTTTGGAATTGGTAGAGTTGTATACATTGATCATGTATGTGGCGTTTGGAGATTCATTCATGTATTTTTTTTATGTGGCATTCGGGTTCGGGTTATGGGTTTTAGATTTTCAAGTTCGGGTTTCAGGTTTCCGTTTATTCATTAATACTTAGGGTTTGTGTCGAATCTGTTGGAGATTTCTTCACCGCGATGCTTCTAGTCAGTGCGAATGTTCTTATTTTTCAGTCTGTCACTCTTCTCCTCTTGCTTGGTCGGGATTCCAAGGCCCTTTTGTAGGCGATTGTCTTGTTGTAATGTTGTCCCCGGTTGGTGTTGTAATCAACCATCGACTACTTTATTGTTAGTGTTACCGCCGGTACCAACGGCTACTTTCCTCCTTTTTCAAAAGGATAAAATAAAGATTGATGTCTGCTGACAATGCTTCAATAAGGAGAAGCATATTCGATGATAGAGTGGGGCACTCCAGTCAGCAAAACCAGCAGTCTGCATTTTACCCTTCAGCTGTCCTCAACTTTTCCCAGAACACCTAATCTTTCAACATTTTTTCACTGTTTTTCTTCCTTCCTCTCTCTCTTCTGTCTTTACTTCTAAACTAGTATAGTATATAACTATTTTATTATGAATATGGGTTTTTTTGGTTGGAAATTATGAATAAAAAGAGGATGATTATTACATACTAGTCTATGTAGATATTAAGGGCCCGTTTGGTTCCAACTCCGGAAATGGAAACGGAAACGGAATGAAAACAAATTTAGTCCATATGGATATCCTTATTCATGAAATTCTATGGATTCATTCCTTGTGTTTACATGCAAAATACACTTGTCTCCCCATATTTTGTTCCCCTATAGGGTATCAAAAGTAATCAAATTCAACTTCAATTACTTCAAATCAAAAGGAATGATTCCAAAAAGTTTCATGAACAAGGGTATACATATGGATGGGATTCGTTTCCATTCCGTTTCCGATTCCGGAGTTCAAACCAAACGGGCCCTAAGTTATGTTGTGAACTGAACTTGGTAGAATTCGAAGCTCTAGCATTGAGACTTTCTCGTTCATGCTGCAGACATAGTAGCTATGTGGTTGTATACAACATTGTTATTGTTCCTTCTTATTTACATGACTATCAAGTGTTTGCCACCAGAACGATGACTAAATTATAGGATCTAGATCTAGCTAGCTTGTATTAGCATGCTGAAATTAGACTGCATAACTGTATTAGCTTAATCACCTTTCCATGAGGTAGGTGGACACCACTTGATAGCCACATAGACTAGCACCGGCGATAACAATGCAGTACACGACCATCTACCTACCATATAATCGATCCTTTGATAAGAGGAAATTAAAGCAATGAAAGATAGTCTCCAATGCTAAGCTTCCTACCAAGTCCATTCACATTCTAACTTAAATTTCACATACTAGTACATGACGCATTACAATACTCCCTAGGTGTACAGGCTATACATTTCTTCAAAGTAGGTAATTCTATAACCTACAATGTTTGTCAATAAAGAAAGTGCTTGGGAGAAAAACTCTTCAGTATGTAGACAAATAATCTCATGTGTCAGCTACTACTGTTTTCATGAAAGCAGTGACTAATATGCTAAATCCTAGGAGCCCAAATGCATGCAGGAAACTTATTACAAAGAATCATTGCCACCTTCAGTTTACTTCAAGAAATAAACCATATTTCATATTCATAGAGAAGTAAATAGGATATACTGCACAAAGACCTAAGAATAGAATATAAAAAAATGACAACTTGATACTATTCACATTTTCCATAAATGAACATGGTAACTCAGTCGACTATGCAACACAACATTAACATAGGATTCTCCATTTGTAGCCAACTTTCTGCTCATAATATACAAAATCATGTAAAAAGTGGAATAGAAGAACTTGGGTATAGGTCAGTTTCATGCAAAAGAATGATGTTTTTGGCTCTATAAAATAACTACATTCCCTGACAAAGCTATATTTTTGTCTCAATTTGAAGTAGTATTCCACATAAGCAACAAAGTTCCTAGATCACAGCCCTCCACAACCTATATTCACTAATCAATTCACACATTTGTTCATTTAAGAAGACACTTCCAAAATTCTTAGTATGCAGCATAAGCTTATCAAGACATGGTGACCGGCGAAGACAGGAAAGCAGGAAAAAAAAATCAGGATGAAGAGTGTGGCAGGGAGCTATCTTCCAGATTGCGGTATGTTATAGTCAGTTGTATCATACACTAGATTTCTACGCTTGATATTTGAACAAAAGTTGGATGAATAACCATAAAGAACAGTGGGTAGCTTAATATGTGTAGAACTATGCAAACATGAGTTCATCTCAGTAAATATATGAAAAATGTGTACCAATGTTTAGCATCTTGAGATCAGGTGCACCTTTATGCTACTTGTATTTATCCATGATTCTTTTCGCTTCTTCTAAAGCATCATCTGTAGACTCTGCACCCACGTCTGTTTTTGTGCCCTTGTCCTTGTTTAGAGCAAGATATATGAAATATATAAAGCCCATTGTCCCCTGATCAAGTAATGACAAGGTTAGGTTTCTATCCCACCATTAATGATGTGAGGGAAGTCCAAAATATCAGTGTATATCATCTAATATAATATATATCACAATAACCAATCTGAATGGTAGCCTGGCAGCATACAATGCCAAATATCAATTTGTCTCATGATAAAATCATCCCATTACACTCCATGCTTCACAGAAAAATTTGAGCCATGTGATTCACGTGCAGATGCATATGGAATTACTATATGGATTGGTGTTTGCCAACAGATAAGTAAAAGGAGAGCTGTCGGCAAGAATAGATGGATTGGTGCTTGCCAACAAGATAAGTGAAAGGAGAACTGTCAACGATAATGGATATAACATACCACTGCAAAGAGAGCTGTCGACACAAATGATCTAAGAACAAACAAAGATACGGCAACTGCAGCAACCGTTACAGACACTCTTGCAATGGGTCTGGGGACAGATTCCTGATAGCGCATTAAGTTATATTAACAAATAACTACACAAATAGAGATTCACTGTAACAACATAATTACGGTATACGAAAAAGGAGAATTATGAGAGGATAAAAAAAAATGAGAGTGAAGTGCTTACTGGAACAAGGTTGGTGCCTGCCTCAACTCCATCTTTTCCGATTTTCAGAGCTGTTTGAACGGCTGTTCAGGAGCCAAATAAGTAATAAGGATATCAGCAATTTATGGCATGCTCAAAATGCCTGCATTTTCAAGACTCAATCCTATACAAACATCAGAAATGGAAGCCAAGTTTGAGCAACTAATCAGTTTACCATGAGATCCTGGATATCACTAATCAAGGGTACATAATCAATCATCATAAGTAAACGTGAAGTACCCAACAGGATATTGGTTCAGAAAAGCTATTGAGGTCACGACTTACGATTCACAATCAGTTTATCATTCCAGAACAAGTACGTGAACACTGAACAGCACACCACCGAACCCACCAAAAAAAAAGTAGGGCAAACCCAAACTCATGAATATTACACCTCAATTCCCCACCAAAACAAAAGGAATTGTACTCGAAGTTTTCAACATCCGCAAGCATAATTTCATTCCATAGCATATAGCGGCAATACAATCATTCATAGTACGAATTTTGCATTTGAAATTAGAAAAAGAAAACAACTGATAAAATGGATGAAAATTAACAGATATTAGCAAGTGAAAGATCCAGAACCGGTAATATACCTCGAAAGAAGTTGGATTGGAAGGCGACCACAGGGGGTGCGACGCCAGAAGTGTGAATTCGAGCTCTCCTGATTCGAAGCTTTGGGAGAAGGATTTGTGTCCTCAAACTGTAGAGGGAATTGGAAGAGAGGTAGTCAGAGTGGTTGAGAGCGAGATATTGATTTCGAGAATCATGGGAAATGGGTCGAATATAGCTGTGAATAACGCTTGAACACGCCATCAATGGCGGTAGGCACCGAGCAATACCCCGAAAACAAAATTAGTAAGATGACTCCGATACGAAGCACGCAGAAGGGAAGGGAGCCTCACAATTTTCCAGAATACTGGGCCGTTATGTCATATTTTGCCCAAACTATAGCTCGTCAATAAATTCTGGTGTGTCATAGAATTATTTTGCTTTCAGAAAAAAAAAAACAAGTAAATTATCTCCAATCTATATTTCATCTTTTCTTATATCTATTAAAGCATAAGCTTTTTGTCACGTGTAAATGCCAACAATTATAATTTCATTCTCCCGATTTTTATATTACAAAAGTATACATATAAATTTTTAAGTATAAAGTATTTATTAAAACTCAACCCGCACATCTTATATGTATTAAAGGAGAGACCTTCTTTGTCACGTGTAAACGCCACAATTCACGCAGCTCCCAAAAATATTTTTAAAAAGTTATTATTTTGGTTATTTTTGATAAAAAAATAAAAATCAAATCCCCAATTTTATAATTAATTTTTTAAAACCTTACTAATTTTTAAAAATCCAGTAAATCTTCTAATCAAATTCTAAACATATTATTTTTCATCAAAGCTAATATATAATTATCAAAAAAAACTCATATTATAAATCACAAATGTTAAGTAAAGGAACGTGATCTAATTATATTAATTATATTTAATATAAAATTAATTATAAAAAATTAAAATAATAATAACAATTATAATTTCATTCTCCGGATTTTTATATTATAAAAGTATACAAATAAATTTTTAAGTATAAAGTATTTATTAAAACTCAACTCGCACAAGGTGCGGGTAATACACTAGTATCTATTAAAGCATAAGCTTTTTGTCACGTGTCAACACGGGGTTTCTCTAAGCCTACCAAAATAATTTTTAAAATTAATTATTAAGTTAATTATCTATTAATTAATTAATCAATCTTTCATTTCACAAAAAAATTAAACCTTAAAGAAGTAAATCTTTTGCCACATAAATCTTATCTCATCTTTTTCAATTTTTTATAATATAAATTGAAAATTAGAAAAAACGTATATAAATAAAAATTTAATGTAATTATTCTTTTTGGTTGTAACAACCCGTATAAAAAATCTACAAATAAAATAGTACAGCGGAAGTTTTAATATAAATAAGTATTAAAACTTAACAAGATTTGTTAAAATGGAAATCACGGTTAACATTCTACCACTTAACTCAATAATTATATATGAATTTTTTTTAATTATATAGGAATTAAAGTTTTTTTTATATTTTTTGCTGTATATATTTGTTTTTCATTCATACCTATTATCTAAAAAAAATAAATTTTTTAATATATATTTATATAGGCTTATAATAGTAATATTTAATATTATATATATATGTAATTGTTGTTAACATTAATACTTGTATGATAGCCTTTAAAAAAATATTTTTATGATTAAATATAAATTTAGTTAAAAACAATTAATATTTTCAATAATACAACTTGAAGCTATAAAAATGTATACGATAATTGTTTATTTTAATTTTTTAATTTGGTTTATATATATTTGATTAAAATTATATTTATGTTCATTCAATATTTTGTTATCAAGTAATCAAGTAGTAGAACTCTTAATTTAGTCATTTATAAAAACTATAAATTATATATTAAGTTTAATTAATGTAATAAAATATGATTTACTATTAATTTGTTAGTATTTTTTTTTATCTCTATAAACAATTTATATTAATATTGTAAAGAGAAATGCACACTATCTACAATAAAACTTATAAAATTAAAAAAATTTTATTATCATAATATATATAATATATTTTTCTAATATATTTGTTATTATTGTTAGTTAATAAATTTAAAATTAAATACAATATTTTATATAAAAATATATTTTAAAAAAACCGTGCAGGGCACGGGTAATATACTAGTTCTATATTAAAAATAAAGCATTTTCTTCAGTGTATTTTTTCTTAATTATAATATGATACATGATATTTTTTTATCTTATTTTTTGTTAAAATATATGTATATAGCTTTCATATTTCATATTAGAGTGATAAAATCTATATACATATATTAAATAAATGGATATATTGGTTTCATTTTTAATCTTACACTACAATCTTCAATATATTCTTAAAATATGCTTATTATTATTTTTTGAAATTTTTTTCACTTTAAATTATAAAATAATTAGATAATTTATTATGGGCAAATTAGGTAACTAGGCTGTTTTTTTTAATTGTATACTAATTAGGCTTTTTTCAGTTTTCTAATTAGTAAATGTACCCCATTAATATTTTTACCGTTCACAAACCTAAACTCTCTCTCCCGCATCTCACTTCTCTCACACGCAGCTTCAATCTCTCCCTCACACCTTCTCCCTCTCGCACTTGTGGAGTCGAACCGCCGCGCCTTACCGGAGCGCCGCGCCTCAACCGCCGGAGACGCCGGCTTGGTGAGACTCATCTTCCCTTTTTCCCTTCTCCTATTTGTTCTTTTCTTCCTTCTTGATTGTTTATCAATGGTGGCTGGATCTTGTGACAGCCGCAGCCACCGGAGCCAGGGTTGCCTCCGACCGCCGCAGGAGTCGCCGTCTGCACACCGGCCTCCCCCTCCTCTCCTCCGCCTGAGCAGCCGCCGGACCTCGCTCCTTGATTTTCCTTTGTTCAGTCGATTGCAACAGTAGGGGGCTCTTTATAGCTGCTTGGTATTCTGTTTGAACGATACCACCGATGAAAGCAGCTTGTTGATTTCATTCCTATTTCCTGGTACTACCTTCCAATTGCAGCTTGATTGTCCGGTGATGTTTGCTTCTTGTTTGAGCCTATGATTATGTGGATTCTGTAGCATTAGTGAAATCCCTCAGGATGTGCAGTTATGATTGTTTTGATGATCTTACCCAACAAGTCAGTTCCTACAAATTTAATTTACCCTATCTCTCTCTCTTATATTAGAAAAACAAGTGTAACGTTGTGTGTATTGCAGGAAGAGAAGTCAATGGAGGATTGGGTACTTTGTAGAATCTTTCTTAAGAAGAGAAGTACAAAGAGCGATAATATTACTGAGGAAAAAGATGATGAGAAGAGTAGGAAACCAGTTTACTATGAATTCATGACAAAAGAGAAAGCAACAGATTTGAATGTTGCTCCTTCTAGGTCATCCTCAGGTTCGAGTGGGGTGACAGAGGCTTCGGATCGGAAAGACAGCAGTAGCTGCAACAGCTTCTCTCCTTTTATGAGAAAGCCATAACATTCAGTAGTAATCGTTCTTGTATGCAGCTATATGCTTTCTTAGTGAAATCCCTCAGGATGTGTAGTTATGATTGATTTGATGACTCGAAATCATTATAGAGTAGATGAAACTTAATCTCATGTCATTCTACCTTCTAGGCTCTATCTGAATTCCCACTTGGCAGTTGGCACGGTATAGTTAATAAGTGGTAAAATAAGTGGAAAGACTGCACTTGATGTTGTTGTGTGGCCTGTGGCTACTAAGGTGTTGGCTACAATTGTGGAGATAGTGATCTAGATGCATTGTTCATTTTTATTCGAAGTTCAGATTATGACTATGCTGTGTAGTTTTATGGTATGCAGTTTTACTTTATGGTATGTAGTTTTATGGTATGCAGTTTTATGGTATGTAATTTTATGGTATGAAAATCCGGTGTAATAAAATTCTGGTATGACAAAATGTAATTTTATGGTATGTAACTTTATGGTATGTAGTTTTATGGTATGTAATTTTATGGTATGAAAATCTAGTGTAAAAAATTCTGGTATGATAAAATGTAATTTTATGGTATGTAATTTTATGGTATGAAACTTCTGGTATGAAATTTATGGTATGAAATTTCTGGTATTTAAATTATGGTATGAAAAATTATGGTATGAAAAATTATGATATGAAATTTCTGGTATGAAATTTTTGGTACGAACTTTTCGTATGATAATTTCTGGTATGAAATTTTTTGTGTGAAATTTATGGTATGAAATTTCTGGTATAAAAATTCTGGTATGTGAAATTCTGGTATGAGAAATTCCGGTATGAGAAATTTAGTCCAGAAAATAAAAAAGAAATAATAAAAAAAAACAAGAAAAATAATAAATAAAAAAAAAACAAATTCAGTAATTAAAATTTAAAACTTATACTTATATAACAAATAACAAACATCATTTATTATTTCTTTCTAAATAGAAGGGTTAATAATTTTTACCTACTATTAAATGAAAGTGGTAAAAAACTTGGGGTACACTTTCTTAAACAAAAACTCAAAAAAGCCTAGTATATCAAATTCTCCCATTTATTATTCGAACTATATAGGTCTTATATTAATTAAAAAATAATCACTAACTTAACAAATGTATAAATTATTATAGTTTAATTAGTACATTTTCTTTGTTTTGTAAAGATATTATTTAAATTGCCTAAGAAAATTTTGTAGTTGAACTTTTTAAATGTTCTCTATTTTAATCCTTATAAGTTGTATATGAACATTAACTTTAAATAATATGGTATAAATTAGTCTATTTTTATTGTTTAACCAAAAATATAATCAATTACATAATAAAATATTAATTTCTCTTTAGGTTAATTAATTAAAACCAATATGTAACATCAAAAAAAATTTATAAACTTTAAAAAATTATATCCATTAAAATTCATAATTATACTCGTACCTTGGTATGAGAATTACACTAGTTTTATATGATTATACATAACATCTTCGACGCAATGCAATTTATGACTTTTTTTTATCAAAAAAAGGAAGTGATTAGGTTGGATGAGTCCAATCTAAAACATCATACATCATTGCCGATGAGTATGCGAATTTTAGAATTATCAGAAAAATTAGTGTTAGTTATCGACGCAATCTATAATTATATTGATAACACAAATATTAAAGTTTTTTTTAATAATACTACCTTTATATGGATAGAAAATTAAAAGTTATCCAACAATTGCAAATATTTTTACTAAATTTTTATTATACCATGGCATGATTATGAATGGTTGATTTAAGTAAGTATACACTTTTTTTAGTGTGATACAAAGTATGAATTTTTCTAATAGAGCATGTTTTTTAATAATCATTGGGGGGTGGGGGGGTGTGGGTGGGTTGGCATACCCATACACAGCTTCACATATTCAACCTTATATACCTAATTTTCACATACTCAACTTTCAAATACCGCATATACCAACTTCACGCACCAACTTCACTCACTTTTACATACCCCGTTTTACTTACTCGATTTTACATACTCAAAGTACTTACCCGATTTTTCTTACCGAATTTTATATACCCGATTTTACCCATTATTAGTGACCCAAATTGACATGCCCAATATTATTTTTTCCTATTTTATTTCTCTTTGTTTATATAGAAACTACCAGTCTCCATGCCACTAAGGCCATCTACAATGGTAGTTTTTAAAAACTATAATATATTAAAACTCTTACAAACAGTGTTAAAGTGGGTTAGTTAGACCATGCACAATGCATAGCCCGGGGGCTACTATTTTTTTCTTGCCACATCAGCAAAATTCTTGCCACGTCAGCTTAGTAGCCCCATTCAGCTTTTCACTTATTTTCAGCCACAACAGAGAGTCCCGAGGCTTCTATTTTCACTTTTTACATTCTTATATTATTTTCAATAAATTATATATTTATACATCATTTATTATTAAATAATATTACTAATACTACTACAAAATAAATATTAGCAATAAAATTTAAGTTTTTATGGTAATAAAATAAAATTTAACTAAAAAACAGCTTAATAAAGAAACACAAATTAGATAACAACCAATATTAAAATTTTAAATATCAAACAAATTAATTAAAAAAAAAGAATAAAACGCCTATTAAATCCGGTTTTAGTTGGTGATGCATACTCGTAAACGCTAAAAATTTATTACGTAACGTCCGTTCAAAGAGGTCAAAATTTTTTTTCTCCAAACATATGCAAAATGGGTGTCATTAGATAGACAAAATCAAAACCTATTCAAAAGTTTTTTTTTTATTTTTTTACATAGTAATAAGTCGGGAAATTAATTTTTAGTTTTAATTAAAACTACGCGCCACATGACGCATTCTCACTGGCCGGATTTCGGCCAGTGAGGGAGTGCCATGTGGCGCATCCCACTACAGTAAACCAGCCAAAACGACGTCGATGTATTATAAAAAAAAATAGGAAAAAGATAGGAGCCGACGCCTATTTTGGCGTCGACTCCCGGGGCTCCAAAGCCCCTCTCTCCGTCATGTCATCAATTTGATGACATGGAGGGGGCTTAGGAGCCCCACGACCCTCCATTGTGGAGGGTCTTACAATTCTGACATTTGGAAATAAAAGATGAAATAAGAAACGAAAAGAGAGAATTAATATAAGGGTGTGTTTGGATATGAAAATTTTGTAGTTAACCCACAAAATCAAACCATTTACCTTTTCAATTTGTATGTTTTCAAACAAGCATTTACCTAGGTGGCATATGTTGTAGATTTTTACTATATATTCATTGGTTCCATGATAGTGAAAAGGATAGGTTCTAGAGAAGATGGTTTAAAAAGTGTGCACAATTTGATTACAAACACAACCTATACATAAAGGTCTCAATTATGATGGATTTGAATTTGAAACGAATTCATTTTACCCTTAATCTTCTCAATATTGGAGAATTATTAAAGTTTTGGCTTAATGTTGATTTGAAGGACCACTCATCAGACAAGTGACCCTCAATTATGACGGATTTGAATTTGAATTCAATTCATTTTACCATTACTTTTTCTAATGTTGGTGAATTATTAAAGTTTTGGTTTTTTGTTGATATGAATGACCACTCATCAAGCAATTAACCCTCAATTATGACGGATTGAAATTTGAATTCAATTCATTTTACCCATATCCTTCTCAATGTTGGTAAATTATTAAAGTTTTGATTTTATGTTGATTTGAATGACCCCTCATTAGACAAGTGACCTTCAATTATGACGGATTTGAATTTGAATCTAATTTAGTTTACCATTACTCTTCCCAATATTGGTAAATTATTAAAGTTTTGGATTTATGTTGATTCGAATGATCAATCATCAGACAAGTGACCCTCAATTATGACGGAGTTGAATTTGAATCCAATTCGTTTTACCTTACTGTTCCCAATGTTGTTGAATTATCAAGTGACTTTCAATTATGACGGATTTGAATTTGAATCCAATGTTTTTTTAACACTTGGTTCTCCCCTATTTAAACTTTATGCTTGTATATGAGAAATATTAGTTCACTCTTCTAACTTATACATTCCTTCAATATCTCAAAAATTAATCATAAACTCACATCACCCTCCAATCTTTTTGCAAAATTACTTAAATTCCATTGCCCAAACAAAATGGGTTCCAACCCCACAAAAGATTTTTTTAATATTGGTGGTTTGCTAGATCCCGAGTTTGTTGCAATGGAGGATCGTTTTATTGCAAGAATGCAAGCTTGATCAAGACAACGTCGATCCGAAGGTGAAAGCTCTCAACCACAACAACCACAAAATTATCGACAATACATTGATAGAGAGCGTGAGAAGGGTCATGAACGTCTAGTCAAAGACTACTTCAGTGAAGTTCTGCCAGCAGTTTATTCGTGAAGAGCAATTTTGAAGGCGGTTTAGAATGCGTAGACCGCTGTTCTTACACATTGTGAACCATTTTTCAACCACATATGAATATTTTCATCACAAATGAGATGCAATCGGTAGGTTTGGCCTATTCCCATTACAAAAGTGCATAGCTTCCATACGCATGTTGGCTTATGGTATAAGTGTAGATGCGTGGATGAGTATTTTTCGAATGGGCGCATCAACTACACAAAAATTTTTGGCCAACTTCATGGAAAGAATCATTTCTTCGTTTAGAGACATGTATCTACAAAGACCAAACATTGAATACATTCAACGACTTCTTCATGTTCGAGAGATACGTGGGTTCCCTAGCATGATAGATACAATTGATTGTATGCAATGCAAGTGGAAGAATTGTCCAACTGCATGAAAAGGTCAGTTCACACACGGGCATGGGAATCCAACAATCATCTTAGAAGTTGTTACGTCATATGATCTATGGATGTGGCATGCACTCTTTGGAACACCAGGTACATGCAATGAAATCAATCTTCTCGATCATTCTCCTATGTTTGATGATGTTTTGTAAGGTGTCACCTATGAATTTTACCGTCAATAGGCATTCATATACCATGAGTTGTTATCTAACCAACGGTATCTATCCACGTTGGGCAATATTTATACCGTCAATAAGACTTGCACGAGGTAAGAATGATGTATTGTTTGCTAAACTATAAGAGTCGTGTCGAAAGGATGTGGAACGAGCCTTTTAAGTTTTGGAAACACGATTTGCTATTGTGAAGAACTCAACAATTGCGCGTGACATTGGTTTCGTTGGAAGGATTATGAGAGCTTGCATAATTCTACACAATATGATTGTGGAAGATGAACAAGACACATACGCGTTGTATTGAGATCCGTCTCAATTTGAGCAATCAAACGATATTGACAATATGTACGTGTCTCAGATACCAAATTCTATGGCGGACTACGTAACCAATCGTGTCCAACTTCAAAATAGCACTACACACGAACAATTGAAGCATGATTTGGTTCAGCATACTAAACAAAAAAATCATCCGGTGATTGGTTGAAGATGTTTTTAGGTGATTCTTTGACCTCTCTTCGCCATCTTGAGTTTTTACAATGTCATCAACTAAAGAAACTGCAGAAGAAGTACTCTATTGCAACTCATCAACCTTGAGGAGTTGGTGATCTTTGAGTGTCTATAGCTTGAGTGGTTGGAGGACGATGATAGTGATGTACACTTGGATTTCTTGCCTAGTCTCTAGGAATTGGAATTTACAGTATTGCCAAATCTCTATACGCTCCCACAATTTCTTTAACGACGTTATTCTCTTGACAAATTGGAAATTACAACGAATGATTTAACATATTAAACAAAAAATTTATCTAGTGATCCTAACATTATATCTTTGTTGATAACAACTACACAACAAAAATCCTACTCCAATCCCGCTTCCAAATCATGGATTTCAAACCAGTGACCCCTCATCATTGTGTATCAGTTACACAAACAAAGGAGAACAATAAATTAAAATTTACAACGAACAAATGTCGAGCTAATTACCCTTGTTTCAATCGAAAACTTCATGACCTAGGTTTGTAACTCTTGTAAATCAACAAATAAAAATTCTAGATTAGTGTTGGAAATCTGCATAGAGAAAGCAAATCCAATATTTGCTGATGAAATGCACCGAGAACATAAATCAAATTATTTAGAGAAGACGATCTTTCTCTGTTGCGGCGGCAAAACGAAAGCCCTATTCACGAACTCCGAGACCGAAAAAGGATGGAAGTCGTTAGCATAAGTTTCATCCTTATCGCTCAAAAAGCTCCAACTCAACCCTTCTTCCTCATCGACATCGGCTACGCGTAGAGGTCGTGTTGTGCGGGAGCTTGCGGATTGAGCTTTGGCGGTTGTGGTGAGAGGGAGAATAATGTGGAGTCGCACTATTCTCAAGAAGAAGAAGAAGAAGAAGAAGAAGAAGAAGAAGAAGAAGATCATTTGTGCTAGCTTCGGCTGGAAAAAGAGGAAGCTTGTTGCAGGCTTCGACTAGAGAAGAAGAAAAGGGGGCTTCCTGGATTGCTTGTTGGCTTCGACTGGAGAATAAGGAAGCTTGTTGTTGGCTTCCTGGGTTACTTGTTGGTGCTCATAAATAATAATCGATTTGCAACATAAGGGTGTGATTGGTAGGAGATGGAGGTTATTTTGAAGATTAGTTTAGATGAGATTTAAAAGGTTTAAATTTTATATGAAATTTATTAGGGATTATTTGATACAAATAAAGCTACACCGGTTTGTTTGATTAGAGATTTTTTTTAATGGGTCTAATTGATACATATTTACAAATTTATCTTTATTTTAAACTTAAACAGGGGTATGAGTAGAATCCTAATTGATTTTTTTTAGATAAGGGTAAGAGGAAAGGGAGGGTTAGTCTCTCGAGGTTGGCCGCCTTAAAGCATCTTTGCAAATGAGGTCATCAACTTCTAGGGCAGTGAGTCCTTGCGAATAACAACCGGGATTTTTTGTTTATCAAGGTTGTTTTGGTTGGAAGTCCATCAAGGGATAATTTCATAATTTTGTTTATTTTAGGCATGACATCAACTTCCAAATCCAAGATTTATCTTGGGTGACCCCAGTCATGCATTTTTGGATAAATTTTAGAGCGGATTTTGAGGAGAACCATCTAGAATCATCCATAGCTCTATCCCGGATAACATTCTTTGGTAGATTATATTTCTTTATTTTTTTCAATGATATTATTCAGTAGACAAGCATGTAGTTGAATTAAGTTATGGTCATTCCATGAATTATTAGAAATGAAGTGCTCAATATGTACTTTTTCTTCAATTGGAGACTTTAGTTCAAAAGTTTCTATAGTGGTTGGTCAATAATCCATCTATTTTTCAAAGTCTGATTGTTTTCCATCTCCAACTTGCCATCTAATGCCTTCATCAAATTCATCTTTCAACATCATGAGTTTTTTCCATTTCCATGAGTAGATTTTTTCACATTTGTAATTCCATAGGCAATCCTTTCTCGGATATTTTTCTATGACAACTATAGTCTAAACATTGTTTGGTTTAACCATTATTTTTCAGAGGAGTTTCATTTGTAAAGATTTATTCATGTCAGCTGATTTCATTATGTCAGTTCCACCAAGAGATCTTTGCTTACAAATTTTATCCCAACCAATCAACAGGTTAAAATTTGGTCATTTGTAACAGACGAAATTCATATTTATCTGATCAAGTTCTTTATGAGTAGACAAATGGAGAATAAATGCATGCATAATGTAGCTTGGTTTGACATTAAAGTTTGTTTTAATGAGAGTGATTCTACCTTCTTGGGAGAGAGAAGAGGTTTTCCATTTTGCAAGTTGTTGTTTTTGATTTTTGGGTAATGAAGCTAAAGATATCCTTGTTGACTCTTCCATTAGTAATTGGACAACCCACGTATTGTTCTAAGTTAGCATAAGCATAAATGCCGAGAAGAATTTCTACTCTTCGTTTACTGTTAGGATCGATATTGGCGGTGGTTTGAAAAGCCGATATATGATAGTTGATCACTTGACCAGAAACTGCACGATCATTTGTACGAGTTGAAACAGTTTTGTTGTTCGCATCAATAGAGGTTTGTATAAAAATGATGATGCCATCTAAAATGCTAGAAACGAAATAACGATTCCACCTCTAGAGATTGAAAACCGATAGACTTAGGGAAATCGTCGCTCGTTTTCTGGATATTTTTTGCCACAACTTCCGCACCCAAGATGAAGAGGAGAGGGGAGAGGGGGTCACCTTGTCTAAGACCTCTTTGAGGCGATATGATTTTTGTTGGAGAATCATTTATTATAATCGAGTAGGAAACGGAAGAGATGCATTCTTCAGTCCAATTTCTAAATCTCTTTATTAAAGCCAAATTTTTGTAGGACCGCTTTTGTGAAAATTCATGTGACTTTATCACAAGTTTTTTTCATGTCTAATTTGATGGCCATATACCCTTCTCTATTTTTCTTGGATTTAAAGTTGTGAAAAATTTCATGGGCAATGAGAACATTGTCATGAATAGATGGCTTTTGGGTAAAAACTCCTTGAAGAGGGTGTATGATTTTTGAAAGAATCAAATTAAGACATTTAGCCAAAATTTTGACAATTAGTGTTAAGTTGAGCGACTAATAGAGATGTAGTGGGAAGTAGCCAAAATTTCATGGGCAATGAGAACGTTGTCTATTTTTTGGATGAGAGAAATAAACCTTAAAATAAACTATAATCTCATTTAGTTTATAAACCTGAAAATAAATCAATTTACAATTAACACGTGCCTTTAATGGATAGACTTGGAGTTATTGAATCTCGCGTCCTCGGACGTTAATGGATACAATAATTAGGTCAATATATATATATTTAGATTCATTAATATATTATCTATTTAAGTTAATTTCTTGTTTAATTCTGATAAGATTAAGACACGATCGAAGTTAATGAAATAAAACAGATTTTTTTCAAATTCTCTATGTAGTCAACAAACTTGTTATGAATAGAACTCTTCCTTTGCTTTCTTGTAAATGACAATGAAACAAGGAAAAGTGACCAGCAAGAAGAGCCGATTTAGATTGTAGGACGGAAGCTTGAAAATAAAAACAAAACTGCATCATGAAAGATGATTCTGATAGCCCTTTACTCTGAATAGCATTCGAACAATATCAGGAAGAATAACAAAGAAAAAAAGAAATTTCATCGTGAAGACATGAACCAACTTACAATCGGAAGATTACATTGAAAGTGGACAAGTATATACAATTGTGTCGCCTATAACGTGTCATTTGTCTATTCTTTACTCAACATAGGAAACCACTCTTCACCAACTACACCCAGTGTAAGTGTATTGTGTATCATTTATGTATATATATCGCATTAAGAGTAAGCCTCAGTCTTGTACTAAAACAAACATGAGAGATCAAATATATCACAAGAAGTTAAGTGAACTAGCTTTGATGAAAAAGGAGTTGTATTCATATGTCATGATGAACAATACAATAGTCCTCTAGTCTACCTAGTGGGTGTCACACTATTAAACCATATATTGGATTGTATATTTGGGATTTTTTTCTTTATTTATTAGTTTATCATTTTGTCGCTTTATATAAAAAACAATATTTGATAAATGAAATAAATATCTCCGGATAAAAAAAATATTGCCCATCCAATTCACATTTTATCCCTTCAACCAACCCTAGGACACTAATCTACGTGCATTATAGAGTCCAAAAACTACCTAGGACGCTAATCAACCTGTTTTCTAGAGCCCAAAACCTGCTCTTCAGACACTATCTACCTAAGGCGCTATTTTATATGCGTCCTAAATCTATATACTACCTAAGGCCCAAAATCTAAGGCTAATCAACCTGCGTACTATGACACAAAACCTACTCTAGGACTAATCAACCTGCGTTCTAGTACCAAAAACCTAGGACGCTGACGTTTTAGGCTCAAATTACAATAGGCCACTAATCAACTTCCATCCTATGACCCAAAACTTATCTATGACACGCTAATCAACCTGCATTTAGGACCCAAAACTTACTCTAGGACGCTAATTTATGGAATCAACCCCCGCCAACAAAACAAAGAAGAAAGGGACATTCATCAAATTCCTCTGGCATTTTTGGCACTTAAAACTCAAGTGCAAGTGACAAGGAGTGTCAAAAACCAAAAAACACCTTCAACTTGATGAAAATGTAAGAGCGTTGGATCCTTTATTTATTAGTTTGCCGTTTTAAAAGACGTTCTATAACGCATAATGTTTTTGGGTCACTCTAGGTTTGTATTGCCACCACAGCCAGTCAGACACTATGGTCCTTGCACATAAAAAAAAATAAAAAAACCTAGGATATAAGGTCGGTCCTGTAATCACATAACTTATGTGATGGTTGAAGAAAAGATTCCACCATAGGGATTTTTCTATTTGAAATAATGAATCCAGCTTTCAAGATCATGTTTATAGGTGTGGTTCTTCATGCATATTTTCGTATGTTTTTCCTACATGAATGGGAATGAACCAGATAACAACTAATATAAGACATTAGGAAGAAGTGAAAGGATAAATATACAGGTGATGAGTGAAGACCACAGTCTACAGAGTTCGGTAACATAAGATTCCAGTGTAAATCCAGGAACATGCCTTTCCTACATGCATTAGCTCGTGCTAAGAGGGCTAACTATCATACCTATTTCATTTTCTACAAAGAAATCTGACTCTTGATATGTTTGAGAGGTTAAGTGCTCGATATCTTACGCTACAAAATTTGTGGGCTTTTAGTCGTTCTTTGCTTTGTTCCTGCCTCAAAAATCCTTAACCTGCAGGAGGAACACATCTTGGCGTTATCTGATCATTCCAGTAAATATACATATTGCATTAATGTCATTCTTACTGCAACCTCCCCAAACATAGAGGATCAGAAACTTAAGGTTGCAGTTAAATTAGCAAACCTATCATCTAGAAATTGATGACATGAAAAATCTACAAGAAATAATGATCATAAGCTAAGAGTGTTCTGACTTGTGGATTAAGGCATTAGTATCTGACTAGCTGCGGTGGCAATACAAACCTAGAGTGACCCAACAACATTATGCGGAGAACATCACTTAAATTGCTTCCATAAAGCTTGAGTGCGTAAAAAAAACATTTAATGAAACAGAGGGTGGGAGGGAAAAAAGGCCAGAAATGCATACCGGTACCATTTGGATGGTTTTGATTCTCTTCAGCTTTTGTAATAGTAATTGTCTTGCTAGTGGTAGGTGTAGAACTCTGTGGATTCTGTAGGTAAAGAGTTTATCAGAATTCAAATGACAGTTTTAGTTTTCATCCTAATACTGAAGAAAAATGATGATGGAACTCTACTTCTTTAACTCTATGTTTATCGAAGTGTCAAGTACCTGAGGGATTTGTTGTGCATGCATCTGTCGGGCACCTAAAGACTGTTGGTACGAGTCAGCAGGCATCTTAACCACGATGGCGGCCCCTGGTGCGTTTTCATGGGGAACCGAAACCATCTGATTGGTTTGAACTCGTGGTGGATCAAATGATTCAACAGTAGGAAGCATTGGAAATGGGAATCTCGGACCCATCAGAGATTGTGCTCCCGGTGTTGCCATAGGCGAGCCAGTCAGAACAGCAGGAAATGGCATTGCTGTTTCCATACCCATTCCCAATCTCATTGGTGTCATAGGTTTATATTGCTGTGTACCAGGAAACAGCATTGGAACCATACCGTGGTACCCCATGGACATCATCTGCACCAGTTCCATATTTATAATCTGATCTTTCTACTTCCCATAATGATACATACGTCAAGTTTAAAATTGATGCTTCAAAACTCACTATTGGAAGTACCTGCACTTGCATTTGAAGTGATTTTAAGTAATCAATTGCCTCTTCAAGCATGGAAGCTTTGTCTGTCTGTTTTTGTAAACCCCAAAACAATAAAAAGAGGAAGGCAAATTTAAATTGATAGGTTCAAGGAGAAGCCAAATCACTTGAAGAAAACGTATATAATCTCCTCACCTTACTGCAACTTGGAATGAGCTCTTGAAGCGCCTTCATCTTCTCATTTATCCTATCCCGGCGTCTCTACATGTCATTCATATCATCAAAGACAGATATATATTGGAGGATTACTGGTAGTTGAAGTACAAGTACTCACCCTTTCCGATAGATTATGCACCTCTGATCCACGACTTCTCTTTCCAGATACCGCTGTTCCACGGTATTGCTTCTTTGTTTCAAAAGGTGTGAATGAAACCAATTATATATTAGGTTTTCAGATAGACTAATCAAAGTACAGGAATAACTAATTTGGTGTTCAACTAATAATATTGAACAGTAACCTCGCTGTAAATCTCGGTGGTCGCGGCACTGGTTGATACCTTGCCTTTCCTTTTGCGATCATCGACAGGCGGCTGAGTCATCAGATCCGCGGTGGCCATGGCGCCAGAAACGGAGCCGCCGGCCATCGATGTTCTTGCGGCACCACCGACGCTAATCGATTCCGGATAGAGCAGCGAATTTGGCCTTATAGCCGGTGTTCCGCTCGAATCCCCAACCGTCAATGCTCTCAGGTCGTTGTTCTTGGATCTCGCAGGATGTCCGGATTCCGGAACACTGCCTTTTAATCGTGCGAAGTGCGGGAAATTAACTCCGGAAGCCGACGGGGATGCCGGAGGAGGCCGCGACTGAGAATTCGCCGGGAGCGGAGGCAGAGGAATCGATGGACCTGGCGGTTGAGATAGGAGATCTGTTAGGTGTGGATCGAAGGAAGAAACATCGTCCAGAGGATAGTGGAGCCAGGATGTCATTTCATCTTCTTGCATAAATAGGTGAGTAGTGGAAGCGCTTTCCGGCATCGGAGGTAGCTGTACTGTCGAATGAGACGGCGGATGGTGGTAATGAAGTTCTTCCTGGTGGTTTTGATGTGGTTTCAATGGCGGTGATAATTTCGGGAATAATCTCCGGTTCTGATCCAGTGCTCCAATCTGTCCGTCGTGCCATACCAGCTCCATGATGTCATCATCCTCTTGCCTACTAGAAGTAATTCAAATCCATTTGCCAAATTAACAAACTGAAAAGTAAATAATGAAATCATAAAGTACAAAGTATCAAAGAGAGGGAGATACATGTTCGTCTTCCTGGATTGACCAGAAGATGAAGGTGCGGAATAAAATTCATCCATGTCGAATTCTGGAACACAGTGTTGGTGATTCATAGTTATAGCTGAGATTCTGCTACAAAGTTGTAGTGTCTAAAATACAATCAGTTCTAGCTAGCGAGAGTCTGACATGATAACATACGACAGATTCTCGGACGGCGAAGCAGCTAGAATAAGCTTCCAAAACGATCAATCAAGAGGAAACTCAAGGAGAATATAAAACCTAGAAATTATGATGATTCTCAACAAGTTGCGACTCTGTATCCATCGGTCATCGTAAGTAGTGGAGAGAAAGAGGAGGATGTATGCAGGACCGTGGGGTGGTTGATGTTGTCAGTGATAAGGCGGCCAGGAAATGGGGAAGACGATGAGAGTCGGAAAAAAATAATATCCAAAAGGTTGGGAAAGAAATGGAGCATTGGAAATGTAGGAAGAGATGTGTCTTCTTGCTCTGCTCTTCGACACAACACTTCGCAGAGATAAGGCATCTCTCTTCTCCCTCCTTGAGATTGGGATGCGGAGATAAGTTAACGATGCAAGTTGCAAAGTTTACCTTAAGCTGTTGTGAATTGAAGATGAAATGTAAGCTGATCAATTTGTTCAGGTTCAGTTGGTGTTGGTCTGAATTAAACAACTTCTTAAAAAAAATAAAACAGAGTATTTTTTACCACAGAGCACTTCCAGCAGAATGTGTTGGAAAAAGATATTTAGGTTGTGTCGTGGAGGTTGAAGATGAAGAAATAAATATAACTATTTTGTTGAATTAAGATTATTGATGATTGAATGTTTTTCATCACAACAAAAATACAAATCAATTTTATTTTAAAAGTAAAATTTTACTAAAATAAATATAGGTCGTTAGACTATCCACATCCCACTCCGTTTATAATCCTATTTATACACTCTATTTGTATACTAAATTACGTATACCCTCCGTCTATATATATCTTTTTCTCACATCAATGTTCCGTCTATAATATAATTGTATTCATTTTCTTAATTACATATAAGTAAAGTTAAGGAAAGAGAGGGGAAATATTTAATTTTTTAAAAGAAAAATTAAGAAAAGATAGTGGAAAAAAATTTGATTGGTTAATTTGTAAAAGAGGTGGCCTAATTCCTTTTGCACTATGTCACAGGTAGATCCAAATTTAAACAGTGAATTTTATTTCGAAAAAGCTAAAGACATGAGGTTAGTTTTACTAACGTAAAATACAAACGCATTCCGATGACGCTCAACCAATAAAAAAAAATATTTTGAGCGTCAACGCCTTCCGAAAGCGCTCAAATTTTTTTAAAAAAAAATAGGGGCAAAAGTAAGAAAAAGTAGGGTTTTGGACGCTAGCGTCATGCGCCGGCGCCCAAAAACCTACTTTTTTCGATTTTTGCATAATATTTTTTTTTTTAATTTTAAGATTTGAGCGCCGTCGGAAAGCGTTGACGCTCAAATCAATTTGAACGCCAACGCAAAACGTTCATATTCGGTACCAAGTAAATTCAAAATTGTGTATATAACACGCTCCTTTTATTTTAACTCTTTTCACAGGGAGAATACAAGGGATGTGGAGATTATTTTGGATAAAAGTGTAAAATTTAACAATTTAATTTGGGGACGTAGATAGTCTTAAAGAGGGGACATCCCGTAGGTAAATATGGACGGATGGATAGTTTCAAAATTTATATTTCATTTTTTCTTCTGAAATACTTTTGTATTAATAGATGTTACTTTATTGTGCCCTATCTTTTTCTAAACGGAAATCGGTTAGGTTAGTCTATCGATAGGTAATACATCCTAAATTATCGGATGAGAACATAAAGTTCACGATCATGAGAAAAATCTGTGCTGGGGGTCAATATTTCTAGATGAGTCAGTTGGTCAGCAACGCAATTGATTTCTCTCAATTCGTCAAAGAAACGAAGATCCGGCCTGAAGTCGGATAAAATCATCTCGATATCCCACATACAACTCCACGAACCTTGAAGTGTATCGATAACACAAAAATTATAACTCTTGATATCGATCTTTTTTTATCTTTAATCCGATAGCCTCTTATAAGCCCGAACTAGAGCAAAGCTTCAACTTTTATTTCTGAATTAAAGTTTTTTTTGGCATCGAGGTTAACAACCTAACCATTGTGGTTTCGAATCACAAAACCAATGGAATTATTTCCAAATCGAGTTTAAATCCATAAAAATTTAAGTTTATGGAAATCAAGTTTTGGTTTATCCAACTTAATGTTGTTGTTTTTTCCTTTTGGTAGAGTTAATGACCTATCCTTGTTGTTTTATATCGAAAGCGCTGTCATCAATAATGTTAGTTTACCACGTATGAATTTGATTTTTAATGAAAACGATAACCTTATTATTAGGATTAATAAACTCATTAACCACTAAAAATGATATTATTTATTAATTTATAATGTTTATTATATAAGTTCATATTTATATGAAATATCATTATTAAAGGAACGAAGAGAAATCGTTTTTATACTATAACGTAAAAAATTAAAATTATTTCAAATATTTTATATTATCATACCATATTTTTTAAATATTTTGTATGTACTTGTTTATTATATTATTTATTGATTTATAATGTTTATTATATAAGTTCATATTTATATGAAATATCATTATTAAAATCGAAAGTTTAAAATAAATATACAATTGTAGGTCAATTAGCTCAAAACCTATAATAATATAATAAATATATACATACAAAAAAACATAAATTCATGCCAGATAAACAGACCAAAGAAAAAACTATGAACCAATAGATACTAAATAATTTTTCTGAAATAAAAAACAGTTAGAAAGGTCACTGTCCTGACATATCAGATATAAAAAAAACATTATTCAAACTAACGGGATAATATTTTATTTATTAAAATAATTTGGATCGAAATAAACGGCAAAAAATAGTGATCAGATACTCGGTGGTTAGATTTCGATTTTATTAGGTTTTAGTTTTTGACACGTCAT
This sequence comes from Fagopyrum homotropicum, assembly GCA_033239125.1. Classification (NCBI taxonomy): domain Eukaryota; kingdom Viridiplantae; phylum Streptophyta; class Magnoliopsida; order Caryophyllales; family Polygonaceae; genus Fagopyrum; species Fagopyrum homotropicum. Next base: position 133,514,862 of record BSWB01000001.1, on the reverse strand, counting down.
ACAAAGATGGCGGTATTGGTGGACAATTTGTGTGAGCGGTGGCCAAAATCGTAAAATTTAAAACTTTCAACCGTATCTCCCAAAATTTAAAAATGATTTCAAAGCCTTATCATTCTTATTAGTACAAACAATTTTAGCTTGGGAGTCAGTACATTAATTACTAACGCTTAGAAATTAGAGCTAAACTACAATAACAATAAACCTTATTACAGAGTAATAAAATATTCTCTCATTATAGCAAATAGCATGTAAACTTGCATATGTTCCAAGGAGTGAGTAGAGGTGGCAAAACATGACCCGGTCTGTAAAATCGGTTCAACGAATAAAAATTCGATCTGGTCCATTAAATTTTGAAAAAAAGAAGAAAATATTCATAACTGACCCGCTCGAAATTTATTTAACCTAAAATTATAAATAATTTGAACGATCGAACGGTTGAAAATGACCCCCCGAGTAGAATAATCCGATAACGAGCCGACAATTTGAAGGAACCCGACTCAAAATGACCCAATAGCCCGAAGTAACCCGACCTGAAATGACCCGTTAGTCCGAAGTAACCCAACCCAAAATAACCTGACAACCCAAAGTAACCCGACCGAAAATGACCTGTTAGCCCAAAATAACCAGACTCGATGTAACCCGACCTTAGATTGCTTTGATAAACTGGATTATGTTACGTGACTCTTTTTTTTTTATATTTTATGATAAATAGAGTAGAAAAAGCATATTCGAATCAAATTAGTGATGGAGTCGCGGAAATTTCTTAGGGGGAGTTCCGCAAATTTTTTTATGTCATTTTATATCTTATGTTAAAATTAATGGGATTTTTTTCCAAAATAATAATAAATAAAAAGTTATTTCTAAGATTAAGTACGTGATATGTAATGCTCCGAATCCGCGGAATTCGGGATGCTACGGGTTGGGACCTTACAATGGTCCCGACCCTTAGCTTGACAACAATTTCACCGGACCTTTCCAACATGACACAAATAAAGGCCAAAACCGAAATTCCTTTTAATACAAATGATAAGAAACCCGAAGGAAAACAACAAAAGACTTCATCCGAGATGCAAAACCAAAGACCAAAAGCCATACATGCGGCCTACAAAAATACAAGATACAATAAACAAACACGACTCCACCCAAAAACCCTTCCTAAAATGTACGGACCCCGACTGCCCACTTTTCCGGATCTCTCGGCCGCATTCCTAACCTGCAAAGCAATCTACAACAATCGGTATAAAACCGTTAGCTCATATTCTTAAGCATTGGAGTTAAGATGAAACAAGGAGCTTAGATCGAAAGACTTAAAGTTACCGACCTAGAAGAATGTGAGTGAATGCTTATTAATGTTAGAATATTTGAGAAGTGCTTTTGCAAAACATCATGAAAAGCGGTTAAACCTATGAAGGTGAGTCGTATGACAAGAAAGAGTCAGGAAGGTATAGTTATCTTACAGAAGCGGGAGGAAGAGAGGAGCTTAATAGGAGCTAACGTAGTTGGAAGTAAAGTACAATGAGCTAGTGAAGTTTAAGACAGAGTACCCCGAGAGGGTATCCTTCACGAGTATTGTTACATGGAAAAATGGTAAGAGGGTAAGTCGTTAATCTTGGAGAAGGTCAACTATAAGTTAATCGGTGATAACTGAGAACGCACAGGTGTGTGTTGTCTATTGATGAGTAAAGAGGGGATGAATAAACAGGACTATGTGTATATAGAGGATCGACAATAACAACTTAAGTATTCGCGGTGGATCAATATCAATGGTAAGGGAGTACGTCAACGGAAACGCATTTGTCTTAAATCAAATAATGTTGATTGAGTTCAAGCAAGTAGCTGTTACAGAACTTCTAGGGGAGGATAGAGATGACCCTTCGTGACCTTCTTAGGTCATGAGAACGGCATATGGGAGAACGACCCGGATTAGAAGTTTTAAGGTTTGATCATGATAAGGGGAACTAGTAGATCAAGAGGAAGGGAGGTTTCATTGTTTGTGGCGCGTAGACGGGAGTATAATAAGAGGATGCAAAATATGCTCGTTCTAGTGGAATGGATGTCATGTTTTCACGAGCCAAACTAAGTCAAGGTTTTTGTGACTCGCATGGCGAAGCCATATTGGCTATGACGTGAAATGAGGAATCTGGATTAGGGCAACGCTGCAAGCTTAGAGTTATGATGTTAGTACTTGGTGGAGTTATGAGTGGATCTTTCAGTTAGTGTGGATGGGAAACTTCGCCTAAAGGCGTACAAGTACGGTTGTGAGATTATGGTTGTATGATCTTGTTGAGATTGTGGAGACTAGGACGAGAGTATCCTAGCAAATGTTGTGATGGTTATGACCTTGTGAGATCGTGAGGATTAGGAGTTGTTATCCTATCATGGTTATGGTTTATGATCTTGCAAGATCATTGGGACTAGAAGTCAACTTCTAGCATGTGAGAGAGATGTTGATCGTGTGCCTTTTTACAGGCGTTGAGTGTCTTCTTGCGGGAAGCTGAGAGCGGGATATAGCGGGATTATCTTTGGGACGAGGTAAGTCTCCAGACTTACTTAGCTCGTATTCCTTGTATTAGCATTGATGTGTGTTTGGTGGTGTGTGCTTATTGTTTATTGATTATAACAACTAAACCGGAATTAAGATTACCGACCTTTATATTATTTTGGCCCAAGTTTATGATAACGGGCGGTGACAACTTACCTAACTCCTGCGAGAGCTAGGAGATTCTTGCCAACTATCCCGTGCTGGTAGACGGTCGGATGCATCAATACCATTCCATGCCGGTAAGTAGGGACCGAGGCGAGTTTCGGTGACTCCCGTGTCACAACCTATGTTGAATTAGAACGGGATATGACTTAGGGCCTGTTTACTTGTAGCTTATTTGTGTTTCATTTAGTTTATAAACCCTTTGTTTAATTTTTGTAGGTGTTTACTTAGAGATTGGTTTATTTTTGTAGGGGTTTATATGGGTTTATAAACCACTCAAATATAATCTTTTCAGACAAGGTTATTTTTGCTTCCATGAGTTTATTTTTGTTTAAAACCCGATTTTGGCCTTGTGGTTTTCCATCTTGATATTATTTGTTCATCCTTGGGTATTCAACGTTATTCTTTGGTTTTTTTAAAGTGGCATGAGAGTCTTTTGAAGTAAGAAAAACCCACAAAATAAACTCCAAGTAAACAACCTTATCTAGTTATTTATATAAACCCATCAAGAAATAAACCTGAAAATATACTATAAACCCATATAAACTCATTTAGTTTATAAACCCGAAAATAAACTAATCTGCAAGTAAACAAACCCTTAGTAATAAAAAGATAATAAACCGGACTAGTGTGCTTTGGTGTATATTGTGTGCTATGTTGATTTACTTGTGTTCAGGCCGAAGGACCGTCCACCGAGCCGAGTGACTGCCTACTAGGGCGAGCACACTCGTAACTCATGTGTAATATCCGGAATTTTTTCCCCCCGTTTATTCCGAGTCATGCTAGACTTGACCATCTCGATCTTGGTACACCATACCTTCTCTCTTTAATTTTTTTTACTTCTATCATTTTATGTGAAGACATAAAATATCCCTTTTATCCACTTCTATGATTTTATGTGAAGGCATGATCACATAAAATATTTATAAAAACACTCTTGCAAGAATATGAGGCCATGAGACCAATTCTTTTCACAAGTTTTAACAATCTTATGACAAGGCTTATGACATGCTTTGACAAAGCCCTTCGGCCTAACTCTTACAAATGCTGCAGCCCATGTCTTCAAGGCTGATCCAACCAACTCACATCCTTTCTCTATATGGGCCGATCAGCTTCCATCTTTGCGGCCTGCATGACACAACCCAACCTGCGCCTGGAATGGTCGCTGCCACCACCGTAACTCCCATCTTTCAAGCTCAACTCCTTCCTGGTTTTGCGCTAATCAGATCCACAACCTTGGCTGGGATCACGTACACCTATACGTCCACATTCATCTCCCGTATCGCCTCAGCAGATCCACGCCACCACACCTTCCGTCGGGTAAGTAACACACCTTTTCTCTCCTTCTCCGGACGCAGAAGACCATCAAGTCTCGTCTCCCTCTCTCTTGCGAGGATAGCCTTGCTCTAGCCTTCTCTGTACGCACCATATATCCTACTCCCGTTCTCTCTGCGTGTCTACAGATGTAACCATTGAAGCCCACTGTTCCTCTCGATGCCACGCCTCAGAAGAGCAATCTCCAGCCTCGCTCTCTTCCTTCGGTGGACTGCAATACCAAGATATGATCGACTTCCTATCCAGTCGAACGAAGATGATGTTGCCTCTGCAGGTCGTACTCACCCTCCGGCCTAGACGCCTCTACAATGATCGAGAGAGAGACTGAACCCGTATAAGACACTCGCTCCATCTCGCAGCACAAGAACCTAGCCATCTCAGTCGCCCTCAACCTCTCTACAGTCGCACAACCTCCCCTCTTTTGTGCAACAACAAGCTCGACAACAATCTTGGCTCATCTTTTCATTTCCCCTAGAGTCTTGGAATCGGGTAAGGTTGACACCCTTCTCTTCCTTTTACTTCCGTCCATGTAATTCATGCCTAATGAGTGCCTTTTAGGTGTCCTAAATCTACCCGGAACAGCCATAGAGGAGCAGTAAAGGTTCATGCTGTTTTCCGAGTTTTCAGGAACTGACAAGCAGACATTTTTGAGTCCCGATTTGGGTATGTTAGACACCTCCTCTATTGCTGAATTTTGGATATATTGTAGTCAGTAATACATAGTAGATCATACTAAAATTTGGAAATAATCAAAGTTACAGTTTGAGAGTTATGGTATTCCAAAGTTGACTCCTCATGCAGTTTTTATAAATGTGCTGAGTGTTGAAAAAAAAACAGCATGGGATATAGTTTTGTGAGATAGTTTTGAATAGGCTTATGATCTCTGTTGGGCTTGAATTTTGATTATGATATAGTTGGCAAACTTTTTTAGAACATATTAAAATTTGGGAGGTATCCAGCGAGTGGTTTAGGATTTATGATTTTTCAAAAATTGGATGGTAAGCAGTTTTTCTGTTGTGCTGAAATTTCTAAGTGTTGAGAAAAAAACTGCTTGTGATGCAGTTTTTTGAGATAGATTCGAATAGATTATTGACCTCTATTGAACTTGAATTTTGGACCTGTAATAGTTAGGATTACATACTAGAAGATACCAAAATTTTAGAAGGTTTCATCAAATGGTTTAGTAGTTACGATTTTTCGAAGTTGAGGCTGTATGGTATTCTAGTTGTTGCTTAAAAGTGCTGGAAATAAATTATGATGTGCAGTCATGTTTGAACTTAAGTTTAGAGACCTTAGAAACATCATCCACCGTTCAAATTTGGATATAACATAGATGGATATGTATACTGTGATATATCAGAGGTGGAGACCAATCCAACGGTCGGATCCAGATCTATAAGAGCTCAAAGTCGAATATTTGTGCAGTTTGGGAAATGACTCATATTTGGCTAAGTATAGAATTCCTGGATTTTGTATCCAACTTTGGAGAATTGTGTAGAAGTTGTTGTTGGGTAATTTTGAGATTTTCTTACTTCTAGGAGCAAATTGCATCATGTAGAAGACCTAGATATTTTTATTTGGTTTTTATATTTTTATTCGGTTCTCATATCTTTAGCCAAAGTCGGACCTTAGCGACTTTTTATGGAAGTCAAGAATGTAGTTAACTCTTCTAAATCTTTAGCAAACTTTCCTTTGAGAGTTTGAGTGTGGTTTTGAGTTCCAAAGAATAGTTTGAAACCTTGTTATGGAATTTTATAAAGTTTCGGGACTAGGGGTAAAATAGTCATTTACCCGTATAGGAGTATTTTGGTAATTTATCTGATGATAGAGTTAAATATCTTAGAAGTCAGAGACTTCTAATTAAGTGGGATACATTATTGATCCACTTGCCTTTTATAACAGGCGGTTGAGTTCCTACGGTTACAGACCGAGTCGAGATAACTGATTATGTTTGGATTCAAGTAAGTCCTTTGGGCTTACTTAGCTAGCTTCTAGATATGATTGTGAATAATGATAGTGGTGTTTGAATGATGTCTTTATAGTTGTATTTAGTAGTAATTATATACCGACCTATACATTGACCTAAGAGTAACGAGCGGTGACATTCTGCTCAGTTAGCCTGATGGCGCTGAGGGTTTCTTTAGGGACTAGTCCACACTCGATTTGTAGTGATGCTACCGGCGGAGGTAAGCTAGACCTACACCCAGTTGGATAAGGAACGGAGGCGAGAACTCTTAAGATTTCTCGTGCCACAACTGTAAAATGGAATAAGGTGAATCACTTAACTACTAGATAATAACCGGTTTGTGTGCCAACATGATGATTGTTTTATGTTATCTTGATTGTGTTTGTGCTATTGTTATTCTTCTTATATTTAGATTGTTAGCTAACGGTTTATCCGTGTTGTAGTTTGTGTAGAGATAAACAGTTGCAGAGAGATTCGGGACGGATGGTCAGTCGGGTCCACGTACTCATTAGATGGGGACGGGGGAGTCTTCCATACGACATGCATGTTATGTACTTATATATATGTTTGTAATGCTGTCACATGTGTACATTCATACCACAAAAATATTATGTTTTGAAATTGTTTTAAATACATTTGCCTTGTTGTAAGATCCTAGTAAAGTTGTTGTCAAACTAAGGTCGGGACCCATTGTGAGGTCCTAACCAGTAACTCCCCGAGTTCCAAGAATTAGGGACATTGTCACATGAGGTCACCCATCCTGAAATTGCTCCCGCACGAGCACGCTTAACTCTAGAGTTATTTGTCCTCACTCTACCACTAGAAAAGAAGATTTTTTGTTGACATGGGTAGCAACTCATCCTTATAAGTGAACCATAAATCCCCATTCATATGATGTGGGATGACAATTTTACGGGGTGTTACAGGATAAAACTATTTCCGAGTATAGGAAGGAAATAGGTTCGGAACTTTAAACCCGCAGTTTGAAACTGCGGGTTTCATTTCTTTATTAAAAAAAAAGTAACCCGTAGTTTAGAAGTGCGGGTTTATAAATAGTTATATTTTTTTAACAAAATTATATCTACTTTATTGACTTATAAATATTATTTAATATATCTATAGGACTAAGAGTTAAAAAATTTTCTTTAGTATTTATATAATTTTAAAAAATAACATGAAATTATAATTATTGTTCAAAAAAATACATACAAAATGTAGGAATTAAACTAATTATATTGAAAATATAATGATATTTATAAATCAATAAAAATTATAACTCTTATTTCTATAAATGTTCAATGATATTTATAAGTCAATAAGGTAAATATATAATTATGTTAAAAATATAACTATCTATAAAAAAAAATAACACAAATACGATTTTGAGTTCGAATTCTATCTTTGTTGATAAGAATATATTTAAGTTTTGAACTTATATCACAAAAATAGTGTAGCTTGGTGGAAACATGTTGGTCTTGTAATCAATAGGTCGGTCGATCCCTAGACCTATTGATTACAAATAAGGTATATTAATTACATGATCTCTAGACCAATTGATTACAAATAAGGTATATTAATTACATCTCTTCTCAAGTTAATAAAGGGTTCCATGCTCTAGTGGCTAGAGCATTGATATTGAACTAATTGATCTTGAGTTTGAGTCTTGCTATAAGTTTTTACATAAAGTTTCACTGTTTTTTTTTCTTTTGAAACTGCGGGTTTAAATAAATAACCCGCAGTTTGAAATTGCGGGTATGCTCCGAACATTATTTCCTTCCTATACTCGGAAATAGTTTTATCCCGTATCTAATCTAAGAAATAACATTTAGTTTATTATTATTCTTAAAAAAAACAAATTAATGACTAAAATATATCTACATTAAAGTTATAATAACAATAAAAGAGTTTCATGATAAATTATAGTTTTTTCTAATAAAATAGGTTGTTCCGATCTAACAATTAATCTTAAAAGTTATTTTCATATACCTTTATGATGTGTAATAATATTATATATATATATATATATATATATATATATATATATATATATATATATATATATATATATATAGGGTCAACATACAGTGAGAACGTGTTCTATTCATGGTAAGAAATAAGAACAACTGAGGATCGTTAGATCAATGCACGGATGACTCGAGTTTATCGTCTAAATAAGGTATTATTATATTTTTTATTCATTATGATATCAATATATGTAATTAAAAATATTCATCATTTGGTTTTAGGGAGTGGATAACATTAATGATCTAAGACATAGTGCACAAATAATAAATATACTCGTGTCATCGGAGGTTAAATAATCGATCATCTCACAGGCGGCGCTTCAAAGAGGTAAAAAGATTCATAGAAGACATATTGTTGTGCACGTTTGTTTAGATTTTATATTACGATTGCGTGTTTAATGTATTAAACACGTGCATGACCTTATGCAATCGTGCATGTTGTTTACTGAATATATACATTAGGGTTAACACGTGTAGGCATGATGCTCATGTTGTGTTTGATGCAATATATATATTTGACCGTGTTGTTTAACACATTTACCTCATAAGCACGTGCCGTGCTTCATGTACTTTATAGATTGAAGTCAGTTGTGTTCGTGCATTCCTAGTTTTACACATATATTCATGTTTGGAACTAATCGTGCATGCATTATACATATGATAAACACCATGCATCAACCCGTGCATAAACAAGTTTTCTCTACGGATTCGTGCAAACGGATGGTATATGATGTATGTCATTAAAAATATAACTTATACGTACTATATAATTACCTATATGCGCATCAACTCGTGCATCTAATACACGTTAAGATGCACGAATACACTTTTCAAGGTGCACGACTATATTAAATTATTGAAGGAATAAAGTTGAAACAAGAACTATACACGACTACTACTATTAGATACACATACATTCACCTTCATCCATGGCGGATTCAATTTCTAAGGACGACGCCGACATGAGTTAATAAATGATGACGATAAATATGTTAATTTTAAGTTAATATTATGGTATTAAATAATTTGGCAACTTAAAAGGTAACCGTATATACCTATCCTAAAATATTAAACATTTAGTTAGTATAATAATAGTATTGAATCATGAAGGTCGATTTAGTTTAATTATATGGCCGAAGTTTGTTCTTATTTCTTACCAAAGTTACGTTCTTACTTGCTTATCCACACACACACACACACACAGAAAATTATTAAAGTTGTAACAACAGAAAATTTTTATTCCAGTTTGTGACCTGAGTCACCGCGGTTTTGCCCGCGGTCGCATATTTTTGCCTAACCGCGGTTGCACCGCGCAGTCGCGCCGCCGTGGTCGCGGTTGTTGCCTCTCGCGGTAGCGGTGAAACAATAGTTCATTGTTTTCCGGTTCGTAACCATTGGGATTCTTTCCTTTGTAATGTTACAATATCCTTCTTTCCTTATCCTCTTCCTCCTTATCTTGACTAAACCTAGCATCCGCTTCTTCCCTTCTTTTCTTATCTCACGTAAAACTCCTCTCCTCTCCTCTTCTCTTAACCTTTCATTCTTTATTTTTAGTCAGTTCCAACATAAGCTTTAACCTTCGATCTAGGTCAATCAAGTAGTTGCAGACAAGGAACTCTCTTCTTTGCTTCTAGCACGCAAAGAAACGCAATCACAAGTTTTTTTGGTTGAACGCGTAGGAGATGTATGTCCGATCTCGTTTCCCTATTCCTTACCCTTTTTTTGTACTCGTGGATCCTCATGATTGTTGGTGATACCCAACAACAACAATAACAACAACAACAATAACAACAAGGAACCACAGGATTGCTTTGCATAGTTTGGATAGAAGAACAACAACGGCAAATCGACGAAGATCGCGTATGTTACCTATCGCCGCGGTCGCGCCTTCTTCCTGCCGCGGTCACGCCGACCCTTTTCCCCCGCGATCGCGCGTCTTAGTTCCCGCTGTCGCTTCATCCCTCCAGAAAGTACTAAGTGTTGGTACATTGATCATCTCTCACTATTTAAGGTTGATAGTTGTTAGTATCATGCTGGGATGGAACCTAGCAGAATAAGAGTGAACCCTAGTTTGTGGGTTGGAAAAAATAATCTTGAGAAGTTAAGGCTTTAGATTGTTGAAGGATGTGGATGAGATACGTTAAGTGTAGGAAAAGTGCTATGATGCAGTTTTCGGATCTTATTATGAAGGATAGATGACCGATAGACTTGGTATGATGATGAGTTGTTGGAATAGACTTATGGTAGTCATGATTGACCTGGAATTTAAAAAGTTCTAGATGCTAGATAGGTATTTATTAACATGTCCTTGTTATCAAGTGATGGAGTTTAATCCTGCGGGATTGAGAGTGTTGATTAGTTGGGATTATCTTGATACAAGTAAGTCTCTTGGGCTTACTTAACTGACTTTCTGTGTGTTATCATGAACTATGATAGTAATGTGTTCTTTGAGTGCTCAATAACTATAAGTTGAGTAGGATGACTTTTATAGTAATGTGGTCCAAGTGTATGTATAACGGCGGTGACATTACTATCCACCTCTAACATGAGACCAGGAGGTTCTTTGCGAGTAGCCCAAATAGGTACACAGTGAAGTTCGATTTGTGGAGATAAGGTTTCTCTCTCTTCCTCCCTCCTTGAGATTGAGATGCGGAGCCAAGTTAACGATGCAAGTTTCATGATTTACCTTGAGCTGGTGTGAATTGAGGTGAAATGCAAGGTGCTCAAATGTGTTCATTTTCAGTTGGTGATTGTTCGCTCTCAGAAGTGAGTGAAATATGAGCAAAATAAGCTTTAAATTTATACCAAAAATAAAAGTCAGGCAAATAAGCGAACCCGCAGTGTACGAATCAATCGCAATAAAGGCAAATATTCTAGGGTCGATCACAAGGACTAGGTGAAATCAATAGGTGAACAATCAAAAATAAAAAAGACCCCGCAAATAAGAAAAAAGCAATAAATATGATAAAGAGCAACTCTATAACTAATGAAATAAAGTAAAGACGAGATATGTTATATGATAATTAGGAAACTACATATTCTAGATATCAAAGCATCTGTTTGTGGTTTTCGATTCAAGACTTCTAAAGATCTATGGACAGATCTGGAATCGCTAAGGAAAAGTTTTTCTAAGGTGAGAAAAGATCACAAGGGAAGTCTCACTATTCACTATTCCAAACCAAAACTCCTATCACTGGGTAAGTCTCAAGGATCTAAGGCAAGGAACTATAGTCTCAAACTAACCACTCAACCTAATGGAATAGAACTAACCATTACCAAGTAAGTCACAGGTTAACTCATAAGGCCAAGGAGAAGGCACACACAAACCTAGTAAAGGATAAACCTTTATTACCTGGAACTCATCATCTTTTGCAACCAAGAAAGGGAATCACCAGGTAAGTCTCTTTCCAAGCTTGGATGTAAGTTTGAAAGGCTGAAAAAGACTAGGATTTGGACAATCTATAACCTAATATTAAGGATATAACATAAAAGGCACGACAAAAGAAACCACGGGCTGTTCTTGGTGAAATCTCGGCTGAGAATCTCAAGAACATACTGATATTTGTTTCTGTGAAGGTAAAAATAACTCTCAAGGTCCAATCTAAACTTAAAGGCTCAGCCTATCATCATCTAACCCACAAACATCAACCAATCACCCTAGAATCGAAAGGGTTTTAGCCAACAACACACATATTCAAATCAAGATAGATATCTGAAATCAAGAAAATCATAAACCAAATAAAACTAAAAGAAAAGTAAAAAGTACTTAGCAAGGTGTCTTCAACCTCCAAAAGCAAAGGTAAACCAATAACAAAGATTCAATCTTTAATAAAAAGGCAAAATGAATTAAGAACTCAAATCACTCCAAGAATCTTTCAAGAGTGTTGTAGCCTTTTTCTAGAAAGAATGTAGCAAGACCGAATTATGTGAGGCGTCTTCGGTGGGCGTGAGTCCTCTTCGTTCGGGCTCTTCTATGATGTTGCCGGTATGAGAAATATATAGAGATAAATCTAGGGTTTGACAAGCATATGACTTGCTTAAAGATAATGCATAATCTTGGGCTAACTTAAAGATAAATCTCAAATCTTGGGCCGAAAAAGAATGTTGTTGGTATTAGAGTCCGCTCTAGCAGTATCAAAGTCCGCTCCAAGGTATCGAAGTTCGCTCCGCGGTATCAGAGTTCACTCCAGCGCGTGTTCCTAGCTTCTTTTTATGCTCCATCATTTTCATTGATGATCTAATCCTTAAATGGTCATTTCGCTCCATAATTCGTCAAATTTCTTGAAAACGCAACAGTAATCCGTGCACACATATTTTCTAGCAAATTATGCAAATATGAGCTCAAATGCTACGAATTCATGTTTATGCATGCAAAATAAAGGGAAAATTTACCTAAGTCGAAAAGGTTGAGATATTGAAGACACATTGCTTAGGTACTTCTTACAAAATAAAGGTAGGATGTATGCAGTACCGTGGGATGTTTTTTGTTGTTATCAGAATCGAAAAGGTTAGGAAATAAAGGGAGCATTGGAAATGTAGAACGAGTGTTGTCTTTTTGCTCTGCCCTTGGACGTAGACAATTCGCAGAGATAAGACTTCTCTCTCTTCCTCCCTCCTTGATATTGGGATGCGGAGACAAGTTAACGATGCAAGTTGATTGAAGGTGAAATGTAAGTTGCTCAATTTGTTCATTGTCAGTTGGTGACTTGGTTTGAATTAAAAACGAACTTCTTCTGAAAAAAAAAGAAATAACACGAACTTGACTTGATTTTTACCACATATTACTTGCAGCTTGGATGTGTTTGGAAAACTATAATTAGGTTATGTTGTGGAGGTTAAAAATAAAGAAAGCAAATATAAGTATTTTGTTGAATCAACATTATTAATGATTGTATGTTTTTCATCTCAACAAGAATACAATATAAATTCATCAATTCGTCATAACAAATTTTATTTAAAAGTAAAATTTTACTAAATAAAAAACTATAGGTCGTTCACGTAAGGACACTCATTCTGTAGGTAAATGTGGATAGATGGATAGTTTAAAAATTCAGATTAAAGTTTTTTTTCCTGAAATACTTTTGTAAGAAAAGATGTTTTGTTACTGTGCCCCATATTTTTTTAACGAAAATCAGTTAGGCTGGTCTATCTATAGGTAATACATCCTAAATCATCGGATGAGAATTTAAAGTTCGGGATCATCAGAAAAATTGGTGTTGGGGGTCGGTATTTCTAGATGGGTCAATTGGTCAGCAACACAGTTGATATTTCTCAAAACGTGTCTGATCAAAAATTCATCTAAGAAACGAAAATTCAACTTGGAGTCGGATAATGTTTATTATATAATTTCATATTTATATGACATATCATTATTAATATCAAAATTTTAAAATAAATATACAATTGTAGTCCAATTAGCTCAAAACCTATAATAATATAATAAGTATGTACATTAAAAAAAATATAAATTCATAACACATTAATAGACCAAAGATAATATTATAAAACAATAGATATAAAATAATTTCTCTGAAAATAAAAAATAGTTACAATGGTCACTTTCTTAATTAGTCCATCGTAAAATGTTGTTACAAATAAACAAATTTTAATAAACTAACTCGATAATATTTTATTTATTATGTAATTTGGAATGAAATAAACGACCAAAAATAGTGATCAGAGACTCAGAATAGTGGTTAGATTTTGATTTTTTTAGGTTTTGCGTTTTTGACACTGTTAGAGTATGAGTCTAGTATATTGAGTCATATGTTATGCTTATATTTTATTTAATAGTTTATCTTTTTATCTTATCTTTGTTAGTTATCTCTTTTATCACTTTGTATTTTTTTTGTATAAACAAAATTTAGAAATAAATAAGCTTTCGATTCACAATTCTCTTCATGGTATTAAAGTGCTTTCCTTAACTTACATTTTTGCACAAAATAAAACCCTAAACTTAAAATTAAATCTTTTGCCGCTTCGACGGTATCAGAAACAACTTTATCCATCACTATCAAAAACAAATTTCAGTATGAGAGAGAACTTTTCTCATAGTATCAAAGACAATTTTTGCCGTCAATATCTTAAACGAATTTGGCTGCCGGTATAAGAAAATACTTTGTCCGCAAGTATTAGAGAAAACTTTGGCCATCAATATCATAAACGACTTTGGTTTTCAGTATCAGAAACGACTTTGGCCGGTATCATGACCGTCACAATTATTTGGGCGGCGGGACAAGCTAACTTCGCATCTCCTTTCCTCGGTCTCTTAACCTCTCAAGACCCTAAAGGCATTGACCCTGAAATTGATGATACTCAACAGAATACCCTCATATCTACTTTGAACTCCTATCGCTCTCTTTCGTTTCCTTAAATCCTTGATTCGGATGCCTCTTTTCATACGACTGGTGATCGTTAATTACTTTCCTCGCTCACACTGGTAACTACATGTCGGATTAAACTCCCTTATGGAGCTCTAGTCTCGGCTGAACACACAGGGTACTAGCGCCTCCATAACTACGGACTTGAATTGTGCTTTTATAATAGCTAAAATTTGTGTTATACAAGACCGTACTTCGAGGGCAGTGATTGAAGTGGGTGAAGCTCGTGACGGAATCTATTATCTTCGTTGGATGGCAAACACTTCTCCGCCCCCATCATGTCTTACCACTATTGACACCACCACCCACCATAACCGTCTTGGTCATCATTTTAACACCAATATCACCTATCCCTGTGACATCTGTCCCCGGGCCAAAGTACCTAGATCATATTTTTTTGTTAGCAGTTCCTATGCTTCGTCGTTATTTGAATTAGTCCACTTAAATATTTGGGGTCCCTATCGCACCCTTTCTACTTCCGGTTGCTCTTACTTTCTTACCATTTTAGATAATTACTCCCGTTACACATGAGTTTACTTACTAAAGGAAAAGGTCGAAGTCGCACTTTAATTAGAAATTTTTGTGTCATGGTTGAGACTCAATTCCATACTTGTGTCAAAACCTCTCGTAGTGATAATGCTAAGAAATTTATTTCCATTCGACCCTTTCTTCACGGTAAAGGTATCCATCTAGAAACCTCTTGCATCTACACACCTGGAAAAAAAATGGAAGGGTAGAACGCAAACACCGCCATATCCTTAATGTTGTTAGGTCCTTGATGTTTCAAGCAAACTTACCTATATCTCTTTGGGGAGAATGTGTCCTTACGGTTTGCTACCTTATTAATATCACCCCTACACCCATCCTCCATCACAAAAATGCTTATGAGTACTTCATGGCTCTCCACCTAGTATTGATCATCTTCGGGTGTTTGGTTGTCTTACTTATTGTTCCCTTAGACCTCGGTCTTTGGACAAATATAGAGCTCGGAGTAAAAAATGTGTCTACATAGAATATCCATCTTCACAAAAGTTTTGAAAAATATTAGATCTTGATACTTAGAAAATTTTTATAATACGGAATGCGCGTTTTTACGAAAACATATTTAAATCGACAAATTTTCCCGAACCTACAGAGTCCACAGCGGACCACACCGAATTTTTCCTAACCCCTGAAACATACTAGAAAGAAACCACCACCCACAAAAATCCTCCAGCAAGTACCTTACATGACGCGGGCCCTCTCCCTAACAATTAGCTTATGCGGGCCTCCCTCCCCAATACCATGTTGACGCGCCAACTCCCTCCTTTCTTCTTGTAGCGGCCCCACTTTCCTATTACCTTCTGACACCTCTCCCTCATTTCTACCTGATGCAGCCCCCACCTCCCAACTATCTTTGAAACCCCCTCTTTTCTTTCTGGATGTCGGCCCCATCTCCCAAACCTCCCCTGACCCGCCTTCTTTCATTTCTTCCGAAGCGGCCCCTTCACCTCCCCACTCACCTACCACAATGGAACACATGGATATTCCGACTCCACAACCCGTTCATGTTGCTCCGTCTTCCAATCCACCTCGTCGCAGCTCCCGTACTTCATAACCCTCTATCATCCTACGAGATTATGTGTGTCAAAAGGCAAGTCATTTTGATTCTCAATCTAGTCAACCTTCTCCTCCACTGAACTCAGATACGCGGTATTCCATAAAGAATTATTTATCATATGAACATTTTTCTTCTACTTGTGTTACTGTTAATAACTTTGTGTATCAAGAATAAGAACTGACCTCTTTTAAAGACGCATTTGCTAACCCAAAATGACGAAAGGCCATGCAAGATGAAATGGCGGCCCGCAACAATACTTCGGAATATGTTGATCTCTATCTAGATCGTAAACCTATTGGCTTCAAATGGTTTTTTCGTATCAAATACAACTCCAATGGACAAGTTGAGCGTTATAAGGCGCGTTTGGTTGCACTGGGCAACCGTCAACAAGAAGGCATTGATTATAACGAAACTTTTGCTCCTGTTGCTAAATTTGTTACAATCAAACTACTTATTGCCATTGCCTTCATCCATAACCGGAAACTTCATTAGATAGACGTTCACAATGCTTTTCTTTATGGGGATCTACACGAGGAAGTCTATATGCTACCACCTCCCGGTTTTCGAACCTCTTCCAAAGTTTTTCGTCTCAAGAAATCATTGTATGGTCTTCGTCATGCTCCTCGGAATTGGTTTTACAAGTTCATATATTCCCATCTACAATATGGGTTTCGTTAGTCCCTTGTTGATTACTCCCTTTTCACCTTCAAATGATCAGGTATCACCCTTCAGATTTTTATTTATGTTGATGATCTCGTCATGACTAGCAACAATCGTGCTACCATTCACAAATTTAAAGATTACCTTCATTCTTGCTTTCATATGAAGGACATTGGACCCCTTCGATTCTTCTTAGGCATTGAAATTGTTTGCACCCCGTCTAGTTTATGGCTTAACCAACAGAAATACACTTTGGATATTCTAGCCGATTCTGGTCTTCTTGGATACAACCCGCATCTTTTCCGATGTCTACTAATCATGGTCTTCAATCAGATTCTTCTGCTCTTCTTGATGATCCTGAAAAATATCGTCGATTGTTTGGACTTTTAATCTACTTGTCTATCACTTGCCTTGAACTTGCATACTTAGTTCATACGCTTTCCCAAATTTATGGTTGCTCTGCACAGTGGTCAATGGAATGTTGTCTTGAAGGTTCTTCATTACCTAAAAGCATCACCTGCTCGGGGTATTTTTGATGCGTCCCCGCATACTATGACATCCGAGGATGAAGACCAAGCCTTTGGCGTGTGCTCCGATGGACCTATCGCTTGATCACGTGCCAAAGCCATTGCAAGAGCCACTCAATCCTTCGTGGCTCGAACACGGATTCATCCCGACCACGTCTCATCTCCCGAGCCTCGGAACCTCACCAAGATGGCGGAAACGAACCAAGGACGCCTACGCTGATGCACGATCGTGCACTCAGGCCGCACGATTGTGCGCTGGCACCAGCACCAGTGCCAGCGCCAGCGTCTCCTCAGCCCCTACGTTGATGCACGATCTTGCACCATGTCACAGGATCGTGCACTGGCGCCCGCGCCAATGCCAGCGTCACCTCTGCCTATTTTCCGCTCCGTTTATTTATTGTCTCGTTTTATTAAGTTTCCGAACTATTTTTGATATTTTGTAATTTCCATTTAATTGACCCAACTCCTCTATATAAGAGATGCACGTGTCATTTGTTAAAGCACGAACCCTTTTAATCTAAAGCTAGTCAAAGTGTCATTGCCTCCTCCTTTAGCCCGGGTTTTGTCAAACACGTTACAACAATTCTTCGATCAACCTCAATCACTCTAGATCGATCTTGATCTTCGTTCAACACATCCCAATCCATTTCTATACTTCTTTCGACATCCGATTCCGCCGGATTCGTCAAACACCCTTCGGTGCTACACACAAAAGGAGTAGTCAAATCTTCGCCCGGTCTAGATCGCTCGCGTTCTCGATGTCTCGCTCACGCCATAGTCAAGGACAAATCAAATTGGTATCAGAGCAAGGGATCGAGCTAAGTTTCCTTACTCTTGATTTTGTGTGCGCTTTGTTTGATTCCTTTCGGCCTTTTTGTTATTACCTTAGTTCTTCGTGTTCATCATTCATTCACGCTAGATCATGAAATTTTTTTCGAGTCGTTAAAAATTGCTTGATTCGTAGTACGTTTGTCGTTATTGGATTGGAAAACCTAGGTATTGACTCCAACAGCCGAAAATTTGCCTACTTATATCCGAAATTTGGGCTAATTAATTGCATGCTATTTTTCTCGTTCATATAAACTGATTATATTTCTTGAGACTTGCATGCTTTGATCTAATTTTGGTTGTAGTTTGCTTGCAATTTGTGTTTGTGATAATTTGACTCTTCAAATTCCTCCATGTGATCAATACAAATCTCCACAAAATCAGCCTGTGATTATTTGCTAATTAATATCGTGCATTTAATTAGCGTCACATCCGCTTAATTAGTCACATTTGTGATATCTTTCCCTAATTGTAGGATAGATAAAGTCAACAAAATATTGACTTTTGTTTTGTTAAAAAAAACAAAAAAAAACAAAAAAGAAACGTTCATTTCAAAAAAAATAAATATACAAGGTCCAAAAACAAATCGGGCAATACCGTGACCTCAAATCTTTTGTTCTTTTCATTCCGTCTCATTTGTCGCATTCATTTTTTGCATTCGTTTATAAATAAGGTTGATTGAACGTGTTTAGTCTTACAATCTTTAGACGTTTATACGACCTCGATTTTGTGTGTGCAATTGGTTGCGATATTTTTCGAATATTTGCCCCCCACCCATCTTACCCGTCCACACGGCTTTAGCTAAATAGACACCCGCGCACATTATACTTGAGTATTGAACTTTCTTGTTCATCCTTGCTTGCTTGATACCTATATTTTGTGTGTGTTTAAAGTGTCTAATGTGAATGAAACGTCCCAGGAGAACTATGATAACCGGGAAGATGACGAGACTACCTCCACACCATTGACATTGGAGGGTCTTGCTAAACAGCAAGTCGAGTCCGAACGACGAATGAGAGAGTTCATTGCTAACATGTTCGCCGCACAATAAAAGGCGACCCCCCATTCTAACTCCCGTTGATCTTACCACTACCTCCAATCTAATAACGGAAAAGGGAAAAGAACCAGCCGTGACATCAAAACAAGCCGAGAAACCTCGACTACATTCAGTAATTGAACATAATCAGTCTCCTTTTGACCGTCACACCACCGATGACTCCAAAGAAAGCGACGAAGTGCTAGCGTTGACAAAGAAGGACCTACGATATGTAGATACAACGGATCGTAGGACTCGTGCTAAACGCCAAAAGAGGTACTTGAAGAGTCCAACACCACGTCATAAATCACATCCCCACCATAGTGATAGTGACTCCCATCGTCCAAACCGCAACAATCAAGCAATTCCTTATGCCAACACACCCCACGACCGCTACCGACCACGGGTTGATAGCAATATTGAGTCCGAGTACATTAATGACATGGCGGATTTTAGCGATGATGCACGGAACCTTGAGTATGTGGCTAACCTTAGGCCAAGACACCCTCCGGTTAGAGATCCGATTGAGCATCGAGTTGAAGCCGAAGACTATCTTCCCTCACCGGATGAGGACCTTAGACCGCGTCATCAACACCAACAACAACGTCGCCACCGCAACCGTGGAAGACGGGATCATCATGATCCGGATGACTACACGCCCCAACCGAACCCGTATCTATCGCGTCGAGAAAGTAAGATTCAGTTTCCCTCTTTTTATGGTACCAATGATGCGTCTTCTTTTATTAATTGTAAAAAGGATACTGAGAGAGTCTTCAAACATTGCCATTGCATGGCTCACGAGAAGGTTGACGTTGTCACCATGCACTTTGAGGAAAGGGTGAAAAATTGGTGGTCACGCTATGAGGCTAGCCGAGCTAGGAAAAGTTGGCCACCGGTTGTTAGTTGGAACCAACTGGTTCATGTTATGACAAAGAAGTATGTGCCGGATACGTTCAAGGAGGATATGCGAATGGAGATAGCGTACCTCAAACAAGGAATCATGTCTCCGGATGACTACTTAGCCGAGTTGGAAGACTTATATGAAAAAACGGGAATCTCGGCATCTCAATCGGCTCTCCGTACAAAGTTCATGACGAGCCTCAACGCGGAGATTCGGGAGACATTGGAGATTGTCCCATACAACGACTTCAACTCGTTGGTCCATGCCGCTAACAAAGTCCACAAGAAGCTTCAAGCTAAAGCTTCGAAAAGGTATGGTGCAACCCCTTCTAAATACGGTTTTAACACTAACTATCGTGGGTCGAGTGGTTCTTATTCACAGGGACCTAGGGATACACGAGACGGAACCAGCAGGGAGCGAGATAGTTCGACAGGACGCCCAAACGAGCAGCCCCGACTTGCTGCTCGTTCACACGATTGTGTGCCAGCAACGGACGATCGTGTTCAAGGGCCGAAGGCCAAAACGCACGATCGTGTGACCCCTATGCACGATTGTGTGCCTTCAGCGCCGACTTCCGCTCCTTCCGCAGCCCAACCAAATGAACCTCTATGCTATCAATGTGGCGGTATGGGTCACGTGCAACAAGATTGCCCGAACAAGAAGAAGGTCTTCTTCGCCGAAAACGAACACGAGGATTTCGGTCCTTACAAAGATGGTGAGATGACCATGGAAAATGAGGAGGATGCCGATCCCGAGTACGGGATGGAGCCCTAAGACGACCATGAAGCATGTGCGCCTCCTCAAGTCAAGTTTCTCTCTTTAGTTAATAGGCGTGTGTTGTCGGTAAAGCAAATTGTGCCTATTGATCTACGCGAGAACTTATTTCATTCTCGGTGCATGGTCAATGGCACAACTTTATCGTTAATAAATGATTCAGGATCGTGTTGCAACATTGTTAACCAACAAGTGATCACCCACTTTAGGTTGCCAACGATTGCACACCCGCAACCTTATGGACTCCAATGGATATCCGATAAGGCGAGCAACATGGTCACCCATCAAGCATGGGTAAAGTTTTCTATTGGTGGGTATGTTGATAACATCCTTTGTGACGTTATCAACATGGATGCCACACATGTACTATTGGGACGTCCGTGGCAATACGATTGTCGATCGTTTCACGACGGATATCTTAATACGTATATGTTTAACTTGATTGGTAAACGAATCACACTCATGCCTATGACACCACACGATATTCTTGTCGATTATGCCGAGCATAATTGACAAAAGGCCATTGAAGAGGCCAAGTTGACTAAATCAACGTCGGGATCCGATAAGGACAAACCCGAAGCCAATTTCGGTCAACGAAACGAGAAGATCACACCGGTTGACGACGAGTCTAGCCATTCCTCTAGACACACCGGACGACAAGATAGGTCTTCTCGTAAGGAGGGAACAAGTGGAGCTGTCCAAACCGATGCTAAAACAGCTCCCACGCCTACTATACACGGTAGTTGTGCTCCCCGTACCCTTCTTGCTTAGAAAAGTGATTGGGCACCCGTGATCACGGGAAAATCACCATGCTTTCTTTTGTGGGGTAAGTTTGGAACCAACTAGTTGTTTTCGAGCTCTTACCACCCACAAACGGATGGTCAAACAGAGGTGACTAACCGTACATTGGTTGCTTGTTAGCATGAAATATTGTGATACTTTAGGCACGTTTTCTAAGTGTATTTAATTCATATTGATAGTCTTTGATTGAGCATTGTTGCATTTGTGAGCTAGTTTGCCTATATTGTCGATATGGATGTCTACACAAGCTTTATGTTGATTATAGGTGATTGAGAGCCATTTCCGAACGGAATTTAGCAAGGATGAGTTGATTGAGTATGTCCATGGATTGAGGGCATTCTTAGGAGCCAAAAGAGAGATAACTTGAGGAATGCACGAGGCTAGGGAAGAATCACGTTCTTGCCCTAAATCACGCTCTAAAATACGGCCGTACTACAAACCACGTTCAGTTCCACGGCCGTGGAACCCTAACAAGTGAAGCGTGATTCATTCCAGCAACTTCTACGGTCGTGGAATCATGTGTTCAAACCGTGTTGAATTCCACGCTCTAAATTACGGTCGTGGAAGGTCTTTTTCGCCGCACTTTAAGCCACGATCTTTTAAAAGATTGGGCCGGGCCGCTACTTCATGATACATTATAAAAGGACGGACGAAGGGAGATTCCGTCACCTCCGCTTAGAGACTTTGCGACCTCGCTTTAGGTTTACGTTTACGACTCCGCTTGACGCACTTTCGCCCACGCCGTGACTTAGAGATCTTTGCGATTTTGCAAAGGACGTACTTTGCGCTCATCTTTGGAGTTGCCCTAATCTCGCACTTTGGTGGAGATTGTGATTGAGATTTCCGGATTGACGGAAGATCGAAGATTCGGAAGATTGTTCGCAAGAAGATTTCTCTTCTTGTTTAGGTTTGATTTAGAAGACGGATTGACATCCCGTTCTTCCTTCTTATCTAAGATTGTGTTTGTTTGTTCTATTCTGAATCTATTAACGATATTCGTTCTTGATTGTGACTTGAGATTGGTTTGAAGTTTATTAAAAGTTTTCGGAAGTTTTTCATCTTTCAATCTTTTAATCTTTGAATTTGATATCATAATGATGATTGTTGGCTAAAAACCCTTAACAATTCTAAGGTGAAGGGTTGATAGTTGTGGCTTAGATGATGATAGATCGATCGTAAACAGATTAGACCCTGAGAGTTAGAGAGAATCGTCGACAAACCCTAAATCACGGTTTGTTCTTGAGTTCCACGACCGTGGAATCTCAAGATTCACCCGTAATTTCTCTTAAGTTTACGAGTCTGCTTTTACTTTAATCCAAAGTTAAAGATTTGCTTTAACTTAGTTTAGGCTTGCCTTTTCTAGGTGGTAGTGAAGCCTCAACAACCTCTACCTCGATTGTGAGTGTCACAACCGTAATCGGTTAAGTTAGTCTTGATCCTTGGATTACAAGTTTGGGTATTTGACATTAATTCTTGCCTTTAGAACCTTTCTATATTGAAGCCTCAACAACCTGTATAGAGAGTGTCTTGTAGGTGAGTCATATAAGGTTTTTGGAACTTCACCGTACGATTACCTTACATTAGCATACCTTTGCATATCTCAACTCTGTCTTTATATCATTAAGAATATCTTGAATCGATTGCCGCAGCTGGATACTTGGATCTTTAGGATTGTTGTTTTCCCAATATATTGCAAAGCTCTTACATTCACTTGCTTGATAACCTACGATCGAATTTATTCTCCCCAAATCCCTGTGTTCGATACTCTGGAATTCTTGCTTAACTACGTCGATCTGTACACTGCGGGTTCGCTTGCTTGATTCTAGTTTTATAAATTTAAAGCTTATTTGCACGCACGTTTAGGGGCGAACAAGTTTTTGGCGCCGTTGCCGGGGATTTGGTCTAGACCGAATTCGGTAGCCGGTTGTCAAGCTTGGGAGCTTGCTCTCGTTATTTGATATTTCTTTGAGTGCATGCGCAGGTCTAGGAACACCGAAGATCTCTTACCTCTTGATCAAGAGCTTGAGAGAACTTTAAGGCAAAAGCGCAAGGAAAAGAAGATGGCTGAAGAACACGAACGTGATCTTCAAGCGGAGTTGGCGGAGAAGGAAGCTCAACTCCAATGGAATGAGAACATCCGCCGGGATGAAATGGATCATCATCAATCTCAAGTTAACAATCTACAGGATATGATTTTCCAAATGAGGATAGAACTAAGCGACCTTAAGAATAAGGGAAGCAAGAAATCCTCAAGAAGGGCATCAAGATCTAGAAGAAGAAGTCACTCATCCGCTGATGATAGTGATTCTTCCATGCCACCGCTAGAGGAAATTGATCCCACGATCAATGTGAATCCTTTCCATCCACGGGAGCTGCTAATCGTCGTATTCCACCTAGGAATGCGAGGATCGAACGTGTAGATGATGAGCCAAGAACTCTTGGCCAAAGGATGGATCCAACACAACAACCGCGCCGTTTGGGCGTGAATTTTGATGCTGAGGATGTGCAAGGGTTTAGCTTCAACCCTCAAGTTATTACTCTTGTTCTCCAAAACCAATTTGGCGGGACAAGCGCTGAATCTCCACACCAACACTTACAAAACTTTGAGTGTATGATGGAGACAATGAGACCGAAGAACGCTACTACCAACAACTATAAGCTCAAGCCTTTCTTCTTCTCCTTGAAGGGGAAAGCGTTGTCTTGGTACCAAGCTCTTCCTAGTGGGAAACTAGATACGTGGGAAAACCTTTCCGCGGAGTTCCTCACCAAATTCTTTCCGCCATCCAAAACGGCGAAACTTAGAGGTAAGATCAATGCATTTTCCATGAGGTCTAACGAAAGTTTGTTTCAATCATGGGAAAGATTTCAGGACTTGTTATTGGATTGCCCTCATCATGGCATATCGAAGCTTGCATTGCTGGAGATTTACTACAAGGGGCTGGATACGGGGACGCAATTCAACCTCCAATCCCTCTCATGTGGAACATTCATGGACATGAGAGAAGATGACGCTTGGGACTTCATTGAGAAGCAAGCAAGGGTCATAGAGAAGTATTCCCACCGGAAAGTGGAGGGAAATTGTGTGGAGCAAGGAGCAAAGCTCACACATGAAGCTCAAAATCAGATTTTCTCCCTCAACAATGAGATCAAAGAGTTGAAGGAGGCTATCAAGACTAACTTTCCAAAGCAACAAGGGAAGGATGTTGGCTATTTGGGCAACAACAATGGCGGCGATAACACAAACCGCAACAACAACAACAATAACCAGAACAACAACCGGAATAACAATTGGAATGGAAACAACAACAACCGGAACAACAATAGGGGTTCAAGCAACAACAATTGACGCTCCAATCAACAAAATTCCGGTAACTCTTATCCTTCCAATTCTAATTCACTAACTCCGCCTTCCTCTTCCTCTACTCCTTTGAAAAGCCAGGGGCAATCATCTAATGGAGGAAACAATTCGGGGAAGGAGAAACCTGATCCCATGTTGGAAACGATTTTGGGAAAGCTACAAGGATTGGAGAACCGCATCATTAAGGTCGATGATCAAATTTCTAAGGTTGATAAAGCTCAAAAGGTTTTAGAAAACCAAATGTTCAGCCATGCGGAGGAAGTTCCTAGGAATCAAGGGAAACTTCCAGGAAAGACGGAGGACAACCCTAAAGGAAGGGTGATGGCAATCACAACTAGGAGCGGAGTGACTACCACCGATCCGCAGCCTAAGTTCGTTGAAGTCCCCGTAGAGAAAGACAAAGAGAAGGGGAAGGAGAAGGAAGATGTCTACGTTCCTCCTCCAGCTTACAAACCTCCCCTACCATTCCCTCAATCTAGAGCGAGAGCGCGCCTAGATAAACAGTTTGGTAAGTTTATAGAACTCATGAGCAAGCTGCATATTAATATACCCTTTATCGATGCTATTGTAGGTATGCCAGCTTATGGCAAGTTCTTGAAGGAGCTCCTCTCCAACAAGAAGAAGCTAGAAGACTTCGGAGAGGTTAAGATGAGTTCGGATTCTTCGGATCTCATCAAAACCATGAAGGAGAAAATGCCCCCAAAGCTAAAGGATTCGGGGTAGTTTTGCATTCCCATAGGAGTGGGAGATGTCACATATGATGCTTTATGTGACTTGGGAGCAAGTGTGAGCATCATACCACTTGCGTTGTGTAGGAAGATCGGTTTGGGCGACCCTAAACCGGTGAAAATGACGTTGTACATGGCGGATCGATCCATCACTCGCCCCGTCGGTATTGTAGAAGACGTCCCGGTCAAGCTAGGTAAATTCTTTGTTCCCATTGATTTTGTCGTGCTTGATGTTCCTGCAGATAGTCGGTCCCGATCATACTCGGAAGACCGTTTCTTGCAACTTCCGGCTGCATAGTCGATTGCAAGAATGGTAGACTTGCTTTTGATATAGGGGAAGAGAGAGTAGAGTTCGTTCTTTCCACTCTAGTGAAGGAGCCAATCTTTGATGAGGATATATTCGATATCCAAGATGAAGAAGGGTTGTCTAGGGAGGAGGTAAGTGCGATTCTCTTTAACGATCCTTTACAAAAAGTTATCACTATGAGTCTAACAAATGTAGGGGAAGAAGAAGAGTGCAATGAGGCAATTGAAGCCTTAGAAGCACAAGAAGAGATGCATGAAGTGGAGTTTGAAAAACTCCACGATGAGGCAGAAAACGTGAGAATCCACGGCCACACACTATATTCCACGGCCGTGGATTTCACAAACAAAACCGTGTCCCACTCCAGGGAGTTATACGGTCGTGGAGAAGACATGACAACCATATTTCCTTTCCACGCCCTAAACCACGGCCGTGGAGGACATGAGGAACCCGTAATTTTAGGCGTGGAAAGGGGTGACCGAGACACTTCTTCAACCTCTTCCGATTCTTCTCCCACACATTCAACACCCTTAGAAACTTCTAAGGAGACATCGGATGCTCCTCAAGAATCATTGGACGCTCCGAAAGCGATGGAACTCAAACTACTTCCTACTCATCTAAGGTACGCTTTTCTAGGATCTAATTCTACCTTTCCGGTTATTGTTAGTTCCGATCTAAGCATAGATGAACATGATCAGCTCATGACTGTCCTTAGGAAACATAGGAAAGCTTTAGGCTATACTATTGAGGACTTAGTAGGAATTAAACCCTCCCTATGCATGCATAAGATACTAATGGAGGAAGATTTTAGAACTTCAAGACAACCTCAAAGGCGGTTGAATCCGACCATGAAAGAGGTTGTCAAGAAGGAAATTCTTAAACTTCTTGATGCAGGTATCATCTATCCTATCTCCGATAGTAAATGGGTGAGTCCGGTTCAAGTAGTTCCGAAGAAGGGAGGAATGACAGTCATCACCAACAAAAACAACGAACTCATTCCTACCCGAACCGTGACAGGATGGCGGATGTGCATAGACTACCGCAAGCTCAACAACGCAACGAGGAAGGATCACTTCTCATTGCCATTCATCGATCAAATGCTTGAAAGGTTAGCGCAACATTCACATTTTTGCTATCTTGACGGTTATAGTGGTTTCTTTCAGATCCCGATACACCCGGATGATCAAGAGAAGACCATATTCACGTGCCCATGGGGTACGTTTGCTTATAGGAGAATGCCGTTCGGGCTTTGCAACGCCCCAGCCACCTTTCAACGGTGCATGATGGTCATCTTCTCCGAATACATAGAGGAAATCATGGAAGTCTTCATGGACGACTTCTCCGTATACGGTTCCTCTTTTAACGATTGCCTTTCTAACCTTTCTCTTGTTTTGCAAAGGTATGAAGATACTAACCTAGTCCTTAATTGGGAGAAGTGTCAATTTATGGTTAAGGAAGGAATTGTATTAGGTCACTTAATCTCTAGTAGAGGGATAGAAGTAGATAAAGCTAAGATAGAGACCATAGAGAAGCTTCCCTCCCCCCAACTTCGGTGAAAGGGATAAGAAGTTTTCTAGGACATGCTGGATTCTATAGACGCCTCATTAAAGACTTTTCTAAGATATCAAAACCTCTCACTAATCTATTGATGAAGGATGCGGTTTTTGAGTTTTCGCAGGAATGTTTGGATGCGTTTAACACCATTCGGCAAGCTCTAATTTCAGCACCTATTATCCAACCTCCGGATTGGACTCTTCTCTTTGAGGTTATGTGCGATGCTAGTGACGTAGCTATTGGAGTTGTCCTTGGACAACGAAAGGAAGGACGAACCCATGCCATATACTATGCTAGCAAGACGCTAGACGAAGCGTAGCTCAACTACGCCACTACCGAAAAGGAGTTTTTAGCCATTGTCTATGTTATTGACAAGTTTCGCTCTTATCTTGTAGGTGCAAAGGTGATTGTCTACACGGATCATACTGCGATCCGGTACCTCCTTGCGAAGAAAGATGTGAAGCCAAGGTTAATTAGATGGATTCTTCTCCTACAAGAATTCGATCTTGAGATCCGCGACAAAAAAGGTTCAGAAAATTCTGTTGCGGATCATTTGAGTCGCCTAACACATCTAGAGGACGACCATTTACCCATCGATGACTCCTTCCCGGACGAACACCTACACATCATAGAGGAGTGCATCGATGTGATCTCCAAAGGTAACGAACCATGGTTTGTTGATTTTGTTAACTATTTGGTTTGTCAGGAGATACCGCCCGGATTATCCTACGCACAAAGGAAGAAGTTCTTTAAGGATGTCCGGGAATACTTTTGGAACGAGCCTCTCCTCTTTAAGAGAGGTCCGGATGGCATCATTCGGCGATGTGTGCCGGAAGATGAGATGCAAAGTGTCATCCGTCATTGTCATTCACTACCTTGTGGAGGACACGCTAGTTCGAACAAGACTAGCGCAAAGGTATTGCAATCCGGATTCTTTTGGCCTACTTTATTTAGAGATGTGCAATCCTTTGTTTCTTGCTGCGATGCTTGTCAAAGAACAGGCAACATCTCTAGGAGGAATGAGATGCCCCTCAACAACATCCAAGAGGTGGAGATTTTCGATGTTTGGGGAGTTGACTTCATGGGACCATTCCCATCATCTTGTGGAAACCAATACATACTATTGGCGGTAGATTACATTTCTAGATGGGTAGAAGCAATTGCCTCTCCCACCAATGATGCCATGGTGGTGGTTAAGTTCTTTAACAAGACCATCTTTCCGCGATTTGGGACGCCAAGGACTATCATTAGTGATGGAGGTTCTCACTTCATTGCCCGGCGTTTTGAAGCTCTTCTAGCTAAGTATGGGGTTACTCACAAGATCGCTACCCCTTACCATCCACAAACAAGTGGACAAGTTGAGATCTCAAATAGGGAGATCAAAGGAATCTTAGAGAAGACGGTTTCAAGGACTAGGAAGGATTGGTCCTTGAAGCTTGACGATGCATTGTAGGCGTACCGGACTGCATACAAGACTCCCATAGGAACCACACCATACAACCTTGTGTATGGGAAGTCTTGTCACTTGCCGGTAGAGTTGGAGCACAAAGCGTTTTGGGCTATCAAGTGGCTGAATTTCAGCATGAAGGAAGCGGGAGAGAAGCGTCTCCTAGACCTTAATGAGCTGGACAAACTCCGCTTGAATGCTTATGAAAACGCTAAGATCTATAAGGAGAGAGCAAAGCGTTGGCATGATAAGCATATCATTCCAAAGGACTTCAAAGAAGGAGATCAAGTTCTTCTCTTCAATTCAAGGCTTCGCCTCTTTCCAGGTAAGCTTAAGTCTCGTTGGACCGGACCTTTTCTAATTAAGCGTATTTTCCCCCATGGTGCAGTTGAAGTATGGGGTGAAGCGGGCGGAAGCTTTAAGGTGAACGGCCAACGACTCAAGAAGTATACGCCGGAACTCCAAGCTGAAGAGTTCGCACCTACCGCACTCGAATAAGTGCGAGTTTGGTCTAGCTGCGGACCTTAAACAAAGCGCTTCTTGGGAGGCAACCCAAGGTATTGCATTTTTGTTTTTGTTTTCGATTCATAGTTTAGCTTAGTTTAGACGTTTTTTTCGCTTTGTTTGCCTTCGATTCCTTCCGGTATGTTCGTGTTTTTGGATGTAGGAACGATGGAAAAGTAAAAGGGAAGGATAATGTTAAAGAAAAGTGACGAAACTTGGACTTTGGAGCATTACAGAGAGTTCCACGGCCTAAACCACGGTCGTGACAGCTACAGTGACCGTAATTTCCAAAAGCCTTTGAAAAATCACCAAAACCACGGGTCCGTACAATTCCACGGCCGTGGAACACCCCGACAGACCGTGATTTTCAAAATTTTGCGTGTGACTATATAAACCACGTTCTTCACCAAAACACTCCACAAAAGCCTCTTCCACGACCTAAACGCCAAATCCACGCCCCCTCCTCCAATTCTTCGTTTCTTAATCGTTTTCAACGATTCTTCTTTCCAAATTGAAGCACATTCGACCACCAACAAGATCCAAGCGACAAATCGAGCGGCAATTCACCAAGGGACGCGCAATTCGGATTTTAAAATCCGAAACCTAGGTTTTTCCACTCTTCTTGATCTTTGTCGATTTGGTTCGTTTTTGTTAGAAATTTTAGGAAGAACTGATTGAAATTGGAAGGAATTAGACTAGGGCTGCCCGATTGCTGAGATTGAGTGTTGAATTCTGAGATTTGCGAAAAACTGAGACGAACCACGGTTCCTGGAAGAACCACAGCTGTGGAAAGGTTAGAACAGACCGTGATTCTTGACAGTGATGGATTTCGTAAGGAGAGTTTCAGGGAGGATTAAGGAGAAAAAGAATGATCAGAACAAGAAGAGGAAGGGTAATCCCTCTTCTTCTTCATCCTCTAGAGCACCACCACCCTCTTCCCCTTCACCTCCATCATCACCCTCATCACCCTCACCTCCTAGCCCTAGAGTACCGACCATTCATGAGGATCACCTTGCTGCATTTGAGAGGATCGAGGAGAGGGCTGTAATTGGTCCTTGGTACCTGCTGTTAGAGGAGCTAACTCCTCTTAACATCGTAGATGACCTTACTTGTCTCTTGGATAGAGCCGGACTAATTGTCTTCTTGGCTATCCGAGAAGACGCTTATGAGGAGATTACCAGGGAGTTTGTGACATCTTTCGAGCACAACCATGTAGATAGGACCGTTTCTTTCCGTCTTATGGAAAGAAACTATGACTTTAGCATCTGTGAGTTCGGGACTTTCTTCGGGTTTCATGAGACCTTTAACGGTCGCTTTCCTAGTGGCGTTTACGCCAAGGACTTTTGGGAGGAGGTAACGATGATCTACGCCAGCGAGGACCGCTGGCAACCTGCTGATACCAAGGCCAAGTTGATGTATCACTTGGCCTTGAAGATTGCTCATCGTGTTCTTTCGGAGTGTCTCTTTCCTAGGACGGAGACGCCCCAAAAGATCAAGACGGATGAGCTATTTTTGCTGTATTCCATGTTGTATGGGCGCCGAGCTGACTGTGCCACCCTCTTAGCTGCTACTATGAGCAAGCTCAAGAACAAGAGGAAGGGCAACATTGGATACGGTGGGATAGTTACCCACCTTGCTAGGAGTTTGGGTGTTGATTTCTCTGTCTGTACCCGTATACCAGCCGTACCCTTAGGACTGCATGCCTTCATGAATAGAGGGCTCATCTTACCCACACATAGAGGTCCGCCTTATGCGGCCATACCTTGGGAGAGCAAGACCGGTAGGGGTATTGAGTGGCTACAGGAGTACTCCATTATGGCTGGACGCCATAATTGGAAGGAGACGTTCGATGTTATGCATGCGAACAGGATTGCAGCTCCTCCGTATGTTCCACCACCGCCCGTTGTTGAGGAGGAGGAGATGAGGGATCAGTTTGAGGGTGGAGGAGGAGCCGAGCAGGAGTTTGGCACGTTTCCGGATCAGCCGGATGCGGCCCCCGATGTTCCTAGACGTTCTCCACGTCCAGCTAGAGCTTCAGGCTCGTCTTCTCGCCGCGCCAGCGTGAGTGAGAGACCCACATGGGCTGACACACCTCCTGCATGGTATGGAGCTCCACCTCCATGGGCTACAGATACACCATCTGCACCAGCACCAGCACCATCCGACACTCCAGAGTGGTACAGTCATGCTCCGGGATGGTATGAGCAGATGCCGGATTGGGCTATTGGTCTTTCAGAGAGAGTAGGAGCATTGGAGATACGAGCCGATGCTAGACGACCTCGATCACATGATGAGAGACGTCTACCGCCAGCAGTTTGGGCGGTTTTATGATCCTAGCTTCTCCCCATTCCCGCCTCCACCAGCGCCGCAGTGATGATGATGATTGACCGTTCGCTTTAGCCGCTCCACCGCCATTTTGTGAGTTTCTTTTTCTTTTCTTTCTTTTCTTTCTTTCTTTTGAACATTAGGGACAATGTTCGTCCTAAGTATGGGGTGGGGTGTGACTAAAAGTTTGTAATAACTCTTACTCACTATGTTTGCTTCTATTCGAGACTATCATTGCATGTTCATTATATTGTTGCATGTTTCGTTATTGCATTGCATGAAAAAGAACTTGAAAAACCCATAAAAATTGAAAAATTTTGAAAAATTTTGTGCTTCTAAGGAATTGAGATGATTTCTATGATAATCACTACTTGTGAATCGAGTTTGATGAAAATTGCATGCTTAAACGAATAGTGAATTGAAAAGGAAATAAATGAGTTGATTATACATCTTTTGCAAGTTTCATAATATGATGAATGTTACTTAAATCATGTTGAGAAATTGAAGTTGAAATCACACTATAAGTTCTTATACTTCTTGTTGAGATGATTAAGGCAATTCGATTTTTCTTTCTTCTTTCTTTGATCATATTAGCTCCTCATTGAAATATTGACCTCCCTTACCTATCCGGGAATTTGGAGAAGTGAATGAAAAAGGCATGTTTGATGTGGGAGGGCCATGAGAGCAATTATTTGCAATCAAAAGAATAGAAAGAAATTGTAGGTTTGGGGAAGTCAATCATGATGATGAGTAACTCGGCACCATTCACATAGCCGGGTGTTTGTGTCTTGCCAAAGTCGGATTGAGCGATATTCCTAGCGGATTATGGTATGTGCGCTAAGGGTTTAAGGCATCTCATAAAATTGAGAAACGCCAATCTCCTAGGCTTCGGTTTTTGTGCACCTCTATCCATAACTCCAAAAGTAAAGTCGAAAAATGAAAGGAAGAGAGCGAAGCTCTAAGTGAAGTGTTGCGGAAACCGCAAAAGAAGAAGAAGGAGTAGTTGTCCACTTTCCCGGATTCATGCACCACATTCCTTAAAGTTTCCTTCCCTTTCCACATTCTAGACCTTTTTCTTTGAAAGTCCTTAAGATCAAAAGAATGTTATATGGCTTGGTGATCTAAATTGAGGTTTCTTATGATTGATTTTGATAATGTTTGAAGGTTATGATGTTTGTATAGAAGTTTGATTGATTCATGAGTTTTCTTTACTCTTTACTCTTTGATTAAGTATATGAAAGTCTATAAACGATTGAAGCAAGATTTGAGAATGATCTATTGTTTGGAAGGCACATTCAACCAAAAGAAGTATTGCTTTGAGAAGGTACACATATTTCATCCTAACTCTTGTTTTAAAGCTTTTGAAAGACCTTGCTTAGGGACAAGCAAGTGTTAAGTATGGGGTTATTTGTTAGCATGAAATATTGTGATATTTTAGGCACGTTTTCTAAGTGTATTTGATTCATATTGATAGTCTTTGATTGAGCATTGTTGCATTTGTGAGCTAGTTTGCCTATATTGTCGATATGGATGTCTACACAAGCTTTATGTTGATTATAGGTGATTGAGAGCCATTTCCGAACGGAATTTAGCAAGGATGAGTTGATTGAGTATGTCCATGGATTGAGGGCATTCTTAGGAGCCAAAAGAGAGCTAACTTGAGGAATGCACGAGGCTAGGGAAGAATCACGTTCTTGCCCTAAATCACGCTCTAAAATACGGCCGTACTACAAACCACGTTCAGTTCCACGGCCGTGGAACCCTAGCAAGTGAAGCGTGATTCATTCCAGCAACTTTTACGGTCGTGGAATCATGTGTTCAAACCGTGTTGAATTCCACGCTCTAAATTACGGTCGTGGAACCTTCCACGACCGTGATCTTGGCGATCTTTTTCGCCACACTTTAAGCCACGATCTTTTAAAAGATTGGGACGGGCCGCTACTTCATGATACATTATAAAAGGACGGACGAAGGGAGATTCCGTCACCTCCGCTTAGAGACTTTGCGACCTCGCTTTAGGTTTACGTTTACGACTCCGCTTGACGCACTTTCGCCCACGCCACGACTTAGAGATCTTTGCGATTTTGCAAAGGACGTACTTTACGCTCATCTTTGTAGTTGCCCTAATCTCCACTTTGGTGGAGATTGTGATTGAGATTTCCGGATTGACGGAAGATCGAAGATTCGGAAGATTGTTCGCAAGAAGATTTCTCTTCTTGTTTAGGTTTGATTTAGAAGACGGATTGACATCCCGTTCTTCCTTCTTATCTAAGATTGTGTTTGTTTGTTCTATTCTGAATCTATTAACGATATTCGTTCTTGATTGTGACTTGAGATTGGTTTGAAGTTTATTGAAAGTTTTCGGAAGTTTTTCATCTTTCAATCTTTTAATCTTTGAATTTGATATCATAATGATGATTGTTGGCTAAAAACCCTTAACAATTCTAAGGTGAAGGGTTGATAGTTGTGGCTTAGATGATGATAGATCGATCGTAAACAGATTAGACCCTGAGAGTTAGAGAGAATCGTCGACGAACCCTAAATCACGGTTTGTTCTTGAGTTCCACGACCGTGGAATCTCAAGATTCACCCGTAATTTCTCTTAAGTTTACGAGCCTGCTTTTACTTTAATCCAAAGTTAAAGATTTGCTTTAACTTAGTTTAGGCTTGCCTTTTCTAGGTGGTAGTGAAGCCTCAACAACCTCTACCTCGATTGTGAGTGTCACAACCGTAATCGGTTAAGTTAGTCTTGATCCTTGGATTACAAGTTTGGGTATTTGACATTAATTCTTGCCTTTAGAACCTTTCTATATTGAAGCCTCAACAACCTGTATAGAGAGTGTCTTGTAGGTGAGTCATATAAGGTTTTTGGAACTTCACCGTACGATTACCTTACATTAGCATACCTTTGCATATCTCAACTCTGTCTTTATATCATTAAGAATATCTTGAATCGATTGCCGCAGCTGGATACTTGGATCTTTAGGATTGTTGTTTTCCCAATATATTGCAAAGCTCTTACATTCACTTGCTTGATAACCTACGATCGAATTTATTCTCCCCAAATCCCTGTGTTCGATACTTTGGAATTCTTGCTTAACTACGTCGATCCGTACACTGCGGGTTTTCTTGCTTGATTCTAGTTTTATAAATTTAAAGCTTATTTGCACGCACGTTTAGGGGCGAACAGTGCTCTACTTAGGGTTGTCCTTAGGGCGAACCCACGTAGGTGGAAGGACTTACTTTCTGTTATCGAGTTTTCTTATAACAGGTTCAGGCACTCGGCAACAACACTGACGTCATTCCACGTTATTTATGGGCATAACTCACATACACCTATGGAGTTGACACCTCGCCCACTGAAGGATGGAGACCATGTTTTGGCCGCCAACCGGGCTGAACTGGTCCGCGAGCTTCATGAAAGGACGAAGCTCCAACTGGAACGTCGAGCCAAGCAATATGCGGAGCAACCCAACAAGGACTGCCGGGATATTGTTTTCCAACCCGGGGACTTGGTATGGTTGCACCTCCGCAAGGAGAGAATTCCGGCCTTGAGACGCTCCAAATTGTCCCCCCAAGGAGATGGCTCATTCCGTGTGAATGAACGGATCGGGTCAAATGCTTACCGATTGGAGTTTCCGGATAGCAATGGGACACACCCGACTTTCAACGTCGCCGATCTTCAACCATACACGGAGCCACTATTTGACGACGGTGAAATGGAGACGTTTCACAGCCAAGTGGGGGAGACTGATGCGCCCCCGCATACTATGACATCCGAGGACGAAGACCAAGCCTTTGGCGTACGCTCCGATGGACCTATCACTCGATCACGTGCCAAAGTCATTGCAAGAGTCACTCAATCCTTCATGGCTAGAACGCGGATTCATCCCGACCATGTATCGTCTCTTGAGCCACGAAACCTCACCAAGATGGCAGAAACGAACCAATTGACGTCTGGTTGATGCACGATCGTGCACTCAAGCCGCACGATCGTGCGCTGGCACCAGCGCCAGTGCCAGCGTCTCCTCAGCCCCTGCGTTGATGCACGATCGTGCAGCATGTCACACGATCGTGCACTGGCGCCTGCGCCAGTGCCAGCGTCACCTCCGCCTATTTTCCGCTCCATTTATTTATTGTCTCGTTTTATTAAGTTTTTGAACTATTTTTGATATTTTGTAATTTCCGTTTAATTGACCCGACTCCTCTATATAAGAGAAGCTCGTGTCATTTGTTAAAGCACGGACCCTTTTAAGCTAAAGCTAATCAAAGTGTCATTGCCTCCTCCTTTAGTCCGGGTTTTGTCAAACACGTTACAATAGTTCTTTGATCAACCTCGATCACTCTAGATCGATCTTGATCTTCGTTCAACGCATCCCAATCCATTTCTATACTTCTTTCGACATCCGATTCCGCCAGATTCGTCGAACACCCTTCGGTTCTACGCACATAAGGAGTAGTTGAATCTTCGTCCGGTCTAGATCGCTCGCGTTCTCGACATCTCGCTCACGCCATAATCAAGGACGCATCAATTTTCTTATCTCGTTCTAGTGATTTGTACATTCGTTATTTTTGTGACTCCGATTATGCAACTTGCCATATCATAAGACGCTCCACTACATGCTACTTTATTCTACTCGGTACTTCACCCATTTCTTGAAGAACCAAGAAACAAGCTACCATTTCTAGATCTTCTTGAGGCCGAATATAGAGTAATGACAGCTACTACATGTGAGCTCAACCGGCTTCGTTCTCTCCTTGTCACTAGGATTTTCACACAAGACTCTTATGCGACTCTTTTATGATAATCAGTGCGCCATTCATATAGTCAACAATCCAGTATTTCATGAGCATGTCAAGCATATTGAGACCGATTGTCATACCATTAGGAACATATTCAACGAGGCATTATTCAGGCACAACATGTCCCTACCACATTTTAGCTAGCTGACATCATGACTAAAACTCTTGAACCTACTCGTTTTAACGTCTTAGTTCGCAAGTTTAGATTTGTTTCTTCTTCTTCACCACCTCCAACTTGACGGGAAGTGCTAGAGTATGTGTCTAGTATATTGGGTTAGTATATTGGCTCATACCTTAGTGTTATCCTTTATTTGTTAGTTTATCTTTTTATCTTATCTTATCTTTTGTTAGTTTATTTTTTTTATCTTTTTATATTTATGTATATAAACAATATTTCATTAAAAAAATAAATAATTTTTGGGTTCACAGTTCTCTCTAGACACGTCTCCAAAGCATATCATTCTTAACGTCTCCAAAACATATCATTCTTATTGGTGTGGGCGGTGGCCGGAATCTAAAATTTCAAAATTTTCGACCGTATCTCCCAAAATTTAAGAATGTTTCCAAAGCATATCATTCTTATTAAAGTATTTTAGCTTGGGAGTCAGTGCATTAATTACTAACGCTTTAAAATTAGAGCTAAACTACAATAACAAAAAAACCTTATTACAGAGTAATAAAATATTCTCATTATCGCAAGTAGCATGTAAAGTTGCATATGTTCCATTGACAATCTACTTCAAGCTATGATTTGTTTTCTACTTTTCATTTGTCATTAATATTGCTTTCAATTGAGTTGTGATATATGCATGTTTAAACGATTTAATGAGTTTCAACTTCTTCCTCCAAAAGTTGTTGACAGTGAAGGTTGAGAGTTTAATTTTGAGGTTTTTATAGATAGATTTTGTGAGTTTTTCGGCTAACATCTTCTCGATGCTCTTCTCTCTTTTTTGTTTGGCAATTTCTCATGTGCTTCTCATCGATCGGTTCGTTGTGATCCAAGCTCATGGTTTATCTCTACTATTTTTTTATGATCTTTCAATATTCTAATTTAGTGAACTTTTTTTCCGTTATAAAAGATAATTTGGCATTATACATTGAATTTATCAAATATAATAAAAATATATTATTTACAGTATACAAATAGCTATTTTTTTTTAGTTCAAAAGACGTGATGAATTTATAA
The DNA here is from genome assembly GCA_033239125.1 of Fagopyrum homotropicum. Lineage (NCBI taxonomy): Eukaryota > Viridiplantae > Streptophyta > Magnoliopsida > Caryophyllales > Polygonaceae > Fagopyrum > Fagopyrum homotropicum. The sequence continues at coordinate 133,477,117 of BSWB01000001.1, read as the reverse complement.
AACCAAGCTTTGTAAATAACATTGGTAACACCACATCATCAGAAGGGTAGGATATGAAGTGTTGTGTATCATGAAATTCGGCTGAATAAGCCATGATATAGGACACAAAAGAGCCCGAAAGGTGAAGTCGGAGGGAAGGATGTGAAGCATTGCGTGTCACGACAACGTCATTTCTTTTCGGTTATAGTTTCACTATTCTCGTTGTTATTTTGATCCTAAGTTTTTGCTTTTTTAGTTAAGGATACACAAAAACATAATATAGGTGTTTTTGTTGTATCTTAAGTTTATGAGTCTACAAGCCCATGCATATAACATAGCACTAGTGTCGTACGTGCAGTGCAATTGCTTCGTATTCATGCATGTGGATAAGTGTTCACACTTCACACCATTATATATACTTGACCGATTAAAGCCATGAAAACAAAATCTAACATAACACTACCAGGATATTGAACATAGATCATGGACCCACTCTACTTGAAATTGTGACACCGTCCCATGCATTTTATACTTTATTAATTTTGAACCATATCCAACATTATATTTTATTATTTAATTTTGTCCGCATCCTATCAAAACTGAAGAAAGTAAGGTGCTCAACTACACCTGGTGTATCAAGAGGACGAGAATTGAAAAACGAACAATCCGTCATGTAAATAGCAAAGCACCAATAGAGAAACACAACATATACCACAAGCAATACCTGATCGGGAATCTTCGGATCTATGCTTATTTTCAACTCCTCGAAGCATTTCATCGCCTACTACGCCCTTCCTCGTCTTTGGGTGCCTTAACTTAAAGTAACAGTAAAAAAAAAATTAAAATGTCGGAACAAACAAACCACACAAGATGGTGAGGAACACTTGAGGTTGACAAAACATGAAAAAAACATGGGATTGATAAAATAGCACGGGGTCTCTCCGTCAAGAAACAAGATAGTAGAAACTCTTTTCAAGCAATGTCATACCTCGTACGAAAATGTGGATCCACTTAATTGGCCCGTTGCCGTCCATCTCAAAACAATAATACTTACAGGCTCCAAGTGATACACTTAAGTTAAATTAGATGTAACGTAAGGTGCTATAAAATCTTATTTTATTTCCACCGGTAGAGAGTCACATATTTCTATTTTTTAAATTTATTTTAATAATTAATAAATTATTTATTTATTTCATTTTATTATTAGTAATATAACTAAGGCTATAATAAAAGAAAAAGTAATCATTAAATTGAAATTACAGATAATTTTATTAAATTGATAAAATGCAAAAAGAAAAAAGAAAAAAAAATTCACACTTCAATAACAAACAACATAACAACAAATTTCTAAGAGATACAATAAGAATAGAAGAAGAAGAAAAACAATTTAAATAACAAACAACTTAACAAAGCGATTAATATTTAACCGAAAAAATGAGATTTTTAATTTGAATTAAAATTCTTGCCACATGATATGTCCCTATAATAAATATTAGCAAAACGGTGTCATTTTATTTAATAAAATAAAAACAAAACGGGAGCCAACGCATTTACAAGTGTCGACTCTTGGAGCTCCTAACTCTCCCTCTCTCCACCATACCATCAATTTGATGGCATGAAGGGACTTATGAGTCCCCGACCTTTCATTGTGGTGGGTAATAGATATTTTTTGAGAATTCATTTTTTTTTTAATCAAATTAAGGACATGTTTTGGTACGATTCTCACGGAATCGGTTTGAAATCACTTCCATTCTCTACAGCAAGTACGACTCTGAGATGATACTTGATTACTTTTATCCTTTGGTGAGTGTTGAGCTCGATCTTCATATATTTTCACCATCTTTTACTTTGGATAGGGAAAGAATATAAGAGAAAAAATGGTAGTCATATGTAATCTATTGATGTATTTGAGCTTCAAAACTAACCTTACAGGTTATCGGATTCGCTAATATATCATAAGCATAATTGATACTATAAAAAGTAGTATATGAATATAATATAAATATTTGTGTTGCATTATAAGTGTTTTAAAATGTGTGTTTTTACAACATATTATGATGATTGTTTGGTTTAACATAATAAATTTAGAAGAAATAATTAGGGATTGCAAAGACCTTTCAAATAGGAGTGAATAAAAATATTCGATTCGGATAATCTGATTCGCTAATTTATATTCAAAGACCTTTAAAAACTAAATGAGACCAATTAAAAAAAATTCAAATTTATATTCACGAGTATAAAACGAAAGTTATTGATTTTTCAATTTACGACCACTTGGTGTTAATATGAGACAATTCATGACAGGTTATCGTCGAATTTCGATCATTAGTTGATATTAGTAATAGAAGTCACTTATTTTTCTTTATTTTCGTCTTTTGGAATTCATGACAGATAATTGATCGAATCTCAATCATTAGTTGATATTGTCAATAGAAGTCACTTGTTTTTCTTTATTTTTGTCTTTTGGTGTTGAATTATTTTCAACTTAGAAACATTCATATATTTTAGAAAAATGTATAAAGTTTTTCAGACTCTATATAATGCAATATATGTCCAAGTTTTTAAATTAAAGGAACAAAACAGATTTTTTTTCCCTAAAAAATAAAATGTAACAAAATTTGATAAAATGTTAGTCATTCACTCCTCATTGTTTTTGTTGTGTATATACGTGTACTTTGTAATTGATTATCCTTTTGAAATTGTTAATGTATATTTATATGAATATTTAGAAATTAACTAATAAAATAATAATAAATATTTTTAATTTTTGAAAAAAAGTAGTTCAAATAATAACTTTGTTAGTATTATTATTGTATCTCTATTGATTGCATATCCACCTGACCCATCCTTAAGAGTGAGAAGAGACATGCAACCTAACCACTAACATGTATAGCTGTGTGCTATGCAATAACCAAGATTGTTCATTATACTTTTATATATCACTAATTATGAGGAGAAGCCTTCAAAAATATATATTATATCGTAGTATAATATTGGCTATATTTGAACTAAGGTGTTATTTGCAATTGTATGCAGAATACGTTGACAGGCAGATTTTATTCGAATTTTGAGTTATAACACTTTACGTTCTCGGTCTTCTGGAGGGTATTTTACAGAAATTCATCAGCTCTATACAATGTTATAAAAAAATTGGCTTATCTTTCGTTAGCTAACTAAGTGTCTAACTGATATGATTATGATATAGATGCCTTGCATTATGATGATATGATTATGATACAAATGCCTTACATTATGAGCATTATGCCAAACGCAGCCTAATTGGTGCAAGAAATTAAATATATGCAAAAATCACAAGTGCTCTAGGAATTCAGTCTAAACAATATCTTACCATATGCCTTCAATTGGCTTCCCCAATAGGGTAGTAGTAGACGGCTGACGAGCTGGCCTTGCATTAAATCATATACATTTATATAACGAGATAGAGATTTGTGAACCGAAAATTTATGTATTTCATTAATCAAATATTGTTTATATAAACAATAGAAAGGAAATTAAAAGATAAAGGGATAAGCCCAAGTATCTAGCTCAATACTCTAACACTCTCCCTCAAACTGGAGGTGTGAAAGATACAACTCCGAGCTTACGAATCAAGATGTTGAATCTAGTAGGGCCACGAACGTCAGGGATAAGCCCAAATATTTTTTTAGTCATGATGCCATCTAGTTGAAGAGTGTCAAGCACATGTTATGTTTGAATGATGTCTCGCTGGATTTATTCCCTGTTGGTATGACAATCAATCTCAATGTGTTTGGTATGCTCATAGAAGACTGTATTATTGGCGATATGAATAGCGGACTGATTATCGCAAAATAGGCGCATGAGAGTCTTGTGCAAAAATCCAAGTGACTCAAGGAGAGAGCGAAGCCAAATGAGCTCACATGTAGTAGTTGTTATTACTTTATAGCCAGCCTTGGCAGAAGATCTGGAGACGGTAGCCTCATTCTTGATTTTTCAAGAAATGGGTGAAGTACCTAGTAAAATGAAGTAGCTTGTGGTAGAACGTCTAGTGATAGGACAAGCTGCATAATCAAAGTCACAAAAAGAATGAATTCATTGATCACTCGAACGAGATAAGAAAATACCCTAAGCAGGGGGCTGACTTTAGGTAACGAAAAACCTTCACGGCAGCATCTCATTGTCCACGGCGCGGAGTAGTCATAAATTAGGAAAGTATATGAACCGAGTATGCAAGTTTAGGGCGAGTGATGGACAAGTAGATGAGACGTCCAACCAAACGACGATATTTCTCAAGATCATCAAGTAGGGCGGAAGAATCTCACTAAAGACCATGATCAACACACATTGGAAAAGGTACGGGTTTGCATACAAGAAGACTAAAATCATCCAGATTGTCAAGAGTGTATTTCCGTTGGTTAAGCCATAAACCAGACGGGGTGCGAACATTTACAATGCCTAAGAAGAACCGAAGGGGTCCAAGGTCCTTCGTATGAAAGCAAGTATAAAGGTAATCTTTAATTTTTTGAATGGTAGCAAGATTGTTACCACTAATGACTAGATCATCCACATAAATCAAAATCTAAAGAGTAATACATGACCGTCTGAAGGTGAAAATGGGGTATTACAAAGGATTGACAAAATATATATTTCAGAAGAGTAGATGTGAACTTGTGTAACCAATTCCGAGGAGTCTGACGAAGTCCATACAGGGATTTCATGAGGCGACAGACTTGAGAAGAGGTTCGAAAGCCGGGAGGTGGGAGCATATAGACTTTTTCATGCAGATCCCCATGAAGAAAGACATTGTGAACATCCATCTAATGAAGTTTCCAATTATGAATAGAGGCAATTGCGATGAGAAGTTTGACTATGACTAATTTAGCAACACGAGCGAACATTTTGGTATAATCAATGCCTTCTTGTTGACGGTTTCCGAGTACAAACAAACACACCATATAGCGCTCAACATGACCGTCAGAGTTGTATTTGATGCGAAAAACCTATTTAGAGCCAATAGGTTTACGATCCATGAGAAGATCAATATATTCCCAAGTGTTGTTGCAGTGTAGAGCGCACATTTCATCTTGCATAGCCTTTTTCCATTTCTGGTTAGCAATTACTTCTTTGAAAGACGCCGCTTCTTGTTCGTAATATACAAAGTTAATAGCAGTAACATAGGGAGGAGAAAGGTGTACATAGGATAAATAATCCACTATAGAATATCGGGTACCTGAGTTCAGTGAAGGAGAAGGTTGAACCAATCGGAAATCAAAATGACTTGCTTTTTTACAAACATAATCTCGTAAAAGGGTAGAGGGTTTAGAGGTATAGGAGCTACGACTAGGTGGGTCGACGGCCAGAGCAAGAGTGGCGAGTGACGGGTTCGGAGTAGTGGAGGTCGTGGACAAAATAGGGGGTTGTTGGGGGACAAAAATTGGTCGGGTAGGGAGGGAAAAAGGGGAGACAAAGGATTGTTGGGTAGATAAGAAATATGGGTAGTTGATGTGTCAGTCGGGTTTGCGGGTAGGTTAGGCATGGGTAGGTGAGCAAGAAAAGAGGGGGTAGTTAGGTTGGTAGGGTCCACAAGGTCGGGGAGATTGGGGATTTTTTGGGGGGTTGAGTAGAAAAATTCGGTAGGGTCCTTTAGGGGAGGTTGAGGTCTACATGGTCCGGGAGGTTTGTATGTGGAGGACGGAAAAATGTTCTCGTAAAAACGCACATCTCGTGTTGTAAAAATTTCCCGAGTATCAAGATCTAACATTTTCCAACCCTTTTAAGTAGGTGGATTTCCTATAAAGGCACTTTTTCTACCCCGAGGTCAAAATTTGTCCAAAGATAGAAGAAGATGAGAACAATAAGCAGACAAACCAATACCCAAAGATGGTCAAGACAAGTTGGAGAGCCATGAATTAGCTCGTATGGAGTTTTGTGATAAAGTATGGGTGTAGAGGTGTGATTGATAAGGTAACAAGCCGTAAGAACACATTCCCTTGGAACATAAGGGTTCTAGCTACATTAATGATGTGACGGTGCTTGTGGTCTACCCTCCCTTTTGTTGTGGTGTGTATGTACAAGAGGTTTCTAAATGGATACCCTTTCCCGAAGAAAAGGTCGAAAGAAAATAAAGTCCTTAGCATTGTCGCTACGAAAGCTTTTGACACAATAATTGTATTGAGTTTCAACCATTACACGGAAATTTTGAATTACATAAATGGCTTTAGCTTTACCTTTTAATTAATAAACCCAAGTACAACGGGAAATAATAGCTTATTCAGGGAGAAAAGATGGCAATCAAGCCCTAAAACAAAAAATACTCGAGGCAAGTGAAGGGAGGCATTGATGTGCAGACTCCCATGGTGCGACTAAGACTAGATATTTGTTAGGGAGCTTGATCCAGCATGTGGTTACTGGCATGAGCGAGGAAAGTAGAGAGTGATCCTTTGTCATATGAAATGAGGCTCCGGATTCAAGAATCCAAGGTAGAAAAATAATACCTGAAGTAGTATCTTGGGATGAATGAGAGCGGTAGGAGTTCAAGGCAGAGAGAATGGTGTTCTAGTGAGTATCGTCAATTACAGGACCAATGTCTTTACGGTCTCGAGGTGTTAAGGGACCAGAGGAGGCGAAGTTGGCCTGCCATGCTAGTCTAGAGACGGTTGTAGATGTTGTGTGAGAGGGTCACCTCGGTGGTGGAGGGGTCGGTGCCTTCGAACGAGGGCCACCGGTCATTGGCGGTTGGGACGGCAGAGTGGGAGGCGGATCGTTACGAGCGATCCACTAATTTGGATAACCATGGAGTTTGAAGCAAGTTTTCGTTGTTTGACCCGGTCTTGTGCAATGATCACAAAAGAGTTGGTCTTTTGTGGTGGAGGGGTACGAGAATTGCGTTGAGAAGTTGTCGAAAAAGCCACTTCTTTAGGACAGTTGTCCTATTCTCGAGCAATAGTTTTGATACGTTCTTTTTGAATTTCTAGGGAGTATACCTTGTTAAATTGGGGAAAGGGTACCGAGCAACACTATTTGATTTGAGGGATGCATAAAAAGTATCATCTAGAACAAGGAGGAACTGCTGAAGTTCTTCCTCTTATTTGGCTTTGGTTTTGTTACTACATGTGCAGGCACATTTGCACATTGTTATGTGGGGATGCTATCTCATCCCATATCTTCTTAAGGCGGCTAAGGTAGGCACAAATTCGTTGACCGTTCTGTGTACAACGAGCAAGATTTGCGCATAGTTGAAATAGACGAGGGTCGTTGCCAACACAAAACGTTCCTTGGGGTCTTTTCAAAGAAAATGAGCATTACCAAAATAGCTCACCAATTTTCACAGGGATGAATCCATAAATTTGAGAATCCAAATTTGAATCATAGAGTTAACATAAATCCAATCGGAATCTTCGTCCGATGGGACATCTGTAGTTTTGTCGTTGACAAAGTTAAGTTTTCGTTTTGCGGCTAGGAAATGAGTCGTAGCAATAGACCAATCACCATAATTATCGATGTATAGTTGAATAGGGAATATTTGCATACCAAGATGATCTTAGGGATGCAAGTAATAAATCAAAGTATGGAAAAGGGTTGACGGTGTTTGTTTGTCATTGGCCATGGTTTTAGGATGAACAACGGTAGGGTTTTAGATGAGGTTTAGAGTTTGTTTTGTGTGGAAGCGTAAGTTAAGGAAAATCCTCTAATGCCATGTAGAGATTTGTGGACTGAAAGGTTGTTAATTTTATTAATCATATATTGTTTATATAAACAAGTATAAAAGAACAAAAACGATAAATTAACAAATAAAGGAATAAACCTAAATTTGTAGCCCAATACTCTAACAATGGGACAGTTCCAGATTTATTTTTAAAAAAGGGGCTCAATTTGCAAGGAAAACTTGACAGACCTACCTTATCCATCTTTAGCAAAATACCTTCCTTCTTGAATTGATTGATATTCCAATTAAAAACATTGAAAAAGCAAGAATGACCTTCAATGTGGAGGATCCTAACAACATAGTAAATGTCAGTAATTCAAACTTTAATACAAAATAAATCAAGAAGTAATTATTTTGACTTAACATGATGATATATATTACCACAACATAATTCATATGTCCCACTGAACAAACTTTCAACAATTATAGAAAAGAGATACGACACAAACATAAGCTGTAAACCTTTTTCCCATTTATTAGCAGTGCTGCAAATTTGATGCAGCAGTTTAGAGTGATCATATTATCAAGATCCGTGTAAACAAATGAAAAATCATTCAATTTCAAGATACCATGCATTTTTTAAAACTGAAAACTACGAATAGTCCATAAGAAACAAGTTCCCTAACCAAATAATGATCAACTAGGACTATTCGAGAGATACAATCATACCGAAAAAGCAAGGACTCGATTTACAAATAACGGAGAAAGAAGAAGTTGAGCATCGCGGGTTTTGTAGGATACGAAATAGCAATCAAGAACTCCGAGGAAGCTTCTTCAACGAACCCAGAACGGAGGTGTGGCTTCTAGAAGTTATTACCTTTTAAAATAGGTTAAAATGCCATAATAAATGTGTTAACTCCACCTTGATAATAAGACATTACTTATGGTTGATGAAAGCCAAAACCTTGGTTTCCAGGTTTTTGTAAGACCTTACAAGTTTTGGTAAAGACATTACAGTGTCTGGTAAGGCCTTACCATATTACAGAAAACCTTGGTTTCCAGGTTTCAGTAAGGCCTTACACGAACTGGTAAGACCTTACCAAAACTGGACAAAAACCACACTTGAGTTACGTACGTCCAAATGACTTTTCCTTCTTGTTGAGTTATTTAAGGGATTTGATTTTAACAAATCTTTGATTTGTTTTAATTAAAACTTCTTGAGATAAATTGGAAGATTCTCAACAACCTAGTTTGACTTCATATCCCAACAAACAAATTTGACTTGACTTCAAATCTCAACAAACAAGATTGGATCAAATTTCAACAAACAAGATCACGCAGCCAAGATCTTCTTCAACGTTCAAAATTGCTGATACGTTTGCCTATTTAAAGAGACAAGGAAGAAGACACAATACACATTCATTACCTACGACTGAAATGCAAGTGACAAATCGACTTATCCTTTTCTTCTTACAAAGTGTTGATCTCACCTTCGAAGTTCTATCGTTCTACTCCCCTGAGAGTGTGAGATCTTATTCGAGCTTATAGTACAATTCAACTAGGATCATACAAACAGTTATTTCTTCTAGGCACGTTGGATACTGTTGTTGTATCTGGAGTACTTTAGTTTTCCTTTTTGAGTGTGTGAGTTGCTAGATAGGAAGTGTAAGACTTCTGAGTTTAGAAGAGGGAAGGTCTTCTGAAGATTGTATCTGGAACTCATCAAGAAGAAGGAAAATAAAGCTACTTGGAATCCTAGGGTTGAATCAATCCTAGGCGGGGACTAGGTCGTGTTGGTGACCGAACCTCGTTAACATATCGTGTGTCCTTTACTGCTGATCTCGTCTTGCTCTTAACATTCCTGGTTTGTCTAAACCTTTACGTTTAAAATCAATCTCAGAGAAACGAGTAAGGTCTTATATTTGCTTATAAGATTTTATCTCCATTGATAAGGTCTTATCCTTTTCGATAAGGTCTTACCTATCCTGATATTGCGAAAAGTTTCCATACTCTATTCATCTCCCCCTTTTCTAGAGTATTTGGCAAACTACTTATCTGCCTATTCCGTATTTCAAAATGATCATTGGATGGTAATTTTTATTCGGAAGTAATAGTTATATACACATATATACATATATGTCGATTTACGGAAAAAAAATCCCCATCTAGACCATCCGTGAAACCAGAATTCTACCGGCCCACACAATAGGTTTATTTAAAAAAAAAAACCCCGAGGTTTATGCTGATTCAGAAGATTAAAAATTAGAATTTGTGGGATCGAGTTTGAATTCATTTTCATTGCAAACCCCACAACGCGTTAGCAAAATTATGTTCACATATAAATATCACGTTTGAAGTATATCCAACGGTTGGATCAATAGATAAAGGTCTTGGAAGTGTGATAGTAAAATTATGTTTTACTGGTAATTTTTTGTGCACAATGGAGACAACAAATTTGTGAACCTATTTAGTTAATCATATATTGGCCTTAACGGTACATTTTTGGGCATATCATGGTTGTTATATTCTAGTTTAACACCCTCGAATTTCAAGAAGATTCAATGGTTGGATCATAAGTACGAAACATTGAAGATGGTGTAAATGAAATTTTTTTGGTATTTGGGTCGAGATTTGAATAGGTTAGACATATCATCAACGGCTTGAATTTATGGTATGCTCTAGATGGAATTTTGTAGTTTGTGTTAGAGTTAGAGTTGTAGTGATCCGGCGATTGGGATATGCAAGTGATCAAAGGTAGTATATAAATATGGTTACCCTAGAATTTAGAAAATTTTGCCCAAGTATGTGACATGTATTGGTTGAGGCAACTTTGATGATTTTTATACCATTTTGGGGAATGAATTTAAATGTTTCATTTTGAGTAGTTAAAAGATGGCATAATAGTATTCTCAGTAAAAAAAATTTAATTTTTCAAGATGATTAAGGGTAGAAACGGATGGCTAAAGCAGGGTCTTCGGCTAGTATTGTATTGGAAGTAAAGAGGCTTCTTAGTAATTTTAAAAATCTTGAAAGGCTTTTAAAACTATTTTAATAGTTTGGTTATCGATTATATCATGTTAAGATAATATACCTTGAGGCTTAGAGTCTTTTGGGCCATTTCGTAAATTGAGAATAATTAGGGGTGTAATCATAACTTATTTTAAAGTTTGGCTAGTCTTGCGAATAAATTTTGACTAGTCTATTCTAGTCCTAGAAGCCTTATTGGGACTTTCTAGAAGATTGAAATATGGAAATGAGACATTTTTTTATTTGACCAGACATTTGGGTCACATACATATAAGGATCGTGATGAAATGGTAATACAGTTTCTCGACGGATTCGGGTAAGTCTTTGGACTTATTGAGCTAATATTTTGAGTGTTGGTCTATGTTTTATAATAGGAGTGTATGCTCTTGATTGTTAATAAAAAAAAAACTTGAATAGGGTGATGTTACTTTCTTTAAGACCCAAGTGTATGTTTATATGGGTCGTGACACTTCAATCACTCTGATCATGGTATACGAGGACAAATATAATAAATGAAACCACTCCTACATGTATAAACGAGGACAAAGATAGGGGTCGGTAGACCTTTCGTGTTACAAAATGAGTTGAGTTTGGAGTGAATCACTTATATATGATTACTTTTGCTTATGACTTGTTAATGTGTTATTATTAGTTCTTAATAATGTGATTTAGGTTGTTAGCTAACAGTTTTTACCGTAATGGTCGATAGAATTTGTATGGGATAAGAAGTTGTGGAGCATTCCGAAAAGGGTAAGCAGTCGGGTCCGCGTACTTGGATCGGATTTTCTTCGGGTCATTGCATTCATGTAGTTATGCACTATCATGATATTATTATTTCCGCACGCTCTAAGCTATAGTTTTGTATTTCTTTTACATTTGTGTATTTTGGAAAGATCCATGAGATAGCTGTCAAGTTGAAATCGGTAACTATTGTGAGAGTCTAAAAGTAAAAATCTCATGGTTATAATTTTGATTTCATAATTATTGTGCTTATCCTACCAATTTTTTTCTAAAATATATTCCCCTCATCAACGTGCGTGCATCTCTCAATAGCCTTAAAATATCATATAAATCAGTTAATAAATGACCTCTGAAGCCAACATTTCTCCGAAAACCGGATATCTTCTATATACATATATTAAAGTAGAAGCGTTTACTTCAACGTGGTTCATCCTAACAAAAAATATGCAACATGTCATTTTCTTAAATCAGTTAATAAAGTTACCATATTTTAATTATCCTATTATAGAACTTATATTTATCTACTTACCAAACATATATGTATATATACTATTAGTGTTAAAATATATATCTATATACTAAAAATAAAGTATAAGCCTTTAATGCCATATGTTTTTTTTTCCGTTCTTTTTGTCAATGCAATTTAAAACGCACTCTCATTTTAAAAAATTTAATCAAAAATTATATAAACTAACTAACTAACTATATATATATATATATATATATATATATATATATATATATATATATATATATATATATATATATATATACATATAGATCCTGACTCATATGTAAACAACTCTTATCGTGTGAACGTGTAAACACCGAATATATGTAACTATACCGCCGAATATATGTGACTATACCGCCGAATATATAGAATCAGGTTCGGCGAATATTTCTGCCATTAATAACACGATTTTTTCCTCTTTAATATCGTCTAATCTCAGCCATCTATTTAACGATCTAACGGATACAATTTGTTCTCATGGTACATGTTAAGAGCTGTTTACATGGGAGTCAAGCTCTATACATACATACATATATATATATATATATATATATATATATATACACGCACACTAATATTAAAAAAAACCTTAATTACATAAACCATGGTTCCATATATTTTTATATTACGGGTCGTTTTAAAGTTCAGTTTTATTTAAGACTTTTTTTTATCAAGACCATGTAAACTATCATTTATTTAAAAATATACCTTTCTGTTTTTATTATCTTTTACTTTCCCTTATAATATTATCTTCCAACTCAATTTAATTAATAATTAGAATTGTTTTACAATTTATTAAAGCTAATCCCGCACACGGTGCGGGTATTAGACTAGTATATATACAAAATGTTTGATGCAATGCCATAAAAGTAACATATTTGATGCAAAGAAAAATTAACTAAGAGCCCATTTGGATTTTATAGCCAACGAAAATCAATCAAAAATAATGTTTGTTTAGTGCCTAGAAAGGAAGGATAAAAGGTCTTTTAACACATAAAAATAACATAATTATTTACATTTCATTTTTTCCCGTCAAACGATTTACCATTTCACCCACCAACCAAAACGCCCCAAAACCTATACAATCAATTGACAGATTTACATATATGGCAATCTACATTTGCAAGACAAGAAAGAAAGCCTGCTTATGGAAAGATGCATATAATTGATCCTCCATTTTGTTGAACAACCTCTCCTGTAAGTACATATCTCAAGTTCATAAAAAGACAGAATGTTCAGCAATAGAAAGCATCTTCCCATGCAAAACTTATGGAAGCCTGCTTCCTTATAGTCCGTTAGCCATGGCTGCAGTAAAATCCGGTTCCATTGGAGATGTTCACCAAAACCTCTTCAATCTTTCATAGGATATTTGAACTCGAAGCAAGAAGCTTGGCACACGAGACTAACCTCTTGTAATTCATTGGCTAATTGCATGATCAGCATTCAGAAGATATGTTGCAGATCAGCAAAACTTTGAATGACAGAAACTCCGCATCTAACAGAACAACAAATTCAGGAATACCTCGGAGCTTGAGTAGATCTCACCTTAATTTTTTCTTTCAAACTGAAGAGTAGCCCGCCGACACCTGAGTCTACCTCAAAAGGCCCTTGTATGAAATTTAGCATCATACAATGTTTATGCCAAGTCATGAAATCGAGGCATGACTGTATTTGAATTCATCAACATCAAAAGGCTCCTGTGAACCCCAAGTCTTTCCGAACTTGAGTTTTATTAGCAAAGGAACTGAAAGCAAGAAACTCTATAAGTGAGTACGAGGAAATCACGCAGCATACAAGCAATGCTCTATTATCAACTCATTAATATTTATAGAACACAAACCTGACAGCACAGCAGCATTCTCCATGCACGTCTTTAACAAAGTCCCAGCTTCCTTTAGCACAGAAGGCTCTGCCTCTAGAACCAACTCATCGTGCACCTAAACAAAGCAAACAAAACTCTATTGTGAATCTAATTGACAAATGTCTATCGAGAAACTTGCACTAGTTTTAAGGTCCGTGGAAGACCTGTAGAAGAATCCTGCAACGGCCCTTAAGCATGTGGAAATTCTCTGAAACTGCACTGTTTGAACTTGGGTTTTCAACTCCGCTAATCACAGAATAGAAGCTCAACATTGCAATTTTTATTAAATCCGCAGCTGAACCCTGTAGAAAGAAGAAACTGATGATCAGTGAATCTCTTTGGAGACAAATAGGTGTTAAAAAACAGAAAAGGGATTCCCACCTGACATATGGAATTCACTGCTTGTCTCTGAGCTTTAGATTTCTCTTTATCATTCCCTAATTTTATTTTCGACAAGAAGCGTTTTCTTCCCTTCAATGTCTGTACATATCTGTCCCATGAAAGATACATGACCCAAAAGTCAAATAGCAGTCAGCAAGAAGAGGTAAAGGCATTTACTTCATCACATAAATAAGGGAGTTGTTCTTGTTCCTACCCTTTATGTCGGCAAAATGCAACTGCTTCTTGAAGCCAAGAAGCAACTCCAGGAAATGAAGTCTTGAAACTTTTAATTTTTGCTTTAGCTTCATCCGTGCTACAATTCAACTGTTCAGCAAGGGAATTTGATCCCATCCCATACAGAATTCCATAGACAAGCCTTTTGGTTTGGTCACGTTCTTGTGATGCGATGGCACTCTCAGGCTTGCCCATCCATTTAGATGCTATCATGGAAAAAATATCACCGTCTGGCTTGCTTAGTAACTCGATTAGAGAAGAGTCTCTTGAAAAGTGCGCCATCAGCCGTAATTCAATCTGAGAGTAATCTGCCGTTATCAGTAACCAGTTCTCCTGCAAAGAGTTAAACACTGCTATTAGTGACTGCAAACAAAATTCCCTTCCCTTTAAGAGAAGTACAGAAATTTAACAAAAACTTGTATCAGAATGGCTAGATTACCTTTGTTGGAATAAAAAAATCTCGAGCATTGACCTTATAATTCTCAGGATTGGAGTCACTCTGGACTGCACTTTCTTCACACATTTTGAATTCAATCGTATGTTCAACACACTACATGTAATAATAACATAAAGCATAAATTTACTAGATCAGAAGTTGTGTAATACTATAAAGGAAATAGAAGGTGGTAAAGAAGACAAAACAGCACCTGAAGATTGGGCTCCTCCATTGCAAGGCGACCAGTAGCTGCAGATGTCTGAAGCCAATGGCCATGTAGAGTGTACCTCTGAGTCGGCATACAGAACCTTGCCAACTTGCACATTGATCCTAATGTGGAGTAAAAAAGCTTTGATAGAGTCCTGTGCTCCTTAATAACTGGTACAATAGGATGATCATTCCTGAGAATGATGAAAAACTAAATATTAGGCAACTGTAAGGGACACATGAAAAACAACAAGCCTAAAAGTCAAATCATTGATGACCTCATGAAGCAACATATATACCCTATTTATTACAAAGAAAATATTTGAAGGTGACACATTGCAGGGCACCATAAATAGTCATCATAAGTGTGAAACAAATATATCAAGTAGAATATAAGGAATAAGGAATAAGATAGATTAAGGGAAATACTTTAACAGATCCAAACAATGTTTGTCGGTACTAGCATGTTGTTTTCCTTTATTAAACTCCTCAGGTACTGAAAGCTTCAACTTTTCATAAAGAATATGAGCAATATCTGCTGGTGTGGATAGTGAAAATGTCGTCCCAGCAAGCCTAAAAGCCTTCTTTTCAAGAACTCTGAGCTTCTTGCTTAAGAGATGACGTGCCTGAAGACAACTCTCCATGTCAACACCTATTCCACAAGCCTCCATGTCTACAAGAACATTAACCTACAAGGGAGGTTCAGTCAATGGGTTAAAGACTGAAAGAAGAAAAAATATGGGCATAATCTTTGGACCCAAGGTTCTAAAGAAGATAATAATTGACGGAAAGTGCAACTCAAAAAATCTGATGAGTACTGTTGTAAAAGTTGTGCTACTTTGATATCCCTTAGACTTTCTAAGGTTAATTATAAAGCCTGATCATAAAAATCAAATATTAACGAAAAGAGGAGAAACTCTGCCACCAGATCCAAATACAGAGACAGCGAGGATTACATTCTACCAGGTTCATTGAAATTAGCAACCCATATTATAACGGGTTTGGAAGACATACCAATGGAATTTCGATATTCATAAGCACTTGATCAAGTTCTTCAGAGATAAGCAACTTCCAGAGAACAGAATACAAGGCACGTATCTGTGCAACACGACGACAACAACCATTATGTGCAGCTCTTCTCATCTGATTTTTCCACCTTCCACTTCGATTGGCAGCTGCCACAGCCTCGCTTGATAACCGCTTCTTGAATTCCTGCATATGAAGGCCAATCAATGATCATTAAACCAAACTTGGAACATCACTATGACTGCTAGCTACAACATATGTACAAAATTACTTCACTAATTAAATGATCAGCTGATCATAGAGAGAAAAAAATCAATTTGAGACATCACTTTCAATCCTGCAAAAGATTAGTACATGAGATGAAACGTACCATCTCAAGATTTGGGTTAGAGCTCCGATCCTCATCAGGCCAAAGAATCCACGAAATGATGCACTCATCAACTGCATCTGCTACACTAATTGGAGATAATCTATAGTAAAAGCCATCAGAAAGTTCAATGCCCTTATCTTGACATGGAAGAGTCTCGCTTTTCAATCTATTAAGAGAAACAACTGCAAATTTTAGTGCATGAAGTTCAGCTTTCAAATTCCAGGTAATTTTTTTCACATTACTTTTTCCCATTATCCTACGAATCCTGCTCCACCGAAGATTTGCCACCTCCAAAGAACTGCTTTGAACCAAAGAGCTCTTTTGAGCATCAGGTTCACCAAAGGAAGAGCATGCGCCGGTACTTTGCTGAGTACAGAATAAGTCCTTACGAAGATTGAAATAGAATACCGGTGAACTTTCCCAACAGATGGCTATGCCATGTACTTCATACAAAACCTCAGAATTTGCTTCAGACTTCTTATTGAAGTGAATATCAAAATAGAACTCTGCAACAGAATCCCACAGATCCAAGAATGAATCAACACCACCCAGTGCACAGGACACACTAAAAGGACCCTTTTCAATAGAGTTGTCATTACGATCAGTACATGCAGTTTCTCTACTCTCCAGTTTTTGCCTTCCAGTGCTGGCTGTGTTTTCTTCATTGACAGCACTTAGACTGATACTCAAACTTTTATCCGCCAACAGTTTGGAGTCACTGGCAGAACTGGGAATCAATCTTTGATTCAATCCAGAACTGCAACCGGTTGTATTATGTGGCATGGCAATATCCAACTTTGCTTTTGTACAAGCTTTTATTCCAATTTCTGATATTTTCTTGGACTTTGCAACATCGGTTTCTGCAGCAGCTTTGCAGATCTTTTCTTCAGTATTTTCAGCTGATCTGTGTTGCTTTACTTGAGTATGAATCCCAACAGAGCTACTGGTGTTCCCATCATCTGAAGATGCTGGCTCAACTTGCTTTGTAGGGTTGGCAGCAGAATTTGATAAGACAAGTCCAGATAAGTGGGGGACATCTAATCCAAGGGATTTAAAGGCTGAGAAAGCCACAACTCTTGCCTCCTCAGCTTTCTCCAGAACAATTTTTCGAGCACCATTTTTTATCTTCTTGGCTATTCCAAACTGCATATTCCTTTGTGCAAAATTTTCTAAAATGGGAATATAAAATTTCAGCAAGTTGAAAGGTATTATGCTACAAAGAAAAGAAACAGTAAGACCAGCAACAGATAGTAGAAATGTGACCTTGTGCACCCCATGAGGAAGATTCAAAGAGGGCTTTAGCAATCTCCTTTACTGACACTTCAGCAATTGCTTGAGGTGTGCGCAAGCCTGCTTTATATAGTGCCCTTGCCCGAGAACCCTAAGTTCAGAAAGTTTATAGATTTAAGCCAAGATTGTCCAAATCTAAAGTGAAGTTAGGCTCATAGCATGAAATATGGATCAATTTGTAAGCAAATACACACCTTCACATAAGGTATAGTAGTCAGCTCGACAATCTCTGCTTTCACTCCAAACGATACACGGTTTTGGAATTTGGCAACGAGCCCCTCGAGATCATGCCAGCCAAGCCTCTCACAGAACGAGGAAACCATCGATGCAAACCTTCCAGCATTCTCTTGTAAGGCCTGAACCATACCTCTGGCCACTTTAAAGGCATCGCAAACCTCAGCAACAGGCGCTTCCTTCACCCCAAAAATCAAGAGACAATCTAACTTCAGCACATTCATACAAATCTAGTATAGATAGCTTATAAAACAAGTAACTGATATGTAGATTGATACTTCATTTATGTCTTCTAATTCATAATAAACAAAGTTCGTTGAGAATATTAAACCAAAAGACCCGACAAATACATAATTACTAAACGTGTCAACCAAAGAATTATGAAAGAAAACTGCAATATGCCAACTTAAAAGGAATAAACAATAACAAGAATTACCTGGACTAATCGTGATAGAATTAGTGCAATATATAATCTTTTGCACACACGAAGAGATTTCTCATCTGATAGCATATTACTATTTGCGGAAATATGTGAATCAATGCGACCAGTTGACCCCTTAGGATTATCTCTTGATCTGTTTGCTGGTCGTAAAGGTGCACCATGAGCCATCCGCATCAAAAATGGCTCTAGAACTCCAACACGATTGCCAACCGTCTACATTCAGAGTTAAGTCGAGATAAATGATCAATTGAAAAACAGATTGCCCTATAACTGAATTAATCATCTCAAAACAATAGCATAAATTAGCAACCCATTTATTTTCATTCTTCCAGGCTCAAGCCACAGGTAGTCATCAAACAGAATATAGTTAGACGACAAGAAATTTATTTTTGAATCCCTGCATACCCCAATGCTCAAAAGCAACACCTAACAAAAAAGAAAAGCTAAAGCACCTTTCCAGAAAAATGATCATAACCTTCTGAATCTTTTGACAGGAACAAACTCAAGATAGAACTGACCTGATCTATGGCTGACAATTCCATGAATCTTTCATAAAATAATTTCCAGTCAGGCTCAACTTCAACATTAATGGGGGTCACAAGATACACTATATGCAGATCAGAAGCAAGAATAAATCCTTCCCTTGCCCTTGATAGATCGTCAAGAACTATCTGTGAGTGAAAAAACTCTTAGAATGAAAACACATAACAATGAAAAAATGCTACAGGAATAAAGTCAGCCTTCAACATAGAAAGTACCGAAGTATGGTCATCAACAAAGATACAGAAGAAGGCCAAATACGTACAAGCGATTCTTCAGGTGATAAAGAACTGCCAAAAGCCGCGCGTCCAAGAGGAGTAGCACTATATAACTTGGTTTCTTCATTCCATTCAAGGAATTTTTGGTGACATAACCACCTAAGAGAGTCCTGTGCAGACTTCACTACATCTTGGAACGGTTTGGTAGAATTTAGCAGTGTGCACCTTACATATCGATGGATATCATTAGCAGTTTGAACAATTCCACCAGCCACGACTTCCATGATTGCATGAGTCATTCCATTTTTATCTTCTGAAAGACAAGATTGCAATGGTGGGCAGCTGTCATTAAGTAGAGCCTTTACTCGTTTGACCTCCTCCGGCCTACAAATCAGTACCTGGATTAAGCAAGAAGATATAAAATTTAATATCAAATAGATAGTCAATCCATGCTCAAGTGAAATCAATCCCTTCCCGAACAGAAAATCTCTGACATTTATATTCTCCTTGCAGTCATAACAACCAAATTACTTTTTGCGTCCCATGAAGGTTTCTGTTTCAGTCAACTGGCTTAATCTTAATATTAGATAAGAGAGACTCGATAACATGCAAACCATTTCTAGGTAAAATTCATCATCGTATACGGACCCAGATACAGCAACTTTCTTCCTTAGATACAGTAGAAGAACAATTGTGGAAGAATAGACCACGGAAAAAAAACGGAGCAATAAAAAATGAAGAAAAATAATTCAACTTACACTTTCTCCTTTTGCGTCTATTCCAGTCCGACCAGCCCTACCAGCCATCTGCCTATATCTTGTACCATCAATAAAATCACGACCAATCTTGGGTTGCCGAAATATGACCCGTCTGGCAGGCAAATTAACACCAGCAGCTAAGGTAGATGTAGCAGTTAGAACACGAATCAGCCCTTTACGATAACAAATTTCAACAATTTCTCTCTCTTCAACCTGTGTGAACAAAGTAGCCATTGTAAGGTAAAGCTTCACTTCATATCCCATCTTAAAAGAGTGTTTTGAGGACAGACTTTAGTGTTTAGACCCTTCATGAGATAGCTAAAAATGAGTTTAAAAAAAGGGCCATGTAAGATATAACATGCATGCTTGACACGCTCAAGACAGCTAAAATGCTAGTAAGTTGTGATTATAAGTTATTATGTAAATAAACCAAAAATGTGTTCCGCTACTTTAGCAAAGTCTAAATAAAATGACAATCAATATTGTTCCAGCACAAAAAACATGAAAATTGCTGGCAAATATGTAATATATCATTCTAGCAAGGCATATACACAGACACATATATACTCATAATTATATACCGTGAGGCCAGCATGATGATAGGCTACACCAGAAGGAAGAGTTTCCTCTAGGGTAGGATCCAATCCCACAGGACACCTCCGTAAGGCATCAATTGCTGCAGACACATCAATTAACTCACTTTGATCATCTTGAACTTTTGCAGAGAACTTTTTCAAATACTTTGAGACATGCCTTGCAGTGGATTCACATCCTTTCCGACTTGAGCAAAATAACAGAACTGAATTACCCTCTTGAACAATCTGAATGTAAACGCAACGCAGATTTTAGTTCCAAAAATTACATAAATGGAACAGAATTCCGTGATGAATTTCTTACCTCATTGCACAATTCCACAATATGATCAGGATCCTTACCACCAAGATCAGCTGCCTTAGGCAAAGTTCTAACACTTTCCATACTTCTATTATAAATAACACTTCCCACTTTAATGTATTCCTCTAGGGGAACTGGCCGGAACTCTGTTTGGTACAATGCCGCCTGCAGAAGATATAGCATATTCGTAAAGAATAGTATTGATTCTAACCAAGAGAATGGAGCACCATCTTCTTTAGTTTTAGTTTAATGATTCAAGATACCACTACAGGCTGGACACAGCTTCTCTTTAATTTTAGTTTGATAACTCAAGATACCACTACGCGCATGAGATAAAGCTACAAAATTCAATGCAAAGTAGCAGGTACTGAGGTACGTAAGGTACTAAGGGGCTGCAACGCATTGCACCAGTTGGCATTCCAGTATCTGATCAAAGACTGACTGATAGTAGAAATGTTGTATTACTATTTTACTATGAACAGTATTTAATGACACAAAACTCCTTACATGAAGCCACTCAGCAACTGCAGCTACATTTGGCATTGTCGCACTCATACCAACTATCTGCAGACCACGAGCAGAGTCACTTTTACTACTGCTTGTACCAGAACTTTCTCCGCCACCACTAGATGACTGAACATTGCCTTCCCCAGCTGCATATCTTAGCTTTGTCAACAAAAGCTCCAAAAGGTAACCTCTATGCGGATCAGCCACCTAGAAACAATCATGACTGTTGCCTATAAATAATTTTCAAAACATGAACTTGGGAGGACTGTGAAATGAATAGAGGAGATACATTAGCAATAAAAAGGAGAGAATATAGCTAAAATCATGATCAACAATCTACCATGTGCAGCTCATCAATGACAACAATTCCAACTTCTGATAAACGATCCTCTTCAAGTAATCTGTTAATCAGAGAATTAGCCTTCTCAATGGTGCAAACAGCTACAGATGTATCCTTCTGAAGGGTTGCACCTCCTTGGCTTCCGTAATAGCTACGAACATGTTTTCCAAGAGGTTCCAACAGGACTTCAAGATGCTCAGCCTATATAGTGGCATTGGTACATACGCAATGAAATGAAAGTTGAAAGTTATATCCAAATGAAGCTTCAGAGTCAAAAGTGGAAAACTTGAAGTACCTTTTCTGTACAAATTGATACATAAGGAAGTACTAGGATTGCCATTTTTCCAAGCATTATCACCGTCCGCAACATCAAGATTTCAGCAACAAAACTCTTCCCAGCACTGTGCACAAAAAGAATTATCAAGTCTACTATAATCATAAGCGGACAAGACTCGAGACAAAAGACACAGGTGCCACCAACTATACTCAAGAGATCTCAAGAGATACAGATATTGTAAAAACATTGAACTGCATTGGTAGAATGTTTTCATCTATAAGTAGCTAACCATGAGGTACAAGCAACCTAGACTTGTACAAAAGCGGGCTCTGGCCGGGACATAGCTAAAATCTCTACCCGGAAGGTGCGGGCTGCCGGCTCATATGTACTTGATTGTGCGTTTTTTTCTCAGAATTTATCATTCAAACAAGTAATATAATATATTTAACACAAATTTTCGATCCAATTATCTTGCATAGTTCACTACCAACGAGTTCAGCAACAACCAACACACAAAAATGAATAAATCCAAATACGTGAAAAACAACAAGTGTCGTTGCAGTCAAGTTATCCCTGCAATCTTGTACTACAAACTGAGTATAACTCGTCAAAATACTAAAAAAAAACTAAACGAAAAATCATTTTACACCTGGAGTACCTACGTACCTGGTCGATGCACAGTATACAAGGTTCCTCCTCTGCAAGACACCATCAACCTGAAGACAGTCAACCTATAAAAAAAGCAGAAACACGTTATGTTAAAAAACACAAGTAAAAAGTGAAGATCAAGTTGCCTAATTAGTTGAATGTGCAGTAATGGAAAAAGAGAATTTTACATGAGAAATATCTAAATAGGCAACCCTTAGGTAGTTTTCATTCCAATCCCGTGAACAATTACATTTAACTCTAATTAGTTGAACATGCTAATTGCAAAAAAGAGCTTTACATGAGAAATATCTACGTAGGCAACCCTTAGGTAGTTTTCATTCCAACAAACACTCACATTTCACTTAGGCTATCAACAGAACTATGAAATTTTCTAAGTAAAAAGTAGTGAATTAACCAATCTGACATAGACGATCTATAAAACCATTCAACATGCTCAATAACCACAAGAAAATGGAACAAAATCTTATTACGTTCTTTTGGCGTACTCAAATGTTAATTACAAAAACCTAACACCCAAAGATGATGCAACAGCCTAACTACCACAGAACTTTTAATCATAAATACCATCAATGTCAAAAGGCAGACACCGAGCAATTTGTAAAAAATAATGTCAGTGATATATGTTAAACTCCAAAGGGGAAAACACGGGTAAGGATCATTGATAAAAGTACCAAAAAAATTTTCAATGATTAGGAGAGCTCGAAGAACTCAAAACTTTCAATAGACTTTACAGTAATAATGGTTGAAGACAGGAGAAGTTTAGGAATAAGATGGGTGATCGCACTGCCTCATTTTGAAAAAGATCTAGTACTGAGTTCCACAGTTAGCACAAAGTATTTATTAAAACCCACCCGAGGTATGACAGCAAAATATTTAAAAGCTACACAAGAAGACAATAAGCAAATATATTTTGCACACATCTGATATCACTCTACAGCAGGAAATATCAGTCCATTGCCTCTGATGCAAATACCAAATTATCTCTTTGTGTAACAAACATACAGTGTATTCTGATTTTTCTTCATTTAATCCTAACAATTACCTGCCACGGATAGAGTTTGGATAATCCCTTCTTCCTATATACATGACAGACCTCTGTTGGGACCCAATTGCTCAGATCTAGATGGTCTTTCACAGGAATGGAACTAGGAGTACTCAATCCTTTAGAAACAGCAGTAGTAATATATTTCCCCATATGTGGTGAATGAGACAAGCAACTGTCACTCTCTAGAATTTGAAGGTCCGGCTTATGTTTATATGCTATATGAGCCGAAAGTGTTTCTGCTACTGTAGCTCTGCTTTCTATTCTACCAGCCCAGATGTCACTCCTACTCTGGAGGGCTTTATTATTGGCAGAATTGCACTCTAACTGTACACTACCATTCTTTACAGAAACTCCTTTGTCGTCAAGATAAAGCTGCTTTGGTGTACTTTCTACCAGGTTTTTGTCATCTAATGAAAAATCAAAGTGCTTGATAGGCAGTGGAGAACCATCTTCATACTCTTGTTTCCCTGGGATGCCTAAAGAACTATGCACTCCAGCATTAATATGCTGATCACATATTTTCCCTTCACCTGTAGGACAAACACATTGGCAGCCAAGATTTTCGTCTCCGCCCAACAAACCATCAGCAACTTGGATTGCCTCATCCCAGAATGCTTCTCCTGGTGAAAACATGGAACTTCCACGTGTCGAATTTGGAGTTCCCCGTGGACGACTCTTTATATGTGTTGTGGAAGGAGTGAAGCATTCATTCTTAAGTGAAGCTAAATTTCTTGTTTTACTGCATCTTACTAAGCTTGTTTGTCCGTCAGAGATGCCACTGTCAACTTCAACCTACAATGAAGAAACAAGGTCAACACACCACATAACTAGAAACAATAACTCTTTGGTCGAGTCTCGTTCAAGAGTCCCCTTACTTCTATGTGAGAATGAAGACATGTTTCCGTTTTTTCAGCTGCCGTGCCAAGTAGATTTACATCCGAGCCCTTTCCATTACAGACAGGAACTTCATCACTGGATTGCAACTGATCCCCATATGATGTACAATGCCTTTTTTTGGAGGCTTTGTCTTCTAGGACTAGCATTGAAGGGCTTCCTTGTCTCTTATGTTCATTAGGTTTACTCTCCAATTGCACATTCGAAGAGACTCCACTGCAGGTGACATATATAATATAATGCATAAACATTAACAGCTAATAGTCATTTCCAATTTCGAAAAGGATGATTTTGAAAATGGTTTGACAAATATAATTGGCTTCAACATCAGCAAACCTGCAATAAAATGACAGAAAATCGGCTGCAAACTTCTTGAGCTCCAAGTCTCCGTTGTCAACAGCCAATGCTGAACTACAATTGTCATTCGCATCCCCTCTGACACCAACATTAGTTGCCTCCTCCAAAACCTTGGTTTCTCCTCGAGCCAAGACATGTTGACTCGATTTCCGACTCTGTTCTCTTGTATCCAAAACAGGTTCCTTGTTTTCATTTTTTGGGGGGAATCCAATGTCCAAATTTAAGCTTTTTTTAGCAGACCCTTCCTCAACCAACCTGCTCTCATTCTGTGACACCACCAGATAACTGTCCAGTGAGCCCTTCGCACTTGGAGATGCATCTTTATTAATCTTCGCATCCTTATCGCTTAGCCCCGATTTCTTAGCCGGTGAAACAGCCCTCTTCTTCTTCTTCGAAGAAAAGAACTGAAAAAAAGGTGGGGAAGTAAATTAATTACGATACTGACTACAGAAATAGTATCCCTTTTTCCGTAGTTGAATCCAATAACGACGGTGAAGCAAAACAGAAAATGAGGAATTGAGAAAATCTGGCGAAATCAAGTTTAAATCTTGAAACATTTAAAAACGAAAAGTAATATGAACAGTCAAGAGAGTGGATGGAGAGATGGAGGACCTGATCGATACGCGCCCGAGGCGAATCAGACGCCATTGAAGAGTAGATTGAAGAATTGACTTGGAAATGTGGTCAACCCTAGTTTAAAACTTTCTTGCCTGCATCGGCATTCAAATTCTTCAAAAGACCGCCATCGCCATTCTTCTGTGACCCCGCGCGCCTGCAGACAAAAGGTTGCACTCACTCTCTACAAAGTACAAAGTCCACACCCTAACGGATCTATGTGTATGGCTTCACATTTATACGAGCGGAACGAGCGTTTTGCACCGGTTTCCATATTCTCGTACCGTATATAAACGAGTACTGCGTGAACCGAGCATAAATTTTAAACTGACTTGTTTATAAATTTTAAGGTAGAACTGATTTTTTTTTGTTGGATTTTTCTTTGGGTGATTTGAGTAGTTCTGCTAATAAAATAGTTATATAGTTGAACGAGTTTGAGCGGAGTCTAAATTTAAATTGAGTATTTAAAATGTGTTTATATTCAGCTTTGATTTAAAGACTAATTAAGGTCGGGTCTAGTTATTTTTGAGCAGAACCCCAAAACTTATCTCGTATAACAAACCTAGGTAAGATATTGGTTAAGTAAAAAAATAAAGTGAAATGGGGAAGTGGACCTGAAATTAATATGGGTGCGTTCGGTGAGGCATGTATATGAGGTTATTGGAGGGATTATTATGCCAGATTATTTTTGGATTATTTTGGCCCCAAATAGTACCTCATACACATATTATCAAGATTATTGGGAGATTTTTTTGAAGATAATAATCCCCAAAATAATCTCTCATGGATACCAAATGGACCCTATGGGGTTATTTTAGGTTATAGATTCAGCTTATATAAGGGTTTAAATTAGGGTTTATGAGAGATTTAAATAATTTCCAAACCAACGAAGAACACAAAAGACTACAAAATCTGGATATGTACAAACATAAATGAAAATCAAGAATGAGATACTTATATTGTTGTCCCTTGTTCTTCATCCAGCTAAAGATTTAACTCTCCCAATGTTTTCTTCTTTGAAAAATCACGATTGAGAGACCTATAAATTCAACTTTGGGTGAATTGGGTTATTTTGTCGGAGGTTCATTGATAGGATACTTGTTTTGTTGTCTCTTGTCCTAGGTCCAGCCAATAAATCGATTCCTCAATGTTTTCCTCTTTGAAAAATCACGATCGAGATACCAATAAATTCAACTTTAGGTGATATGGTTATTTTGCAGGAGGGGGCATTGATAGGAGTATTGAAGACTATGAGGGAGACGGTTGTATTATTGTGCTTCTTGCATTGTTTATGTCCTAGTGTGTCTTGTTTCAATGATGAGCCTTCAAGAAGAGGATTGTTTTTCGTTGGTCTTGATGTTAACATGAATGAACAAGGTGTTTGTTCTCTTTTATATTGTATCATGTTATGAAACTACCCTTACCTCCCCGCTGCACAATTAAGCTTTTGCTTTAAATTTAGTGTGCCCAAGCGTTTCTTCCCCAATTTTCTTCAAGATTGTTAGTCACTGCAAAACAAATTGAATTTAGTGTTTTGTCAATCAAGGCCAAAACAAATGAAAGTTTTGTTACAATTTGGCTCAATTGTTGTTTGTTGCACGCATAACTTCATTGCCACAAAACAGATTGAATATTCAAGGGCAAAACAGTTGTCTAGTTTGTGTCTAGTTGTTGGCACAAACAAATTGCACGAAAGTTTTGTTGTCACAAAACAAACTCAGCATGTGTACAGTTATTGTTTGTTGATTCAAAAACAACTTTTGTTATTGGTTGGAGTTGTTGTTGTCAAGACCCTATTGTTGTGAAGACAAAATTCGAGAATTAGTATTTACTATTGAAGATACAAGGTGTTGTTGTTGTTGGCTGAAGATGCAAGCCATTGTTGTCAAGACCCATGTGTACTTGCATTGTATGCAAGAGATCGCGATATCAAGGGGATATGAAATCTAGTTCTAAACACCACGATTTTCATAATTTTTTCGAACTTGTCTACTTATGCTTACAATATGGAAGTCATACAATTCCATAACAAAATGTAAGTCTAGTTATGTGGAAAACAACTTCGTTTGATTGTCATGTGGTTAAGACTTTGCTTGTTATACATCAATGGTTGTCACCCTCGTTGATTATCACGTACCCAAGAAGATGATTATTCTTCACATAGAACTCAGTATGGAGTCACTCATGCCTCGGATCTTGAATTTTGTCATCAACACCTTAAAGAACATATAACAAATGAAGATTTTAAACTCGGCTCTTGCATTTTGCAAGGAATAATCCAAATACTACCATAACTCATACACACATACATACAATAGTTATAGAATCAATTCAACATCGTAGTTCAATGTAGTAGGCACTCCAAACCCTAGAAAAGATGAGAATTAGTCAAACATACCTAAATAATAACCGCAAGCTTTATTAATGACTCGAAAACGAGCTAGTCGATCGACCAAGGAG
The DNA here is from genome assembly GCA_033239125.1 of Fagopyrum homotropicum. NCBI lineage: Eukaryota > Viridiplantae > Streptophyta > Magnoliopsida > Caryophyllales > Polygonaceae > Fagopyrum > Fagopyrum homotropicum. Next base: position 133,449,177 of record BSWB01000001.1, on the reverse strand, counting down.
GGGTCAGCTGATCAACCTTACTACAAAAGTTCACGGAGGAATTTAGAAATTAAGCGGAAGAGAATATATTAAAACATAGGGCAGAAATGTCTTATTTATAGGGAGAGAAACTAACAAATCTCCCTAATATATATCCTCAATTAAGATAAGATATATCTAATATACCGAATCTATCTTAGGTAAAGACATTTTTGTTCCTAATGGATAACTATAAACTAAAAACATCCAAGTAGCCAGGTTGAAATTAGCCAAAACAAAAAGAAGTAAAGAAGAAGGAGATAATGTTGAAGTGGGCTCGTCATTATAGACAAGTTGATCGGCCTTTATGGGCTTGGTTGATCGGCCTAGTCCAGATCTCTAGTCTTTGTATTTGGCCCGGCCATGTGCGATTCACATGCAAGTAGAATCGCTAAAAGACCGACCGGTCTCCATCAGTGGCGGATCCAAGGGGGGTAACGGGTGGTACGGTGCCCCGGCTTGCGACGTCGTTTTGCCTTAGGAAGGAAAAAAAAGAAGGAAAAAAATCCTCCTTAAAATGAATTATATTGCATATTGTTCTACTAGTTCATCTGGTAGAGGAAGGGAAGGAGGTACATGAAGTCGTGGGTTCAAGTTATGGGAGTAGCAAAAAGTTTCTTTTTATTTATGGATTTATTTTAAACAAATTACAATATGTTTAGATAGAGAGATTAAATGATATTTATTAATTATTTCTTTAATTCCTAACTAATACAATAAAATTAGGCCGCTGTTATTTAGCGCATACTTTTTTTACTAATAGCGCACATTTGTCCGTCACGGACAAATGTGCGTTATTTAGTAATTTTATCGAATTTGTCCGTGACGGACAAAGTAAGTTTGTCCGTGACTTTGTCCGTGACGGACAAGCTAAATAATATCTTTATTTTATTTTATTTTATTTTTGGGTAAATAATATCTTTATTTTATTCTAAGTTAAATAAAAAAAATTATTTTCGGATAAATAATATCTTTATTTCCATAATTTAACAAGCATAAATCTTATTTACGGATAGATAAATAATATATTTATTTACATAAATTAAAAACCATAAATCTTATCTTTGGATAAATAATATCTTTATTTCCATAATTTAACAAGAATAAATCTTATTTCCGGTTAAATAAATAATATCTTTATTTCCATAAATTAAAAACCATAAATCTTATTTTTGGATAAATAATATCTTTGTTTCCATAATTTAACAACCCTAAATCAATATTTTCCATCCTATAAAAACCGTAGTCAATCCCCTCCAACCCTCATTCAGCCATCTACTCATAAAGTCTATTCTTATTGAAAAAGCAACTTAACAATGTCATACGAGAAAGATTATGATATTGATGATGAAGAAAGATCTTTGAGTTTTGAGAACGAAGACGAAGATAATGTTGAGGTAAGTTTTGTTTATTTTGATCATTAAAGTTGAAATCATTAATCGTGTTTGAACTTAGATATTTAACCATTGATCGAGTGGATTGAATTTGATCGTTAAGTATATTTCTGTCCGTAACGGACAACTCCTTTCTGTCCGTAACGGACAACAGTCGAACAGATTAACCAATTTTTTTTTTAGGGTTTGGAAGAGATAGATGCGGACGTTGATAATCTTAGCATTAATGAAGGATCAACAGATGGCGTAAATGCATCCGCCTCAGAAGCGACGAGTAATGATTACTCTAGCATGTTCACAACCGACATAAACTTCAATAGTCGAGAGGAGGTAATAGGATGGGTTCGAAAAGTGGGACAGGAAAATAAAATGGTTTTTTCTGTTTGTCGGGTACAGAAGTCCGTCCTCGGTAGTTTGGGAAAGACATGGCTGTCGTGCGAAAAATATGGAGCATACAACCCAAAAAAGGTGCAGCCAGCTCAGAGAAAGAATTCATCGACGAAGAAAAGCGGGTGTGAATTCATGATTAGGGTTTTTGAGACTTACCAAGGTTTATGGAAAGTTCACGTGCAGTGTGGTGTCCACAACCACAAGCTTGGAAGAAATTTAAAGGGTCATGCATTAGCGGGAAGGATGAACGAGGAGGAGAAGAAGTTAGTAAAGAACATGTGGACCAGTAATTGCACCCCTGCCCAAATTGCGAGTGCTTTGAGCATTGATAAAGGTAACAACACCAGGATGAGACAAATCTACAACCAAAGGCAAAAATTACGTAAAGAAGGTTTGGATTAAAGGACAGTCGCTCAACAATTCTTTTTCGAATGTCGTAAAGAGGGCTATTTCTGTGAACATAGGGGAAACAAGAACGGTGAAGTTACTGACATTTTTTTCGCACATCCGGAATCAGTTGCCCTCCTTAAAGCATTTCCTTACGTATTAGTAATGGACTCAACATACAACACCAACACGTAAGCTTTCACAGTTATTTACTTTTCCGTTAGATGTCCTTTTGTTGATGTATGTAAAATTAACGCTTTGATATTATTTTTTTACAGATACAAGATGCCATTTTTTGAAATTATTGGGTTTACATCGACATGGCTGAACTTTAACGTTGCCGGTGCTTTTCTATCCACGGAGAAGGAAGATAATTATGTATGGGCGATTGAACAACTTGTAAAGCTTTGTAGGCGCGTCGAGAGGACACCAACTACAATTGTGACGGATCGAGAGAAGGCTCTTATGAACGCACTTGATCGTATTTTCCCAGAAACACAGTTTCTTTTATGTCGCCGTCACATATTCAAAAACATTGAAGGAAGGGCTAGGAATAATCACATGGATAAAAAACTCGCTCGAATATTTGCCAATAGTTACTCGGGTTTATTTACATCCAAAACGGAAGAGTCTTACGAGAGACGGTTAAATGAACTTGAAAACAAGTGGAAGAGGAGAGGACATCTTCTGCAATATGTGAGGACGCAATGGCTAGATCCTTACAAAAGACGAATTGTTTCCGCGTAGACGGATCAATATCTGAACTTCAAAAGTAACACGACGAATAGGTACGTATTTCAAAGCAATTTAAAATTTTATTTACCCGATTTGACGTTAACTCTTTTATTTCTCAACAGGGCAGAAACTGCGCACTCTGTTCTGAAACAATTCATGAAAACAAGTTCTGCGAAGTTGTATACAATTTTCAGGTTCTATCACTCTTTGATTAGGATTCAGTTGGATAAGATCCTCGGTTCGTTCAACGAGAGCATGTCAAAAAAGATAACATGGACTTCTTGTGTTAAACAATTTCAGTCGTTGCACCACAACATCTCCCTCAAAGCTTTTTTACTTATTATCGATGAGTACAATAAAGCTCGTGCTAACAAGCCCGATGGTCCGTGCACATGTTCATTTCCGACGACTCATGGTCTGCCGTGTATGCACTTTATTTGGGGTTATATGAAAAAAGAAATGTCTATCCCTCTTACAGATGTGCATGAATTCTGAAAAAAGTTAGATATCGATTACGTGGTTCCGGACTCAGAAAAAGGCCGAGACGTGCGTTGAGTTGCAAGAAATTTAATGACGGAGTTCTGCGAGAAAGATTTTCCAAACCTGAGCCCTACTCAACAGTTGGATGTTGTAAATAAAGATATAGAAACTGGCCGTATGGCTGCCAGTTCACCTGTTTAACATACAAATAACATTGTTAGAAAATAAACACGTTAGTTGACAAAAAGATTACAAGTATGCAAATTTAGTGGACTTGCCTGATCAACAGTCATCTCATCAAGCATCCGTCTGTAGTCACGGGTGTCCCTCCTAACAGGCCTGATGTCGAATCTCGCTGCCCAAGGCATCCCATGCTCCCACCCCTCGATAATCTCCGGTGCAAAGCATGGAAAATATAGGTATATCCATGCCTTTAACAAAAAAGAAATAAAAATTAGACAAACAATACAAATTAAGTTACGAGAATAATAATATGAGTATAGAGGATATATTTTACCTGCAGCAGCGTCAGACAACCGCACATCTGGCGACAATCGACCCTAGTGGCCTCGCCCATACGCCTATACAGATAGGCGAGTGTCGCCGTATCCCAGGATGTAGTAATCACCTGATCAAGATCCTCCACCAATATCAGTAAATCAGGAGAAATCTTGTGCTGTGATTTGTCGGTGAACAGCGTCGATCCCAGCAGGTACAACAACCACCCAGACGCTGCAGTCGTCGGATACAAATGTGCATATCCGTCACACTGATCCAGTAAAAAAGAATGTGACAACCCTCGACGACGTACATCTCCGGCAGTCATCTGCTCATCAGTAAACGCAAAAAACTCCTGCACACGGATGACAGAATCAGCTCTGGTGATCACCTGAGTAACCGCCGTCCCGGATATGGGTATGCCTAGGATGAGATGGACATCATGGAGAGCAATGGTCATCTCACCCCAAGGCATGTGCAGCTGGTTCACCTCGGGCTGTCATCTCTCGATAAAAGCGTCCAGTAGACGCACATTCAGATGCCTGTACATAAGACCCTGCAGATGGGTCAGTCCACTGGCGTGCGCTAAACCCGACCAAGCCTCCTCATCCAGTGGTCAGGCGTCCAGCTGGCTGGCTCTGGTATGATAGTAAAGCGTATCACGATCCTACATAGAAAAAGAAATTTAATATATAACTAAAAATATTAAAACATTAAAGATGCATTTATTAAACATATTTATTGCGTACTCACCATGCCATGCCAGACGTGGAGAGCTGTGTGAGCCTGGAAACTCCTAAGTATATCTAGAATACGAGGTCCCCCTCCACAAGGACCTCGAAGATCGGGCTGAAAGGCCTGACGAGTAGGAGGTACTGGTCTAGGACGATCGCCCAGAGCACGAGGAAGTACCTCCTCCACAGGAGCTGGTGAAGGTGGCCTCCTCCCTCGGCGTCTCCTCTCAGCAGGCTGCTGCTGTGAAGAAGAAGGAGCATACTCCTGCTCCCGCTGGGAAGAAGAAGGAGCATCCTGCTGCTCCTGCCGGGAAGAAGAAGGAGCAAACTGCTGCTCCTGCTGGTAAGGAGCATACAAGTCCTCGATCTGAGAATAATATCCGGCACCAAACGAAGCACCTCCTCCAGTATAGGAGCTATGTCTGGCTCCGCTAAAAGCCTGGTGAGGAGGGCTCTGTGGAGCAATGTCACGCGCAATACCAGATGTACTACGCCGCGTGACTCCCGACTCCTGTGTCGGGAACTGCTCCTCAAACGAAGCACCTCCAGAATAAGGAACTGGCTCTCGTGCCTCGTGTCTAGAGTGGACATCCCGCTGTCCCCTCAGAGAACGCATGCCACTGTGGAATACCTTCCTGAAGTATCCCAATCCGCTGAACCTCTTGGAGTCCTTGTTTGGGTTCCTTTCCATCTGCAAACAAAAACAACAAATGTTAATAAAAAGGAAAAGAAATTAAAAAAGGGGAAAAAAAAATAAAAAGAAGAGGTAAGTTGTCCGTAGCGGACAACTTACTTGTTTGACAACGGACAGAGTAAGTTGTCCGTAGCGGACAACATACTTGTCCGTCCAAGGACATTGTAAGTTGTCCGTAGTGGACAACTTACTTTGTCCGTTGACGGACAAGAGCACTCCGTCCGTCACGGACAGAAGACACTTGTCCGTCAACGGACAAGTGTCTTCTTCCTTCAGCCGATCGCGAACGCCATTGTTGGCGTTCGCGATCTGCTCATTCAACCTCTCTACATCAACTAATCAATTTCAACCGTAACTCATATTCATCGATTTTAGTAACATATAAGCCCCTAAACCTCTCTAAAACAACCTAAATCGAACAAATTAAACTCTAAACCTAACTAAAACAAACAAATTTAAACGAAACTAAAACGAGAAAGTTAAGTTTTTACCTTAGATTGCAGTAGAGATTACGAGAAATGTCGAGAGATATTGAGAGAGATCGCAGCCGAAGATCGAGCAAAGGATCGTCGTAGGTGTTCGTCGCGGCGAAGAAAGGAAGAGGAAGAAAAGGAAAGAAAATGAGGGTCGTTGTCCTTAATAGGGCATGTGACATTTGTCCGTCACGGACAGTTATCCTTTGTCCGTTACGGACAGATCACTCTTCTTTTACAACAAATATTTGTATCTTTTAGATCAACCAATAATGTGTACAACTTCATTAAATTAATGAGTTTAATTACCTGTAGTAACATTTTCGTTAAATTTTAATTTAGTAAGATCTTTGAATGAACATAACGAGTTGTAAAGAACATAATGAGATAAAAATATCAACTTAACGTTATTGCCAGGATTATAAATTCCTGTCAATCAAAATTACGTTACTTCCTATCAATAAACGTTTCTTTTGTTCAAAATTTATAGATTTCGTAACAAACATATAAAGTTTCAAGAAATAAACGTAACTTCATATCATACATATCTACGATCCAATGAAGGTTATGTTATTGAAAGGATTTAAACTTCCTTTTACAAAAGAAGATCAAATCAAAGATATTTTATTCAAAAGATTAACACTTTCTTTCAATAAAGAAACCAAACTTACTTACAAACATAACAATTACAAAGGAATCAAAGTTTCAAGATCAATGTTACATTTTTAAACATGACGTTGAACTTCAAACATAAATACGATCAAATCAAAATGACGTTATTGAAAACATTTAAACTTTCTGTTAATAAAAGACAATCAAATTAAATTTTTGTTATTCAAAGCATTATAAATTTCTTTCAAACAAACCAAATTTTATAACTTTAATCCACAAACATAAGCTAAGCAAAATGAATGTCATTTGTCCGTCACGGACATATTACCTTTGTCCGTGACGGACAACTTCCATTTGTCTGTGACGGACAAATGGAATCAATTTACTAATCATGCCCAAATATTTATAAATTTACTAATCACGGACAAATGGGCATGATTAGTAAATTGAAGCTGCGCCAAATAGCCTGGACGTAAAATTAATATAATTTTTAATACAATAATTCATCAACAACTATCTAATTTATATGACAATATATTTATAAAAGAAACTAAATATATAAAATAATTTTAAATTTTATCTAAGTAAAAAAATAAATTTAATACAATAATTTTTAATACAATAAATTTAATAAAATTTTATCTAAGTAAAAAAATAAATTTAATAAAATTCATATAATTTTTAATACAATAATTCATCAACAACTATCTAATTTATATGACAATATATTTATAAAAGAAACTAAATATATAAAATAATTTGAAATTTTATCTAAGTAAAAAAATAAATTTAAAGCTCATTTATAGTACAAAATTTAAATAAACTTTTTTTTTATTTATTTAATTTATATATTTGTCTAATTTCAAGCTTAATATTCGACTTTCCTTATAAAAAATTTTTTTTGTGCCCCTCCAACCAAAAATTTATGGCTCCGCCACTGGTCTCCATGCATGTCAATTGATATGCACGCTTCCCGGGGTATTTTGTGTCTTCACTCTCGGATCTCATTCATTTCCACCTTGACCTTGGCTTCTTTGAACAAAATGAGATACTTAGTGTGTATGAGGTCATTCCGCTGCAAACATATCATGTATGATCCGCAAATGCCTACAATTACATAAACTAACCGATAGATCTCTGAAACATATATATGAAGGAAATAGACCAATAAATTATGCTATTATGCCCAAAAGAATAACTAAATGGAATATAATGAGACGTTAATTTGAGTGTTATCAATGTGGTGACACCGATCTATGTACGGGTGTGTTTATATCATTTACCCGTCGTTGATGGAGATGTTTTATTTCTTTGTTGTCAATTGAGATGTTCTATTAATCAACATTTGTTACTCTACTATCGTTTTACTATGGGGCATCGGAAGATATAATTTGAATATATTTAGTTATATTAATAAGGTTATTATCTTTTAATGTTAGGTTAATTTATATTTGATCGTAATCTATATATTTTTATTATTTTCTTGCAATATCTATACAGTGTCATAATAACATCAATACAAGCGTGATTTCCACCATAACTAATTAGATTATTATCTTAGCATTCTAGTTAATTTAGATTAATTTGATCTTATCTTAAAAATTGTTTATTCTTCTCTTCTAATATCCCTATGTACAGGGTCATAATAATATCAATATAGTGTGGTCTTATCCCACCATAATTTATCATATTATTCTCTTCTAATCCCTATGTATAGGGTCATAATAATATCAACATAGTGTGACATTATCCCACCATAATTTCTCTTATTATTCTCTTTTAATCCCTGTCTATAGGGTTATAACAATATCAATATAGTGGTGGTCTTATCCCGTCATAATTTATCATAGGGAGTTAGAAGTACCAATTATACTCTCAATCGATTAGTGTTAGCCAAAAGATTAAGAGAAAGGAAGAAGGGATTTGTTTGTTTATCACTAAAGTAACTAGATCAAAAAGAGTAACAAATTTGTAATAAAAATTTGGAGAGTTCATAGCAGGATCATCATAGCAATGTATATGATATGTCAAAAAAAACGTTCGTCTGAAAATGTTTCCAAATATGATTGACGATAGGCTATCTAATGTAGTCACTTTTCCACTCTCGTATTGAAGTGAATGTGTCTAAATCAGTTGGTAATCACTCTCGTCGTGAAACCAAGTAATCTAGACCTATTGGTTTCTTGGTACCATTAGCTTGAAATATTTATAAATTTGGTTATAACAATGTTATAATCTATTTTCCCGCTATATTAATTTAAAAAGTGATAGCATGTTTTCATGCTATCTTTTTAGATGTGTTTTTATGTGTTTTTTTTTTCTTAGTTTTGCATGGAATAAACATCTACATCTTAGCGTATACCTCAAATGCCAAAGAATGTCTACCCCGTTTATTTTATGTTTTATAGGTGATTTAGGTCTCAAATGGAGCACAAATGAACATCTCAAGTAATTCCAATGAACACTCATCAAGCCGCCATCATCATCTATGGAGCAAAGGAACCAAGCATCACCATTTACAAGAAGCCAAAGTAGCAAGGAATTCCCAAGGAAGGAACCTCGAGTGAAACTTCACTCGAGCTAGTAAGAAATGGAAACTTAGAGTAGGAAGAACTTTGAGTGCAAAGGTCAACTAAGGTTGAGTGAAACAACATCACTCGGATTAAGAAGCCAACTCACTCGACCTAAGAAGATATGTCACTCGACCTGAGAAGAAATGATGGAAAGAAATTTCAACATAGTTGGTGTGAAGCATCGAGCTCGACCTAAGTGTACCAGTCCACTCGAGCTAAGAAGCATTTTTTCACAAAAAAACAATGTACCTCGAGTGGAATGCCATCACTCGAGGTAAGAAGACTCAAAAACTCGAACTAAGAAGAAAGTTCACTCGAGCTACGTGTACTTGAGTAAGACGGTGGAAGCACTCGACCTTGGGAAGGTGGCTCACTCGACCTAAGGCACCCAGTCGCTCGAGGTTACGAACCCAGTGTGGACCACTTGCCTAACTAACTCCACGTCACTTGATTGAAGATTCCTTTTGAAGGGGAGCACAAATTTGGGGCTATATAAGGAGCTCTTGGCTGATTGTAAATGAGACGAATTCACTTACCAACTTATTCAAACAAGTCCCTTAGAGTAGTAGTAGAAACCCTCTCTTTTGTAAGGAGCTTTGGCCATTGCATTATAGAAATTGAAGAAGTTCTTGGTGTTCTTCATATTTTCTCATCCTAGAACTTATTTCCATCTTGTTTTTGTCATATATTTGGATTCGTAAGTCCTATTTACTCTATTATTTTCCCTACATTTCTTATTTCAAGTCTATTTCTCAACCATGTCATTTGTTCCTACTGTTAATATGTAAAAGATTTCCATGATGTGTGAGTAGTCCTATTGCTAGGATTTAGGGTGAAAGCCTCAAATTATGCTAGGCTAGTGTAATCTATGTTGTGTTTATGATTTGTTGGAGAATCAAATGCATGTTCAGTAGCATATAGAAGGCCTCAAATTCATCTATGATTCATCTCATGTTTGGACTTATTTTGAATGTCGAATGCTAGACTATAGTTAGTTTAGATTGTTCCCATAATACATTGTATATTTTCAAGCATGAATGAGTGATTTATGAATCAATCATCTAAGTTGAGACCAATAAGTAATAAATGGATGATTGTGCAATGTTGTGATGCCTATATTGCTTGAGTAATGTTGGCTAGGGCCGTGATGATGGCTAACATACTTGTGTTGTGAATGTTCAAACTATGGTTATGCTTGATCAACTAGTGTGTAAATATCATGTGATGCTTGTATTGTCTAATGTAATCATAAGTTGTTGTTATGCTTGATCAACTAGTGTGTAAATAGCAAACACCGTGTGATACTCACTAGTTGACAAAAGCCCAGAGCATGACATTATTATTTTCATGCGTTTACCATTTATTTTATTTACATTTGTGTCTTGTTGTAAGATCTAGTGAAATTGTTGTCAAGCTAGGGTAGGAACCCATTGTGAGGTCCTAACCCGTGACATCCCATGTTTATGAAATTTGGGGTGTTACAACATGGTATTAGAGCGCTAGATTAACAACAATGACACTTGCAATCTAACAAAAAAAAACGATTGTGGAGAATAAATGGAACCATAAAGGGGTATGAAGATTTTAAAATAATTTTTTGTGTTTAAAATCATATGCATAGTCGGGATGTTGGGTTAGTAGTACGTCGGAACACCACCGCTCACCATGGATCTCTGTAGCTTAGTATTATAGGTAAGATATAGTATGAACTTACATTAATATATTATTTATCATGTTATTCTATATAGTTATATATATGTAGTACGTACAAGGACACGAGAAAACCAAATTCACTTAACGAAGAGGAAGAACGAAGAAGAATAACGAAGATTGATAATAAAGAGGAGAAGAATTGAACACACCTAATGAGCTACTATGGAATGAAAATTTTAAGATACCAAACGAAGAGGATGGACTGAACTCACGTAACGAGTTGCTCTGGAATTTGGATTCGCTTCAAACAAAGAGAAGAACTAGGGAAGATTGAAGAAGTAAATGCTCAAAGATCTGCTTTGGATTCACTTTAGACGAAGAGGAAAAGAATGAAGACTCGAAGGAGTTGAATAACACTAGGGTTGGGCGATAGAGAGTAGTGCACCAAATTTTAAACGTTTAGATTAGGAAAGATACTTAGAATTTTGTTTTTTTACTAGTGTGGACGCGCGTGCTACGCACGCGCGCCGTAACTTATACTCGTGAATTATGTCGGTTAAGGGTTAAGAGAAAAATTATTTTATTGAAATGAATCAAGGGGGTGTAACAAATGCAAAACAAGTGTACTCATACACTCACTCATGGTCTTAGAACCATCGATCAAAGTACAAAATGAGCCAACTAAAGAGGGAACGAAACATAAATTGTTTCAATGATCAAGTAGCCGTTAATTTAAAAAAATATAGCACTGGACTTTTACAAGCAGTTTTGGAAATTGTTTTACAGTCATAACAGAACCTAGAATGCATATACATTTGAGCTGAATATGGAAGCAAATGGGTGATGAAAGCAAAGTTCTACTCTCCGTACAACCAATTCTTTAACCTCATTTTTCTATCTTAATCCGACGCTTGATTACCAAAAACCCTATTATCTTTGGCTTCTGTATAATCCAAGAGATTCAAGAACATACAGTTTCAACTGATAATTTTTTAAAGACTGATGGGCATGGATGTCCTCCAAAGTTGTTGTTTGATATTGCAATTGTACAACTTTCAAGTCCCAAACAAAGCTGTAAAAAGAACAGAAAAGAGATTCAGATACTATTACATTATGTACATTATGAATCTACAAATGGAAAAGCTTCCAAAAGTGCTTGATGGTGTCCCAAAGCTAGCAAACTTGATAGATAATATGGTCTGCCCTTTGGTGCAATTTAGGTGAGCTTTTGCCCCTTGAAACTTGTTCACTAAGACAAAGCTACCACTCTATTGACAGGGATGAAATTATCATCCTAAAAAACAATAATATAATTAATTCTGAATAAAATTTCAAGAACACAACCTTTAAAACACAACAAAATACCATTCCAAAATTTATGATTTAAAAATAAAACTTCTATAGTTCGTGATCTTGCAAGCTAAATTTTACAAAACAAAAAAAATTCACACCAAATCAACCCATTAAAGGGGTGTGAAAGCCTTAGAAGTTCTCTCTTATTACATATTGAAACTGGGAATGCTTCAACGTTCTTTATAAAGTCACCACAGGTAATCAATAGTCAACTGTATCCTGATCCGTTCTTTATAGGTGAGAATTCAAAGTTTTGGAATTCATCTTTGTCATTCTTTTTTGAGAGCATGAATATATGAAATGCAAAGTTTTGGAATTCACCTTTTTTTTTTAAACTTTTTTGAGAGCATGTTCCCTCAAACCTTCAAAAAAAGTGAACGCAAATTTCTCCGCGAAAATGTTAATCATAGTTTTATTTATGTATGACAAAATAGTTAAACAAACGAAAAATATAGGTTAAACAAAGTGTTAGACAATCACCATTAAGCTAATTGTATTACAAAAATTGATCAGCTTATGGCATTAGTTGTATCAGTGAGCAGCTGTTTGTTGTAAGGTGCTTAGCCAAATTAGCTGTAGTCATGAGCTATATATTATAGGTTTCATTTCTTATGCAGCATGCTATTTGATTATATATACTTACTACATTGTAGTTTTGAGGATTGGAAATAATTCTACTATGGAGGCAGGAAGATGGATGTCAAAGATAACTTACAACAACTTTAGGTCACTGATTTTCCTATTTCTATCCACACTATGTTGTTTTGGTAAGCTAATAAAAAAGCTTCACAAGAAGTTTAATCTTCAATAAAAGTCTACATGCTGTTAATTCAAACACCTCTTAGCTTTGTAATAACCCGAACCCCCACAAAAATCTAACCAATAATCAATTATTGAACAAGTCCTAAATTTAAACTGCATCTAAAATTGAGATCTATAATTTTACACATACTAATAAAGTAAATGGTTGCACTTAATTCCATAAACTATTATTCAATGGTGTTGGCAGTTTAAAATGTTCCCGGTCATTAATGAGGGCCTGTAGAGGTTGGATGTTGTATTCTAGTGGTAATCCATCACCTAGGCCCCGTTTGGGACGCAGCTTATGCAAGCTTATGAAGCTTATACTAGCTGATGCTTTATACTGTGCAAAGTTACAGGGTGTTTGGGAGGCGCAACTGAAAGAAGCTTAAGCAGCTGAAGGTAGCTGATGATAGCTGAAATTTTTGGGGTTTCCATCAGCTCCCCAGGGTAAGCTTATGGGAGCTGATGGTTTTTCATTCACCAGTATACCCTTGCCTTTTTATTGCAGACAAACATCACAGGTATCGATTTCCTCCTATCTTCTTCTTCTTTCGATGTGAAGCTATTATTCCCTTCCATCTTCTTCTGTGAGCAACGAGTTGAAGGTATTCTTCCATCTACACATCTTCTTCTTCTTCAATTCTGTTGATTACTGGAATTATCTTCTTCGATTCTTCCATCTTCTTCTTCTGTTGATTGCAAACCCTAAAATTTCATGCTGCTGCTCATCTTCTGTTGATTATCAATTGTCTAGAATGATGAAAATGGAAGCTGATATATGGGAAGATGGAACATCTTTCATATAATCGAAAACTCTAAAGCCCCAAATGTTATATAATCGTTGAAATTAAGGATCCACTGCAACTCCTTGAAGTAAGGTTCTTGAAATCTCTCGTCTCAATTTTGTTCGTTGAATCCAGTGCTTTTATGTTACTCCTTTTGCCCTTGATTTTGTTATGGAATTATTAGATCTTGTTTCAAAGATTTGAACTTTGCTAAGAGGATTTTGCCTAACTTGATCAATTTGTTCAATTTGGCTTGTTTGATGATTATCGTGATTTTATCGACTGTTTTCTGTGTATCCAGTGTGAAAAATTTGTACTTCCAGCGCATTCGGGTGGGTATGGGTTTCGGGTAGAATAGATTTGCTGAACTTTTTCTGTGTTTTCCATGTGCGTAATGGCCGAGAATGCATTATACGAGATACTGTGTGGTGGCTGCTTGCAAAAGCTGCATTCAAACACTCATCTCCTTGCCTATGTAAATCAATCTGTAATATCCATTCAGAATTGAACTTCATCAAGAAGCAATGTGTTCACTCATTTGGCCAAGATAATGCTTCTTGCTCCAGTCTAAACAATTACTCCTCCATAGTCCCAAAACTGGAATTGAATTCTTACTTGTATTCAATCCTGTAATCATGACATATTCTCAACTTTCAACTCCTTCTGGTTATCACTTCTATAGGAATAATTCCATTGGTGGTCCATTGATTGCATTGATTGAATGTCATGGAAATGTCAATTTGTTCCCTAATGATTACAGTATTGCAGCTGTGGTAGTGAAACCTCCAATGTTCAAAAAGCAACTCGCTATATACTCGAATGGAGGATGGATAGAGCAAGGAGTTTTATACGCTACAATACGTGTATAGCGTTTTTTTCGACTGCTACAAGAGGACTGGTTTTATACAAGGTTTCATTCCTCGACGTTTCCGCCTTGTATAGCCGCGTTTGATCTTCAAAAGAAGAAGCTTTGGAAGAGTATAAAGTTGCCAATTGAAGCTTTGAATACAAGTTGTACTTCACTGAAGTTACTCAAATAGAATGACACGAGTGTTTGTTTCGTGAAGTTGCATAGCTCAGAATTTACTGTGTGGGTCTTGGAAGAAAAGGGTTGTGAGCTGTGGAGAATGGTGATGAGAAAGACGAGACTGTTTGGTGTTACGAACAATGAATATATGTGAGGAGTTTCGGCATTGTTGGAGGTAGTAAGAACTTATGAGATTGAGGGAGATAAGCGAGAAAAGTTGGAGTTTATTTGTGAGCATCCAATAGCTGTTTGTAATATTATTTATCATATATTACAATTCGAATTTATCTACTTTGGAATATTAAATATTTTTTATAGGATTCGGGTTCTTCTAAAATTAAAGACATTTTTAACTACACAATTATATTTGACAAAAATATTATTCCATAATATTCATTCAAATATAACATTATTTAAATAATTATTTATATCACCATAATAAATACCCATTATAAAAGCCCTTTTCGGTAATTTTACGTTTCAATCAGCTTCGGTCAGCTCGTAATTCCCAAACGCTATACTAGCTTATTAAAAACAATCACCTACTTAAATCAGCTTCTTATTTCAGCTTCCGCTTCCGCTTCAGCTTCAGCTTCATTCAGCTTCAGCTTCAGCCACAATCAGCTTTTGCTTCCCAAACGGAGCCCTAATCTCATAGCTACTCCCATGCACTAATTTTCTACACTACAAAAATCTACTTTTATGCTTGTCAAACAAGATAGAGACAAGCTGTGCAGCATAAAAAAATCAACAACAAAAAAAAATTGATGTGCGATGTATTGCTACACATTCTAAACTAAATTTAACTCAAGATTGTGCAAATTAGATACTACATCTCAAATTAAAGTTGGTCTCAATCTAAACTCAAATTAGAAAATTATGTTTGTGCTTGAAACAATTATGTCAAAAAAATTACTTGCAACCATATAAATGAACAAAACTGAGAAGAAACAGTTGATTTAAGAGAAGAAGAAAACGTACAATTTGGAGTATGGATTGTGATGACATGATTTATGACGTTAGTTTAGGCATTCATTTAGATAGTTTTCCCATTATTCATGCATGGTTTGACATTAGCTCATGACGTTTACGCTTAATTCATGCATATTGTCGAAATAGACGTCTACACAAACTTTTGTCGGTTTTGTAGGTATTTTGGGAAGCTTTTGGAGCTTAATCGATACATTCGAGGATCATTCCTCGTGATGGCACACTTCCGGACTCAATAAGGAGCAAGCTAGGAGAAAAGGGGAACACAAAAGACCTTGTTGGTGCATGCCTTGCACCAACTCATGGCTTAATGATCCAAAGAGAGCTGAACAGACATTTCCACGGCCTAGAGGCTAAAATATCGACCGTGGTTTTGGCCGTGGTTTTCTCTGGACAGCTTTGACACGTGTCCCACGATCTCTTTGCCCGACCCTTGCTCTTGGTGGAGAATATAAGTGGTCCTGCAGGCTGTTGCTGGAGGATCCTTCCACATTCTCTCACACATCATCATTATCCACATTGGGAATTCTTGGAGAGAAAGAAAACACTCTCATTTTAGAGGAAGAAATACAACATCAAAACTTAGATTTAGAGTGAACTTTGGAGTGATCTTTGTTGATTGACCTCCTCTGGCTTAAATAAAGAAAGGAGGTCAACTTTCGATTATTATTTACGTCTAATTAGAACTAACAAGACTGGACTCACGCTCTGTAGGATTTGAACCTACGACATCGGGTTTTGGAGACCCACGTTCTACCGAACTGAACTAAGAGCGCTTTCTTATCACAAACAGTAAAGAAAAAAAAAGCCTTTTGTAACCCAAAACTCTATCTTGCATTCATATCACATATATAGTTAAAATTGCATACGCGTTATATGGAGTTTTTAGTGATTTTTGTTGAAGAACTTTTGAAAGCATTGTGAGGAACGTTTTGGAGCTGTGTTTGAAGGGTTGTAAGTCTTGTTTCATCTCATATTCAGCTAAGACTACTTGTTTCTTTTCACTTCCATTTTATTTTCTTGATATGGAAGCCATAAATGTTTGCTTGTTGAATTTGAATCTTAAAATACATGTTGTTGGCTAAATAGTTGTGATTCTAGGGTAATGGAATGATGGTTATGGCTTGGACTATGATAGAATAGACTTGAATGTACCCTTGGATGATTTGCTTGCTCGAAACCTAACCCCTGATAGAACCACGGTCTGTTCATCCAAAATCTAGACCGTGATTTTGGCCGTGGTTTTCTCTATTGTGTTTGTATTAATAAATCTGTATGTTAGGATGCTAGATTGTTGAAATCCTAGTGTTTGTTAAGCATAATCTGTCTTAGGGTGACCTAATGCTAGCAAGCTAAGTGAGGGAAGAGACTTACCCGGTAATTCCCGATCTTAGATACCCAAGATGATGAACTCTAGGTAGTAGTGAGCCTCGCAAGCCGCTATTGGACTGAGTGTGCTAGGATTGTTGCTTAGGACTTGCCTTCCCGAGACTTACCCGGTAAGGAGAGGTTTGACCCCTAGATAACAATCCGGTTTGTGTAGAATTCCCAACTTTAGGTTCCTAGAGACTTACCCGGTAATAGGACTTTAGGTGCGGGATTAGTGGACCATGAGACCTACCCAGTGATTGATCCCATTTGAGAAACATCCTTTTCCCAACATACCGCATCTTGTCCAAGGTTGATTAGAAACTTGAGTCCAATGCCATAACCGGAAGTTCCAATCCCTAGAATCCGCTTTTCTCTCTTTGATCACATATCTTGTGTTTGTGTTGTTTGTTTGTGTTGCTAGCTTGAGTTGTTTGTTTGATTTATAATCTTGCATGATTTGTGATCTTTGCTTGATCACCACAAAAACCCAACCAAAAATATCATGATTTTCATTTCTTTATTTCTTTCTCTTTTCTTAGACTAGATTTGCACTATCCATGATCACTTGCTTGATTTGATTTCACCTTAGTCTTCGTGTTCGACCTCGGAATACTATCCTTGCTACAAAACGACCCATACACTGTGGGTTCGCTAGGAGTTAGGAGAATATATCGAGTTATATATTTTGTAAGACTTTTGTGCTATACGTTTCTAGTGTAACAGATTGGAGCAAAGATCAATATATCTTCGGGAGGAGAACTCGACTCAACTCGATTGTAGGATTTGCAGACGAAGATTGAGGGCAGAAAGAGGGAAAAATCTGCAAAATCAGAGAAGCTTAAGTAAGAGGGACAAAGAGATGAAAACGTTAAACAGTTTAACACTGCCAAAAATCAGCAAGGAAACTTGAGGATGCAATTCAAACATACAAAGAGGAGAAGAAAAACGAACCTGACGATGGTTAAATCTGGCGGTACAGGTGAAGACGGAATCCGGCAGGTTGATGAAGGCATAGAAGAGAAGAACGAAGAAGAGAGGAAGGGAGAGGTACAGTTGGAACTGACGGATCAAGAAGCAACATGCAAAACTTATTCTTCATCACAGAGATTGCTCTGCAAAGATCAACATGCAATTATGCCTGTAAATATTCCCACATAGATTGTACTAATTACCAACAAAATTGGAAGATTTTCAACCGGTTCAAGTCGGAGGTAATCACACAACAGGGAAAGATGGAGAAGGAGCCAAGAAGCGTTGGATCACACACAATAATTAAAAGCAGAACAAATCTAACCTTCTCTGCAAAAATCCGGTCACCAACATAAAAAATACGGTACATAATCAAAGAAGGTATGATCCAGGCTTGACAACGAAGCTATGAACTGCAAGAGAAACCGCCAGGGGTAGCAAATACTATCTTGGCATCGTCTGAGTCGAAATCCAGCCACTCTGGAAACAATCGAGATTTAGCACCCCTTTTCAATTTGATTATTGTCTCCGTCAACACCATCACTGCTACTTCCGCCGCCTCAAATTGAAACCCTAATTTGAACGAAAATTACCATTAGAATATCGAAGCAAAGAAAAGCAACGATACTCCATTAATGAGAACATTTAAACGATGAAGCATAAGAAAAGAAAAGTAAACCCAAGCTCACCAAAAAATCGCAGAAGGGAGGCAAACTTGAATGGGTGGATCAGCCCCAAAATCAAGGGGCGGAAAGATAAAATCGGCACAGGACTCCCTGCAACCCATTTAGAACCCACCGTCTTCATCTTCTTCAAATGAGGACGGTGCAACGATGGGTCGGGTTCCGTCAACAATGCAAACCCTAATTCGTCTCATAGACACTGCAAACACAAATTGAAAGTGCTTTATGTGAGGCCATTGACTGCTTCAAGAGGAAGCTGAAAAGGAGAGAGGATGGAGGAGAGACTAACACGTATTTGAGGAAGCTGAAAAGGAAAGAGAAAAGACTAACACGTGTATACGTAAGGGCTTGTCCCCCAAAAATGAAACATGTAGCCCACGTAATAACTGCAGTCCATAAACTGTTTAGGTAGTCCACATTATTAGTTTAATAATTCAAGGACAAAATAGTCATTAATCATGCACAAGGGTAAAATAGAAAACTCCCTATTCATTGGGTAAACTCCCACTTTTATTATAGTAAGGATATACCAAGGTAAAATATAAATATGTGAAAATTTTTATTATAAAATCTTGTTAACGGATGGATGTGGGTCGTGCCGGTACGTGGGTGGATGATGGATCAGCTGATGGGTGGATGAAAAGTTGACCCAAATCCTACTGATCCATCGCTCACTTTATATCACGTTTGTGTCCTTTTTGATGGATCGGGTAGTCGAGTATCCGTCAGGTTTGTATGGAATTTCTATCCCTATTCTAGATATACTAAAAAAGACATCAAGAAATACCCATTTTTCTAGTAGTGTATGAACACCATATATTTTTTTTTAATATCTCCGCGTGATATTTGGGTAAGTTACAAAATAAAGCACAAAATACCCGGATAAATAATGTCGGTCGATCACATTCCACGTCCAACACATGCCAACACCTCACACACGTAATGTTGCACACTAAAACTCAGGGTGATGACGTGGAACTTCACAAGCACTTGAGTCCCTTAAAAACATCGAAGAAAGTTCCGAAAATTTAATCGTTCAGTACTAAATAACCCAAAGTCTTGCTTTGCAAAAAAAAAATGTCATGTAGCTAGAACATTTAATATTTTTTATACCTAAAAACGTCAATTATAAATGGTCTTATGACACTATAATGGGTAGACCGTGTGCACATGAAATGAGAGCAAATCCCATCACCATATCATCAAGTCACCAAATTCGTAATAAAGTAGGATTCAAGATATTCATAACAAGTAGACAATCAATTTATTCCCGTGTTTCATTTCTTCTTTTGGTTGTATTTTAATCCTAACATACAAATACCCGAATATAACATAATCCCCAAGATGTTCAAATTGATTTGATATCGAGCCGAATTTCAATGTTACAGTACAACCAAACAATAAACATGATTCCTCGTTATAAAGCGATTGTTCAGCAAAATGAGCCTTTAAACATTAAAAAAGTCCTAACTTATTTACCCCCCAAATTATTTGTTGACAAATCCTTGCAGCGGATGGGCAAACGTCGACTCCATAGACTTTTAGCGGACGTGAAACCTTATTGATGCATACACCGTATGGTCCGCATACCTCGTATTCGGTTCGGACCGTAGAATGACTTTGAACCGGGCGAAAATACAATTTTAGTCAGGCAGTCATCGGTGTATCTCGCACTAGGCCCAACTGAGCGAAACCCTAACTTTTGTTTATGTAACTAAAAAGAAGCCCATCTCCCTCTTACTCTCTCTCCCCTTTTATTACAGTTTGGAGCCCTTCCCCTTTCTCTGCTTTGTTTTGGTTTTCCCTCCTCTCTCTCCCTCTCCAAAAATTCCCAAACGGTCACTCTTCCGCACAGTCTCGATTCTTCTTCTCTTCGTCCCTCTGTATTTCTTCAATATCTCTCTTCGTCTCTGAATCTCTGCTTTGTTCAGGTCCGTCGCAGAGTTTTCGGTACTTGCCGGAGATTCTAAAGGAAACGTTTCTTAGGATGGGAAAGTACATGAAGAAAGGTAGGATCACAGGAGACATGTCCGTCGTAGAAGTCCCCCAATCTGGTGGCGGAGTTCGGACCAGAGCTAAAACCCTAGCGCTTAAGCAAAATCCTGACGTCTGTTACCTCCAGCTCCGCAGCCGCCGCCTTGAGAAGCCTCAGATTCCGCAAGACAAGAGCAATCGTTGCAGCACACATCAAACTCAGATCCGGAATTCTGCTTCAATATTGCGTGTCGAATCGGTGAAATCAGATCCAGCTGGTTCGGATTCGTTTACCAATTCAAAGGAGGGAGAAGTTGTTTTTGGAAAATTTGGAGATGCAATTCAATCTGAGGAGGTCGATTATGGAACTGAAAGGTTTGTATTATTTCTAATTTTTAAATCTAATTCGGCTTCTTTACAGTTTGCTTTCTCTGCACTTTGGTGATAAAGGAACCTTTGAGATTGGAGCTTTCAGCTTTCACCAGTTAGGCTAGGAGTCCTCTTTAGATTTGCCTGTATAACAGCCTTCCCTTTTTATTATATCATATAAAAGTCGCTTATTTCAATTTTAATACCGATTTGGTATGCCACTTTGAAGGTTAGGCCTAGTAGTAGATCAATTATTGACCATGCTGAGTTCATCCTATATCATAGTCGTTTCTCTATGGATTCATATACAGTCGAGGTAAATTAGATTAGCATATCATTAGATCTTGTGAGTGTAAAGGATACTCTTGAAAATAACTAAATACTCCTATTCTGATGTATGTGAATACTTTGGGTAAGTATTTGCTGGTATTTTTGATGGGCGTGGTTTTGAACCGGATCTCAAGGTGGGTCTTTATCATGCATTCAGTTATGTGATGACCCTGTTGACGTACTGTTCTTTGATTAATGTTTTGCCGTCGATGTATAAATACGAAATGGGCATCCTAGGAGCAATAACTTTCACTGAGCCTTATGAAAGTGTTATTTATGAATATCTTTCCCTTAATGGGGACCATTTAGCAGTCTAAAATATGTAAAGGAAATACTTTTTGCTTTGGCGATGCTTCCCCCCCATTTCTAGCAAGCGGTTACATTTACTTCTGCCATTTGTTGTTGGCATGATTGCTTGGGTCTCACCATCCTTTCCTTCTTTTGGATTGCTTAGCATAAATAAGTAGGTATTATTTGTGGTTGCGTTTAAAAATGCTGCACTTGAAAACAGGAGAACTTGGGAGAGCACGCCTTGTAGCTTAAAAGGGGATTTGGACAGTATTGGAACGCATGGGTCAGCTGTGAGGTCCACGTGCTCGGGTTCAGTCAAAGAAAGAAGAGCCCGAGACCTCTTACAAAGAAGCAGCCCTTCAAAGCGAGAGATGGAGGACTTCTTCACCCCTGCTGAAAGCCAACAGCAGAAGCAGTTCACGGATAAGTATGTACCACTGATTGATTGGGGTTTAAACTTAGGCTTACAACTTTGCAGCATTGTATTTCATTGATAAGGGCATTGCTTGATTGCAGGTACAACTTCGATGTTTTGAATGGTTTACCTCTCTCGGGGCGGTATGAGTGGGTAAGAGTAGATCTGTAAGGTTGCTGTGATCTTTGTGGCTTCAAATAACTTTGAAAGATTGATATGAACATCTCTGTACAATGGAGAAGACAAGTACCTCATGTGATTTGTAATATAGTAAGAGCTAGTAAAACTCCCAACTAAGTATACCCTTGAGTTGACTAATACCACCCGGATTCAAAGGTGCTAGAGAAAGATTCAGGGTGTGTTTGGTGAAAGGGAGATGAACAGAATTTGCCAACTCTTGATAATCCCATAATCTTAGTAAGGAGATGTTAAATTTCATCTCACAAAATAACTCCATCTCCCTCTACCAAGCACAGTCTTATTCTTTTGTATCAGTCAGTTGTAACTATGTAAGGTTGTAGGATTATTAGATGGTAAACCACTGTAATCTGTGCATTATTTAAATGAACAATTTCATGTGAAGTTGTTGCTGGTGAGCGGTGACTAAACCCAACATGGCAAAACTGGAAAGGGACCTTAGCCAATGGTGTTAACTTTACCACAGGCATTCTGTGGGTTTGGTTCTTTCTTGCCAACTGTTCTTCTGGAGTGAGGTTTTGGCCATTTTTGAAGAAGACATTCATCTGCACATGGCTTGTCCTAGTTTGTGATGTGGGATGTCTATTAGGAGTGTATAAAATCTAAGGTAAGACATTAATGTACAAGTATTGTCACATTTTTTGGCTTATTATGCAGATGGTCACTGGCCCCGCTTACTTTTAAGTTCGAAAATATTATCCTTACATCATTAAATTGAAGATCCCTTATTTTTTATGTTACATCATTAAATAGCGCTTTTTCATGAGATAAATCCTCAAGTACTTGGATAATGATATTCATATTGTCTACATTCAAATATTTTGGCATCTCTTCTGAGGAAGTTCACCTGCTTATATTGTTCAGTTGAATGTTCTTTTGGTAGTATACGTACTAGTATGTCATCTACTTTGTACCGCATTTGTTAAGTAGGGACCTACTGTAAAAGTTACATTCATGCAAAACATGTTGCTTTGAACTTTCATAAATGATTAACCAAAATGAGCCCAAATAGTAAGATTATTAGAATTGAGATTCTAGGATTTAATAATTAAGATCTTTTTTGGATCCCATCATACAATCGTAAATTTCTGTCAAATAACTAAATAATTCATAGATCAATGTATAATATATAGTAAAATCTATATTTATAAAGTAGTACACTTGACACATTTTTGTCAATCCACATTATCAAACTTACATGTGTTGGTTTTTTGTTAGGCCATGTAAAATTATTGCTTAGTTTAATTGTTTAGCTATGAGATCTAACAAATTCTCATTATTTTTTTCTTATACATATAAAATAAAATTGTTCTTTTTTTTTCTTCTAAACTTATTTAATATTTACTTTAATTGGACTATTATTCTAACATTTTTTTTTCCTTTTATTATCGTAGACTACACGATCTATTTAATAAACCTATCATATTATTGATAAATTTTTATAGTAAAATTCATTATTATTTTTTCATTAAACATACGCAAAGTTGAAGGATATTGGTTTTAAAAAAATTAATATCTTAATTTATCAAAGTTACGGTTATAAGCAATATATATATATATGCATCCGATTTACCTATTTATCTACTACACAAACAACTATATATTAACTTTTGTAAGATTTTACACAATTCAGAGATCACCTATTTAATACCGTCACATAGTCAACAATAAACAATCACACATATATTAACTTTTGTAAGATTTTACATAACAACTATAAATAACATGGTATACACTGATATCAATAGTAAACTGTAATCTTCATATTATAATTACTCTAATACTAAATAACATAATTTAAAAATACACAATTATAAATGAATGCATAAAACGTGTTCCGTTAGTTTCAAGTATTTACACAAATTTCGAACTAAGATGATAGTATATAAATTTTAAAAGTTACAACATTGCGTTTTGTTAGTTCCAACATTGTGTTTTATTAGTGATGACATGAATTATGATCTAAGTAATAACATGTGTTTTGACGGTTTCTCTTCATTATTTTGCATGCATGAACATATATTCATATTGATAATGCTATTATTTGCCTACTTTGCGAGAATCGAGGTCTACACTTAGTTTGGTTGTATTTGTAGGAATTAGGACACCTTTTGGATCGGAAAAGAGCATGGAAACATAAGAAGTCTAGAGAACAACATTATGGAACATCTTGGACCGCAAAAAGGAGAGCAAGGATCCTAGAAGATGGATGCAAGAAGGAATCAAGAGAAGAATCGAAGAAAAGTATGTAACTGAGGCAAATCTCGGATGAGTGAAAACTATCTCGACCGAGATGCTTTCACTGGGCTCGACCGAGATCGACGTCCCATGAACCATAAAATATTAAAACCTAAGATTTTGTATAAGAATGGAAGATGGCATTTTTGAGAGGGATCGATCGATTGGAGGCTGGGAGTTGGATCTCTTTTCAGCGGCTTTTGTCCAGTTAATACGCTCGAAGAATTTGTTGGTTGAAGAGCTTGTGAAGATCAAGATCAAGGTTAAGGAGGAGAAGATTTGAAGAAACTTTGTAAGATTTCTTGAAGAAAGATACTTAGTTGCTAATTTTCCTACTTTGAAACACAAGTTTGATAGTTTGTTAGATTATTTTTCCCTCTTGAGAATTGAAGACCTTTTGCTTAGTATTTCATATCCTTTTCTTAATTGTTTGATTGAATATTTCTTGATTGCTTTGAACATGATGATTGTTGGCTAAAACCCTTGCGATTCTAGGGTGATTAGTTGAAGGTTGCGGTGTAGATGATGAAAGACTAGACCTTTTACCTCGAGTGGACCTTGAAAGTTGAGTTTAACCTTTGTAGTTATGTATCTCGGACTGTTTTTCAAGAATCTCGACCGAGATTGAGTGAGAACAGATGAGATTTGTCCCGATTGACTGATCTTGAAGCTTAGTTTATAGTTTGCCAAATTCTATCCTTGTTGTACATTTCCTCGTTTATATCCAAGCCTAGAAAGAGACTTACCCGGTGATTCCTTTGCTTGTTTAACTATAATGATGAGTGTTAGGTAACAAAGGTTTATCCTTTGTTAGGTTTGAGTGTGCCTTCACCTTACCTTTGTGTGTTAACTTGAGACTTACCCGGTAAAGGTTAGTTCTATTCCCTTAGGTTGAGTTGTTGGTTTGAGATTATAGTTCCTTTCCTTAAATCCTTGAGACTTACCCGGTAATAGGACCTTTGGTTTGGGATAGTGGGTAGTGAGACCTCCCCCGTGATCTATCCCATCTTAGTAACACCTTTCTTTAGCATTCTCAGCTTTGTCCGCGCTCATCCTTTGAAGTCTTGAATCGAAACCACAACCGGGTGTTTTGATCTCTAGAATCTGCATTCTCTTATCGGATTATCATATATCTTGTTCTTGTTGCTTGAGATTGTTTAACCTAAAGTGATATACCATTGCTTGATTTCTCCATTGTCCTTGAGTTCGACCCTGGAATAATTGCTAGTATTGTGATTGATCCGTACAATGGGGGTTCACTTATTTTGCTTTATTCTTGGTATAAATTTAAAACTATTTTCTCTCATATAAACACACGTTTTGGAACGAACAAGTTTTTGGCGCCGTTGCCGGGTACTTGGTTTAGACCAAGTTGATATTTTGTTGTCTTGGGAATTACTTGCCCTTTTGCTACTGATCATTCTACTTGAGTGTTCTTGCAAGACCTCTCTTTAGGTTTATGCATAGATCTCGAGCTGGTAAGGAAGTCGTTCCCTACGATCTAGAGCCAAAAAATACTCATAGAAGAAATTTAAAGGAAGCTAAAACGGCTTTAGTTGAAGAAAGAGATCTCCAAGCTGAGTTGGATGATGCTTTAGAACAACTGAAACTTCAGCTGAAGAAAGAGTTGTTGCACGCGCAAGAGAGGAAGAATTTCGAGCTGATTTTGCAGAAATGCAAGCTACTATGAGGCAATTGCTCATTGACAGAAAGGACAATGACATGATCGAGATAGACCCACCCGTCGCACCTCTAGTTGCACACCACCTGCACCTCGCTATCCGGCGAGGAATGAGAGGAATGATCCATTTGTGGGAGAGCCGCAAACGCTTGGTCAAAGGATGAATCCAACTCAACAAATACGTCGTCCGGATGTTGATATAGGAGATATAGCATCGCATGATTATGAGCTTCGCCCTCAAGTTCTTCAGATGATCCGACAAAATCAATTTGGAGGATTAGAGGGAGAACTCCACATCAGCACTTGCAGAACTACGAGATTCAATGGAGACGTTGAGACCTCCAAGGTTGGAAAATAATAATCATAAGTTGAGGGGTTTTTTCCTTCTCCTTGAAGGAGAAAGCTCTTGCATGGTATCAATCACTACCGTTCAGAAGAATTAGTACATGGGAGGATATGACTACATAATTTTAAACATGTCCACGGGTCACGGGTCACCGACCCGGCGGGTACGGGTAAGGGTCGTTAGATCCTTACCCATCGACCCACCGGGTCGACCCGTAACGGTCACAAAATTTTTATAAAAAAAAATCCCAAAGGCTATATAGCCGTTGGGTAGCCGTTGTAACGGCTAGATTAATAAAAAAAAAATTAAAAAACAATATACTTTAATAAATCTAACCCAAAAACAATTCTATAAATACCCCAAACCCAATTCATTTCATCTCACACCAATTCTCATTCAATCATCTATTCCCTCTCTCAATCTTTCTATAATTTTCAACTCTTACATTCAATTACTCTCCTAATCTCATATTCTCATTCTCTTATTTTTCATTTTACCATTCTTACTACTACACTCTATTATTCAAAAAAAATGTCTAGCTGAGGAAGACGTTCCGTTAGCGGTGCCGGTCCTTCATCCGGCGAAGGTTTTACCCGAGGACGGCATTCCGTTAGCGGTCCTCCAACCGGTTCGGATTTAAGGCGAGACTTATTAAGTGGAGATCACGAGATCTTCGGGAGGAGGATATCAACACGGAATCACCTACTTTCCCCAACACCCAAGGATCCGAGACCCAATTCATGGAGGAGCCAGAGGAGCCGCCGTTGAACAACACTCAACTGACGGCGGCGGTCTTCCGATTTTGGTTCACAAAAGGTGCTCCTGATGCCAACGTGGTTTGCTATGCCAAATGCAATTTTTGTGCGGCACAATACAAGCACAAAAGGGAGAAGACTACGGGAACTACAAAAGGCATATCCGGAACAAGCATCCCGAAAAAATGGGATTAGCACGAGAGCAAACACAACTTACCGGATACGCATCTACTTCTAACCAACCTCCTTCTCTATTTACATATGATCATTCTTCTTTTATGGATGCATTTTCGGAAATGTTGGCCGTAGATTCTTTAACATTTAGTTTTGCACAAAATGTTGGTTTTAATGATTGAATGCAAAATCATGTTCAACCCCGCATACAAACCGATTTCTCGCCAAACCGCTAAAAGAAAAATGATGCATAAATATAAAATTCGTAAAGAAGAATTAATTAAATATTTATGGACAACGATGATATTCAAGTTTCTATTTGTAGTGATATTTGGACCGACGGTTATCAAAAAAATTCATATATGGGTATTACTTGTCATTTTGTTGATAAATTTTGGATTTTAAACAAAAGAGTTTTAGCATTACGAGTTTTCAACGAACAACACACCGCCCAAAACATTGCCCGTTTGATTGCAAATGTTTTGGAAGAATATAGATTAGTTTCACGAGTTTTTTCAATAGGTTTTGACAACGCCTCTGCTAACACGGCTTCTATTAGAGATTTAACCAACTATTGTAAGCCGACGGTTGGAGGTAAATTTTTTCACATTAGGTGTGCCGCTCATAATTTAAACTTGTGTGTTCAAGACGGTTTAGCATACGTTGGAGATTTAGTACAACCTATTCGAAATATTCTTAATGAACTTTGGTCTAAAAAAAGTGTACGTACTAAATGGTATGCATATTGTAAACAAAAATGGCGTTTATCCTAAAAAATTTCCAAAAGATGTTTGTACAAGATGGAACTCTACTTACAAAATGATTTACGAATTATATGAATATCGAGAACTTTTTAGTGGTTTTGCCGCACAACATATTGACGGTAATTTTGTTTTTGGTGAATCTTGGGTTTTAGCAAAAGATGTAATGGAGGTTTTTAAATATTTTTATGATGCTACTAACACTTTTAGCTATGTTTATACACCAACTTCAAACATATTTTGTTATGTAGCAATTAATATTGCATTTGCAATTCAACAAGGTCTTTTAATTGAAAATATTTCATAAGCTATTTTTTCAATGCAAACTAAATGGTTAGATTATTATACAACCATTCCCGATGTTTTTCTTGTTGCATTTGTGTTAGACCCTAGACGTATAATGGATGGTTTAAAACAATTTTTAGAAAGTTATTATGAATTTCTAGATTTAGAACAACATCCCGATTGTCATGTTTCTACCATAATTGTTAAAGTTAGAAAATTATTTGATGAATTATTGCTTGAATATCGTGTTTCCGATCAAGGTCAATCTTCTCAACCCCTCCCCGTCCTTCATTTTCAACTTCATCTAAATTTAAATCAATTGCTAGAGATTTGTTTGGCCCGAAAAGGGCAAAAACCACGTCGAGTTCCCATTCGGAACTCGACGAATATCTAACCATTTCTTTTGAGTTTGCCAATGATGAAGAAGAAGAGGATTTCAACATATTAGAATGGTGGAGCCGACCGGAGAGAATGAGGTTCCCTACCCTCTCAAGGATCGCGGCACAAATTCTTGCCGTTCCCGCCTCAACGGTAGCGGTTGAGCAAACCTTTAGCCGGAGTGGAAAGGTGCTCGATCCGACGAGATCAAACATGTTGCCCGAGACGTTGGAGGCACAAGTCCTCCTAGCCGATTGGAGGAAAGCGAAAATGCGAACACAAAAAAACAACCTCTCGGCGGAGGAAGGCGACGAAGATGACGACGAGCGACAACAAACGCCATCTACTTTAAGGTGAGGTGGCCGACCCGTCGACCCACCAGGTCTGACCCGTGACCCGGCGGGTCGGCCATATATACGGGTTCGGGTCCGGGTCACCCTCCCCGGACCCTTGACCCGTGGACATGCTTACATAATTTCTCACTAAGTTCTTCCCACCATCAAATACCACGGAGTTGAGGGGTAAGATAAATGCTTTTGTGATTAAAGATAGAGAAAGTTTGTTCAAGTCATGGGAAAAGTTAAAGGACCTTTTGTTAGATTTCACTTATCATGGGATTCCAAAGATCGACCTGCTCGAAATCTACTTCAAGGGTTTGGATGAGGAAACTCAATTCAAACTTCAGTCCCTTTCTGGAGGAACTTTCACGGAGAAACCCGTTGATGAAGCATGGAAATTTGTGGAAAAGCAAGCGCTAGTTATTGAGAAGTATTCCCATCGGATGGTTGATGATAGACACCGAAGACCCGGAGTCCAAGAGTTAAATCAAACTAGCTCTAGTAGTGCTCAACTTAATATTCTCAACAATGAAGTTAAAATTTTGAAGGAGTTACTAAAGTCACAAACGCAAGCGCCGAAGCTATATTACCTCCAAAGGATCAAGATGTTAACTACATGAGAATAGGAAACTATCAAGGGCCAAGGAACTACAACAACAACATGAACCACAACAATTGACGCTCTAATCACAATAACCCCATAAACCCTTACTCTAAACTTGATGGCGCCCTCAACCCACCAGCTTCATCTAGTCATGCTTCACTAAAGAGTCCAGAATCTCCTCATGGATCAAATCAACCACCCAAAGACAAGATGTAAGCTATATTTGAGCAAATGATGGGAAAATTGAGTAGCTTGGAACGTTCGGTGATATCTATTACCAATGCTAAAAAAGCTTCGAAAAATCAAGTGTTTAGTAAGGCTGGGGAAGTTCCTAGAGATCTAGGAAAACTTCCGGGAAGGATGGAGAATAATCCCAAGGGTCAAGTCATGTCCATCAGTACTAGAAGTGGATTGAAGATCAATGAACCTCTACCTAAGAGTGTTGACAAAGGAAAACAACCCATGTTGAACAAAATCCCAATCCAAGTTGAGGAGGAGAACGAAAAAGAAGCAGTTTATGTACCTCCTCCAACATATAAACCTCCATTACCGTTCCCACAATCTTAAGCGAGAGCACGTCTAGATAAATATTTTGGTAAGTTCTTTGACCTTATGAGCAAAATGCACATTAATATACCTTTTATTGATGCAATTGTAGGTATGCCCGCTTATGGAAAGTTCCTGAAGGAGATCCTCTCTAACAAGAGGAAGCTAGAGGATTTAGGAGAAGTGAAGATGATTTCTAGATCTGTAACACCCCGAATTCTCAGAACTCGGGACATTACTGGTTAGGACCTCACAATGGGTCCCGACCTCAGTTTGACAACAATATTACTAGGATCTTGCAACAAGACACAAATAAAGAAAACCGAAATTTATAAAATAGTATTTTTAAGGTAATGAATGCAACACGGTCTAGCAGCCTAAAATACTTAAACAAAAGAAAAGAACAACTGTCTTAACCAAAAGAAAGAAAGACAAACACAACCCCAACCCCCACTCTAAGGAGTACGGAGACCCGGCTGACCACTACTTCCGGATCACTCAGCTGCTGGTCTAACCTGCGGTAAATCTAAAAACACAACAAGAGGAACCGCTAGCTAGTTATCTAAATATTAGAAGGATAATAGTAGCACACACACATAAAAATATAAACACCCATCATGCTTTCAAGCAAGTCCGTTTTATTATCTTGAGTTAAGTTACTCTTTCACGCTAATGATACTTATTTTGTGACACGAGGGATTACCAAACCTCTCCTCTGCCCCCGTGTAACCATCAGGAATGGATCCGATGCATCTCACCTTGTACCTGCCTGGTTTGGGTATAGAGAACCTCCCAGTCTCTTGTCAGAGCTGGGCAGTGATGTCACGGCCCGTTATACATACACTTGGGTCTTAACATAATAATAACAGTCGTCCTAGCAAGTTATTATTATTAAAACACGCACATAGCACACACAACCACTATCACTCAACTAATATCCATAAACTGGCTAAGTAAGTCGCAAGGACTTACCTGAGTCAAGATACACTCTAACACGTCTCAAACAGTCCGTACTCGTGGTAACTCAAACGCTTGTCAATTAAGGCATGTGTATCAAAATCACATCTCGATGTCCAACCTCATGCGAAGGGATTACGGAAAGAAAAAATTCTCTTACGGTAAAAGACCGTTTTACCCTTAGTGTCGATAATTCTCCGAGTCACTTCTTAACTTCTAATATTTCTTTTTGAACGCTTTTCTAATATCTGATTACTCCAGAACAATTGACTAAAGGTTATAATATTAATCTCATCCACTCGTCACCTAGAATCACATTACTTCCTTCTCGGGTATTACTCCCCTCATACACATATATGTATCCGTGTATAAAACGTTACTTCTCTAAGTAAATACTCATGTATATATTCTTTACTTATTCCCACATTTATATACACTTATTTATCCTCTAAAATCTATAGTTACGTATATAAATACATGATAGGTTATAGATATATATATACTCAGCATACTTACTCTACCCTAGTCATACATAACCATGCCTAAACATGCTTATCCTCTACTGCTTTACATAACCTTCAGTACTCTCCTACGTACATACCTATATATACTCAGTACACTATAAACCCCCTCCACAATCCTATAATCCGTACAGCAGTGTAAAGAACTGGACTCACCTATCGCACTGCAGCAGTCCGTTCTTTTCTTCGGTTGTTGGGGTGCAGCAGGGGACAGCGGGGCGTCTTGGACCGGCTCGTATGCTGACTCGAGTGTACTTACCACCGTGTACTGCAGGGCTCGGCTATTCACTGCAGCGGTTAGAGGAGGTGAGCTGATGTTTGTCATTATATGGGACGGAAGAGACAGGAGGGGTCTAAGCGGACGGACGGACTCACCTTGTCAACGGAGGAGTGCTACGCTGGTCCAGGAGGTGTGGCGATGGCGGTACAGTGAAGGAAAGTAGCAGAGGGCGACGGCTCACTGGCGGAACTCGCAACGGCTGCGTGACGTTAAGTCAGGTCCTACTGCGCTTCGAAACAGAAAGAGAGATGGGGAGAGATAGACAGAACCGGTGGCTAACCTGGGCGCCTTGGTGGTCGCAGCGGCGGGTGGTTCAGTGGCGGCTCGATGTCTACTAGGGCCTGCAGTCGAGGCTGTGGCGTGCGCCTGGTTGTATAGTTAGGATTAAACTGCTGCAGTTCCGGAAATAGAGAGGGAGAGGAGAGAGTGGTCCGAGAGGATAGCTTACCTAGGCCGATGTCGCGCGGCGAGCAGGGAAGGCGGAGGCGGTGCGGTGTCTCCGGTTGAAGGCGGAAGGGGCTGTTGGTCGACGTTCTGCAGAAGGTAAGGGGCTGCTGGTAAACGTTCTGCAGAAGGTAAGGGGAGAGATGGGTAGCGGCACGCAACAGTGGTAGGATAGGTTTAGATTAGGTTAACTTAATTAATTTAGGGTTAGGATTAGTTTAGGAGATGGCTGATGGGCTGATGGGCTCGTAAAATGGGCCTAATCTTCCATTAAGAAATAAGCTGAAACGAAACCCGTTACTCGTACGGATCGGTAGGTTTGCGGAAATAAATACGGAATTAAATTCCGTATAATATAATTTTCTTATCTTATTTTAGAGGTACGTAATTTATTTCCGGTTACATAGTTTCATCATTTTATGTGAATCAAGGTCACATAAAATGATAGAATTTAACTCGTTTATTTTATTTCCGATTGACGTATCAGAATTTGGTTATATTCAGATTTAACGGACATTAAAATTTTCGGTTATTACATCAGTGCCCCCTTAAAAGAAGTTTCGTCCCGAAACTTAGAATAATTCTCTTAATCGCGCATTTCCTTTGGTATATTTAATTTTCTCGACATTTTCGTTGGCTACAAGCAACTACTCAATCATCAACAGCAAACATGTGTCACAAAAAACGTAATCACTCAAATCAGTATAAAAACCTGAAAGGTAAAACAACACAACATCCGAGTACTAACTCGTCAAAACAGGAGTAACCTCTAACCCCGCGAAGAACTCGGGATAGTTACGTCTAATACTCTCCTCAGTCTCCCAAGTGGCCTCATCAGCTTCTCTCCTAGACCACTGGATCCTCAACATAGGTATCTCCTTGGACCACAGACGTCTAGTACTGCGCTCCAAGACAGCTACGGGGTACTCTACAAATGTATGGTCAGGATCAACTGTCAGGTCCTCATGGCTGATGACGTGTCTCGGATCCGGGATGTACTCTCTCAACTGAGATACATGAAAGACCGGATGGACACCCTCTAGTCTCGGCGGTAATGCTAGTCTGTAGGCCACCTCTCCAACTCTTTCCAAGATCTCAAAAGGTCCGACATATCGGGGGCTCAGCTTCCCCTTAATGCCGAAACGCCAAACTCCTCTCGTAGGTGACACTCTCAACCACACCTGAGCACCCACTCTAAACTCCAAAGGTCGATGCCTTTTGTGGCGTACGACTTCTGACGACTCTGAGCTGCTAACATCCGCTCTCGGACTAGGGCAATCCGAGCGATGTCATCCTGTATCTGATCTGGAGCTACTCCATCAACTCTGCTGGGCTCATCCTAACATAATGGTGTACGACATCTCCACCCGTACAAAGCCTCATAAGGAGCCATCCCAATAGACGCGTGCCAGCTATTATTATACGAAAACTCTACCAGTGGGAGATGATCTGACCATACCTGTCCCCAATCTAGTACACACGCCCGAAGCATGTCCTTTAAGGTCTGAATGGTCCTCTTAGACTGTCCGTCTGTCTGTGGGTGATAGGCAGTGGTAAAGTGGAGACTCGTCCCCAAAGCAGTATGTACCTGCTGCTAAAATCTCGAGGTAAAACGTCCATCTCTGTCAGAGACGATAGTCCTCGGTACTCCATGGAGTCTCACAATGTGCCTGGTGAACTCCTCAGCCAGGCGACTCACCGGCCACGTTTCCTTGATTGGAATGAAACGTGCGGTCTTCGTCAGGCGGTCTACCACTACCCAAATAGCATCAAATCCTCTGCTGAGTCTCAAACCTGTGACAAAATCCATAGATATATCCTCCCACTTCCACTGTGGTACTGGAAGTGGGTGGAGCTCTCCTCCAGACCTACGATGCTCAATCTTGACCTGCTGGCAGGTCGCGCACTGAGCTACATACCGAGTCACATCGGGCTTCAAACCACCCCACCAGAAGGACCGTCTCACATCCTTGTACATCTTACTCGCTCCAAAATGTACTGAGTATGGGGTGGCATGAGCCTCACCTAGTATCCTCTGTCTCAGCTCACTGTCTGACGGCACACAAACACGATCCTGACGTCTCATCACTCCATCTGCACCAATAGTAAATTGTGGGGCCTCATCTCGAGACATCCTGTCTCGGATCCTGATCAAAGTCGGGCAAGTCTCCTGCTTCTGTCGGATCTCATCCAACAGATCAGGAAGTAACTCCATGGTAGCCAACTGACCATCAGTATCGGGAAACTGAATCTCTATCTCCAACCAAGCCAAGTCCTCTATAACTGTGGTTGTACCGTCAACCGGGCTATCGCCCTCTCCCTAGGCGTCTTCCGGCTCAAAGCATCAGCTACCACATTCGCCTTCCCGGGGTGGTAAAGAATCTCAAGGTCGAAGTCCTTGATCAACTCTAACCACCGCCTCTAGCAGTTATTCAACTCCCGCTGAGTGAATATATACTTCAGACTCTTATGGTCTGTGAAGATCTGACATGTCGCCCCATAGAGATAGTGACGCCAGATCTTAAGAGCATGGACTACTACAGCCAGCTCTAGATCATGTGTGGGGTAGTTCTCCTCATACGTCTTCAACTGTCGAGACGCATAAGCTATGACCTTACCCCTCTGCATCAAAACACACCCCAAGCCCAACTTGGATGCATCACTGTATACCACAAAATCATCAGTACCCTCAGGTTGTGCCAAAATCGGAGCGGACGTCAATCTCCTCTTCAACTCCTCAAAACTCTGTTGACACGGCTTAGACCAGACAAACCGAGTGGTCTTCCTCAGAAGACAAGTAAGCGGTCGGTCAATCAATGAGAACCCTTCCACAAACCGGCGGTAGTAACCTGCTAAACCTAGAAAGCTGCGAACCTCCTTGACATTCTTAGGAGGTTGCCAAGAAGATACTGACTCAATCTTCGCCGGATCGACCTTAATACCCTCAGCAGTCACCACGTGACCTAAGAAAGCCACCTCTGACATCCAAAACTCACACTTGGATAGCTTAGCATACAGCTGGCTATCCTGTAGAATCTGCAATACTGTCCTCAAGTGTCCGACATGCTCCTCTCGACTCCTAGAGTAGACTAGGATGTCGTCAATGAAGACCACTACAAACTGGTCTAAGAAGTCAATGAATATCCCATTCATCAACTCCATGAACACCGCTGGTGCATTAGTGAGCCCAAATGGCATCACTACGAACTCATAATGACCATACCTAGTCCGGAATGCCGTCTTAGGTATGTCCTGATCTCTCACCCTCAACTGGTGGTAACCTGAACTCAAGTCTATCCTTGAGAATACAGACGCTCCATGCAACTGGTCCAACAGATCATCTATGCGTGGCAGTAGGTACTTATTCTTGATGGTTACCTTGTTCAGCTCTTTGTAGTCTATGCACAACCTCATCGATCCGTCCTTCTTCTTCACAAATAATACTGGCGCACCCCAAGGAGACACACTAGGGTGTATGAAACCCTTCTCTGCTAGCTCCTCTAACTGCTTCTTCAGCTCAAGTAGCTCTATAGGTGCCATACGGTACGGAGCCTTCGAGATCGGTCTCGTGCCCGGCTCCAAGTCAATGCTGAAATCAACGCTCCTCTGTGGGGGTAGTCCTAGCAGGTCGTCACTGAATATCTCTGCAAACTCGCATGCAACAGGTATCTCCTCTATAGTCAGGCTCTTCCTTTCCTTCATGGCATAACACCAGAAGGCTTCGCAACCCTGTGCTATCAGTCTCGCTGCCCTCACTGCACTGATAGCTGTGCCTGACTTTCCGAGGTCCCAACCTCGGAATATTACTCTATGGCCCTCCTCCGTGGCAACAGTCACTGTCCTCCTACCAATGTCTAAGACTGCTCCGTGTTTCCTCATCCAGTCTATCCCTAAAATGACATCCTCATGAGCTAAGGGCATGACTAGAAAATTGACTAGCCAGTCTCGATCTCCCATGCGAACAGGACATCCAAAGATCTCTCTAGTCCCTCTTACCTTACTCCCACCAGGTAAGCCTATCATAAAAGGTATCCCCTCTACAGTAGCTAAGGACAACCTATCTACACATGCATCAGATATGAAGGAGTGTGTAGCACCCGTATCAAATAAAACTCGTACAGGTAAGTCATGAATCTGGATCATACCTGTGACAGTCGGTGCATCTGGTTGATCAGCATCTCTCAACTCAAACACTCGTGCCTGAGCTCTTCTAGTATCAGCTACACTACCACGTCCTCTGCCCCGACCTGATCCCTGCATAGAACTCGGGGATGATGTATGTCCTGGAGCCCTGTAAGACTGCTGCTGACCAGGAGCTCGGTACTGCTGCTGCTGGCTCAGAGCTCGGTACTGTGGCGGTCTTTGTTCACTCCCTGATAAGCCTGCAGGAGAAGAACCCTGCTGAGATGGAGCCTTGCCCTGGCGGCAGAATGCAGCTCTATGTCCAACCTTGCCGCACTGGAAGCAGGTCACTGCCGGCTTCGTGCAGTTCGATCGGATGTGTCCATAGCCACTGCAGTTGTGGCACTGTAAGCCACCAGCTGAAGTCTGACCAATAGCGGTATGGCTATGCCGCCCCTGAGTCGGTCCCCGTCCAAATACAGCTACTCCTGAACTACCACTAGCATAACCTGTCCTCTGCCGCTTATCCGGCCTATCTGACTGAGCAGCTCTCCTCGACACTAGTCTGTCTCTCTCATATGCAGACGCTCTATCCTGATAGTCTGACAGAGTCTCACAACGAAATCCTTCCAGATAGGAACGGGTACTCTCTCTCAATCTCCGTGAAAAGAGATATACATGCTGCTCCTCAGGAGCTGCAGCTGGTCCAAGCAGTGTCAGTTCCTTCTGGAACTTCTTGATGGCAGCAGCAATCGGAATGTCCTCAAATCCTGCCTCAATGAAGTCCTGGAACCTCTCTCTCCTCAACGAGACAGGGCAGTATCTGTCTCTAACAATACTCCTCATCTGCTCCCAACTGGTGACTCGGCTACGTATGGTCCGCCACTAGGAGTGAGCATCCTCAGTGAAATAGGTCTGCACCAAGTCCACCTGTCGATCCTCTGGGCAACGAATTGCCTCTAATGCAGTCTCTACCTGTCCAATCCAGTGCTCCACTTCCAGCCCTATCTCTCCACTAAATGAGGGGACCTTCTGAGAGTTGAAAGCCTTCAACCACTCATCCGGCCTCGGTGCTCTAGACCCAATAGGAGCTCTATCAGCCACAACTCTCCTCTCAGGTACAGTTGGCACCTGAGGCGCTCCCTGTGTCACCTGGACAAATCTAGCCGGTACTGGTGGTACCTGGGTAAGTCTCTCTGTCCTAGCAGCCTCCTCCATACGCTCAACGTATGCTCGGTACTCTCTGTACTCAGTTGCTCCAATGGAAACACGTCCTGACTCCGTCGAACGTGCTCTCTATGCTCCAGACCTATCAACGGTCTCATTCCTGACCTCAGGACCTACACTCTCAGCTACCTCCTCCACTCCAGCCTCTGGCATGATCACTGCGGGTGGATCCTCTCGAGGAGCTCGACCTCGGCCTCGGGCTAGTGGAGGTCTACCTCCAAGGCCGCGTCCTCTAACTGTAGGGGTCCCATCTCCCCTACCTGGTCCAGCTGGAGGGAGAGGTGGATGACCTCTACCTCGACCAGTAGCTAGCGTAGCTCTAGTACGTGCCATCTGCGCGAGGAATAATAACTATAATTACAACTAGCTAAAAAGTCCAAAAAGTCCATCTGCAGTAAAACCTAAAGTCCATACTAAGCATACTGAGATCCGCGGTAGTAGTGGTGGTCAGCCGTACTTTTCTATTCCCAACCAGACTATGCATGCATTTAAAAACCAAAAATTCTCTGTTTAAAACTCAGACCCCTTTTCGGGTTCTGCTTAAACTTATTCGGTCTTTCAGAAGATTTCAAGTGCCATTGTTGCCAACCTAGAGCTCTGATACCATGTTGTAACACCCCGAATTCTCAGAACTCGGGACATTACTGGTTAGGACCTCACAATGGGTCCCGACCTCAGTTTGACAACAATATTACTAGGATCTTGCAACAAGACACAAATAAAGAAAACCGAAATTTATAAAATAGTATTTTTAAGGTAATGAATGCAACACGGTCTAGCAGCCTAAAGTACTTAAACGAAAGAAAAGAAAAACTGTCTTAACCAAAAGAAAGAAAGACAAACACAACCCCAACCCCCACTCTAAGGAGTACGGAGACCCGGCTGACCACTACTTCCGGATCACTCAGCTGCTGGTCTAACCTGCGGTAAATCTAAAAACACAACAAGAGGAACCGTTAGCTAGTTATCTAAATATTAGAAGGATAATAGTAGCACACACACACACATTAAAATATAAACACCCATCATGCTTTCAAACAAGTCCGTTTTATTATCTTGAGTTAAGTTACTCTTTCACGCTAATGATACTTATTTTGTGACACGAGGGATTCCCAAACCTCGCCTCCGCCCCCGTGTAACCATCAGGAATGGATCCGATGCATCTCACCTTGTACCTGTCTGGTCTGGGTATAGAGAACCTCCCAGTCTCCTGTCAGAGCTGGGCAGTGATGTCACGGCCCGTTATACATACACTTGGGCCTTAACATAATAATAACAGTCGTCCTAGCAAGTTATTATTATTAAAACACGCACATAGCACACACAACCACTATCACTCAACTAATATCCAGAAATTGGCTAAGTAAGTCGCAAGGACTTACGTGAGTCAAGATACACTCTAACACGTCTCAAACAGTCCGTACTCGTGGTAACTCAAACGCTTGTCAATTAAGGCATGTGTATCAAAATCACACCTCGATGTCCAACCTCATGCGAAGGGATTACGGAAAGAAAAAAAATTCTCTTATGGTAAAATACCGTTTTACCCTTAGTGTCGATAATTCTCCGAGCCACTTCTTAACTTCTAATATTTGTTTTTGAACGCTTTTCTAATATCTGATTACTCCAGAACAGTTTACTAAATGTTATAATATTAATCTCATCCACTCGTCACCTAGAATCACATTACTTCCTTCTCGGGTATTACTCCCCTCATACACATATATGTATCCGTGTATAAAACGTTACTTCTCTAAGTAAATACTCATGTATATATTCTTTACTTATTCCCACATTTATATACACTTATTTATCCTCTAAAATCTATAGTTACATATATAAATACATGATAGGTTATAGATATATATATATATATATATATATATATCTCAGCATACTTACTCTACCCTAATCATACATAACCATGCCTAAACATGCTTATCCTCTACTGCTCAACCGTGTATACTTACATAACCTTCAGTACTCTCCTACGTACATACCTATATATACTCAGTACACTATAAATCCCCTCCACAATCCTATAATCCGTACAGCAGTGCAAAGGACTGGACTCACCTATCGCACTGCAACAGTCCGTTCTTTTCTTCGGTTGTTGGGGTGCAGCAGGGGACAGCGGGGCGTCTTGGACCGGCTCGTATATTGACCCGAGTGTACTCACCATCGTGTACTGCAAGGCTCGGCTATTCACTGTAGCGGTTAGAGGAGGTGAGCTGATGTCTGTCATTATATGGGACGGAAGAGACAAGAGGGGTCTAAGCGGACGGACGAACTCACCTTGTCACCAGAGGAGTGCTACGCTGGTCCAGGAGGTGTGGCGACGGCGGTACAGTGAAGGAAAGTAGTAGAGGGCGACGACTCACTGGCGGAACTCGCAACGGTTGCGTGACGTTAAGTCAGGTCCTGCTGCGCTTCGAAACAGAATGAGAGATGGGGAGAGATAGACAGAACCGGTGGCTAACCTGGGCGCCTTGGTGGTCGCAGCGGCGGGTGGTTCAGTGGCGGCTCGATGTCTACTAGGGCCTGCAGTCGAGGCTGTGGCGTGCGCCTGGTTGTATAGTTAGGATTAAACTGCTGTAGTTCCGGAAATAGAGAGGGAGAGGAGAGAGTGGTCCGAGAGGATAGCTTACCTAGGCCGATGTCGCGCGGCGAGCAGGGAAGGCGGAGGCGGTGCGGTGTCTCCGGTTGAAGGCGAAAGGGGCTGCTGGTCGACATTAAGAAATAAGCTGAAACGAAACCCGTTACTCGTACGGATCGGTAGGTAATTTGCGGAAATAAATACGGAATTAAATTCCGTATAATATAATTTTCTTATCTTATTTTAGAGGTACGTAATTTATTTCCGGTTACATAATTTCATCATTTTATGTGAATCAAGGTCACATAAAATGATAGAATTTAACTCGTTTATTTTATTTCCGATTGACGTATCTGAATTTGGTTATATTCAGATTTAACGGACATTAAAATTTTCGGTTATTACAAGATCATCCGAACTCATCAAGATTATGAAAGAAAAGATGCCTCCGAAACTACGAGATCCCTGATCTTTTTGTATCCCTATTGGCGTTGAAGAAGTCACCTATGATGCATTATGTGATCTAGGAGCATGTGTGAGTATCATTCCCCTTGCTTTGTGCGAGAAAGTCGGACTTGGAGAACCGAAACCGGTGAATATGACCTTATACATGGCGGATAGATCCATAACACGTCCGGTGAGGGTCATGGAAGACATTCCTGTAAAATTGGGTAAGCTCTACATACCTATAGATTTTGTGGTGTTGGATATTCCTGCAGATTATCCCATTCTGATCATTCTTGGACGACCGTTCCTTGCAACTTCCAGTTGCATGTTTGATTGCAAGAACGCCACACTATCCTTCAACATTGGCGAGTAGCACATAGAGTTCACGCTCTCAGCAATGATGAAAGGTCAAGCTCTCGGGGAAGACATTTTCAACGTCTACGACGAAGAGGAATTGAGGGAATTGGTAAGTTCAATCTTGATCAAAGATCCTCTTGAAAAGGTTTTAAGTTTTAGTATTATGGAGGAAGGTGTAGATAAAATTTGTGATGCAGAAATAAGAAGTTTAGAAGCATTAGAAAAAGATCAAAAGGTTGTCTTTGAAAAGCTCGAACGAGGTACGAAAAATTGTATTGATCCCGGACCACTCCCAAGAATCTTGGTCGAGATGAAGTTGGGGGTGTCCGATGTAAGTTGTGTAGGGAGTGACCTCGACCAACATCTCGGTCGAGGTGTTTCTAGGCCGGTCGAGGTTCATGAGTCTTCGACACTTCTTCACACATCAATTGCACGCGTTTCCAGCCATAGCCACACTTCTCCCAAAGCTTTCGAAGCTTCGCAAGATGATCTTAGAGGTGCAGAACCTCCACCTAAGAAACCTCCTATCTTAGAGCTAAAACCTCTTCCACTACACTTAAGGTACGCATTTCTTGGACCAGATTCTACTTATCCGGTCATAGTTAGTGCTAACCTTACAGATGATGAACTGTGCAAGCTGATGCATTAGTTAAAATTGCATAGAAAGACTTTAGGGTAACTATAGAAGATCTTGTAGGAATTAAACCTTCTTTACGCATGCATAAATTCTTATGGAAGATGATCATAAACCTTCACGAGAACCTCAACGACGGTTGAACCCGATCATGAAAGAGGTTGTGAAGAAAGAAGTGCTTAAGTTGCTTGATGCAGGAATTATCTTTCCAATCTCGGATAGCAAATGGGTGAGCCCCATGCATGCGGTGCCAAAGAAAGGAGGTATGACCCTTCTGACCAATAAAAATAACGAGTTGATTCCTACAAGAACCGTGACAGGCTGGAG
The DNA here is from genome assembly GCA_033239125.1 of Fagopyrum homotropicum. NCBI lineage: Eukaryota > Viridiplantae > Streptophyta > Magnoliopsida > Caryophyllales > Polygonaceae > Fagopyrum > Fagopyrum homotropicum. The sequence goes on along the minus strand of BSWB01000001.1, from coordinate 133,406,959 downwards.
AATGTGCATTGATTACAGGAGATTGAATGTAGCAACAAGGAAGGATCACTTTCCCCTTCCTTTAATTGATCAAATGCTTAAACGATTAGCGCAACACTCCCATTTTTGCTACTTGGATGGATATAGTGGATTCTTCCAAATCCCTATCTATCCGGATAATCAAGAGAAGACCACTTTCACGTGCCCTTGGGGTACGTTTGCTTATTGGAGGATGCCATTTGAATTGTGTAACGCACCGACCACACTCCAACGCTGCATGATGGCTATCTTCTCTGAATATATCGAGGAGATCATGGAGGTATTCATGGATAATTTTTTTGTTTATGGTTCATCCTTTGATAATTGCTTAGTTAACCTTTCTCTAGTGCTTCAAAGATGTGAGGACACTACTCTGTCTTAAATTGGGAGAAGTGTCATTTTATGGTTAGTGAAGGTATTGTTTTAGGTCACCTCGTCTCGAACTGCGGAATTGAAGTTGATCGAGCTAAGATCGAGACTATTGAGACACTTCATCCACCTTGTTTTGTTAAGGGGGTACAGAGTTTCCTAGGGCATGGAGGTTTCTGTCTAGACGCTTTTTACAGGTTGAAGGCAACATTGATATCCACTCCCATCATTCAACCTTTTGACTAGAACCTTCCCTTCGAAGTCATGTGTGACGCTATTGATGTGTCCGTGAGAGCCGTTCTTGGACAAAAGAAAGATGGACACACTCATGCCATCTATTATGCTAGCAAGACGCTAGATGAAGCTCAATTAAATTACGCCACAACTAAAAGGAGCTTTTGACGGTAGTCTATGCCTTCGAGATCTTTTATTCCTATCTTGTAGGGGCGAAAGTCATTGTATACACCGACCATGCCGCCATTCGGTATTTGCTCACTAAAAAGGATGAAAAACCGCGGCTCTTTCGATAGATTTTCCTCCTTAAAGAATTTGACTTGGAGATCCGCGATAAGAAGGGATCCAAGAATTCGGTAGCTGATCATCTTAGCCATTTACCTCCCATCGCTTTGGAGAGGGAAGACATGCCCATCGATGATTCTTTTCCGATTGAGAAACTACATTGGATGGAGAATTGTATTCACCAAATTTCTGAAGGTAATGAACATTGGTATGCTGACATTGTTAACTATCTCGTTTGTTAGGAAATACCCCCGGGATTGTCATACGCACAAAGGAAGAAATTCCTTAAGAATGTGTGTTACTACTATAGGAATGAACCTCTTCTCTTTAAAAGAGGTCCGGATGGGATGCTAAGGAGATGCATACCGGAAGATCAGGCGGAAAGTGTTATTAGACATTATCACTCGTTGTCTTGTGGAGGACATGACAGTGTCCACAAAACTTGTGCTAAGGTACTTCATTCCGGTTTCTTTTGGCCTACGTTATTTAAGGATGTGCAAAAGTTTGTTGTTTCTTGTGATGCTGCCAAAGAATAGGGAGCATATCTAGAAGGAACGATATGTCCCTCAACAATATTCAGGAAGTCGAGATTTTCGATGTATGGGGATGGGACCATTCCCATCATTTGCAGGAAATTTATTCATACTTTTGACGGTCGATTACGTTTTAAGATGGGTGAAAGTCATTGCTTCTCCCACTAATGATGCCACGGTGGTAGTGAAATTCTTCAATAGGACAATTTTTCCAAGATTTTGGACACCTCGAGTCATCATTAGTGACGAAGGGACACACTTCACCACCCGGAAGTTTGAAGCACTTCTATCGAAGAATGGGGTCACTAATAAGGTAGCAACTCCTTACCATCCTCAAACTAGTGGACAAGTTGAGATATCAAATAGAGAAATCAAGGGAATTTTGGAGAAAACCGTCTCTAGAACGAGGAAAGATTGGTCAATGAAGCTAGATGACGCTCTTTGGCCGTATAGGACCACATTCAAGACTCCCATAGGAACCACTCCTTACAATTTGGTTTATGGGAAGTCTTGTCATCTCCCGGTTGAGCTTGAACATAAATCTTATTGGGAGATCAAGTGGATAAATTTCGATATCAAGGAAGCTGGAGAGAAAAGGCTTTTAGACATCAACGAATTGGAGAAATTCACTTGAATGCTTATGAGAATGCAAATATATAAAAGGAGAGAAAAAAAATGCCATGACAAACATATTATTCCAAAGGAGCTCAAAGACGGAGACCTTGTCCTTCTCTTCAATTCCCACCTTCGCCTCTTTCCGGATAAGTTGAAATCTAGATGGACGGGACCTTATACTGTGAAACATGTTTTTCCTCATGGTGTAGTTGAAGTATGAGGTGAACATTATGGAAATTTCAAAGTGAACGGACATCGGCTGAAGAAATACACACCGGAAGTTCCGGTAGAGAAGATTGCTCCTCTACACCTCACTTGATTATAAGGGAGTACGGTCCAACTAGCGACCTTAAAACAAGCTCTTCTTGGGAGGCAACCCAAGGTAATTCTTTTTTTTTTTCTTTCTAGATTAGTTTAGTTAGTTTTTGTGTTTTTTGTGTATGTGATGACAGGAACTAAGTACCCTTCAAAGAGAATAAATCAAAGAAATAAATGGAGATAGCTCAGAGTTCGAGAATTAGAGAAAATATTGGAAACTGAAGAAATCTTAGTTGCCCACAGGGATCTCGACCGAGATCAATTTCTCCCGACCGAGGAAAAGTGTGCAAGGAAAAATCTCGGTTGACCATCTCGGTTGCCTACAAGGATCTCAACCGAGATTTGGTTTGAAATTTTACGGGGTATAAAAGGGGAACGAGACTCTCTCTCTCTTCACATAACCCTAACCCCTTTGTCCTCTTCGACCGAAATCACCCCTTTCACCTCAAATCTTCGTTTCTTGCTCGTTTTGGCTCGTTCCTTGACCGAAATTGACGAGGAAGGGGCCATATACTCTTTTCCAGCATCAATCGAAACTTCAATCCATCACAATAGCAAGAAACCGGGTAATATCGCTCCAAAACCCTAAAACTTTGTTTTGCTTTGTTGTGGTTGATTTTGGACGAGATAGTTTCTTTGCTATAGTGGAAACATGTTGAAATTCTTGTGAGAATCTATTGGGAGTTCTGTTAAGACAAAATCTTTACAGATTCGTCACTTCGATCGAACCCCAACAATCTCAGTCCACTCCAGTCATCTCGGCCAAGATCCATCCAAGAACTGCCTGAGGTTCATCACCGCAATGGAACATATGCGTCGTTCTGAGCGAGCAATTGTGTTGCATGATCGTTCTAGGGCATGACAAACTACTCCTCCACCTCCAACACCTCCAAAAATACCGATCATTCAGGGTCGTCACCGAACGAGGTACGATCGTGTTTGTGCCCGACCTATTATAACTCCTAGGTATCTGGATTTGGAGGATCTTGCCTGTTTGCATGTTGTTGATAATTTGCGTATGATGATTGCGACTGTTGGACTTGAGGGGTTGGTTCCTATTAGGGAACCGGCTTATGTGGAGTTGACATACGAGTTTCAAAACTCCACCTTGATTATATATTTGTATAGGTGATGATGAAAGACTTAACGCAAATAAGTGGTTTTTATACTAATAAAATATCGATTGTATTTCTAGTTGCTTGGTGTGTTTTGGTGTTTGTCTAGAATGTATGCATGCCTTGGAAAGAGTTGCAAGGGACATGCGGAGGCCTTGAAATCGGATACAAAGGACAGATGGAGAGTTTGAAGAAGTTCAACATGGAGGCCTTGAAAGCCATTTCAAGGGATCAGAAGCCACAACCTTGAAGTCAGTTTCAAAGGACAAATCGACTGGAAGGAACTTAAATCTCTAACAACCAACTCAATCAAGTATCAAAAGAATATCTTCCAAGGAGATATGCTGAACAAGAAGATACGCTCAAAGAAGATCTTAACGACCAAGTGGATTCAATTCAAAACAGGATCTCGCAAATATCCTCAACCAAAAAGCGCATTATCACTTCTTAACGGATTTCGGATATCTTCACAAACAAGATCTGAAGATTTTGATCAAAAGACAAAGATCTTCAACAAGCATGATAAGATTACGGACAAGAAGGTTCAACGTGCTTTAAGGAGATGAAGACGATAGAAGATCTACAACGGCTATCTCATCTCAACCAAGAAGCGTTTTTCATGGAGAAGAAGAAACATCTACCACAGTCATCTTCCCAACGGCTAGAAGACCTCTCCATTGAAGACTATAAATGAAGATGTCGATTGAAGAAGAAAAGACACAAGCTTACACGGAAATATTCAAAGTCTTCAAGCGAACCAAAGCATCTTCATTCGATTAAAGAAGTTTTTTCTTTCTCTCCTTTACAAAAGCTTTATCCCCTAGAGAGAGATAAAACTCGAGAGCTCTATTGGAATATCTAAAGAGTGTTATACTAGAGTGTGTGTTACTCTGCGAAGTAACTAGGCTATTATAGCAAGGTGAAGAGTTGGAGCTAGATCGTAGCATTGGCTATAGTGAGAGAAGAAGGGGATTTCTTCTAGTTTGTATCTAGGACTTTTTGATGTTGATAATAGATAGTTAGATCCTATGGCTATACCTTGGGACAGAGAGTAGGTTATTTAGAGCCGAACTTCGTACACATATTCTCATGTCGATCTTTTACATTCCGCACTTTATCTTGATTTATTGTGACTAACTTTATTTTGCAGGTTTACAAAGTCAAGGCCCTTGAAATCAGTTTCAAAGCCCTTGAAATTAATATGTGTCACAAAGAGCTCAAATCAACATCAAGGTCTTTGAAATCCGTTTCAAAGCCTTGACATAGGTTTTTGCGAAAAGTTCTCATACTCTATCCAACCCCCTTCTAGAGTATCTTTTATCCTTTATATTCACCTAACGGTTCTTCAATTGGTATCAGAGCTAGACTCACATATTTTGATTTAACCATCAGTGAGACTAATCATGAATCTTGTAGGCGATGGAGGATTTGCTCAAGGAAGATCCTCATCTCGACCACCACTCTTCCGTGGCAACAACTTTGCCCATTGGAGAGCACTAATGTGAATGTTCATTATTGACCAGGACATGAAACTATGGAGCATTATTCTGAATGGCCCCAAAGTCCCAACTACCACAGTTGAAGGTGTCCAAGTCGGAAAGAAGGAAGTTGACTTCACACAAGCTGACTTGGATAGTGTGTCAAAGAACTACAAGGCCATGAACCTGCTATACTGTGGATTAGATGCTAATGAATTCAACCGCATCTCATCATGCAAAAGTGCAAAAGAAATATGGGACAAACTCGTTGTCACATACGAAGGAACAAGTCAAGTCAAGGAAACAAAAATCAACATCTTCCTCAGACAATATGAGCTATTCAAGATGAATCCAAACGAACCAGTCAAAGAAATGTTCACAAGATTTATTGAGATTGTGAACAACCTGGACTCACTTAGAAAGGTCTTCACAAACGAAGAAAAAGTTAGGAAGGTTCTAAGGAGCTTACCTAAAGCTAAGTGGGGACCAAAGATGATTGTCATCGAAGAAGCTCAGAATCTCTCAACTCTTTTTCTTGCCGACCTCCTTGGAAAACTCATCACACACGAAATGGTTCTTGGTGAAGAAGATGGAGAGCTCCCATCCAACACAAAGAATTTGGCATTAAGATCGAAAAAGGATGAGTTACCATCTGAAGAGGAATACAGTGATGATGATAATGATGAAGAAGAAGATGCAATTGTCATGATCTCTAAGGGTCTCGCGATAATTCTCAAAATAAAGAAACAGTCTGCAAACAATAGATCCGCGAACATCAAGACCTCGAGGTAAGTTCTCTAACTCTATCAAGAAAACTGAAGTTCTGACTTGTTTTGAATGTGGTGAAACATATCATCTCGTTAAGGACTGTCCATAAAAGAAGAGGACCAACTTTAAAAAGAATGATCGAAAGAAGAAAGCTATGGTAGCTTCATGGAGTGATTTATATTCCTCAAATGAATCATAAGACGAAAAAGAACAAGCAAACCTTTTTCTTATGGCCGATCATGAAGAAGATTCAAATCTCTGTGTTGATAATGCGTAAGTACTATCATGTCTCAACCTGAATCTGATCTCACACAATTCCTTAAAGATATTATCATATGTGATAAATAAAAAGTAAGGATAAGTTCCTTGAAAGAAAAGCTTCTCAAACAAGAGAAAAGATTAAGTGACATGTCTTTGGAGATTGAAAATCTTAACACTGAAAAGTTAGACCTTGATATCAATATCAAGGCATTGGAATCTGAAAATGCGATTCTCAAGGGCAATCTTTCTTCTCTCCATCGAGAATATATTGATCTAGAGAAAGAAAAGGTTGATATAACTTTGACGTGTCAAGACCAGAAGACTGCACTTATTCAATTCACTCGTTTGAAAGCCAACCTTGAAAGGATGATGGGTGAGCAACAATCTTCCCTTAACAAAAATGGTATATGGTATCATGTTAGTTTTTCTAGAAAAACAACTACCACTTGTGTCAAGGCTAAAGGAAGTATTCATATGCCCACATGTTTCTACTGTTGTAAAAAAGGTTATGCCAAATCTACATGTCCATATAAAAGAAATGATCATTACATCATTAGAAACACTTATCCTCTATGTTTAAGGAAACAGGTCAAGCAAATATGAGTTCCAAAAGGTACTAGACCACCAAACATGATTGAGCCTGAGTATGGACCAAAATATGTCATTTGGTCGACCCGGAAAGGTTGATGTTTGCTGTTTTGCAGGATATCACCAAGGTAAAGGAGCATAAATGGATATTAGATAGTGGTTGCTCAAGACATATGAGTGGAAAAAGTTCACTGTTCTAGATCTAAAGAAGAAACCATTTGGAACCATTACACTTCGTGATAAAGGAAAGTGTGACATTATTGGCATTGGTAAAATATGTTATAAATCATCTAACTTTATTGATGATGTATATCTTGTTGATGGTTTGAAGTATAACTTGCTTAGCATCTCTCAAATATGTGATAAAGGCAACAAGGTAATGTTTGATTCAGAAAAATGCGAAGTTCAAGACAAGACGTCGGGTGACATTGTGTTTACTGCTCCTAGATATAACAATGTTCATTCTATGAGTACTAACCAAGTTTCAGGAACTAAGCTTAAGTGTCTCAAGGCCTTAACTGATGATCCAAGGCTTTGGCATAAAAGACTTGGTCACGTAAGCATGCATACAATGCAGAAGTTGCTCTTGAAGGACTTGGTACGTGGCTTGCCAAACCTTAACTTCAAGGTAGATGAACTATGTAAAGCTTGTACACAAGGTAAACAAACAAGAAGTTCATTCAAATCAAAGAAGGTTGTAAGTTCTTCTCGACCCATTGAACTTTTACATATGGATCTTTGTGGTCCTATGCATGTCAAATCTCCCAAAGGTAAATAGTACATCCTTGTTATCGTGGATGATTTTTCTCGTTTTACATGGATATCATTCTTTCGGGAAAAATCTGAAGCATTGTTTGAGTTTTCAAAATTGTGTAAGGAGTTGCAAACTTTGAAAAACCTACCAATCGTTTCTATAAGAAGAGATCATGATAGAGAATTTTATCAACTAAAGTTTGATTTGTTTTGTACAAAATATGGTATTTCACACAACTTTTCAACTCCTAGAACTCCTCAACAAAACGGGGTTGTGGAACGTAAAAATTGCACCCTAGAGGATATGTCCATGACTATACTTTTAGAAAACAGTTTGCCAAAAAGTTTTTGGGCTGAAGCAATAAACACTACTAATTACATTTTGAATAGATGTTTATTAGCCCTATTTTAAAAAAGACTCCTTATGAACTCTTTAAGGGTAGAAAGCCTAATATTTCGTATTTTAAACCCTTTGGATGTACATGCTTTGTCCATAATAATGACAAAGATAACCTTGGTAAATTTGATGCACATAGTGACGAAGGTTATCTTTGATGAAAGCAATGTTTTCTAAAACTTTATTTATCAAAACCAGAGGCAACGATATATTAGTAGTACAAATATATGTTGATGATATATTATTCGGTGCTACTAACGATTCCCTATGCAAGGAATTTTTAGATATTATGTGCAGGGAATTCGAAATGAGCTTAATGAGTGAGTTAAATTTCTTTCTCGGACTTCAAGTTACACAAGCAAAGAAGGGAATTTTTTTCAATCAAAGCAAGTATACCAAAGACTTGCTTAAGAAATATAAGATGGATCAATCCAAGGTCGCAAAAACTCCTATGAGTTCTACACTTTTGCCTGACCATGACAAAGATGGCAAAAGTGTTGTATAAAAGGAGTATCGAGGTATGATCGGTTCTTTGTTATATCTAACTGCTAGTCGACCTGACATTATATTTAGCGTGTGCATGTGTGCAAGATTTCAAAGCTCGTTTCACCTCGTTGGCTATTCAGATGCAGACTTTGCAGGTTATAAGGTCGATAGAAAAAACACTTCTGGATGTTGCCAATTCTTAGGGGCATCCCTAATTAGTTGGCACTCTAAAAAGCAAAACTCTGTCGTCCTATCCACAACTGATGCCGAATATATAGCTGCGGGAGCCTGTTGTGCACAAATTCTATGGATAGCTCAACAACTTCATGATTTTGGCTTTGATTTAAAAGGTATCCCGATAAAATGTGATAATACTAGTGCTATTTTGATTACTAAAAATCCTGTGCAACATTCAAGGACCAAGCATATCGATCTAAGGCATCATTTCATACGTGATCATGTTGAGAAAGGTGATGTTTTGATTTTTTTATATCTACTGACTTGCAGCTTGCAAATATCTTTACTAAGCCTCAACCTGAAGATCAATTCAATTTTATTCGATTAGAGCTTGGTATGTTGAATAAGGAAGCATTAACGTAGGGGGAGTAAATCGTTTTATTTTCTCCTTCGTATGCAACCCACTTTTCGTTTTCAAGGGCCTTGAAATGCAATTCAAGGACCTTGAAACGAGATTTAAAGGCAAAATTGAAAATTACGGATCTATTTAGGGATTAATATCTTTTAGATATTTTAATTCTAAATTGTTTTTAATGATTTTAAAATCCTTTATTTTCGGGTTCAAAGTTCTGAAAAAGAGTTGTTGAGATTTAATTGGAAACAATTTTTGGCTTTTCAAGGGCTTGATTTTCTCAAGATCTTGTTTAACCTTTAATTGTTTTCTTCTCTTTTTAAAGATGAAGAAATTCTCTTTTTTTTTCATTTCCCATCTTTACGGAAACCCTTTTCAAAACCCTTGATTTCTCTCCCAAAATCATCTATGGCTCCTAGAAGCAAGAAATTTGCTCCTCATCCTGCTTCATCTTCCAAAAAGGAATCAACTCATATTTCCTCTGCCATAGAAGGAGAAAAACTTTCTGAAGATTTAGAAATTTCTCAGACGATTGGTCTTCTAACATCCCGATTTGTCAATTTTCAAGATACAGGATCTTGGCTTGATGGATTTCACAATCACCCTCTCTGTATGTGTGATGGGTGGATGCTATGTTTCTGGAAACCCTTCAGATCCCCTGCATTGCTATGCTCAAGAGCTCTACAGTTTGGAAAATCTTAAACCCTTGAGATTTTGCCTTTCCAAGGCTCACAAGACTGTTCTATGTCAAACTCGTCACAAAACGGGACAAAGAAATTATCTCCCTTGAATCATCTGTAAAAGGTACCCCAATTCTTCTCACTTCTACTGTTTTGTGTGATATTTTTGAAATCCCTACAAATCTTTCTTTTACACACCCCTCCTGATCAGAGAGTGTTGGACTTGCTAAACTTGTATTTACCATTCTCGTTCGGTGTGTTATTCCTTTTGCAAATTCAAGAGAACTTTTGACATATCAATCTTTGGAATTAATTCATCTAATTATGTCTGGATTAGACATTGACGTACCTAACCTCATCCTTAACCATATGGTTCATTCAGTCAACTCTAAGGGAGTCATCCCTTTGCCTTATGGAAACCTTTTGCCCAAGATCTTCGACCATTTTTTAATTGATACATCCTCTGAAGATCGACGTATAACTTCGGGAAAAATTGATGAATCCTGTTTAGAAAGGCTAGGATTTGAGAAGACTCTTGCAAGAGCATGGACATTGAAGGGAAAATGAGCTATTCCACCTCCATCCCAAGGAGCTCCAACATCTTCTCCTCCTACTCCAGAAATTCGGTTAGATAGATGTAAAAAAGAATTGGTTTCTGTGAATTGTGAACTCTCAGATTTTCAGTTTGACACTAAGAGAAGATTGGATGCAAACCATGAATTGTTGTCTATCATGAATGCCAAGATAAATGAAATGTATCTGATGAATGCTCTTACTCTTACCACCATGGGAAAGATACTACCTATGACTGAAGATGCAGCTCAACACACTCAAGAAAAAGTTAAAAATGTTCTGATGAACTGCAAACGTCGAGTACAGAACAACTTTATTCTTTATCCGACCCATATTAAGCCAACTATTCTGTCGGTGCTAGAATATGAGAGTGTCAAGGAACGACGAGTTGAAGAAAAGAGACGACGCTTAACATCTGAAATGGCTAATAGGAGTCACAAGACTGCTTCATCCAAGGGAAAAAGGCAGTTTATGAGGAGGATTCAGACTGAGCATGATTGTGGGCTTATTGGTTTAAAAACTTTTGTTGTGGTTTTTGAAATAGTTTTTTTGGGTTTGTAATCATTTAAAACTTCCGTGCTTTAACTATTTTCTTCCTTGTTGAAAGAAAAAGGGGGAGAAATTTAAAGATCCGACATTTTGATATTTCTGCATTCTGCATTTAAAGTTGGTTTTGATATTCATATATGCTTCACTAACTCTACAATGCATGTACGATATTTGTGTTTTCTTCCATCAAGGGGGAGATTGAAAACTCCACCTTGATTATATATTTGTATAGGTGATGATGGAAGACTTAACACAAATAAAGTGGTTTTTATACTAATAAAATATCGATTATATTTCTAGTTGCTTGGTGTGTTTTGGTGTTTGTCTAGAATGTATGCAGGTCTTGGAAAGTGTTTCAAGGGACAGATGAAGGCCTTGAAATCGGATACAAAGGAAAGACGGAGAGTTAGAAGAAGTTCAACATGGAGGCCTTGAAAGCCATTTCAAGGGATCAGAAGCCACAACCTTGAAGTCAGTTTCAAAGGACAAAGCGGCTGAAAGGAATTCAAATCTCTAACAGCCAACTCAATCAAGTATCAAAAGAAGGTATGCTCAACAAGAAGATATGCTCAAAGAAGATCTTAACGACCAAAAGGATTCGATTCAAAACAGGATCTCGCAAAGATCCTCAACCAAAAATTGCAAGATCACTTCTCAATGGATTTCGGATATCTTCACAAACAAGATCTGAAGATTTTGATCAAAAGACAAAGATCTTGAACAAGCATGAGAAGATTACGGACAAGAAGGTTCAACGTGCTTTAAGAAGATGAAGACAATAGAAGATCTACAACGGCTATCTCATCTCAACCAAGAAGCGTTTTTCATGGAGAATAAGAAACATCTACAACGGTCATCTTCCCAACGGCTAGAAGACCTCTCCATCGAAGACTATAAATGAAGATGTCAATTGAAGAAGAAAAGACGCAAGCTTACACGGAAACATTCAAAGTCTTCAAGCGAACCAAGTCATCTTCATTCGATCAAAGACGTTTTTCTCTATCCTTTACAAAAGTTTTATCCCCTAGAGAGAGATAAAACTCGAGAGCTCCATTAGAATATCTAAAGAGTATTATACTAGAGTGTGTGTTACTCTGCGAAGTAACTAGGCTATTATAGAAAGGTGAAGAGTTAGAGCTAGATCGTAGAATTGGCTATAGCAAAAGAAGAAAGGGATTTCTTCTAGTTTGTATCTAGGACTCTTTGAAGCTGATAATAGATAGTTAGATCCTATGGCTATACCCTGGGACGGAGAGTAGGCTATTTAGAGCCGAACTTTGTAAACATATCCTCGTGTCGATCTTTTATATTCCACACTTTATCTTGTTTTATTGTGACTAACTTTGTTTTGCAGGTTTACAAAGTCAAAGCCCTTGAGATGAAAGTGTGTCACAAAGAGCTCAGATCGACATCATGGCCTTTGAGATCCGTTTCAAAGCATTGAGATAGGTTTTTGCGAAAAGTTCTCATATTCTATTCAACCCCCCTTCTAGAGTATCTTTTATCCTTTATATTCACCTAACGGTTCTTCAGAGCTTTTGAGCTCATTCACTTATGTGTCGGAAGCTAAGGGTGTGAAGTACCGCATCATGAGCAAGAATTATGCGGTTACCTTAGATCATTTTCGGGAATTATTTGGTTTCTCAACCCTACCGCTACCACTTTCCCATCGAGATTCTGAGTTAGGATGTTTTGGGAGAGTATCGCATTGACTAAGACTAGTGCCGATAATTGGCAACCCGGAGACTCCAAGAAAAAGAATATCTATCACTTGGCCTTCAAACTTGCGCATTGTATACACAGTGAGACCTTATTTGCCCGGACCGAGACGCCTCAGAAAATCAAGGCAGGAGAGTTGTTCGCTCTATGGTGTATGATTAGTGGCGAGGTACCCGAGTTTCCCGCTATGTTGGCAGACATGCTGAGCAAGATCGCCAATAAGAGCAAGGGTGATATGTGTGTGGGCGCTCTCGTGACCCATATTACTCGGGTGATGGAGCTGGACTTTTCTGCATGTACCTTATCCGTTGAGACTAAACCTTTAGGACTCCATGATTTTATCACTTGTAGGATCCTTGTTCCTCGAGGCCGTGACACACCTTATGTTTCCATGCCTTGGGAGAAGAGGGCTCCTAGAGGCATTCCGTGTTCATTTGAGTACACGGTCTCCAATCCGAGGCATTAGATGGAGTTATTTGGCCCGCTACAAAGACAAACTAACATTGATGCAGAGTTTGGTACTGAGAGTGAGGAGGAGGATGGGACAGCTGTTATGGACACCAGGACCGACACCGCAGGTCCTAGTGCTCCCGTTGTGGACATCGTTGACGAGGACAGGGATGATGATCCGGTGGTGAGGACTGGACGACAAGAGGTTCCACCTAAGAGGGTGCGACCTCAGCGCGGTTCTCGCCATTCTGTAGGTTCCTCACACCTTCACGGGATGGTTTAGGATCAAGGAGAGCGGATGGAGACCATGGAGACATCCTTCCATACCATGAGGAAGGATATGGATGACCTCCACGCTGCTTTCATTAGGATGATGGGTGACATGAGGCGGGATATGGATGATTATCGTGTCATTCACTACAGGATGATGGGTGATATGTATCACCAGCAATTCGGGCGTGCTTTTGATCCCGCTTACTTCCCATTTCCTCCACCACCGGACGCTTGATTCTCCTTGTTGTCGCTGTTGCTATCTTATTATTATTATCATGCTATGTTGTTGAGACACTTTGTAAGTTCTTCTCCCTTTCTTTTGTGCACATTAGGGACAATGTGTATTTTAAGTATGGGGTGATACTTGAGTCTGTAATAACTACTTTATACTCTTATGCTTCCTATGACTCTTATCTTACCATTGAGCTATATGTCCTATATGTTTAGATTACATGCATTGCATAAAATTTTTGAAAAGAAACTGCTTTTAAAAATATTTTTCCTCGAACGAAATGCATTTAGTCAAACGAGATATTTGTGCAGGGGTAACCTCGGTTGGAAATCTCGGATGCCTAAATGAATCTCAATCGAGATTCATTTGTGAAAAAGAAAATTTTTGAAAAATTTTGTGCTTCTAGGATGGATGTGATCCCTATGATATATATATATATATATATATATATATATATATATATATATATATATATATATATATATATATATATATATATATGTTTGTAAAGGAACCATACACGTGTAAAGGAATAGAGAAAGACAAGAGTTGAAGCTTGAAGATCTTCTAGTTAGTTATTTTTATTTTATTATCTTTAAAGCTCTAGACATTCTAATTGTTTCTTTTAGCTTATATTTTTTGGATTATTTTATTCTTTTATTTGAAGACTTTCGGCTATAGGTTATCCCTAGGGTCGACTATATTGATTAGATTTTTTAGTCAAATAATTGTGAGATACTCGTTACTTCTGCATGAAGTTTTCGTTTTATTCATTTATGTTCAACAAAAAAGAGAGCCTTTAATTGAATCGTTATGAGTCCTTGCTAGGTTGTTCTTATGTGTATTAATTTTTTTTAAAGATTGGTCCTCCTAGTCAAATCTAGTCCCTCTTTGTGTTTGTCTCGATTTGAAAAATTGTGTAATGTTGAAGAAGGAAGGGATAATGTAATTCATTGTTAGGCTTTTGATCCAATTGATCAAGGTTCTTACAAGTATATCTTGCTTCTTTTATTCCTATATTTTTCATCAATTTCATTCCATATTCATCTTCTTAAATCTCGCTATCACCATTCATCTTTCTTTGTTTTCATATTAATATTGTCACTCCTATTAATGATATCGCCCGAGACTATCACCGAGATTATCCAAGTTTGAAGCTTTTGTGGACTTTCAATATAGATCTGTCAATTGCAGCCTCAACCTCGAATCAGAGACGAATATGTGGAAAAGGGATATGGTGAAACGAATTTTGAAGATGAAGAATCAAATCTCATTTTGGATATGCCTAGAATCAGCTCTAGGCACGAGGATGTACGTATGTGACGGCTATGTTCTGATGGGATTTACTCCGAGAAGTCCGCGTATTGGCTCAGACTTTGTAACCATGTATCTTTGTGGCAAGACCGAATTCAATGGAGATGCATGTCTGGAACCTCATGGGTTCATCTAGAAGTTGAAGTTACCTCCTAAGGTGAAGGCGTTTGCCTAAAGGTATTGCACTAGAATCCTTGTGGTGAAAATTGCATTAATGTCTAAAAGGGTGGCTTCTGATTCCACTTGCGAGAGGTGCTTTGGGTTCTCCGAATTGTTAATGCATGCACTGATTTTGTGCCTTGGCGGAGTGCAAGTCTGAGAGAACATTGATGCACTTAGGTACGTGCATGCCTTTATCACATGCAACCCACATGATTTGATTTTGGGTGTCATGCAAAACTTTGGAACTAGGGATGTCATTGTTGTGATATCTCGAATGTTGATTGATTGATCATGTAGAAAGAAAGTATTATATGATGAAGTTCATACTTGTATCTTATTATTCTGAGATGGTTTTATGAAAATGATTTATGATTACCAGATCTGACTACATGTTGACATGACAACTAGCGATCCGTGTCCTCTTCGTTGGGAACCTCTGACGGGAGCAACAATTAAAGTTGAAGTCGATGCTTCTTTCTTTGACGAAAACGAGATGAGGTTGGGGTTATTTTAAGAGACGTCTTTGGTAAAGTTGTTGGTTCTTGTACTCAAGGGATCGTTAGTAGATGACCAATTTGGTAGGCCAAGGTTGTTGCTTTGAGGTTGGGGCTCAAGAGGCAGTTTGACGAGGATGTGTGAACGTGGTATCCGAGACGGAATCAATGACTGGTGCTAACTGGTTCAATAACAATTCTCCAAGCAGATCATATGGAGGGCGAATTCCGGATGAAGGGCTTGTTTAGGAAAGGTTTATAAACCTTTCATTTAGTTTATAAACTAGGGTTTATTTTTTGATGGGTGTTTACTTGTGATCGGGTTTATTTGTAAATGAGTTTATTCGGGTTTATAAACCTCTAAAAAATTATTTCCTTAATCCAATGTTATTTTTCATGAATGGGTTTATTCTACCTTTGTATTAGAAATTGCCCTTGTTCGCGTCATTACAGATCTGGCCATAACATTCACACCCGTGAAGTTCCTCCCTTCAAAACAACCACATCATTGTCTTCCACAACTATACCTTCGAGATTGGATTCTTTGATTACCCTCCGATTCATATCTAGATTGGATTATTCTTTATTTTTTTATGGGTAAAATGTATTTTGCAGTAAAATAAACCCATAAAAATACTTAAGTAAACATCCTTATTGGAATAATATATATAAACTTAACGAGTTTATAAACCCGAAAATTATATACCCGAAAAAACACAAACTCTTACTAAACCGCTCCAAGTTAGACAATTCCAATAAGGGTTTGGTTCTTTTTCCATTTTACATGTGTCCAAAAGTAGAAATTATATGGCGGATGCTCTTTTCTGGATTTGCTCGAGTGAAGGGGAGGATATTTAAATATATATATATATATATATATATATATATATATAGAAGGGCTAATTTGGAAACTAGGCTGTTTTGAGAATTAGATTAGTAAATAGGCTTTTTAGTATTTTTGAGTTAGTAAGTGTACCCCAAACTTTTTTTTTAACCGTGAACCCTAACTATCCTATCCTCTTCTCTCTTCCCCCTCTCTCTCTCTCCCTCGTAGCCGCAAATGGCAAGCACAGTTCCTGGAATCGGAAGCGATGTTCTTGGAATCCGACTGCGATTCCGATCAAAATCCCCAATCTCCTCACAATCAGCGTAATTTCGGATATTCACACCGGAATAGCTGCTCGATTAACCACAATTCAGCCTCGATCGGAAAGTCGAAGAGAGCTTCGATTCCACTGGATATTCTAGAAATCCGACTACGAGGAGGAATTCCTGGTTTGTACGTTGGCACTGTAGGAATCGAAAGGTTGATTAGTCACTTAATCATTTTATAAGGTATTATTTCTTAATCATTAATCAGATTCGCGTTGAGGCTAAGTTACGGCACATATTTGTGCTGGATGTTTGAGTTTTCTGCTGCTGAGTTTGTACGAAGAGGAGGAAGAGAGGGAGGGGGGGCGTTTTGGGGTTCCTTCCGGTTCCTTGTGGCTGATGTGCTGCTGCGTTTTTTTTTTTTGGGGGGGGGGGGGGGGAAGGGTAGCGCCTGAGTTTGTATGAAACCGGGGGGAAGGGGGGGGCGTTTCTTCTAGTTCCCTGTGCTGAGTTTGTAAACTTGGGTTGTGCCTGAGGTTGTATGAAACCGGGGGGGGGGTTGCGTTTCTTCTGGTTCCCTGCGCTGAGTTTGTAAGCTTGGGTTGTGCCTGAGTTTGTATGAAACTGTGTTTGGGGGGGGGGGGGTCCCTGCGCTGAGTTTGTAAACTTGGGTTGTGCCTGAGTCTGTATGAAAGTAAACAGTCAAGTTACGGTGTTTGTGGGGGTGATTCCTTTCTGGTTTCTATATGTTGTGTAGACGTTAGGCATTTAAGAATGCTGTGCAATTTGCTTGTGCTTTCTCGCAACAATCTGCTAATTTCTGGTATGACTGAAATTTTATGACTGGTACAAGTTTTTAGGTATGAATTTCATACCAGAATCTCTAGTACGAATTTCTGGTATGAAATTCATACCAGAATTTTCTGGTATGTAAAATTCTTATCAGAAAATTTTGTTATGAGTTTTTTGGTATGAAAAATTTCTGGTATGTAGTTTTATGGTATGCAGTTTTATGGTATGTAATTTTATGGTATGAAAATCCGGTGTAACAAAATTCTGGTATGACAAAATATAATTTTATGGTATGTAGTTTTATGGTATGTAATTTTATGGTATGAAAATCTAGTGTAAAAAATTCTGGTATGATAAAATGTAATTTTATGGTATGTAATTTTATGGTATAAAACTTCTGGTATGAAATTTATGGTATGAAATTTCTGGTATTTAAATTATGGTATGAAAAATTATGGTATGAAATTTCTGGTATGAAATTTCTGGTACGAACTTTTCGTATGATAATTTTTGGTATGAAATTTCTGGTGTGAAATTTATGGTATGAAATTTCTGGTATAAAAATTCTGGTATGAGAAATTCCGGTATGAGAAATTTAGTCCAGAAAAAAAAAAAACAAGAAAAAAAAAAAAAACAAACAAATTCAGTAATTAAAAATTAAAATTTATACTTAGATAACAAATAACAAACATCATTTATTCCTCTCTTTCTAAATAGAAGGGTTAATAATTTTTACCTACTATTAAATGAAAGTGGTAAAAAATTTGGGGTACACTTTCTTAAACAAAAACTCAAAAAAGCCTAGTATGTCAAATTCTCCCTATATAGAAATGATATTTTTAGTAAATAACTTAACAAAAACTGATGTGAAATATTGGGAGTGTGACACGTTGTTTAAGCGTCATTTATTTTATTATATTAACATATTTTTCTAAATCTCGTGTCTTTTTAAGAATGTTGTTTAAGTTATGTAGTATATTCAAAATTTTATGTGTAATGTCTTCAATATATTAAATATCAGGGAGGGGGATCTCTTGTTATATATATTATATGTGCGATGTCTTGTAATATTAATTTTTATGTGCAATGTTTGTAATAATAATCTAATAAATATTTTGAATAGATTATTATTTATTCTAAATATATGTAATATTAGCGTCTATGGGTAGAGAAAGATAA
This sequence comes from Fagopyrum homotropicum, assembly GCA_033239125.1. Classification (NCBI taxonomy): domain Eukaryota; kingdom Viridiplantae; phylum Streptophyta; class Magnoliopsida; order Caryophyllales; family Polygonaceae; genus Fagopyrum; species Fagopyrum homotropicum. The sequence goes on along the minus strand of BSWB01000001.1, from coordinate 133,388,643 downwards.
ATTATGAATATTAAAATACTAATTTTATTAAAATATAATTTGTTTTAACTAAAATATTGATTAATTTTACACTAGACTTTATTGAAGATAATAAATTAATAACAGATTTTTCCCAAATCCAAGAGATGTAAGTCAAATGAATGAGATCAATTTATCTTTTCACATGGGGTAGTCATGTTTGGTAGTACAACCCAAAATGAAAAGAGCATTATTTTTTGAGTGGGATGTGTTCAATTTTTATTTTACACCAAACACAATTCTCAACAAATTCTCTTCCTTCGACTTTTATCTTTCGAATGTCAAAGTTATTTCTAAACACACTTTCTCTTCCTTCATCTTTATCTTTCAAATGCCAAAGTCATTTCTAAAACAACATGAACTATTCATTAAAAACTTATTTGCATATTAGCCGAGTTAGTTAAGTAGGTCTTTTGTGCCTAATATAGCGTCAAACAAGCTCATTTTTGTAGATGACAAACTGTTAGTGAGTTTTAAACTTTGAATGACAGACCCTACCTCTCACCCGTATAAAAACTGTACTAAATAAAACTTGTGTATTTTATTATTGATACACAATGTTAATACACATTGTTAATACACAAGATCGAATTACACACGAGGTAGCTCAAACCCAAGAACCATTGTTTACACATGGTCGGGTGACACAAGGTCGAGCCCATGGGTCCGTCGTTTACACAAGTTCGAAAAAATAAATGTTAATACACAGTGTTAATCTTCAATTTCTTGTAATACAATGTTAATAAACAATCTGGTTTGAAGTGTATCAATTTCAAATACACAATGTAATACCTAATTTCAATTACACAATGTTAATACAGAATTTCAGTTACACAATGTTAATGCACAATCATTTTTTTCTAGTTAAAAAATAGCAAATCTCATAACTAGAATTATCTCAAAAATTGGGCCTTTTTTGCAAATAAAACTTTGGAACATATTTTACAAATATAAGAAGATAGTGGGTCAAAATGGTAATTAACCAAAACAATAACTGCTTCTTCCTTAAAAACAACTAGTTTATACCCCGCACCTTGTGCGGGTTTATTAATAAAATAGCTTATCATATTACATTTTTTACTATGTTATATGTTGTTAACTTTAGTAGTTATATGTTATGAGCTCGTATAAATAACGCGTCAAATGTTACATAGTAAATGAGACCACGTAGCCCATGTGTTGATTATTAATTAGTTTTATGTTGATAAATTTTTTTAAAAATCTAATTTATTATTTAATGAATAATAATTTAAATAAAAAATTCATATAATTTAAAAATATCATAATCTGATATGAAATTAATTAGTAAAAAAAGATTAATTGGCTTAATTTGTGATTTAGTAAAATATTTAATTTGAGAAAAAACGTAGGAGCGCCACATCAGCATTAATTTCGTATGTTTTAGTAAAGTATATAGATGTATATTTAGTATATTGATAAAATAAGAATTATGAATTTAATAGTTCAACGGTCCACAAATCAGGTTACAACGACCCACAAATTAGTAGCTGACCCACAAATCATTAGGTCACAACGACCCAAAAATTATTAGGTCAAAATGACCCAAAAATCAGTAGGTCACAATGATTACATACAAATACTAATTCGATATGAATAAGTATTATATTTAATTCTGACCAAAATGTTCAGAAATGTATGAATTTATAATCCTCAAACACTCTATACATGTTTTCAAAGTGGCATCATTTCCTCATAATCGACGTGGGAGAACAAAAATCATATTTTACAAAATAATTATGGTTTAGTTAAAAAAAGATTTATTAGCTTAATTCATGATTTAGTAAAAAGTTTAATCCGAGAAAAAACGTGGGGGCGCCAGGTCAGAATTAGTGTCTTTTGTTTTAGTAAATTATATAGAATATATATGTATATTTAATATATTGATAAAATAAGAATTACGAATTTAATAGTTCAACGGTCCACAAATTAGTAGGTCACAAACGACCCACAAATCAGTATGTCACAACGACCCATGAATCAGTAGGTCACAACGACCCACGAATCAGTAGGTCACAACGACTCACGAATCAATAGGTCACAACGACCCACGAATCAATAGGTCACAACGACCCACAAATTCATAGGTCACAACGACCCACGAATCAATAGGTCACAACGACCTAAAAATCCGTAGGTCAAAATGACCCAAAAATCATTAGATCAAAACAACCCAAAATTCATTAGATCAAAACGACCCACAAATCATTACGTTAAAATGACCTACGAATTAGTAGGTCACAACAATATACATACAAATACTAATCCGGTATGAATAAGTATTATACTTGATTCTGACCAAAAGGTCCAGAAATGTATGATTTGTATAATCTTCAAACCTTCTAGATCTATTTATACATGTTGTCAAAGTGTCATCCTTCTTTGATAACCGATGTGGGATAACAAAATTCATATTTCACAAAATAATAAAGGTTTAGTAAAAAAAATTATTGGCTTAATTCAAGATTTAGTATAAGATTTAATCCGATAAAAATGTGGAGCCAGGATTTTTGTTACAAAATAATCAAAGATTATGACTATCTTGTAAACAAATTTTTTAAAAACATAAAAGAAGCCTCAATTTTTAAAAAAAATATTCTTAACTATTTGTGCCTGATAATCTTTAATATTTATTTAGTAATTCGGCATCTATTTTTTAAGAATGGCAATTTAGTAATCTATCATAAATTTTTTAGGAGTGGCATTTCTAGTAAATATTTTACAAAAATGTTGAGGTGACATCCTTCGTTGATTGACACGTGGCATTAGTGTTCTTTGTTATAGTAAGTTATATAGATGAGTAGTAAACATACTCGATGTTTGGGACATATTTTACAATGTTTGGCTCTCAAGAGCACTAAATGAAACCTTAATCCTATAGGGTTTGATTATGGGTCCGTTTGGAAAACATAAGCTTTTTTTTATAATGGAAAGCGGTTCGATCTCATAGACGGCACGCCGACTATTGGATCGAAATGCCGAAAATGATCGGTAGACGGACTAATTGCCGTCACGAAGGACCACAACAAAGAAGAAAAAGAAAACACAAAAATACATCATAAAAACCCGAAAGCAGAGACGTCTTCAAGGGAAAGCAGAATGATCCAGTCAACCAGAAGCGACGAGCATCAACGTTCATCTTCGAAGGAAGTACACAGGTAGGAAGCCTGGGGAACAACCGTGGACACCTCAGATTTGGACTACAACAGAGCTGTTAAGAGTCGATCACACATTCACACTCCCTTCTAGACAAACACTCGAATCGCCACCAAGACAACATCAAAACAGAGAAGACAAAGCTGCAGCACACGGGTATCGTGATATAAAAATGTGTACAACTTTGATGGTTTAAGGAGTAGTGATTTACAAGAGGGTCATTGTTTGAAAAGAGTTGGTTTACAACAAGAGATTTTGTTTTGATTGATTTGAAAATGATCGTTTTTTATTAAAATCAATTATTGTCTCGGACAATAAAGATTTGAGTCAAAATCAAAAAACATAAATTTTTATCATTCCTTATCATTTTTGATGTTTGAAAAGTGGGGTTGGATTACAAATTACATAAAAACACAAGAACTTGTATAAAGAAAACTTATTAGGTCGAGATCGGTGTCGTTAGACTACGATATTGTACAATAAAAGTTGTTTTAATAGTGAATTTTATTAATCCGGGGAAATTTGTTAGATGGGTTCAACCAATTTTTCGGGTGAATTACATACCATAGGAAACTAAACCGAAAAAAGTGAAATTATATAAGCAAGTGGTGTTAACATATTGGCATTTAATACCACAAAAGAGGGTAAAAAGAATATGTTTATGGGCTTGGGGATTGTGAATTTTTTTGTTCATTTTTGATTTGTTTACCAATTTAATTGGGAGTCTTTCATTCCAATGACAGTAATCAAACCTGGGTGAGGTAATGATGTGAATTTTTTTTCATTTTTGATTTGTTTACCAACTTAATTGGGAGTCTTTCATTCCAATGACATTAATCAAACATGGGTGACGCAATGATGCTTGGAATTTAAACATCAAATTGGTAGATTATACTCTTGTTATTGCTCAAAATTAGGATTTAACAAACAACCAATATTTTAACAGGAAAGAAACTAAAACACCATCACTAGATTCAAATAAGAAGGGGTAATCAAAATAGTTGTACAACAGACTTCATCATCAACAAAAGGTAAATAAATTGATCAACAAAATTTCCTTGTTTGGGGATCTCAAATTGTTTGGTGTTGTTTACAAGCTTTTCAGCATCAATAGAGTAATTTGTTATCACCAAAATGTTAGGTAGGTCAATACCGTTCACGTTCTTGAAAGGGAAGAGATGAACAATAAGAAGAGATGAGGAAGGGAAATGACGGAACCGTAATTCCATAAAAAGATCCATTCCATAGGTGGACGTCGCAGATCGGCACAAAGCGGTAAAAGGGTTCACCTAAACTGTAGGGTGAATAGCACGCCACCAGAAGACACTTTCGCCGGTACATCGAGCCAAGAAACGTTGAGTAGGGAGGGATTTGACAGCCACAAGGCCCACAACCCTACACTTCCTAAATCAGCGAGAAATCACAATTTCTAGCCTTTTCAAATGGGGCTTTTAAACTGAAAGGCTTCAGATCCACAATCAACGAAAGATTGTGAAGACGATTGTTGTGTTTGATGAGTGAAAGAGGCTGCTTGTACCGAGAAGTTTTCTGCTTGTGTATGTTTTGTTTTTGGAGGAAGATGGTGTCGAAAGATTCAATCACTAGGGTTTTCTTCAACCCGGAAAGTGTTTTCACAAAGAGCTCCATTAACGAAGTTTGGTGCGACAACGGCTGGGTTTAGGTTTTGGTTGGGAAGGGTGACTTCCTGCATAATCACTTGATTTATTTTTGATTTGGCGATGAGGGAAGACGCCGGCGACCATATAAGCTTGATTGCAAGACGGGTTGCGTCGACGAAAAGAGAAGGTGGATGGGAGATTGAGGGATGAGGCGGCGGCCACCTTAGTTGAAGCCTGCTAAGGTTTGAGATTAGGTTTTTGGTGAAGGAGAGTGGAGCTCTCTCGCGCGTGAGAAGCGCGTTAATTTTTTCAATTTTGGGGTTTTTTGTTACATTGGTTTTTTGGAACCATAAGCTTATTGTAGATGAAGCTGAAGCTGAATCTTGTTGTAGCTGAAGATGAAGCTGAAACTTATTGAGTAGCTGATTGAACTAGTTGAATTTTTTTATAAGTTTGTTGAGCGTTTGAAAAGTACGAACTTATTTGCACAATATTAAATAAAAAAAAAATCTAATAAGCATAAAGTATTAAATTAAATACATATCAACCACGATATAAAAAAACAAAATTCATAATTTATAAGTTTAATTGAAATTATCAAAACATAATAAATAAAATGGAGCCAAATATGTTCTTGCAATAAATCGAGTAGGAATTAAAGTATGGAATTTCAGGGTTAACTTTGAAATAAATTATTGAAAAGTTTTCATCATTTATCATAAGGTTGCTTTAGGAAGCTTATCAAAATGAAAAATTTTCAACTTTCATAAACTTGTATCTTCTAGCATGAGCTCCCAACATTATGACTCCCAAACAATTCAAATTCTACTATCTTCATGTTCGTCACCTCCTATATGTCCATAAGCTCCCATAAGCTTCAAAAGTGGGTTCCCAAGGGTCTATTTGGAAAGCCGACCCCTTGGCTTGAATTGCTTCTTTGCCAAGGAAGAAACTGTATTCCCATCCAGCCCAATTCTAGATTATGGGCCCAAGCAAGTTTTTGGCCCAATTCTAGATTATGGGCCCAAGCAAGTTTTTGGCCCAATTCTAGATTATGGGCCCAAACAAGTTTTTGGCCCAATTCATCCGAAAAACCGTTTACCCGACAGCCCGGTTCTAAAATATAAAATACACCCAGATTCACTCCTCAAAAACCCTAGACGGCACACTTCGACAGACGAGAGCTCGAAGCCGTTCATCTCCGAGAGAGAGGTGCGAAAATGGTGTCTGGATCGGGAGTAATGGCTCGCAGGGTGGTGATTGATGCTAGGCACCACATGCTCGGCCGATTGGCCTCCATCGTCGCCAAGGAGTTGCTCAGTGGTCAGCGCGTCGTCGTTGTTCGCTGCGAGGAGATCGCTCTTTCCGGTGGTCTTGTTCGACAGAAGATGAAGTATCTTCGATTTCTCAGGAAGCGTATGAATACCAAGCCTTCCCACGGCCCCATTCACTTCCGCGCTCCTGCCAAGATCTTTTGGCGTACTGTGCGAGGGTACGCTCCTCTTAATTTCTCCACCTTTTTTTAATTAAACCATGTCTCTTGTTTTGAGGTTAATGTACTTGAATTTGATGTTAATGGGATTAGGATTTAGTTGTATTGCCGTTCTAGATCTTTCTCATTGAGTAAGGAAAGTATGAAACTGGGAGTGTACGCTTGAGCCTCATTTTTTTATTTTTGCGGCGAAGATCTTGTGAAAAAGATATACTCTTCATTTTAATGTTTCATTAGGTACGAATCAGTCTTATCTTTTGGGTAAAAAAAATATGTAAAGATGAATTATGGTCTATTAATTTAGGATGACTCCACACAAGACCAAGAGAGGAGCTGCTGCGTTGGCAAGATTGAAGGTGTTTGAGGGTGTACCTCCTCCATATGACAAAACTAAGAGGATGGTGGTACCTGATGCTCTTAAGTAAGTATACCAAGCTAAATGTTTTCATTGTGCTACCAAGCTAAATGTTTTGATTGTGCTACCTGTTATTTTGTATTGTGTTGAACAAGTTGCTGCATTTTAATTGCAGGGTATTGAGGTTGCAAAAGGGCCACAAGTACTGCTTGCTTGGCAGGCTATCAAGTGAAGTTGGCTGGAACCATTATGAGACTATTAAGGTGAGCTTATGCATCCTTCTGTTTCCTTTTTTTTTGCTTTAATGTCTTTATTTGTTTTGATTTTTTCTGCTTAAATTTTGTAAATTTCCCTGTAGTCATAGAGAGGATGTGATGTTAATTCATCAAATTGTGATTCTGTTTGTCGTAAACAACTGATATATTACAACTTCAACCTAGAAAAGAGCTGGTAGGCTTATTATAAATTCATCCATAAGCTGACTGCGATAACAAAAAGCCTAATTGCGTTGTACAATGTTTTGTTAGTTCAAGATCGCCATCATAATTTAGCACCTGAGAATTAGAGACTGCTGTATTAATCATTGGCTTTGGTTGTTACAAAAATGCATGTTATGATGTTTCTAGTTGCCAAATTTTCTCATTCAGCAGGGAAGTAAATTGATTTAAATTATGATCGATCTAGTTCTTAATAGTGTACACGTCTGGGTTTCTTGTGTATTATCAAATCGTTTAGCTTTACATTTTGGTCATGCAATTCTCGTGATCTGACTGATATTTTTGATAACAGGAACTTGAGGCCAAGAGGAAGGAGAGAGCCCTGGTTGTTTATGAAAGGAGGAAGCAGCTGACCAAGTTGAGGGTGAAGGCCGAGAAATCTGCGGTTGAGAAGCTTGGCTCCCAGCTTGATGTTCTTGCTGCAGTCAAATATTGATCACTCAAGGGATTGTCTTATGATTTTGTTGTCCAAGTGTAGACAATTTTACCGTTTTAGAGAGTACCTATCTACAATTGTTGTGTTCTTGCTGCATCAAATTTTGCTGTCTGAAACGACCCATCGTTGCCAACATTATTGCATCATCTTATTTTGGTTTAAAACTTAGTTGTAGGCTTGTAGCTGATGCACTGAATTTCTGTTTGACTGCGATTGATCAGTTCTTAAAAATAGCCCAACTATTGGCGTCAAATGTTTTTCATAATAGTTATACTAAGGTTTTAGTGTTACAAAATTCTTTTCAGCTAGAGGCTGCACTAAACACTAAGGTTAGCCTTGAATACCGAACGGTAATTGAGAGTAGGGGTGAACATCAGGCTCGGTCCGGATTATTCATGACCCGAAGTTTTAGAAAACCCTGGCCGGGAACCGGACTGAGCCAGAACTTTGTTTCGGCTAACTTTTATTAGTTTTATTAATTAATTTTCGGTAAGACCAGGGCCCTGCTTTTTTGTACTTGAACCAGAAATCACTATACACCCATTTTGTACTTGGACCCGAAATCACTATACACCAGACCGGATCCGGTCCTGGTATGGTCTTAGACGAAATTGCACAACCCTAATTGAGAGATACACACTCTTCGTTTCGAAGGACAAACTCGAGTGTTATTGTCGTCTTAGGAAAGTAAGTTTTTTCTTGACGTAGCGGGTGGAGGTGCACGAAAGGACGTAGGGCGTGGAGGTGTGGTGTAGGAAAGGAAGTTTTGCTTAACGCAGTTGTTCAAAACATTTCGATATATATGATGAGTATAGATAATCCAACCAGATTTAATGGTGAAATACGCTCTATGTTGGCAAGGTTTTGATAAGGCTTTACCAGCCAAACATCTCGATTAGTTAAAATAAAGTATTATGTTAAGGCTCTACTAGCCAAACATTTCGAGATGTAAAGACGTTTGTCAAGACTATTTTTATTTAGACCGAACAGTTCTTATAAAAGATTCTCTCTCTTTTAGCGTACGAAGGTTCTCACATGATCTTATCTTAGATTAGTTAAAATAATAAGTGTATTGTTTTTGCTTAGTCAATCTATTTTGTTGTATAATATGATACACTTGATTCAAAAGATTACTATTCATCTTCCAAATTTAGGCTATAAATTATATTATTAAATACATGATATTATTATATTTAAAGTAAAAGGAGATATAATATTTGTATAGTTCAAATATTGTTTGTCAATAAATGTATTTTTTATAAAAGAAAGCAATTCGATGCACGAGACGACACACCGTCTAATGGAATGGATTGAAAGGTCGATTAAGTCGGCAAACGGACTCACCGTCGTGAGGGAAGCAAAACATAAGAAAAAAGAGTAAAATACATCAAAAGAGAACTTATAACCACAAACGAGCCGATCTAGAAGGAGCATCAAGGTAAGTGTCGGACAAATAAAGCGAGGAAGAAACAACGAGAACAAGTTTGTACAAGCAGTGCAGAGTACAACTCTCAGGGAGCATCGGTGAAAACTGAAAACCTTAGATTTGGACTCTCTTTTAGAGCCTTTAGATTTCGATCACCTATCGACGTCTTCTTTCAAGCGAAGCTCACAAAATTATGACGTACCCGAACCAACGGATCATACAACGTGAAACAAATAAACTCTATTATTGATCGATTGTTGTTTGTGTTTTAGATCATTCTATAAATGAACATTAAATCTCTATGAATAGACGGTGTTACAAGCAGGGGAGAGGTTGTTAGAACTAATCTATAACTTTCAACCTTTTGATTTGTTTTGAAGAACACGAGAGCCTTTGTTTATTTGTTTGTCGGTCTTTTTTTAAAATGGAAGGTTATTCCGTTTTAATCTTAAAACATATTTTATAAAATCATGTTTAGAAAGTAAAAAAAGAAATTATTCCAAGAAATAAAGTGGGGTTTTACTTAGTATTGCTAAAGAATTCAAAGTGTAAATCTTTGTAAAGAGAGTGGGTAAAAGAACACCTTTTTTTCTTTCTTATTTCTATAAAAATTGGAAAAATAAATTTAGGGTTTTTAAGCATTCAAGTTGATATCGGATTAAAAATTTTCTCTTTACACAACTTCAAACTAAAGTTGGGAGAGTCATTAAAGTTGTTTATATAGTTTATCCCATTTGTTTAGCTTAAAACATTAAGCCCAAAATAGAAACGTTCCCATTGAAAAAAGCTTGCATGGGATTTGTTTTTGTTTTAATTAAGGATTTTTTCTCTTGGTGCCCTCAAGGTTTGGACTTATCCTCTTGATATCCACCAAGTTTCGAAAATTCTCTTGGTACCCTTATGGTTTTACTTGTTTCCTCCTTATACCCATTCTTGATATATTACATTAAAAAGTCATAAAAAAATAACAAAAAATAAGAAAAATAAATTTAAAATTAATTATGACCTCATTGAAAAAATAATCTAATAAATTTATCATAGATTTTTTTTATATATAAATTTATATTTTGAATTAAAGGTAATATTTATTTCATGAATTAAAATATTTTTTTTATCTTAGATTTAATATAATATATATATAAATTAAACTAAAAACATTTATTTAAGCTGCTAGAAATTTAAAAATATAGTAATTTTTTTTAATTTAATTTATATCATTTATTTTAATTCGAAATTTTATTAAAAAATTATTTTTTTTTAATTTAAGAATCTGTAAACTAAAGAACTAAAAATATAAAATAAAATAAAATTTTCAAATTAAGATATTATAGAACTTCAAAAAAAATTACAATAATTTAAAAATTTTAGACTCTTAATTTTAAAAAAAAAAATTATATATTTTATTTTAAATCCGAAATTAAAAAAATTATTTTCTTTAAAAAAATAAATTTATCTTTCATTTACATTTTATTAAAAATACAAAAAAAATATAATTCTAGTATAAATTTATTATTTTAATATTTTATGTGGTCAAAATTAGTTTAAAATTATTTTTCTGATTTTTAATTATTTTATAATGAATTTTTAATGTAATATATAAAGAATGATTATAAAGAGGAAAAAAAGAAAACCATGAGGGTACCAAGAGGATTTTTGAAACTTAGTGGATACCAAGAGGATAAGTCCAAACCTTGAGGACACCAAGAGGAAAAATCCTTTAATTAATTATTAACTTCTCTTACCCTAGGGCAACAACAAAAAATTGGAAGTGAAGATAATAGCTGCGGTGAGAAAGCCAAAGTCATTTGAGAGAAGCCAGCCAGATCCATCAATAGAAGTTTTAAATCAGATCTAGAGGTGGAAAAAGCTCCATCCGAAGAAGAACTGGCTACTCTTTCACCGATTTTTGTTTGGTGTGTATGAGACCCATTGTCACACGCGCAAAAATGGCCGGTCTCGATAATGGATGGAACAAAAGAAAAGCCAAAGGCTTGAGCAAGCGGAGCTGAGGACGACAGGCTACAAATCACCTAAATCCGGTCACAATGGTGATAAAGGAGGTTCTGGTGGTGAGCTCGGATACGAGAAGGTCCATTACCGGCAAAGAGAGGAGTTTTTTATCGGCAAAGAAAAAGACGAAAACCGACAACTATTTTAAGAAAAAGTGTAAAAGTGAAAAGAATAATTATTTTAAGGGGGTATATAAAAACAAAATATCAACCTAAGTATATAAGAAAAATATAGGAAGATATGAGTTTCGACTCAAGTCGAATTAGCACCCAAAAAATGGAAAGGAAATTTTGTATATTCGAGATCAATCTAACCAAAACGAACTAGACACAAGCAAAAAAAACAATTTGAACCTGAAAATGATTTGAACCGGAGTCGTCATATCAAAAATTACACAATCCAAAATAATTCGGTATCCCAAATACAATCTTGTCCAATGACCAACTCGACGATATCAAACTGATACTAAAACAACCTAAACAAAAACCAACCCCCGATTAACACTGAGTCACACATGCGATGTGTGTGCAACACACATCCGTAACCTTTCTAGTTTGTTAAAGTCCGTCACTGACGGAATGTAGAGCGGGAATCGTTTGAGCACACATGTGTGTTAGGACAAACTCTAAATTTGTTAAAGTCCGAAATAGATGGAGCGTTGAGTGAGGCTCGTGTGCATACAAGCACACATGAGCATTAGGTCCAAACCCAACACATAAACTTAGTGAATTTCATCCTACAACCAATTAATAATTGAAGGAGTAGTCACATACCATATATACTAGGGTGATAATCTGCTCACTATACATGTGAGAACTTATTATCTCACTATAAATGTGAGAACTTATTATCTCCAACATATTTAATTTATCATGCAACAAAAATCTAAAATGGAGAAATGAACTCAACCATAAATTATCACAACCACTAACACATATGTTTGCATAGCCTGTGATCCGCCAATGGCCAGACTCTATCCTTCTCGAGTCCCAACTACAATGGTCTCGTGTAATTTAATCTTAACACATATTTTTTCTTATTTATCACAACCACCAAGGGTCTGTTTGGGAGCCAAAGGGTCCGTTTGGAAACCACAAGGTTATTGTAGCTGAAGTTGAAGTTTATTGTAGTTAAAGTTGAAGCTGCTTGAGTAGCTTAAATAAGTAGCTTATTGAACTAGCTAATTTTTTTATAAGATTATTAAGCGTTTGAGAACTACGAGCTTATCGAAACTGACATAACCGTGAAATTACAGAAAAGGTATCATCCATATTATATTTCATCATTAACTTTAATTGTAAATATTAAATAGAGATTATGGTTGTACAATGTTATAACAAATAGATAATAAGAAAATTATATAATAATGTGACTAATTAAAAAATAAAATTGCTGATTAAAATTTATAAGTTTTTTTATTCAATTTAATTTGTAAGTGCTTTTTGTAAATAAATATAAAAATATTTGTAAGAATATTTTGAATAAAAAGTTACTCATTTCCCACTAAAAATCCAAAATAATACCAACCAATCTTTCACAAAATAAATTTCCACACAATTTATAAAGTAAATTAAACATTAATGTGGCTTATTAAAATATAAAATTTTTTATTAAAAATTTATAGGTTGGTTTTATATAATTTTTTTAGTAAGTGATTTTTACAATAAAGATAAAAATACTTGTAAGAATATTATGAATCAAAATGTACCCCCTTCCAAAAAAAACACAATAATTCTTACCAACATTTTACAAAATTAAATACATACAATTTAATTTTAATAATTGTAAATTAGATTTCCGTACAATTGAATGGGAAATAGGTCTTCACTTTTCATGTGAATGAACTGAATGTTAGGTTAGTTTTTAGAAGGTATAGCCTTTGATTCTTCAACGGCGTCATTGTGAGAATCACCGGCGTGCACTCAATACTCAACAAGCCACACACTCATAAACTTTCGCTACTTGTATCTAGACTTAGAAGGGTCTAGTAGGTTGGGAAATTTGACCCTACACTTGTTGACCATGTCAGTGTACCTCCATCTACTCTTGTCAAAGCTCGAATTGTCAACACTGAACTCGAAACTATAATGGAGGACTTTATAGGATACATGCACCATGTAGATGTGCATAATCCCGATATATCATTATATTTTGGTTCATTGAATGCCGTAAGTTAAGTTGCAAGGACAATCACAACAACAAAAGTTTGGTTAGACAGAAGAAACCTAACGCGCTCATATAAAGGAAAATTCCGGATGGTGCCCCAATGACTTGGGGTTTCCGGATTTTACCCAGAGGTTTTTATTAGTTCGGATGGTGCCCTTGTGTTTTAGTGTTTTCCGAAAAATGTCCAATTTTGTTTAAATTGTAAGGGGATGTCAACGTAAAATAATTTTTTTAAAAAAGACTTATGTATAAAATTTTTAGCCTCTTTTATCATTTTTTTTAAAAAAATTTATTTTAGTTGACATCCCTTTAGAATTTAAACGAAATTGGACATTTTTCGAAAAATACTAAAACATAAAAACACCGAACCAAAAAAATTTTTATGGGAAAAATCTGGAAAATCCCAAACTACAACCACTACAAACTACAACACTAATAACTAATATTACTTAACACGCACTTTTAAAGTGTTTTTAGTATGAGCGTTTTGGGTTATGGTTTTGTAGCTTTCAAAACAACAATTAAATAATCTCCAATCACAAGATTTGAGGGCTTTTAATAATCTACTTTCATTCAAAACCACATCCATCGCAGATGGACACATTTAACTATCCATGTGGTTGAGAGCACTCACACCTAAGCATGTCCACGGGTCGGACCCGCCGGGTTGACAGGTCTGGGAAGGGTGACCCGGACCCGTGTAAACAGCCAACCCGCCAGGTTGGCGACCAGCCGGGTCACGGATCAGACCCGACGGGTCGGCGGGTTGGCCAATTTTTTCCAAACACAAATTAAAAAAAAGGGGGAAGAATTGGGCTTGATCCGGAATTCCGGTTGCCTACGTATCCTCTCGGGGAGGAGGAATCAAAGCCCACGTAGTTCTCTTACCTTTGTTTATATCCCCGATTGACCTTTACCTTAGTCGTCGGACTCTCCCGCCGATACATCCGATGAAGTTTGTTGTCGTTCGTCGTCATCTTAGTCGCCTTCCTCCGCCGATAGGTTGTTTTTTTTTGTTCGCATTTCCGCTTTCCTCCAATCAGCTAGTAGGACTTGTGCCTCCAACGTCTCGGGCAACATGTTTGATCTCGTCGGATAGAGCACCTTTTCACTCCGGCTAAAGGTTTGCTCAATCGCTACCGTTGAGGCGGGAACGGCGAGACTTTGTGCCGCGATCCTTGAGAGGGTAGGGAACATGATTCTCTCCGGTCGGCTCCACCATTCTAATATGTTGAAATCCTCTTCTTCTTCTTCGTTGGCAAACTCAAAAGAAATGGTTAGATATTCGTCGAGTTCCGAATGGGAACTCTACGTGGTTTTTGCCCTTTTCGCGGCCAAACAAATCTCTAACAATTGATTTAAATTTAGTAGTAGTTGAAGATGAAGGACGAGGAGGGGGTTAAGAAGATTGACCTTTATCGGAAACACAACATTGAACCAAAAATTCATCAAATAATTTTCTAACTCTAGCAATTATGGTAAAAACATGGCAACCGGGATGTTGCTCTAAATCTAAAAATTCATAATAACTTTATAAAAATTGTTTTAAAGCATCCATTTTACGTCTAGGATCTAACACAAACGCAACAAGAAAAACATCGGGAAATAGTTGAATAATAATGGGCTCATTAGGTAACTAGGCTGTTTTTTTTAATTGTACACTAAGTAGGCTTTTTTTAGTTTTTCAATTAGTAAATGTACCCCACTAATATTTTTACCATTCACACAAACCTAAAATGTACAATCCTCCCTCTCTTCTCTTCCGGTCGGTTTCCTCTGGCTGCCTCTTCCCCGTTGGAGCACCTGTTGCCGCCTGCTCTACCGCCTCGCCTGTCGGACATCGCCGGAACCGGGCGCCGCCGCAAGTCCTCGGTCGACCTCAGCTTAACCCTCTCTTATCTGTTTCTCTGCTCCCCCATTGTTTGAAATGTTTTGCTTTACGAATCGATGCAGCGCCGGGGTGTGTGTGTGTGTGGGGTGTTTGCGTTTTGGTGGGTTAATGGGTTTGTGTATATTAATTAGATGCATGCACATTTAATACCCTTTCTTCTTCCCATCTTCCCACCTCAATTTTAATTAATGAAATTGATCCCGAAGTTCGTCTGATCGAGGTTACATTTAATACCCTTTCTTCTTCCCATCTTCCCACCTCAATTTTAATTAATGAAATTGATCCCGAAGTTCGTATGATCGAGGTTACATTTAATACCCTTTCTTCTTCCCATCTTCCCACCTCAATTTTAATTAATGAAATTGATCCCGAAGTTCGTCTCATCGAGGTTGAGAAATTGAAACCGCTATTAAACACTCCCCCAATCCATTATCCCTTGCCCCAGATCAATTGAAAACAAACTCACATCAGTCTGATAATCGCTTTCACACCTTCTGCACTTCGTTTGTATCGCACTGTTTGTTTTCTTTTGCCTCTTTCACCGTAACGGTTGAACAACGTTTTTGTGGTTTTGGTTTTTGTTTTTGTGCGTGGGGGGGGGGGGGAGGGTTACGTTGTCTGGTTTTCGTTTGGGGGGGGTGGGGAGGTGTCCGGTTCTGGTTCTGGTTTTTTGTGCTGTGTAAGCATGCATGTCTGTGTTGCAGTTGAATGGGTGCAGCTCATAATTTGCTTGTTTTGGTTATTGTTTAAAATCTCGTACGGGAGTAAAATTCTGGTACTGGAATTTGCTTGTGCTTTCTCATGATAATTTGCTTGTTTCTGGTATGATTTACTCATGATAATTTGCTTGTTTCTGGTATGTAAAATTCTTACCAGAAAATTTTGTTATGAGTTTTCTGGTACTAAGAAACTCTGGTATGAAATTCATACCAGAAAACTCATACCAAAGTTTTCTGGTATGTAAAATTCTTACCAGAAAATTTTGTTATGAGTTTTCTGGTACGAGTTTTTAGGTATAAATTTCATACCAGAATTTTCTGGTATGTAAAATTCTTACCAAAAAGTTTTGTTATGAGTTTTCTAGTATGAAAATTTTCTGGTATGAGAAATTCTGGTAGATTATTCTCGTAGAAAATCATAAAATTTTGGAATGAATTTGACCAAAATTCTGGTAGAAAATTGTGGTATGTACTTCTGATATGAAAGAAATTTGGTATGAAAATAATTTTGGTATGACAAAATTCTGATATGAAAAAAATTGACCAAAATTTTGGTACGAAAAAATCTGGTATGACAATTTCTGGTATGACAAGTTCTAGTATGAGAAATTCTGGTATGACAAAATTCTGGTATCAAAATAATTTCTGGTATGAGAAATTCTGGTATGAAATTTCTAGTATGAAAATTCTGGTATGAGAAATTCCGGTATGAGAAATTCAATCCAGAAAATAAAAAATAAATAAAAAATAAATTAAAAAAAGGCAAAAAAAAAAAATAAAAGAAAACAAATTTAATAATTAAAATTTAAAACTTATACTTATATAACAAATAACAAACATCATTTATTCTTTCTTTCTAAATAGAAGGGTTAATAATTTTTACCTACTATTAAATGAAAGTGGTAAAAAAATTTGGGGTACACTTTCTTAAACAAAAACTCAAAAAAGCCTAGTATGTCAAATTCTCCCAATAATAATCTAACCATTTACTTCGCATTGTATAAATAGCTTGTGAAATATTATAAATTAAAAGACCTTGTTGAAATGCGAATGCAATATTAATTGCTACATAACAAAATATGTTTGAAGTTGGTGTATAAACATAACTAAAAGTATTAGTAGCATCATAAAAATATTAAAAAAACCTCAATTACATCTTTTGCTAAAACCCAAGATTCCCCGAAAACAAAATCACTGTCAATATGTTGTGCGGCAAAACCACTTAAAAGATCTCGATATTCATATGATTCGGAAATCATTTTGTAAGTAGAGTTCCATCTTGTACAAACATCTTTTGGAAATTTTTTAGGATTAACGCCATGTTGTTTACAATATGCATACCATTTAGTACGCATACTTTTTTTAGACCAAAGTTCATTAAGAATTTTTCGAATAGGTTGTACTAAATCTACAACATATGCTAAACCTTTTTGAACACACAAGTTTAAAATATGAGTGGCACCTAATGTGAAAAAATTTACCTCCAATTGTCGGCTTACAATAGTTGGTTAACTCTCTAATGGAAGCCGTGTTAGCGGAGGCGTTGTCAAAACCGATTGAAAAACTCGTGAAAGTAATCTATATTCTTCCAAAACATTTGCAATTGAAAACTCGTAATGCTAAAACTCTTTTGTTAAAAATCCAAAATTTATCAACAAAATGACAAGTAATACCCATATATGAATTTTTTTGAAAACCGTCGGTCCAAATATCACTACAAATAGAAACTTAATATCACCATTTTCCATAAAATATTTAATCAATTCTTCTTTACGCATTTTATATTTAAGCATCATTTTTCTTTTAGCGGTTTGGCGAGAAATCGGTTTATATGCGGGTTGAGCATGATGTTGCATCCAATCATTAAAACCAACATTTTGTGCAAAACTAAATGCCAAAAAATCTACGACTAACATTTTCGAAAATGCATCCATAGACGAAGCATGATCATATGTAAATAAATAAGGAGGTTGGTTAGAGGTAGATGCGTACCCGGTTAGTTGTGTTTGCCCTCGTGTCATTCCCATTTTTTCGGGATGCTTGTTGCGAATATATCTCTTGTAGTTCCCGTAACGTTCTCTCTTTTTGTGCTTGTATTGTGTAGAACAAATTTTGCATTTGGCATAGTAAATCCCGTTAGCATCGGGAGCACCTTTTGTGAACCAAAATCGGAAGACCGCCGCCGATAGTTGAGTGTTGTTCATCGGCTCCTCCAGCTCCGGGATTGGGTCTCGGATTGTTGGGTGTTGAGGAAAGGAGGTGATTCCATGTTGATATCCTCCTCGTGGGTCTCGTGATCTCCACTTAAGCCCCGCCTTATATCCGAACCGGTTGGAGGACCGCTAACGGAATGACGTCCTCGGCTAACACCTCCGCCGGATGGAGGACCGCTAACGGAGCGTCTTCCTCGGCTAGCCATTTTTGTTTGAACAATTGAATGTAGTAAGAGTTGCAAAATGAATAATTAAAAAGAAAATAAGAGAATGAGAATATGAGATTAGGAGAGTAATTGAATGTAAGAGTTGGAAATTATGGAGAGATTGAGAGAGTGAATAAATGATTGTATGAGAATTGGTGTGAGATGAAATGAATTGGGTTTGGAGTATTTATAAAAATGTTTTTGGTTAAATATTATAGTTTTTTGTTTTTTATTTTTTTTAAATGTGACCGTTGGCCGGGTGACCCGCCGGGTCGGAGGGTAAGGATTCATCGACCCTTACCCGCACCCGGCGGAACCTGGACCCGCCGGGTCATGGGTGACCCGTGACCGGTGGACATGCTTACTCACACCTAGTGGTATAGTGGTCTTTGGATTTGAGCAACAAATGGAACTTTCACTTGGTCCTGGGTTCATTTTTTTTCCACCTTTTCCTTCTTCTTTTTTTCCTTTCAAAAGACCTTATTGTTTCGGATTTAAACTACATATTTCATAATATATTTTGTTTTTATTTGTCCAAACTCTAAGCATAAAAGTTATTCACTTTTTTTTTTCTTCTTATGGATTCTACTTGAGAGCAATTTATTGAATAGTTCAACTACAAAATTAATACTCTATCAAAAATATGTTATAATTTATGACAAAAATAACATTATTTCATTTAAGATTTTTTTAAAAACTAATTTCATCCTTTATATAACTCCCTAAATATATGTAATGATAATCAATATATATATATATATATATATATATATATATATATATATATATATATATATATATATATATATATATATATATTTTATATGAATTTATTTTGATATCTAAATAACATATTATTCTATAGGTAATTTTAATCAAGATAGGTCATTCATTTTGATATCTAAATAACATATTATTTGTAACATTGACTATTTATTTTTGGTAGACTTATAGTCAAAACTATGCAAGTAGATGACATATTAATTTTATTATTATAACAATTTTATTTTCATATATATTTTTATCGATAATTTATTTTTGCCTCACCCCTTAGAAATCTTGCGGCCGCCACTGGTCACACCCACACTCTTCTCACAAGATTTGAGGAGTTTTATAATTTATTTATATTCAAAACCACAACCGTAACCACGACCACGACCACATATCACTAAACACACAAGATGGCCCATAACCACATATCTAATATATACTAAAATACACGAGATGGCAAACATTGTGTATTTACATTAGTATCCGTGTAATGTCATATACACAAAATTTGGAGTACTATTTTGCCCCGTTACGATGACAAGGCACGTACACCGCCCACCGCTCCTGAAAGAAAATATTCATACATGAAGTAGATTGTGGGGGGGGGGGGGGGGGGGGGAATGAAATAAGACCCTGCATGATCAGCTCAAAGTCAAATAAAAGAGCATAAAAGGAGTTGCAAGGACGGACAGATGAAGCCCCCTGCGCACATACCACTATCTGTCTCCATATCTGCAAATTTTAAGCCAGATTTACGTTAACATGATCACCCGACAAGGTCAAGTAGGCATCACTTCATTAATATTATCCCATTGTGTCCTTGCAAAGGTTAGCATCTTCATCTGCAGCATACCAGTATCACAAATTAACTCCTTAACAAGATCTGATGAATTCTGAGTAGGAATCGAGCGAACAAAATTGCAAGATAGCAAAAAATGGAAAAAGAATGATTCATCTTCAGGTCTAATATAAGGCACCTACAAACAGACTGGAAGAAAGACCGTGCCAATTTGCCAACTAAGAACTACTCATTTCCTTCACTACGGTTGCATAGGACAAGGACAAGGACAAGGACAAGGAAAAAGGCATGACCCTAAAGCATGAGCGGAAAACAATAAGCCTGGGTGAGAACTAGGCTCATTCCTTCCAAGGGAATAGTACAAATGACAACTTAATACAAATTAGACCAGCAAGAGACTTCTCCTAACCCTGGCCTTACTTTATACACAATTTATATTGTTGCAAGCAATTGGTTCTACATATACTCTGTTTCCAAATAGTACTGCACAATTGAATGATAAAACTAGGCAAAGCTTACCTGTACGATGCTCAAGAAAGGGCTTGCTGATAGAATCCTAGGATAGAACAGCTATCCAATGAAGCAAGAACAGTGCATCCACTGGGCATGTCCTTCCAACCTTGAAGTAGAAAACCTTGTGAGATTTTGATCCTTACTACAAGGGTGTTTTTGTAGTAGCGGCTGCCTCAGGCAGTCTGTTCTGGTACCTCGTGCTGCTGAGACTTGGACTTATGGCCATGCTCAAAGGGGGAGGTTGATTTATAATTGTTGTATCTGCTTCGATTAAGCCCCAAGACTATCGTGTGAAGCCAATCTATAAGGTTGGCAGCTTGACCTTAACCACCTGGCCCTACTGGTTCATTGGTTGATGAATTAGACACAGGAGGACTGCCAATAGAACCCAACTGGGAATTAGTAGGAATTATTGAATCACTCGGTGATTCTGAAGTCTTCCACTGCAATGAACCAGAAGAAGCTGCAACTGGGACAGCATGTGCAGACTTGACGCATGCAGGTGGAATCCCAGAGTTTGTGCTGATAGAACTACTGTTTGCCAATTGCTGATCATTTTGCAGTTGGGCCAGCTCGTCAGAGTTTGCAACACGATTTTCTGCAACTACCTTCTGAATGGTAGGATTAGTATCATTTATCAGATTAGAGGGAGGCTGTTGATGCACCTTCAATTGCTGATGACTGTTAGATGGGATGGTTGGTGATCGGATAGCCTGGTTTGAATTGCTACTATCATGGTGTGAAATCACCTGTCGGACTTTCTTTGCAGATGCAGGTGCTGTGTTAGAATATAGTTTTTGTTGAGAATGGGATTGAGCCGAAGTAGGAGGAACTACAGGTTTAGATAAGCTAGATGATTGAATCGGGTACACCTGATCTTGAGTCGGATGCATCACCTTCTCTCCTTTCTCCAATTGGGTCCCTGGACTACCAGAAAGACCAATTAGATGAGATGAATCTACTGGATGTTTCTGATTCACAGCCATGTTGCTTCTTCCCATTCCCTTCAAAAATTTAGCCTGCTGAGACTGGGATGGTTGGCGTTGTACAGGATGATGCCTGCTGGATTGTTGCACTTGCTGAACTGGGTGTTGTTTTTGCTTCTCCCCTTGGTTTATCATTACGCTCGTACCACTAAGAGCTGTCTGAACAAGTCCATGATGCGGAATTTGATGTTTCTGTTGCTGCTGAGGAACTACAGGAGAAACCGGGGAAGATGGTGCCAACAGGGGAGGCAATGTTGCTGGCTGAGAAGCAGCTTGTAACTGCATATGGGAACTTTTCGGTAGAGCTGCTGATACAGGGAGCTGGGATTGTGAAGGAACATGCGACAGCAATGCACTGGATGCTGGAAATTGTTGATTCTGCTGCGGCGGCGGCTGCCTTGGCAACATACGGTGCTGCAACTGTCGATCTCTAGCAAGGCGCATAGCAAAGGCTTGTTGTTCTGTACTGCCAAGATGGGCCGAGCCTTGCACATGTCGATGATGAGAATTGTTCAGGACATTAGAGTTCTTCCGCGGCATTTGATGCTGCTGTTGTTGGTTATGGACTGGATATGTGGTACCGGGAGGAGAAGATGATTGACTAGGGAATGTCGAGCTCAAACCACCAAAAGCAGGGAGTCCTTGGTTGTTTGTGTGTGATCCCTGTACTTGCATCTCTGATGACATCTTCCTAGAATGTTCAGGATTCTGACCAGGCCATCAGTGCAAATAAAGTACAAGTAATTATTTTCAAAGAAGCTTCAAGGGCTGACTGCAGGCAATCAATTATCAGTTACTAAAACAACGTGGGGGAGGGGGGGACTTACTCGCGCTATATGTAGACCATCACGGGGTCTTAGCAATGAGCTTCCTTGACCAGGAGTGGCCCCAGAGTGCATGTTCATGCTGCTTGTCATCCCCGCGGTTTTTGAGGTGGCCATACTTCCCGAACTCTGAATAGATGACGAAGAAACCCCTTGGACCCCTGGTTTTGGCATAGACATGCTTCTGTTCATTCCAGACATGACCATACCATTTCCACTGGGTAACATGTGTCCACTGCGATCAGGAACAGACATGTGTGGTTGCTGAATATTTCTTCCTGATAACATGTGATTGTAGTGCTGAATTCTTTCTTGTTCATCAACAGGCAAATTTGTCCTTGGAATACCATACTTCCCATCCCTAAGGAAAAAGGCACATCCAGATCAATGATATCATAATTGCACTTTCATCTATAGACAGCAGAGACTCTCAGTCTCAGATTCCCAGTACAATACCTGACAGTGCCGTTGAGTTGAGCAGGTGCTGAACCTTGAAGTGGAGAACTGGAGCTAGAAGGAAGCATTGACTGGACAGCAACCTGATTTGGCAATGGTAAACCTCCGGTGTAGGGGCCTTGATGACCAATGGAAAATACATCTGGGCTTGACATAGCCATGTCACAAAGATCAAGTGGCCTTCAATGTAACATTTAAACAGAAAAAGGTTAATTTTGTGTAGATAACACCAAACATGGTAGGGATACAAATAAATTAACTCACATAATAGTGAAAAAAACATAAGCATACATTTTGAAACAAGAACTTACGTTAAAACACCTCCATTCAGGTTTTTTGGGACTACTTGAGAAAGTGCAGCAAAATGTGAACTGTGGGCAGACACCAATTGTTTTGGCTCCTAAACAATAACCATACCAAATTAGCCAAAAGAGTGGGGAAATAGATAAATTAAATCAATCATCAGATAAAACAAAGAAGTTATCAACTGAATGATGAATGTATGTACTGAAAATATAAGTGTACCATGAAATCAATTACATATCCAGGCATCACTTTCATGCAGAATAGTGCAACTCAACCTTCAAATTGTAAGAAGATAATGGTAGAAGGAACGAAAGTAGAAGGATAAAAATCTGAGTGCAAGAATCTCTCGATCAGCCAACGTTTTAAGAACCCTCAATTGTGCATTTCGATCCAAAATCCTATTCTACTAATACAATTTGCAGGTTTTTTTTTATAGATTTGAGAAGGCACAAAATCTAACTCCTGATAACAAATAAGACTTCATCCTAAACATTCAAAACCAAAACAAATAATGGGAAACATGGAGAAAGTGGCGGAAATGGGGAAGTTGAAGAAAGTAAATGAAATAAGAAAAGAAAGAGAAAAATTGAATCTGTTAGAAGTTGTAGCTTGGGATCATATCATATGCATCCTCCTTAGAGAACTAACTTGTGCTCAGGTGGCCCTTTAAGCCCCTTTTGCCCATCTATATGACCACACCCATGTGGCTTCTCGAGATAATTCACCTATGCAGCTTCACTGGTTGCTGGCATATATGGCGCTTTATCGAGATTAAGTAATGTAACAAACGTGCAGTTTGATACAAAGACAGCTAGAAGTTACAATTAGATCTGAACTGAGAATTCCCCAAATTAGCTGCTAGTGAGATCCTTGTACTCGAATTTCTAACCGTTTATATCCATTCCTGGGTTTCTATCATTTTCGTATATGAGCCATTTCAATCCGAAGCCAGCTGCAATTTATAATAGATATACGTAATTATGTTCAATTTTCCGGTTTTTCAATTACTCTCTTCAACTTCCCCACTACCTACATTTAACCTGTAAATGTTCGGACTTGATTATCGAAAATGGGTACTGAACTGATAATTCCTCAAATTGGCTGCTTGTGAGATTCTTGCACTAAAATTTCTATCCATTTATATCCATTTCCTGGGTTTCTATCATTTTGGTATCAAAGACATTTCGATCCAAGAGGGTGACCGGTACCAGATCTGAACTCCGCTGCTTCCAACCAAAATCTGGATATGCTCTCGTCCATGGCTGCACGGCTAGAGATGCTATTCAATATTGCTGCAGACATGGCTGCACGGCTGGCAAAGTCCACGGCCTATCTCACTACTGGGACAAACCGGAGGAAGATGATGATAGCACAAGGGGCCTACACCAAATCATCAGCCCCGAGCGAAGATTCCATCCCAACTTTCAAGGGAGGCATCCTCAAGGTTGGGTTCTCAAAGCTGAAAATATTTCCTCTACCCTGAAACTGAAACTGAACTGAAGGTGGTCGCCTCAATGCATCTCAATGTCGACGCTCTAGATCTATTTGGATGGGTTAAGGAGGATGAAATTATTCATTGGGAAACGCTCGTCCGAACATTCCTGGAGCAATGCAGGCTTCCAGACTTCCAGAACCCTGACGAGTATTTGAGCATAGTCAAGCAAACCAGAGCAGTGGCTGAATACCTACGGCTCGGGTTCACAACTCGTCAGAGCACGGTTTGTTGGGCATTTTTCTGGCCGGCTCGAATATGAGTTTAAGGCGGAAGCAAGGATTCATAAAGCACGATCCGTTTTCAAGGCTATATAGTTTGGCTCTTGATTTTGAAGCTAAGAGGAACAACTCAAGGGGCCCAATTCTCCCATTGGTCCAACTAGCCAGCCCAACTTTGCACCTTCCCGATTATCCAAGTTCAACTTTCCCCTCAAAACTCCCAGTCAGAAACAATCTCTCAGCTGCCTGCAAATTCCAACTTCTAGAACCAGCACTTGCTAGCACCTACCAAAACTTGGGAGGATGAAAGGCAAGCTAGACATGTAAAGGGGCTTATGCTTCTACTGCGGTGACAAATTCGCCCCTGCTGATGGTGCAAGACAGCAACATTCTGACAGATGGAGGGGACTGGGGAAAGTGTACCTGATGCTAAAACAAATACCAAGACTCCAGAAAGGGCGAAACCAGGGAATATGAGGGGACTTGGTGGCGACCTCTTTCCATCTTATCTCGGGGACGTGTACAACTCTGAAATTTTAAATGTACCGTCCATGACCTCTATGTCCTAACTCTGACAGCATATCAACTTGTAATTCTCTTTAACAAGCTGATGGTAGAATTTTGCCTACCAGTCCAATTTGTTCCTTCATTTGGTGTGCAAAGTGGCAGTGGCAAGATGATCCAATGCAATTGTGTATGTTCAGAATCAGACCATGACATCAACGCATACTTTTATCTCTAAAAAATTGGTGGAAGAGTTATGCCTGCCAGTCCAATTTGTTCCTTCATTTGGTGTGCAAATTGTGTATGCTTAGACCTCAAATTAATATCAGAAAATCGTTTATAGATTCCATCAGCAAATTACTTAGAAGATTAATCAAGATTCAAGATGGAGATTATAAGAGATTAATCTCCAATAACCTTGGGTGGGAGGGGTTATTTCCAGTCATATAAATCATTTTAATAATGCCATCTACAATCTCCATCTCTTACCAAACACATTCAAAATTAAAATCCCTTCAATATAATCTAAAATAACCCCAATAATCTCTTACCAAACACAGGCTTAGTTGTGAGATTCTAGGTGGCATTTCTATGGATTTTATACCAAATGTTCAGCACCCATGCACCAAAATGTCTGATAATTCAATTCTCAGCACATCACCGAGCTTCTTTACACGAGAAACCATAGATGCTAGTTGCTGAAACCTAGTAATGGCAAGTGGGTATGGTGGGAAGTTGGTGGTGGTGACTGGTAGTGATATATCCGATCAACAAGGCTCTGATACCAGACTCATAGAAACCCACGAACAAATACTTAAGGATAGAAATTTGAATGCAAGAATCTCACAATCAGCTAAGTTTTTAAGGAATCCTCAGTTGTGCATTTAGATTCGATATTCGAGCCTTCTAGAACAATATGTAGCTCCTCCTTCCATAACTATGAAGACAGGAAACAAAACTAACTCCTAATATTAAATAGAAGACTTAATCCTAGACCTTCAGCAACTAAACCATGTAATGGGGGAACATGGAGAAAGATGGGGAAATTGAAGAAGACCAATGGAAAATAAGAAAAAATAAATCGATATTAAATCTGTTAGAATTTGTAGCTTGGGTTCATACCAGATACTTCACAATTCTTCACAGAGTATCCAGTAGGACAGTGAACAAATTTTTACTCAAACATTAACAATTAAAATTAAGCATCTCCAAAACAACATGTCATGCTAAGTGCCAAGAACCAAAGCCACTTCAACAAATAGGTTCGAAACTTAGGATCTTTCTCAACAACGACCATAACACTTGAGCAAAATAAGAAAGTAATCCAAGAAAGTAATACGTTCTTTCACTCATGAATGATGCAATATATTTAGAGCATCCTAAGTATAAACTAAAACTATAGAATCAGCATTCAGAGATCTATGATTTTTCATGTTATTTTTGCTTGAGAACTTTCAAATCACAACCATTAAATTATGGAAAGCGAAAGAATGAAAAGGGGTCCATAAATGATACTTCGGAAACTAGATTGATTTCTGAACTTGGATATAGATGAGATCTCAATACACAATCTCCGCAGCCTAACCATGACTACTACATATGTGTCAGCAGAAAATACCTTCTTTCTGCCATGCAGCTGCTGGCCAATTAATATAATCTTCTTGAAATGACATTTAATAGTATCTTCTTCCACTGGACCACGCAACTGTTGGAACAACTGTCTGGCTCCACCCTGTAGAAGGATAGCATATACTTCAGTAAACCATAAGAACACCAGTACACTACATCTTTTTAAGCCCATAATTATTTTCTAATTAGATCAGCTCAGCAGCAACATTAGAAGGTTAGCATTATCAGGAAAGTCATTCATTACCTTTGGAATGCCTGGCAACGTAGATGGATAAGGCTGAGAAGATCCAGAATCCTCAGTATCTGCCCCATCTCCACCATTCTTCTCCAATAAAATTCTATGACGATCCTTGCATTCTTTAGGCTTCCGGAAAATACACTAAGATTTACAGAGAACAAAGAACTTGGTTACTTTTGTCTATGTACAAACACGTATAAAGCACAAACATGCTGTTGCTGACAATAATAATAGAAGCAGAAACCAAAGCTCAAAATTCAACAGCAAATATCATAGAGGTACCTCCCTAAAAGTCTTCTAAGTTCAATTAAGAAAGACTTGGTTTATTCAGAAAATATTTACAGATTTAAGGGCCTTAGAGCTTCCTCACCGTTTCATTCCAAACAAGCAATCCTAGAATCTTTTGCTATATAAGCTCATAACAGTCGTTTCTTCATGCCACAGCTTCAACGAAGAAAGAACTATGTTGTTTCTTATGGCATAGTTTCAACAAAGAAAGAATTGTGCTGTTTCTTCATGGCATAGTTTTAATTAAAGAAAGAATTATGTCTCCACCTTTTCATTTTGCTAGAGTTCTGGTCAGGAGAACAAGAAGTTCGGAACACAATTCTTCAACAAAGAAAGAGAATTCTGTTGTGCCACTTGGGAGTTTGTTGACGACCTAATCATCTTTTTCTTCAAGAATAACTAATTTATTACACACAAAGATAGCTACTTTTACTTCTATTAATCAAATGCTGAAGAACTCCAGGCATACCTTGAAATGCAAGGTACAATTGATAGCATCACTTACAAGCTCCCAGTTAGGGCCCATATCATGTACGAGCACAACAAGCGCCTGCAAGGCAGAAAAAGTTTTGGAACATCTTAGGCCTAAACCATAATGCAAACAACAATGGCAAAGGAGAAACAAGGAACAATACCTGATCTTCGAATAAAGACCATGGACTACCAGGCCCAATTTGTCCAGATGCCACCTACATGGAAGTTTTGACACTCAATTCACGGGAAAAACATACCAAACAAAATATAATACACAAGCAAAATAATGCACATCTTCTGTGACTACCTTGAGTGATTTTGTTTTTCTTCCACGATCCCTACCCCCGATCAATTTGATAAGTTTGTTTGTGTTTGACATATTACTCATCTGAGAACCCACAGGAGAGGCAACAGATCCACTCATCAGAGTTGTATTTTCGAAAGGATTATCCAGTGACTGCTTGGCTGTCTTAGGTTTCTTGGCATGATGACCAAATGGACCTAGAAAAGAGAATAAGAGCAAATATGAGCACATTACTTCCTAGTAAAAATAAATTGGAAGCAAACAATGAAACAATATAGGAAAAACATGAGCTAGAAGACTTACCACTATTGCCATAAGAATCAAATTGATGACTTTGCAACCTCTTTTTGAAATGGTTCCTCTGCATAACAAGAAAGCATGAGATCTTCAAAACCTAATGATATGTGTAAGCAATCCATGCATTTAACTATGCAAGTCATCAGATGTAAAATTTCAGCCATTGGAGATTAGAAAACTTATTAGTCACCAATAATTTAAATAGAACCTATCCAAAAGACCTGATAAAAAATAGCTGAACTTTTTTGAGTAATGTCAAGTTGCATTTCGATGTAGACAATAGAATAATAGAGTAATCATTAGTTGTTTTCTTCAATGTAACAACATTATTAAATGGACACTTACCTGTTCATTTTGCATGCTGTAGTCAGCTTGCCATCTTGGTTCATAAGTCGTACCCTGGTATTACAAGGAGTTCAAATTTGAGAAATAAGGGCAAAGAATAAGGGAACAAATAAATTGCGGTTAGGCAAGAATATAGAGCACAGGCAAGTTGTCCCAAAAGAAGTAAAAAATAAAATAAAACAAATAAGTGCCTTTAGCAAAGAAAGTGGGATATCTTCCCACATATATTATTTACTGTACCTGATGTTTAGTTTTCTTCTTCTTTTTAGGTTTAACTGTAAACTCAGTGGAATCAAAGGCTGCCTGCTTATCATAGTTCATTCCAGACTCGACTTCCAAACCTCTGGGGATGAGAGATTCACCACCTTGAGTACTCTGGTCATCTTGGAAGGAATTAGTATCACCACTGGAGGCTTCTGTTCTACTAGGAATAGGCATAAACCCAGCAGCTCCACTTCTGAAAGGACCTACAACCCTCTGCCTAGATGCAGTACGTACACGCTTGGTTGGAATCGGACAAATATTAAGACCATTGGCAGGCCTTTTGAGTGAAGACTCGGGACTATTAGTCCTGTTTTCCATGCAGGGACCATATGAGAAATCACCTCCCACATCATATAATCTACGACTATACAGGTTAGGATTGCTCCATTTCTTCTGGGAAAACTTTGACACGTTGCTAGATTCAAAACACCCCGGCAAGTAATACAAATTTTCACCTTCATCCTCTTCATAACCATTCTCTTGAGAATCAAACTCTGAACATCAAAAAATATTATTAAATAGACACAAGAATATTGGTGAACTTGTCAACAAACACAATCAATAATGAGGATGATCTCAGGAGTACCTGTCGATGTATGAACTTCTTGCATATATTTACTAGCTCTCTGCATTAAAAAACAAAACCATTTAAACCATTAGAGAAACAATATAGACCGTGAAGGAAGAATATTCTGGCACCATTTACGGAAACCTCAGTTTACCCGCAAAGCTGTAAGCTTGTTTGAAAGTTCCTCTTCCGTTCTTGTAAAAAAAACAACCAAATCAGGTAGGGTATTTTTGCAAAAAAACGCACCTCCTGATTTGGTTAAATCTAACGAAAAACATCTCTTATTCTAAAATATGTGTAAATGAGCACCTCTTACTAACGATCTGTTAGAAAGTTGCGCCAAACCTCACTTTGCTGTTAAGGGTATTTTTGTCATTTGATCAGAATAAAATACTGTTTAACTCGGCAGAATTGCCAAATTGGTATAGAAATATACACCAAATGACATTTGTATAAAAGATATCTTAGGTGAACACTAGGTATAAAAAGAAATTTTGGGTGAAAGATAGGTATAAAAATCAAAATCAAGCGTCATATCGGTACCTTTTATTAATGAAGTACATTTTCTCCAATAAACAATGGTTCATGTAATTTAAATAAGTTACCTCTAATTTTAAGTTTTTAACCGGATTAATATAGTTGGTATTCACTTTCAAATTAAAAAGAAAAGAATGAATTCAACCACTATATATGTTATCTTATACATTTCTCATCAATATGTTATACATTTATTTCTCATTTAAAAGTTTTACTTAATCATTAAATGTTACTGTATATAATTGCATAGATTAGTTATTTAATATGAAGTTTGTTTACTTGTGTGTCAATGCAAACAAATGGTATTGAAGATATGTTAATTATTATCTTTTGAAAACCGAGCCTTTAAATTGAAGTCTTCTTGTGAAAGGTTTTTCTTTTCTTTTTAACTTAGAGGGGAAAACAACTCTATTGAACCGATTTAATTAGAGGAAACTTATTTAAATGGTATAAAATGGTTTTCAATTGGGATAACGTATTTCATTAATAAAATGTACCAATTTGACACTTGATTTTTTAACCTATATTTGTCACCCAAGATTTCTTTTTTATACCTATTTGTCGGCAACAATATCTTCTTTTATACCTATTTGTTGTCTAAGAGAGTTTTTATTAAAAACGTCAATTGGGGTATATATTTTATACCAATTTTGCAATCCTGCCTCTAAAATGATCAAGAATGTGATTTTTTTCCTTCTGTTTTTCAGAGGTGATTTTTGGAAAATGACAAAGTTAGGTTATGTCATTGTATAAATTTTCTAACGTTTTTTTAACAAAGGTGTTTTTTTCTTTTACAAATGTGAATATAAAAGCGGTTTTGCTGTATACATGATGTTATTTGAAGAATAATCGCATTGAAAATTGAGGGGGGGAAACTGTTGAGGTGCTACCTCACACTGCACCAAATATCTTTCAATCGATTTTCTGTATGCTTCCATTGCACGATGCGGTACTACATAGAAAAGATTTTCCTGCCAAGTATAAGAGCACAGATAAGACAAACCAGGAACATATAGATAATATAACCTGACAAATTTACCATCTCTTTCACACACAAAAAAGCATGAGCCCACCGTATAATATGAAGGATAATGATATATGCAATATAAAGAATAAACCAAATGTTTATGGCATCATTTATTGCCCCAAATTAAGGACTCGGGTGCGAACGTTTTAGTTGCCTGTGACAAAAGTATGTCATACTAAAATTAGACAGCACACAAGATACCATTCAGACAGGCTTCAAAACAGCCACTATCATCTGAAAGGAAAGCTAGGCGTGTCACACTAAAAGTACACACAAGAAACAATTCAGGCAGCACCTGCTCATCAGCCAAAGAACCCATAAACATTCATATCCTCATACATATTCACAGAAAGGATAAAGAGATGAGAAGGCTCAATCACTATGAGATTGGAAAGTCAAGGAAGAAACAATTTGTAAGAGACAATACATACTTCTGCATGCTGATTTTGATACGTCAGTTCAGGCACACCAATAGTGGATACGCACTCTGGAGTTTCTGAAGATGCATCTTTGACTGCTGACAAGATAGACCTATTATGCTGCAAAAATCTGACAGCATACCCCTGAACAGCAAGCTTTATATTCTTCCTTTGATACTCCTGATCATTTATAAGAGAACCCCGTGAGTAACTGAAGAAATAAAATAAAATACTGTAACATGGTAATACATCTTCCTACTTTCCCAGCCCTTTGATCTACCATTTCACTACTAGCTTCTTCCTCCCATCTTCTAGAAACAAATCAGCAATGCACACAGCCTTCTCAACAAAGAAGGGAAAAAAACTAAATTATTTAATAAAAGACACAATTTCAACCATATCTAATATGAATGCATTCTCGAATCATTTGTATCAAAGCAACAAAAAACGAAATAGCATGTTTGACAAAGTCAAATTTCTAAACAATACCTAAAAATAGTGGGGGAGGGGGGAATTACCTCATCATGACCTCCATTCCCATTCCAATTGTTATAGGTCTTTTCTAAGATAGCAGTACTATCAACACCAGAAACATTAGCATTTTCACCAACAAGCAATGCAGCAGAATGCCAGAAGTCTGCCACAGCCCTTGCCAGGGTTTTAGCCACAATTTTATCTCTCCCATATTTACTTTGTTCTTCCAACCTTAAACGAGAAGCAAATGCAGCCCGGTGGCATAATTGAGTTGCTGCTGTTCTCTTCCATACCCGTTCCTGAAAAAAATAGATTGCTCATAAGTCAAGCAAGCATCAGATATATAATAGTGGGGCCAGTTTGAAGGTTGCAAAATATTATACGAACCTTGTACCCAAGTAGGATCACAATTAGAAGAATACAAATCTAGACAAGGATATAAGATCAAACCTGGGCAAAGTCATTCGCCATCCAAGCCATTTCCTCAAGGACAAAATCCCAATGAGTCTTCTGGCAGTACTCCTTGGGCGTTGAACCAAGAAATAACTCTTCCCTTCTTTTACGTTTAGCCTGCATAGCATCAAAAAAACTGATTTTGGATGTTTACAATCAACTTTAAGCAAAAAAAATAGCTTCCAGATGACTAGACATCAGAAGTTGCAGCTACAGGGAAATTACAATGATATTCCTCGCCTCTTCCAAAATCCTCTCTTTAAGTTCTTTATCAACCACTTTTGGTTGGTTCTCATCACATAGTTGAAGTTCAGGAAGAGAAGCTGAGCAGGAAATACTGGTCTTGGTAAGCTCGTTCACTGATGGATTGTTAGGCTGTTGTGGTTTCTCCAACAACTCCGGTTTATCAACTGTGTCATCTAATGAACATTGCTTTGCAATTAATATATCTTTGGTATGTTGATTAGATTGTGTTTTCTGAGCAGGAAGCTTGCCTTGGGCCTCATCTTGAGCCGAAAGCGGGTTTTTGTTAGTCCCCCCCTCATCTTCCTCAGGATAACTCCTGGCTTCGTAGTTCTGAGAAACATGATTGTCATTTATGCAAGATATGTTCCGTGCAACATCAGCCACTTCGGTATCAACTAAGACCTCATCATTAATATTTTCGGCTAGGTCAAGAGGTAATTTTTCCTTCACTCGCTCCTCAATGCTATCTTTATACTTCAAACTGGAACGCAATCCAATGTAAATATTTTCATTTCTGTCTACACCAACACTAGCTTGGGTGCAAGATGACTCGGAGTCTAATCCCTTCAAAGTGAGTGCTATGCTACTAACAATGCCTCCGGTTTGGCTGCACTTTTCACCATCTTTTAGGTGATCTCGTTCCCTCAGCTGCTTAGGAACACCGTCATTCTGAGGATCTCGTTCCCTCAGCTGCTTAGGGAATGCACTAACTGCAGAAGTCGTATACTCACTTCCAATGAAAGGATCAGGTTCTACAAGAATCGCAGCATTTGAAGCTACCACATCTTTAACATTCTGTCTATCCAAATCATCATGCATGTGTTTCGAGCTAGACAAGTCTAACTTATCTTCACTCGGCGCACCGTTAGATGGATTCGCAAGCCCAGCGCTGCCATCCACCTCACTATTTGATGTAGAGTCATGAAGAACTTTGGACACCACCCCATGACGATCAGACAAATGGCCTCCACAGAATCCAATGGCAGTGGAGCTCGATCGAGCGTTGTCACGGTTTGTCTTTGACCTATTCCTTCTCCTATACGCCTTTTTAGGTTGAAAAATTGGTGAATCCTTTGACTCTCTGACATTTTGACTCCCATCAAGCTGCGAAGAATGTTCAGATGGGATAATGTTACTCCTGCTAGCATATGAAGGCTTCCCCTGACTTCCAATTAATTCATTGTCTCCATCAAAATTATCAGCACTATTTGGCTCACAAGCCAAAGTAGCTCCCTGTCGGCCACTACTTCCAATGGAATCTCCATGAGGTGAGGCAGCTAAAGCAGAACTGTCTTTTGCTTCACTACAAAACAAACAATAGCCCATTCCATAAGGAAAAAAACAGAATGATGGAAAAGTAGCTTGCACAATAGTTTTGTGTTACCTGTGTCCCAACAAGGGGGAAAAACTGGACTCGTGATTAAAAAAGCAGGAAATTAGACATTACCAGGTCCTAAACTGACCATGTCGCTGATCAGCAAGTGAGGAAGATTGCACACTCACAGGAGCCACGGCCAAAAATTTGAAGTCAAGAGGATTTCCACCCTGCACACAAGTAATCCAGTACCCTAGATCATTATAACACAAGAAAGTGACTCAAGAAAGAAAGAAAACAATTTGTCATACTTTCTCCAGATACTCAAGCTCTTTTCTCCTTTCCTCACGAACATCATGTTCCACTCTGTTGTAAAAGACATGTAAATTGTTATTTGTGTGTTGGGGGGATATTTACATAGGGACACAAACTCTAATGTATGACCGTTTTACCTTAGTTCAGCTTGAACTTTCTCAATTGCAACTTGACATGGAGAGGTTTCGGTACTAATACCCACTCCACTCCCAAATATTCCACCCATGGAATCAGCCTCAGCATTTACTAGCAGAGAAGATCCTGAGCAAAATCCATGCATTCCTGGCTTAAGATCTACAGTTACACATGAATTCCGAAATGCCAAATATCTGCATTAAATTGAATGAGCAGAGAATATAGATAAAGAACGAGGAATTAGAGACACGTAATTATAAGAACTTCAAGGGCTTAAACAAACTGTAATCTAAAAATCAGTCAAAAGGCCCAAACATGTATCAGGGACACGTGACTTACACAATTGTCTCAGCAATAACATAACAAACAAATTGCATGTCCAGTTACAAGAGTATAACACGATTCAGAAGAAAGTACAGTATTTGCAACAGAAATTTGCTACTCTTGCCAACAATCAAGCTTAGAGGCCAGTCCACCGACTGATAAACATGGTTCTGGTCGGTGAAATATATATGGTGATGACAGATGCTCATTTTCCAGAAAATCGAGATCAACTTTTTACTTTCTGTGTGGGTTGAATTGAAAAAGGAAACAGTTAAAGAAGATCTGTTAAAAGAGCATAATCTGAAGTTTTCATAAATAAACATGCAAAGTAAACAATGTAGAAATCTTTAGCAATATAAAACAATGACAGTGTTTTTCAGCACCTTCCTTAGTCAGCTAAGGGAAGTGTCTGAGGAACACTGTTGGTGTAATAGTGAACTGCTGAATATTGGTATACTTGCAAGAATTTGTGAACAGGTCATAAATACATTAAGGAAATGAATGACCAATGTGAAACATATATGAATTATAAGGATAAGAAATGTCCAATGTGATCAAAGGGAATGAATGTTCAAAACATAGACAAGAACATGTGTCAAATGCATCATGGAGAAAATGTCCAATGCATTATGGAGCAAACGTCCAATGCAATGCAGACACAAACATATGCATCGTCAGAAAAAAAAAAAAATTCTATGAGTAAAAGCCTTAAAGGGAACAAGTGCACTAGTAATTTACAGAACAAATGTCCATTGGGTTAACAGAACAAAAATCTATTGTCTTAGCTTGTTTGGCATTATCTGTTGATTGCTTATTAGGCACTTAATTGTGCTAATGAAGTATTTAGCTGTGCTGAAAAATTTTTATGTGCTAATGAAGTATTTAACTGTGCTAAAAAGTACTGTTTGTGCATATGAGGTGCTCATTAGGTACCTATTAATGGAAACATATTTGCAGTGTTCTTAATTATAACTTGTAACCTCTATCTCCTCCCAGTAAGAGGGAATAGATCCTGGTAAAAGCTACCCTGGATATTAACAGCAGGAAACTGTGTTCTCAAAGGGAAAATAAATTATTCCTCCTATCCCCTAATAAATGGCAATACTATATGCAGAAAGCATGCAATATATACTTACACTAAAAGATTTGGTCACATTTTGCACCCCTGCCACCACTAATCAACCACCCCAGGAAAGCAGTATAAGTGGGCCCATGCAAATTGAATATCACTACGCATAAACAATAAAAACAGCCTAAAGTTACAGCATGATTTACATCCAAACGAAGTAAGAGTGAAGCAGAAGAGAAGTCTTGATGGGAAGAGCGACAGGAAAAAAAAATCTCAGAAGGCACTACCCTAATCAAGCATAGCAAACACTAATTCACCAATTCAGACCAATAAAGTACAAGCATGAACAATTCCTCCGCCACAAAAATCCTAATTTGGTTCTCATTGAACAATACAAAACCCTAGAAGTGGTCTACAACGAATTCACCAAAATTAGGGTTTGTGAAGAGCAAAAATTCACGAAATGGAAGCCCGTAAAGGGTCTGAAGAGTGTTGGACTCACCGGGAAAGGGTGTTCAGAGAGATAATCGTCGAACAAGGAGAGCAATTTGGAAATGAAACAGTTAGGGTTGTGTATATGACTTGCTGTATGACAATCGTCGTTTTCAAATGTACAAGGTGGTCATAACAGCCATGGGAAGGTACAACACATGCAATTGTTAGGCTTTACAGACAAATTACAGTTGTGATTGGGAGGGATAGGAGATGGACTGATGAATTCTGTGAGAGATTGAGAAAGACAGGGGAGAGAAGGTCGAAGAGAGAGAAAGGAGGGAGGGAAGATGAAGAGAGAGAAAAATGGAAGCAGAGTATTGGGCTGGCAGAGTGGGTTTGGGTCGAGCTTGCCGGGTGGGGAGAGACAGACAAAGCGGAGTGAGTGAAGCCACCCGAAATGGGTAACTAATTACAACATGGATAATACGCTGCGTTTGGCCAAAACAGTGAAAGCTAGACTGTCTAGTTGTTGGGGTAAAAAAATCACGTGTTTCAGACTTTCTCAGTGTTTACAAATCATTTTCGTTTCGTCCTCTATTCTACTGTATTTTGTTGGATCTCAATCCTCACACATTATATTGCATAATATTGGTATAATATCTGCACAAAATAATGGGTTAGATCGAACAAAATATTACTATCTAATCATATCTATTTGATTAACTGAATTTATTATTTTTATCATATAGATCGAATAAAATACTACTATTATAAAAAAATAATATATTTTTACATTTTAAATACATTTCTATATACTAGGCAGGAGCGCGTGCTCCGCACGCGCTCGAATGAAGGCCCCGTACAATGACATTGTTAATTTAATGTAAAACAACTTCTTGCGCATAATAAAACATAAACATGTTAAGAAACATCTACATAATAGATTGTTGAACATCATAAGGTAACTGAGTAAATATTGAGTTGTCGTAGATGAGCTGTAGAGTTGTTGATGTCGACGTCGAAAAGCTTCCTTTTTGGCTGATCTTGGTGACCATCTGTAGTGACAACGTTTATGTAGGTGTGGAGATGTTAACCATCGTTGAGGTATTGTTATAAGATTATTTGTTGAAGCTGCAAATTTAATATTTAGTAAAATTAAAAAAGGAAACATTTTTAAAAAAATTGGAATCAGAAAAGGAAAAAAATCAATTTTAAAAAATGGTACTTTGTTAGATCACAAGGTTAGGTGACTTTTTTTACACAATACTATATCACAGAAACACCACCACTTGATGTGACATTGACCTTCTTGCCTCTTGGCCATAACCGTCTATATTCTCATTGTTCATCGATGAGGAATGATATGCTGACCTGAGATTGTAGCCACTGGCATTGTTGTTGAGGCGTGTGAAGTTTGAAAATGTGTCATTTTATGAATTCCTGATTGAAAAGGTTTTTAATAATGAATTTCATTATTAAAAACCTTTTCAATTGCGGTTCGGTTTGCGATTTGCGGGTTTTTTTACGGTTTGGTTGCAGTTTTGCGGTTTTTTTTGCGGTTTTTTTTTTTTGCGGTTTTTTTAACGGTTTATTAGCGGGGTTTTTTGCGGTTTGTTTTGCAGTTTGCGGTTTTTTTTTGCGGTTTGAAACGCAAACCGAACCGCAAAACAAACATTATTGTACTCCTACATAAATGGATAAAGCTCATCCACTTCTAATCTTATCGTAAAATTTCTTTGTAACTTGATCTAAGATGTTTGCTTAAGCACGTAGAATCTTAAAATAGCAATTGCAGCATAAACGGATATAGTAAAAATCAATCACGACAGTTTCTAACCTGTGACTGGTAATTCCAGATCACCACGGTACCAGAATACAAAGGTATATATGAGTATGAGTGATATAGAGGCATATGATATGGAGTGATAATTAGTAACATACCAACACACATATAAACCGGTTGCATGATGCCGCATAACTCCTTATTTTATGTGTTCTCGCGATTCTCAGATGCTCCCTAGAATAGATAAAAATAACATTAATATATATGATAATCATCATTGTCAAGAAATAAATGAAACAATCCAAATGAAAAATACATCAGTATTAGGACTATTGAAGTGACCTCGGTCTGGACAATTCAAGTGGATTGGAGAAAGATAGGTAAGACACCCTCTTGAGTTGGTGGTTAAATTAGGGAGCGAGTATGTAGTAGAAAATCGTAAAGTTATTTGTGCTTAGTTTTCTATAAAATCCGTAAATGGATCAAAAATTAAGTGCGGAAAAATAATTCTTTTATTATCTTAGTATATTATTACAATGAAATTACACCGTGAATTAAAAAAATTACATAAGTATATAGGTAAAGGTTAATCGAAATAACAAAACTGACTAATTATACACATTATAACTAAGAATAAATGTGTATCATTCAGCCCATTCATCTCAATATCAATTTGCAGTTTAATCTCATGTTAGTCATACACTTGAAAGGCAAGATGAATCACATAATAATTAAAATTTTGTTATTCATAACCTTAAAGTAGTAAGTTCCAAGTTACAACAATCAAAACTGGAAGGAACAAGGTTCAGATCAAATGCTAAAGGGTGTTTGACAGACGGCTGATCTCCATCAGCAACATTCACAACAGATAATTAATATGAATCACAATCGCTTTGACAATCCTCCGGCGAAATCCAGGTAACAGGCTCTCTCCGACGAACCTTGACCGCGGGAACCGGTAGCCTAGGTCTGGGACCGCTGAACGACTCCAATATACTGCTCAAACCGCTCGCAGCTGAAACCGGTAGCTTAGGGCGTTTGAGGGAAAACTGGTGATGAATATTTAATAATGAGTTTCTTCTCCGCATTCTTTTTCTTCTCTTCCGTTTGCCTCATCCCCTAAAAACTTAAATGCGGCTTGAACAACACGCAGAAAGACATAAGTAAATCACACACACAATATACATATAATACAAACTAATTTTAAAAAACAAGACATAATACACATCAAGACTCGGATACAAATTAGTTAAGTATTTGCTTTTGTTATGTAGTTAGAAGATTTGAGCTCCCTACACTGCATTATTTCTTCCTTCTTTTAGAATAATATCCAAACAAGAGAAGGATATTTTATTTTGCTTCTTGTTAGTTTTGCCTGGACTGGTAACGTCCTAGAATGGTTACCAGAATTTGGCTCTAACCTCACCAGCATAACGAATTAAAAAGCATCAATGTGCTTGTTCAGCCTCTGATCTCATTTCTTCAAACAATTTTTAAAGCAAGAATCAAATGAGGTATCCAAGCCTAAAGGTAGCTAGAGGATGACTCTAGAAAAGGCTATCTAGGAACAAAAAGGAGGCAAAATAATACCACTTTGAAGAACTGAATACAACATTTGAGAAAAAGGAAGCAATATAATAGCACTTTGAGCTAAATGCGCCTGAGCTGAATCTTCTATATACCAAAGAGCTTTTGGTTCTGAGAAAGAGAAATACAAGAGCAGATGTAGAAAATAGATTTATCAGCAATTTATATAAGTTGGGAAAAAAGAGCATAGAGAATCAACAATAATAAAACATGAGGTAAAATTGCGACAAATCTCTCAGACAATTCATTGAACACGTAGAGTGCAAACCAAAATCACGAGTAATCCACCAATGTTCTATTGTCTTAAAGTGCAAATTAAAATGGAAGATTACCATTTACCACAAAATATCACAAAACTAATGTGATTTGCCATAGACAACCTTACAATAAGACAAAAAACAGAGCAATAATAAGGAAAACTCAACGAACTCAAGATTATATTACCTATTTAAAGACTGCTTAAGCTCTTTGATCTTTAGTTAAGTCATTTCTCCTCTCAAGAAATCAAACACCTCTTCACTTAGTAACTGCACAACAATATGTAGTATTACCTGCACTCAAAATAGGCGAAATTCAATGAGAAATAGTTTTGAAAAAAAGGGCAGAGAAAGAAAGGAGGGCAAAGAACCAACATTGAAATGAGGAGGAGCCATGGTTGGTCCAAGGTGTGTATGAAAGCATTTAAAGACAATTCTCGGAAAGGATCAGCATTGAAAGGAGGAGGAGCCATGATTGCTCTCAGCCGCTGGCCTCCACAAAACCGAACACGTCGACAACACGTGGCAGGAGAAGCTGTCATCGGTACCATCTACTGGCCAGAAGGAGACACTTGGTAGGGATGGTATCGGGAAGGGGAAACATAGATAAGATCGTGCGAATAGTCCAAGGGCCGGCCCTAAATTACGTCTCCATTCACAACATTGGTGCGGGTAATCAAAAACTCCAAAAAATTCCATTATCCTCCTAAAATCAGCGCAATTAGAGCGAAATCGAAAAACAAAGAGAGTAATAAATAAGAAATCAAAACCAAAAGAACAAACTAAACAAGAATTGAGACAATGCAAACTTAATAATAGACACAAATTAGAAAAAATAGTAGGGATACAAGAGAGAATAAGGAGGTAAATATGTACCTTGGCCGGGAGATTGCATCGGAAGAAGTCGATAGAGGATGAAGGACGGCGTCGGTTGAGGACGTTTAAGAAGAAAGAGGAGCACAGACGCTGAAAAAAGTGAACCCACATATTTAAGAAACAACCTGAAGACAGACGACAATTCAAAAGAAGAACCAAAAGAACAAAGCTTGAAGAAGAATGCCAAAAAACCTTACCTTGACGGCTGAAGAAGAAGAAGAACATCTTAACTTGAGGGCTGATGAAAAATTCAAAAGCTTCGTCAACATCCGATAAAGAGGAAAAAAGGGGAGAAATTTCTCAATACCTTGCAACCGAGCATGGCCAGAATCTGTACCTGCTTCAAGCGTTTCAGAGAAAAACAGGCCAACAAAAGTAAATATGAACAAAGAAGAGATAAACAAACATGAGATTATTGAACCTGGAAATAGAAAAGACCTAAGAGGGGAATCAAATCTCACCAATTTGAGTCCGAGAAGTGATGCGAGAAACTCAGGCAACAGAATCGAGACTGAGAGGGGAAGAAATCAAGCACAGATTCAAGCACCTATCTGGGGAGCGAAGGAGGAAGGGGAAGCCATGACCATGGAGAATCGAGGCTGAGGGAGAAGAAAGCAACCTCGTTAAAACAGAAGTAAGAAAAACCTAAATCAGAAGAACGAAGAAGAGAGATGATAGAGATTAAGGGCATACCTGAGACCGAAATTAATAAACCCGAGAAGAAAAAACCAGAGACTATGAAGATTGAGGATGGAAGAAGTTGAAAGCGAGACTGGTGTCGGTATATGGAAGAGTCGATTTGAAGAGTTTCATAGTCGGTTTAGGGTTCATAAGGAGAAGGAGAAGAAGACACCA
Source organism: Fagopyrum homotropicum (assembly GCA_033239125.1). NCBI lineage: Eukaryota > Viridiplantae > Streptophyta > Magnoliopsida > Caryophyllales > Polygonaceae > Fagopyrum > Fagopyrum homotropicum. Next base: position 133,347,035 of record BSWB01000001.1, on the reverse strand, counting down.
ATCTGATTGGAAGAAGGGGAAGAGGACAACTATGAAAAAACGTGGAAGTAGATTGTTGAGGGAAAGTGAAGGGAGCAAGAAAAGAGGGCACGTATAACTCATTGTGACACGTTAGAGTATAGGTGGAGGGAAAAATAACTGTAGCAATTCCACTGTAGCAATCCTCCAACTCTCCGTTTTAAAGTAGTAAGGATATATATATATATATATATATATATATATATATATATATATATATATATATGGGTTGTTCAAGTACGACTCATTATTGTGGTAAGGTTGTGCGGCCGGCTGAGCGATTGACACGTGACCCAAAAAAAAAAAATTTTTGAATAAAATATATTGTAGACACTTTTAACTATAATGAACTATCAGGTTATAAGTTATGTACTATTTTTTTATAAACTTTGAACTATGAATTATATGAACTATTACTTTTTAATATATTATATCAAATTATTTATAAATTAATCGTTTATATGTTATGAACTATTATATTATAATTCATGAACTATCCTTTGATAAGTTATGCACTAATCCTCTTAAGTTTTGCATTATGAATTATTTTATTATAATTCATGAACCATACTTTTATAAGTTATGCATTATCCTTTATAAGTTTTGCACCATCATTTTCATTCGTTTCTGAAAAAAATATATATAATAAAATAAAAAAAAACTAGGACACGTGTCAACCGTTCAGCGGGCCGCATAACCTTACCGGAAATTAAGAGCCGTACTTGAATAGTGTTGTATGAATATATATATATATATATATATATATATATATAGAGAGAGAGAGAGAGAGAGAGAGAGAGGGGTTCCGGTGAGGAGCACCCTTGTGGATAGGAATGAGGAGAGATATGGTGACACGTGACATGCCATGTCACTTTTTTTTTCCGGAAAAAAAAAAGTGATGTGGCATGTCACGTGTCACCACCACAAAAATGAACAATTAGTAATAAAAATATGGCGTACATGGTTGTTAAAGAAAATGTTGTTCATATTTTTACAAGTATGTGTTCATAGTTTTTAAAGTAAGTGTTCATGGTTTTTAAAGTAAGTGTTCATTTTTTAAAAAGTCATTATTCATATTTATTAATAACTGTTCATTTTTTCCCAACACTAATTGTTCATGATTTCACACTAATGTGTGTTCATTTTTTAAAAAGTCATTTTTTAAAAAGTCATTTTTTAAAGTAAGTGTTCATTTTTTAAAAAGTCATTTTTTATAAATTTTCTTTTTGTTTCAAATCGTGTAAAAAAAATATGATGTTCATTATTTTACAAATGTGTGTTCATTTTTTTACAATTATAGTGTTCATATTTTTCAGAGTAAGTGTTCATATTATTCAGAGTACGTGTTCATATTTTTCAGAGTCAATGTTTATAATTTTATTAATGATTGTTCATTTTTTCGGTTATAAGTAGTGCTCATACTTTTATCACTAAATGCTCATTTTGTGGTGGTGCCACGTGGCATGCCACGTCACTAGTTTTTTTTTTTTTTTTTTTTTTCCAGAATTAAAAAAAAGGTGATGTGGCATGTCACGTGGCACCACCTAATTCCTATCCACAAGGGTTCTCCTCACTTGAACTTAAATCTATATATATATAGAGAGATATTTCTAGTTTCGGTGAGGAGTAGCCTTGTGGATAGCAATTAGGAGCCATGTGAGTCATTGGATGAATTTAAATCAATGGCTCTCACACACTTGTCATTAATGGTATTTTGATAAATAGAGTTAAAATTTTGTAACCAATAAAAATTAGGTTTCGACCTCTTCTTCTCCTCTCTCGCACTCGCAACCAATTTTCTTCTTCTCTGTTCAACTTCTCCTCCTCCTTCTAGGTTCTTAACAACAAATTCATACAAGATTTCCTCCAATTTTCATTCAAACAATGGTTAAATTAAAGACAAACAACGATTTTGGTATGCTTTTTTGCTCAATTTGTACTCTTAATTTTAGGTTTTTACTCTTTAGATTTAGGGTTGGGTTGAGTTGGTCTATCTTTTGACGCTTGGTTCTTCTCCTTCACTTCCTTGTCTTCTACTTTTCTTCTTCCTTTGGACTTACAGATGAATCGATTTTAGTAAATAAAAATATTGTGTTGATAGTCAGTATTGATGAAGAATCGTTGACAGTAGCCATTTGGCATCCAGTCCATCCACTCAACTAGAGGTGAATCCAATTCTTTTCCATAACAAGTAACTTCAAACCAAATCAGGGAATGCCACTAATAATGTCAAGCAATTCATAGCAGAAGATAAATATGCAAAACGGGGAAATAAGAAGAAGCAAAGTCTGTGAAATAATCTATCACGAAGGAGTCGTATTTTATTTGTTTGTGGTTTCACCTGAAGCTTCAGCAGATTACAATTTAATATCAACCCCTTGATCTAAACTGCCAAAAATCTGTCTTTTGTCTGTTATGCTGCCACACATGCTAAAAAGTAGGACAAATAATGTTGTGAATTTGAACGGAAATCATATATTAACTTCCTCGTTTGGGTCTGTTTCCATTCTTTGATCCTTTGCATGACAATATTTTAGTGCAAATCTCAACAAACATTATGTTTATAATTGGATTGTCCATTGCCAAATTCATGCATTCGAGCTTGTCTATTTAGAATTGTGCTATTGTGGGTAGTTCTTGGGCTTAAACAGTAAATCTTGTGGGCTCCATGTAAGAGAATAATAGTTTTATTTCCACTTGTTTATTATGTCCAATATGAGTTGGGCGATTCTTGCTCACAAGTCACAATTTCTGTAAGATGAATATACTTTTCAACATTATGATATTGTTTACTAGCCTCGTTCACCCCGGTCAAGTGAAGTATCTGAGTGTTGAATGATATATAGTAGTTTAGGTTATTTTGTGGTTGTTAGTTTTGGGCTAGGTGTCAAAATCAAATGGTACTTCATGTTACCATGACGGTCAAACGGCCATTTTGGGTTTTGGATCTTGTTAAGGACTTGTTATTTTGGTTTGTTGTTGAATTATTTCTATGGGGAAATAGTACTTTTGTAGTAATGTTGCTTTACTACCTTGATTTTGGATCTTTTATTAGGCCTTGATATTTTGGAGTTCCTAGTTAAACTTCGTTTGTACATTTATGAATGAGTGATGTTGCTATCGCGCCCACCCTGATTTTAGTGGCTTACATTATCTTTTTATAGTAGGCTTACTGTAACACCCCAAATTCACGGGACTTGGAGTGCTACATTGGGGTAGGATCTCACAATGGATCCTAACCCTAACTTGATAACAAGTTCACTGGATCTTACAACAAAGCACGAGTAGATTAAAACCAAATACATAAAAGTTGTATATGATATATCAAAAGAGTTTACAAACTCAAAGCCAAGTACAAAACATCAAACCACAACATCTAATACAAAAGATCTCATATCCCACGCATCCTAATGTACAGAAGTCCTCGGCTGGCCACACCATCTGTCTCACCCTGCAGTCTTCCTAACCTGCAGATCATCTACAACACGGTATGAAACCGTTAGCTACATCAATGAAAATCATGAAGGTAATAGCACAACCACACATCAACATCTCATACATGCAATGCCACACACATTCATTTATTATCTTTCATTACGTTATTCCATTACTAATTCAACTTCTTTTGTAACACGAGGAACCTAAAGAACCTCGTCCCTTCCCCTTTAACACAGGGGTTTGCATTGGGGGTGATCGTCACTCGTCTTCCCCTCTGTTACTGGCTTCCAGGCACCTCCTCCTAACTAGCGGGCGGAGACCGGTGGTTACCGCCCGTTATAATACACTTGGGCCAAATAAATGTAATAAATGGTCATCCTAATCCGGATTAGGTTATAAATGCGCAATCATATGAACACACACAATCATCACAATCATGCAATCCATAACTGGACGCTAAGTAAGTCCTATGGACTTACCTGATATACTCGTAATCTATACCACGTCACAGTGTTACGTCTAGGAATGTGATGCACGCAATAAGCCTTAAATTTATACTCGTTATATTTTTCCTAACTCCTAGCGAACCACAGTGTATGGGTCGTTTTGTAGTAAGGATAGTATTCCGAGGTCGAACTCGAAGACTAAGGTGAAATCGAATCAACAAGTGAGCATATATAGTGTAGAACTAGTCTAAGAAGGGAGAAAGGAATAAAGAAATGAAGATCTCAATGTTTTTGGTTTGCTTTTTAGGTGATCAATCAAAGATCACCATTCATGCAAAATAATAAATCAAACTAACAACTCAAGCTAGCAAAACAAACAAGTAACACAAACTCAAGGTATGTGATCAAAGAGAGAAAAATGGATTCTAGAGGTCAAGATTTCCGGTTATGGCATTGGACTCAAGCTTCTAAAGATTTTAAGGATAACGCTGCGGTGTTGGGAAAGGGTGTTTCTCTAGTGGAAGCAATTACTGGGTAAGTCTCTCACTTCACTAATCCCGCATCAAACTCCTATTACCGGGTAGGTCTCAAGGGGCTAAAGTAGGGAATTCTACACAAACCGGAGACCACTTTAGGAGCAACCCTCTCCTTACCGGGTAAGTCTCGGAAAAGGGAAGTCTCAAGCAATAATCCTAGCACACTCGATCCAATAACGGCTTGTGAGGCTCACTACTACCTAGAGTTCATTATCTTAGGTATCTAAGGTCGGAAATCATCGGGTAGATCTCTTTCCTCACTTAGGTTGATAGCATTAGGTGATCCTAAGCTAAAATATGCTTAGTAAACACTAGGATTTCAACAATCTAACATCCTAACATACAGATTTATCAATTAAAGAGCAACAGAAAGAAAAATCGGGTGGATCATGCCTAAATCGGCCGATCTGGCTGAAGAACAGCCCGATTTTTCTTTCTGGGTTAGGTTTTGTGCAATCAAATCATCCTAAACTAACATATAAGTCCATTCTATCATCACCCAAGCCATAACCATCAATCCATCACTCCAGAATCACATTAAACTAGCCAATAATATGCATATCAAGATCCAAAATCATCACACAAGCATACATGGTTTTCATAGATGGATGATGAAAGATAAGCAAGTAAAAACAACAAATCTCAGCTGAATCTAAGTTTTAGCAAGACTTACAACCCTTCAAATGAAGATCCAAAACGTTCCTAACAATCCTTGAAATAGGTCTTCAATCAAAGACTACAAAAATCACTACCAATCACTCAAGAACTCACTATCACTCTAAGTTGGTGTTCTTCTTCCTCCTTCAAATTGAGAGAGTTTTTCTTCTTCTCCAAGTTAGCCTCCAATCCAATGAGCTGTGTGTGAGAGAATGTGGGAGAGGGAGATGCTCAGCAACAGCTTGCAGGCCCACTTATATTCTCCACCAAGAGCAAGGCCGGGCAAAGAGATCGTGGGACACGTGACTTAAGCTGTTGAAGGCCAAAAATCGACCCAGTCAGGAAAATCGGCCGATTTTCCTGAGTGATGGTCCGATTTTCTTCAACAGAGGCATGTTATGATCGTCTAGCCATGAGTTGCTCTATTACTTCACCAATAAGGGTCCTTGTGTCCTTCATTGCTCCAATTATGTTCCTTCAAAGCCTTGGATGTGTACCACCATGAGGCTTGACCCTCGAATGCATTGATTAATGTCCAAAAGATCCCCAAAATACCTACAAAACCGACAAAAGCTCGTGTAGACGTCTTTTCTAGAAATATGCATGAATTAAGCGTAAACGTCGGGAGCTAGTGCCAAAACGTGCATGAATAACGGGAAAAACTATCTAAATGTATGCCTATACTAACGTCATAAATCACGTTATCAAAATACCCCATACTTAAGATTTGCTCGTCCCCGAGCAAGATCCAACTATAGACTAAGAGATGACATGATTTATGCATGCAGAAAAACAACAAAATCTTTTTGGAATTGTGCTTCTAACATTGGATCACCTTCATAGTCATGTTTCATAGCAATGGACAAGCAATCATGCATAAAATGAATGAAGGCATGGAAAGACAATTATACTTATCTAGAAAGCATGCATGAGAGGTGAAAATGAAGAAGTCAAGATGATCATGAGTATGTCCAATCTAGATCACTAAGTCTTTCACACATGCAATTAGGTCACAAGGACTTTAGGAAAGAAAAGGCTAAGAAACGTTGTGATTAGGTGGGAATTTTTTTGGTCATGTGATGCTAATCCGGGAAAGGAACTAACTCCACAATCTTGTTTTTGCTCAACTTCCCAACAAGTGTATAATTTTCTCCATCTTTTCTTTTTTTACTTATTTTTGAGACAATGGCATTGGTGTACAAAAGCCGAAACCTTGGTGATTAGCCATCCTCGGGTTTTTTTATTTTTCGAGGTGCATCCACACCGGGCACACATACCAAAGCTCGTTAGGACTATCGGTTTATTTGACTTTGACAAGGCACAAACACCCGATTATGTGAATGGTACCGAGTTACTCGTCATTTAAACCAACGTCCCCAAACCTATATTGTTTTTCTACACTTTTCACAACAAATTCAGCACTTTATTCACAACATTCTTTCATCAACAACTTCACCCCACACTTGCTTTTCACACACTCAACACACTAGCATGCTCCTATTCCCGGATGGGTCAAAAGAGGTCAAAATTTTCATCAATTGAGGTGCTCAAACAACATGATCAAGATGAGAAGTAGAGAAAGATGAATTGCCTTAATTACTCCTAAATGATGTGCAAGAACTATCATGTAATTTCGACTTTCAATCCTCAATTCAATCAAGGCAAACATTCATGATCACAAATCATTTATGGGATTCAAGATAAGTACTTCAAGTCTACATATGCATTCATCTATTCAACACATAAGGCCATCCATAGCCAATTCACAAAACAATTTCATCATAAGGATCATTCCCAAGTTTAGAAGCACTAAATTTTTTTTAAAATTTTCTGATTTTTTTGGATTTTTTGAAATATGTATGTACAATGCAAGACATAATGAAACATGTGACAAAATTAAACTATCCTAGATGCTAATCATGCAAGTGATCATGAAAACCCCACCCCATACTTAGAAACACATTGTCCCCAATGTGGAGGCTAAATAAAGAAGTGAAAGAGAGTCCTCACAATGTAAAATTGGTGATGCTTTGGTATTTCGGTTCACATCGAATGATGATGGTGGATGATCGATCAAGGATGGTAGAGAGCTCTTTGATGTTCATTATGGTGTCGGAACCCGCACTTGGCACCTCAATCCGTCCAAGTTCCACGTCCGCTCCACCCATGCTTGATTGGAGATCATCACTTTCCTTGACAGAAGGAAAAATCGGACCAGTTACCCAGGAAAATCGGCCGATTTTGATGAAGAACAGTCCGATTTTCCTGGGTGCTCTCATCCTCGTCCATGGGCTTGGATCTTGTACCTTCAACAGTTCATTGAGGTTTTCGCATGACCTCTAACATCTCATCACACATGACAATCAACAAGATCTAGCACCCAAAAACACGAAAGAAAAACAAAGCACACCAAGAGTAAGATCAAACAAAAAACAAGAAAAACGAAAGGAAAAATATGTACCAATGGGTTGCCTCCCATTAAGCGATTCTTTAAGGTAATTAGCTTGACCAAATTCAGGAGCGTTTCACTCAAGGTGAAGTGGGGCAATCATGCATCGGGGCTTCCGGGATGTACTTCTTCAAACGGTGCCCATTCACCTTGAAGTTACCATAATGAACTCCTCCTATCTCTACCGCTCCATGAGGAAAGACCTTCTTCACAACGTAAGGACCCGTCCATCTTGATTTGAGCTTTCCGAGGAAAAGCCGCAGCCTCGAGTTGAAGAGAAGCACTAAGTCACCCTCATTCAACTCCTTTGGAATGAGGCGCTTGTCATGTCAACGCTTGGTTCTCTCCTTGTAAATCCGGGCATTTTCATAAGCATCCAACCGGATTTCCTCAAGGGCATTCATGTCTAGCAACCTCTTCTCACCGGCCTCCTTGAGGTCAAAATTCAGCCACCTTATGGCCCAATATGCTCTATGCTCCATCTCCACCGGAAGGTGGCAAGACTTGCCATAAACTAGCTTGTAGGGAGTGGTGCCAATCGGTGTCTTGAAAGCGGTTCTATATGCCCACAAAGCATCATCGAGCTTCATAGCCCAATCTTTTCTCGTCCTAGAGACCGTCTTCTCAAGTATCCCTTTTATCTCCCGGTTGGAGATCTCCACTTGGCCACTAGTTTAGGGATGGTAAGGTGTTGCCACCTTATGAGTCACCCCATACTTAGCCAAAAGTGCTCCAAAGTTCCTATTAGTGAAGTGCTTCCCTCCATCACTTATAATCACCCTTGGTGTTCCAAACCTAGGGAAGATCACTCGGTTGAAGAACCGCACCACAACCTTGGCATCATTTGTGGGAGAGGCGGTTGCCTCCACCCATCTCGAAACATAGTCTACCGCCAATAGGATGTAGAGGTTGCCACATGAAGAAGGGAATAGTCCCATGAAGTCCACACCCCACACATCAAATATCTCTACCTCTTGTATGTTGTTCAAGGGCATCTCATTCCTCCTTGAGATGTTGCCCGTCCTTTGGCAAGCATCACAAGCTACCACAAAGCTTTGCACATCCTTGAACAAACTTGGCCAAAAGAAGCCCGATTGCAACACCTTAGCACATATCTTGTGTGAGCTAGCATGCCCTCCACATGGCAAGGAATGACAATGGAGGATCACACTCTCCACCTCATCCTCCGGTATGCATCTTCTAAAGACTCCATCCGGCCCTCTCTTGAACAAAAGTGGTTCACTCCAATAGTAGTGCCTCACATCTTTGAAGAACTTCTTCCTTTGGGCATATGACAAACCGGGAGGCACTTCCTCACACACAAGATAGTTCACAATGTCGGCGTACCATGGCTCACTTCCTCTAGACACTTGGAACAAGCACTCCTCCACCAATTGCAATTGCTCATCCCGGAATGAGTCATTAATCGGGATGTCATCTCTCTCAATCTCTAATGGAGGTAGTCTACTAAGGTGATCCGCCACTGAATTCTCGGACCCCTTCTTGTCCCGGATTTCCAAATCAAACTCTTGAAGAAGAAGGATCCACCGAATCAATCTAGTCTTGGCATCCTTCTTTGTAAGGAGATAACGGATCGCAGCATGATCCGTGTACACAATGACCTTCGCTCCAACAAGATATGAGCGGAACTTCTCAAAGGCATACACCACCGCTAGCAACTCTTTCTCGGTTGTGGCATAATTAAGTTGGGCATCATCTAGCGTCTTGCTAGCATAATAGATGGCATGTGTACGCCCATCTTTTCTTTGTCCTAAAACAGCCCCAACGGCCACATCACTTGCATCACACATCACTTCAAATGGTAAGCTCCAATCCGGGGGTTGCATGATAGGTGCGGAGATCAAAGCATTCTTCAACCTACAAAAAGCTTCAAGGCAATCCTTGGAGAAAACAAACTCAACATCTTTCATTAGTAGGTTAGTAAGAGGCTTAGAAATCTTAGAGAAATCTTTAATAAACCTCCGGTAAAAACCGGCATGCCCTAGAAAGCTCCTTACCCCCTTCACCGAGGTAGGTGGTGGCAACTTCTCTATCGTTTCAATCTTGGCTCTATCAACCTCAATGTCACGGTTGGACACCAAGTGTCCCAACACAATACCTTCACTTACCATGAAGTGGCATTTTTCCCAATTCAAGACAAAATTTGTCTCCTCACATCTCTTAAGCACTAAAGACAAGTTAGCTAGGCAATCATCAAAAGAAGATCCATAAACGGAAAAATCATCCATAAACACCTCCATGATATTCTCAATATATTCAGAAAATATGGCCATCATACACCTTTGAAAGGTGGCGGGTGCATTACACAACCCAAATGGCATTCTCCTATATGCAAATGTTCCCCAAGGACATGTAAATGTGGTTTTCTCTTGGTCATCGGGGTGGATAGGGATTTGGAAGAATCCACTATAGCCATCTAGGTAACAAAAATGAGAGTGTTGAGCTAATCTCTCTAGCATTTGGTCAATGAAAGGAAGAGGGAAATGATCTTTCCTAGAGACCACATTTAGTTTCCTATAGTCAATACACATCCTCCATCCTATAACCGTCCTAGTTGGGATTAGTTCATTGTTCTCATTAGTTACTACGGTCATCCCACCCTTCTTAGGAACCACATGTACGGGACTAACCCATTTACTATCCGAAATAGGGTAGATGATTCCCGCATCTAGCAACTTAATGATCTCTTTCTTGACTACCTCTTTCATTATAGGATTCAATCTTCTTTGATGTTCAATAGAGGGTTTATGGTTATCTTCCATCATTATCTTATGCATGCACAAAGAGGGCTTAATGCCAACAAGGTCATCAATGGTGTATCCTATTGCCTTTCTATGTAGTTTCAATTCATTCAACAATCTATTAAGCTCATCATCATTCAAAGATGCATTCACAATCACCGGATAAGTAGAATTTGAACCAAGGAAATCATACTTTAAATGAGAAGGAAGAGGTTTAAGATCAAGTTGAGGAGGACCTTTTTCGGTTGGAGATGATCCATACAATGTAGGTTGAGATGATTGCAAAGCCATGGAAGCCTCTCCTAAGTCCCTTGATGATTGCTCACAAATACTTGAATGATGCTCAAAAGACTCAGGAAAATCGGCCCAGTCAGGAAAATCGGCCGATTTTCCTGAGTGTAGGTCGATCTCAGTTTCTACATTTGCAAAGTTGGATGGCACTTCAGGGTAAGTAGGAAAATCGGCCGATTTGGCCCCCTCTTGCCGATTTTCCTGGGTGATTCTCCCTTCCTCTAGTACTTCAAATCCAACACTTGGTAGCTCGTCCAATGCATTCGAGGCCTTGATTACTTCATTGCTACCTTCCTCAACTCCTTCCTCCATCAAACTTGAGCTAAGAACCTTCTCAAGTGGATCCTTAAGCAAGATTGAGCTCACAACCTCTCTAGACTCCTCTTCCTCAACAATGTTGAAGACATCTTCACCTAGGGCTGGCCCCTTCACCATTGTGGACAAATTAAACTTGATGTTCTCTTCTCCAATGTTGAAGGAGAGAATTCCATTCTTACAATCCACCAAACACCCGGAAGTAGCTAGGAAAGGTCTCCCCAAGATGATAGGAACCGGATAGTCCGCCGGGATGTCCAAAACAACGAAGTCTATGGGCACGTAGAACTTCCCTAGTTGCACCGGAATGTCTTCCAAGATTCCAACCGGATGAGTGATTGAGCGGTCCGCCATGTAAAGGGTCATCTTGACCGGCTTTGGCTCCCCTAGCCCAACCTTGTTGCAAAGTGCAAGCGGGATGATGCTTACACTTGCCCCAAGATCACATAGGGCGTCATACTTCACTTCTCCTACTCCGATTGGCACACAAAAGGATCCCGGATCTCTTAGCTTAGGAGACATCTCCTCCTTCATCATTTGAATCAACTCCGAGGATCTCTTTGTCATCCTTACTTCCCCATACTCCTCCAACTTCCTTTTGTTGGAGAGTATTTCCTTCAAAAATTTGCCGTATGCCGGCATACCTAGAATAGCATCCATGAACGGAATGTTAATATGCAATTTAGACATAAGTTCAAGGAATTTACCAAAGTGTTTGTCCAAATGAGCTCTTGCTCGTGATTGAGGGAATGGTAGTGGTGGCTTGTATGGAGGTGGCGCCACATATGATGGTTCATCTTCCTTGCTCTTTCCTCCATCTTCTTGCAAGGTCTCTTCCTCAACCACTACTTGCTTCCCCTTGTCATTTCCCTTAGGTAGGGGATCTTTCATGCTTAGCCCACTCCTTGTTGTAATAGCCAACACTTGGCCTCTTGGGTTATCTTCGGTTCTTCCGGGAAGCTTTCCCGGATCTCTATGAGCTTCACCCGCCTTTTGGAACACTTGTGCTTCCAAAACCTTTTGAGCCTTGGAAATAGAAGTCACCGTGCTCTCAAGACCACTCAACCTTCCAAGCAATTGCTCAAACATCATTTCGGTTCTATCCTTTGGAGGTTGAGTGAATCCGGGTGGAGGTTCTTGTGAAGCCTTTAGTGGTGGATTTGTGCTTGTGGAAGCGGGAGGGTTCAAGGCTCCATCCGGGTTAGAATAGGAAAACCCGGGATGGTTATGGTTAGACCGGTAATTGTTGAATTGCCGGTTGTTGTTGAAGTTCCTTGGGCCTTGATAGTTGTTGTAATTGCCCCTTCCTATATAGTTAACATCTTCCTCCTTGGAAGACAAGTTTGCTTGCACTTGCACTTGAGGGCTTTCTTGACAATTCAAAGTTGTAGCACACAACTCCCTCAAAGATTTCAACTCATTGTTGATGGCATCAAGCCTGAAGTTGCTCATGGTGACTTCACTCACCTCATATGCTCCCGCTTTCCTCCCTTCACTCTTCCTATGGGAGTACTTCTCAATCACTAAAGCTTGTTTCTCTACAAACTCCCAAGCTTCATCTATATTCTTTTCCATGAAAGTCCCACCGGAAAGAGATTGGAGCTTGAATTGGCTATCTTCATCAAGTCCTTTGAAGTAGATCTCCAATAGCTCAATTTTCGGTATACTATGGTGTGGACAATCTAGGAGAAGGTCTTTGAACCTCTCCCAAGACTTGAACAAGCTTTCTCTATCCTTCATCACGAAGGCATTGATCTTCCCCTTTAACTCGGTAGTCTTGGAAGGTGGGAAGAACTTAGTCAAAAACTCGGTTGTCATCTCCTCCCAAGTACTCACTCGCCCTTGTGGAATAGATTGATACCAAGCTAAGGCTTTATCCTTAAGTGAGAAGGAGAAAGCCCTAAGCTTATGGTTGTTGCTCTCCAATCTAGGCGGTCTAAGAGTCTCCATCAAGATCTCATAGTTCATCAAGTGTTGATGAGGAGACTCTCCTTCCATCCCTCCAAATTGATTATGCCGGATCATTTGTAGAACTTGAGGGCGGAGCTCGTAATTGTGGGTTGCGGGATCTCCTAAGTTCACACCCGGACGGTGTGCTCTTTGTGCCGGATCCATACGTCTCCCTAATGTTTGTGGTTCCTCAATAGCAATGGGCACAACCCGAATATTCGCCGCCGGCTGCGGTTGTGGTGGAGGAGGTGGAGGTTGTTGACGATTAAGCTCTCCTTGCACAAGAGCTTGCCTAATCTCTTTAATCTCTCTCCTAGTTGCTTCTTGCCTCTCATTGGCAAGTCTCCTTTCTTCCTCCAAAAGCTCATCTCTTAGCCTAATTTTCTCTAAAGCCTCATCCAACTCAGCTTGGAGATCTCTTCCGGCCATCTCTTTCTCTTTTCTAATGCTCTTGGATCTAGATCTAAGGGTTTTCTCCGGTTCGGGATCGAATGGAGCTAAATCCTTGCCACGAGATCTTCGCATACACCTAAAGGGTGAGAGATGTCCTGAAAAGCAAAGACACACACCAAAAGAGATCAAAAGCAACAAGAAAGATCTACACTATAAACAATCACAAAAATGACTCGATCTAGACCTAGTCCCCGGCAACGGCGCCAAAAACTTTTTACGTCTAGGAATGTGATGCACGCAATAAGCCTTAAATTTATACTCGTTATATTTTTCCTAACTCCTAGCGAACCCATAGTGTAGGGGTCGTTTTGTAGTAAGGATAGTATTCCGAGGTCGAACTCGAAGACTAAGGTGAAATCGAATCAACAAGTGAGCATATATAGTGTAGAACTAGTCTAAGAAGGGAGAAAGGAATAAAGAAATGAAGATCTCAATGTTTTTGGTTTTGTTTTTAGGTGATCAATCAAAGATCACCATTCATGCAAACTAATAAATCAAACTAACAACTCAAGCTAGCAAAACAAACAAGTAACAAAAACTCAAGGTATGTGATCAAAGAGAGAGAAATGGATTCTAGAGGTCAAGATTTCCGGTTATGGCATTGGACTCAAGCTTCTAAAGATTTTAAGGATAACGCTGTGGTGTTGGGAAAGGGTGTTTCTCTAGTGGAAGCAATTACCGGGTAAGTCTCTCACTTCACTAATCCCGCATCAAACTCCTATTACCGGGTAGGTCTCAAGGGGCTAAAGTAGGGAATTCTACACAAATCGGACACCACTTAAGGGGCAACCCTCTCCTTACCGGGTAAGTCTCGGAAAAGGGAAGTCTCAAGCAATAATCCTAGCACACTCGATCCAATAGCGGCTTGTGAGGCTCACTACTACCTAGAGTTCATTATCTTAGGTATCTAAGGTCGGAAATCATCGGGTAGATCTCTTTCCTCACTTAGGTTGATAGCATTAGGTAATCCTAAACTAAAATATGCTTAGTAAACACTAGGATTTCAACAATCTAACATCCTAACATACAGATTCATCAATTAAAGAGCAACAGAGAGAAAAATCGGGTGGATCATGCCTAAATCGGCGGATCTGGCTGAAGAACAGCCCGATTTTTCTTTCTGGGTTAGGTTTTGTGCAATCAAATCATCCTAAACTAACATATAAGTCCATTCTATCATCACCCAAGCCATAACCATCAATCCATCACTCCAGAATCACATTAAACTAACCAATAATATGCATATCAAGATCCAAAATCATCACACAAGCATACATGGTTTTCATAGATGGATGATGAAAGATAAGCAAGTAAAAGCAACAAATCTCAGCTGAATCTAAGTTTTAGCTAGACTTACAACCCTTCAAATGAAGATCCAAAACGTTCCTAACAATCCTTGCAATAGTTCTTCAATCAAAGACTACAAAAATCACTACCAATCACTCAAGAACTCACTATCACTCTAAGTTGGTGTTCTTCTTCCTCCTTCAAATTGAGAGAGTTTTTCCTTCTTCTCCAAGTCTAGCCTTTAATCCAATGAGCTGTGTGTGAGAGAATGTGGGAGAGGGAGATGCTCAGCAACAGCTTGCAGGCCCACTTATATTCTCCACCAAGAGCAAGGCCGGGCAAAGAGATCGTGAGACACATGGCTTAAGCTGTTGAAGGCCAAAAATCGACCCAGTCAGGAAAATCGGCCGATTTTCCTGAGTGATGGTCCGATTTTCTTCAACAGAGGCATGCTATGATCGTCTAGCCATGAGTTGCTCCATTGCTTCACCAATAAGGGTCCTTGTGTCCTTCATTGCTCCAATTATGTTCCTTCAAAGCCTTGGATGTGTACCACCATGAGGCTTGACCCTCGAATGCATCGATTAATGTCCAAAAGATCCCCGAAATACCTACAAAACCGACAAAAGCTCGTGTAGACGTCTTTTCTAGAAATATGCATGAATTAAGCGTAAACATCGGGAGCTAGTGCCAAAACGTGCATGAATAACGGGAAAAACTATCTAAATGTATGCCTATACTAACGTCATAAATCACGTTATCACACAGCTTCCCCTTGGGGAAGTAATCAGCGCCTACAATAGCAGGGCACACACAATCACATACTGCAAAGGTTAGGAGACTCGTCTCACTAACCACAACCAACCTATATCTCAAATCTAAACCTCAGATCCTCAACACATTCATAAATGCCTAAGGCATATCCTCAACATCACATCTCATAATACTCGGACACATACTAAACCTTAAAGCCATAACCGATATCCATAACATCATCATGATCCTCAACTCATTCTGACACCTAGCATGCATCTAATCAGTATTCCTCAATCTCAAATTTAACCCTAATTTAATTAATTAATCTTTAATTAATTAATTAAATTTCGCCAAAATAACATTTTGCCCGCAGGCCATTTCTAAATCCACCTGTCATCAGATTTCATCAAACAAACAACCCATAAACACCAGAATAGTATAATGATCATAATGGGATTTCTAATTATCCATTTTGAAAAGTCTAAGGTCAATTTAGGCCAAATCGCAGTACGGAAAACGAATAAATTCATAACTTATTCGTTACTAACCCGATTGACGATCTAAAAGAAGATTTGGAATCACAACGACGCAGGCTACGCATGTACAACATCAAATTCACCGGAATCTGAGTGACGGAATTGTCCTGGTGACATATATGCTCGACCAGGTCTTCATCTGCTCGGAAATGCAGAAACTTGGTACTTATATGAAGAGAATGAAGAGAGGAATCCAAAAACTCAAACTGAATTGAAATCGGATTAGAAACGGAGAGTAGATATGAGTTTGAAGTTTGAGAGAAATCAGAGCTTTTACGAGGATACGTGTGTTAGCATGAAATATTGTGATATTTTAGGCACGTTTTCTAAGTGTATTTCATCCATATTAGTGTTCATTGATAAAGCATTGAAGCAATTGTGAGCTAGTTTATCTATATTGTCGATATAGAGGTCTACATAAGCTTTGTGTTGATTGTAGGCAAATAAAAGCTAAAACTGAACGAATCAAGGGAGAATGGAGATGGATTGAGCATGTCCAAGGATTGAGGACACCACAAAGGAGCTAAGGAAGATGCTAGGATGAAGAATGACACAAAACAAAGGAGATTTTCGAGCAATCTATGTTCCACGTTCTAAAATACGGCCGTAATGGAGTCCACGCTCTAAACCACGGCCGTGGAACTTTGGCAACACAAGCGTGGAGCATTCCAGTGAGTTACACAGCCGTGGAAGTTGTGAAGCACCGTAATCAAATTCCACGCTCTAAACCACGGGCGTGGAATCCTATGGAACCGTGATTTAGGCGATCTTTTAACGTACAAATTAAAGCCACGATCTTTTACACAATGGGCTGGACACTTATTCTATCTTGCCCTATAAAAGGACGGAAGGAGAGAGATTCCGTCACCTCCGCTTAGAGACTGCGCTTAGCCCTATTGAGATTTCCGAATTGACGGAAAGGCTTACAAAAAGAGTGAAGATTTGGAAGATTGTTCATACGGAGATTACGTCTTTTGTCCTTAGGTTTGATTAGAAGACAGATTGACATCCCGTTCTTCGTTCTTATCAAGGATTGTGATTGTTTGTGTTATTCTGAATCTGCTTACATCATTGTTCTTGTTTGTGGATTTGAGATTGGTTTGAAGTTTATTCAAGGTTTTCAAAGGTTTTCATCTTTCATTCTTATAAAATCCTGAATTTGATATCATAATGACTATTATTGGCTAAAACCCTTTAGCAATTCTAAGGTGAAGGGTTGATAGTTGTGACTTAGATGATGATAGATCGATCGTAAACAGATTGGACCCTGAGAGTTAGAGAGAATCGCCGACGAACCAAAATCACGGTGTGTTCTTGAGTTCCACGGCCGTGGAATCTCAAGATCCACCCGTAATTTCCCTTAGTTTACGAACCTTGCTTTTACTTTAATCCAAAGTTAAAGATTTGCTTTAACTTAGTCTTGGCTTGCCTTTTCTGGGTGGTAGTGAAGCCTCAACAACCTCTACCTCGATTCCGAGTGTCAGAACCTTAATCGGTTTAGTTAGTCTTGATCCTTGGATTACAAGTTTGGGTATTTGATATTAATTCTTGTCTTTAGATCCTTTCTATACTGAAGCCTCAACAACCTTTATAGAGAGTATTTCTAGATAAGTCATATAAAGCCTTGGAACTTCACCGTACATTGCTTTGTATTAGTATACCTTTGCAGCCCTTAACTCTGTCATTATATCTTTAGTATATCTTGAATCGATTGCCACAACTGGATTCCTGGATCTTTAGGATTGTTGTTTTCCCAATATTTACAAAAGCTCATACATTTACTTGCTTGACAATTCTATAATTGGATTTAACCCCCCAAATCTCTGTGGTCGATACTCTGGAATTCTTGCTTAACTATATTGATCCGTACACTACGGGTTCGCTTGCTTGATTTCTAGTTTTATAAATTTAAGACTTATTTGCACGCACGCTAAGTGGCGAACAAGTTTTTGGCGCCGTTGCCGGGGATTTGGTCTAGGCCGAATTCGGTTATCGGTTGTCAAGCTTGGGAGCTTCTCCCTTGTTATTTGATATCTTTTTGAGTGTATGCGCAGGTCTAGGAACAACGAAGACCTCTTACCTCTTGATCAAGAGCTTGAGAGGACTTTGAGAAGAAATCTTAAGGAAAGAAAAATGGCTGAAGAAAGAGAACGTGATTACCAAACGGAGTTGGCGGAAAAGGAAGCTCAACTCCAATGGAGTGAGAAGACTCGTAGGGAAGAAATGGATCGTCATCAAACGAAGGTTGATGATCTATCGGACATGATGTTTCAAATGAGGCTGGAAATAAACAACCTCAAGAAGACAAAGAGAAGAAGGAGGCCATCAAGATCGGTTAGAGCCAACTCATCCAATGAGGATAGCGACTCTTCCATGCCACCACTAGAGGAAATTGATCCAACGATCAATGTGAACCCGTTCTTTCCACGGCCAGCTGCCAATCACCGTGTCCCAGCTAGAGGTGCGAGAGTCGAACGTGTAGATGAGGAGCCAAGAACTTCTGGCCAAAGGATGGATCCAACGCAGCAACCACGCCGTTTGGGTGTGAACTTTGATGCTGATGATGCACAAGGGTTTAGCTTCAACCCGCAAGCTATTACCATTGTCCGCCAAAATCAATTGGGGGGAACAAGTACTGAATCTCCACATCAACATCTACAAAACTTTGAGATCATGATGGAGACAATGAAGCCAAAGAATACAACTACCAACAGCTATAAACTCAAGCCTTTCTTTTTCTCCTTGAAAGGGAAAGCATTGTCTTGGTATCAAGCTCTTCCAAGTGGGAAACTTGAAACATGGGAGGATCTTTCTTCGGAATTCCTCACTAAGTTCTTTCCGCCATCTAAAACGGCGGAGTTGAGAGGTAAGATTAATGCATTTTCTATGAGATCTAACGAAAGTTTGTTTCAATCTTGGGAAAGATTTCAGGATTTGCTATTGGATTGCCCACATCATGGCATATCTAAATTGGCGCTATTGGAGATATACTATAAGGGGCTAGATGTGGAGACACAATTCAAGCTCCAATCCCTTTCATGTGGTACATTCATGGACATGAGGGAAGATGACGCTTGAGACTTCATTGAGAAGCAAGCGCGAGTTATTGAGAAGTATTCTCATCGGAAAGTGGAGGCGAATCATGTGGAGCAAGGAGCAAAGCTATCACAAGCGGCTCAAACTCAAATCTTTTCTCTCAATACGGAGATTAAAGAGTTGAAGGAAGCCATCAAAACCAACTTTCCAAAGCAAAAGGAACAAGATGTAGGTTATTTGGGCAACAACAATAACCACAACGGGAATGAGAATACAAACCGCAACAACCGGAACAACAACCGGAACAACAACCGGAACAATTGGAACAACAACAACAACAACCGGAAAACAATTGGAACAACAATAGGGGTTCAAACAACAACAATTGGCGCCCCAACCAACACAATTCCGGTAATTCTTATTCCAATTCAGGAAATTCACTAACTCCACCTTCCTCTTCTTCCACTCCTTTGAAAAGCCAGGGGCAAACATCTAATGGTGGAAGTACATCGGGGAAAGAGAAGCCCGATCACATGTTGGAGACAATTTTGGGCAAGCTTCAAGGATTGGAGACTCGCATCATCAAGGTTGATGATCACATAACCAAGGTTGATAAAGCCCAAAAGGTTTTAGAAAACCAAATGTTTAGCCATGCGGAGGAAGTTCCTAGGA
This sequence comes from Fagopyrum homotropicum, assembly GCA_033239125.1. Lineage (NCBI taxonomy): Eukaryota > Viridiplantae > Streptophyta > Magnoliopsida > Caryophyllales > Polygonaceae > Fagopyrum > Fagopyrum homotropicum. The sequence continues at coordinate 133,327,433 of BSWB01000001.1, read as the reverse complement.
ATCAAGGGAAACTTCCAGGAAAGACGGAGGACAACCCAAAAGGAAGGGTGATGGCAATCACAACTAGGAGCGGAGTAACAACTACCGACCCGCAGCCTAAGTTTGTAGAAGTCCCCGTTGAGAAGGACAAAGAAAAGGGGAAGGAGAAGGAAGATGTCTACGTTCCTCTTCCAGCTTACAAACCTCCCCTACCATTCCCGCAATCTAGAGCAAGAGCGCATCTAGACAAACAATTTGGTAAGTTTATTGAACTCATGAGCAAACTGCATATTAATATATCTTTCATTGATGCAATTGTAGGTATGCCAGCTTATGGAAAGTTCCTAAAGGAGATCCTCTCTAACAAGAGAAAGCTAGAGGATTTTGGAGAGGTTAAGATGAGTTCGGATCCATCGGATCTCATCAAAACCATGAAAGATAAGATGCCCCCAAAGCTAAAGGATCCGGGGTCATTTTGTATTCTCATAGGAGTAGGAGATGTCACATATGATGCATTATGTGATTTGGGAGCAAGCGTGAGCATCATTCCGCTTGCCTTATGCAGGAAGATCGGTTTAGGCGATCCTAAACCGGTAAAGATGACGTTGTACATGGCGGATCGATCCATAACTCGTCCCGTCGGCATAGTTGAAGACGTCCCGGTCAAGCTTGGTAAGTTCTATGTTCCTATAGACTTTGTTGTGCTTGACATTCCTGCAGATAGTCCGGTCCCGATCATTCTCGGAAGACCGTTTCTTGCAACATCCGGCTGTATAGTCGATTGCAAGAATGCTAGACTCGCCTTTGACATAGGAGAAGAGAAGGTGGAGTTCGTCCTTTCCACTCTAGTGAAGGAACCAGTCTTTGATGAGGATATATTCAATATTCACGATGAAGAGCTATCTAGAGAGGAGGTAAGTTCTATTCTCTTCAAAGATCCCTTGCAAAAAGTTCTTTCTATGAGCATTATGGATACAGGGGAAGAAGAGGAGTGTAATGAGGCAATTGAAGCCTTAGAGACGCAAGAAGAAGTGTGTGAAGAGGAGTTCGAGAAACTCCACGACGAGGTAGAAAACGTACGGATCCACGGCCAAACAGCCTATTCCACGGCCGTGGAATTCACCAACACAAGCGTGGAGCACTCCAGAGAGTTACACGGTCGTGGAGGAAACAGAGGCACCGTATTTACGTTCCACACCCAAAATCACGGCCGTGGAGAAAGCAGGGGTGCCGTAATTTTGGGTGAATCCGAGGGAAATTGTGTTTCTTCCACAACTTCTCTTGATTCTTCTCCAACACCTTCTACTTCCTTAGACACTTCTAAGGTACCATCAGATATTTTTTTCAAGAGCCATTGGAGACAACTTCGGTGAAAGGGATAAAGAGTTTTCTAGGACATGCTGAATTTTATAGACGCTTCATAAAGGATTTCTCTAAGATATCAAAGCCGCTAACTAATCTATTAATGAAGGATGCAGTTTTTGATTTCTCGCAGGAATGCTTAGATGCGTTTAACATGATTCGGGAAGCTCTAATCTCAGCCCCGATTATCCAACCTCCGGATTGAAATCTTCCCTTTGAGGTTATGTGTGATGCAAGTGACGTAGCTATAGGAGCTGTTCTTGGGCAAAAGAAGGAAGGACGAACCCACGCTATCTACTACGCTAGCAAGACGCTAGATGAAGCGCAGCTCAACTACGCCACTACCGAAAAGGAATTCTTAGCAATTGTATATGCAATTGACAAGTTTCGCTCTTATCTTGTAGGTGCAAAGGTGATTGTATACACGGATCATGCTGCGATCCGGTATCTACTTGCAAAGAAGGATGCGAAGCCAAGGCTAATTAGATGGATTCTTCTCCTACAAGAATTCGATCTAGAGATCCGCGACAAGAAGGGTTCGGAAAATTCTGTTGTGGATCATTTGAGTCGTCTAACACATCTAGAGGACGACCACCTACCTATAGATGACTCCTTTCCGGACGAGCATTTACACATCATAGAGGAGTGCATCGACGTGATCACCAAAGGTAACGAACCATGGTTTGCTGATTTTGTTAACTATTTGGTTTGTCAGAAATTACCACCCGGCTACGCACAAAGAAAGAAGTTCTTTAAGGATGTTCAGGAATACTTTTGGAATGAACCTCACCTCTTTAAGAGATGTCCGGATGGCATTATTCGGCGATGTGTGCCGGAAGAAGAGATGCAAAGTGTCATCCGTCGTTGTCATTCACTACCTTGTGGAGGACACGCTAGTTCGAACAAGACTAGCGCTAAGGTATTGCAATCTGGATTCTTTTGGCCTACTCTATTTAAAGATATGCAAACCTTTGTTTCCTGCTGCGATGCTTGTCAAAGAACAAGGAATATATCTAGGAGGAATGAGATGCCTCTCAACAACATCCAAGAAGTGGAGATCTTTGGCGTTTGGGGAGTAGACTTCATGGGACCTTTCCCATCATCTTGTGGGAACCAATACATACTACTAGCGGTGGATTATGTTTCGAGATGGGTTGAAGCAATTGCCTCTCCCACCAATGATGCCATGGTAGTGGTTAAGTTCTTTAACAAGACCATCTTCCCACGATTTGGGACACCACGGACTATCATTAGTGATGGAGGTTCTCACTTCATTGCCCGCCGTTTTGAAGCTCTTCTAGCTAAGTATGGGGTGACTCACAAGATCGCCACCCCTTATCATCCACAAACTAGTGGACAAGTAGAGATCTCAAACCGGGAGATCAAAGGAATTCTAGAGAAGACGGTTTCAAGGACTAGGAAGGATTGGTCTTTGAAGCTAGATGATGCATTGTAGGCATACCGGACTGCATATAAGACTCCCATCAGGACTACTCCATACAACCTTGTGTATGGGAAGTCTTGCCACTTACCGGTAGAGTTGGAGCACAAGGCGTATTGGGCAATAAAGTGGTTGAACTTCAGCATGAAGGAGGCGGGAGAGAAGCGCCTCTTGGACCTCAATGAGCTTGAAGAACTTCGCTTGAATGCCTACGAATACGCCAAGATCTATAAAGAAAGAGCGAAGCGTTGACATGATAAGCATATCATCCCAAAGGACCTCAAAGAAGGAGATCAAGTTCTCCTCTTCAATTCAAGGCTTCGTCTCTTTCCAGGTAAGCTTAAATCTCGTTGGACTGGACGTTTTCTAATCAAACGTGTTTTTCCCCATGGTGCAGTTGAAGTATGGGGTAAAAAGGGCGGAAGCTTTAAGGTGAACGGTCAACGACTCAAGAAGTATACACTGGAACTCCAAGCTAAGGAGTTCGCGCCCACCGCACTCGAATAAGTGCGAATATGGTCTAACTACGGACCTTAAACAAAGCTCTTCTTGGGAGGCAACCCAAGGTATTGCATTCACATTCTTGTTTTTGATTCATAGATTACATTAGTATAGACGTTTTGCTTTGTTTTGCCTTCGATACCTTCCGGTATGTTCGTGTTTTTGGATGTAGGAGCAGTGGAAAAGAAAGAGGGAAGGAAAAACTTGAAGAAAATTGACAAAACTTGGACTTTGACACATTACAGAGAGTTCCACGGCCAAAACCACGGCCGTGATAGCTACAGTGACCGTAATTTTCAAAAGCCTGAGAAAAATCACCAAAACCACGGTTCCGTACATTTTCACGGCCGTAGAAACCCCCGATAGACCGTGAATTTCAAAAATTTTTACGGCCAGTATAAAAACCACGTTTCTTCACAAACACCACAAAAATTCCCAATTCCATGCCCTATTCGCCGATTACCTTCCCCATCTCTCAATTCCTCGTTCGTTAATCGTTTTTAACGATTCTTTGGCCAAAACTGAAGCAATTTCCATCACCAACAAGATCCAAGCAACGATTCGAGCGGCAATTCACCGGAGAAGACATAATTCGGATTCCAAAATCCGAAAACCTAGGTTTTTCGTTCTTTCTCTCTCTTCGTCGATTCGGCTTCGTTTTTGCTAGAATTTTTAGGAGAACTGATTGGAATTGGATTGAAATTAGTCTAGGGCTGCTTGTTGTTGAGTTTGGTGTGATTCTGCTGAGATTTGAGAAATTGCGTAACGAACCACGGTTTTTGGGCATTCCACGGCCGTGGAACCTGAAGAACAGACCGTGGTTTTTGACAGAAAATGGATTTTGTAAGGAGAGTGTCTAATAGAAATAAGAATAAGAAAAGGAAAGGCAACACCTCTTCCTCTTCTAGAGCACCACCAGGTGAGCCTCCATCACCCCCATCATCACCATCACCACCTCCCCCTAGGATCCCTACTATCCATGAGGATCATCTAGATGCCTTAGAGAGGATCCATAAGAGGGCGGTCATAGGACCTAGGTACTTACTACTTGAGGAGCTAGAGCCCTTGTATGTGATAGGGGATCTCACTTGGCTATTGGATAGAGCCGGCTTAGTCATCTTCTCCGCTATTCAGGAAGATGCTTATGAGGAGGTTACTAGGGAGTTTGTAGTTTCCTTTGAGCACAATCATGTTGACAGGACAGTTTCTTTCCGGCTGATGGAGAGAAACTGTGATTTCTCTATTAGAGAGTTTGGAGCCTTCTTTGGGTTCCAGGAGACCTTTAATGGTCGATTCCCTAGTGGCATGTACGCCAAGGATTTCTGGGAGGAGATTGCCATGATTTACGCCAGCGAGGACCGCTAGCAACCTGCTGATACCAAGGCTAGGTTGATCTACCACCTAGCCTTGAAGATTGCCCATAGAGTGCTTTCTGAGTGTCTCTTCCCTAGGACGGAGACACCTCAGAAGATCAAGACAGACGAGTTATTCTTGCTTTACAGTATGTTGTACGGTAGGCCAGCTGACTATGCCACCCTCTTAGCTGCTACTATGAGCAAGCTAAAGAACAAGAGGGCCGACAACATTGGATACGGTGGGATGGTCACCCACCTTGCTAGGCAGTTAGGGGTAGACTTCTCCGCTTGCACCCGCATTGCAGCTAGACCCCTAGGACTTCAGAGCCTCATGACTAGAGGCATCATCTTCCCTACACATAGAGGTCCACCGTTCGCTGCCATGCCTTGGGAGAGTAGGACAGGTAGAGGCATTGAGTGGCTTCCTGAGTATTCCATTATGGCTGGACACCATAACTGGAAGGAGACGTTCGCTGCCATGCATGCGAACAGATTAGTAGCCCCTCCTTACGTTCCACCACCACCAGTTGTTGATGAGGAGGAGATGAGAGGGGATGACGAGTTTGAGGGAGGAGGAGCTGATCATGACTTTGGTACTTTTGCGGATCAGCCGGACGCAGTTCCTGACCTTCCTAGACACTCTCCCCGCCCCGCTAGAGCTTCTGGCTCTTCCTCTCGCCGTGCTAGTGTGAGCGAGAGGCCGACTTGGATGGCAGATCCTCCTACTTGGTATAGTACGCAGTCGGACTGGATGGGAGCTCCACCACCTTGGCATGCACAACCGCCACCTGCACCAGAACCTTTAGACGCACCGGCATGGTACAGCCAGCCGCCTGGTTGGTATGAGCAATTGCCAGAGTGGGCCACCGACCTTTCCAGCAGGGTCGGAGCTTTAGAGATCCGTGCAGATGCTAGGGATGCACGAGCCGCCGATCATGACTGCATGATGAGAGACATATACCGCAGCAGTTTGGGGAACTATGATCCCGGCTTCTTCCCGTTTCCACCTCCACCGGCACCGCAGTGAGGATGATTGATCATCCACCGTTCTAGCCGCTCCACCACCGTCTTGTGAGTTCTTTTTCTTTCTTTCTTTTCTTCTTTTTCTTTTTGAACATTAGGGACAATGTTTGTTCCAAGTATGGAGTTGAGTGTGACTAATCGTTTGTAATAACTCTTACTCACTTTGTATACTTTTATCGAGAACACCGTGCATGTTTCATTCTATTGCTACACGTTTCATTATTGCATTGTGTTAGCATGAAATATTTGTGATATTTTAGGCACGTTTTCTAAGTGTATTTCATCCATATTGGTACTCATTGATAAAACATTGAAGCATTTGTGAGTTAGTTTATCTATATTGTCGATATAGAGGTCTACATAAGCTTTGTGTTGATTGTAGGCAATTAAGAGCTAAAACCGGACGAATCAGGGGAGAATGGAGATGGATTGAGCATGTCCAAGGATTGAGGACATCACTAGGAGCTAAGGAAGATACTAAGTTGAAGAATGACACAAAATCAAGGAGAATTACGAGCCATCTACGTTCCACGCTCTAAAATACGGCCGTATTAGGATCCACGCTCTAATCCACGGCTGTGGAACTTTGGCAAGACAAGCGTGGAGCATTCCAGCAACTTACACGGCCGTGGAGGATTTGAAGCAACTGTGATCAAGTTCCACGCTCTAAATTACGGGCGTGGAACCTTCCACGACCGTGATCTTGGCGATCTTTTACGCAATATTTTAAGCCACGATCTACTACGCACATGGGCCGAAGACACATTTTATCCAGCCCTATAAAAGGACGGAAGGAAAGAGATTCCGTCACCTTGGCTACCTTGCTTACACCTCCACTTAGGGTTTGCATCTTTGCTTACGCCTCGCACTTAGACTTTTGTCTACGGAGTTGCACGTGCCTAGGGTTCAAGTTGGACGTGTGGAGATTGCTATTTCGCAACGGAGATTTGCGAAGAGTTGAAGATTTGGAAGATCGTTTGTGGCGGAAGTTACGCCTTTGATTCCTAGGTTTGATTAGAAGACGGATTGACATCCCGTTCATCGTTCTTATCTAGAATAGTTAATTGTTTGTGTTTATTCCAAATCTGAGTTGCATTATTATTGATATTTGTGGATTTGAGATTGGTTTGAAGGTTATTGAAGGTTTTCAGAAGTTTTCATCTTTCATTCTTTTAAATCTTGAATTAGATATCATAATGAGTATTGTTGGCTAAAACCCTTTAGCAATTCTAAGGTGAAGGGTTGATAGTTGTGGCTTAGATGATGATAGATCGATCGTAAACAGATTAGACCCTGAGAGTTAGAGAGAATCGCCGACGAACCTAATCCACGGTCTGTTCTTGAGCTTCCACGGCCATGGAACTCACGAACTACCCGTAATTTTGTGTCAGTTTACGAACCTTGCTTTTACTTTAATCCAAAGTTAAAGATTTGCTTTAACTTAGTCTTGGCTTGCCTTTTCTAGGTGGTAGTGAAGCATCAACAACCTCTACCTCGATTCTGAGTGTCACAACCTTAATTGGTTTAGTTGGTCTTGATCCTTGGATTACAAGTTTGGGTATTTGATATTAATTCTTACCTTTAGATCCTTTCTATACTGAAGCCTCAACAACCTTTATAGAGAGTGTCTTTAGTTGAGTCATATAAAGCCTTGGAACTTCACCGTACATTGCTTTACATTCGTATACCTTTGCAAACCTCAACTCTGTCCTTATATCTTTAGTATATCTTGAATCGATTGCCACAGCTGGATTCCTAGATCTTTAGGATTGATGTTTTTCCAATATTTACAAAGCTCATACATTTACTTGCTTGACAATTCTATAATTGGATTTAACCCCCCATATCCCTGTGTTCGATACTCTGGAATTCTTGCTTAACTATATCGATCCGTACACTGCAGGTTTGCTTGCTTGATTTCTAGTTTTATAAATTTAAGACTTATTTGCATGCACGTTAAGTGGCGAACAAGTTTTTGGCGCCGTTGCCGGGGATTTGGTCTAGGCCGAATTCGGTTATCGGTTGTCAGGCTTGGGAGCTTTTCCCTTGTTATTTGATATCTCTTCAAGTGTATGCGCAGGTCTAGGAACAACGAAGACCTCTTACCTCTTGATCAAGAGCTTGAGAGGACTTTGAGGAGAAAGCTTAAGGAAAGAAAAATGGCTGAAGAAAGAGAACGTGACTACCAAACGGAGTTAGCGGAGAAAGAAGCTCAACTCCAATGGAGTGAGAAGACTCGCAGGGAAGAGATAGATTGTCATCAAACGAAGGTTGATGATCTATCGGACATGATGTTCCAAATGAGGTTGGAAATAAACAACCTTAAGGAGAAAAAGAGAAGAAGGAGACCGGAAAGATCGGTTAGAGCCAACTCATCCAATGAGGATAGTGACTCCTCCATGCCACCACTAGAGGAAATTGATCCAACGATCAATGTGAATCCATTCTTTCCACGGCCAGCTGCGAATCGCCGTGTCCCACCTAGAGGTGCGAGGGTCGAACGTGTGGATGAAGAGCCAAGAACTCTTGGCCAAAGGATGGATCCAACGCAGCAACCACGCCGTTTAGGTGTGAACTTTGATGCTGATGATGCACAAGGGTTTAGCTTCAACCCTCAAGTTATTACTATTGTCCGCCAAAATCAATTTGGTGGAACAAGTGCTGAATCTCCACACCAACATCTACAAAATTTTGAGATCATGATGGAGACAATGAAGCCGAAGAACGCAACTACCAACAACTACAAACTCAAGCCTTTCTTCTTCTCCTTGAAGGGGAAAGCATTGTCTTGGTATCAAGCTCTTCTAAGTTGGAAACTTGAGACATGGGAGGATCTTTCTTCGGAATTCCTCACTAAGTTCTTTCCGCCATCTAAAACGGCGGAGCTAAAAGGTAAGATTAATGCATTTTCTATGAGATCTAACAAAAGTTTGTTTCAATCTTGGGAAAGATTTCACGATTTGCTATTGGATTGCCCTCATCATGGCATATCCAAGCTTGCACTATTGGAGATATACTATAAGGGACTGGATGTGGAGACACAATTCAAGCTCCAATCCCTTTCATGTGGTACATTCATGGACATGAGGGAAGATGATGCTTGGGACTTCATTGAGAAGCAAGCGCGGGTTATAGAAAAGTATTCTCATCGGAAAGTGGAGGCGAATCATGTAGATCAAGGAGCAAAGCTATCACAAGCAGCTCAAACTCAAATCTTTTCTCTCAACACGGAGATTAAAGAGTTGAAGGAAGCCATCAAAACCAACTTTCCGAAGCACAAGGAACAAGATGTGGGTTATTTAGGCAACAACAATAACCACAACGGTAATGAGAACACAAATCGCAACAACCGGAATAAATGGAACAACAACAACAATAACCGGAACAACAATTGGAACAACAATAGGGGTTCAAACAACAACAATTGGCGCCCCAACCAACAAAATTCCGGTAATTCTTATTCTTCCAATTCAGGAAATTCACTAACTCCACCTTCCTCTTCTTCCACTCCTTTGAAAAGCCAGGGGCAAACATCTAATGGTGGAAGTACTTCGGGAAAAGAGAAGCCCGATCCCATGTTGGAAACGATTTTGGGGAAGCTTCAAGGATTGGAGACTCGCATCATCAAGGTTGATGATCACATAACTAAGGTTGATAAAGCCCAAAAGGTTTTAGAAAACCAAATGTTTAGTCATGCGGAGGAAGTTCCTAGGAATCAAGGGAAACTTCCAGGAAAGACGGAGGACAACCCAAAAGGAAGGGTGATGGCAATCACAACTAGGAGCGGAGTAACAACTACCGACCCGCAGCCTAAGTTTGTAGAAGTCCCCGCTGAGAAAGAGAAGGAAAAGGGGAAGGAGAAGGAAGATGTCTACGTTCCTCCTCCAGCTTACAAACCTCCCCTACCGTTCCCGCAATCTAGAGCAAGAGCACGTCTAGACAAGCAATTCGGTAAGTTTATTGAACTCATGAGCAAGCTGCATATTAATATACCTTTCATTGATGCAATTGTAGGTATGCCGTCTTATGGAAAGTTCTTAAAGGAACTCCTCTCTAACAAGAGAAAGCTAGAGGATTTTGGAGAGGGTAAGATGAGTTCGGATTCTTCGGATCTCATCAAAACCATGAAAGAGAAGATGCCCCCAAAGCTAAAGGATCCGGGGTCATTTTGTATTCCCATAGGAGTGGGAGATGTCACATATGATGCATTATGTGACTTAGGAGCAAGTGTGAGCATCATTCCACTTGCCTTATGTAGGAAGATCGGCTTAGGCGATACTAAACCGGTGAAGATGACGTTGTACATGGCGGATCGATCCATAACTCGTCCCGTCGGTATAGTTGAAGACGTCCCAGTCAAGCTAGGTAAATTCTATGTTCCTATAGATTTTGTTGTGCTTGACATTCCTGCAGATAGTCCGGTCCCGATCATTCTCGGAAGACCGTTTCTTGCAACATCCGGCTGCATAGTCGATTGCAAGAATGCTAGACTCGCCTTCGACATAGGAGAAGAGAAGGTAGAGTTCGTTCTTTCCACTCTAGTGAAGGAACCAGTTTTTGATGAGGATATATTCAATATCCAAGATGAAGATGGGCTATCTAGAGAGGAGGTAAGTGCTATTCTCTTCAAAGATCCTTTGCAAAAAGTTATTTCTATGAGCCTAATGGACATAGGGGAAGAAGAGGAGTGCAATGAGGCAATTGAAGCCTTAGAAGCACAAGAAGAAGTGTTTGAAGAAGAGTTTGAAAAACTCCACGATGAGGCAGAAAACGTACGGATCCACGATCATACACTCTATTCCACGGCCGTGAATTTCACCAACAAAAGCGTGGAGCACTCCAGAGGCTTACACGGCCGTGGAGGAAACAGAGCCACCGTATTTCCATTCCACGCCCAAAATTACGGCCGTGGAGAAGGCAGAGGTGCCGTAATTTTGGGTGAGTTCGAAGATATTTGTGTCTCTTCTACAACTCCTCTTGATTCTTCTCCAACACCTTCTACATCCTTAGACACTTCTAAGGAAGCATCGGATGCTACTCAAGAGCCATTGGAAACTCTCATAGTGATGGAATTGAAACTACTTCCTACACATCTAAGGTACGCATTTCTTGGACCTAATTCTACCTATCCGGTAATTGTTAGTTTCGATTTAAGCATAGATGAACATAGTAAGCTTATGGTTGTCCTTAAGAAACATAGGAAAGCCTTAGGATATACTATAGAAGACTTAGTAGGAATCAAACCTTCCCTATGCATGCATAAGATATTAATGGAAGAGGACTTTAGGAATTCGCGACAACCTCAAAGGCGGTTGAATCCGACCATGAAGGAGGTTGTCAAGAAGGAAATTCTTAAACTTATTGATGTAGGTATCATCTACCCTATCTCCGATAGCAAGTGGGTGAGCCCCGTACAAGTGGTTCCGAAGAAGGGAGGAATGACGGTCATCACCAACAAGAATAACGAACTCATTCCTACCCGAACCGTAATAGGATGGCGGATGTGTATAGACTACCGCAAGCTAAACAACGCGACCAGGAAGGATCACTTCCCACTACCCTTCATCGATCAAATGCTTGAAAGGTTAGCACAACATTCGCACTTTTGCTATCTTGACGGTTATAGTGGTTTCTTTCAGATTCTGATACACCCGGATGATCAAGAGAAGACCACGTTCACGTGCCCGTGGGGTATGTTTGCCTATAAGAGGATGCCGTTCGGGCTTTGCAACACCCCAGCCACCTTTCAAAGGTGCATGATGGCCATCTTCTCGGAATATATAGAGGAAATCATGGAGGTTTTTATGGATGACTTCTCCGTTTATGGTTCCTCTTTTGACAATTGTCTTTCTAACCTTGCTCTTGTGTTACAAAGGTGTGAAGACACTAACCTAGTTCTTAATTGGGAAAAGTGTCAATTCATGGTGACGGAAGGCATTGTATTAGGACACTTAATCTCTAGTAGAGGGATTGAGGTGGATAAAGCTAAAATAGAGACTATAGAAAAGCTTCATCCCCCAACTTCGGTGAAAGGGATAAGAAGTTTTCTAGGACATGTTGGATTTTATAGGCGCTTCATAAAAGACTTCTCTAAGATATCAAAGCCGCTAACTAATCTATTGATGAAGGATGCAGTTTTTGATTTTTCGCAGGAATGCTTAGATGCGTTTAATATGAATCGAGAAGCTCTAATTTCAGCTCCGATTATCCAACCTCTGGACTGGAATCTTCCCTTTGAGGTTATGTGTGATGCAAGTGACGTAGCTATAGGAGCTGTTCTTGGACAAAGAAAGGAAGGGCGAACCCATGCTATCTACTACACTAGCAAGACGCTAGATGAAGCGTAGCTCAACTACGCCACTACCGAAAAAGAATTCTTGGCTATTGTATATGCAATTGACAAATTTCGCTCTTATCTTGTAGGTGCAACGGTGATTGTATACACGGATCATGCTGCGATCCGGTATCTTCTTGCAAAGAAGGATGCGAAGACAAGGCTAATTAGATGGATTCTTCTCCTACAAGAATTCGATCTAGAGATCTGCGACAAGAAGGGTTCGGAAAATTCTGTTGCGGATCATTTGAGTCGCCTAACACATCTAGAGGACGACCACCTACCTATAGATGACTCCTTCCCGGACGAGCATTTACATATCATAGAGGAGTGCATCGATGTGATCACCAAAGGTAACGAACCATGGTTTGCTGATTTTGTTAACTACTTGGTTTGTCAGGAATTACCGCCCGGATTATCCTACGCACAAAGAAAGAAGTTCTTTAAGGATGTTCGGGAATACTTTTGGAATGAACCTCTCCTCTTTAAGAGAGGTCCGGATGGCATTATTCGGCGATGTGTGCCGGAAGATGAGATGCAAAGTGTCATCCGTCATTGTCATTCACTACCATGTGGAGGACACGCTAGTTCGAACAAGACTAGCGCTAAGGTATTGCAATCTGGATTCTTTTGGCCTACTCTATTTAAAGATGTGCAAACCTTTGTTTCCTGCTGCGATGCTTGTCAAAGAACAGGAAATATATCTAGGAGGAATGAGATGCCTCTCAACAACATCCAAGAGGTAGAGGTCTTTGACGTTTGGGGAGTAGACTTCATGGGACCTTTCCCATCATCTTGTGGTAACCAATACATACTTTTAGCGGTTGATTATGTTTCAAGATGGGTTGAAGCGATTGCCTCTCCCACCAATGGTGCCATGGTAGTGGTTAAGTTCTTTAACAAGACCATTTTCCCGCAATTTGGGACGCCACGAACTATCATTAGTGATGGAGGTTCTCACTTCATTGCCCGGCGCTTTGAAGCTCTCTTAGCTAAGTATGGGGTGACTCACAAGATCGCCACCCCTTATCATCCACAAACTAGTGGACAAGTGGAGATCTCAAACCGGGAGATCAAAGGAATCCTAGAGAAGACGGTTTCAAGGACAAGAAAGGATTGGTCCTTGAAGCTAGATGATGCATTGTGGGCGTACCGGACTGCATATAAGACTCCCATCGGAACTACACCATACAACCTTGTGTATAGGAAGTCTTGTCACCTACCGGTAGAGTTGGAGCACAAGGCGTTCTGGGCAATCAAGTGGTTGAATTTCAGCATGAAGGAAGCGGGACAGAAGCGTCTTTTGGACCTAAATGAGCTTGAAGAACTTCGCTTGAACGCTTACGAAAACGCCAAGATCTACAAAGAAAGAGCAAAGCGTTGGCATGATAAGCATATCATCCCAAAGGACTTCAAAGAAGGAGATCAAGTTCTCCTCTTCAATTCAAGGCTTCGTCTCTTTCCGGGTAAGCTTAAATCTCGTTGGACCGGACCTTTTCTAATCAAACGTGTTTTTCCCCATGGTGAAGTTGAAGTATGGGGGCGGAAGATTTAAGGTGAACGGTCAACGACTCAAGAAGTATACTCCGGAACTCCAAGCTGAAGAGTTCGCGCCCACCGCACTCGAATAAGTGCGAAGTTGGTCTAGCTACGGACCTTAAACAAAGCGCTTCTTGGGAGGCAACCCAAGGTATTGCACTTACGTTTTTGTCTTTGATTCATAGAGTAGTTTAGTATAGACGTTTTGCTTTGTTTTGCCTTCGATACCTTCCGGTATGTTCGTGTTTTTGGATGTAGGAACAGTGGAAAAGGAAAGGGGAAGGGAAAGTTTGAAGAAAATTGACGAAACTTGGACTTTGGAGCATTACAGAGAGTTCCACGGCCTAAACCACGGTCGTGACAGCTACAGTGATCGTAATTTTCAAAAGCGTGAGAAAAATCACCAAAACCACGGTTCCGTACAAAACCACGGCCGTGGAAACCCCCGATAGACCGTGATTTTCAAAATTTTTTACGGCCACTATAAAAACCACGTTTCTTCACAAACACCACAAAAATTCCCAATTCCACGCCCTAGAACGGCCGTGAAAACCTAGGTTTTTGGTTCTTTCTCTATCTTTGTCGATTCGGCTTCATTTTTGCTAGTATTTTTAGGAGAACTGATTGGAATTGGATTGGAATTAGTTTAGGACTGCTTGCTGTTGAGTTTGGTGAATTTCTGTTGGATATTGAGAAATCACGTGCCGAACCACGGTTCCTGGACATTCCACGGCCGTGGAAACCCTAGAACAGACCGTGGTTTTCAACAGAATGTGGATTTTGTGAGAAGAGTGTCCGGTAGGAATAAGGATAAGAACAAGGATAAGAACAAAAAGAGGAAAGGCAACGATGCTTCCTCTTCTAGAGCACCACTCACCGAACCTCCATCACCTCCTTCATCATCATCACCACCTCGCCCTAGGATCCCCACTATCCATGACGATCATCTCGATGCTTTAGAGAGGATCCACAAGAGAGCGGTCATAGGACCTAGATACCTACTGCTTGAGGAGTTAGAGCTCTACATGTGATAGGAGACCTTACTTGGCTTTTAGATAGAGCCGGTCTAGTCATCTTCTCCGCTATTCGGGAAGATGCTTATGAGGAGATCACTAGGGAGTTTGTGGTTTCCTTCGAGCACAACCACGTAGACAGGACAGTTTCTTTCCGGCTGATGGAGAGAAACTATGATTTTTCGATTAGAGAGTTTGGAACCTTCTTTGGGTTCCACGAGACCTTTAATGGTCGTTTCCCCAGTGGCGTGTACGCCAAGGATTTCTGGGAGGAGATCGCGATGGTATATGCCAGCGAGGACCGCTGGCAGCCAGCTGATACCAAGGCTAGGTTGATGTATCACCTAGCCTTGAAGATTGCTCATAGGGTGCTTTCTGAGTGTCTCTTCCCTAGGACGGAGACGCCTCAAAAAATCAAGACAGACGAGCTCTTCCTTCTCTACTGTATGCTATACGGTAGACCTGCTGACTGCACCACCCTCTTAGCTACTACTATGAGCAAGCTAAAGAATAAGAGGGCTGGTAACATTGGATACGGTGGGATGGTCACCCACCTTGCTAGACAGTTAGGGGTAGATTTCTCAGCATGTACACGTATTGCAGCTACACCCCTAGGACTACATAGCCTCATGACTAGAGGCATCATTTTTCCCACACATAGAGGTCCACCATATGCTGCTATGCCTTGGGAGCGTAGGACAGAGAGAGGGATAGAGTGGCTCCCTGAGTATTCCATTATGGTTGGACGTCATAACTGGAAGACGACGTTCGCTGCCATGCATGCGGACAGATTAGTAGCCCCTCCCTATGTTCCACCACCGCCAGTTGTAGAGGAGGAGATGAGAGGGGATGACGAGTTTGAGGGAGGAGGAGCTGATCATGACTTTGGTACATTCTCGGATCAGCCGGATGCAGTTCCTGACCTTCCTAGACACTCTCCCCGCCCCACTAGAGCTTCTGGATCTTCCTCTCGCCGTGCTAGTGTGAGCGAGAGGCCGACTTGGATGGCGGATCCTCCTGCTTGGTATAGGACGCAGCCGGATTGGATGGGAGCTCCACCGCCTTGGCACTCACAACCGCCACCAACACCAGCACCTTCAGATGCACCGGCGTGGTACAGCCAGCCGCCTGGTTGGTACGAGCAGCTGCCACAGTGGGCTACCGACCTTTCCGATAGGGTTGGAGCTTTGGAGATTTGTGCTAATGCTAGGGATGCACGAGCCGACGATCTTGACCACGTGATGAGAGATATTTACCGCCAGCAGTTTGGGCGGTACTATGATCCCAGCTTCTCCCCGTTTCCACCACCGCCTCCACCGTAGTGAGGACCTTTGATGATCGACGTTTTAGCCGCTCCACCACCATTTTGTGAGTTCTTTTTCTTTCTTTCTTTTTCTTCTTCTTCTTTTTGAACATTAGGGACAATGTTTGTTCCAAGTATGGGGTGGGGTGTGACTAATAGTTTGTAATAACTCTTACTCACTTTTGTATGCTTTTATCGAGACTACCTTGCATGTTCATTTCATTATTACACGTTTTATTATTGCATAGCATGAAAAAGCTTTTGAAAAACCCATAAAAATTGAAAAATTTTGAAAATTTTGTGCTTCTAAGGATAGAGATGATTTCTATGATAATCACCACTTGTGAATTGAGTTTTGATGACAATCGCATGCTTAAACAAATAGTGAGTTGAAAAGAAATTGAATGAGTTGATTATTCCTCTTTTGCAAATTTCATAATGTGATGAATGTTACTTAAATCATATTGAGAAATCAAAGTTGAAGTCACATGATAAGTTCTTATACTTCTTTTTGAGATGATTAAGGCAATTCAATTTTCTTTCTTCTTCCTTTGTTCATTTAGCCCCTCATTGAAATAATGGCCTCCTTTACCTATCCGGGAATTTGGAGGAGTTGATATTTGGCATGTTTGATGTGGGAGGGCCATGAAAGCAATACTTTGCATTCAAAAGAATAGAAAGAAATTATAGGTTTGGGGAAGTCAATCATGATAATGAGTAACTCGGCACCATTCACATAGCCGGGTGTTTGTGTCTTGCCAAAGTCGGATTGAGCGATATTCCTAGCGGATTATGGTATGTGCATCAAGGGTTTGAGGCATCTCGTAAAAATGAGAAACGCCAATCTCCTAGGCTTCGGTTTTTGTGCACCTCTATCCATAACTCCAAAAGTAAAGTCGAAAAATGAATTGAAAAGAAGAGAGCGAAGCTCTAAGTTGAAAGTGCTGCGGAAACCGCAAGAGAAAAAGAAAAGAGTAGTTATCCACTTTCCCGGATTCATGCACCACATTCCTTAAAGTTTTCCTTCCCTTTCCGCATTCTAGACCTTGTTTGAAAGTCCTTAAGATCAAGAGAATGATATATGACTTGGTGATCTAAATTGAAGTTTCTTATGATTGATTTTGATAATGTTTGAAGGTTATGATGTTTACATGGAAGTTTGATCAATTCATGAGCTTTCTTTAATCTTTACTCTGTGATTATGTGTATGAAAGTCTTATAAATGAATGAAGCAAGATTTGAGAATGATCTATTGATTAGAAAACACATTTATCTAAAACAAGTTTTGCTTTGAGAGTGTACACATATTTCATCCTAACTTGAAGTTTTAAAGCTTTTGAAAGACCTTGCTTAGGGACAAGCAAGTGGCAAGTATGGGGTTATTTGTTAGCATGAAATATTGTGATATTTTAGGCACGTTTTCTAAGTGTATTTCATCCATATTGGTACTCATTGATAAAGCATTGAAGCATTTGTGAGTTAGTTTATCTATATTGTCGATATAGAGGTCTACATAAGCTTTGTGTTGATTGTAGGCAATTAAGAGCTAAAACCGGACGAATCAGGGGAGAATGGAGATGGATTGAGCATGTCCAAGGATTGAGGACATCACTAGGAGCTAAGGAAGATACTAAGTTGAAGAATGACACAAAATCAAGGAGAATTACGAGCCATCTACGTTCCACGCTCTAAAATACGGCCGTATTAGGATCCACGCTCTAATCCACGGCCGTTGAACTTTGGCAAGACAAGCGTGGAACATTCCAGCAACTTACACGGCCGTGGAGGATTTGAAGCAACCGTGATTAAGTTCCACGATCTAAATTACGGGCGTGGAACCTTCCACGACCGTGATCTTGGCGGTCTTTTACGCAATATTTTAAGCCATGATCTACTACGCACATGGGCCGAAGACACATTTTATCCAGCCTTATAAAAGGACGGAAGGAAAGAGATTCCGTCACCTTGGCTACCTCGCTTACACCTCCGCTTAGGGTTTGCATCTTTGCTTACGCCTCGCACTTAGACTTTTGTCTACGGAGTTGCACGTGCCTAGGGTTCAAGTTGGACGTGTGGAGATTGCTATTTCGCAACGGAGATTTGTGAAGAGTTGAAGATTTGGAAGATCGTTTGTGGCGGAAGTTACGCCTTTGATTCCTAGGTTTGATTAGAAGACGGATTGGCATCCCGTCTTTCGTTCTTATCTAGAATAGTTAATTGTTTGTGTTTATTCCAAATCTGAGTTGCATTATTATTGATATTTGTGGATTTGAGATTGGTTTGAAGGTTATTGAAGGTTTTCGGAAGTTTTCATCTTTCATTCTTTTAAATCTTGAATTAGATATCATAATGAGTATTCTAAGGTGAAGGGTTGATAGTTGTGGCTTAGATGATGATAGATCGATCATAAACAGATTGGACCCTGAGAGTTAGAGAGAATTGCCGACGAACCTAATCCACGGTCTGTTCTTGAGCTTCCACGGCCGTGGAACTCAAGAACTACCCGTAATTTTGTGTCAGTTTACGAACCTTGCTTTTACTTTAATCCAAAGTTAAAGGTTTGCTTTAACTTAGTCTTGGCTTGCCTTTACTAGGTGGTAGTGAAGCCTCAACAACGTCTACCTCGATTCTGAGTGTTACAACCTTAATCGGTTTAGTTGGTCTTGATCCTTGGATTACAAGTTTGGGTATTTGATATTAATTCTTACCTTTAGCTCCTTTCTATACTGAAGCCTCAACAACCTTTATAGAGAGTGTCTTTAGTTGAGTCATATAAAGCCTTGGAACTTCACCGTACATTGCTTTACATTCGTATACCTTTGCAAACCTCAACTCTATCCTTATATCTTTAGTATATCTTGAATCGATTGCCACAGCTGGATTCCTAGATCTTTAGGATTGTTGTTTTTCCAATATTTACAAAGCTCATACATTTACTTGCTTGACAATTCTATAATTGGATTTAACCCCCCAAATCCCTGTGTTCGATACTTTGGAATTCTTGCTTAACTATATCGATCCGTACACTGGGGGTCGCTTGCTTGATTTCTAGTTTTATAAATTTAAGACTTATTTGCACGCACGTTAAGTGGCGAATACATTGCATGAAAAAGCTTTTGAAAAACCCATAAAAATTGAAAAATTTTGAAAATTTTGTGCTTCTAAAGATAGAGATGACTTCTATGATAATCACTACTTGTGAATTGAGTTTTGATGACAATCGCATGCTTAAACAAATAGTGAATTGAAAAGAAATTGAATGAGTTAATTATTCCTCTTTTGCAAGTTTCATAATGTGAAGAATGTTACCTAAATCATATTGAGAAATCAAGGTTGAAATCACATGATAAGTTCTTATACTCCTTGTTGAAATGATTAAGGCAATTCGATTTTCTTTCTTCTTTCTTTGATCATTTAGCCCCTCAATGAAATAATAGCCTCCTTTACCTATTCGGGAATTTGGAGGAGTTGATATTTGGCATGTTTGATGTGGGAGGGCCATGAAAGCAATTATTTGCATTCAAAAGAATAGAAAGAAATTATAGGTTTGGGGAAGTCAATCATGATGATGAGTAACTCGGCACCATTCACATAGCCGGGTGTTTGTATCTTGCCAAAGTCAGATTGAGCGATATTCCTAGCGGATTATGGTATGTCAATCAAGGGTTTGAGGCATCTCGCAAAAATGAGAACCGCCAATCTCCTAGGCTTCGGTTTTTATGCACCTCTATCCATAACTCCAAAAGTAAAGTCGAAAAACGAATTGAAAAGAAGAGAGCGAAGCTCTAAGTTGAAAGTGTTGTGGAAACCGCAAAAGAGAAAGAAAAGAGTTAGTTATCCACTTTCCCAGATTCATGCACCACATTCCTTAAAGTTCTCCCTCCCTTTCTGCATTCTAGACCTTGTTTGAAAGTCCTTAAGATCAAGAGAATGATATATGACTTGGTGATCTAAATTGAAGTTTCTTATGATTGATTTTGATAATGTTTGAAGGTTATGATGTTTACATGGAAGTTTGATCAATTCACGAACTTTCTTTACTCTTTACTCTTTGATTATGTGTATGAGAGTCTTATAAACGAATGAAGCAAGATTTGAGAATGATCTATTGAGTAGAAAGCACATTCATCTAAAAGAAGTTTTGTTTTTGAGAGTGTATCCATATTTCATCCTAACTTGAGTTTTAAAGCTTTTGAAAGACCTTGCTTGGGGACAAGCAAGTGGCAAGTATGGGGTTATTTGTTAGCATGAAATATTGTGATATTTTAGGCACGTTTTCTAAGTGTATTTCATCCATATTAGTGTTCATTGATAAAGCATTGAAGCAATTGTGAGCTAGTTTATCTATATTGTCGATATAGAGGTCTACATAAGTTTTGTGTTGATTGTAGGCAAATAAAAGCTAAAACCGAATGAATCAAGGGAGAATGGAGATGGATTGAGCATGTCCAAGGATTGAGGACACCACAAAGGAGCTAAGGAAGATGCTAGGATGAAGAATGACACAAAACAAAGGAGATTTTCGAGCAATCTATGTTCCACGCTCTAAAATACGGCCGTAATGGAGTCCACACTCTACGGCCGTGGAACTTTGGCAACACAAGCGTGGAGCATTCCAGTGAGTTACACGGCCGTGGAAGTTGTGAAGCACCGTAATCAAATTCCACGCTCTAAACCACGCTCTAAACCATGGGCGTGGAATCCTATGGAACCGTGATTTAGGCGATCTTTTAACGTACAAATTAAAGCCACGATCTTTTACACAATGGGCTGGACACTTATTCTATCTTGCCCTATAAAAGGACGGAAGGAGAGAGATTCCCTCACCTCTGCTTAGAGATTGCGCTTAGCCCTATTGAGATTTCCGAATTGACGGAAAGGCTTACGGAAAGAGTGAAGATTTGGAAGATTGTTCATACGGAGATTACGTCTTTTGTCCTTAGGTTTGATTAGAAGACGGATTGACATCCCGTTCTTCGTTCTTATCAAGGATTGTGATTGTTTGTGTTATTCTGAATCTGCTTACATCATTGTTCTTGTTTGTGGATTTGAGATTGGTTTGAAGTTTATTCAAGGTTTTCAAAGGTTTTCATCTTTCATTCTTTTAAAATCCTGAATTTGATATCATAATGACTGTTATTGGCTAAAACCCTTTCGCAATTCTAAGGTGAAGGGTTGATAGTTGTGGCTTAGATGATGATAGATCGATCGTAAACAGATTGGACCCTGAGAGTTAGAGAGAATCGCCGACGAACCAAAATCACGGTGTGTTCTTGAGTTCCACGGCCGTGGAATCTCAAGATCCACCCGTAATTTCCCTTAGTTTACGAACCTTGCTTTTACTTTAATCCAAAGTTCAAGATTTGCTTTAGCTTAGTCTTGGCTTGCCTTTTCTAGGTGGTAGTGAAGCCTCAACAACCTCTACCTCGATTCCGAGTGTCACAACCTTAATCGGTTTAGTTAGCCTTGATCCTTGGATTACAAGTTTGGGTATTTGATATTAATTCTTGTCTTTAGATCCTTTCTATACTGAAGCCTCAACAACCTTTATAGAGAGTATTTCTAGATAAGTCATATAAAGCCTTGGAACTTCACCGTACATTGCTTTGCATTAGTATATCTTTGCAGCCCTTAACTCTGTCCTTATATCTTTAGTATATCTTGAATCGATTGCCACAACTGGATTCCTGGATCTTTAGGATTGTTGTTTTCCCAATATTTACAAAAGTTCATACATTTACTTGCTTGACAATTCTATAATTGGATTTAACCCCCAAATCCCTGTGTTCGATACTTTGGAATTCTTGCTTAACTATATCGATCCGTACAATGCGGGTTCGCTTGCTTGATTTCTAGTTTTATAAATTTAAGACTTATTTGCACGCACACTAAGTGACGAACAACGTGAAAGGAAATGAATTAATAAACGATTTTCCGCTATTTATAGTGAAGTCGATAATTATCCTTTAGCGAAGTCGATAATTATCCTTTAACCGATCCAATGGCGGGTTGAACTCCCTTCTCCAAACTTCTCGAAATTGGAATAATAAATCTTGACTATTGTAGGGATAATTATCCCACAATTGCATCGGAAAACGTGTATTCCTAAGCCGTCTTTCTTAGCTGTTAAGAAACGAAATAGCGACTATTTTGGTCGTTTTGCCTTTCCATGTTATTTCATATCTAGAACATGTCCGATTGTCCTGATCATTTCTCTCAACTGCATTTTTATTAATTGGAGCTCCCAAATGCTCCAAAAAATGTTGGAGGGTAAAAATATTTACCCGGGGGAAAAAGTGAAAATTTCACCATAAGCCCAAAATTACGCCAGGAACATAACGGTGGGACTTATACTCAACACTTACGCAATCTTCACGAGTTATCTGTCAATTACTATCACTGATTAAGTTAATCAACATTAAATTAGAATTCGGAAATCATAGCTTTTACATCACACACCCCTTAAGAAAAAGTTTCGTCCCGAAACTTGAACAATTCCCAATTCTTCTCGGACCCATACGCCGAGGTATAGACACTCTCTCTATCGGAGGTATCACATCCCCGTTCAAACGTATCAGCCTATAACACTCTATAACCTCAAATACAGCATGGAGGAATCACCAACTCCAGCAACAAGATCATAACGCTATCCAAAGGCATAGAGGAAAAATCATCTCTAGCCAACTACTAACCACGTCACAAGGCATGGATAAAAGCCGTCTCCAGCCAATCGTACTCGTAACACAACTATGTGGAGGAAAACCGTTTCCACTCACACTATGTCCATCAATAATAGCATGGAGGAAAGAACCATCTCCAGCTAATCCTAAACATATTACAATAGCATGGAAGAAAGAACCATCTCCAGCTATACCTATATCGTGCTAGCAAACAAGATCTAACAGATCAGATGCACATATCAAAGTTAGCACGAAAACACATCATATCACATAAGCACATAGCATACAAGCACTCACCAAAAAGGCACTAAGATCTACTCGTGGATCCTACGGGTGCCTCTAACTCCGCATAGAACTCTAGATAGTTCCTCTGGATACTATCCTCTATCTCCTAGGTAGCCTCATCCGATCCTCATCTCGACCACTGTATCCTCATCATAGTAATGTCCTTCGAACGCAGGCGTCTCACACCTCGCTCTAGGACTACAAAAGGTTGTTCTGCAAAAGTGTGGTCCGGCTCAACCACTAGATCATCATAACTCACAATGTGCCTCAGGTCTGGTATGTACTCCCTCAGCTGAGACACATGAAACATAGGGTGAACACCCTCTAACTTCGGTGGCAAAGCCAATCTGTGCACTGCTCTCCCAACTCTATCTAGTATCTCGAAAGGACTGACATATCGGAGACTTAGCTTCCCCTTTATGCCATAACGTCTGACGCCTCGCGTTAGAGTTACTCTCAACCAGACATGAGCTCCTACCTTGAACTCTAGAGGTCGACGCCTCCTATCTGCATACAACTTCTGGCGACTCTGTGCAGCCAGCATCCTCTCTCTGATCAGCGTTACTCGAGTCATATCATCCTGAATCTGTTCTGGCGCTATCCCACTGGTACTGCTAGGCTCCTTCCAGTATAAAGGTGTATGGCACCTATGTCTACACAACGCCTCATAGGGGTCATCCCTATAGATGCATACCAACGGTGGTGGTATAAGAGCTCAACGAGTGAGAGATAAACAGATCGTCCCTATTCCCAATCCATCCCACAAGCTCACAACATGTCCTCTACAGTCTGGAGGGTTCTCTCAGACTGACCGTCTATTTGAGGTAAAACTCAATCATGATATGTGGACGCGTTCCCCAAGCAATCTGAATCTGCTATCAAAACCTCAAAGTAAACCATCTACTACAATCATAGTCGATCGTCCTCGATACACTTATGGAGTCCCACCATCTGTCTAGTGTACTCCTTTGTTACTTCATTCACTAGCCACGTCTCTCTGTAGAGATGGAACGTGTCGACTTCGTAAATCTGTTACTAATAATCTGGATAACACCAAAACTCTTACTGGGTCTCAATCCCATCACAAGTCCACAGAAAAGTCCTCTCACTTCCACTACAACCTTGGTAATGGATGAGCTCATCTCCAGGTCAGTAACACTTTAACCTGATTTACTACTTCATGGTACCTCTTACTCGTACATGGATGTACTAAAGAAGGTGTACTATGAGTGTACTGTAATCTTCTCCACTCGACTTCGCAAAAGCGGTTATACTAACGCAGTTGTGGCGCCTCATACTCCTTCTGTTCCATTAAAGAACTGTGGTGCCTCGCCATGAGGCATCCTTCCATCAAGTTCCCTCAGGGTCAGCCAAGTCCCCTGTTTTTGTTGGACCTCATCCAACAAACCAAGTAAAATCCCTAAACATGAAACTAACGTCCTTATCAGCAGTTGTAGGTCCAACTCTAACCAAGCTAGATCATTTTGAAACCGAGACTGTACAGCAATTCCAACAATTGCCTTCTCTTGAGGCGTCTTCTTATTCAAGGCATCAGTGACCACATTCTCCTTGCCAAAATGGTACAAATCTCAAGGTCAGCGTCCTTGATCAACTCAAACCATCGACGTTGGCAGTTATTCAACCTTTATTGCATAAAACTATGCTTCAACCTCCTATGATCTGTGAAACTCTGACACAAAATGTCACACAGGTATTGTCTTCAAATCTTGGAACTTGAACTACCACCACTAACTCGAAATCATGAGTCGGGCAATTCTCCTTATACGTTCTCAGCACCGTAGTCACGTGATTCCCAGAATCTTCTGATTATCACCGAATAGAAGCAGAGGTCAAATGCTTTCTCTACTCTTCAGAGCTTCGACATACTACTTCAACCACACAATTATGGTGGTCTTCCTCAGAAGACTCGTAAATGGATGCACAATCACATAGAATCCTTCCTCAAAGCGTTGGTAGCAATCGGCTGGGCCGAGAACTACGCATTCCCTTAATGTTCATCAGTATCATCCATAAGACTTCATACTTACTCCTCGTCACATCAATCATGATCCTACTGGTGGAACAACATGACCTTGAAGGTTACTTCTGGCATATCTATTCACATTTAGGGAGCATAGCACATTGGCTTCTATCCCTTGGATTCTGCAAAACCGTCCTCAAATAACCAGTACGTTCCTCTCCGTTGTGAGAGTACACCAAACGTCATCAATAAGGTCTACCACCAACTGATCAAGGAAGTAGATGAAGCCACTGTTCATCAACTCCTATAACGACTACTAGGACGTTCCACAACTCAAATGACAACACTACAACTCGTAGTGTCCATAACGGGTATGGAATGTTGTCCTATGCCCACGCTGCTCTCTCATCCTTAGCTGATGATATCCTAAGCATACGGAAATCTTAAAAACACAGTTGCTTCTCTTAGTTGATCCAACAAGTCGTCCATACGTAGCAATGAACATGCTAGGGCGAACGGAGCCCGTCTCAAACCACTCTTCAAATTGCTTCTTCAATTTCTAACAACTCAACAAGCCATATACCTCATAGGCCTTCTCCTAACCAGTCTCGTACCATACTTTAACGCAATATCAAAGTCCTCATTCCACTGAGGTGATAGATTAGACGGTTCAGTAACACGTCTATAAGATCATTATACCACTGGAATACTCTTCAGCGTGGAACTATCTCTTTCCTTCATGACACAACATTAAAAAAAACATCACCCTCTGGTGTTATCAACCTCGCTGCTCATACGGCACTAAAAACAACTCACCTCCTTAAAGGTCATAACCTCGGAAAAATTCAACTTAGTCGATCTCAGTAGAGACTATAATAGTCCTCCTACTGCTATCTAAACCAACATGATATCTATTCGTCCATCACACACCTAAAGACCTTCTCATGCACCTAAGGCATGACAAAGAAGTCTTCAAGCCATACACAAGTTCCTGAACAAATGGAACAACCACATATCTCGCGGGTACCTAAGACACGTAACTCGTAATCCTTTAAAGGAAGATCTATCTTCTACTGTATCCACAGTTAACTATTAACACTTGCATCGAAAGACACAAGGTGAATAACACTCACAACAAACAAAACTCTATTAGGTAAACCATTAACAAGAATGGTACCTTTAACAGCTAACGCCCGAAGCTCTACTGCATATCATTACTCAATCTCATACCAATGCTCCTCAGGTATCACTAAGGTCATCGCTATAGCCTCCACTTCCACTCTTTCTGCATCGGAAAGAGGAAGGTCTTGATGAGAAGAAACACTATCTTGCTGACAGAAAGGGCCACATGGCCTAGTTCACCACAAGTGAAGCAAGCTATTGGTGCCATGGGGCACTCAAAGCGCACATGAACTGGATAACCACAGTTGAGACATATACGTCTCATCCCTGCCACTAGTACGGGTGGCTCCTCTGCACTTCCCAGCTCAAAGGCTCTACCTTGAGCTCTTCTAGTATCCATGGTACTCCTACCACGGCCCTTACCTCTACTCAGCCTGGGAACGGATTCCTGAGTAGGCGAATGATCTAGGACTCTCTACTGCCCCCGCGTCTGTTGCTGAGGTGTCTTCTGACCACCTCCCGTCACATTAGTGGAAATAAAACCTTGTCGTGATGCCACTCCAGTTTGCTTACAGAAAACAGCTCTCTGACCCTATCTACCACAGATAAAGCAAGTCATTGGCAATCTTGGACACTGTGGTCGTACATGTCCAGGCTTCCCACAATTGTAACAAGTCCTCGTTTCACCAGAAGTCCATGTGAAACGAGAAGTACTCAAACGTCCACAAGTCGGGCTCGCTTTGCAACCCGAATATCCAACCTCGTCTTTCACTGATTCAACTCGTTGTTTCTTCTCTAATCCAGAAGCTTCAGTCGATCTCACAGATGTTGGTAAATCCGGTGTAGATCTACCCGCTATCACCACCTCATATACTTGCTGCATATACTCTTGAAACTCGAATCTACTCATGGAGACACAATCAGCCTCTTCAAACTCGTTCTTTGCCATAGGCAACACATCAACGGATACTGGTCCCTGACTTGACGCTACTGGAGGAAGAGGGGGTGTACCCCTATCTCGTCCCACTACAGATACTGCTCTAGTCTGAGCCATCTGTAGAATATACGCTCTTAACTTATAAGGCTATATATATATGCCATATGTATCGATATATATATATATATATATATATATATATATATATATATATATATATATATATATATATATATATATATATATATATATGTTATTACATGCATACACATCAGCATATAAAAGATATATATATATATATATATATATATATATCTACACTGTCGAGATCCTCAGATGGGTGACGACTTCTGTACATACTATCCCAAAACATCTGTACTCGCTTTAAAACCAAAATCCTTTAAAAAGTCAGACCCCATGTGGGTTCTGTTTAGTTATCCACTCTACCTTTATTGCAGATAGCAAATGTCATTGTTGTCAACCTAAGCTCTGATACCAACTCTGTAACACCCCAAATCCACGAGACTTTGAGTGCTACATTGGGCTAGGATCTCACAATGGATTCTGAACCTAGCCTGACAACAAGTTCACTGGATCTTACAACAAGGCACAGGTAGATTAAAACCAAATACATAAAAGTTGTATATGATACATCAAAAGAGTTTACAAACTCAGAGCCGAGTACAAAACATCAAACCACAACATCTGATACAAAAGATCCCATATCCCACGCATCCTAATGTACAGAAGTCCTCGGCTGGCCACACCATCTGTCTCACCCTGAAGTCTTCCTAACCTGTAGATCATCTACAACACGGTATGAAACCGTTAGCTACAGCAATGAAAAGCATGAAGGTAATAGCACAACCACACATCAACATCTCATACATGCAATGCCACACACATTCATTTATTATCTTTTATTACGTTATTCCATTACTAATTCAACTTCTTTTGTAACACGAGGAACCTAAAGAACCTCGTCCCTTTCCCCTTTAACACAGGGGTTTGCATTGGGGGTCATCGTCACTCGTCCCCCCTGTGCTACTGGCTTCCAGGCACCTCCTCCTAACCAGCAGGTGGAGACCGGTGGTTACCGCCCGTTATAATACACTTGGGCCAAATAAATGTAATAAATGGTCATCCTAGTCCGGTTTAGGTTATAAATGCACAATCATATGAACACACACAATCATCACAATCATACAATCCACAACTGCACGCTAAGTAAGTCTTATGAACTTACCTCATATACTCGTAACCTGTACCACATCACAGCTTCCCCTTGGGGAAGTAATCAACGCATGCAATAGCAAGGCACACACAATCACATACTGCAAAGGTTAGGAGACTCGTCTCACTAACCACAACCAACTTATATCTCAAATCTAAACCTCAGATCCTCAACACATTCATAAATACCTAAGGCATATCCTCAACATAACATCTCATCATACTCGTACACATACTAAACCTTAAAGCCATAACCGATATCCATAACATCATCATGATCCTCAACTTATTTTGACACCTAGCATGCATCTAATCAGTATTCCTCAATCTCAAATATAACCCTAATTTAATTAATTAACCTTTAATTAATTAATTAAATTTCGCCAGAATAACATTTTGCCCGCAAACCATTTCTAAACCCACCTGTCATCAGATTTCATCAAACAAACAACCCATAAACACCAGAATAATATAATGATCATAATGGAATTTCTAATTATCCATTTTGAAAAGCCTAAGGTCAATTTTAGGCCAAATCGCAGTACGGAAAACGAATAATTCATAACTTATTCGTTACTAACCCGATTGACAACTTGAAAGAAGATTCGGAATCACAACGACGCAGGCTACGCATGTACAACATCAAATTCACTGGAATCTGAGCGACGGAACTGTCCTGGTGACATATATGCTCGACCATGTCTTCATCTACTCGGAAATGCAGAAACTTGGTACTGATATGAAGAGAATGAAGAGAGGAATTCAAAAACTCAAACGGAATTGAAATCGGATTAGAAACGGAGAGTAGATATGAGTTTGAAGTTTGAGAGAAATCAGAGCTTTTACGAGGAAACGTGAAAGGAAATGAATTAATAAACGATTTTCCGCTATTTATAGTGAAGTCGATAATTATCCTTTAACCGATCCAATGGCGGGTTGAACTCCCTTCTCCAAACTTCTCGAAATTGGAACAATAAATCTTGAATATTGTAGGGATAATTATCCCACAATTGCCTCGGAAAACGTGTATTCCTAAGCCGTCTTTCTTAGCCGTTAAGAAACGAAATAGCGACTCTTTTGGCCGTTTTGCCTTTCCATGTTATTTCATATCTAGGATATGTCCGATGTCCTGATCATTTCTCTCAATTGCATTTTTATTAATTGGAGCTCCCAAATGCTCCAAATAATGCCGGAGGGTAAAAATAATTACCCGGGGAAAAAGTGAAAATTTCACCATAAGCCCAAAATTACGTCATGAACATAACGGTGGGACTTATACTCAACACTTATGTAATCTTCGCGAGTTATATGTCAATTACTATCACTGATTAAGTAAATCAACATTAAATTAGAATTCGAAAATCCTAGCTATTACACTTACATTATCCCTTATGTCTGATGGTTGTAGTAGGCTTACATTATCCCTTATGTATGATGGCTTTTAGAATGGTGTCGAAATCAATTATAAAGTACTTGTTAATATTGTAAATAGTTACATAGTGTTTTAGAACTTCATCTAGTTGATTGCTTGCTCCTTTAGTTTCATGATATGTGATCAATGTTCTTAATCATCGTAATCCTAGCTAGATTTGTCTAGATTTAGTTGATTGCTTGCTCCTTTATTTACATTGTCTTTTTATATTATTTTTCAGATACACTTGTTCGCCACTTAGCGTGCGTGCAAATAAGCTTTAAATTTATAAAACTAGAATCAAGCAAGCGAACCCGCAGTGTACGGATCGATATAGTTAAGCAAAAATTCCAGAGTATCGAACACAGGGATTTGGGGGGTTAAATCCAATTATAGATTATCAAGCAAGTGAATATGTGAGCTTTTCAAATATTGGGAAAACAACAATCCTAAAGATCCAGGAATCCAGTTGTGGCAATCGATTCAAGATATACTAAAATATAAGGACAGAGTTGAGGTATGCAAAGGTATACGAATGTAAGGTAATCGTACGGTGAAGTTCCAAAAACCTTATATGACTCACCTACAAGACACTCTATAAAGGTTGTTGAGGCTTCAATATAGAAAGGTTCTAAAGGTAAGAATTAATGTCAAATACCCAAACTTGTAATCAAAGGATCAAGACTAACTAAACCGATTAAGGTTGTGACACTCACAATCGAGGTAGAGGTTGTTGAGGCTTCACTACCACCTAGAAAAGGGCAAGCCAAGACTAAGTTAAAGTAAATCTTTAACTTTGGATTAAAGTAAAAGCAAGTTCATAACTTAACACAAAATTACGGGTAATTCTTGAGTTCCACGGCCGTGGAAGCTCAAGAACAGACCGTGGATTAGGGTTATCGGCGATTCTCTCTAACTCTCAAGGTCCAATATGTTACGATCGATCTATCATCATCTAAGCCACAACTATCAACCCTTCACCTTAGAATTGTTAAGGGTTTTTAGCCAACAATAGTCATATTGATATCAAATTCAAGGTTTAAAAGAATGAAAGATGAAAACTTCCGAAAACCTTCAATAACTTTCAAATCAATCTCAAAGTCACAATCAAGAACAATAATCGTCACTAGATTCGGAATAGCATAAACAATCACAATCTTAGATAAGAAGGAAGAACGGGATGTCAATCCGTCTTCTAAATCAAACCTAAGCAAGAAGCAAAATCTCCTTGCGAACAATCTTCCGAATCTTCGATCCTTCCGTAAATCCGGGAATCCCAATGACAAAGCGCAAAAATCTCTCAAACACAATCTCCGCCAAATGCGAAATTAGGGCAATTCCAAGCGTAAGCGTAAGATGCGTCTATGCGTAAGCGAAGGTGACGGAATCTCTCTTCGTCCGTCCTTTTATAGTGTAAGATAAAATATCGGCCCGGCCCAATTGCGTATGAGATCGTGGCTTAAAGTGTGGCAAAAAAGATCGCCAAGATCACGGTCGTGGAAGGGTTCCACGGCCGTAATTTAGAGCGTGGAAATCAACACGGTTTGACACAACTCCTCCACGGCCGTAGAAGTTGCTGGAATGTACCACGCTTCCCTTGCCATGGTTCCACGGCCGTGGACTTGAACGTGGAATGTAGTACGGCCGTATTTTAGAGCGTGGTTTAGGGCTAGAACGTGATTCTTCCTTAGTCTCGTGCATCCTTCAAGTTGGCACTCCCTTAGCTCCTAGGAATGTCCTCAATTCATGGACATGTTCCATCAAACTCCATCCTTGCTCAATTCCGTTCGGAAATAGCTCTCAATTACCTATAATCAACATAAAGCTTGTGTAGATCGCTATATCGACATTATAGACAAACTAGCTCACAAATGCATTAATGCTCAATCAATGACTATCAATATGGATCAAATACACTTAGAAAACGTGCCTAAAATATCACAATATTTCATGCTAACAAATAACCCCATACTTGCCACTTGCTTGTCCCTAAGCAAGGTCTTTCAAAAGCTTTAAAACACAAGTTAGGATGAAATATGTGTACCTTCTCAAAGCAAAACTTCTTTTTGATGAATGTGCTTTCTAATCAATAGATCATTCTCAAATCTTGCTTCATTCGTTTATAAGACTTTCATACACTTAATCAAAGAGTAAAGAGTAAAGAAAAAATCATGAATCAATCAAACTTCCATACAAACATCATAACCTTCAAACATTATCAAAATCAATCATAAGAAACTTCAATTTAGATCACCAAGTCATATAACATTCTTTTGATCTTAAGGACTTTCAAAGAAAAGGTCTAGAATGTGGAAAGGGAAGGAAAACTTTAAGGAATGTGGTGCATGAATCCGGGAAAGTGGATAACTATTCTTTTCTTCTTCTCTTGCGGTTTCCGCAACACCTTCAACTTAGAGCTTCGCTCTCTTCTTTTCATTTTTCGACTTTACTTTTGGAGTTATGGATAGAGGTGCACAAAAACCGAAGCCTAGGAGATTGGCGTTTCTCAATTTTTATGAGATGCCTCAAACCCTTAGCGCACATACCATAATCCGCTAGGAATATCGCTCAATCCGACTTTGGCAAGACACAAACACCCGGCTATGTGAATGGTGCCGAGTTACTCATCATCGTGATTGACTTCCCCAAACCTACAACTTTTTTCTATTCTTTTGATTGCAAATAATTGCTTTCAAGGCCCTCCCACATCAAACATGCCAATATCAATCAACTCCCCCCAATTCCCGGATAGGTAAAGGAGGCCATAATTTCAATGAGGGGCTAAATGATCAAAGAAAGAAGAAAGAAAATCGAATTGCCTTAATCATCTCAACAAGAAGTATAAGAACTTATAGTGTGATTTCAACTTCAATTCCTCAACATGATTTAAGTAACATTTATCACATTATGAAACTTGCAAAAGAGGCAAAATCAACTCATTCAATTTCTTTTCAATTCACTATTCGTTTAAGCATGCAATTGTCATCAAACTCAATTCACAAGTAGTGATTATCATAGAAATCATCTCTATCCTTAGAAGCACAAAATTTTCAAAATTTTTCAATTTTTATGGGTTTTTTCAAACTCTTTTTCATGCAATGCAATAATGAAACGTGCAACAATAATAATTAACATGGAAGATAGTCTCAATAGAAGCAATCATAGTGAGTAAGAGTTATTACAAACTTTTAGTCACACCCCACCCCATACTTGGAACAAACATTGTCCCTAATGTTCAAATAAAAGAAAGAAAAGAAGAAAAGAAAGAAAGAAAAAGAAAGAAAAAGAAACTCACAAAATGGCGGTGGAGCGGCTAAAGCTGTCGGTCATGCAAATCATCACTGCGGTGGAGGCGGAGGCGGGAATGGAGAGAAGCTAGGATAGTAGTACCGCCCGAACTGCTGGCGGTAGACGTCTCTCATCATATGATTGGGATCGTCCATGCGTCCATCCCTAGCATCGGCTCGGATCTCCAATGCTCCCACTCTATCAGAAAGGCTAGTAGCCCACTCTAGCATCTGCTCATACCATCCCGGAGCCTGGCTGTACCACCCTGGTGCATCTGACGGTGTTGGTGCTGGTGCTGGTGGCTGCTGTGCGGACCATGGAGGTGGAGCTCCGTACCATGCAGGAGGTGTCTCCATCCAAGTGGGTCTCTCGCTCACGCTGGCGCGGCGAGAAGATGAACCTGAAGCTCTGGCTGGACGTGGAGAATGTTTAGGCACACCAGAAGCAATGTCCGGCTGATCCGGAAATGTGCCAAACTCCTGCTCTGCTCCTCCTCCTCCCTCATACTGATCTCTCATCTCCTCCTCCTCAACTACGGGCGGTGGTGGGACATATGGAGGAGCTGCAATCCTGTTCGCATGCATAGCTGCGAACGTCTCCTTCCAATTATGGCGTCCAGCCATAATGGAGTACTCCGGGAGCCACTCAATGCCCCTCTCCATCCTGCTCTCCCAAGGCATAGCTGCATAAGGTGGACCTCTATAGGTAGGGAAGATAAGACCTCTAGTCATGAAGGCCTGGAGTCCTAGGGGTACGGCGGGAATGCGTGTACATGCAGAAAAATCCACCCCTAACATCCTAGCAAGGTGGGTGACTATCCCACCATATCCAATGTTGCCCACCCTCTTGTTCTTTAGCTTGCTCATGGTAGCAGCTAAGAGGGTGGCGCAGTCAGCAGGGCGCCCATACAGCATAGAGTACAACAGAAAGAGCTCATCTGTCTTGATCTTCTGAGGTGTCTCCATCCTAGGGAAGAGACACTCAGAAAGAACACGGTGATCAATCTTCAAGGCTAAGTGATACATCAACTTAGCCTTGGTATCAGCTGGTTGCCAACGGTCCTCGCTGGCGTAAATCATAGCAACCTCCTCCCAAAAATCTTTGGCGTAAACGCCGCTAGGAAAACGACCATTGAAGGTCTCTTGGAACCCAAAGAAGGTCCCGAACTCCCGGATGGAGAAATCATAGTTCCTTTCCATTAAACGGAAAGAAACTGTCCTATCAACGTGGCTGTGCTCAAAAGACGTCACAACCTCTCTCGTGATCTCCTCGTAGGCGTCTTCTCGGATAGCCGAGAAGACAACTAATCCGGCTCTATCCAAGAGCCACGTAAGGTCATCTATGATGTAGAGGGGAGCTAGATCCTCCAACAATATGTACCTAGGTCCGATAACAGCCCTCTTGTGGATCCTCTCTAATGCATCGAGATGATCCTCGTGAATGGTAGGTACCCTAGGGCTAGGAGGTGCGGGTGATGAAGGTGATGATGGAGGTGAAGTGTAGGAAGGTGGTGGTGCTCTAGAGGATGAAGAGGAAGAGGGGTTACCCTTTCTCTTTTTGTTCTTATCCTGCTCATTTTTCTTCTCCTTAATCCTCCCAGAAACTCTCCTCACAAAATCCATTACTGTTCAAAACCACGGTCTGTTCTTGGTGTTCCACGGCCGTGGAATTGACAGAGACCGTGGTTCGTCTCGTTTTTTCTCAAAATTCAGCAAACAACACCCAAACTCAGCAATCAGGTAGTCCTAGTCTAATTCCTTCCAATTTCAATCAGTTCTCCTATAATTTCTAGCAAAAACGAACCCGAATTGACAAAGATAGAGAAGAGCCAAAAAAACCTAGGTTTCGGATTTTAAAATCCGAATTATGCGTTCCTTGGTGATTTGCCGCTCGATTTGTCGCTTGGATCTCGTTGGTGATCGGATTAGCTTCAGTTTGGGTCGAAGAATCGTTGAAAACGATTAACGAACGGAGAATTGAGGGTATAGGCGTGATTTCGGCGAAGAGGGCGTGGAAAATGGGTTTTGTGGTGTGTTTTTGTGAAGAACGTGGTTTATATAGTGGCCGGCAAAATTTTTGAAAACCACGGTCTATTGGGGGGTTCCACGGCCGTAGAAATGTACGGAACCGTGGTTTTGGTGATTTTTCAAAGGTTTTTTGGAAATTACGGTCACTGTAGCTGTCACGGCCGTGGTTTAGGCCGTGGAACTCTCTGTAATGCTCCAAAGTCCAAGTTTCGTCACTTTTCTTCAAAATTATTCTTCCCCTTTCCTTTTCCACTGTTCCTACATCCAAAAACACGAACATACCGGAAGGAATCGAAGGCAAAACAAAGCAAAAACGTCTAAACTAAGCTAAACTATGAATCGAAAACAAAAACGTAAATGTAATACCTTGGGTTGCCTCCCAAGAAGCGCTTTGTTTAAGGTCCGTAGCTAGACCAATCTCGCACTTATTCGAGTGCGGTTGGCGCGAACTCTTCAGCTTGGAGTTCCGGCGTATACTTCTTGAGTCGTTGACCGTTCACCTTAAAGCTTCCGCCCGCTTCACCCCATACTTCAACTGCACCATGGGGGAAAATACATTTGATTAGAAAAGGTCCGGTCCAATGAGATTTAAGCTTACCTGGAAAGAGACGAAGCCTTGAATTGAAGAGGAGAACTTGATCTCCTTCTTTGAAGTCCTTTGAAATGATATGCTTATCATGCCAACGCTTTGCTCTCTCCTTATAAATCTTGGCATTCTCATAGCCATTCAAGTGGAGTTCTTCAAGCTCATTAAGGTTCAAGAGACGCTTCTCTCCCGCTTCCTTCATGCTGAAATTCAACCATTTGATAGCCCAAAACGCCTTGTGCTCCAACTCCACCGGTAAGTGACAAGACTTCCCATACACAAGGTTGTATGGTGTGGTTCCTATGGGAGTCTTGTACGCAGTCCGGTACGCCCATAATGCATCATCAAGCTTCAAGGACCAATCCTTTCTAGTCCTTGAAACCGTCTTCTCTAGGATTCCCTTGATCTCCCGATTTGAGATCTCAACTTGTCCACTAGTTTGTGGATGATAAGGGGTGGCGATCTTGTGAGTAACCCCATACTTAGCTAGAAGAGCTTCAAAGCGCCGGGCAATGAAGTGAGAACCTCCATCACTAATGATAATCCTTGGTGTCCCAAATCGTGGGAAGATGGTCTTGTTAAAGAACTTAACCACCACCATGGCGTAATTGGTGGGAGAGGCAATTGCTTCCATCCATCTAGAAACATAATCCACCGCCAAGAGTATGTATTGGTTTCCACAAGATGATGGGAACGGTCCCATGAAGTCAACTCCCCAAACATCGAAAATCTCCACCTCTTGGATGTTATTGAGAGGCATCTCATTCCTCCTAGAGATATTTTCTGTTCTTTGACAAGCATCGCAGCAGGAAACAAAGGATTGCACATCTCTAAATAAAGTAGGCCAAAAGAATCCAGATTGCAATACCTTAGCGCTAGTCTTGTTCGAACTAGCGTGTCCTCCACAAAGCAGTGAATGACAATGGCGGATGACACTTTGCATATCATCTTCCGGCACACATCGCCGAATGATGCCATCCGGACCTCTCTTAAAGAGGAGAGGTTCATTCCAAAAGTATTCCCGGACATCCTTAAATAACTTCTTTCTTTGTGCGTAGGATAATCCGGGTGGTATCTCCTAACAAACCAAATAGTTAACAAAATCAGCAAACTATGGTTCGTTACCTTTGGAGATCACATCGATGCACTCCTCAATGATGTGTAGGTGTTCGTTCGGGAAGGAGTCATCTATAGGTAAGTGGTCGTCCTCTAGATGTGTTAGGCGACTCAAATGATCCGCAACAGAATTTTCCGAACCCTTCTTGTCGCGGATCTCTAGATCGAATTCTTGTAGGAGAAGAATCCATCTAATTAGCCTTGGCTTCGCATCCTTCTTTGTAAGGAGGTACCGGATCGCAACATGATCCGTGTAGACAATCACCTTTGCACCTACAAGATAAGAGCGAAACTTGTCAATAGCATAAACAATGGCTAAAAATTCCTTTTCCGTAGTGGCGTAGTTGAGCTGCGCTTCATCTAGCGTCTTGCTAGCATAGTATATGGCATGGGTTCGCCCTTCCTTTCGTTGTCCAGGAACAGCTCCTATAGCTACGTCACTAGCATCACACATAACCTCAAAGGGAAGAGTCCAATCCGGAGGTTGGATAATAGGTGCTGAAATTAGAGCTTCCCGGATCATGTTAAACGCATCCAAGCATTCCTGCGAAAATTCAAAAACTGCATCCTTCATCAATAGATTAGTTAGCGGTTTTGATATTTTAGAGAAGTCTTTTATGAAGCGTCTATAGAATCCGGCATGTCCTAGAAAACTTCTTATCCCTTTCACCGAAGTTGGGGGAGGAAGCTTCTCTATAGTCTTTATTTTCGCCTTATCCACCTCTATCCCTCTACTAGAGATTAGGTGTCCTAATACAATTCCTTCCTTTACCATAAATTGACACTTCTCCCAATTAAGAACTAGGTTAGTGTCTTCACACCTTTGTAAAACAAGAGCAAGGTTAGAAAGGCAATTGTCAAAAGAGGAACCGTATACGGAGAAGTCATCCATGAAGACCTCCATGATTTCCTCAATGTATTCTGAGAAGATGGCCATCATGCACCTTTGAAAGGTGGCTGGGGCGTTGCAAAGCCCGAACGGCATTCTCCTGTAAGCGAACTGATAACACTATTTATGACTTAGGTTTAGGTAATCATTTAGATAGATTTCTCGCTCATTCATGCATGGTTTAGCACTAGTTCACGACGTTTGCACTCAATTCACGTATTTTGCCGAGATAGACGTCTACACGGACTTGTGCATTGCTTTGTAGGTGTTTTGGGAGATTTAGGAGCTAAAATGATACGTTTGAGGATCGTTCATCAAGATGACGCACCCTCGGACCCATTAGGATGCAAGCTAGAGGCTAAGGAGGACTCATGGAACCTTGCCAACACAAGCCATGCACTAGATCATAGCTTAACGAACCAAAGCAACGCTGAAGCACCAAATCACGGTTCACTGAAGGTCCACGGCCGTGGAACCAACCGTGATTCTTGCCAGGTGGTTGTGACAGCTGTGCCACGATCTCTTGGCCAGCTCTTGCAAAGTTGTAGTATAAATGTGGTCCTGCATTGGCTGAGAAGGGTATCTTTCAATTGGGGATTTTCCCATCACTCTACACACACAACAATACTCTCAACAAGAAGATTCTTTGAAGAAGGAGGTAGAAGGAAGCTACCATTGGAGAAGAGCTTCATTGGAGAAGAAGAAGAACACACCATTGATAGACTTTGATAGCTTTGTAGTGAAGAATTTCGGAATCGATTTCTAGAGTTGTATGAACCATTTAAACCTTCTTTAAGAAGGATTGTGAGTCATTCTAATTCCATTTTCAGCTTGGTTTTATTTACTTCACTTGTTCATCTCTTTCTCTTCATTGTCTTGCAAATGGAAGCCATGATTTTATGTTTGATGATTTCGATTTCTATGATGAATGTTGTAGGCTAAATAGATGTGATTCTAGGGTAAGGAAAGGATGGTTATGGCTAGGACTATGATAGGACGGACTTAGATTTACCTTTGGATGACTTGTGTGCTTGAACGTACCCTCTGTTAGGAACCACGGTTTGTTCTTGCCAAACCACGGCCATGGACTTGGTAGAACAACCCGTGATCTTCCCTGGTTCGATGGATCTAGTCTTAGATTGTTAGAATGTTGAAATCCTAAGTGTTTGTTGAGTTAAATCTACCCTAGGGTGACCTAGTGTTAGCAACTAAGTGTTAAGAGAGACTTACCCGGTAATCTTACTCTTAGATTCCAAGGATGACAAACCCTAGGTAGTGGTGAGCCTCATAAGCCGCCATTGGGCTAAGTGTGCTAGGGTAGTTGCTTAGGACTAACCCTTCCGAGAGACTTACCCGGTAAGGATAGGTTAGATCTCTAGGTGACAATCCGGTTTGTGTAGAATTCCGTCCCTTAGGTTCTTAGAGACTTACCCGGTAATGAGATCTTAGGGATGGATTAGTGGACCATGAGACCTACCCGGTGATTGATCCTAATCTAGAAACACTCACTCCCAACATATCATAGTTAATCCAAGGAATGATTAGATAGCTTGAGCCCTATGCCATAACCGGAATTTCCAACCCCTAGAATCCGCTTTTCTCTCTTTGATCTATATCTCGCTTTAGCTTGTTTGTTTGTGTTAATTTGTCAGCATAGTTTATTGTTCGTTTGCATGATTTGTGATCCTTGATTGATCACCTAAAACCCACCAAAAACATTTAGATTTTCACTTCTTATTTCCCTTCTCTTTTCTTAATCTAGATCTTCACTAAACTTGATCACTATCCGAATCAATCTCACCTTAGTCTTTGTGTTCGACCTCGGAATACTATCCCTACTACAAACGTCCCGTACACTGCGGGTTCGCTAGGAGTTAGGATAAATATAATGAGAATATAAATTTAAAACCTATTGCGTATCACACATATCCTGAGCGTAACAAGTTTTTGGCACCGTTGCCGGGGACTAGGTCTAGATTGAGTCTACTTTGTGATTGTTTATTAGTGTAGATCTTTCTTGTTGTTTTTGATCTCTCTTTGGTTTGTGTCTTTGCTTTTCAGGACATCTCTTACTCTTTAGGTGTATGCGAAGATCTCGTGGCAAGGATTTAGCTCCATTCGATCCCGAACCGGAGAAAACCCTTAGATCTAGATCCAAGAGCATTAATGTTCGCTCCAAACGGTGTGTGCAAGCTTTAAATTTATAACCCTAGACTTAAGCTTAAAACAAGGATGCGAACCCGCAGTGTACGGGTCAATCGTAGTAAAAAGCAAGGAATTCCAGGGGTCGATCACAGGGACTTGGTGAAACAAAGTCAATAACGGTATGCTTAAGTGAATACTAACCACAAGAGCAATTAACACAATCAAAGATGAATAAGAAGCCAATAAAGCAAACATGCGATTCTAGGGATTAAAGCATCTAGTTGTGGTTCCAACTCAAGATCTATAGATAAGCGGACAAAGCTGAGATTTTTGCATAGGGAAGGTGTTACTAAAGTGGAATAGATCACCGGGGAAGTCTCACTATTCACTAATCCTAAACCGTAACTCCTATTACCGGGTAAGTCTCAAGGAATCAAGATAAAGAACTATAACCTCAAACTAACATACCATCTAAGGGAATAGAATCAACCT
This sequence comes from Fagopyrum homotropicum, assembly GCA_033239125.1. Lineage (NCBI taxonomy): Eukaryota > Viridiplantae > Streptophyta > Magnoliopsida > Caryophyllales > Polygonaceae > Fagopyrum > Fagopyrum homotropicum. Next base: position 133,287,391 of record BSWB01000001.1, on the reverse strand, counting down.
TTACCGGGTAAGTCTCAGGCTAACTCACAAAGGTGGGATAGAAGCACACTCAAACCCCAATAAAGGATAAACCTTTATTACCTACACTTATGATCGTTGGTAAACAAACTAAGGAATTACCGGGTAAGTCTCATCCTAAGCTTGCATTGAACCAGAAAGGTGTAATAAGAATAGGATTTGGCAAACTCTAACACTTAACCTTCTGTTTAGAATCGGATAAGTCACCTCGGTCAGAAGAATTCCACCCCGGCCGAGATGTTCATCGACTGAACGAGATGCTTAGGGTTAAGGTTAAAGACTCGAACTTTCAGGATCCTACTGGAATCTAAGGTTATTCTATCATTGTTTTTCCCACAACCTTCAGCCAATCACCCTAGAATCACACAAGGAAATTAGCCACTCATCATCATTATGAAAGTATTAAATATATGGGAAGAAGGTGAATATTTGAACAAGAAGAATTCAATAAAAAGACTTCAATAACTGAATCAAATATCACAACAAAAGCGTTCCTTGGATAGCAATCCAACAAGACAAGACAACAAGGAAGGGAATTAAAGACAATCTTACAAAACCCTCCAAAAAGCTATAAAAGCTATGATCTTCAATCTTCCTTCAACCTTCAAAAAGGTTCTTCGAAACTCCCAACTGGAGTATGGTTGCAGCGATGTATGCTGGATCTCGCAGCCTTCAATGGTGTATAACGTGCTAAGCGGGATGTTGGATTTGTGGAAATCCAACCCTTTTTATAAGAAAATAACCCTCCAAAGATAATAAATCTTAGAAAGATATTTTCCCATAAATATAGGTAAAATATATGATTATGCATATCTTCTTCCTTCCAGGAGCCAAGCCCAAAAATATAAGATCACTTTCCAATTTTAAAAGATCTCATCCAAGAATAAAATATTCTCGCCGCGTCCTAGGTGTTCGCCTCGGTCGAGTCGGCGTCTCTGGATCACCTCGGTCGAGGTGAATCTGTGGTCAACCGAGGTGAGTCACAACAGAATGTGAAATCTCTCGAATCTGCTCCAAAGTAAATCTTTAATCCATGGCTATGCTCCCTGGATGTAGCTCCAAATGACTCATGACTCCTTTTGCTCCTTTTTGATGCAAAACGTGCCATTTTACCTACGATTACAACAAAACTAGGTGTAGACCTCGATTCTCGCAAAGGTAGATGAAATGGTAGTAAAATCACATAATATACATACAAACATGCAGATTATGAAAGATAAAACGTCCAAACAAACCCTAAAATATAGACTATAATTCATGCGATCAAAATACCCCATACTTAGCCCTTGCTTGTCCCCAAGCAAGTTCCTCATATAAAAGACAAGATAGAATGGATTATAAGTCAAGAAAATCGATGAAAAGTCTTTCAAAAACATTTTATGGTGTGCAACTATCATAGATCACTCTAAGAGAATACTTTATGGAATTAAAAACTCAATATGCTCAAAACATTTTATAAATATATGAAAGTTGTTCATCTTTGCATAAAACCATAGAATGCCTAATAAGTCATAATTATCAAAATTAATCATGTATAATCCAGTTTAAACCACTAAGTCAATCAACAAGCTCAAGGTCTCAAGGGCTCCCCAAAAGAAAGGTCAAGAAACGTGTAGGGTAGGGATGTATGTAAGGTAATGTGGTGCTAGAATCCGGGAAAAGGATGAACTTCACTTTCACTTTGACTTGCAACATCTTCCACCAATAAGCTTTGCTTATTTCACACTTTTTCTTTTTACTTTACTTTTTGGGATGCATGGACAGAGGTGCACAATAACCGAAGCCTAGGAAATCAGCAATCATCAATTTCTCGAGATGCATCAAACCCTTGATGCACATACCATGACCCGTTAGGAATATCGCTCAATCCGACTTTGGCAAGACACAAACACCCGGCTATGTGAATGGTGCCGAGTTACTCATCTTCATGATTGACTTCCCCAAACCTAAAATTACTTTCTAACACTTTCACTTCCAGCCCACTTTTCAACTTTAACTTGCTTTCACCACTTCGCTTGCTTCCAAATTCCCAGATAGGTAAAGGGAGGCAAAATGTATATGAGGGGCTAAGCATGATCAAGAAGAAGAAGAAGAAGAAAAGAATGAATTGCCTTGGTCTTCCCAGGAAGAAAGTGAGAGAACTCATAATGTGGTGTCAACCTTCAAATTCAACATAATTTGGATAAAAATAAAGTATTAAACATGCTAATAATTTCAAACAAAGCATTTAGCAACTTAGACATATTATAAAACCTTTCAAACACATAAAGAATTTAAAACCAGTAGGTAAACAAAATCTTCACTGAGATCATATCCAGATAAGTAGCACAAAATCGTTTTCGAAAACTTTCTGTTACGCACCTCGGTCGAGGTGTTCGTAGGTCAACCGAGGTGAAACACCTCGTTCGGCCAGAATCTCCCCGGTCGAGGTCAAAATTTTTTTTTTTAAAACCATTTTTTTCGGTTTCGACGTTTTTCTCAATCAAATAACCTGTAGGTATGCATGTAATATCAGATAAACATATAAATGCAGAAGTGAAGCATAAATAAAATATCCGATAAAATGTGCGTCATACATCAAAGTAATCAAATAGGTACATCAAAGTCATCACATAAATACAAACACCCCATACTTAGGACACACTGTCCCAGTGGGTCAATATAAGTCTAGAAATAAGAGTACTCACCGGATAAATAGCTGAACTGCATAAAAATATAATAAAGAAAATCCTGCAGCTCATCAATAGTCATGATCCGGTGGTGGTGGTGGTGGCACGTACGGATACTGAGTCGGGTCGAACGGATAGCCCATAGTCTGCTGGAACTGTAGCTCCATCATCCTGCGCTGATAGTGCTGCCCCTCTAACATCTGATGAGTCCAGTTGTCGATCTGTCGGTGCTGGGCAGCAAATCTCTCATGCATGTCCACAGTAAGGGCAGCATAAGAATCTATCATCTGCTCTGTCAGATCATCGATCCGACGATGAGCCTCTGAATCTCTATGACGGCGTGTCCGACGCCTAGCAGATCTAGCAGGTGGTGCAGCAGGTGCAGGCTCAGTATCCTCCTCATCCAGATCTATGATCGGTGGCGCGCTCGTCCCTGCAGTATCTGTCCCTGTGTCCATCGGGACTCCACCATCTCTCTCATCCACTGTATCCTCGTCATCATCAGCCTCCTCCTCCTCATCCTCAGCTGGGGCAGCTGCTGCCTCCCTATAATCCTCCATCAGTGGAGCCCAGGCGGTCTGCCAATAATACGGATCGTAAACGGTGAACTGGGCAGACCGACGGATCCCCTGTGGCGCAGTCCGCTCCCACGGCATAACAACATATGGAGTGGTCAGACCGCGGGGAACCAAAATCCTCCGTGTGATCATCTCCTGCAATCCAAGCGGCTTCGGAGCCGCCGCCATCGTACAAGCTCTGAGGTCCATCCCATGAAAAGCAGCTATGTGGGTGACAAGACCTCCGCAGGAGATGTCTCCCTTCGCTTTGGCCTTGATCTTGTGCAGGTCCTCTGCCAAGATCAAGCCAAAGTCCGGGAAACCCCCCGTAACCATACAGTAAAGACTGAAAAGCTCGCCCTGTCGGATCTTCTGGGGCGTCTCAGTACGCGCCAGAAGTGTCTCGCTGAATATCCTATGGGCTAATCTGAAGGCTGGATGGAAGATGACCTTCTCCCTGGAATCTCCAGGGCGCCATCTATCTGCATGCTCAGTAATATGGGCAATCTGCCCCCAGAACTCCCTAGCTACAGATCGGGAAGGGAAGTCAGTGGCGGTGGGCTCAGGAAAGCCGAAAATCTCTCTCCAAACCTCTAAGGGAACTATGAAGTTCCGGCTCATCAACCGGTACTTCACAGACTGCTCTGTGGGAAGGTAGGAAAAGGAGCTAACGAACTCTAGGGTCGGCTCCAAGTAGGCTGGGGCTCGGATCTCAGTAAACTGATCCAGCCCAACTGTGGTAATCATCCTCCTAAGGTCTCCATCTAGCCCTAGGCAATCGAAAGCGGACACGTCTAGGAAACGTGGTGCAATCACTGGACGGCTAGCTATACGCTCAAAATCTACCTGGCATCTCTCGTGGATTACCGGGCGGTAAGGTCGGGAAGAAGAAGAAGGAGGGGAAGGTGAGGATCTATCTCTGAGGGCAAGGCAACGTTCGGAACTCATTTTCTCTCAGCTACTGTCAGATCACCTCGGTCACTGACAATACTCAGGAATCACCTCGGTCGAGATGCAGTTCGACTGGACCAAGGCGTAACAGCTTGCGATTCAAATCTCAGAAATCCAGTTCTTTTCCCCCAAAAATCACTACAATTGCTTCCTATGGGGTACTTAAGCCTTTTCTCAGCAGATGCAAGGGCAACCAAAGCCCGAATCGAAGCGAATGAACGAGTTAGGGTTTCGACTGTTTTTACCTCGTTTCGGTCGATTCGTTCGATTTCTTTGAAGATCTGCACTTGCAATAGGATCCTCTACCCTTCAATCGTAGTTTGGAAGCGGAAATCTTCGAAAACGAGCAAGATTTGAGGAAGCGAGGTGAGAAGGCGCCGCGGTCGAGTCGAAGAAGGTAAAAAAAGTCAAAAATAAATTTTTCCCCTTTTTATACTGTTCTTGGAACTGCTATCACCTCGGTCGAGATGGTCTCGACTGGACCGAGGTGGTGTGGACCGAGGTGGTTCTGCAGAAAACCCTAATCGCCTCGGTTGCTCAAGAATCGTCTCGGTCGAGGTACTCTGACAGTAACCGAGATGCTTTCGTCTTCTCAAATTCTCGAACTTCTGTCCTTCCAGTTATGCTCTTCCTTAGGTGTCTCCTGTTATCTGTCTAGGACGCCAAAAACAAACAAAACAAAGCAAAAGCAAACTATCTAATCTAGAATAGAAAACGGGAAAAGAAAGCAATACCTTGGGTTGCCTCCCAAGAAGCGCTTGATTTAAGGTCGCTAGCTGGACCTTGATGCGTCTCAAACAAGGTATATTGGTGCAACCTCCTCAACCGGCGTTTTCGGTTGGTACTTCTTAAGTCTATGACCATTGACCTTGAAGCTTCCGCTAGTTTCGCCCCATATCTCAACTGCACCATGAGGAAAAACATGTTTACAACATAAGGTCCGGTCCATCTAGATTTCAACTTACCTGGAAAAAGGCGGAGGCGGGAGTTGAAGAGTAGAACTAAGTCTCCTTTGTTAAGCTCCTTCGGGACGATACGCTTGTCATGCCATCTCTTTGTCCTTTCCTTGTAGATTTTGGCATTCTCATAAGCGTTCAAACGCAGCTCCTCAACCTCGTTGAGTTCCAATAGTCGCTTCTCGCCGGCCTCTTTGATGTCGAAAGTCAACCATTTGATCGCCCAATACGCTTTGTGTTCCAATTCGACGGGCAAATGGCAAGACTTCCCATATACCAAATTATAAGGGGTGGTACCTATGGGAGTCTTAAATGCGGTCCTGTACGCCCAAAGAGCATCGTCCAATTTCATGGACCAATCCTTCCTCGTTCTAGAGACGGTCTTCTCCAAAATTGCTTTGATTTCTCTATTCGAGATCTCGACCTGTCCACTAGTTTGAGGGTGATAAGCAGTTGATACCTTGTGGGTTACCCCATACTTCGATAGAAGTGCTTTGAACTTCCGGTTGATGAAATGCGTTCCTCCATTGTTGATGATGATGCGTGGAGTTCCAAACCGTGGAAAGATGTTCCTGTTTAGGAACTTCACAACCACCTTGGCGTCATTAGTGGGAGAGGCAATGGCTTCAACCCATCTGGAGACGTAATCAACCGCAAGAAGGATATAGAGGTTTCCTCCGGAGGATGGGAAAGGTCCCATGAAGTCAATCCCCCATACATCAAAGATTTCCACTTCTTGGATGTTATTAAGTGGCATCTCATTTCTCCTTGATAAGTTTCCTGTTCTTTGGCATGTATCACAAGAGACAACAAAAGATTGCACATCTTTAAATAATGTAGGCCAAAAGAAACCGGAACGTAATACCTTAGCGCATGTTTTATCAGTGCTAGCATGTCCTCCACAAGGAAGTGAATGACAATGCCTTATGACGCTATTAACTTCATCTTCCGGAATGCACCTTCGAAGTATCCCATCCGGCCCGCGCTTGAATAGCAGCGGCTCGTCCCAGTAATAGTGGCGTACTTCCTTGAAGAATCTCTTTTTTTGAGAGTACGTCAATCCGGGTGGTACCTCCTGAAAAACAAGATAATTCACAATATCAACATACCAAGGGCCTTTATTATCAGAAAGTTGGTGGATGGAATGTTCCACCAACAATGGATGAATGTCAGAGAAGGGAGTAAGAAATTTGTTATTCTCGGCAGTCTCAGTTGACATTATCTCGCCATCGACCTCGGTCGAGGCGCAGAGGCGTTGACCGAGATGTTCTTCAGTCGCCTCGCTCAGTCCAGAAAGTGCCTCGGTCGAGGTACTGCTACTGGAACCGAGACTGGAGATCTTCGTCTCCTGGATTAGCTTCTCAGTTTTAGCTCCTGGATCCTCTTCCAGTGCCTTCAAGCTCCGTATATCTGCATCACAAGAAGCATCTATACCTTCCTCCATTAAACTGAAGCTAATAACTCTTTCGAGTGGATCGTTAATAAGGATAGAGCTCACCAATTCTCTTGATTCTTCTTCATCGTAGATGTTGAAGATATCATCAGTTAGTTGCTCCCCTTTCATGGCTGCAAGTAGTGCGAACTCCACCTCATCGCCACCAACATTGAATTTCAACTTGGCGTTCTTGCAATCCACGTTGCAACCCGAAGTTGCTAAAAATGGCCTCCTGAGAATAATAGGAACAGGATAATCTGCGGGAATGTCAAGTACAACAAAATCTATAGGTAGATAGAAGTTACCCAACTTGACCGGAACGTCCTCCAAGATGCCCACGGGATGGGTAATGGAGCGATCCGCCATATAAAGTCGAATCTTGACCGGCTTGGGCTCTCCAAGACCGATCTTCACACATAGCTCCAGCGGAATGATGCTCACGCTGGCTCCTAGATCGCAAAGGGCTTCACAAGTGACATCCCCAACTTGAATGGAAATGCAAAATGAGCCAAGATCTCTCAATTTAGGTGGCATCTTCTCCTTCATGATTTGTATGAGCTCCAAAGATTTAGATGTCATCCTAACTTCACCAACATCCTCCAGTTTCCTCTTCCTTGATAGGATCTCCTTTAAGAACTTCCCATAGGCGGGCATACCTAAAATTGCATCAAGGAAAGGAATATTAATATGTAGCTTATTCATCAAGTCAAAGAACTTACCAAAGTGCTTGTCTAGATGTGCTCTGGCTCTGGACTGAGGGAATGGAAGTGGTGGTTTGTATGCAGGAGGTGGAACATAAATTTCAGTCTTCCCCTCCGCTTTGCTCCACCTCGGTTGGCGTCTCGGTTGAAGTGTTCTTCGACTGCATCTGGACCGAGGTGGTCTGCGTCGGTACTGTCACCGACCGAGGTACTGGATCTGCAGTTTTGAGTCCACTCCTCGTAGTTATGGCCATGCACTGGCCCTTAGGGTTGCTTTCTGTCCTTGCTGGAATCTTCCTTGGATCTCTTGGCACTTCATTCGCCCTACTTGCAAGTTGTTATTCGAAGGACTTTTGGGCCCTCGAAAATGAAGTCATAGAAGTCTCCATAGCGCTAAGCTTGATCAAGATAGCCTCTAGAACTGCGTCTTTCTTTTCCGGCTGAGACGAACTTGATCCTTGCCCTTGGCTTTTTAATGGAGTAGAAGAAGAAGAAGGGGAAGAGAGGAAAGGGTTAGAGGAATCGTTAGAGTTGGAGTTTGAATGATTACCCGAATTTTGGTTATTCGCCCTCCAATTGTTGCTATTGGACCCTCTATTGTTGTTGTTGTAATTGTTGTTTCGGGGACCGTTGTTGTTGTTACGGTACCCGTTGTTGTTGTTCCTTTGCCCTTGCTCTTCCTTTTTGGTTTGTGCAACCAAAAGTTTCTTCAATTGCTTCACGTCATTTGTCAAAGACGTGAGTTGATTGTTGTTGGATTGAGTCTCTTGAAAGTTGACTCTTTTAACTCCACCTTCAGCTCCTTGGTGGGTGTATTTCTCCATGTGCAAGGCTTGCTTCTCAATGAAGTCCCAAGCCTCGTCAACCGCCATGTCCATAAAGGTGCCGGCGGAGAGTAGTTGGAGATTGAACTGGGTGCTTCCGTCCAGCCCTTTGAAGTATATCTCCGATAACTCTAGTTTTGGAATCCCATGATGTGGGCAATCCAAAAGAATGTCCTTGAACCACTCTCATGACTTGGACAAGCTCTCCTTGTCCCTCATAATGAAAGCATTAATCTTCCCTCTCATTTCGGCTGTTTTTGAGGGGGGGAAAGAATTTGGTCAAGAATTCCGTTGCCATCTCCTCCCATGTGCTGATTTTTCCTGGAGGAAGAGATTGATACCAAGTAAGAGCTCTATCTTTTAAAGAAAAGTAAAAAGGTCTTAGCTTGTAGTTGTCGTTTTCGATTCTTGGAGGTCTCAAGGTCTCCATCAAGATCTCATAGTTTTGAAGATGTTGATGTGGTGATTCCTTCTCCAGCCCTCCGAATTGGCATTGGCGAATCATGGATAGAACTTGCGGTCGAAGTTCATAGTCATGGTTCGCTGGATCTCCTAGGTTAACTCCTGGACGCCTCAATTGCTGATTAGGGTCCATCCTTTGACCTAGGGTTTGTGGAACTCCTGCAAGAAGAACATCTCGGACGTCTACACGGACTTGTGTGCGTTTTGTAGGTATTTCGGGAAGTTTAGAGCTAAAACGATGCGTCAAAGGATCGTTCATTTAGATGACACGTCCTCGGACTCATTACAACACAAACAAAGAGCTAGGAGGACTCATGGAACCTTGCCAACACTAGCCATGCACCAAACCGCAGCTCAATGATCCAAAGCGAAGTTTCTACATAGAATCACGGGTTCTTGAAGAACCACGGCCGTGGAAATGACCGTGGATTTTGCCAGATTCTCGTGACAGCTGTGCCACGACTCTCATGGCCAGCTCATGAAGAATTTGTTATAAAAGTGGTCCTTGATGGGTTGTTTAGGGAGAGCTGTGGTAGTTTGGGAATAGCTCATACATTATCCATTCCTTTAACAAAATATATTCCAAGAAGAAGAAGGATTTTTCTAGGAAGGAAAGTGCCAAAGAGAAGAAGGAAGGAGCCATTGAAGAAGAGAGGAGAAGACACACTTAGTTCTTGTAATTCGGATTTATTGCTAGAAATTTATGAACTCTTGAACCTTCTTTTGGAAGGATTGTAAGTCGTTCTAATTTCATCTTCAGATTTAGATTGTGTTTGAAGTTCATTTGTTCATCTTCTTTCTTTCATTATCTTGCAATGGAGGTTATGATTCCATGTTTGTTTGCTTTGATTCCCATTATGAATGTTGTAGGCTAAATTGATGCGATTCTAGGGTAAGGAAAGGATGGTTATGGCTAGATCTATGATAGGACGGACTTAGATTTACTTTTGGATGATTTTCGTTTATGAACGTAGCTGCTGTTAGAAATCACGGGTAGTTCTTGAAGAACCACGGTCGTGGTTTCTGAAGAACAAACCGTGATTTTTCCTGGTTCGAAGGATCTTATCTTAGATTCATAAATTTGTTGAAACCCTAAGTTTTTGCTGAGTTTAACCTACCCTAGGGCATCCTAGTGTAGCGACCAAGTGTTAGGGGAGACTTACCCGGTAACCCTTTCCCTTAGGATCTAAAATAGTGAAATCTTAGGTAGTGGTGAACCTAACAAGTCACCATTGGATTAGATGTGCTAGGAATGTTGATTAAGACTTCCCTCTCCAAGACTTACCCGGTAAGGATAGGTTAGATCCCTAATTGACAATCCCGGTTTGTGTAAAATTTCCAACCTTAGGTGCTTAGAGACTTACCCGGTAATGAGACCTTAGGAATGGATTAGTGGACCATGAGACCTACCCGGTAATTGATCCCAATTTAGAAACACCAAATCCCAACATATCGAGATCAATCCAAAGAATGAATAGATAACTTGAGTTCTATGCCATAACCGGAATTTCCGACCCCTAGAATCCGTCTCTCTTCCCCTTTGATCAATATCTTGTTTGATTTGTTTATCCGTGCTGATTTATTTGGTTAGTTTGATTTATTGTTTGCATAAATTGTGATCTTGATGTGATCACTTAAAACCAACAAAAACAATCGAGATTTTCTTCCTTTGTTTCCCTCCTTTCTAACCTTAGACCTTCACTAAACTTAATCACAAAACCGAATCAATTTCACCTTAGTCTTTGCGTTCGACCTCGGAGTACTATCCATACTACAAACGTCCCGTACACTGCGGGTGCGCTAGAGGTTAGGATAATTATAACGAGTATAAATTTAAGGCTTATTGCGTGCATACTCTTTAGCGTAACAAGTTTTTGGCGCCGTTGCCGGGGACTAGGTCTAGATTGAGTCTATTTTGTGATTGTTTCTAGTGTAGATCTTTCTTGTTGCTTTTGATCTCTCTTTGGTTTGTGTCTTTGCTTTTCAGGACATCTATTACTCTTTAGGTGTATGCGAAGATCTCGTGGCAAGGATTTAGCTCCATTCGATCCCGAACCGGAGAAAACCCTTCGATCTAGATCTAAGAACATCCGAAAAGAGAAAGAGATGGCCGGTAGAAATCTTCAAGCTGAATTGGATGAAGCCTTAGAGCAAATAAGGCTAAGAGATGAGCTCTTGGAGGAAGAAAGGAGACTTGCCAATGAGAGGCAAGAGGAAACTAGGAGGGAGATTGAGGAGATTAGGCAAGCCCTTGTACAAGGGGAGCTTAATCGCCGACAACCTCCACCTCCTCCACCACAACCGCAGCCGGCGGCCAATGTTAGGGTCGTTCCTATTGCTATTGAGGAGCCGCAAACCCTAGGGAGGCGTATGGATCCGGCACAAAGAGCACACCGACCGGGTGTGAACCTAGGAGATCCCGCTACCCACAACTATGAACTCCGCCCTCAAGTTCTTCAAATGATCCGGCATAATCAATTTGGAGGGATGGAAGGAGAGTCTCCTCACCAACATTTGATGAACTATGAGATTTTGATGGAGACCCTTAGACCGCCAAGATTGGAGAGCAACAATCATAAGCTAAGGGCCTTTTCCTTCTCTCTTAAGGACAAAGCCTTGGCTTGGTATCAATCTATTCCACAAGGGCGAGTTGGTACTTGGGAGGAGATGACAACCGAGTTCTTAACCAAGTTCTTCCCACCTTCCAAGACCACCGAATTAAGGGGAAAGATCAATGCCTTTGTGATGAGGGATAGGGAAAGTTTGTTCAAGTCTTGGGAGAGATTCAAAGACCTTCTCCTAGATTGCCCACACCATGGCATACCGAAGATTGAGCTATTAGAGATCTACTTCAAGGGGCTTGATGAAGATAGCCAATTCAAGCTTCAATCTCTTTCCGGTGGGACATTTATGGAGAAACATGTAGATGATGCTTGGGAGTTTGTGGAGAAGCAAGCCCTAGTGATTGAAAAGTACTCTCATAGGAAGAGCGAAGGAAGAAAGGCGGGATCATATGAGGTGAGTGAAGTCACCATGAGCAATTTCAAGCTTGACGCCATCAACAACGAGTTGAAGTCCTTGAGAGAGTTGTGTACTACCACCTTAAAGAGCCAAGCAACTCCTCAAGCACCTCCACAAGCCAATTTGTCTTCTAAGGAGGAAGATGTGAATTATATGGGAAGGGGCAATTTCAACAATTACCAAGGCCCAAGAAATTTCAACAACAACCGGCAATTCAACAATTACCGGCCAAACCACAACCATCCCGGATTTTCTTACTCTAACCCGGATGGAGCCTTGAACCCTCCCGTTTCCACAAGTACAACTCCACCACAAAGAGCTTCACAAGAACCTCCACCCGGTTTTTCTCAACCTTCCAAGGATAGAACCGAAGTCATGTTTGAGCAATTGCTAGGAAGATTGAATGGACTTGAGAGCACCGTGACTTCAATCTCTAAGGCTCAAAAGGTCTTGGAAGCACAAGTCTTTCAAAAGGCGGGTGAAGCACATAGAGATCCCGGGAAGCTTCCCGGGAGGACCGAAGACAAACCAAGAGGCCAAGTGTTGGCTATCACAACAAGGAGTGGGTTGAGCATGAAGGATCCTTTGCCTAAGGACCAAACTAAAGGAAAGCAAGTAGTGGTAGAAGAGGGAAGAAAGCAAGATGATGGAGGAAAAAGCAAGGATGTAGAGCCAACTTATGTGGCACCGCCTCCATACAAGCCACCACTACCTTTCCCACAATCAAGAGCGAGAGCTCGTTTGGACAATCACTTTGGTAAGTTCCTTGAACTAATGTCCAAGTTACATATTAACATTCCGTTCATGGATGCCATCTTAGGAATGCCGGCATATGGGAAGTTTTTGAAAGAAATACTCTCCAACAAAAGGAAGTTGGAGGAGTATGGGGAGATAAGGATGACCAAGAGATCCTCGGAGTTGATCCAAACGATGAAGGAGGAAATGCCTCCCAAGCTAAGAGATCCGGGCTCTTTTTGCGTCCCAATTGGAGTAGGAGACGTGAAGTACGAGGCCCTTTGTGATCTTGGGGCAAGTGTAAGCATCATACCGCTTGCACTTAGCAACAAGGTCGGGCTAGGTGAACCGAAGCCGGTCAAGATGACCCTCTATATGGCGGACCGCTCTATTACTCATCCGGTTGGGATTCTAGAAGACATTCCGGTGCAGTTGGGAGGATTCTATGTACCCATCGACTTTGTAGTGTTGGACATTCCGGCGGACTATCCGGTCCCTATCATTCTAGGAAGGCCTTTCCTAGCCACTTCCGGATGCTTGGTGGATTGCAAGAACGGGACTCTCTCCTTCAACATTGGAGAGGAGAACATCAAGTTCAAGCTGTCCACAATGATGAAAGGGCCAACCCTTGATGAAGATATCTTCAACATAATCGAGCAAGAAGAATCTAGAGAAGTTGTAAGCTCGATTTTGATCAAGGACCCCTTGGAGAAGGTTCTTACCTTGAGTATGATGGAGGAGGACATTGAGGAGGAATGCAATGAAGAGATCAAGGCCTTGGAGGCTTTGGAAGAGGAGCCAAGAGTTGGATTTGAGAGCCACGAAGAAATTGTGAACAGCTGCAAATTCCACGGTCGAGATTTAGGTTCCACGGCCATCAAACTCTCTGGACAACTCCGAGAAGCAAGCTTGGCAAGAACCACGGCCGTGGAAGATGAATAAGCCGTGTTTCCAACCGTGGTTTCTCCTGAATCAACTCTTGATGATGATCAAGCTTCTAGGAGCCAAGGAGAATCTTCATTTGCCTTGGATTCATCTCATCCAATCTTATTTGGATCGTCTTCAACCGATAAAGGTCCTCCCTCACTTGAACTTAAACCCCTCCCCTCTCATTTAAAGTATGCATTCCTTGGTGATAATTCTACATATCCTGTGATTGTTAATGCATGCTTGAGTGATGATGAACTTGCTAAATTACTGCATGAACTAAGATTGCATAGGAAAGCCATTGGATACACTATTGATGATTTGGTTGGCATTAAGCCATCTTTGTGCATGCATAAGATAATGATGGAAGATAACCACAAACCCTCTATAGAACATCAAAGGAGATTGAATCCTATAATGAAAGAGGTGGTCAAAAAGGAAATCATTAAGTTGCTAGATGCGGGGATTATCTACCCTATCTCGGATAGTAAGTGGGTTAGTCCCGTTCATGTAGTACCTAAGAAGGGTGGAATGACGATAGTAACTAATGAGAACAATGAACTAATACCAACTAGGACGGTCACGGGATGGAGGATGTGCATAGATTATAGGAAGTTAAACATGGCCTCTAGGAAAGATCATTTCCCTCTCCCCTTCATTGACCAAATGCTAGAAAGGTTGGCTCAACACTCTCATTTTTGCTATTTAGATGGATATAGTGGGTTCTTTCAAATCCCTATCCACCCCGATGACCAAGAGAAAACGACTTTTACATGTCCATGGGGTACCTTTGCATATAGGAGAATGCCATTTGGGTTGTGTAATGCACCCGCCACCTTTCAAAGGTGTATGATGGCCATCTTTTCGGAATACATAGAAAATATCATGGAAGTGTTCATGGATGATTTCTCTGTTTATGGTTCTTCTTTCGATGATTGCTTGGCTAATTTGTCATTAGTATTGCAAAGATGTGAAGAGACAAATCTTGTCTTAAATTGGGAAAAATGCCACTTCATGGTAAGTGAAGGTATTGTGTTAGGACACTTGGTGTCGAACCGGGGCATTGAGGTTGATAGGGCTAAGATTGAAACGATAGAGAAGTTGCCACCACCTACCTCGGTGAAGGGGGTAAGGAGTTTCTTAGGGCATGCCGGTTTCTACCGGAGGTTCATTCAAGATTTCTCTAAAATTTCTAAGCCTCTCACTAACCTACTAATGAAAGATGTTGATTTTGTCTTTTCCAAAGATTGTCTTGAAGCGTTTTGTAGGTTGAAGAACGCCTTGATCTCCGCACCTATCATGCAACCCCCGGATTGGAGTCTACCATTTGAGATCATGTGCGATGCAAGTGATGTGGCCGTTGGGGCCGTTTTGGGGCAAAGGAAAGAAGGGCGTACTCATGCCATTTACTATGCTAGCAAGACGCTAGATGATGCCCAACTCAATTATGCTACTACCGAGAAGGAGTTGTTAGCGGTGGTGTATGCATTTGAGAAATTCCGCTCATACCTTGTTGGAGCGAAGGTCATAGTTTATACGGATCATGCGGCGATCCGTTATCTACTTACAAAGAAGGATGCCAAACCAAGGTTGATTCGGTGGATCCTTCTTCTTCAAGAGTTTGATTTGGAGATACGAGATAAGAAAGGATCTGAGAACTCCGTGGCGGATCACCTTAGTAGACTCCCACCCTTGGAGCTTGGGAAAGACAACATCCCGATAGATGATTCATTCAGAGACGAACAATTGCAAATGGTGGAAGAATGCTTGTCCCACGTGGCTAGAGGAAGTGAGCCATGGTATGCCGACATTGTGAATTACTTGGTATGTGAGGAAGTGCCTCCCGGATTAACATATGCACAAAGGAAATAGTTCTTTAACGATGTAAGGCATTACTATTGGAGTGAGCCTCTTCTATTCAAGAGAGGCCCGGATGGGGTGCTTAGGAGATGCATACCGGAAGATGAAATGGAAAGTGTGATCCGGCATTGTCACTCCTTACCATGTGGAGGCCATGCTAGCTCACACAAAACGTGTGCCAAGGTATTGCAATCCGGTTTTTATTGGCCTAACTTGTTTAGAGATGTGCAAGGTTTTGTAGCGGCATGTGATGCTTGCCAAAGGACGGGCAATATTTCAAGGAGGAATGAAATGCCCTTGAATAACATCCAAGAAGTTGAGATTTTTGACGTGTGGGGTGTAGACTTCATGGGACCATTCCCTTCTTCATGTGGCAATCTCTACATCCTATTAGCGGTGGACTATGTGTCAAGATGGGTAGAGGCTATCGCCTCTCCTACAAATGATGCCAAGGTGGTGGTGCGGTTCTTCAACCGAGTGATATTCCCTAGGTTTGGAACACCAAGGGTGATCATTAGTGATGGAGGGAAGCACTTCACAAATAGGAATTTTGGAGCACTTTTGGCTAAGTATGGGGTGACTCATAAGGTGGCAACACCTTACCACCCCCAAACTAGTGGCCAAGTGGAGATCTCCAACCGAGAGATAAAGGCCATCCTCGAGAAGACGGTGTCTAGAACAAGGAAGGATTGGGCTATGAAGCTCAATGACGCACTATGGGCATATAGAACCGCCTTCAAGACACCTATCGGTACCACTCCTTACAAGTTGGTCTATGGCAAGTCTTGCCATCTTCCGGTGGAAATGGAGCATAGAGCTTATTGGGCCATTAAGTGGCTGAATTTTGATCTCAAGGAGGCGGGAGAGAAGAGATTGCTTGATATCAATGCCCTTGAGGAGCTCCGGTTGGAAGCCTATGAGAATGCCCGGATCTACAAGGAGAGAACCAAGAGATGGCATGACAAGAGGATTATCCCAAAGGAGTTGAGTGAAGGAGATCTTGTCCTTCTCTTCAACTCGAGGCTAAGGCTCTTTCCCGGAAAGCTCAAGTCAAGATGGACCGGGCCATATGTGGTGAAGAAGATCTTTCCCCATGGAGCCATTGAAATAGGAGGGGAGCATTGTGGAAATTTCAAAGTGAATGGGCATCGCTTGAAGAAGTATATTCCTGGAGCCCCGGTAGACATGATTGCCCCGCTTCACCTCGAATAGACGCTCCCGAGTTTGGTCAAGCTAATGACCTTAAAGAAGCGCTTGGTGGGAGGCAACCCATTGGTAACATTTTTCCCTTTTCATTTTTACTTAGATTTTTCTGTTTTTATGTGCTTTGTGTGTGTTTTGTCTACTTTCGTGTGTGCTAGAAGCATTAGTGGCATTGGAAGCCTTTCTTGACATGTGAATGATGATGATGAACCCCTCACCAATTATGGGTGGAGCGGACGCGGAACTTGGACGGCTAGCGGTGCCTAGCGCGGGTTCCGAAGCTTTGAAGGATGCTTGAGAGCTCTCTACCATGGTTGATAGAATCATCCAACATCAAGTCACTTGAGAATTCCCAAATACCATAGCAAACGCTTTTACATTGTGAGAACCTTCTTTCACTCTCTTTACTTGAATACCACATTGGGGACAATGTGTTTCTAAGTATGGGGTGGGGTTTGCATGATCCTTTGCATAATGAGCATCTAGGATAGGTTAATATTTTGCACATGTCTTGCATTGTACATATTTAAAACGAAAATCCCATAAAAATCAGAAAATTTAAAATTTTTTTTGTGCTTTCTAGGCTTGGATATGATCCTAATGATGAAACTTGTCTTGTGATTGGCTATGAATGGCCTTATGTGTTGGATTGATAAAAGCATATGTGGACTTGAACTACTTTTCTTAAATTCCATGAATGACTTGTGATCATGATGATTGCCTAGAATGGATTGAGTATTGAAAGTTGCATACCATCTAGGAATGAATGAGGCATTTCATCTTTCTCTACTTCTCATCTTGATCATGATTGCTTGAGCACCTCAATTGATATAAAATCGACCTCCTTTAAACCCATCCGGGAATAGGAGCATGCTAGTGTGTTTGAATGTGTAAAAGCAAGTGCGGGGTGAAGATGTAATGAAAAGAATGTCGTGAAATGAATGCTGAAATTATTGTGGAAGTATAGCCAAAATAGGTTTAGGGGCGTTGGTTTAAATGATAAGTAACTCGGTACACTTCACATAATCGGGTGTTGGTGCCTTGCCAAAGTCAAATAAACTAATAGCCCTAACGAGCTTTGGTATGTGTGCCCGGTGTGGATGCACCTCGAAAACGAGAAAAAGCCCGAGGATGGCTAATCACCGAGGTTTCGGCTATTGTACACCAATGCCATTGTCTCAAAAATGAGTTAAAGAAAAAAAAAAAAAAAAAAAAGAAAAGAAAGCAAGATAGGGAAAAATATACACTTGGGGGAAGTTGATCGAGGACAAGGAAGTGAAGTTAGTTCCATTCCCGGATTAGCATCACATACCTAGAAAATTCCCCTCCCCAATTGAAACGTTTCTTAGCCTTTTATGTCACAAGCCCTTATGACCTACTTGCATGTTTGTAAGACTTAGTAATCTAGATTGGATAGACTCTTGATCTTCTTGACATCTTCGTCCTCCCATCTCATGCATGCTTTTGAGTTAAGTACAATTGTCTTTCCATGCCCTTATTGTTTGATACATAATTGCTTATCAAATTGCCATTGATCATGACTATGAAGGTGATCCAATAGTAGAAGCACAAAACCCAAAAAGATTTTTGCACTTTTTTGCATACATAAATCATGTCATCTCTTAGTCTATAGTTGGGAATTTGCTCGGGGACGAGCAAACCTTAAGTATGGGGTATTTTGATAACACGATTTATAGCATAGTTTTAGGGTAACTTTTAGATAGAATTCCCGCTCAATCATGCATGATCTAGCACTAGTCCAATACGTTTTGCACTTAAAACATGTATTTTGTCGGGATAGACGTCTACACGGACTTGTGTGCGTTTTGTAGGTATTTCGGGAAGTTTAGAGCTAAAACGATGCGTCACAGGATCGTTCATTTAGATGACACGTCCCCGGACTCATTACAACACAAACAAAGAGCTAGGAGGACTCATGGAACCTTGCCAACACTAGCCATGCACCAAACCGCAGCTCAATGATCCAAAGCGAAGTTTCTGCATAGAATCACGGGTTCTTGAAGAACCACGGCCGTGGAAATGACCGTGGATTTTGCCAGATTCTCGTGACAGCTGTGCCACGACTCTCATGGCCAGCTCATGAAGAATTTGTTATAAAAGTTGTCCTTGATGGGTTGTTTAGGGAGAGCTGTGGTAGTTTGGGAATAGCTCATACATTATCCATTCCTTTAACAAAATATATTCCAAGAAGAAGAAGGATTTTTCTAGGAAGGAAAGTGCCAAAGAGAAGAAGGAAGGAGCCATTGAAGAAGAGAGGAGAAGACACACTTAGTTCTTGTAATTCGGATTTATTGCTAGAAATTTATGAACTCTTGAACCTTCTTTTGGAAGGATTGTAAGTCGTTCTAATTTCATCTTCAGATTTAGATTGTGTTTGAAGTTCATTTGTTCATCTTCTTTCTTTCATTATCTTGCAATGGAGGTTATGATTCCATGTTTGTTTGCTTTGATTCCCATTATGAATGTTGTAGGCTAAATTGATGCGATTCTAGGGTAAGGAAAGGATGGTTATGGCTAGATCTATGATAGGACGGACTTAGATTTACTTTTGGATGATTTTCGTTTATGAACGTAGCTGCTGTTAGAAATCACGGGTAGTTCTTGAAGAACCACGGTCGTGGTTTCTGAAGAACAAACCGTGATTTTTCCTGGTTCGAAGGATCTTATCTTAGATTCATAAATTTGTTGAAACCCTAAGTTTTTGCTGAGTTTAACCTACCCTAGGGCATCCTAGTGTAGCGACCAAGTGTTAGGGGAGACTTACCCGGTAACCCTTTCCCTTAGGATCTAAAATAGTGAAATCTTAGGTAGTGGTGAACCTAACAAGTCACCATTGGATTAGATGTGCTAGGAATGTTGATTAAGACTTCCCTCTCCAAGACTTACCCGGTAAGGATAGGTTAGATCCCTAATTGACAATCCCGGTTTGTGTAAAATTTCCAACCTTAGGTGCTTAGAGACTTACCCGGTAATGAGACCTTAGGAATGGATTAGTGGACCATGAGACCTACCCGGTAATTGATCCCAATTTAGAAACACCAAATCCCAACATATCGAGATCAATCCAAAGAATGAATAGATAACTTGAGTTCTATGCCATAACCGGAATTTCCGACCCCTAGAATCCGTCTCTCTTCCCCTTTGATCAATATCTTGTTTGATTTGTTTATCCGTGCTGATTTATTTGGTTAGTTTGATTTATTGTTTGCATAAATTGTGATCTTGATGTGATCACTTAAAACCAACAAAAACAATCGAGATTTTCTTCCTTTGTTTCCCTCCTTTCTAACCTTAGACCTTCACTAAACTTAATCACAAAACCGAATCAATTTCACCTTAGTCTTTGCGTTCGACCTCGGAGTACTATCCATACTACAAACGTCCCGTACACTGCGGGTGCGCTAGAGGTTAGGATAATTATAACGAGTATAAATTTAAGGCTTATTGCGTGCATACTCTTTAGCGTAACAGTACCCGTTGTTGTTGTTCCTTTGCCCTTGCTCTTCCTTTTTGGTTTGTGCAACCAAAAGTTCCTTCAATTGCTTCACGTCATTTGTCAAAGACGTGAGTTGATTATTGTTGGATTGAGTCTCTTGAAAGTTGACTCTTTTAACTCCACCTTCAGCTCCTTGGTGGGTGTATTTCTCCATGTGCAAGGCTTGCTTCTCAATGAAGTCCCAAGCCTCGTCAACCGCCATGTCCATAAAGGTGCCGGCGGAGAGTAGTTGGAGATTGAACTGGGTGCTTCCGTCCAACCCTTTGAAGTATATCTCCGATAACTCTAGTTTTGGAATCCCATGATGTGGGCAATCCAAAAGAATGTCCTTGAACCGCTCCCATGACTTGGACAAGCTCTCCTTGTCCCTCATAAGGAAAACATTAATCTTCCCTCTCATTTCGGCTGTTTTTGAGGGGGGAAAGAATTTGGTCAAGAATTCCGTTGTCATCTCCTCCCATGTGCTGATTTTTCCTGGAGGAAGAGATTGATACCAAGTAAGAGCTCTATCTTTTAAAGAAAAGTAAAAAGGTCTTAGCTTGTAGTTGTCGTTTTCGATTCTTGGAGGTCTCAAGGTCTCCATCAAGATCTCATAGTTTTGAAGATGTTGATGTGGTGATTCCTTCTCCAGCCCTCCGAATTGGCATTGGCGAATCATGGATAGAACTTGCGGTCGAAGTTCATAGTCATGGTTCGCTGGATCTCCTAGGTTAACTCCTGGACGCCTCAATTGCTGATTAGGGTCCATCCTTTGACCTAGGGTTTGTGGAACTCCTGCAAGAAGAACATCTCGGACTGGCCTCCAAGGTGGAAGTACATCGGCCGGGGCGTTTGGTACTGGAACCTGCCTCGGTCGAGGGTCAGCTACTGGATCCTGCATCGGTCGAGGATCAACAGGAGGATCTTCCCTCGGTCGAAGTAGAATCTGGTCACGTATGACCGCCATCTCCGCCTCGATTGCTTCTCTCTTGGTGCGAGTTTCTTCCTTCTCTCGCTGTAGCTCTTCCTGGCTGAGGCGTAGCAGCTCCAACGCCTCCTTTAATTCGGCCTCAAGATCGCGGTTGTCTTGTTGGGCCATCTTCGCTTCTCTTAAACGTCGCTTGTATGTCTTTTCTGGTTCGGGATTGTAAGGAACGATTTCCTTCCCAGCGCGGGTTCTTCGCATATACCTAAGAAAGAACCTGCAAAAGTCACTCAAGTAGAGTGATTAGTAGACACGGGGGCAAGCGCCCCAAGAGCAAACCGTACCGGCTCGGTCTAGACCAAGTCCCCGGCAACGGCGCCAAAAACTTGTTCGCTCCAAACGGTGTGTGCAAGCTTTAAATTTATAACCCTAGACTTAAGCTTAAAACAAGGATGCGAACCCGCAGTGTACGGGTCAATCGTAGTAAAAAGCAAGGAATTCCAGGGGTCGATCACAGGGACTTGGTGAAACAAAGTCAATAACGGTATGCTTAAGTGAATACTAACCACAAGAGCAATTAACACAATCAAAGATGAATAAGAAGCCAATAAAGCAAACATGCGATTCTAGGGATTAAAGCATCTAGTTGTGGTTCCAACTCAAGATCTATAGATAAGCGGACAAAGCTGAGATTTTTGCATAGGGAAGGTGTTACTAAAGTGGAATAGATCACCGGGTAAGTCTCACTATTCACTAATCCTAAACCGTAACTCCTATTACCGGGTAAGTCTCAAGGAATCAAGATAAAGAACTATAACCTCAAACTAACATACCATCTAAGGGAATAGAATCAACCTTTACCGGGTAAGTCTCAGGCTAACTCACAAAGGTGGGATAGAAGCACACTCAAACCCCAATAAAGGATAAACCTTTATTACCTACACTTATGATCGTTGGTAAACAAACTAAGGAATTATCGGGTAAGTCTCATCCTAAGCTTGCATTGAACCAAAAAGGTGTAATAAGAATAGGATTTGGCAAACTCTAACACTTAACCTTCTGTTTAGAATCGGATAAGTCACCTCGGTCAGAAGAATTCCACCCCGGCCGAGATGTTCATCGACTGAACGAGATGCTTAGGGTTAAGGTTAAAGACTCGAACTTTCAGGATCCTACTGGAATCTAAGGTTATTCTATCATTGTTTTTCCCACAACCTTCAGCCAATCACCCTAGAATCACACAAGGAAATTAGCCACTCATCATCATTATGAAAGTATTAAATATATGGGAAGAAGGTGAATATTTGAACAAGAAGAATTCAATAAAAAGACTTCAATAACTGAATCAAATATCACAACAAAAGCGTTCCTTGGATAGCAATCCAACAAGACAAGACAACAAGGAAGTGAATTAAAGACAATCTTACAAAACCCTCCAAAAATCTATAAAAGCTATGATCTTCAATCTTCCTTCAACCTTCAAAAAGGTTCTTCGAAACTCCCAACTGGAGTATGGTTGCAGCGATGTATGCTGGATCTCGCAGCCTTCAATGGTGTATAACGTGCTAAGCGGGATGTTGGATTTGTGGAAATCCAACCCTTTTTATAAGAAAATAACCCTCCAAAGATAATAAATCTTAGAAAGATATTTTCCCATAAATATAGGTAAAATATATGATTCTGCATATCTTCTTCCTTCCAGGAGCCAAGCCCAAAAATATAAGATCACTTTCCAATTTTAAAAGATCTCATCCAAGAATAAAATATTCTCGCCGCGTCCTAGGTGTTCGCCTCGGTCGAGTCGGCGTCTCTGGATCACCTTGGTCGAGGTGAATCTGTGGTCAACCGAGGTGAGTCACAACAAAATGTGAAATCTCTCGAATCTGCTCCAAAGTAAATCTTTAATCCATGGCTATGCTCCCTGGATGTAGCTCCAAATGACTCATGACTCCATTTGCTCCTTTTTGATGCAAAACGTGCCATTTTACCTACGATTACAACAAAACTAGGTGTAGACCTCGATTCTCGCAAAGGTAGATGAAATGGTAGTAAAATCACATAATATACATACAAACATGCAGATTATGAAAGATAAAACGTCCAAACAAACCCTAAAATATAGACTATAATTCATGCTATCAATTAAAAAGGGAAAAGAGATGGCCGGAAGAGATCTCCAAGCTGAGTTGGATGAAGCCTTGGAGCAAATAAGGCTAAGAGATGAGCTGTTGGAGGAAGAAAGGAGACTTGCCAATGAAAGGCAAGAAGCAACTAGGAGGGAGATTGATGAGATTAGGCAAGCCCTTGTACAAGGAGAGCTTAATCGTCAACAACCTCCGCCTCCTCCACCACCACAACCGCAGCCGGCGGCGAATGTTAGGGTTGTCCCCATTGCTATTGAAGAACCACAAACGTTAGGGAGACGTATGGATCCGGCACAAAGAGCACACCGTCCGGGTGTGAACTTAGGAGATCCCGCAACCCACAACTACGAGCTCCGCCCTCACGTTCTACAAATGATCCGGCATAATCAATTTGGAGGGATGGAAGGAGAGTCTCCTCATCAACACTTGATGAACTATGAGATTTTGATGGAGACTCTTAGACCGCCAAGATTGGAGAGCAACAACCATAAGCTTAGGGCTTTTTCCTTCTCTCTTAAGGACAAAGCCTTAGCTTGGTATCAATCTATTCCACAAGGGCGAGTTGGTACTTGGGAGGAGATGACAACCGAGTTTTTGACTAAGTTCTTCCCACCTTCCAAGACTACCGAGTTAAGAGGGAAGATCAATGCCTTCTGATGAAGGATAGAGAGAGTTTGTTCAAGTCTTGGGAAAGATTCAAAGATCTTCTCCTAGATTGTCCACACCATGGCATACCGAAAATCGAGCTATTGGAGATCTACTTCAAAGGACTTGATGAAGATAGCCAATTCAAGCTCCAATCTCTTTCCGGTGGGACATTTATGGAGAAGCATGTAGATGAAGCTTGGGAGTTTGTGGAGAAGCAAGCTCTAGTGATTGAGAAGTACTCCCATAGGAAGAGTGAAGGGAGAAAGGCGGGAGCATATGAGGTGAGTGAGGTTACCATGAGCAATTTCAAGCTTGACGCCATCAACAATGAATTGAAGTCTTTGAGGGAGTTGTGTGCTACAACCTTGAAGAATCAAGCAACTCCTCAAGTGCTTCCACAAGCCAATTTGTCTTCCAAGGAGGAGGATGTGAATTACATGGGAAGGGGCAATTTCAACAACTATCAAGGCCCAAGGAACTTCAACAACAACCGGCAATTCAACAATTACCGGCCCAACCACAACCACCCCGGGTTTTCTTACTCTAACCCGGATGGAGCCTTGAACCCTCCCGCTTCCTCAAGCACAACTCCACCACCAAGAGCTTCACAAGAACCTCCACCCGGATTTACTCAACCTCCAAAGGATAGGACCGAATTGATGTTTGAGCAATTGCTTGGAAGGTTGAGTGGTCTTGAGAGCACCGTGACTTCCATTTCTAAAGCTCAAAAGGTATTGGAAGCACAAGTATTCCAAAAGGCGGGTGAAGCCCATAGAGATCCAGGAAAGCTTCCCGGAAGAACCGAAGACAACCCAAGAGGCCAAGTGTTGGCTATCACTACAAGGAGTGGGTTGAGCATGAAAGATCCTTTGCCCAAGGAGAATGCTAAGGGGAAACAAGTGGTGATAGAGGAAGAGACTTTGCAAGGAGATGGAGGCAAGAGCAAGGATGTTGAGCCAACATATGTGGCACCGCCTCCATACAAGCCACCACTACCGTTCCCTCAATCACGAGCAAGAGCTCGCTTGGACAATCACTTTGGTAAGTTCCTTGAACTAATGTCTAAATTGCATATTAACATTCCGTTCATGGATGCTATTTTTGGAATGCCGGCATATGGCAAGTTCTTGAAAGAGATACTCTCCAACAAAAGGAAGTTGGAGGAGTATGGGGAGATAAGAATGACCAAAAGATCCTCGGAATTGATCCAAACGATGAAGGAGGAAATGCCTCTCAAGCTAAGAGATCCGGGTTCCTTTTGTGTCCCAATTGGAGTGGGAGATGTGAAGTATGAGGCCCTTTGTGATCTTGGGGCAAGTGTAAGCATCATACCGCTTGCACTTTGCAACAAGGTTGGGCTAGGAGAGCCAAAACCGGTCAAGATGACCCTCTATATGGAGGACCGTTCTATCACTCATCCGGTTGGGATCTTAGAAGACATTCCGGTGCAACTAGGAGGATTCTACGTGCCAATTGATTTTGTTGTCTTGGATATTCCGGCGGACTATCCGGTTCCCATCATCTTAGGAAGACCTTTCCTAGCCACTTCCGGATGCCTAGTGGATTGCAAGAATGGGACTCTCTCCTTCAACATTGGAGAGGAGAACATCAAGTTCAAGTTGTCCACAATGATGAAAGGGCCAACCCTTGATGAGGATGTCTTCAACATAGTCGAGCAAGAAGAATCTAGAGAAGTTGTGAGCTCGATCTTGATCAAGGATCCCTTGGAGAAGGTTCTTACCTTAAGTATGATGGAGGAAGGTGTTGAGGAGGCTTGCAATGAAGAGATCAAGGCCTTAGAAGCATTAGAAGAGGAGACAAGTGCTCAAGATGAAGGCTACGAAGAAGAGATGAACAGCTGTAGGTTCCACGGTCGAGATTTGAGTTCCACGGCCGTCAAACTCTCTGTAAAGCCACAGAAAATGAGCCAGGCAACTTCCACGGCCGTGGACTTGGAGCAGACCGTGGAGTTGGCCGTGATTTCCCCTGAATCAACCCTTAATGATGATCAAGCTTCAAGGAGCCTTGGAGGGTCTTCATTTGCTTTGGATTCATCTCATCCAACATTATTTGGATCATCTCCAATCGATAAAGGTCCACCTAAACTTGAACTCAAACCCCTCCCCTCTTATTTAAAGTATGCTTTCGTTGGTGTTGATTCTACATATCCGGTGATTGTGAATGCATGCTTGAGTGATGATGAACTTACTAAGTTGTTGCATGAGCTAAGATTGCATAGGAAAGCCATTGGCTATACTATTGATGATTTGGTTGGCATTAAGCCTTCTTTGTGCATGCATAAGCTATTGATGGAAGATAATCATAAACCCTCTATTGAACATCAAAGGAGATTGAATCCCATAATGAAAGAGGTAGTCAAAAAGGAAATCATTAAGTTGCTAGATGCGGGGATAATCTACCCTATCTCGGATAGTAAGTGGGTTAGTCCCGTTCATGTAGTTCCTAAGAAGGGTGGGATGACCGTAGTGACTAATGAGAACAATGAACTAATCCCAACTAGGACGGTTACGGGGTGGAGGATGTGCATTGACTATAGGAAATTGAACATGGCCTCTAGGAAATATCACTTCCCTCTCCCCTTCATTGACCAAATGCTAGAGAGGTTAGCTCAACATTCTCATTTTTGCTATCTAGATGGCTATAGTGGATTCTTCCAAATCCCTATCCACCCCGATGACCAAGAGAAAACAACCTTTACATGTCCATGGGGAACTTTTGCATATAGGAGAATGCCATTTGGGTTGTGTAATGCACCCGCCACCTTCCAAAGGTGTATGATGGCTATCTTTTCGGAATACATTGAAAATATCATGGAAGTGTTCATGGATGATTTCTCTGTTTATGGTTCTTCCTTTGATAATTGCTTGGTTAACTTGTCATTAGTATTGCAAAGATGTGAGGAGACAAATCTTGTCTTAAATTGGGAAAAATGCCACTTCATGGTAAGTGAAGGTATTGTGTTAGGACACTTGGTGTCTAACCGTGGCATTGAGGTTGATAGGGCCAAGATTGAAACGATAGAGAAGTTGCCACCACCTACCTCGGTGAAAGGGGTAAGGAGTTTCTTAGGGCATGCCGGTTTTTACCGGAGGTTTATTCAAGACTTCTCTAAAATTTCTAAGCCTCTCACTAACCTACTAATGAAGGATGTTGATTTTGTCTTTTCCAAAGATTGTCTTGAGGCTTTTTGTAGGTTGAAGAACGCCTTGATCTCCGCACCTATCATGCAACCTCCGGATTGGAGTTTACCATTTGAGATCATGTGTGATGCAAGCGATGTAGCCGTTGGGGCTGTTTTGGGGCAAAGGAAAGATGGGCGCACTCATGCCATTTATTATGCTAGCAAGACACTAGATGATGCCCAACTCAACCCTTGAGAACTTTGGCTAATCAAACTCAAATATTGAGAAGGAACCCTATATTTTTGGGCTGGACACAACAATCATTGAAAAAGATAGAAAGAGAAGAGATGAAAAGTTATGGTTTTGGTAAGGGGAATTTGCTTGAGAGACAAAACATAGATCCCGAGCCTACAAAATGTGGTGGAAATACAATTCTTCAATAAACAAATGCTTCAACAAGTCATGCTCCCACCCGTACTCCAATTCAAGTGATTAACAGCCCTAAAATTTATTTTTGCTATTTTTAACATACTCTATCCTGCAGGACTCGGAATACAATCCTTAAGTGTCCTGCGTGCTCCTCTCTGATTTGAGAGTATACCAGAATATCATTGATGAAGACCACCACGAACTGGTCTAAAAAGTAGATGAAGATGTTGTTCATCAGTTCCCTGAAAATGGCGGGCATATTCATGAGCTCGAATGACATCACTACAAACTCGTAGTGGTCATACCTGGTCCGAAATGCCGTCTTAACTATATCCTGCTCTCTCACCCTCAGCTGGTGATATCTTGATCTCATATCTATCCGTGAAAACACTAAAGCTCCGTGCAAATGATCTAAAAGATCGTCAATACGGGGAAATTGGTACTTATTCTTGATTGTCACCTTATTTAGCTCTCGGTAGTCAATACATAACCTCATCGACCCGTCTTTCTTCCTGACAAAGAGTACTGGCGCGCCCCAAGGAGATACACTAAGGCGGATAAATCCCTTCTCAGCTAACTCTTCGGGCTACTTCTTTAGTTCAAGCATCTCGATAGGCGTCATGCGGTAGGGATCCTTCGAGATCGGTCTCATCCCGGACTCTAGCTCAATGCCGAAATCCACACTTCTTTGTGGTGGCAGACCTTGTGGCTCTCCGAATACATCGGTAAATTTGCTTGCTACCGGAATCTTATCAAGTGTCGGACTCGTACTATCCTTCATGGCATAGCACCAAGAAGCCTCAAAACCTTGTCCGATAAGTCTTAGAGCTCGAACGGTACTGATGATTGTACCGGTCTTTCCGAGATCCTAACCTTGGAAAATCTCTACATGACCTGACTCTATAGTCACCGTCACGGTCCTCTTGCCGATGTCCAAAACTACCTAATGTCGATCCATTCAATCCATGACTTAAATAACCTCTTCAAGTACTAAGTACATGACGAAGAAGTCAGCTGGCCAATCACGACCTCCCAATCTGATAGGGCAATCGCAAACTTCCCGAGAACCTCTAATCTTACCCCCATAGTAACCCTATAAAGAAAGGTTTCCGCTCTGTGGTAAATAAGGCCAGTCTATCTACACATGCATCAGATAAAAAAGAATGCGTAGCACCCGTATCGAAAAGAACTCTGGCAGGAAAACCATTAATATGAATGGTACATGTGGTCGCTAGAGTTGTTGGCTTTGCTGCACTCCTTAGCTTGTAGACTCTAGCTGAAGCACCTCTCGTGTCTGAAGTACCACCAACACGTCCTCTACCACTCCCTTGCCCTTGAGCGGAACCCTAAGGAGCGGTGTATCTTGGGGCTCTCTAATGTTGCCCTTGTGACTGGTACTGAGGCGACCTCTGCCCACCTCCTGTGATGCTAGTTGGTGACGAACCCTGCTACGATGGTGATGTAAGACTATCCTCGACACCTATCAGACAAGGACCCATCACTAGATTAAGGGCTAAAAGGATCCAGGAGGAGACTGATAACACGATTTATGACTTAGGTTTAGGTAATCATTTAGATAGATTTCTCGCTCATTCATGCATGGTTTAGCACTAGTTCACGACGTTTGCACTCAATTCACTTATTTTGTCGAGATAGACGTCTACACGGACTTGTGCATTACTTTGTAGGTATTTTGGGAGATTTAGGAGCTAAAACGATACGTTTGAGGATCGTTCATCTAGATGACACACCCTCGGACTCATTAGGACGCAAGCTAAAGGCTAGGGAAGACTCATGGAACCTTACCAACACAAGCCATGCACCAAATCAAAGCTTAACGATCAAAGGCAAAGCTGAAGCACAGAATCACGGTTCACTGACACTCCACGGCCGTGGAAATGCCCGTGATTTTTGCTAGATTTTCGTGACAGCTGTGCCACGATCTCTTGGCCAGCTCTTGCAAAGTTGTAGTATAAAAGTGGTCCTGTATTGGCTGTTGATAGCATGAATTATAGTCTATATTTTGGGGTTTGTTTGGACGTTTTATCTTTCATAATCTGCATGTTTGTATGTACATTATGTGATTTTACTACCATTTCATCTACCTTTGCGAGAATCGAGGTCTACACCTAGTTTCGTTGTAATTGCAGGTAATTTGGTACGTTTTGCATCAAAAAGGAGCAAAAGGAGTCATGAGTCATTTAGAGCTACATCCAGGAAGCATAGCCATGGATTAAAGATTTACTCTGGACCAGTTTTGAGATATTTCACATTCAGTTGTGACTCACCTCGGTTGATCAGAGGTTCACCTCGACCGAGGTGATCCAGAGAGGCCGACTCGACCGAGGCGAACACCTAGGACGCGGCGAGAATATTTTATTCTTGGAGGAGATCTTTTATTTTTGGAAGGGGAGATCTTATATTTTTGGGCTGGATTTCTGGAAGGAAGACCATATATTTGGGAGATCTATTTTAGAGATAAGATATATTTTATTAGAAAATTATCTTTTTAGATATTTCCTATAAGATTATCTTAGGAAGATATTTATTTTTAGGAGATAAGATATATTTTATTAGGAAATTATCTTTTTAAGATATCTTATCTTTGGAAGATAATTCTCCTATATAAAGGGTTGGATTTTCCACAATTCAACCACCATCGGATCTACGGATCACAGATCTTCGGATCTCGCATACACCCCGCGACATCCGCATACAGTTGGAAGAGATTTGAAGAACCTTTTTGAATGTTGAAGGAAGATTGAAGTCCATAGCTTTTATAGCTTTATTGAAGGGTTTTTGTAAGATTATCTTCAATTCCCTCACTTGTTGTCTTGTCTTGTTGGATTGCTATCCAAAGAACGCTTTGTTGTGATATTTGATTCAGTTATTGAAGTCTTTTCATTAAATTCTTCTTTGTTCAAATATTCACCTTCTTCCCTTATATTTAATACTTTCATTATGATGATGAGTGGCTAATTTCCTTGTGTGATTCTAGGGTGATTGGCTGAAGGTTGTGGGAAAACAATGATAGAATAATCTTAGATTCCAGTAGGATCCTAAAAGTTCGAGTCTTTAATCTTAACCCTAAGCATCTCGTTCGGTTGATGAACATCTCGGCCGGGGTGGAATTCTTCTGACCGAGGTGACTTATTCGACCTAAACTGAGAGTTAAGTGTTAGAGTTTGCCAAATCCTATTCTTATTACACCTTCCTGGTTCAAAGCAAGCTTAGGATGAGACTTACCCGGTAATTCCTTAGTTTGTGTACCAACGATCATAAGTGTAGGTAATAAAGGTTTATCCTTTATTGGGGTTTGAGTGTGCTTCCATCCCATCTTCGTGAGTTAGCCTGAGACTTACCCGGTAAAGGTTGATTCTTTTCCCTTAGATGGTGTGTTAGTTTGAGGTTATAGTTCTTCATCTTAATTCCTTGAGACTTACCCGGTAATAGGAGTTACGATTCAGGATTAGTGTGTAGTGAGACTTACCCGGTGATCTACTCCACTTAGTAACACGTTCCCCACGCAAAAATCTCAGCTTTGTCCGCTTATCTATAGATCTTGAGTTGGAACCACAACTAGATGCTTTAATCCCTAGAATTGCATGTTTGCTTTATTGACTCCTTATTCATCTTTGATTGTGTTAATCGCTCTTGTGGTTAGTATTGACATTAGCACACCGTATTGACTTTGTTTCACCGAGTCCCTGTGATCGACCCCTAGAATTTTCTTGCTTTTACTACGATTGACCTGTACACTGCGGGTTCGCATCCTTGTTTTAAGCTTAAGTCTAGGGTTATAAATTTAAAGCTTGCACACACCGTTTGGAGCGAACAAGTTTTTGGCGCCGTTGCTGGGGACTTGGTCTAGACCGAGCCGGTTACGGTTTGCTTTCGGGGCACTTGCCCCTGTTGCTACTAACTACTCTTTCTATGAGTTTTGTAGTTTTCAGGATTTCCGATGACTACATTTGATCCAGCCTGGATAGCAAGACAAAGTGCTAGGGCGGACCATTATGAATACTTGGAGGAGAAGTACTCCTTCTATTGGTTCAACAATGAATGGGAAAGAGAAGAGGTCATTCAGCGTGAACTTGCGAAGTGGGATGAACTGAATGTCCCTAAGAAGATTTGTGAGCAACCTCCGGAAGACTCTCTCGAATCAAGATTGGAGAAGTTGATGAAGAAGGTGGAGGAGCTCAAGGAAAGCACTCTATCCTATGCTAAGCCGAAAGAGGAGCATAAGGAAGTGTTGCACGTTCCAAGCATTCCTTTGGTCGAACCGGAAGTTTCTCCTGAAGCTTTTGTGGAAGCGGAGGATGTGGAAGATCTCAATCCAACTGCCGAGACCTCGGCCGAGGTGGAGGAGATCTCGACCGAGATGGAAGAAGAATTTGTAGAACTGCAAGATGCGGCGAACCTTGGCCAAATTACTGAGACTGTGGTCAAGGTGGAAGAAAGATCAGCTGAGTTGGGAGGGATTTTGTGTGTGGAATATCAACCCAACATGAAACTTGTGTCAAGCTTGGGAGAACTTTACGAGGTACATTCTCCTACTTCATTTGAAATCCCTATTAAAATTTATGAATTTTTCAGGAATGCACCGGAGAGTTGGAGGTCTCTTCCGAAAGAACCTCCAAAGATCCAGATGAAGTCTTCCTTGAAATTGTTGGAAGAAGAAGCTCCTCGGATCATGAGGAGTGGAGTTGGCAAGCACTACACCGCTAAGGCGATGAAGAGTCTCTTGTTCAAGTATGGGGTCCCTCGCATGCTCAGGACCCTGTACCATCCCCAAGCTATAGATGGGGAAGCTGCTATAATTCTCGAGAAATTGTTTTCTCGATCAAGGAAAGGATGGGACATGAGGAATGTCCCATTGAAGTGTAGGAAGTCTAGACGAATTCCGGTGAGAATCAAACCGTACAAGCTTGTACGTGGGAGATCTTACCATTTGCCGGTGAATTTAGGAACCGGAACCTTCTTGGAAGATTTTTACGGATGTGATGAGCACCCCACGACATTCGAAGTGCATTGAGTAATCCCATGCCGTATGGTCCAGCTAGCGACCTTAAACCAAGCGCTTCTTGGGACGCAACCCAAGGTATTGCTTTCTTCTCCCTTTTCTAGTTTAGTTTAGATAGTTGCTTTGTTTTTGTTTTCCTCTAGACAACAACCAGGTATTCCAAAAGGAAGGATCACAGTTCAGGAGCTACACTGGAAGAACAAAATTTCGAGAAGTTGAGGAAACGAGCTTTACTGAGATACATCTCGGGTACTGTCAGAACACCTCGACCGAGAAGTGCTTCGCCAACCGAGATGGTCATTTCTGGGAGCTGTTTCTTACTCCTTCATGCAGTTTAGCTATGTTCGGTGAGTATCCTATCCTTAGACTTATTTCGACCCACTGGGACAGTGTGTCCCAAGTATGGGTATTTATGTATTATTTGACTCGTGGATGTATGACTTGACCTTCTATGATATTTATGCTTTATTTTGCTTCTATATGTTTATCTGAGATTGCATGCATACATACAGATGATTTGATTGAGAAAAACGTCGAAACTGAAAAAAAAAAAAAATGGTTTTAAAAATTTTTTTTGACCTCGACCGGGGAGAGTCTTGGCCAAACGAGGCGTTTCACCTCGGTTGAACCAAGAACACCTCGACCGAGGTGGGTTAACTGAGAGTTTTCGAAAACGAATTTTGTGTTACTTATCTGGATATGATCTCAGTGAAGATCTTGTTTACTGATTGGTTTTAAATTCTTTATGTGTTTGAAAGGTTCTATAATATGTTTAAGTTGCTAAATGCTTTGTTTGAAATTATTGGCATGTTTAATACTTTGTTTTTATCCAAATTATGTTGAATTTGAAGGTTGACACCGCAGGTTAAGTTCTCTCACTTTCTTCTTGGAAAGATCAAGACAATTCATTCTCTTCTTCTTCTTCTTCTTGATCATGCTTAGCCCCTCATATACATTTTGCCTCCCTTTACCTATCCGGGAATTTGGAAGCAAGCGAAGTGGTGAAAGCAAGTTAAAGTTGAGAAGTGGCTGGAAGTGAAAGTGCTAGAAAGTAATTTTAGGTTTGGGGAAGTCAATCATGAAGATGAGTAACTCGGCACCATTCACATAGCCGGGTGTTTGTGTCTTGCCAAAGTCGGATTGAGCGATATTCCTAACGGGTCATGGTATGTGCATCAAGGGTTTGATGCATCTCGAGAAATTGATGATTGCAGATTTCCTAGGCTTCGGTTATTGTGCACCTCTGTCCATGCATCCCAAAAAGTAAAGTAAAAAGAAAAAGTGTGAGATAAGCAAAGCTTATTGGTGGAAGATGTTGCAAGTCAAAGTGAAAGTAAAGTTCATCCTTTTCCCGGATTCTAGCACCACATTACCTTACATACATCCCTACCCTACACGTTTCTTGACCTTTCTTTTGGGAAGCCCTTGAGACCTTGAGCTTGTTGATTGACTTAGCGGTTTAAACTGGATTATACATGATTAATTTTGATAACTATGATTTATTATGCATTCTATGATTTTATGCAAAGATGAACAACTTTCCTATATTTATAAAATGTTTTGATCATATTGAGTTTTTTTTCCAGGAAGTATTCTCTTAGAGTGATCTATGATAGTTGCACACCATAAAAATGTTTTTAAAAGACTTTTCATTGATTTTCTTGACTTGTAATCCATTCTATCTTGTCTTCTATATGAGGAACTTGCTTGGGGACAAGCAAGGGCTAAGGATGGGGTATTTTGATAGCATGAATTATAGTCTATATTTTGGGGTTTGTTTGGACGTTTTATCTTTCATAATCTGCATGTTTGTATGTACATTATGTGATTTTACTACCATTTCATCTACCTTTGCGAGAATCGAGGTCTACACCTAGTTTCGTTGTAATTGCAGGTAATTTGGTACGTTTTGCATCAAAAAGGAGCAAAAGGAGTCATGAGTCATTTAGAGCTACATCCAGGAAGCATAGCCATGGATTAAAGATTTACTCTGGACCAGTTTTGAGATATTTCACATTCAGTTGTGACTCACCTCGGTTGATCAGAGGTTCACCTCGACCGAGGTGATCCAGAGAGGCCGACTCGACCGAGGCGAACACCTAGGACGCGGCGAGAATATTTTATTCTTGGAGGAGATCTTTTATTTTTGGAAGGGGAGATCTTATATTTTTGGGTTGGATTTCTGGAAGGAAGACCATATATTTGGGAGATCTATTTTAGAGATAAGATATATTTTATTAGGAAATTATCTTTTTAGATATTTCCTATAAGATTATCTTAGGAAGATATTTATTTTTAGGAGATAAGATATATTTTATTAGGAAATTATCTTTTTAAGATATCTTATCTTTGGAAGATAATTCTCCTATATAAAGGGTTGGATTTTCCACAATTCAACCATCATCGGATCTACGGATCACAGATCTTCGGATCTCGCATACACCCCGCGACATCCGCATACAGTTGGAAGAGATTTGAAGAACCTTTTTGAAGGTTGAAGGAAGATTGAAGTCCATAGCTTTTATAGCTTTATTGAAGGGTTTTTGTAAGATTATCTTCAATTCCCTCACTTGTTGTCTTGTCTTGTTGGATTGCTATCCAAAGAACGCTTTGTTGTGATATTTGATTCAGTTATTGAAGTCTTTTCATTAAATTCTTCTTTGTTCAAATATTCACCTTCTTCCCTTATATTTAATACTTTCATTATGATGATGAGTGGCTAATTTCCTTGTGTGATTCTAGGGTGATTGGCTGAAGGTTGTGGGAAAAACAATGATAGAATAATCTTAGATTCCAGTAGGATCCTGAAAGTTCGAGTCTTTAATCTTAACCCTAAGCATCTCGTTCGGTTGATGAACATCTCGGCCGGGGTGGAATTCTTCTGACCGAGGTGACTTATTCGACCTAAACTGAGAGTTAAGTGTTAGAGTTTGCCAAATCCTATTCTTATTACACCTTCCTGGTTCAAAGCAAGCTTAGGATGAGACTTACCCGGTAATTCCTTAGTTTGTGTACCAACGATCATAAGTGTAGGTAATAAAGGTTTATCCTTTATTGGGGTTTGAGTGTGCTTCCATCCCATCTTCGTGAGTTAGCCTAAGACTTACCCGGTAAAGGTTGATTCTTTTCCCTTAGATGGTGTGTTAGTTTGAGGTTATAGTTCTTCATCTTAATTCCTTGAGACTTACCCGGTAATAGGAGTTACGATTCAGGATTAGTGTGTAGTGAGACTTACCCGGTGATCTACTCCACTTAGTAACACCTTCCCCACGCAAAAATCTCAGCTTTGTCCGCTTATCTATAGATCTTGAGTTGGAACCACAACTAGATGCTTTAATCCCTAGAATTGCATGTTTGCTTTATTGACTCCTTATTCATCTTTGATTGTGTTAATCGCTCTTGTGGTTAATATTGACATTAGCACACCGTATTGACTTTGTTTCACCGAGTCCCTGTGATCGACCCCTGGAATTTTCTTGCTTTTACTACGATTGACCCGTACACTGCGGGTTCGCATCCATGTTTTAAGCTTAAGTCTAGGGTTATAAATTTAAAGCTTGCACACACCGTTTGGAGCGAACAGCTGTGAGAGGCATCTTGGAGCAGCTCTCCATTATCCACTATTCTCTAACAAAAATATTCTCTCAACAAGAAGATTCTTGGGGAAGAAGGAGGTAGAAGAAAACCACCATTGGAGAAGAGCTTGATTGGAGGAGGAGAAGACACACCATTGATAGATCTAGAGAGCTTTTGTAGTGAAGAATTTCGGATTCAAATTTTAGAGTTGTATGAACCATTTGAACCTTCTTTAAGAAGGATTGTGAGTTATTCTAATCCCATTTTCAGCTTGGTTTTGCTTTAGTTCACTTGTTTATCTCTTTCTCTTCATTATCTTGCAAATGAATGCCATGATTTTATGTTTGATTGTTTCGATTTCTATTATGAATGTTTTAGGCTAAATAGATGTGGTTCTAGGGTAAGGAAAGGATGGTTGTGGCTAGGGCTATGATAGGGTGGACTTAGATTTACCTTTGGATGACTTGTGTGCATGAACGTAGTTTCTGTTAGGAATCACGGCCAGTTCTTGCCAAACCACGGCCGTGGAAAGGTAGAACAAACCGTGATCTTACCTGGTTCGATGGATCTAGTCTTAGATTGTTAGAAATGTTGAAATCCTAAGTGTTTGTTGAGTTAAATCTATCCTAGGGTGACCTAGTGTTAGCAACTAAGTGTTAGAAGAGACTTACCCGGTAATCCTTGCTCTTAGATCTCAAAGATGACAAACCCTAGGTAGTGAAGAGCCTCATAAGCCGCCATTGGATTAAGTGTACTAGGGTGGTTGTTTAGGACTAACCCTTCCGAGACTTACCCGGTAAGGATAGGTTAGATCTCTAGGTAACAATCCGGTTTGTGTAGAATTCCGTCCCTTAGGTTCTTAGAGACTTACCCGGTGATGAGACTTTAGGGATGGCCTAGTGGACCATGAGACCTACCCGGTGATTGATCCTAATCTAGAAACACTTAACCCCAACATATCATAGTTAATCCAAGGAAAGAATAGATAGCTTGAGTCCTATGCCATAACCGGAACTTCCAACCCCTAGAATCTGCTTCTCTATCTTTGATCTATATCTCGTATTTTTGCTTGTTTGTTTGCGTTGATTTGTTAGCTTAGTTGATTATTACATTTTGCATGATTTGTGATCTTTGATTGATCACCGAAAAACCCTCCAAAAACATTGTGTTTTCCATTTTCTTTATTCCTCATCTTATCTTAGTCTAGATTCACACTATCTTCGATCATTGAATGATTTAGTTTCACCTCAGTCCTTGTGTTCGACCTCGGAATACTATCCCTACTACAAAACGACCCGTACACTGCGGGTTTCGCTAGGTAGTTTAGGATTTTAGTTCGAGTTTATAAATGTAAAGCTTTTTGTGCTACCTTTTTAGCGTAACAAGTTTTTGGCGCCGTTGTCGGGGACTAGGTCTAGATTGAGTCTATTTTGTGATTGTTTATTAGTGTAGATCTTTCTTGTTGCTTTTGATCTCTTTTTGGTTTGTGTCTTTGCTTTTCAGGACATCTCTTACTCTTTAGGTGTATGCGAAGATCTCGTGGCAAGGATTTAGCTCCATTCGATCCCGAACCGGAGAAAACCCTTAGATCTAGATCCAAGAGCATTAAAAGGGGAAAGGAGATGGCCGGAAGAGATCTCCAAGCTGAGTTGGATGAGGCTTTAGAGCAAATTAGGATAAGGGATGAAGCTTTGGAGAATGAGAGGAGACTTGCCAATGAGAGGCAAGAGGCAACTAGGAGGGAGATTGAGGAGATTAGGCAAGCTCTTGTGCAAAGAGAGCTTAACCGTCAACAACCTCCTCCACCTCCACCACAACCGCAGCCGGCGGCGGTAAATATTAGGGTTGTGCCCATTGCTATGGAAGAACCACAAACGTTGGGGCAATGTATGGATCCGGCACAAAGAGCACACCGTCCGGGTGTGAATTTAGGAGATCCCGCAGCCCATGATTACGAGCTCCGCCCTCAAGTTCTACAAATGATCCGGCATAATCAATTTGGAGGGATTGAAGGAGAGTCTCCTCATCAACATTTGATGAACTATGAGATTTTGATGGAGACTCTTAGACCGCCAAGATTGGAGAGCAACAACCATAAGCTTAGGGCTTTTTCCTTCTCTCTTAAGGATAAAGCCTTAGCTTGGTATCAATCTATTCCACAAGGGCGAGTTGGTACTTGGGAGGAGATGACAACCGAGTTTTTGACTAAGTTCTTCCCACCTTCCAAGACTACCGAGTTAAAGGGAAGATCAATGCCTTCGTGATGAAGGATAGAGAGAGTTTATTCAAGTCTTGGGAGAGGTTCAAAGATCTTCTCTTGGATTGTCCACACCATGGCATACCGAAAATCGAGCTATTGGAGATCTACTTCAAAGGACTTGATGAAGATAGCCAATTCAAGCTCCAATCTCTTTCCGGTGGGACATTTATGGAGAAGCATGTAGATGAAGCTTGGGAGTTTGTGGAGAAGCAAGCTCTAGTTATTGAGAAGTACTCCCATAGGAAGAGTGAAGGGAGAAAGGCGGGAGCATATGAGGTGAGTGAGGTTACCATGAGCAATTTCAAGCTTGACGCCATCAACAATGAATTGAAGTCTTTGAGGGAGTTGTGTGCTACAACCTTGAAGAATCAAGCAACTCCTCAAGTGCTTCCACAAGCCAATTTGTCTTCCAAGGAGGAGGATGTGAATTACATGGGAAGGGGCAATTTCAACAACTATCAAGGCCCAAGGAACTTCAACAACAACCGGCAATTCAACAATTACCGGCCCAACCACAACCACCCCGGGTTTTCTTACTCTAACCCGGATGGAGCCTTGAACCCTCCCGCTTCCTCAAGCACAACTCCACCACCAAGAGCTTCACAAGAACCTCCACCCGAATTTACTCAACCTCCAAAGGATAGGACCGAATTGATGTTTGAGCAATTGCTTGGAAGGTTGAGTGGTCTTGAGAGCACCGTGACTTCCATTTCTAAAGCTCAAAAGGTATTGGAAGCACAAGTATTCCAAAAGGCGGGTGAAGCCCATAGAGATCCAGGAAAGCTTCCCGGAAGAACCGAAGACAACCCAAGAGGCCAAGTGTTGGCTATCACTACAAGGAGTGGGTTGAGCATGAAAGATCCTTTGCCCAAGGAGAATGCTAAAGGGGAACAAGTGGTGATAGAGGAAGAGACTTTGCAAAGAGATGGAGGCAAGAGCAAGGATATAGAGCCAACCTATGTGGCACCGCCTCCATACAAGCCACCACTACCATTCCCTCAATCACGAGCAAGAGCTCGTTTGGACAATCACTTTGGTAAGTTCCTTGAACTAATGTCTAAATTGCATATTAACATTCCGTTCATGGATGCTATTTTTGGAATGCCGGCATATGGCAAGTTCTTGAAAGAGATACTCTCCAACAAAAGGAAGTTGGAGGAGTATGGGGAGATAAGAATGACCAAAAGATCCTCAGAATTGATCCAAACGATGAAGGAAGAAATGCCTCTCAAGCTAAGAGATCCGGGTTCCTTTTGTGTCCCAATTGGAGTGGGAGATGTGAAGTATGAGGCCCTTTGTGATCTTGGGGCAAGTGTAAGCATCATACCGCTTGCACTTTGCAACAAGGTTGGGCTAGGAGAGCCAAAACCGGTCAAGATGACCCTCTATATGGAGGACCGTTCTATCACTCATCCGGTTGGGATCTTAGAAGACATTCCGGTGCAACTAGGAGGATTCTACGTGCCAATTGATTTTGTTGTCTTGGATATTCCGGCGGACTATCCGGTTCCCATCATCTTAGGAAGACCTTTCCTAGCCACTTCCGGATGCCTAGTGGATTGCAAGAATGGGACTCTCTCCTTCAACATTGGAGAGGAGAACATCAAGTTCAAGTTGTCCACAATGATGAAAGGGCCAACCCTTGATGAGGATGTCTTCAACATAGTCGAGCAAGAAGAATCTAGAGAAGTTGTGAGCTCGATCTTGATCAAGGATCCCTTGGAGAAGGTTCTTACCTTAAGTATGATGGAGGAAGGTGTTGAGGAGGCTTGCAATGAAGAGATCAAGGCC
Organism: Fagopyrum homotropicum; assembly: GCA_033239125.1. Lineage (NCBI taxonomy): Eukaryota > Viridiplantae > Streptophyta > Magnoliopsida > Caryophyllales > Polygonaceae > Fagopyrum > Fagopyrum homotropicum. The sequence continues at coordinate 133,247,637 of BSWB01000001.1, read as the reverse complement.
TTAGAAGCATTAGAAGAGGAGACAAGTGCTCAAGATGAAGGCTACGAAGAAGAGATGAACAGCTGTAGGTTCCACGGTCGAGATTTGAGTTCCACGGCCGTCAAACTCTCTGTAAAGCCACAGAAAATGAGCCAGGCAACTTCCACGGCCGTGGACTTGGAGCAGACCGTGGAGTTGGCCGTGATTTCCCCTGAATCAACCCTTAATGATGATCAAGCTTCAAGGAGCCTTGGAGGGTCTTCATTTGCTTTGGATTCATCTCATCCAACATTATTTGGATCATCTCCAATCGATAAAGGTCCACCTAAACTTGAAATCAAACCCCTCCCCTCTTATTTAAAGTATGCTTTCGTTGGTGTTGATTCTACATATCCGGTGATTGTGAATGCATGCTTGAGTGATGATGAACTTACTAAGTTGTTGCATGAGCTAAGATTGCATAGGAAAGCCATTGGCTATACTATTGATGATTTGGTTGGCATTAAGCCTTCTTTGTGCATGCATAAGCTATTGATGGAAGATAATCATAAACCCTCTATTGAACATCAAAGGAGATTGAATCCCATAATGAAAGAGGTAGTCAAAAAGGAAATCATTAAGTTGCTAGATGCGGGGATAATCTACCCTATCTCGGATAGTAAGTGGGTTAGTCCCGTTCATGTAGTTCCTAAGAAGGGTGGGATGACCGTAGTGACTAATGAGAACAATGAACTAATCCCAACTAGGACGGTTACGGGGTGGAGGATGTGCATTGACTATAGGAAATTGAACATGGCCTCTAGGAAATATCACTTCCCTCTCCCCTTCATTGACCAAATGCTAGAGAGGTTAGCTCAACATTCTCATTTTTGCTATCTAGATGGCTATAGTGGATTCTTCCAAATCCCTATCCACCCCGATGACCAAGAGAAAACAACCTTTACATGTCCATGGGGAACTTTTGCATATAGGAGAATGCCATTTAGGTTGTGTAATGCACCCGCCACCTTCCAAAGGTGTATGATGGCTATCTTTTCGGAATACATTGAAAATATCATGGAAGTGTTCATGGATGATTTCTCTGTTTATGGTTCTTCCTTTGATAATTGCTTGGTTAACTTGTCATTAGTATTGCAAAGATGTGAGGAGACAAATCTTGTCTTAAATTGGGAAAAATGCCACTTCATGGTAAGTGAAGGTATTGTGTTAGGACACTTGGTGTCTAACCATGGCATTGAGGTTGATAGGGCCAAGATTGAAACGATAGAGAAGTTGCCACCACCTACCTCGGTGAAAGGGGTAAGGAGTTTCTTAGGGCATGCCGGTTTTTACCGGAGGTTTATTCAAGACTTCTCTAAAATTTCTAAGCCTCTCACTAACCTACTAATGAAGGATGTTGATTTTGTCTTTTCCAAAGATTGTCTTGAGGCTTTTTGTAGGTTGAAGAACGCCTTGATCTCCGCACCTATCATGCAACCTCCGGATTGGAGTTTACCATTTGAGATCATGTGTGATGCAAGCGATGTAGCCGTTGGGGCTGTTTTGGGGCAAAGGAAAGATGGGCGCACTCATGCCATTTATTATGCTAGCAAGACACTAGATGATGTCCAACTTAATTATGCTACCACCGAGAAGGAGTTGCTAGCGGTGGTGTATGCTTTTGAGAAGTTCCGCTCATATCTTGTTGGAGCAAAGGTCATAGTTTATACGGATTATGCTGCGATCCGTTATCTACTTACCAAGAAGGATGCCAAGCCTAGGTTGATTCGGTGGATCCTTCTTCTACAAGAGTTTGATTTGGAAATCCGGGACAAGAAGGGATCCGAGAACTCCGTGGCGGATCACCTTAGTAGACTCCCCCCATTGGAGCTTGAAAGAGATGACATCCCGATTGATGATTCGTTCCGGGATGAGCAATTGCAAATGGTGGAGGAATGCTTGTTCCAAGTGTCTAGAGGAAGCGAGCCATGGTTTGCCGACATTGTGAACTACTTAGTGTGTGAGGAAGTTCCTCCCGGTTTGACATATGCCCAAAGGAAGAAGTTCTTCAAAGATGTGAGGCATTACTATTGGAGCGAGCCACTTTTGTTCAAGAGGGGGCCGGATGGAATGTTTAGAAGATGCATACCGGAGGATGAGGTGGAGAGTGTGATCCGCCATTGTCATTCCTTGCCATGTGGAGGGCATGCTAGCTCCAACAAGACATGTGCAAAGGTGTTGCAATCGGGCTTCTTTTGGCCAAGTTTGTTCAAGGATGTGCAAAGCTTTGTGGTAGCTTGTGATGCTTGCCAAAGGACGGGCAACATCTCAAGGAGGAATGAGATGCCCTTGAACAACACACAAGAGGTGGAAATATTTGATGTGTGGGGTGTGGACTTCATGGGACCATTCCCTTCTTCATGTGGCAACCTCTACATCCTATTGGCGGTTGATTATGTATCAAGATGGGTGGAGGCAATCGCTTCTCCTACAAACGATGCCAAGGTTGTGGTGCGGTTCTTCAACCGAGTGATCTTTCCTAGGTTTGGAACACCAAGGGTGATCATAAGTGATGGAGGGAAGCACTTCACCAATAGGAACTTCGGGGCACTTTTGGCTAAGTATGGGGTGACTCATAAGGTGGCAACACCTTACCATCCCCAAACTAGCGGCCAAGTGGAGATCTCCAACCGGGAGATAAAGGCCATTCTCGAGAAGACGGTATCTAGAACTAGAAAGGATTAGGCTATGAAGCTCAATGATGCCTTGTGGGCATATAGAACCGCTTTCAAGACACCAATTGGCACCACTCTTTACAAGTTGGTCTATGGCAAGTCTTGCCACCTTCCGGTAGAAATAGAGCATAGAGCGCATTGGGCCATCAAGTGGCTAAATTTTGACCTCAAAGAGGCCGGAGAGAAGAGGTTGCTTGATATGAACGCACTTGAGGAGATCCGGTTGGATGTATACGAGAATGCCCGGATCTACAAGGAGAGGACAAAGCGGTGGCATGACAAGAGGATCATCCCCAAGGAGTTGAGTGAAGGAGATCTTGTCCTTCTCTTCAACTCAAGGCTGCGGCTTTTTCCCGGAAAGCTCAAATCAAGATGGACCGGGCCATATGTGATGAAGAAGATCTTTCCCCATGGAGCTATTGAGATTGGAGGGGATCATTGTGAAAACTTTAAGGTGAATGGGCACCGGTTGAAGAGGTATATCCTGGGAGCTCCGGTGGATATGATTGCCCCACTTTACCTTGAGTAGACGCCCCCGAGTTTGGTCAAGCTAATGACCTTAAAAGAGCGCTTGGTGGGAGGCAACCCATTGGTAACATTTTCCCTTTCTTGTTCTGCTTTTGTTTTTGATTTTTCTATCTTTGTGTGTGTTTCGTGTGCTTCGTGTGTGTGCTAGAACATTAGTGGCATTGGAAGCCTTGCTTGACATAGGAATGATGATGATGAACCCCTCATTAATTATGGGTGGAGCGGACGCGGAACTTGGACGGCTAGCGGTGCCTAGCGCGGGTCCCGACGCCTTGATGAACACTTAAGAGCTCTCTACCATTGTTGATAGGATTATCCACCATCAATTCACTTGAGCAATCCCAAATACCATAGCAAACCATTTTTTTTACATTGTGAGAACCTTCTTTCACTCTTCTTTGCTTCATTTACACATTGGGGACAATGTGTTTCTAAGTATGGGGTGGGGTTTGCATGATCCTTTGCATGATGAGCATCTAGGATAGTTTAACATTTTCACATGTCTTGCATTGTACATTTTCATTTCGAAAATCCCATAAAAAATCAGAAAATTTAAAATTTTTTGTGCTTTCTAGGTTTGGACATGACCCTAATGATGAATCTTGTCTTGTGGATTGGCTATGGATGGCCTTATGTGTTAAATTGATGAATGCATATGTGGACTTGAAGTACTTCTCTTGAATTCGATGAATGATTTGTGATCATGATGTTTGCCTAGAATGGATTGAGTATTGAAGATCGAAATTACATGATAGCTCTTGCATACCATCTAGGAATGAATGAGGCAATTCATCTTTCTCTACTTCTCATCTTGATCATGATTGTTTGAGCACCTCAATTGAGATAAATTTGACCTCTTTTGACCCATCCGGGAATAGGAGCATGTTAGTGTGTTGATGTGTGTGAAAAGCAAGTGTGGGGTGAAGATGTTGATGAAAGAATGTCATGAATAAATGCTGAATTTGTTGTGAAAGTGTAGCCAAAAATATAGGTTTGGGGACGTTGGTTTAAATGACAAGTAACTCGGTACACTTCACATAATCGGGTGTTGGTGCCTTGCCAAAGTCAAATAAACTAATAGTCCTAACGAGCTTTGGTATGTGTGCCCGGTGTGGATGCACCTCGAAAAATAGAAAAAGCCCGAGGATGGGTAATCACCAAGGTTTCGGCTTTTGTACACCAATGCCATTGTCTCAAAAATAAGTCAAAGAAAAAGAAAAGAAAGAAAAGATAGAGAAAAATATACACTTGAGGGAAGTTGATCGAGGACAAGATTGTGGAGTTAGTTCCATTCCCGGATTAGCATCACATAACCTAGAAAATCCCCACCTAGTCACTACATTTCTTGGCCTTTTATTTCACAAGACCTTATGACCTATTTGCATGTTTGTAAGACTTAGTAATCTAGATTGGAAATGCTCTTGATCTTCTTGGCTTCTTCATTTTTACATTTCATGCATGCTTTTGAGTTAAGTATAATTGTCTTTCCATGCCTTCATTTGTTTGATGCATGATTGCTTATCCTTTGCCATGAAACATGACTATGAAGGTGATCCAATAGTAGAAGCACAAACCCAAAAAGATTTTGTCATTTTTCTGCATGCATGAATCATGTTATCTCGTAGTCTATAGTTGAGAATTTGCTCGGGGACGAGCAAACCTTAAGTATGGGGTATTTTTGATAACACGATTTATGACTTAGGTTTAGGTAATCATTTAGATAGATTTCTCGCTCATTCATGCATGGTTTAGCACTAGTTCACGACGTTTGCACTCAATTCACGTATTTTGTCGAGATAGACGTCTACACGGACTTGTGCATTGCTTTGTAGGTATTTCGGGAGATTTAGGAGCTAAAACGATACGTTTGAGGATCGTTCATCTAGATGACACACCCTCAGACTCATTAGGACGCAAGCTAAAGGCTAGGGAAGACTCATGGAACCTTACCAACACAAGCCATGCACCAAATCAAAGCTTAACGATCAAAGGCAAAGCTGAAGCACAAAATCACGGTTCACTGACACTCCACGGCCGTGGAAATGCCCGTGGTTTTTGCCAGATTTTCGTGACAGCTGTGCCACGATCTCTTGGCCAGCTCTTGCATAGTTGTAGTATAAAAGTGGTCCTGCATTGGTTGTGAGAGGCATCTTGGAGCAGCTCTCCATTATCCACTATTCTCTAACAAAAATATTCTCTCAACAAGAAGATTCTTGGGGAAGAAGGAGGTAGAAGAAAACCACCATTGGAGAAGAGCTTGATTGGAGGAGGAGAAGACACACCATTGATAGATCTAGAGAGCTTTTGTAGTGAAGAATTTCGGATTCAAATTTTAGAGTTGTATGAACCATTTGAACCTTCTTTAAGAAGGATTGTGAGTTATTCTAATCCCATTTTCAGCTTGGTTTTGCTTTAGTTCACTTGTTTATCTCTTTCTCTTCATTATCTTGCAAATGGATGCCGTAATTTTATGTTTGATTGTTTCGATTTCTATTGTGAATGTTTTAGGCTAAATAGATGTGGTTCTAGGGTAAGGAAAGGATGGTTGTGGCTAGGGCTATGATAGGGTGGACTTAGATTTACCTTTGGATGACTTGTGTGCATGAACGTAGTTTCTGTTAGGAATCACGGCCAGTTCTTGCCAAACCACGGCCGTGGAAAGGTAGAACAAACCGTGATCTTACCTGGTTCGATGGATCTAGTCTTAGATTGTTAGAAATGTTGAAATCCTAAGTGTTTGTTGAGTTAAATCTATCCTAGGGTGACCTAGTGTTAGCAACTAAGTGTTAGGAGAGACTTACCCGGTAATCCTTGCTCTTAGATCTCAAAGATGACAAACCCTAGGTAGTGGTGAGCCTCATAAGCCGCCATTAGATTAAGTGTACTAGGGTGGTTGTTTAGGACTAACCCTTCCGAGACTTACCCGGTAAGGATAGGTTAGATCTCTAGGTAACAATCCGGTTTGTGTAGAATTCCGTCCCTTAGGTTCTTAGAGACTTACCCGGTGATGAGACTTTAGGGATGGCCTAGTGGACCATGAGACCTACCCGGTGATTGATCCCAATCTAGAAACACTTAACCCCAACATATCATAGTTAATCCAAGGAAAGAATAGATAGCTTGAGTCCTATGCCATAACCGGAACTTCCAACCCCTAGAATCCGCTTCTCTATCTTTGATCTATATCTCGTATTTTTGCTTGTTTGTTTGCGTTGATTTGTTAGCTTAGTTGATTATTACATTTCGCATGATTTGTGATCTTTGATTGATCACCGAAAAACCCTCCAAAAACATTGTGTTTTCCATTTTCTTTATTCCTCATCTTATCTTAGTCTAGATTCACACTATCTTCGATCATTGAATGATTTAGTTTCACCTCAGTCCTTGTGTTCGACCTCGGAATACTATCCCTACTACAAAACGACCTGTACACTGCGGGTTTCGCTAGGTAGTTTAGGATTTTAGTTCGAGTTTATAAATGTAAAGCTTTTTGTGCTACCTTTTTAGCGTAACAGAGACATCATCAAGGAAGATCAAGAAGAGCTGGAAATGAAGAAATCGACCTACACATATGAAGAAAATCAATTGATTTATCTCTCAGGAAACTCGACCTAACACTTGAAGAAAATCGGTCGATTTTCCCAGTCGATTTTTCTACTCTGATGCATGTATAAGATCCGGCCAAAGATCTTTTAAATTTGACAATTATATTTTATTCTTTTATGATTCCTTAAAATTCTCAGACTATCTTAAGGGATTATTAGCTAGATCTTATCTTTATAGTTTTTATATTTTTTTATATATCTTAAAGATATCTTTGCAAGATTATCTTTAAGTATATCTTTTCTAGTTTTTGTAGGTTTAATCTCCCTTATAAATAGTCTTAGTGGGGGAGATTGTTGGGTAGGTTAGATTTGATATTTTCCACACCTTTGTGAGACTTGCAACTTCTTTTATGAAGTTTGTATATTCATTATTATTCAATAAAAAAGAGCTTTTGGTTGAATCGTTGTGAAGTCATTACTAGATTGTGCTTGTGTGTGTAAATCTTATTGAAGGTTGGTGCTCTTGGTCAATTATAGTCTCTCCTTGTGCTTGTCTTAATTAGAAGACTTGTGCAAGGTTAGAGAAGTGCGGGTTAAAATAATCTTCTCGTTTAAGGGTTTTGACACATCTTTGGTCAAAGTTCTTTTGCGGAACTATCTTAGTTCGTATCTTCCTATATTTCTTTCATATACCATTCCATATTCACCTTCTTATCTTTTCATATCATTCACTAATCCGTGTTCTGAGTTTGTCGAAACATCGACATGTTCTTGATTAAAATCGGCCGATTTTCTCTATAGAACAACCCGATTTGTATCCCAGTTAAGGACTTTCAATCTAGATCGGAAACTGCGGCTTATCCCCGCATCGAAGTGGTATTAGAGCTAAGCGATTGAAGTATGAGCTTTCACAAAAGGTTTGAATTTTATTTTGAGCCTTCTTTTGAGTCATATAAAATCAAGTCTTTTCTTGTTCTCCATCTTTGCGAGATTATTTGAGTTTAACGTGCATTGATTTGTGTAAGTTTGGAAGAGAGAAACGCGATCAACTAAACAGAAGCAAACCGTTGACCTTGAAACCTCGCCAATACAAAAAAAAGGAAAGAAAGTTCTTGAACGTCGAATCCAAGAGTTGATTTTTCTCAAAGAAAATCGACTTGTTCTTCAGGAGATGGACCGATTTTTGCTAATGTTGCCAATTTTTGAGAAATTTTTTAGGCATACTTTGTAGAATCCAAGTGCACCCTATGCAAGAGTATTACAAAAGAAGAGTTTCAATATATACCTTGATCCAGTTAAAGAGTTCTAGCCATACATAAACCCAAATGTAGCTAACTCTCTTTCTTAACTTCGCAACTCAAGGTACATTCTTCTCTCTTCTTAATCTCCTGTGTGCATTTATTTAGCCTCTTTTCTATTCTAAACACTGAGTATTTCTTTGAGTGTGTTGGTTAGTATCTATACTTCTTAACATACTAGTTGTCTATCCGCACTTCTTTTTTTTGACCTTGTCGTGTGTGGAGTAAACTCCTTACAGGGATTCCTTAACCATCTCACCCTACAAGAACCTTTAACCGAACAAAGTCAACTACTTGATTCAACTAAGGAGTTCTAGTGAGACAAAGGCGCTGATTTGTAAGGAAGCATTAACCCATACAAGTCAATTCCGTCAAACTAGCTTGCGACAACACAACACGGACGTGAGTGCGAAAGAAAACACGTAAGACCTTTTCAATTTGTCTAGCCTTACGAGTTTGTTGTCACTTTGTATGTTTATGTAGAATGTCTAAAATTCCACAAGGATCACAACGAGGTGACCTAAGTAAGCCCGAAACCAATGACCAACTTTCCCAACTTATAAAGATGGTCTCGGGATTAGCTGACTAGATGGACCGGCTAGAAACTTGTCCCAGAGAAGAAAAATCGACCCCCATCCGATTTTTCACCCGATTTTCTCCTCTAGAATGGGCGAAAGCTCACAAAATCCTCCCCAACCTCCCGCCCCGGATCCAATACACCATCGAGGATCAGGTACGCATTATCCGAATCCAAATTTCCATGCCCTTAACACTACAAATGTTGTTTATGAATTTCAGGAATCAGAAGAGGAGATTGATGATGAGAGGTGAACAGGTTACCCTAGGCGCAATCCTCAACCTAGAAGAAGACAAGACTTGGAACCTTATAGACCTTACCAAGAAAACGATGGGATGGGAAGGGTGAAGGTTAGATTCTGAGTTTTGAGGGCAAAGTAGATCCGACGTTTACATGGACGGGAGACTAAAATTGAACAAATTTGTTCTTGTCATACTTTTCGTGAGAAAAGGAATGTCCAACTTGCTGCGTTGGAATTTCAAGGATATGCCCTAGTTTGGTGGGATCACCTCCTCAAAGAACGGAGACGAACGTTAAAGCCGGAGATCCACACTTGGGAACACATGAAGGCATTGATAAAAGCAAGATTCATACCTCCATATTGCGCTAGAGAAGCAAGGCAAAGGTTGGAGAACTTCAAGCAAGACACCCGCAGCATAGAGGAAACTTACACCTTCATGCAAATGTCGATGATTAAGGCTAATGTCCACGAGGATGAGGAGTCTACTATGGCTCGATTTTTAAGAACTTTGCATCCATCATTAGCTAATGAAATTGATCTATATCCCTACGATAATATGACTAACTTACTGCACTTGGCTATTAGGGTGGAAAAGAAGCTCCAAGGACGGAACCAAGAGATGAACTATTGGAACCAAAACAAAAATTGACACAACCAAGAAAAAATCGGCCGAAATTTTGACCGATTTTCTTCCTAGAAAGAGTCTCAAAGTGGGAGTGACAGCCAAGGAGTCTTGAAAGCTTCATCATCCGATTCCTAACCTTCTAAACCTTTGAATGATCCTTCAAAGGACCCTAAAGGGAGCACTTCTAACTCTACTTTACATTCTAGAGACATTATGTGTTTTAAATGCCAAGGTAGAGGTCATTGTAAAAAAGATTGTCCTAACAACAAGGTTTTATTCATTAATCAACAAGGGGAATATGAAAGTGAAGAAGATCCTAAGAGTGCTAGTGAAGGTGATGAGAGTTGTGAATTTGAACATGGAGAATCTTTGATTGTTAGAAGAACTTTGCATGTTATTTTTCTCTTATGGAAAATACCCAATGAGAAAATCTCTTTCATACTCGATGTCTTGTTAAGGCAAAGGTGTGCAATATGATCATTCACGGAGGTAGTTGTAATATTGCTAGCTTTGAGATGGTTAATAAGTTGCAACTTCCTACGTTTTATCATCCTAAACCCTATAAACTCACATGGATGAATGATTGTGGCACTTTGAAGATCAACAAGCAAGTTAAGGTAACTATCACAATAAGACATTATACTGATGAAATTTTATGTGATGTAGTACCTATGCAGACTTGTCATATTTTACTAGGTCGTCTGTGGCAATATGATTGGAAAGCAGAGCATGATGACCATACCAACAAGTACATGTTCACCTTCAATGGAAAGGGGATAAAACTGAACCGTATAACCCCTCTACAAATCATTGAAACCTATAAGAAACAAAACAAAGGAGGCAAGGAACGGGCAGTGGACCGAGAAGTGGTTAAAGAACAATCCAGTGAAGAAAATCGACCTGTTATTGAAGATAAATCGGTCGATTTTTTTTAGGAACACCCGATTTTTCCTAAAAATCGATCCACTGCAGCCACCAATGCAACACCTTCAAGTGCTCTTTTGGTTGACCTAGAAACACTGCAGATTGAGCACAATTCCATGGATTTTCAGGTTATATTATTCATGTCTTTGGATGAATTCTTGAAAGATGTGTGCTTAAGAAAGCTATGATTTATCACTCTTCTCTATCTTTCCGTTGTCATGACTATTCGGTTCAGTTGTTTTCCTTAAACTCTTTTGATCTTTTGCCGTTGTCTTTCGGAAAGCGAGTGAGTGTCCTTGTAGGAAAGTTAGTAGAGGACAAAGGAGATCAAATGGACATAACATTACTGCTTGATCCCGGAGATCTTAAGGAATCACCACCGGGAGAGAATGGAGGTGCAGTTCATCCTCAGTTAGCATCATCAACAACAATATACGGATACTTAGTAGATGTTTCGGCCATTTCTGAAGCAAAATCTCACCCGAGATGTATGTTTGATGACCGAGATTCATTAATGTTGAGTGTTGCACGGCTCGTCTTTAAGGCACGAGTTTTACAAACTTCCAAGGATCCGCCAAGAGAAAGGGTACTACAGTCCCTACCGGTACAAAACTTGAATTCCGATGTGAGTAGTCATGATCAAGATGGAGATTCGAAGATGAATCCTTTTTAATAAGGAGAGTATGATGTGGGACCATCCTCGACACCTATCAGAGAAGGACCCATCACTAGATCAAGGGCTAAAAGGATCCGGGAGGAGACATCATCAAGGAAGATCAAGGAGAGTTGGAAATGAAGAAATCGACCTACACATATGAAGAAAATCGGTTGATTTATCTCTTAGGAAAATCGACCTAACACATGAAGAAAATCGGTCGATTTTCCCAGTCGATTTTTCTGCTCTGATGCATCTAGAAGATCCGGCCAAAGATCTTTTAAAATTGGCAATTATCATTTATTCTTTTTATGATTCCTTAAAATTCTCAAACTATCTTAAGGGATTGTTAGCTAGATCTTATCTTTATAGTTTTTATATTTTTTTATATATCTTAAAGATATCTTTGCAAGATTATGTTCAAGTATATATTTCCTAGTTTTTGTAGGTTTAATCTCCCTTATAAACAGCCTTAGTGGGGGAGATTGTTGGGTAGATTAGATTTGATATTTTCCACGACTTTTTGAGACTTTCAACTTCTTTTATGAAGTTTGTATTTTGTTCATTATTATTCAATCAAAAGAGAGCTTTTGGTTGAATCGTTGTGAAGTTCTTGCTAGATTGTGCTTGTGTGTGTTAATCTTATTGAAGGTTAGTGCTCCTAGTCAATTCTAGTCCCTACTTGTTCTTGTATTAATTAGAATACTTGTGTAAGCCTAAAGAAGTGCGGGTTAAAATAATCTTCTCGTTTAAGGGTTTTAACACATCTTTGGTCAATGTTCTTTTGCGGAACTATCTTAGTTTATATCTTCCTATATTTATTTCATATATCATTCCATATTCACCTTCTTATCTTTCCATATGACTCACTAATCCATATTCTGAGTTTGTAAAAAAATTGGCATGTTCTTGAATAAATTCGGCCGATTTTCTCTATTAAACAACCCGATTTTTATCCCAGTTAAGGACTTTCAATCTAGATCGGGAACTGCGGCTTATCCCTGCATCAGATGGTGCCTTGCCTTGTTGGCAAAACGCAGCTCTATGTCCGGGCTTGCCACACGAAAAACAGGTCAGTGTAGTCTTCTTACAATCAGCTCGCATGTGTCCAACATCTTCGCATTTATGACATGCCGTCCTCTATCTGAACTCTACATTGCCTGCTAAAAACCAGAGCGTCCCGGCGTCTAACTACGCCTAAATCCAGAAGCTCCGGCTCCGGGATTGGTTGGTCTAGTCCTTTTTCTCTTCTCAGGACCTCCTGCCTAAGAAGGTCTCCTAGGACCCGGTCGATCCCTCTCATAAGCTGATGCTCTGTCCTCATAATCCGTCAAAGAGTCGTAATGGAAACCAACAAGATAAGAACATGTAGACACTCTCAACCTCCGAGAGAACAGATAAACATGTTGGTCCTTTGGTGCTGTGGAAGGGCCTAGCATTGATAACTCCTCCTGAAACTTGCTAATAGTCTCAAATATAGGTGTATCCTCGAATCCATCCTCGAGGAAGTCCTGTAGTCTATCTCTCCTCAGTGCTACCCGATTTTTATCCCAGTTAAGGACTTTCAATCTAGATCGGGAACTGCGGCTTATCCCTGCATTAGATGGTGCCTTACCTTTTTGGCAAAACACAGCTCTATGTCCGGGCTTGCCATACGAAAAACGGGTCAGTGTAGTCTTCTTACAATCAGCTCGCATGTGTCCAATACCTCCACATTTATGACATTGTTGTCCTCTATCTGAAATCTACATCGCCTGCTGGAAACCAATGTGTCCCGACGTCTAGCTATGCCCAAATCCAAAAGCTCCGGCTTCGGTACTAGCTAGTCCAGTCCTTTTTCTCTTCTCAGGACCTCCTGCCTAAGAAGGTCTCCTAGGATCCAGTCATTCCCTCTCATAATCTGATGCTCTGTCCTGATAATCTGTCAAAGAGTCGTAACAAAAACTAGCAAGATAAGAACATATAGACTCTCTCAACCTTCGAGAGAATAGATAAACATGTTGGTCCTTTGGTGGTGCGGAAGGACCTAGTATTGATAACTCCTCTTGAAACTTGTTGTAGTCTCAAAAATAGGTGTATCCTCAAATCCATCCTCGAGGAAGTCCTGTAGTCTATCTCTCCTCAGTGCTACAGGGCAATAGTGATCCTTGATCATACTCCTCATCTGGTCATAACTTGTGACCTTGCTATAAAGTGTCCTCCACCACTAGTGATCCTGGTCTCGCAACAACATCTGCATTATCTCCTCACGTCGACTCTCTGGGTAGCGAATCAACTTCAAAGTTTAGTCAAAATGATCTAGTCATAACTCCACCTCCAATCCTGTCTTTCTTGCAAAAGGAGGTATCTTCAGGTGATTGAAAGACTTCAACCAACAATCCGGTCTCGGCTCTCTCGCCTTATCTTGAACTCTAACTTCCTCATCAGTTCTAACATGTGCAGCTACGACCTGTGTCACTCTCTATGAAAACTTAGCTGATCTCGCGGGTATCGGTGGCGTTGGGACAGGTCCTCCTGTCCTAATGGCCTCCTCGACCCTCTGGACATAGTCGCGATAAGCAGATACTCCGAAGGACACTCGACCAGACTCGGTCAACTGTGCTCTCTGTGCACCGGACCTAGCAACGGTCCCGTTCCTTGCCTCGGGAACAACACTCTTAAAAACTTCTTCAACAACCGCCTCAGCAATAGGTGGATCATCGATAGGGGCTTGGCCCCAACCTCTAGCTACTGAAGGTCTTCCTACACGTCCTCGTCCGCGGACTGTAGGTGGAAGAGGTAGTCGACCCCTTCCTTTCCCTATAGCAAATATAGCTCTAGTACGCACCATCTACGATAGGGATATATATATATAGAAGGCCATATAATCGAAACTACACTACTGCAAAATCCAGGAAAATCACATAACAAGCCTACATAAAACAAAGAAAAGCTAAGCTGCAAAGATCCGCGGAAGTAGTGGTGGTTCCCCGTACATCTATCCCAAACCAACAACACAAGTTTAAAAACAAAAACACTTTTAAAAACATAAACCCCTTGCGGGTTCTGTTTATTTATCTATTCGACCTTTAGAAGATTACAAGTGCAATTGTTATAAACCTAGGACTCTGATACCATATTATAACATCCCAAATTCTAGGAACTCGAAGCGTTACGGGCTAGGACCTCACAATGGGTCCGACCCTCAAAGTAACAACAATAATATCGGATCTTAATTGCAACAAGGCACAAATAAATGAAAACCAAAATTAGAAAAAATGTCAAAAGGTTTAACAAAGGGAAAGCGAAAGACTCTCAGCCGAATTCAACAACAAACTGGAAAAGACAACAACAGAAATAATAGACTCCGATCCCGTCCTACAATGTACGGGAACCCTGGATGACCACTCCGTCCGGATCACTTAGCAGCATCTTTAGTCTGCAGGGCATCTACAACGACGGTATAAACCGTTAACTAACATTCTAGATATCTGAAAGACAATAAAGACACAAACACATGTAAGAATATAAACACATAGCATGCTCACACACTAACCGATTATTATCTTTATATAAGTTATCCGTTACTAATTCAACTTTTTTTGTGACACGAGGATCTCCCAAAACTCGCCTCCGTTTCTGTTACCGACAGGAATAGATCAGATGCATCTATCCGTTACCTGTGGGCTTGGTCGCAAGAGTACCTCGCAGTTTCCCAAATCTGAACTGGACAAGTGGTCACCGCCCGGTTATAATATGCTTAGGCCAATTACGGTATAAGGTCGTCCTAGTCCGGTTTTCCATTATAACGATAAAGAGAACAAAAACCACCAAAACGGTCAACCGATACACCGAAAGCAGCTAAGTAAGCCCAAGGGACTTACCTTAATCAAAGGTAACTCAAGAATCGGATAAACTGTTCAGCTTCCCGTAGGAAAAGATTTATGCCTGCTCAGACAAGGCATCACGTATAAAAAACTATCCGAATACTAGAAGTCTACATACTTCTAGTCTCATTGACCTCTACAAGGTCTACAACAGCGTGCTAGAAGGTTCCTACTTCTAGTGCCAATGATCTCTAACAGATCTCCAAAATGCTAGGAAGAATGATTCCTAGTCTCAAGGTTCTCAAAGAACAACATCAACAACATGCTCTCAAGGTTCTCAAAGCATAACCATCTCATAAGGATCAACATGCCACTAATTGGCATTCACCCTAGTCATCTAGGTCAAACCTAGCATGATCTAGCTCAAGGAAAGGGAAAAGGAATCAAGGATGGAAACAACTCACCAAAGATGGTAGTTATTGTAGAAAAAACTGCGGGCGCGGGTGACAAAAGGCGCGGGGACGACAACTAGGTGAGGCCGCAGGGGCGGCAGCTTGCAGCCGCGGGGCGGGAAAGGTGACAGAAGGCGTGGGGCTTCTTCGACAACAACAGTACACCAAGGAGACCAAAGCTTCAATGTTCACAGGACATAACTCAACCAAAGAAGCTTGGAACACATATGCAACAACCAATTAAGGGCAAACAAGAATTAAGACTCAATCTTGATTCATGCTAAGAAGAGAAAGAAGAAGGAGAAGAAGAAGCATGCAACAGAGACTCACGAACATAAGAGGAACAATGGGATGAAGAACTTACAAGGTTTCTGCAGAGGTTCGCACGGAAAGGCTACATCGTGAATCTTCTAAATAAGGAAAGAAGATAAAGCTGTTAAAAACATATCATACGCGATCTGGGGTCAGCCGCACCCGCGGCTTGACCCTGCCGCGACCGCGGCCCATTGTCACCGCGGGGGCGGTGACAGGGAAAAACCGGTTGTTACAAAATATGGGTCTATTAACCAATTTTATTTTTAAAACTTCTTTTTTTTAATTAATAAAATACATTAAATATTTAAGAATATAGTGATGACTAACCTTTATTGCATAATTCATTAAGTATACAAAAATGACATAGGTGATTTTTGTAAGAAAATAAAATAAAGAATCATTTTTATGACTTAAATGTATGGACGTGTTTTTTAACAAGATTTTACTACAATGTCACCCCTATTAAAATTAGTTTAGTGTGAAATAGTTTGTATTCGAAGTAGTAATTTCTAAAGCTTGTATTATTTTTGGTTCCTACCTCATAGTTGGTATTATTCTTGATCATTTTTCCTTATTTTAATGGTAATTGAAGTAAAAATATAATATAAATACAATATATTTTTTAAAACAAATTTGGTAGTTTTATTCTCCAACGCTACACGTAGGTAAAACGAACGTGAACATGATACATAAGCTTTATCACATTTGTTCTAGCATAGTATATAAATAATACATTTTATGTTAGTTTTTTTTTTCAAAATTATTCGTGCACAACACGAGAAACACACTAGTATTATCTTTTTATCTTATTCACGAATTGAAATCAAACATCAAGTTAGATTTATTTATTTTAATCAAACGCCATATAACTATGCTAAATCAACATGAATCAAGTTTACAACAAAGTGAGGACAATTATTGATGGCGAAATACATAACACCTTGTATAGGAAAAGATCTAGCTAAATGGTGAGCCACTCTATTACAGTTTCGATACACAAAATTAAGAGAGCAAGAAGTAAACTTGAAAATAAGGCTTGGAATATAATCAATGATAAGACCTTCAACTTAGCAAATGAGAAGGTGGCGTTTATGGAGTCGATGGTCAGCAAACAATCCGAATCAAGTATAATCAAGAGTCATCCTTGATCAATGTCAATAACAATGCCTAGCATATTGCCAAAAGTTCAGCAAGAAGTCGATCGATAACTCCATTTATTCCGAAAGAAAAAGTTGAAAGCAACGTTTTATAACGGTTTTTGAAGATAAATCCAATCTCATGTCAAGAATTTCCTAATGCAACAGCAATGTTGATCTTAATCAAGTCGGAGGTTTTGTCCAGCTGTAAATGGATCCTCCAAGAATGCGATTTTGTGTGACGGAATAGGCTTTAAAGTCACATAACTCACAACCTTTTTTAATTTATTATTTTATTTTATTTATTTGTGGAGATATATAAACTTATTTCTATTTAAAAAAATGAAGTTAATTTTATTTTATTTTGTATCAATTATAACTATATATGACTTTATTAAACTAAATAATTTGCTTTCAAGGGCTACCATTAACCACATGTCATCCGAATAATTATGGATTTTAGTTTTAATGTTTTCACTTGATTACAATAAAATTATTAATATTTAAAATAATCTTAATTTATATAATAGAAACAACGTTAATATTTTCTACAAAATTGATTAACTATATATGACTAGTGTATTTTAGGCAAATTATTAACCAATTAATTAAAATATATTATATGTGTAATCTATATTTAATAAACATACTAGACACAAGCTTATCAACAAATTACATAATATTATTTTTTTTTCCAAGTTCATAAAAGCCATGTGTATTAAGTTAGTTAGTTTCTAAAGATCAATTTTTTCCCCAAATTTTTTATCAATTCGTAAAGATTGCATTACAATCCCTTAAAAAAAAAAAAGAAAAAAAAGAAGCATGATTAGAATATATTTGCAAAAGGTTTTATAAGGAAATAAAATATTAGAAAATTATAAGGGGCCTGTACGTGAGCTGCAAGTATATATATTTGAATGCTGCTGCATATTCTGATTACTCTCAGTCTAGCGAAGCGAAGCCAAGTAAAATCTCTTGATGATGCCTGCCGATAATACAAATTTGTCGCTAATCCCATTCCCGACCATGGATTTGCATTCGAATTCAATTCCGAAGAAGAAGAAGAAGACGAAAGGAAGAAGAAAGATAGAGATTGTGAAGATCCAAAACAAGAACCGAAAGAATGTTACTTTCACAAAGCGTCGAAAGGGGCTTTTTAAGAAAGCCGGCGAAATTGGCGTTTTATGCGGTGCAACCGTTGCGGTCATCGTCTTCTCAGAGGCCGGTAAGGTTTTCCCGTTCGGGCATCCCAGCGTCGAAGGCGTTATCGATCGCTACATCCACGGTTCCTTCTCCAATGCTGCCGTTGTATCTGATCAGAGGAGGTGGTGGGATAGATCGATTGAAGAGTTAGGGTTTGAAGAATTGGAGCCGTTTGGGGCAACGTTGATGGAATTAAGGAATAATTTGGAGAGGAGGTTTATGGATCTTGAATGGCAATCGAGCGAATTTGATGATGCGCTTCTCGTTCAACAGAGGATAGCGCCTCGCTGCAACATGAATGGTGTTTCTGTTTCGCCGGAATTTGTTTCGAATTACAATCATCAACCCTGGTACTGTGGATGTGGTTGCATGGGAATTTCAAGTATGGTAGCCATGGCGAATCCCAACTGAGGTGGGGAGAGGTTAGGGTTTACTCCTTAATCAGTCATTGATAGTTAATTTTGTGATTAGTGTTGATAATAT
Source organism: Fagopyrum homotropicum (assembly GCA_033239125.1). NCBI lineage: Eukaryota > Viridiplantae > Streptophyta > Magnoliopsida > Caryophyllales > Polygonaceae > Fagopyrum > Fagopyrum homotropicum. The sequence continues at coordinate 133,229,156 of BSWB01000001.1, read as the reverse complement.
TGTACTTTTAGGAGTTGATCCTACTATTGAGTTGTAGGAGACACAGAACACAGCTTAGTTAGTTGATGAGATATTGCTGTATCTGCAAAAGCCTGTAAGCCAAGAAGCTCTGTGGGTTGATTTGTAGGAGTTGATTGTACTATTGATTTGTGGGTTGAAAGAAAATCCCAACCAGGTTGTAACATGAAGATTTGTAGCTGCTTCTACTTTGCACAGAACAGAGAAAGAGCTGAATTTTTGTTTAACATTCTTAACCAAAATTTGTGTATTATGAGGTTTCTCTTTGTTCAATATATGGCGTATTACTTTGTTTGCTTTTGAATTTAGACTAGTTGTGTATTATGAATGAAGCAGTACTCAGTTATGACAGGTTCCATTTGTAGCTGCAGATGAGAAAGAAAATCATTCCTTCTCTTTGGATAAGCTGAAAAAATGATCAATCCCAACTTTATATTGTTAAGAGAGATTAGATGACGAGGACACTAATGGCATATAGGTTGAGAGTTGAAGAGGCACATAGAGCAAATAAATATAGCAAATAAATATGAGAGGAGCAGAGAGCTCCTCAACAAACAAGAACGATTAATTGATTCTCTCAAATTCGTTTATTAATAGGTGGGCAAAAATGAAGCCTCATTTGATTTTTAGCACACTAACTGAAATTCATAGCCCCAATTCATGTGAATCAGCATAAAACAAGCATGTCTAAAGAAAGGTCAGACCAAAAAGAGGGGGAAAAAGGCAGAAATCTCTAAAATACAAAATATCTTCTTATCTTCCTCTGAAAGGCCTTTGTTCTATGATGCTGTCGCCCTTGATAAGTAATTAACTAGTTAGTGAAGCTTCTTGAATGCAATAGTTTCATTAAACAAATCTTATGCCGTAAAATAATTACTAAATTTCCTTCCACTGCATTAGCAAAAGACTTGCAAAAACAACATGACTGCTATTATCATTCCCTGCCCTTTTTGACACTAAAAATTTCTTTATCTTTCAAATGTATCCCAATGTATTTAGCACTATAGTCAACCAACTAATGATGGACCAAACCACAAAATAGTCAACATCAAAATATTTTAAGCAAGCATAATTAACAATTTTTTTAAGAAAAATTAAAGCTAAAGTAAAAAGTGGGCATATCTATGTCATTTAATAAAGTTATGGTTAAGATTAACTGATTAAGTAGAGTAATTAGCACTAAACAATAAGATATCTAATCACAGAGATTAAAAGAAGACCTTCAAACCAGACATCGTGGATTGTGGTAAACTAAGAATGTAGCAGATAGATAGAGTGGTGATGGAGAACGAAAGTTAAACGCGAAAGGGTAAACCAAAAGCCTTCTCATAAAGAGATCCCCAAGCGACGAAGCTCCATAAAAGCAATGAGCCATATAAAGGTGAGGGAGCTGCCATTATTATAAGTTGTGACGTTGCACGGTAGTAGAGGGAGAAGAAGAGTAAGGAGATGCATCGTCTGTAAGCAAAACCCTAAATTTGTCCAAATCGTAATGGCAACTAGTGTTAGAGTGTGACTGGAATTGAGATCGCTGCAGTGAGGAAGACGTCGTCGTCAACCACCGTGTGAAAGAAGAATAAAAGGCGAATGGATATTGAAATTGTGAGTATGAATTTTCTCATTTGTTTAGTCATTGCCATTTTCAGAGATCGAACGAGAGATTAAACTGATGTTAGGGTTTATGCTTTGGGCTCTTTTACTATTACTAGGTGAGAATGTGCAGGGCATCATGAATTTTCATTGTTGGTTAAATTGGAAGCAAGTACATAACAGAAAATCGTTAACTAATTTATATGTAGTCGTCAATATAGTACGCACAAGGGTTGTATCCATCTACAATTCGAATGATAACATAATTAATTCAAACTTTTTATAGAGGATCTAGCTGACATAATCAAAGCAGAAAAATAAATATGAACATGTAATGGTACATAAAATACACCAGGTTCTTCCTAATTTACCATATCTATTAGTTTGGATTCTCTTAAGTTCAAAAGTAAGATTTATGCAATATGTGAAGAACACTTCTGAGTTCTGAGTCAAAATGCACATTTGCAGTGAAGTACTTGTGGATCAAAGCCTGATGATCTAACTCAACCCATTGAGTTGGAGTGAATGATCCTCGGATCCTCGTGAATGACTCATGCATGCTTCCAGAAGCATAACTTGGAAGAAGAGATGTTAAATATAAATTCTAGACATTATAACCATAAGCTGGAGAAACACGCAAGATACAAGAACGGTAACAAAGGGTCAGAATCAATGGGGACCATGTATAGAAAAAAATCAATAAGAAGAAGAACAATAACTATCGAGCAAAACAGTTAATTAATGAGAAATTTCCAAAATAAAGCCATGAGATAGCTCGTAGGAAAATTTTCAAAAATCTAGAGTTGAAGACAGTGAATTGTGGGCTTCATTCTGATCACAAATTTATCCTAAATGAAAGAAGTACCTCGGCACAAATCAGTTGAACCTCTTTGATTTGACATTCAGCATCCTTATTATATCCTTCCTTTTCTAGTATGTTGCACACTAAATCTTCATTTTGTAGATCTTCTAGCGGACGATGTCCTTTCTCATACAACTTCAGTGTAGTTGTGGGGCCAATGCTCCAAACATCTCCAAACACAGTGATCGTCCGTACTTGGAGTAATACAAAAGACAAGGTAATAACAAAATCTTCATTAACTTGAGGCTTATAAGATATGAACAGGAAAAAACATATGTGCATAAAGATCTATTATTTATTTATGGATACTTTAAACAAGATTTTAATTTTAGCAACTCAATCCATATGCACATATGTTTTTTTTCCGTTCATATCTTGTAAGCCTCAAGTTAATGAAGATTTTGTTATTCCCTTGTCTTTTGTATTACTGCAGGTACGGACGATCACTTTGTTTGGAGAAGTTTGGGGCATTGGTCCCGCAGCTACACTAAAATTGTATGATAAAGAACATCATCCGCTAGAAGATCCACAAAGTGAAGATTCAGTGTGCAATATACTAGAAAAGGAAGGATATAATAAGGATGCTGAATGTCAAATCAAAGAGGTTCAACTAAATTGTGATGAGGTACTTCTTTCATTTTGGATATATTTGTGATCAAAATGAAGCCCTCAATTCATTGAGTGTTCAACTCCAGATTTTTGTAAATTTTCCTACAAGTTATTTCATGGCTTTATTTTGGAAATTTCTCATTAATTAACCGTTTTGCTTGATAGTTCTTGTTCTTGTTCTTGTTCTTATTGGTTTTTTCTATACATGGTCCCCATTGGTTTTGACCTTTTTATATTGTTCTTGTATCTTGTGTGTTTCTGCAACTTATGGTTATAATGTATAGAATTTGATTTGGCATCTCTTCTTTCAAGTTATGCTTCTGGAAGCATGCATGGGTCATTCATGAGGATCCGATGACCATTCACTCCAGCTCAATGGTTTGAGTTAGATCATCAGAATTTGATGTACAAGTACTTTACTGCAAATGTGCATTGTGACTCAAAAGTTCTCTTCAAATATTGCATGAAGCTTACTATAAAAAGTTTGAATTAATTATATTATCATTCGAATTGTAGATGGATACAACTCGTGTGCTTACTATATTGACAATTGTATACAAATTAGTTAACGATTTTCTGCTATGTACTCGCTCCCAATTTAATCAACAACGAAAATTCACGAGTTGCAGGTGTGCCCGCGCATTCCCACCTAGTAAAAAAAAATGGGTCATCAAACAGATCACCCAAGACTGAAATTGAGGACATTTTTTTTTAAAAAAAAGAAGGGTATAATGGGATATATATTGCCTTGTCTTTTGTATTACTAAAATGACACATCACCAAACACTTTTTTACCGAAACAGTAAATTTTTTGACATATTTAGTCGGATTAGTTATAAGCATTGGTTATGACTTTTTTTATTTATTTATGAAAACATGTGTTAAGACTAATACCCAATTTTTTGTTTTATTACACTTTTTTTCAATATAGCAACATTAAACAGTTTTGTCTTGATTCTTGAACATAGCTTCTTCTTTTCTTTTATATTTTATATTTTTTTTATTTATTTTCCAACACAAAACAACAGTTTTTCTTCATTTTTATTTTATTGTTTAGAAAAAAACAAATGCATATTGTTCCTGATAAATCCAACTGGTACATTTCTAGTGCATGAATGGTTACATCCATTCATTTTCTACACGCTTTGTGGATTCCTTAATGGGGTAACAAGATATAACCATCTCAAGAACCAAACAAATTGTATTTAAGTTTAAACCGCATTTAATTTAATAATCATCTCAAGAACCAAACAAATCACAATATCAAAACATGCTCGATCATTTTTAATTTATAAACCACATTTAAAACTCGAAAATGTATTTTAGTTTAAAACATGTCCACCTCCAACGTTGGACACAAAGGTACCTTTTAGTCCTTAACCATGAGATAAACACCACATTCACTAATCAAGTGAATCCTTGTCATCCACTAAAGTCATGTGGATCCTCAACCCAAACAAACCACGTTTACCAACAATTGGTGAGTGTGGACCCCACAACCGAGTAGCAAAATAAAATTGTGAAAACAAAGCACGTGGTAAAATTGTGAAAACAAAGCACGTGGTCATAGAACGAATCATCTCATCATAATAATAGGACAGTTGTCCGCCGTGGTCATAGACCCAATCATCTCAATATCGTAATTCAAGTCAACCAATCATAAAACGTATCCATCAATAATTCAACAATCCCTTTTTAAGAATCATAAACGGAATGAGAATCACAAACCGAATAACACGACATCGCCAATAATGGCAAAATAACTCAAATCTCATAATCACAAATGCTTTCGAAATAAATTATCAAACTCATATCATAACTTAAATCGAAGATAATACTCCACAACTCCACAAATCCTTGATAATACTTAAGTTAAAATATCCCAAGAAATATATACATACATGTATGAATCATATGTAACAAGCCAACATATTCCAAAAACGCTTAAATATATATCTCGTAAATATCATGCTAATACATTTTAAAACGCCAAAATGCGCATGCAATAACATAACTACTTAAACACAATCAAGCTCATATAAAAACGCTCACAAGTATTTGCCTCAAAATGAAGTTTTACGTACGGCTCTTAAGCCAAAAACGTCAATATCCACTAAACTCGTAAAACACATAATCAACACACATATATATATAACTATATATCACAACACTATCTAATAGGTTTAAGAGTGACGTACCTAGTCCCGAATTGAGTTCAAGTTTTATTTTTCTTAGGATTTGTCCAAAACCTGTTATTCAATCCGAGTTACAAACCTAGATTTCCATATCATACATATTATGTTCTAATATTCCAACTCACACGTTAATAAGCAATAATCACTTCCGAGGGTTCCAAAAATACTTACGTAGCGTCAAAAGACAAAATCCGATTAACGGTGTGATGCGGGGTTAAGCTGCAGTTCTTCGATCTAGATTGAAAGTCCACAACAGAAGTAAATCTCGGGTGGATAATAGAAATCTCGGGCAAGATTTCGTGAAGAACATACCGAGATTTTTCAAAAACTCAAAAAACGGATTAGTGGATAATATGGAAAGATAAGAAGATGAATATGGAATGATAAATGATAAATATAGGAACATATGAACCAAGATATTTCCGCAAAGAACCTTGACCAATGATGTGTCAAAACCCCTTAACGAAGAGCTTACCTTAACCCTCATTTCTTTAACCTTACACAAACCTTCTAAGTAAGACAAGCACAAGGAGGGACTAATATTGACCAGGAGCACCAACCTTCAAAAAGATTAACACATACAAGCACAATCTAACAAGGACTTCACAACGATTTTATCAAGGCTCTCTCTTTGATTGAATAGTAATGAATAAAACACAAACTTCATAAACAAAGATGCGAGTTCACACAATATGTGGAATCTATGATGCACGGACACAGATACGGGTACGGAAAACGGACACGGCGAGAAACGGAGAAGCGGCAATCCTCAAAAACATAGGAAGCGGGGACATGGCAAGCAAAATAAATAATATACCATTTTAAAGCTATTTAAATGTAGAATTCATATATCATAATGAGATACATATATATGAAAAACTCAATGATATATGAGTGGATAAAATGTTAACATGGCAACAAAACAACTGAAACAAAAGGTTAGAAACAAACATTTCCAGTCTTACAAAACTTAAAAATAAACATATTTAGTCGTACAATCTCAAATAAACATACTTAGTTTTAAAAGTGAGAAAGGAACAATTCATTTTGCAAATCAACAACAACCGAACAACATGATCAAACAAAGAAAAACAATAATAAAAATTTGTAAATTAGACAAAGTGAAAGAATTAGAATGACGCACTCAACATTTAACAAAAATATTACACAATAAATTAATCAAATATTCAAAATTAATTGAGCTAATTTGGTAACTGAGCCATTTTGAGATTTTTATTTACTAACTAGGCTTATAGGGTTTTCAAATTAACCAAATGTACCCCGTTTGTTTTTATACCGTTCATACACAACTATAGGTTTCACCTCCCTCACTCACAACCTTCTTCTTTGTTCACTCCAAACGGTGTGTGCAAGCTTTAAATTTATAACCCTAGACGTAAGCTTAAAACAAGGATGCGAACCCGCAGTGTACGGGTCAATCGTAGTAAAAAGCAAGGAATTCCAGGGGTCGATCACAAGGACTTAGTGAAACAAAGTCCAATTACGGTATGCTTTAGTAATTACTAACCACAAAAGGTGATCAAAACAATCAAAGATGATATAGAAGTCAATAAAGGAAATATGCAATTCTAGGGATTAAAGCATCTAGTTGTGGTTCTAACTCAAGATCTAAAGATAAACGGACAAAGCTGAGGTTTTTGCATAGGGAAGGTGTTACTAAAGTGGAATAGATCACCGGGTAAGTCTCACTACTCACTAATCCTAAACCGTAACTCTTATTACTAGGTAAGTCTCAAGGAATTAAGATAAAGAACTATAACCTCAAACTAACACACCATCTAAGGGAATAGAATCAACCTTTACCGGGTAAGTCTCAGGCTAACTCACAAAGATGGGATGGAAGAACACTCAAACCCCAATAAAGGATAAACCTTTATTACCTACACTTATGATCTTAGGTAAACAAACAAAGGAATTACCGCGTAAGTCTCATCCTAGGCTTGCATTGGACCAGGAAAGGTGTAATAAGAATAGGATTTGGCAAACTCTAACACTTAACTCTCAGTTTCGGATCAGATAAGTCACCTCGGTCAAAAGAATTCCACCCCGGCCGAGATGTTCATCGACTGAGCGAGATGCTTAGGGTTAAGGTAAAGACTCAAACTTTCAGGGTCCTACTGTGATTAAGATTATTCTATCATTGTTTTTCCCACAACCTTCAGCCAATCACCCTAGAATCACACAAGGAAATTAGCCACTCATCATCATGAAAGCAATTATCAAATATATGGGAAGAAGGTGAATATTTGAACAAGAAGAATTTAATGAAAAGACTTCAATAACTGAATCAAATATCACAACAAAGCGTTCCTTGGATAGAAATCCAACAAGGCAAGACAACAAGGAAGGGAATCCAAGATAATCTTACAAAAAAAACCCTTCAAAAGCTCTAAAAGCTATAATCTTTCTTCTTCAACCTTCAAAAAGGTTCTTCAAATCTCCCAACTGGAGTATGGCTGCTGCGTGCTACGTGGGGTGTATGCAGATAAACGGGATCTCCAACTGTATGCGGATGTCGGATTTGTGGGAAATCCGACCCTTTTTATAGGAAAATTACTCTCCAAAGATAAGATATCTTAGAAAGATCTCTTCCCATAAAAATAGGTAAAATATATGATCTAGTATATCTTCTTCCTTCCAGGAGCCAAGCCCAAAAATATAAGATCTCTTTCCAAAGATAAAAGATCTCAGCCAAGAATAAAATATTCTCGCCGCGTCCCAGGTGTTCACCTCGGTCGAGTCGACTTCTCTGGATCACCTCGGTTGAGGTGAATCTGTGGTCAACCGAGGTGAGTCACAACTGAATGTGAAATCTCTCAAATCTGGTCCAAAGTGAATCTCTAATCCATGGCTATGCTTCCTGGATGGTTCCTTATGTTCCTGAATGTAGCTCCAATGACTCCATAGCTCCTTTTGCTCCTTTTTTATGCAAAACGTGCCATTCTACCTACGATTACAACAGAACTAGGTGTAGACCTCGATTCCCGCAAAGGTAGATGAAATGGTAATATAATCACATATAATACATACAAACATGCAGATTATTGAAGATAAAACGTCCAAACAAACCCCAAAATATAGACTATAATTCATGCTATCAAAATACCCCATACTTAGCCCTTGCTTGTCCCCAAGCAAGTTCCGCATATAAAGGACGAGATAGAATGGATTAATAGTCAAGAAAATCAATGAAAAGTCTTTCAAAACTTTTTATAGTGTGCAACAATCATAGATCACTCTAAGAGAATACTTCATGGAATTTAAAATCAAAACATGATCAAAACATTTTATAAATATAAGAAAGTTGTTCATCTTTGCATAAAATCATAGAATGCATAATAAGTCATAATTATCGAAATTAATCATGCATAATCCAATTTAAACTGCTAAGTCAATCAACAAGCTCGAGGTCTCAAGGGCTTCCCAAAAGAAAGGTCAAGAAACGTGTAGGGTAGGGATGTATGTAAGGTAATGTGGTGCTAGAATCCGGGAAAAGGATATACTTCACTTTCACTTTGACTTTCAACATCTTCCACCAATAAGCTTTGCTTATTTCACACTTTTTCTTTTACTTTACTTTTTGGGATGCATGGACAGAGGTGCACAATAACCGAAGCCTAGGAAATCAGCAATCATCAATTTTTTGAGATGCATCAAACCCTTGATGCACATACCATGACCCGTTAGGAATATCGCTCAATCCGACTTTGGCAAGACACAAACACCCAGCTATGTGAATGGTGCCGAGTTACTCATCATCATGATTGACTTCCCCAAACCTATTATAATTTTCTAACACTTTCACTTCCAGCCAACCTCTCAACTTTAACTTCACTTGCTTTCACCACTTCGCTTGCTTCCAAATTCCCGGATAGGTAAAGGGAGGCAAAATGTATATGAGGGGCTAAGCATGATAAAGAAGAAGAAGAGAGAAAAATGAATTGCCTTGGTCTTTCCAGGAAGAAAGTGAGAGAACTTATCTTGCGGTGTCAACCTTCAAATTCAACATAATTTGGATAAAAACAAAGTATTAAACATGTCAATAATTTCAAACAAAGCATTTAGCAACTTAAACATATTATAAAACCTTTCAAACACATAAAGATTTCAAAACCAGTCAGTAAACAAAATCTTCACTGAGATCATATCCAGATAAGAAGCACAAAAATCGTTTCGAAAACTCTCAGTTAACCCATCTCGGTCGAGGTGTTCTTAGGGCAACCGAGGTGAAACACCTCGTTCGGCCAGAACTCCACCGGTCGAGGTCAAAATTTTTTTTTTTTTAAAACCAGTTTTCTTTCAGTTTCAACGTTTTTCTCAATCGAATAACCTGTAAGTATGCATGCAGTCTCAGATAAACACATAGATGCAAAAGTGAAGCATAAATATGAATAAATATCCGGTCAAATAAAGTCATACATCACATAAGTCAAATACATCAGTAAACACCCCATACTTAGGACACACTGTCCCAGTGGGTCAAAATAAGTCTAAGGAATAAAATACTCACCGGATAATAAGCTGAACTGCATAAAAATAAGAAAGAAAATCCTGCAGCTCTCATTAGTCACAATCCGGTGGTGGTGGTGGTGGCACATACGGATACTGGGACGGATCGAACGGATAGCCCATAGCCTGCTGAAACTGGATCTCCATCATCCTGCGCTGATAGTGCTGTCCCTCGAGCATCTGATGAGTTCAGCTGTCAATCTGTCGGTGCTGTGCAGCAAATCTCTCATGCATGTCTATAGTGAGGGCAGCATACGATTCTATCATCTGATCCGTCAGATCATCGATCCGACGGTGAGCCTCTGGATCTTTGTGTCGGCGTGCTCTACGCCTAGCAGGTCTCAATGGTGATGCAGCAGGTGCAGGCTCAGCCTCAGTGTCATCGTTATCAAGATCTATGACCGGCGCACTGGGTCCAGCAGTATCCGTCCCTGTATCCATTGGGACTCCATCATCCCTGTCATCAACAGTCTCCTCATCATCTACCTCCTCCTCAGCTGGGGCAGCTGCTGCCTCTCTGTAATCCTCCATCAGTGGGGCCCAAGCGGTCTGCCAATAATGAGGGTCGTAGATTGTAAACTGGGCAGACCACCTGATCCCCTGTGGTGCAGTCAGCTCCCATGGCATTGCCACGTACGGTGTAGTCAGACCTCGGGGAACCAGAATCCGCCGAGTGATCATCTCCTGCAGCCCAAGCGGCTTGGTAGCCGCCACCATGGTGCAAGCGCTGAGATCCATATCCTAATAGCTGGCGATGTGGGTGACAATCCCTCCGCAGCAGATGTCTCCCTTCGCCTTGGCCTTGATCCTGTGCAGATCCTCTGCCAGCATCAAGCCAAAGTCCGGGATACCTCCGGTCACCATGCAATACAGACTAAAAAGCTCCCCCTGTCGGATCTTCTGGGGCGTCTCAGTACGTGCCAGAAGTGTCTCACTGAAGATCCGGTGGGCTAACCTAAAGGCTAAGTGGAAGATGACCTTCTCCCTGGAATCTCCAGGGCGCCACCTGTCTGCGTGCTCAACAACGTGAGCAATCTGTCCCCAAAACTCCCTAGCTACAGATCGGGACAGGAAGTCAACAGCTGTGGGGTCAGGAAAACCAAAAATCTCTCTCCAGTACTCTAGTGGCACTAAGAAGTTCCGGTTCATCAACCGGTACTTCACAGATCGCTCTGTGGGGAGGTAGGTGAAAGAGCTAACGAACTCTAGGGTGGGCTCCAAATAGGCTGGGGCTCGGATCTCAGTAAACTGATCTAGCCCTACTGTAGATATCATCCGTCTAAGGTCTCCATCCACATGGAGACAGTCAAAAGCAGACACGTCCAAGAAGCGAGGTGCAATCACTAGACGGCCGGAAATACGCTCATAATCTACCCGGTGTTGCTCGTGGATTACCGGGCGATAGGGTCGAGAAGAAGAGGAAGAAGGGGAAGGTGAGGATCTATCCCTAAGGGTAAGGCGTCGGTCAGAACTCATTTTCAAAAATCCCATTGTCAGGTCACCTCGGTCAACTGACAACACTCAAGAATCACCTCGGCCGAGGCACAGCTCGTCTGGACCGAGGCGGAAAACTGGATTCTAATTCCCTCAGAAAATTCAGTTCTTTCCCCCAAAATCACTACAACTGCTTCCTATGGGGTACTTAATCCTTTTCTCAGCAAATGCAAGGGCGACCAAAGCCCAAATTGAAGCGAAATCAGCGAGTTAGGGTTTCGGTTTTGTTTTACCTCGTTTGGCTGAATCGGTTCGATTTCTTCGTAGATCGATGATGCACTGGGATCCTCTACGGTTTAATCGCAGTTTGGAAGCGAAAATCTTTGAAAATGAGAGAGATTCGAAGGAGCGAGGTGAAAACTGTCGCCGCGGTCGAGGGAGAGGGTAAAGTGAGGAGAGAGAAATCTTCAGCCCTTTTTATACCCTTTTTTGGAACTGCTGTCACCTCGGTCGAGGTGGTCTCGACTGGACCGAGGTGGTACGGACCGAGGTGGTTCTTCAGAAACCCTAGTCGCCTCGGTTGCTCAAGAATCATCTCGGTCGAGGTGCTCTGACAACAACCGAGATGTGTCTCAGTCAAACTTCGTCTTCTCAAATTCTCGATCTTCTGTCCTTCCAGTTATGCTCCTTCCTTAGATGTCACCTGTTATCTGTCTAGAACGCCAAAAACAAAACAAAGCAAAGCAAAAGCAAAAACTATCTAAGCTAGACTAGAAAAAAAAAAAGAAAAGAAAAGAAAGCAATACCTTGGGTTGCCTCCCAAGAAGCGCTTGGTTTAAGGTCGCTAGCTGGACCATGATGCGTTTCAAACGAGGTGGGAGGTGTCCTCACCCCATACTTCACCTCCATCGTGGGGTGAAGTAAGTAAGTCTATCAAACGCTCCAACAAGTGTAAATGCTCATCGGGGAATGAATCGTCTATGGGTGGGTCGTCCTTCTCGCGTGAAGATGCAGGTAGCCGGCTGAGGTGATCCGCAACAGAGTTTCCGGATCCCTTCTTATCGCGGATCTTTAAGTCAAACTCTTGAAGCAACAGAATCCATCGAATAAGGCGTGGCTTGGCATCTTTCTTAGCCAACAAGTAATGGATGGCTGCATGGTCGGTGTAGACAATGACTTTCGCCCCTACTAAATAGGAACGAAACTTCTCGAAAGCATATACAACCGCCAATAATTCTTTCTCGGTGGTAGCGTAGTTGCGTTGTGCTACATCTAGCGTCTTGCTAGCATAGTAAATGGCGGTGGTCCGGCCATCCTTCTTCTGTCCAAGCACCGCTCCTACGGCTACATCACTAGCGTCACACATGATCTCAAAGGGCAAGGTCCAATCCGGAGGTTGGATAATGGGAGCGGAGATCAACGCTTCCTTAATCCTGTAAAAAGCATCAAGACACTCTTGCGGAAACTCAAAAACAACATCTTTATTCAAGAGGTTAGTTAGAGGTTTAGAAATCTTAGAGAAGTCCTTGATGAATCTGCTGTAGAAACCTGCATGCCCGAGAAAACTCCTCACACCTTTGACAGAACAAGGGGAGGGAGTTTCTCAATAGTCTCGATCTTAGCGCGATCGACCTTAATGCTTCGATTAGAAACGAGGTGTCCTAGCACAATGCCTTCATTAACCATAAAATGACACTTCTCCCAATTCAGAACGAGATTAGTGTCTTCACATCTTTTAAGCACTAGAGAAAGGTTAGATAGGCAATCATCAAAATAGAAACCATATACAGAAAAATCATCCATAAATACCTCCATGATCTCCTCTATGTACTCGGAAAAGATAGCCATCATGCATCGCTGGAAGGTAGCGGGTTCATTGCACAATCCAAATGGCATCCTCCTATAAGCAAATGTCCCCCATGGACAAGTGAAAGTGGTCTTCTCCTGATCATCCGGATGGATAGGAATCTGGAAGAATTCGCTATAGCCGTCTAAGTAGCAAAAGTGTGAATGCTGGGCCAACCGCTCGAGCATTTGATCAATGAAGGGAAGTGGAAAATGGTCCTTCCGTGTGGCCGTGTTCAGCTTCCTATAATCAATGCAAACCCTCCAGCCCGTAACGGTCCTGGTTGGGATTAACTCGTTGTTCTTATTCGTCACAACGGTCATCCCTCCTTTCTTCGGAACTACATGCACCGGGCTCACCCATTTGCTGTCCGAGATAGGATATATGATACCTGCATCCAACAACTTAAGAACTTCCTTCTTCACAACCTCTTTCATGATCGGATTTAACCGTCTTTGAGGTTCCCGTGAAGTCTTATGATCATCCTCCATTAGAATTCTATGCATGCAAAAAGAAGGCTTAATGCCAATAAGATCATCTATAGTGTAACCCAATGCCTTTTGATGCTTTCTCAGGACATGCATTAGTTTAGACAATTCAGTTTCGGAGAGGGAAGCACTAACAATAACGGGATAAGTGGAATCCGGTCCAAGAAAGACATACCTCAAGTGATTCGGGAGTTGTTTAAGCTCCACAACTGGGGGTGCTTTCTGAGGGGGATCCTTGCTTCCTTCTCCCAGTGGAGTAGATCCAGAAACTGGACTTTCGTAAGTCTCAGTTGAAGTTGTCTCGCCATCGACCTCGGTCGAGACGCAGAGGCGTTGACCGAGATGTTCTTCAGTCGCCTCGCTCAGTCCAGAAAGTGCCTCGGTCGAGGTACTGCAACTGGAACCGAAACTGGAGATCTTCGTCTCCTGGATTAGCTTCTCAGTTTTAGCTCCTGGATCTTCTTCCAGTGCTTTTAAGCTCCGTATATCTGCATCACAAGAAACATCTATACCTTCCTCCATTAAACTGAAACTAATAACTCTTTCGAGTGGATCGTTAATATGGATAGAGCTCACCAATTCTCTTGATTCTTCTTCATCGTAGATGTTGAAGATATCATCGCTTAGCTGCTCCCCTTTCATGGCTGCAAGTAACGCGAACTCCACCTCATCGCCACCAATGTTGAATTTTAACTTGGCGTTCTTGCATTCCACGTTGCAACCCGAAGTTGCTAGAAATGGCCTCCCGAGAATAATAGGGACAGGATAATCTGCGGGAATGTCAAGCATAACAAAATCTGTAGGTAAATAGAAGTTACCTAACTTGACCGGAACGTCCTCCAAGATTCCCACGGGATGGGTGATGGAGCGATCCGCCATATATAGTCGAATCTTGACCGGCTTGGGCTCTCCAAGTCCGATCTTCACACATAGCTCCAGCGGGATGATGCTCACGTTGGCTCCTAGATCACAAAGGGCTTCACAAGTGACATCCCCAACTTGAATGGGAATGCAAAATGAGCCGGGATCTCTCAATTTAGGTGGCATCTTCTCCTTCATGATTTGAATGAGCTCCGAGGATTTAGATGTCATCCTAACTTCACCAAAATCTTCCAGTTTCCTCTTCCTTGATAGGATCTCCTTTAAGGACTTCCCATAGGCGGGCATCCCTAGAATAGCATCAAGGAAAGGAATGTTAATGTGCAGTTTATTCATCAAGTCAAGGAACTTACCAAAGTGCTTGTCTAGATGTGCTCTGGCCCTTGACTGGGGGAATGGAAGTGGTGGTTTGTATGCAAGAGGTGGAACATAAACTTCAGTTTTCCCCTCCGCTTTCTGTGGCTCCACCTCGGTTGGCATCTCGGTCGAAGTGTTCTTCGACTGCATCTGGACCGAGGTGGTCTTCGTCGGTACTGGCACCGACCGAGGCACTGGATCTGCAGTTTTCAATCCACTCCTCGTAGTTATGGCCATGATCTGGCCCTTAGGGTTGCTTTCCGTCCTTGCTGGAAGCTTCCCTGGATCTCTTGGCGCTTCATTCGCCCTACTTGCAAGTTGTTGTTCAAAGGCTTTTTGGGCCTTCGAAAATGAAGTCATAGAAGTCTCCATAGCATTAAGCTTGATCAAGATAGCCTCCAGAACTGCGTCTTTCTTTTCCGGCTGAGACGAACTTGATCCTTGCCCCTGGCTCTTTAATGGAGTAGAAGAAGAAGAAGGGGAAGAGAGGAAAGGGTTAGAGGAATCGTTAGAGTTGGAGTTTGAATGATTGTTACCAGAATTTTGGTTGTTCGCCCTCCAGTTGTTGTTATTGGATCCCCTATTGTTATTGTTGTAGTTGTTGTTCCAGGAACTGTTGTTATTGTTACGGTATCCATTGTTGTTGTTCCTTTGTCCTTGCTCTTCCTTCTTGGTTTGAGCAACCAAGAGTTCCTTCAATTGCTTCACGTTATTCTTCAAAGACGTGAGTTGATTGTTGTTGGGCTGAGTTTTCTGGAAGTTAACTCTTTTAACTCCACCTTCAGCTCCTTGATGAGTGTACTTCTCCATATGCAAAGCTTGCTTCTCGATGAAGTCCCAAGCTTCGTCAATTGCCATGTCCATAAAGGTACCGGCGGAGAGTAGTTGGAGGTTGAACTGGGTGCTTCCGTCCAGTCCCTTGAAGTATATCTCCAATAACTCTAACTTTGGAATCCCATGATATGGGCAATCCAAAAGAATGTCCTTGAACCGCTCCCATGATTTGGACAAGCTCTCCTTGTCCTTCATAATGAAAGTGTTGATCTTCCCTCTCATTTCAGCTGTCTTTGAGGGGGGGAAAGAATTTGGTCAAGAACTCCGTAGTCATCTCCTCCCATGTGCTAATTTTCCTGGAGGAAGAGATTGATACCAAGTAAGAGCTCTATCTTTTAAAGAAAAGTAAAAAGGTCTTAGCTTGTAGTTGTTATTTTCAATCCTTGAAGGTCTCAAGGTCTCCATCAAGATCTCATAGTTTTGAAGATGTTGATGTGGTGATTCCTTCTCTAGCCCTCCGAATTGGCATTGGCGAATCATGGATAGAACTTGTGGTCGAATTTCATAGTCATGGTCCGCTGGATCTCCTAGGTTAACTCCTGGACGCCTCAGTTGTTGATTAGGGTCCATCCTTTGACCTAGGGTTTGTGGGATTCCTGCAAGAAGAGCGCCTCGGACTAGCATCCGAGGTGGAAGTATCTCGGCCGGGGCGTCAGGTACTGGAACCTGCCTCGGTCGAGGGTCAGCAACTGGGACCTGCATCGGTCGAGGATCTGGAACAGGATCTTCCCTCGGTCGAGGCAGAAACTGGTCTTGTAAAGCTGCCATATCTGCTTCGATCGCCTCAGTCCTGGTGCGAGTTTCTTCTTTCTCTTGCCTTAGCTCTTCCCTGCTGAGGCGTAGCAGCTCTAGCGCCTCTTTCAACTCGGCCTCAAGATCGCGATTGTCTTGGTGGGCCATCTTCGCTTCTCTTAAGCGTCGTTTGTATGTCTTTTCTGGTTCGGGATCGTAAGGAACGATTTCCTTCCCAGTGGGGTTCTTTGCATAAACCTAAGAAAGAACCTGAAAAAGTCACTCAAGTAGAGTGGTTAGTAGACACGGGGGCAAGTGCCCCAAGAGCAAACCGTAACCGGCTCGGACTAGAACAAGTCCCCGGCAACGGCGCCAAAAACTTGTTCGCTCCAAACGGTGTGTGCAAGCTTTAAATTTATAACCCTAGACATAAGCTTAAAACAAGGATGCGAACCCGCAGTGTACGGGTCAATCGTAGTAAAAAGCAAGGAATTCTAGGGGTCGATCACAAGGACTTAGTGAAACAAAGTCCAATTACGGTATGCTTTAGTAATTACTAACCACAAAAGGTGATCAAAACAATCAAAGATGATATAGAAGTCAATAAAGGAAATATGCAATTCTAGGGATTAAAGCATCTAGTTGTGGTTTCAACTCAAGATCTAAAGATAAGCGGACAAAGCTGAGGTTTTTGCATAGGGAAGGTGTTACTAAAGTGGAATAGATCACCGGGTAAGTCTCACTACTCACTAATCCTAAACCGTAACTCCTATTACCGGGTAAGTCTCAAGGAATTAAGATAAAGAACTATAACCTCAAACTAACACACCATCTAAGGGAATAGAATCAACCTTTACCGGGTAAGTCTCAGGCTAACTCACAAAGATAGGATGGAAGAACACTCAAACCCCAATAAAGGATAAACCTTTATTACCTACACTTATGATCTTAGGTAAACAAACAAAGGAATTACCGGGTAAGTCTCATCCTAGGCTTGCATTGGACCAGGAAAGGTGTAATAAGAATAGGATTTGGCAAATTCTAACACTTAACTCTCAGTTTCGGATCAGATAAGTCACCTCGGTCAGAAGAATTCCACCCCGGCCGAGATGTTCATCGACTGAGCGAGATGCTTAGGGTTAAGGTAAAGACTCAAACTTTTAGGGTCCTACTGTGATTAAGATTATTCTATCATTGTTTTTCCCACAACCTTCAGCCAATCA
Source organism: Fagopyrum homotropicum (assembly GCA_033239125.1). Lineage (NCBI taxonomy): Eukaryota > Viridiplantae > Streptophyta > Magnoliopsida > Caryophyllales > Polygonaceae > Fagopyrum > Fagopyrum homotropicum. Next base: position 133,211,559 of record BSWB01000001.1, on the reverse strand, counting down.
CCCTAGAATCACACAAGGAAATTAGCCACTCATCATCATGAAAGCAATGATCAAATATATGGGAAGAAGGTGAATATTTGAACAAGAAGAATTTAATGAAAAGACTTCAATAACTGAATCAAATATCACAACAAAGCGTTCCTTGGATAGAAATCCAACAAGGCAAGACAACAAGGAAGGGAATCCAAGATAATCTTACAAAAAAAACCCTTCAAAAGCTCTAAAAGCTATAATCTTCCTTCTTCAACCTTCAAAAAGGTTCTTCAAATCTCCCAACTGGAGTATGGCTGCTGCGTGCTACGCGGGGTGTATGCAGATAAACGGGATCTCCAACTGTATGCGGATGTCGGATATGTGGGAAATCCGACCCTTTTTATAGGAAAATTACTCTCCAAAGATAAGATATCTTAGAAAGATCTCTTCCCATAAAAATAGGTAAAATATATGATCTAGTATATCTTCTTCCTTTCAGGAGCCAAGCCCAAAAATATAAGATCTCTTTCCAAAGATAAAAGATCTCAGCCAAGAATAAAATATTCTCGCCGCATCCTAGGTGTTCGCCTCGGTCGAGTCGACTTCTCTGGATCACCTCGGTCGAGGTGAATCTGTGGTCAACCGAGGTGAGTCACAACTGAATGTGAAATCTCTCAAATCTGGTCCAAAGTGAATCTCTAATCCATGGCTATGCTTCCTGGATGGTTCCTTATGTTCCTGAATGTAGCTCCAATGACTCCATAGCTCCTTTTGCTCCTTTTTGATGCAAAACGTGCCATTCTACCTACGATTACAACAGAACTAGGTGTAGACCTCGATTTCCGCAAAGGTAGATGAAATGGTAATATAATCACATATAATACATACAAACATGCAGATTATTGAAGATAAAATGTCCAAACAAACCCCAAAATATAGACTATAATTCATGCTATCATTCTTCTAGAATTTCTCCTCTCTCACCTCTTCTCGCATCCTCTCCCTTGAAACCTCCTCCGTCGCCATTGGAGTCCGCCATAGCCTTCACCTCCCATGCCCCTCTTAGCTCTTTCTCTCCAATTGGGTCTTCCCTTTTCTGATCATAAATAATTTCTTTTTCGTCTATTTCTTCACAAACAAGCCCAAATCCTCTAAAGAAAACCATTGAGTCACAAACGAATGGAGATGACTTTGAAGCCATTATACGGCAAGAACTACTGGAAGAAGACGGCAGAGCCACAACAAAACGGAATATCCGAGTTGTATAGGTCAAAGGAGATGGAGCAACGGCCTTAAAAGAAAGTAGTTTTGGGGATATAGATATAGACTAGATCTAGATCTATATCTAGATCTAGATCTATTTACCATCACTTGTTGGGTCACGAAGTTTAGATGCAGATGGTTCGTAATTTCCTGTGCTCTGTAGCACGCCTTTGTCCCCATATCAGCTGACTTTGCACCAACCTTGGGCTATAATGCAAGCCGTAATCCCATTATGTCGTTAACCTCTTCTACTTTACGCCCATCTTTGATCAGCTTTTTCATCGTGCTATATGGGCTTTTATATCACCCTCTAACTTCAATGTCATCCACCATATGTGCTAACATTGCATCTGTCTTGAGGGCCTGATGTAGCTGCTCTTTGTATATATCTATCAAGGGTTAGCTTTCTGTCTCGTGGCTCCTCAACCACGTGTCATCATACAGGTATGGGTAAGGGAACAAATATTTGAAAGAAAGGTCTTCTAGCTGCAGTGATAAGGTGTTACATCCTACATCTATAGGTTTTTTCTCGCATCCTCTAACTTTAATATGTTTAAGTTGTTTTAATAGTTTTAGTAGTGGATTAGTTGCTAGTTTAGTCATCTAACATTGTCATCCTGTTACTTGAACTATGTATTGAGTACGATTTTTTTTAGTGATCTAGTATGAGAATTTTTTTAGTGATCTAGTATGAGAATTTTTTGTATGAAAATTTCTGATATGTAATTTTCAAGTATGAATTTCTGGTATAATAACCTGGCATGTAAATATCTGGTATGTAAATCTAGTACGAATTTCTGGTATGTAAATCTAGTACGAATTTCTGGTATGTAAATTTCTGTTATGTAAATTTCTGGTATGTAAATTTCTAATATGTAAATCTGTTACGAATTTTTTGGTATGTGAATTTCTAGTATATAAATTTCTGGTATGTAAATTCCCGGTATGTAAATTTCCGGTATGTAAATTTCTGGTATAAAAAATTCTAGTATGAAAAATTTCTGGTATGAAAAATTTCTAGTATGTTCATTACAAAAATTTTAAAAAAAAAAAAGAAAAAGAAAAATTAAAAAGAAAATGTAAAAGGCAAAAAAATAATAAAATAAAATAAAAAACAAATTCAGTAATTAAGACTTACACTTACATGATACTAACAAACATCTATTATTATTTTTTATTAAAATAAAGAGGTTAATAATTTGTACCTACCATTAAATGAAAGTGGTAAAAAATTATGAGGTACATTTAGAGTAAAAGGGGTAAGTAGTCTTTTATTGTATAAATGTACATTAAGTAGGCTTTTTTGTTTCAATGTGTATTAACTAGGCCCCTTGTAATTTTGAGAAAAAGATAAAATCTAAAAAATTTAAGATATTTTCAAAATTAAAAAGGAAAATGAGAGTGGTCTCCTACAATTATTCAAAATTAAAAAGATTCTCTCCCTTAATTTTTTAAAATAAACAAGAAAAAATGAGAGTGGTCCCCTACAATTAAAGAATTAGTTTTAACATTAAAAATATTATCTCCTTAATTAATATTGCTTATTTTTTTTCAAAGAGTCGCTTATTTGTTGGCATTAAAATTAATTACATAATTTTATGTACATAATTTGCGTGCGAAATTATGTACATAATCTGCGTGCGGAATTATGTACATAATCTGCGTGCGGAATTATGTACATAATCTGCGTGCGGAATTATGTACATAATCTGCGTGCGGAATTATGTACATAATCTGCGTGCGGAATTATGTACATAATCTGCGTGCGGAATTATGTACATAATCTGCGTGCGGAATTATGTACATAATCTGCGTGCGGAATATGTAAATAATCTGCGTGCGAAATTATTTACATAAAATTATGTACAGAATTTGTGGGGACCACTCTCATTTTTCTTATTTAATTAAAAAACAGTCATATTAATTAAGGGAAAGAATCTTTTTAATGAGAATGGTCCGCACAATTAATATTCACTTATTTTTTTAATTTAGTTTATCTTTTTAATTTTTAATAGTTATTTATCCTTCTTAATTAAGGGAGAGATCTTTTTTAATTAGAGTGGTCCCCACAATTAATAGATTCTTTATAATTTAATTTAGTTTTATTTTTAGGGAGAAAATTGGAGGGGCCTAGATTGTATCATGGATACAAAAAGGGCTTCCCTACACCAATTTTCTCGTACATTTACTAAACACAAAACTAAAAAAAGCCTTGTAGGCCAAAATCTTTCAAATTAATTTATGAAATCATAAGAAGAATGGAGGGAAGAGTCGACCGGCATAACAACATTTCAACATTATAACCGAAAAAGAAGAAGAAGATCGGTGTCTTGCTTCCGGCAACCACAATCTCGTAGGTGCCCTTGTGGGGATAGGTTTAGTCGAAAGAAAATGGGAGTGAAGAAAAATTACGGTAAATCAGTTTTTCTTTATTTTTTTATAAAAAATAGTTTTCTTTTTTTTAGTATTAAAAAATAGGGTAAACTTTCGTTGACCATGTCTAATCCGGACACAATCCGCGTCCCTATAAACGTGTCCTACCTTGGAAACGTGTCTTGACCATGTCGGGTCATATTTGACCGTGTCCGAGGCTTGTCGTGCCGTATCCCCATGTCCGACACGACAGGACACGGGATACGCCTCTTTCTAGAAGTGTTTGTGCATCATAGTGTGAAATAATATCAAATCTAATATATTTAACAATCTCCCCCACTAAGGCCATTTATAAGGGAGATTTTCTATGTAAACTAGGAAAAAATATATCTTCTAAAAGATATTCTAGGAAAAAGAAATAATCCCAAAGATATGATCAACAACTAGCAATTACTTGAAGAATGTTTGAGAAATTTAAGGTAATAAAAGATAAACATAGTTGCCAAAAATAAAGATCTTTGGCCGGATCTTCAAGCGCGTGTGAGAGAGTAAATCTCGGGTGGAAATCTCGGCCGAGATTCCTATAGGTGGACCGAGATTTCTTTTCTGAAACTCTTTCTTCGTCCTACCCACCTTCTATGTTTGATGGCTCATCTTGGTCAAGACTTGACTCTTTCTTAACAGCTAGTAATGTCACCAAAGGTTTCCTAAGAGTGAGTAAGGTCTCCCTGAGTGTACATGTTGTGAGTATGCTCGTAACTTCAACTCGAATAGCCTTTGCTCTTGACCTTGTGATTGCTCCTTCCATGATAGAATCCGAAGAAGGTGTAGTTGGCTTGTCCTTCAGTTCTTTAGCCCTTGATATAGTAATTGGTCCTTGATGTAGTGTTGGAGATAGTCCCACATCACGGTGGCCGAACTTCAACTCGTTAGACCTTTATCGGGGTCGTTTCCAAATCTATTACCAAAACTAAACAAATTTAGCTTTATACGGGCTAAATTTGGGCATAATATATAATGTATATAAATTAAGGAATAAAACTCGTAGTAAAAACTTTGGTTGAAAATCCATAAATAACTTTTCTGGACAAAATATGTAATTTCATAAATGTGGGTCATTTTCCATTAATAAATATTTGGGTCATATTCTGTAATTAACCATGTAGAGGGCAAATGTGCAGATTACAAGTTTCTCCCTATAAATCATTATTCTTTTATCCATTAAGTTTTACACCTTTATACATCAGATACTCGTGTTCTGCAGTTTCGTCTTTTGAGGTTTGATGTTGTCTTTTGATGACTGATTTGAGCGTTTGTCGAGAAGGGGGCGTGAACTTGTGATCGACTCCTAACGGATCTGTTGCAGTCCATATCTAAGGTGTCCACGGTTGTTTTTCAGCCTTCCTAGCTGTGTACTTCCTGTTTTCCCTTGAAGACTTTTTTGCTTGAAGATGAACATCTATGCTCATTGCCTCTTGTTGGTTGGATCATCTTGTTTTCCCTTGAAGACTTTTTTACTTTCTGGTTTTTTTTATGTATTTATTTTCTCCTTTGATTTTGTTCCTTCATGACGGTTAATCCGTCTGCCGATCTTTTTCGGCCTTTCGACCCATTAGACGACGCGCTATCTAATAGTTCAAACCGCTTTCCGTTTTCAAAAAATATATGTGCAGATTACAAAAATATAGGTCATTTAACATAAGTCGAAACATGAACCTTTTTTATTACTAATTATCCCAACAGGGTATAATTGTTAAAATCCAAAATTTGAGCCAAAAGTGTAAATGCATAATATGAGTGCTATTTTGCAATTACAATTAAAACAAGGCACCCCCAATTATAAATAAACGAGAAGGTTTTTTTTTTGGAGAATTTGACATACTAGGCTTTTTTGAGTTTTTGTTTAAGAAAGTGTACCCCAAATTTTTTACCACTTTCATTTAATAGTAGGTAAAAATTATTAACCCTTCTATTTAGAAAGAAAGGAATAAATGATGTTTGTTATTTGTTATATAAGTATAAGTTTTAATTTTTAATTACTGAATTTATTTTCTTTTATTATTTTTCTTGCCTTTTTTTTATTTTTTATTTTTTTTTATTTTCTGGACTGAATTTCTCATACCGGAATTTCTCATACCAGAAATTTCATACCAGAAATTATCATCCGAAAATTTCATACTAGAATTTTGTCATACCAGAATTTTGCCATACCAAAATTTTTTCATATACCAGAATTACCTGAATTTTCTCACATACTAGAATTTTTTCACATACCAAAAATTTTCTTACCAGATTTTTTTGAGCATTTTTTATTTTTTATAATTTCTGGTATGAGTTTTTCCTACCAGAAAACTCATACCAGAAATTCGTAAAAAAAAAAACCATACCAGAAAATCGCATACAAGAAAAATCTCATACCAGAAAAATCACATACTAGAAAAATCACATACCAGAAAAATGACATACCAAAAACTTGGCATGCCAGAAACATGGCATACCAGAAAAATGACATACCTAAAAAGTCGCACATACCATAAGTTAATTATAACATTAAGGCTTTTTACACCACCAAAGAGAATTGGTGAGCTGTCAAAAAATATGACATATTTCATGTGAATGTAAAAACGAGCCCTCATTGTGTACAGGAACAAAATTAATGAGACCCTGTCGATTAGCGAATCGAATAAAAACTGTTTATAGCCAAATCAAAAATACGAAAAATACACAAATTTGAAAGCAGCAAAATCTATTGATATTCAATGAAGTGGTGAATAGGCAGATCTGGCGCTAGATCACCAAAAACAAATCAACTTGGTTATCATCTTTTTGAGAAATGTCAATGGTTATCTTCATCTACGATACTAGAGCACATACAAGGTGACTGTAAATAACTAAATAACGCGTATGAGATGTATGTAGTCATGTAATGATGATTACAGTATCAGATGTTGTGCGTGTAAACTTTGTACTGCATATATACCTATATATAAATCTATCAAATGTTGTGCGTGCAACCACTGCTCTAGATCCGGAAGCTCCTACGGCTTTGACTTACGTCTCCTTCTCCGTCCCCGACACCGACAACCTCACTGGAATCAACCGCTGCTCCTTCTCCGTCGCCGACCCCGTAGCTGGACCTACGGCTGCAACCGCTGCTGTCCTTCTCCGTCCCCGTAGACTGGACCTACGGCCAGACCTAGATCTAGATCTAGATCTAAATCTAGATCTCAAATTGATTCTTCAAGCCCGGAAGAACAGCCTTGAACACGAGCTTCCGGGGTCTCTTTCCAGATTGTGATGCTGAGTTGGGGGACTGAGTTAGGAAGCCTTCAAATGGATCCTTAACAACGACTAAAAAGGGGTCGAAGACACCTTGAAATTAGCGATATTCATTTTGGATTGAACAAAAATTAGAAACAGAAAGACGTAACTCTTTGGTTTGGTGAACGAAATCTTCATCCCTTCTTCATTTCCACTAAAAAGGTTTCTTTGTGTTTGTATGCTTTGGAAGTTTTGATTTGTTCTGACGAGGAACAAATCACATACCAGAAGGTTGAAGGAGAGAGGGAGATGTGGTTTTGAAGGAGAGAATGGTGAGGAGATGGAGTAGCGGCTAAGGTTTGAAAGAACGGTAAAAATAAGATTGGGGTACATTTACTAACAAAAAATATGGCATAAACTTAATTCATGGGCTAAAATAAAAAAAAAAAAAAAAAACTACTTATCTAATTAGCCCTTTTTTTTTGTGAATTCCTATTGTTGATGGCGAAGGGAAGCATATGCAGGGCGACGGCTCCAGCAACGCGAAAGCGAGGCAGCTCCGGCAGGCGAGGTGAGGCAGGCATCCCAATGAAGACTCCGGAGTTCCCGGCGACATCTGGTGGGGCACAACGAGTCTTGCAGTTGATGGTGTCCGAAAGAGCGAAATGTAGAGGGCGGGAGGGAGGTCGATGAGAAGCAGAATGAGAAAAGGGGAGGTGGTTGTGGGAGTTGTTGTCGAACGAAGGAGGGCAAAGCAAATGAGAGGAGAGGTTGAGGGGAGTTACAAGGGAGAGATGTCGGCTGCAGAGGTGGTGAAAGGTGAGGTCGAATGTGAAGCAAGGAGGGTGAAACAACAGGTGTTGAGGAGGGTTGCACAAAGAGGGAGAGGGAGAAGAAAGAGAGATCGAGGGAGGGAGGAGATGTGCTGATCCAGGTAGCAGAGTGAGGAGATGGTTGTTGAGTTGGGGAATGAAAACAAAGGTGGGGAGAAGTAAGGGAGGAGAAATAGAGGGAAATGAGGGGATACGAGGAGAGTGAAGCTGGTGAGGGTAGCGTGAGAGCGGGCAAGGGAACAATGGTAACGGTGGGTCGGGCTAGGGGGTATCACAGGTTAGCTGGGTGGCTAGGATAGACTTGTACAAAAGCGGGCTCGGGACGAGTTCGGGACGGGTCATACCTAAAAACTCTACCCGTAAGGAGCGGGTCGGGCTACAAGCGCTGCTCATGTCCACGCATGTAAAAATTGGGTGGGCTGCCGGCCCGGCCCGGATGGCCCGTATGTATTTGATTGTGCTTTTTTTTTTTGTGGAATTTATCGTTCAAAACAAGTAATATAATGTATTTAACACACACTTTCAATTCAATTATATTTGCATAGTGCACTATCAACAAGTTCAACAACAATCAACACACAGAAATGAATAAATCCAAATACCTAAAAAAAGCAAGAATCATTACACTCAAGTTAGCCGTGCAATCATGCATTATAAACGAGTATAACTCGTCAAATACTCCAAACAATCTAAATGAAAAATCAAAGTACGTGCCACTCAAAATAATATAAATTATACACATATATAAAAATCTTATATGTATAAAAATAAAACTATATGCGGGTTGGGCCGGGCCAAGGCCAAACAGGTCAAACTAGCTGCGCATATTCATGTTTTTTTCCGGACGAACGGGCGGCTGGACGGGCCGGCCCGGACTTGTACATGTCTAGCTAGGAACAAATAGATGGGCGGCAATAGGGTGACAGGCCAAGAGGGTCGAGGTTGGCAAGACGGGAATATTTTACCATAGCAAATATATATATATATTATTAAAATGACAAATTACCAAACATTTTTACCAAAATAGCAAATTTTCTCACACATTTGGTGGGATTAGTTATAGGCATGAGTTAAGACTTTTCATTAAAAAAAAATGGGTTAAGACTAATACCCACTTTATGTTTTATTACATTTTTTTCAATATAGCAACATTAAATATTTTGTCTTGATTCTTGAACATCGCTTCTTCTCTTCTTTTATATTTTTATTTTTTTATTTGTCAACACAAAATAACGGTTTTTCTTTATTTTTATTTTAGTCTTTAGAAAAAAAAAACATATGTTTTCGGAAATCCAACTGCTACATTTTCAATGCATGAATGACTACATCCATTCATTTTTTGCATGCTGTCTAGATTCATTAGTGAGGTTCACGGGATAAAGTTTTCATCACCATTATATATATGTTGGTTGTTTTGCTTCTTCTTCTTCCCTCATTCATAATATAAGACACCAATATATACTTAGTGAGGTTCGTGATTTCTCATTTTCTGCATGAATGATTACTTCCATCCCGTTTGTGATCGTTCAAAGTGGCCCTCACACTCAGGTCAACGTTAATTCCAAGTCCGGGGAGTAAACCGAATGTTGAAAGGTCTCACTTACGTCGGTTCATGAATGAAATGGATCAAAGCTAAACAAGAGCCGTTCGGTGCAACAAATGTTCACAAGTTGGGCACAACATATTAACTTGTAATTCGGGAGTTAAATCCTCACGTCAAAATGACGATATGTAATTGTGTTAGTCTTGTGGTAGACTTCTTTATTATTTTTTATGGTATGTATTATTCATGTTGGCATTATGACATGATATTTGGATATTGAGTTGAATCCTCGTGTTAAAAGATCTAGTTGTTTTTATTTTTTCGTGTATATGAATTCTTAAGACTTCATAAAAAAAACTATAATAAAAAGTCTATATTTTTTCTAATTTAAAATGTTTAAAATTGTTTTTAAAAATTATATAATAAATAGTAAATAAAAAATAAAATAACCATGTACAAATGAGAAATCACATGAATCTCATTAGGGAATTTAAAGAGCATGCAGAAAATAAATGGATCCAATTGCAGAAAATAAACGGATCCAACTGCAATTGGATTTCCGATAACAACGTGATTTTGATTTTTTTAAATAAAATAAAAATGAAAAAAAATTGTTGCTTTAGTTGGAAAAGAAAAAAAAAAAAGAAAGAAAAGAAAAAACCGTTGGTTGCTGCTTAGTTGAAAAATAAAAAGTATATTAAAACATAAAATTGGTATTAGCCTTATCCCATATTTTCTAAATTAAAAAATGTTTTAACACACGCTTGTAACTAATCCGCCAAATGTTTACTAATTTAATCAAACATTTATTTGGCTAATTTAATCAAACATTCAAAATGTTTGGTGCCGTATTATTTTAGATTTTTGTTTTTTATTGCTATATAGGTAAAAGATCGATCTCGATCCTTCGATTAAGATCAACGTTCTTTTTATTTTCAGATTTGGTTTTGGTTGTTCAAAACCCAAGATTCCAGGGCAGCCATTATACCACCCCTATATGGGTAATCAAAACAACCACTTTGTTGTTGAAGATGATAGGATATAGTATCAAAGATCGAGATGGAGGATAACAGTGGAGTTCTCTCACACCTGCCTGTTAAGCCTTTTTTTACTGCAGAGAGTAGCCATGGTGGTTATAATGTCGTCATAATTGAATTCAATAATCGTATCTATGCAGGTGGATGATCAGGCAAGCGTTTAAGGTCCATCTCAACTTGATGTATAGTCCACTGCATGGTTTCCAGTTTCTGCGTAGACACCAAAAAGGTAATTTAATCGAATATTGAGCTCCAAGAAACTGGTTGAACAAGCAAAGATGTTAGCAACAGCTTGTTTTTACCTTTACTATGTCATGGTATTGTCTTGCAATTGTGTCGAAATGAGGATCAACGCCTTGGTACTCACGAAGGCGAGTCACCTGTTTGAGTATGCGTATATGTATACATAGTCAGCAACGATTAAGTTTGAATAGTAAGTTATTCAATGCCACAGTATATCATCTAGTCTACAATATGGGACCATACTTGTAAACAAAAGTTGCATCACTCAAATTTGCCAAGTTTCCTCTTCTATATTACAGCATAAATGTTTTCAACTACGGATGTCCTACTCAAATGCAGATTAGCTTTGCAAACAAAACAAAACCAAAGAAACCCAATAAGTCAGGTATGACCATATTATTCTGTACTTGACGTAGAACTTTGGGAGGACAATGTGACAAATTTAAGCAATCAGCGAAACTAGCAAAGAACAATGGAAGTGACAGGGAAATAGATTCAGGGAACATACAGCTTTGTTGTATGCAATGGAAGCTTCTTCAGTAGCCTCAACGAGATACTTCCTGTTAGTGCAAATTGATTACATATTTACAACCACCATATGGGCCACAAACTGAATAGATAATGTGAGCAAAAGGTAGGATCAGTTATTTATCAACTAAGAAGTTACCTTATTTTGTGAAGAGCAGGTATTGTTTCTTGTGTATAAGTTGCTACTAATAGGATGTGTTCTAAAACCCTGAAACAGTGGAACAAATCCAAGTCAAAAGAAATAAATCTTCTATTAGAGTCTTGACAACAAAATTAGATAGTTTATACTTGGAACTGAGAAAAGAATAATAAATAATCTAAACTGGAATCACAATATAAAATGCGTTCACAAGCTTTATAGCTTTGGTGGTTACTGGTTACAACTTGAACGACTATTAGAGGAATAAATGCTTAAGATTAAAAATTCAGCTGGATGAATTTCAATAGCACAAAAGAAATTCTAAAGAAGCTAATAGTATATTCAAAAGTTTGACCCTACAAATACTTCATGAATAGATAAGGTGCTGGACAACTCAGGAGGAATATTAGCATGACGATTTATACACTTCTAAGTTCTAAGCAATCCCTCCTTCGCAATATTAGTAACTATTCCCTAATTGAATAGAATGTTTTTTTCTTAAATCATTGAACCGTCCCAGTCTCTCATTTGAAAACTGGATCATTGGATTGCAGAGCCATAAAGGAAGCTATTAATTTTACTGTATAGCATCATTTGTGTCATTTCTGAAAATAAAGTTGTATATGTAGATTGGGGGATCATGCCTCAACTTGGCACCCATGGCTTCACATCTTTTGCACAGCCAAGACTTTTGTAGTTCATCCTAACAATTAACAAAGAACAAACAGATTATTACATGCAAGAATATTTTCCAGAAAATAAAGATTAAAAGAAAGCACCACGAAAGCCAAGAAAGAGATAATAATGGACTTCAGCTGTGCAAAGTTTATCGAAATAGATCTCCCATTGTTCTCAAAAGGCCTAGTACTTACATATTTGTGTTGATGTTGCAACTTCAAATCCTTAACTAGCTTGATAAGAACACCTAGCATCTGCTCAAGGACCTACAAACAAATAAGACAAAGAAAGAGAATTTGTGAACTATGGCATCACATTGTAGATCTTTCAAGGATAAGAGAATGTCATAAATGATGATGACACTTCACAATGGCTGAATCGCATACATTATAGTATTCTGCAAATTTTCTGTCCGCAGAGTAGAGGTCCTCTCTTAAAGCTGCTTCCTCCCTCTCAATCTCTTCAATGATTAACTTTACCCTGTCAATAAAAGGTGAGACCGTAAACAGAAACTCAGCCTGTTTTTCATGTCGGAGAGAAATGCACTCTCGAGCATGGATGCAAGTGAATTCACAAGGTTTACATAAATATAACAGCCAAATTAAATACAATTTGAAAGGCAAAGTGCAAAAATTACATTTTTATATGCAAGTAGGAACCGAACTTGTGGCTGATAACAAACAGATAATAATGCATAGTTACACGGTGATGACTGCTCACAAAATATTTTTAGTCATATCTCCTTATAATATGCATATAACTAGTGTCTTTTTATAAATAAAATCCTAATCATCCGACAAGCAGTTGACCTAGAAATGTCATATCTTATAAAAGCAACATTTAGAGAAAATTCAATATTTGGTGCCACCAAAAAACTATTAACCGTAGACCAACCAACATACCTTTCTGGAAGTCGTGAACTTGAATTTTGATTCACGGAAGTATCTAACAAAATAAAACAAGTGAAAAATTCTAGTTAAACCAAGGGAAGCGTCTTTAGCTTACATGGAAAGAGCACTGCAAGCAATATCTATAACTTGCAACGACTAAGGAGCAAGCTGACATAAACATAGAACTGAGAAAGTCTGACTGACTATATCAATCAGTTCTTTATGTGCACTAGTCAGTATTTGGGTGAGAGCACAAATAGAAGAGGAAAAAGAAAACAAAAGGGGATGTAGAAGACCAACCAACAGCATCCATTAAAAATGCATCTTCTACTTTATTGCATTTGTCTCTTAAACGGACATCAATTTCTCGGGAAAGCAAAATCTGATATTCTGATATTTCCTGTGATTGTTAAAATACACAAATCAGGTATTAAATTCTTTAACTGCATTTTAGAGGATAAGGATGAAGCATACAACCTACATAACAACGAAAGCAAGTCATGAATGAAGGAGGAAAAAATGTCAACTCAGGTGATAAGATATTATTGACAATTGCACTTTCCATTTATCCTAATCAGGCCATCACAGACAGCTTAGTTGATAAAATGTCAATAATATGCTTATCCAGAAATACAATGTCGACAAGCATCTTATTGACAGTTTATAGTAGCTAAGACAATTTATTCCTAGAAATTTGAAGATCATCTCACATCTCACTTTAAAATGTGAATCAATGAGAGCTCTCACACAGACTAGTTCATTCATCGCTGGAAACAATCATACCAAGGATGTTGGCGCACGTTGGAGCTGGGTTTGCCACAGATATGTGGGAGTAATTCCCAGATATCGATTTGGAACACCACCAATTTCAGGTTCACCTGCATCTGATGCGCTGAAAGAGAGAGCGTTGTTTGTTATACTTGATGTAGTAGTAGTGTAGTTTGTTGAATTAGAGCTCGAACTGATAGTCACACTAGTGCTTGTACTATCAAGTGAGGATCTAGACAGGATACTCCATTTTTCAATATCCTCTTCATGAATCTCCCCGTCTTTAGATATAAGAGGAAGCCTTAATTTCTGAGCTGCCTCAGCGACAACAAGTCGGTGCTCCAGAGTCTCATACACCTGACATCCATAGCCCGTGACATTCAAATAAAGCAACAATACTAAGTATGTGAATATAAGATGCGATCAATGCTTGTACATAAAAACAGGAAAGTAGAGCAATGCCAATAGGATTGGGATCCTAACTTTGAATGGATCCAGAATATCAGGATGAGTTTGTAGAATTGAAAGAAATCTAGAAAAGATAAAAATTAGAATAATGATTATCCAATATGCTACAAGTTATTTTTATTTTGAAGTTTACAAACACCATAACTCATTTTTATCTCTTGAGCAGTCAAACATATAAGTAGTTCCAACAAGTCAGCAGTAACAAATCCAGATAAAGTAGGCAGCTACTTGGTTCATCATGGCACCATTTTGAAAGAAAAAGAAGTGAGCAGTCTTTGATACACTTTTCAGTTAAGAAATGGATTTAGCATTTACATCCATAACAAAATTACTAAACAATGAGTTTCAACTTGATTTGTGGCTTTAGTTATGAACATTTGTCTTCACTCATGAAAATCTATGTATTACTTTAAAAAGTTTGACATAGAATTATATACTTCTACACAACTTTCAAGGAGCAGCACCATTGGAGCAAGAGTGAAATTGCAGTATGGTCTTGCTATTTTACATCTGAAGCAATACCAGGATGCAGATCATTACCCAACAAGGTAAACAATACATAAGTCAAAGCCTCAAAGGCAACAGAAGCAATGAACTATCATCAATCAAACTAAAAAGACAACACTTGATACCTGAGGAGCATTCTTCAAGCCAAGTTGCGGGTTAGGAACAGAGAAGGCTTGCTGATATTCTTCCACCATTGCAATTGCCTCGCAATAAATCGCCTACTTGGCAAACCACATCATGAAGAAACAAGCATCAAATCAGATCTCAATGTAGTTTAAGTAGACAAGGCAAGACCAAAAGAGCCACAATGCTAACAAGCTCGTATAATGGTTATCCAAATATCATCATTGAAGCAAACACCAAGAAAACTAATGTAGTTTATCTTTGATCATCCCATAATCACACATTCACACCCATCAATCTTTTGCAATTCTACAAGTAGCAGCTACCTAGCCAAAGATGTTGATTACCAATTCTCCTCGTAACAGAATCATACTGTACTAAGTTCTTTCCAAATCCAGAAATGAAATCCAATCAATAACAAATAAATATTCGATTGTGACAGTTTATAATTATACAGTACAGTCTCAGTGACTCGCACTCGACTATACGTACTTGTATTTGTTATAGAAGTTCATTGCATTTTGTCTGCTAAAACAATTCTTCTAACAATAAGGCAGAATAAGATTAACTCACACATGTTTTTGATGCCCTAGTTTCTTTGAAATTCAAGAAATAGAAACCGATAATTTCAAAGAAATAGAAAGAACAGTACCATGGCTTCCAAATAGCGCAACCGCTCCCTGGACATCTCCTCTCTAGCCTAAAAACGCAAACGCCGTAATTTAAACTCCCAATAAACCAAAATCAACATACAAAACAGAGACTTTAAGCATGTGCAAAATCTGAACAGAATCTTCGACGAACCAAGAGAAGAAGGTGGAGAAGATTACGTGCTGGAGATCGTAAAAGGCAGATTTGGAAACAAGGGAGCCATCGGGAGCCAAACAATGTCTATCCAACTGATCGATGAGATTAGCGACGTCTGCTGATACATTTTGCGGTTGCATTCCCTTTACCATTTTTCTTCACCACTCTCAACCACCGCAGTTTGTCCACACCGTTCTCCGGTTCTGAACTGTTTTCAATAATGTCACTTGCTGCAAAAGGAGAAACCCTTAATTTTTATAATAAAATGGAGTCGATTACAATACTAGGATGTGAAACAAACACACGAAGCAAGCACCATGAAACTAAAGTTCAAGACTAACAGGGAAGTTCAACATATAATAGGTGCTGGAGCCTGAAAACCATCAATTTGCAAAGCTTAAATGAGAAAGAAAGCAACCACCCACAGATAACACTCCAATGTATGACCTTCTTACCTTAGTTCAGATGTGTGTTGAAAAAGTACTTGATTGTGCATATAAGGTGCTTATTAGGTACCTATTGATGGAAACAGATTTGCAATGCTTGTAAATGTAACTAGTAATCTCCTCCCAGTGAGAGGGAATAGATCCTAGTAAAAGCTACCGTGGTTGTTAACAGCAGGAAACTGTGTTCTCAAAGGAAGAAAAAAAACATTGTTCCTCCTAGCCCCTAATTAATGTAAATACCAATTATACCATATGCAAATTGAATAGCACTACGCGTAAACAATAAAAACAGTCTTAGTCACAGCATGATTTACATCCAAAAGAAGTAAGAGTGAAGCAGAAGAGAAGTGTTGATGGGAAGAGCAACAGAAAAATTTTCTCAGAAAGTGATGCCCTAATCAAACATAGCAAAGCCTGATTCACCGATTTAGACCAAAAAAGTACAAGCATGAACGATACCTCCACCACAAAAATCCTAATTTGGTTTTCATCGAACAATACAAAACCATAGAAGTGATCTGGGACGAATTGACCAAAATTAGGGTTTGTGAACAAAAAAAATTCACGAAATGGAAGCCCGCAAAGGGTCTGAAGAGTGTTGGACTCACCGGGAAAGGGTGTTCAGAGGGATAATCGTCGAACAAGGAGAGCAATTCGGAAATGAAACAGTTTGGTTGTGTATATGACTTGCTGTATGACAATCGTCGTTTTCAAATGTTCAAGGTGGTCATAACAGCCATGGCAAGGCACAAAAAATACAATTGTTAGGCTTTACAGATAAATTACAGTTGTGATTGGGAGGGATAGGAGATGGGCAGATGAATTTTGTGAGAGATTGAGAAAGACGGGGGAGACGGGAGAGGAGATCGAAGAGAGAGAAAGGAGGAAGCAGAGTATCGGGCTGGAAGAGTGGTTTGGGTCGAGCTTGCCGGGTGGGGAGAGGCAGACAAAGCAGAGTGAGTGAAGCCACACGAAATGGGTAACTAATTACAGCATAGATAATACGCTGCGTTTGGCCCAAAATAAGTGCAAAGCTAGACTGTTTTGTTGGATCTCAACCCTCACACATAAGTAGGGCTGTAATTCGAGTTGTTCGAGCCGAGCACTTGGATGTTCAGGGCCTTCAGGCTTAGCTTGTTTAGAAACGAGCGAGCCTAAATATGTATACGAACTTTGGATTAGGTTCGGATTTGACTCGCGAGTTATTTTTGAACCCCGGGTTCGAGCTCGTGTAACTCGTTTTTTCACGAGCGGGGTTCAAGCTCGTAGAGGCTCATTTGTGCTCGGGCTCATTTGAGCTCGTTCGTACTCGGTAAAATAGAGAACGTGAATGAGTGCAATTTGTTACTTCAATCTCTTCAATGATTTAATTTAGGATGTACTCCACATCAAATTTTAGCTCATTTCACTAATAATTCCACTAACCAACAAAATTACTCAGATCTAGCAAGCATAATAGATTCATAATTCACAAACTACGCAGTGAGCCCGAGATGGCAAGAATTTACTCTTTAAAACTTACAATTTATGATAGACACTCGTATACCAAATTTGAGCGGGATGTAGTGGTAAAGTTGAATTTGTTCCCCATATCCTATACTTCCACAATTGAACTACAAAGAAGGAGAATAAAGTGGTCCGAGAGGAGACGCGAGATGCCGAGAACATACCTGAGTGGTTGAGCCTAAGATAAAGACGAGAAGAAGCCTAGCCTTCATCGTTGTCGGAGGAACCCTAGCCCTCTATATGAGGAAGTGCCGGGAAGAAGAACCTAACCCTTCGTCAGAATTGTCTCCCTTCATCACTATGCGAGAAGCCGTACCCTGTCGTCGGAGAAGAAGAACAAGGAGAACCATACGAAACACCCCTAATATAAGTTGCGTTTTATATGAATATTTTTCCCCATATTTTTATTATATTTTTATACCGTAAATATTTTACGATAATATTTTATATCGTAAATGATACTTTATGAGTATATTGTATATATATGTATGTATGTGTATATATATATATATATATAATTATTTTATGGAAAAGTTCCGAAAATTATCTGAACCATAACATTCGTTACGGATATTCTTTATCGAGTTTTATTTTTATTTTCTTCTTTCTTCTTTCTTTTTTTTTCCTTCGTCACCATCTAACACCATCTAGTGCCGTTTTCCCAAGCTCCTAGCCATCAGTCGCCATCGGGTTCACCCGGCTTCGTCCTCCCGTGTTCTTGGTGACAGTCGTGGCCTCCTAGCCCCATCAGACATAGTCGTCTCCCTGCTAGCACGCAATTTGGTGTCACCGGCTCCCGTGAAGCTCACGACCCTTATCATCTGGTGCCTCTTGGTGCCAGCCGGGCTTTGGACCCGTCTTCCGTCTCCCATGCATCTCCTTCCCTAGCCTCTCTTGTTGTCGCCCAAGCTACCTTGCAGCTAGCCTTGGTCCCTGCAGCGCCTAGCCATAGCCTCCCGTGCTCCTAGCTGTTGTAGTCTACCCGCCCAAGCCAACAACTCTACCTCCCTATCCTTGTTTCGATCCCTCATTCTCCCTACTCGATTCTCTAGCTTCTTGAGCAGTCTACACCCCTACTTCCTTCACTTCTCCCTCACCTCTCTCGGTTGCTCATCTTCCGTCATAGCAACACATCTCTCCCCCTACACTACTGATGTGGGACCATCCTTGATATCTCCTACTAAACATGGAACCATCATTGGGACAAGAGCAAGAGACAAATCTCGGACATTGCATGACAGGAACAAATCTCGGACATCTTGAAAATCTTGGCTGAGATTTTGCATATCAAGACCGAGATTTGCTTTGTTGCGTGTTATCGAGTAGGATCTCGATGTGAGGATTATTATCCTCTAGTTATCTTTTATTATTTTAATATCTTTAAGCTCTCAAATATTCTAAAGGTATTTGTTAGCTTTTGATCCTATCTTTTAGGATTGTTTTAGTATTTATCTTTTCGAGGAATCTCTATTATATATAACCTTAGAGGACGAGATTCATAGGTAGCTTAGATTTGATTTGATTAATTTTTCCACAATATTGTGTAAACTCACTACTTCTCTTACGAAGTTTGTGCTTTATTCATTCCTATTCAATCAAAAGAGAAGGCTTGTGTAAGGTTAAAGAAGTGAGGGTTAAGGTAAACTCTTCGTTAAGGGGTTTTGACACATAATTGGTCAAGGTTGTTTGCTGGAATACCTTGGTTCGTATCTTCATATTTTTCCATTAATTTCATTCCATATAGTCATCTTCTTATTGGTAACATGAATTATGTCCTTAGTTTAGAATTGCATTTAGGTAGATTATCCCTTTGTTTTACATGCATAGAGATGGATCCATGACATTTAGGCTCAACTTTGCATATTATAATAGAATAGATATCTACACGGATTCTTCTCTCATTTTTAGGCAATTCGGCGAGCTTTGGAGCGGAAGGCACATATAAAGATTGAGCCTCGAGGCGGAATATGACAGAGAACCAAAGGAAGCTAGGAACACCACCAAAGGATTCAAGAAAAGGAGTTAAGGAGAAGGCAAACACAAAAGAAACCACGGCCTCGACTTGTACACACAACCGCAGCCAAGATTATCGCCGGAGCGACCAAGATTTATCTTATTAACGGCCCATGATGCACGGTCCTTATGAGGTGGCCCAAGGAGTTGGCATCCCTAAACATATCCCTATTTATCTTTGGAAACCGGCAACATTGAGATGAATCTTAACCATCTTGACACGGCTAACACTTGATTATTTTGGATTTCAACATTGAGAAAGATTTGTGAGAGAGCATTATTAGAGAAGAAAACCTAGGTTCTTGATGTATTTCAATTTTGGATTATAAATTCTATTTTTACTGTTGATTGCAATTTCAATTCTATTGGAGTTTAAAGACATCTTGCTAAGTATTTCTTATTTCTCTTTTCTGTTTTTGCTTATGGTTTGCTTGAATTCTTCTTTTATCTTTCTTGATTTGAAGATGTGTGTTGTTGGCTAAACCTATGTAATTCTAGGGTGATTGGTTGATGGTTGTGATTTAGATGATGATAGGATGAGCGTTTATGTGTGATTTGGATGTTTTGAGTTGGATTAACTCTCGCTCCCTAGAACATCAACCTGTTCTTTAGGAACCGTGGCCGCGGTTTATCTTAGAACAACTTGAGGTTTCTTTTGTTGATCCGTAGATGATATATATGTATGCGTGGGAGTTAGATTGCCAAATCCTAGTCTTTGTTGAGAGTTTTATATCCTTACATCCTTCTAAGACTTACATCTAAGTTTGGGAAGAGACTTACCCGATGATTCCCGTTCTTAGGTACCGTTGATTATGAATTCTAGGTAATAAAGGATTCAAACCCTTCTATTGGATTGAGTGTGTCAAACTTCTTGCTTGAGTGAGCTTAACCTGAGACTTACCCTATGAAGGTTTGTTCAATTTCCTTAGGTAGAGTGACTGGTTTGAGTATATGTCCTATCCTTAGAGCCTTGAGACTTACCCGGTAATAGGTGATTCGGTTTGGAATAGTGGATTGTGAGACCTCCCCCGTGATCATTTCCACCAAAAAAACAAAATTCATTAGGCATCCCAACCTTGTCCTAGTTTATAGAAGTCTTGAATCTAAAACCGCAACCGAATACCTTGATCTTTTGAATCCGCATTTTCCTGCTTATCTTATCTCTTATCTTTATTTTACTTTGCTTTATTTATTTTGTTGGTTTTAAAACTGATCTCTGATCACCAAAATTGCCAAAATTATTGTGATTTTCAATTCTTACATTCGTCTTTCTTTTTAGTCTAGGTTTGTTCTATTTTTGATCATTGCATATTTTGATTTCACCTCAGTCCTTGTGTTCGACCTTGTAAATATTTGCTTTTTTTACATAACGATCCATACGTTGTTGGTTTGCTTAGTTTTTTAGACTTTTATTACGAGTATAAATATAAGACTTTGTCGTGCATCATTATCACACATTTTTGTGGGCGAACAATTATCTATTCATTATCAATCCATCAAACTCACGTTCTTTGGTTCAAAGTTACATAAATCTCTGCCAACTTGATGACATGAATTATGACCTTAGGTTAGAGATGCATTTAGGTAGAATTTCCCTTTGCATGCATAGGCATATATTCACATCCATTATGTTGATATTCTCCTACTTTGAGAAATTAGAGGTCTACACACAGTTTTGTTGCAATTGTAGGGAATATGACACATTTTGGAGCATAAGGAGAGAAGGAGTCAATAGATAGCATACCGGAGATGCATTAAGGAGAAGAAAAAGATCAAGGATCACAGAAGAAGAGGATTCAGCTGGAAAAGAAGCAAAAGACAAAAGAAAGTACGTAACAAAAGTGAAATCTCAATTGAAGAGATACTATCTCGGCGAGATTTTCTCCAGACCCGACCGAGATTTTTGTCGTAAAACAACCCGCTACCCAAAGTTAAAACCCTAATTTTATCATTAAAAGCGAAGTTGCAACAAGGGTTTAAGGACAGATTTTTGACGGTTGATTAGAGACAGACTTTTCAACCGGATTTTCGGGAAGATTGCAGAGTCCGACTTAGCAGCAAGTACGGAAGGTTGAAGATTGATAGAAGGAAGAACATCGAAGGTTTGCATATTTGCATTGATTGCCTTGAGGTCTTGTGAGTTATTTTTGGAAGGATATCTTAAGTTGTTATTTTCTTTATTGGATTGAAAGGTAGAACCTTTGTTGTTGATTGGATTCAGTTTTGATTATTGAAGATTGTTCAGTTAAGTTTTATTTGGTTTTCTTGGTTTATGCTTTATTTGATATCATATAACTTCTTTGATTCAAATATGATGATTGTTGGCTAGAATCTTGTGATTCTAGGGTGACTAGCTGATGGTTGTGGTTTAGATGATGATAGAATGACCCTTTAAGTTAGATTGGATCCTGAAGGTTGAGTTTTGCCTACGCAGTTGACGATCTCGGATGAGTCCAAGAATCTCGGCCGAGATTTGAGTATGATCCATCCAAGATTTGCTTTTGTTTGTCCGACCATGTCTTATCCTTAAGCCTAGGTCCTAGTTTGCCAAAATCCTATTCTTTATTGAGAGTTTTCTACCCTTAGACTCCTCTAAGGTTTACGCTTGAGGATAAGATGAGACTTACCCGGTGATTCATTTCTTGAGTACCGATGATGACGTTTTCTAGGTAGCAAAGGTTTATCCTTTGTTAGTTTTGAGTGTGCCTTCATCCTACCTTTGTGAGTTAACTTGAGACTTACCCGGTAAAGGTTAGTTCTATCTCCTTAGGTCGAGTTGTTGGTTTGAATTTATGTTCCCTTCCTTAGTTCCTTGAGACTTATCCAGTAAAAGGATCTTTAGTTAGTTGATAGCGGATAGTGATACCTCCCCCGTGATCTATCTGACCAGAGAAACACCTTATCTTCGCAACCCCAAGCTTGTCCATGAATCTTTTGTAACACCTGGAATTTTAGTTCCGATAGGCAAGAGGTTTGTTAGTCTTTAGTG
Organism: Fagopyrum homotropicum; assembly: GCA_033239125.1. Classification (NCBI taxonomy): domain Eukaryota; kingdom Viridiplantae; phylum Streptophyta; class Magnoliopsida; order Caryophyllales; family Polygonaceae; genus Fagopyrum; species Fagopyrum homotropicum. The sequence goes on along the minus strand of BSWB01000001.1, from coordinate 133,189,171 downwards.
GTAGCCACCGCCCCTGCGGCGTAGGAGAACCGTGGTCGCGGGCATCCGCGGGCGCGGCTTAGGCATTCCTCAGGCGCGGTGATCTGACTGTACGGGATTATATCCCGTCATCTTCCAACCTTTCATTTCTTCCTTTTAGATCTGACCCCTCGGTTGCTCTTGACCCTTGAATAGCTCAACTGAGTGCTTTACTCCTTCTCTCTCTCTCTCTCTCTCCTCACTTTCATTTTCATGTTACTCTCTTCCTCTCTTCTCTTCCTCCCTCTTCTTCTTGTCCAAGCTCTCCATGGTTCCTCCTTCGATTTGTGTGAGATGCTCATCCCAGATGCGGACTGGAGACAACATATCTGAGTTGTGCAGTAAGTGTTCCCCATCTTCTCCCTCTCTTCTTCTTCCTTCTTCACTCTTTCAATCCTAGGGTTGTGTAAGCCATAGATTCACCCAAGTTGTCCATTCTTGTTCTCTCTTGTTATTGTTGATCTCGACTATGATGTAGTGTGGTGTTAAGGATCCTTGTGATGGACATACAAGATGGAGCAAGCCAACCAAAAGGCATTGAGGAGCTCTTGCACATTGAAGAGAAGCCCGAGGAATCGCCTTTCTGGAGTTCGACCACACCCGCGGAATGACAAAGTTGTGGATGCACCCTCAACACCAGCGCCGCGGGGGCGGCCACCTGGGCCGCGGGGGCGGCTAACATAGGCCGCAAGTACGGATCTGGCGTACCTTGAGCCGCCGGTGCGGCCTTTTGCTCCTCTCCGTGGTCGCGCCTCCTTGTTCCGCGATCACATCTTTGCTCCCATGAGTATCCCTTCTTCGATCTAGTGTTCCTTACTCTTACTTTAGAGAACCTCCCAGTCTCCTGGCAGAGCTGGGCAGTGATGTCATGGCCCGTTATACATACACTTGGGCCTTAAAACATAATAATCACGGTCGTCCTAACAAGTTGTTATTTTTATTATAACACACATTGCACACACACAACAATTATCACCCAACTAATATCCAAAAACCAGCTAAGTAAGTCGCAAGGACTTACCTCAATCAAAGATCACTCTCACAAATCTCAACTTGGTCCGTACCCGTGGTAACTCAAACGCCTGTCAAACAAGGAATGTGTAACAAAATAAGTATCATTAGTAAGAGTGAATGACTTAAATGAAGATAATAAATGGACTTGCTTGAAAGCATGATGGGTGTTTATTATTTTTATGTGTGTGTGTGTGCTATTATTATTCTCCTAATGTTTAGATAACTAGCTAATGGTTGTTTTGTTGTGTTTTTAGATTTACCGCAGGTTAGAACAACAACTGAGTGATCCGGAAGTAGTGGTCAGCCGAGTCTTCGTACTCCGTAGAGTGGGGGTTTGGGTTGCTGCTTTGTCGTTCTTTCCTTTTGTTAAGACAATTAGTCTTTTCCCTTTGTTTAAGTACTATAGGTTGTTAGAAGTTGTTGCATTCATCCTCTTAAAAATACTTCTTTATGAATTTCAGTTTTTCTTATTTGTGTCTTGTTGCAAGATCCTAGTAATATTGTTGTCCAACTGAGGTCGGGACCCATTGTGAGGTCTTAACCAGTAATGTCCCGAGTTTTGAGAATTTGGGGTGTTACATATCCCTTCTTCGATCTAGTGTTCCTTACTCTTACTTTAGTGATGCTAGAGATAATATCATGCTAGGATGGCTTAGTGTAACTTGGTGGAATGCCAAGTAGTGGCTTGAACCTTAGGTGAGTGTTTGTGGATTGTTCTTGAGCATGGAGTGTGATTGATATCTTGAAGATGATTATAAGAATTTAAGTATATGGTTTGACCTTGTGAGCATCCGAAGGCTTGAGGTTGGGATTTTATGATCTTGTAGGATCAAGGAGACAAGGAATCGATTATCCTAGTATATGTAGTTGGTTATGATCTTGTGAGATCATTGGGACTAGAAGTATAAGGACTTCTAGCATGTGAGAGACATGTTGATTGTGTGCCTTGTTTGATCAGGCGTTGAATACCTTCCTGCGGGAAGCTGAGTACGGGATATAGAGGAATTATCTTTGAGACAAATAAGTCCATGGACTTACTTAGCTAGTTTCTATGTATTAGTTTGATGTGCGATGGTGGTGTGTGTTTAAGTTATGTTATAACAATGAAACCGGAATAAGACGTCCTTTGTATTTTATAATTGGCCCAAGAGTATGATAACAGGCGGTGACATCACTGTCTAGATCTTGCGAGAGCTAGGAGGTTCTCCACGACTAGCCTAGGCAGGTAGACGGTTGGGTGCATCAAAACCATTCAGGCGAGTTTCGGAGATTCTCGTGTCACAAATTGAAGTTGAATTAGTAATGAGAATAACGTAAATGAAAGATAATAAACCAGCTTATGTGTGTGAGCATTAGGGGTGTTCATTATCGGATATCCGATCCGATCCAGCTTATCGGATCGGATATCCGGGAACATAAATTCTTGTAACTCTATTCTGAATCCGATCCGTACTTATCCGGATATCCGATCCGATAAGTTCGGATCGGAACGGATATCCGCTTCGGATATCCGTTGGATTTAAATCCAATCATTTAACCCATTGTTTTTAGATGAAATAGGCCCAATATGACATAAATATGAAAAGCCCACTAAGCCTGACCCAATTTTTAAACAAAAGTAGTTAAATGAGGGTGAGAGGATTCGAACCTGAGACTTTCTATCCATGTGTAACACACACCAACCAATTGTGCTACTTGATTTTGATGGTACATATGGAAACATATATGCAAAGTGGTATACCCCGGATATCCGAAACATGTAAATAACCATTCCGAATCCGATCCGTTAATCCGTTATATTTTCTCGGATCGTATCGGATTTGGAAAAAAATCCACCGGACTCGGAATTTGTCGGATCGGATTGTCGGATTGCCGGATCGAAACCATCGGATCGGAATTTCATGAACACCCCTAGTGAGCATGATATGTGTTTATGTGACCTATGTATGTGTATGTCTTTACCGTCTTTCTAATGCATGGAATGTCAGCTAACGGTTTTATATAGGTGTTTTAGATGCCCTGCAGGTTAGGGATGATGCCGAGTAATCCGGAGGAGTGGGCAGTCAGGGTTCCCGTACATTATTGGACGAGATTGGATTTATCTTCTTGTTGCGTTGGGACGTTTGTTGTTATTGTAGTTTTTTAAGAACTCGGTTGGAGTCTTCGATCGCTGTATTTGGGATCATAACATTTGCATTAAAACTATTTCATTTTGCCATTTACGTGTGTCATCTTGCAAGATCCGGTGAAATTGTTATCAGGCTAAGGGTGGGGACCCATTGTGAGGTCCTAGCCCGTAGCATCCCGAGTCCCTCGGATTTGGGGTGTTACAATATGATATCAGAGCCCTAGATTGACAACAATGGCGCACACAATCTTCAAAAAAGCCAAATAGACAAATACACAGAACCCGCAAGGGGTCTGAGTTTTAAAAAGGAATTTTGTTTTCAAATTACGAGCATAGTCGGTCTGGGATAGAATGTACGGGACCACCACTCCTTCCGTGGATCTCGGCGGCCTAGTTCGGATGTGGACTGTAGTTATGTATCATGGACTTAGTATTGTTAGTGGTTTCTTGGACTTGATGTGTTTGTAGTAACATGACCATAAGACTTATATATGGTTATATATACATATACATAGGATATAGTAGTATCATATTAGTGATAGGGGACCTTATGGTTGAGATGATAGAAAGCTATCATCACCCTTGGACAAAGCCTTTCGGCTTAGGATAGTGTACGTACGAAGATGAGTATGCTCAAGTATCGAGTGGAGCATCACATGTTGGCGAACACCCTAGTAAATAGTCGGACTCTTTTGGAGGATGTTAAAGCAACCATGTGAAGACTATAGATGACATTAACCGCAAGATGAACTAATAGAAGGAATCTCGAGCCAACTTAAGCGAAACCGAGATGGAAGTAATACAAATATAGAAGCGACATGAAGACATGAGAGTGGTTTCAAGGAAACACTGAAGGAGCATCAATGAAGCGACTAGAGACAACGAACTTAAGGTTCTTTCAAGTGCCGTGCGGATGAACTGAAGACGTGAATCAAGTAGAGAGGACTATAATCTCGCTCGAAGATAATGAAGTGTCGTTCCAATTAAGGAAAGTTTTACCTAGGAACTCCTAAGTACGGGAGTCAAGATGAGAAGTGTGGTTGAACAGATTACGAAAGATTTAAGAGACCCGTGAGTTGATCTTACGGGGGTACCAGAAGATGAAGTGTCAACTTTACGAAGTTATGAGTGGGTGACTTCTTCAGACATATGAGATTCACTAGTAGAATCACATGGTAAAAACTCACATGGTGGAATTTCTTTAGTGGAGTCAACCGTTTTTCGTCAGGATGAGGAGACTAAGCGACGCAAAGAAGAAGGAAGTGTGAGTAGATGACGATCTCAAGAAGATGAGAGACGCAACAAGGGGCTTATCAAAAGACGTAAGACATCAACCAAGAGAAACACGAGTGGATGCTAACTAACGTTAGAGATTTTGAAAAGACGCACTTACGAGATGTCATGAGGCGCGGTTAAGCCTATAAAGGTTGGGCATACGATACAACAAGGCCGAGAAGAGTATAGTTGACTTGTGCAAGAAGAAGGAAACATGGAGAGTAGATCGAGCTAGAAGAGTTTAAGGTAGGGTATCCCGAACGGGTAACCTTCATGAGAATGGTAACATGAAAAGTGTAGAAGAATGGTAAGACGTTGACCTTGGAGAAGTTCAGTTGTAAGCTAATTGGTGACAACCTAGAACGCACAAGTTGGAGGTGTCTACTAGTGAATGTAGATGGAATGAGTAACCCGGACTATGGGATTATAAAGGGATATTAACAATAGCTTGGATTATTCCCGGTGGTTCAATGACAGTAGTAATGAGGTATGTCTACATAAGCGCAATTGTCTTAATTCATTATCACTGAATGAGTTAAAGCGAGTAACTCTAACATACCTCCCAAGGAGAGATTGTAATGACCTTTTACGACCTTCTTAGGTCATGGGATTTGTTGTTCGCCACTTAGCGTGCGTGCAAATAAGCTTTAAATTTATAAAACTAGAATCAAGCAAGCGAACCCGCAGTGTATGGATCGATATAGTTAAGCAAGAATTCCAGAGTATCGAACACAGGGATTTGGGGGGAACAAATTCAATTATAGATTATCAAGCAAGTAAATGTATGAAGCTTTTCAAATTATTGGGGAAACAACAATCCTAAAGATCCAGGAATCCAGCTGTGGCAATTGATTCAAGATATACTAAAGATATAAGGACAGAATTGAGGTATGCAAAGGTATACGAATGTAAGGCAAAGTACGGTGAAGTTCCAAGACCTTATATGATTCACCTAAAGGCACTCCCTATAAAGGTTGTTGAGGCTTCAGTATAGAAAGATTCTAAAGGTAAATATTAACGTCAAATACCCAAACTTGTAATCCAAGGATCAAGACTAACTTAACCGATTAAGGTTGTGACATTCGAAATCGAGGTAGAGGTTGTTGAGGCTTCACTACCACCTAGAAAAGGCAAGCCAAGACTAAGTTAAAGCAAATCTTTAACTTTGGATTAAAGTAAAAGCAATTTCGTAAACTGACACAAAATTACGCGTAGTTCTTGAGTTCCACGGCCGTGGAAGCTCAAGAACAGACCGTGGATTAGGTTCGTCGGCGATTCTCTCTAACTCTCAGGGTCCAATCTGTTTACGATCGATCTATCATCATCTAAGCCACAACTATCAACCCTTCACTTAGAATTGCTAAAAGGTTTTAGCCAACAACAGTCATATTGATATCAAATTCAAGGTTTAAAAGTATGAAAGATGAAAACTTCCGAAAACCCTTAATAACCTTCAAACCAATCTCAAATCCACAAATCAAGAACAATGATGCAAGTAGATTCAAAATAACACAAACAGTCACAATCTTACATAAGAACGAAGAACGGGATGTCAATCCGTCTTCTAATCAAACCTAGAAATAAAGTGTGAAATCTACTTACGAACAATCTTCCAAATCTTCAACTCTTTGCAAGTCTCCGTTTTCGAAATAGCAATCTCTACACGTCCAACTTGAAACCCTAGACACGTGCAATAAGCGTAGGCAAAGTCTAAGCGAAGGTGACGGAATCTCTCTTCTTCCATCCTTTTATAGTGTAAGATAAAATATGAGCCCGGCCCATTGCGTAGAAGATCGTGGCTTAAGATATTGCGTAAAAGATCGCCAAGATCACGGTCGTGGAAGGGTTCCACGCCCGTAATTTAGAGCGTGGAATTGGGTCACGGTTTGTCACAACCCTCCACGGCCGTGTAAGTTGCTGAAATGCACCACGCTTCTCTTGCCAAGGTTCCACGGCCGTGGACTAGAACGTGGAATCTAGTACGGCCGTATTTTAGAGCGTGGTTTAGAGGTAGATCGTAATTTTCCTTAGCCTCGTGCTATTCTTCAAGTTAGCACCTTCCTTAGCTCCTAGAGATGTCCTCAATCCTTGGACATGCTCAATCAAACTCCATTCTCTCTCAATCCGTTCGGAATTAGCTCTTAATAGCCTACAATCAACACAAAGCTTATGTAGACCTCTATATCGACAAAATAGATAAACTAACTCACAAATACTTCAATGCTTTATTAATGGCTACCAATATGGATGAAATACACTTAGAAAACGTGCCTAAAATATCACAATATTTCGTGCTAACATTTGTATATGGGAGAACGACACAAATTAGAACTTTTAAGGTGTGATCATGGTAAAGGGAACTAGTGGATCAAGGGGAAGATGAGTCTTCCATTGTCGTTGTACGTAGACGGGAGTATATAAAGAGGATGCATGGTATGGTCGTTCCAATGAAACAAATGATGTGTTTTCACGTGTCAAAGTTTCAGGACTCACTTAGAGAAGTCGTGGTAGATGTGGCGTGAAATGGATAACTTGGACTATGACAACGCTACAAGTTTTGAGCTTAGGATGTTAGTACGTGGTGAAGTAACAATTGGATCTTTCAGTGTTATGGTGAGGAAATTTCGCCCAACGTTTTCCATGGGGTATACTGGGAAGCTGTGAAGAAAAGGATGAGTCGAAGAAGTTGTACTTTGAGTATCGGGAGATGCATAAAAGTGACCAATATGAATAAGTATCCTCGCCCGTGGAGGATGACTTGCTAGACCGGTTACATGTGGTTACGATGTTCTATGTAATCAACTTGAAGTCGGGATGTCACTAGAGTAGGGTGAGAAAGGAAAAGACCTATGTAAGAAGGCATTTTAGACCGGTATGGTCACTACAAGTTGTAGTGACACTATTTTGGCTCACGAGTGTGCTCGATGAGTTTATGGAATTTCTAAATGAGTATACATCGGTTTCCTGAATCGAATTGCAGTGGTTTGTACAATTTGTGGTTTTCCAGGTGGTTCCAATGAGGACCCTAACTTAATGCTAGTAATGACAATTATTGAGGTGTGAGATGTACGAATGATTCTTTATGTTCATACTTTTGACGATATCTTGTTGTACTCACGGAGTTGAGAAGAACAAGCTTAGGATGGGACGACAATGTTACAAGCTATGCAAGATAAGAGTTATAAGTAGAGTTATCTAAGCATGAGTTAGGACGTCGGAGGTGACTTCCAAGGACACGTAGTGACAACTGGGGAGATCAAGTCAATCCAACGAAGACCAAAGTGATATCTTAGAACCCACCTCCAAGGAATTTTGGGAAGGCACACAACTTTTAGGTTGGTGGGCTATAACCCCCGAGTTGCGGAATGGGTTTCAGTGCTCGCCCGACCATGCCCTTCCTTTCTGAGGGAGTATACTAGAATTGTATGGTCCAAGCCGTGTCCGTGGAGCTTTGAAAGGTCTAAGAGGTGACCGACCTCTATTCCGATTTCTTTTGCATAAACAAAGAGTCTTGTGGACTTGGTGACAAATATTGATGCATCCAAGCGGGGATTGGAATGCGTTTGAAGCAACAAGAGCGGATTTACGTATGTTTTAGGCAATAGTGGGCATATGAGAAGAATGATCTAATAAAATTCTAGAGTTAGCCGCTTTAATGCATACGCTTAAGATGATGTCGGTATTTTTATGGAGCGACATGCCGGTCTTGTACGGACGATGAGGGTCCGATATATATATATATAGGGTGTGGGTCCCATGAGAAAACCCCTAACGTGTATACATGAGAACAATCGTACACCGTTGGATGGTGAGTATTAAGGGTTGAGATTTAGAGTAGATATCATAATTAATAATAACTATGAATAATAATAATTAGGAATCCAACAATAACTACGAATAATCCACTCAACCAACAATAATTATGAATAATACATTAAATGATATGACACCTTCATAACAAAACTAATGATAATTACGAATCTGTTTTCATGATTACACGATAAGCATGTTCTCATAGGATCTATACTATATATATATATATATATATATATATATATATATATATATATATATATATATATATTCACTCATCAAGAGTTGAATGCCAGCCAGAGGTGATGGCTAGAGTTGATTAAGGACTTCGGTCACGTGATTCTATATCATCTGGGGAAGGCGAATGTGGTCACCGACACCCTTAGTATGCGGACACCTCGAGAGGAGGTAATAGCTCAACTGATGGTTCAGCCTTAGTTTATTCACTTAGATGATCTTTGGAGAGACCCGACAGAAGCACGGAGTTGTACGGCGTTGAAGAAGATTTGGGATAGAAGGTTCCGAGGAGAGACACCATAGTTACCTTATGACGAGTTATTGAGACGCCAAGAGTGTGTATGTGTACGGTCAGACAGGGAATAAGATACACCGAAACAAAAGACATTCATAATGGTGAGGCGGGCTTAAGCCGATTTGGCTAAGTACGTAGCCAGTTTGTGATCTGTCAGCAGGTGAAGTGTGAACTCCATAGGATGGGAAAAGGACTTCATCCAGTGTCAGTTGTGTAGTTTGAGTGAGAGGATATCTTCATAAGGGTTATTACAAATTTTAGACCAAGTGACAATTGTGACGTGATTTGGGTCATAGTGTACCAACTGACAAAGACTGCACATTTTATACCTATTTGGGAAACATGACCGATGAGTTGGTTGGTGGAGGAGTTTACTAGTTGATAGTGAAATTACATATTTTTGGGCAGCAAGACAATACCGCTTTTGGGTACAAGTTGCATTGCATGACAACTTTTCGTTCTCAAACAGATGATCACTCAAAGAGGACTTTTCAGACCTTAAAGGACACGTTGGGAGCCGGCGTGCTAGGTTGGGAACAAGTGTGATCCAAACACTTCCCTAGATTTGAGTTCTCGTATACGTATAGTCGGCATGTGTCGATTGGGATGACTCCCTTTTGAGGCATTAAATGGGCGGAAGTATCGTACACTGTTGTGTTAGAATTCGAGTAGTACAAGTGGGGATAGCCTTGAGCAGATACAGGATGACATCGCTCGAGTAGCGATGATCCAAGAGCGGATACTAGCCGCTCTGAGTCGCCATAATGCGTATACAGTTAAGAGGCGGAAACCTCTAGAGTTTTGTTATGGAACAAGTCTTGTAGAAAGCATCACCGACACGAGGCGTCTTACATTTTAGCGTTAAAGGGGATATCAATTTCCCGATATATTGGACCTTTTGAATTCTTGGAACGGGTTAGAGAAGTGGATTTTCAGGTGGGTGTTACCACCAAATGTAGAGCGCGTGCACGTGGTGTTTCATGTGTATTAGTTGAGGGAGTACATATATGACTCAAGATACATTGTCAGTCATGACGATCTAGTGACATAGACAAGGAGCCAATGAGGCTACATGGGAGACGGAGAATAGTATTTGTGGTTGAGTTTTACACTGAGCTAGTAGCATCGATATGATCGATGAGTTTGACCTTATGTGCATGTGTGATGTTATGTGTAGTTTGTGCCCTGTGCGGATATGTGTTGTATGATCTGTAAGATCTTGATGTGTTAGCTTGAGTAGATCGTGTGTGTAAAAAGAAGGATTATGCCTTGATGTTCCGAGTGCATGCCTCCGTTGAGACCGAGAGGATTGACGTTTGTTTAAGTTTCGGGACAAAATTTATTTTGAGAGGAATCTGATGTAACGCCTGGAATTTTAGTTCCGATATGCGAGGGGTTTGTTAGTCTTTAGTGGCAGCCACCGCTCCTGCGGCATAGGAAAACCGCGGTCGCGGAAATCCGCGGGCGCGGCTCAGGCATTCCGCAAGCGAGCTTAGGCATTCCGCAGGCGCGGTGATCTGAGTGTATGGGATTTTATCCCGTATTCTTCTGACCTTTCATTTCTTCCTTTTATATTTGACCTCTCGGTTGCTCTTGACCCTTGAACACCTCAACTGAGTGCTTTACTCCTTCCTTCTCTCTCTCTCTCTCTCTTCCCTCTCATTTTCATGTTACTCTCTTCCTCTCTTCTCTTCCTCCCTCTTCTTCTTCTCCAAGCTCTTCATGGTTCCTCCTTTGATTTGTGTGAGATGCTCATCCCGGATGCGGACTGGAGACAATAAATCCGAGCTATGTAGTAAGTGTTCCCCATCTCTTCCCTCTCTTCTTCTTCTTCTTCTTCTTCCTTCTTCCCTTTTTCAACCTTAGGGTTGTGTAAGTCATGAATTCACCCAAGTTTTCCATTCTTGTGTTCTCTTGTTGTTATTGATGATCTTGACTAGGATGTAGTGTGGTGTTGTGGATCCGTATGGTGGACATACAAGATGGAGCAAGCCAGCCACGAGGCACCGAGGAGCTCTTGCACATCGAAGAGAAGCCCGACGAATCGCCTTTCTGGAGTTCGACCGCACCCGCGACATGACAAGGCTGCGGGTGCGCCCTCAACACTAGTGCCGCGGGGTGGCTGGCCTGAGCCGCGGGGGCGTCCTCCTAGGCTGCGGGTGCGGCTTTCCTGGGCCACAAGTGCGGCTCCGGTGCACCTTGAGCCACCGGCGCGGCCTTTTGCTCCTCTCCATGGTCGCGCCTCCTTGTTCCGCGATCGCATCTTTGCTCCAATGAGTATCCCTTCTTCGTTCTAGTGTTCCTTACTCTTACCTTTGTGATGCTAGAGATAGTATCATGATAGGATGGCTTAGTGTAACTTGGTGGAATGTCAAGTAGTTGCTTGAACCTTAGGTGAATGTTTGTGGATTGTTCTTGAGCATGGAGTGTGATTGATATCTTGAAGTGGATTATAAGACTTTAAGTATATGGTTTGACCTTGTGAGCATCTGAAGGCTTGAGGTTGGGATTGTATGATCTTGTAGGATCATGGAGACAAGGAATCGGTTATCCTAGTATATGTAGTTGGTTATGATCTTGTGAGATCATTGGGACTAGAAGTCTAAGGACTTCTAGCACGTGAGAGACATGATGATTGTTTGCCTTGTTTGATCAGGCGTTGAGTGCCTTCTTGCAGGAAGCTGAGTACGAGATATTGCGGAATTAATTGTAACACCCCTAGTTTCAGAACTCAGGGAACTATTGGTTAGGACCTCACAGTGGGTCCCGACCTTAGTTTGACAACAACTTAACTAGATCTTACAACAAGGCACATATAAGGAAAAACCAGAAATCATAAAGTATATTTTAACAAAGTCATGAATGTGATCAAAAATACTAACAGCCGGAAATAAAAAAAAGTCTCATAATTTGAGAATATGAAAAAGTCATAATTGAACCAACAAATAAAAGAAATTGCAACCCGTCCTAGGGAGTATGACACCCCGGCTGTCCACTACCATCCGGATCACTCGACATCTGCTCTAACCTGTGGCAAGTCTAAACAACGATAAAACAGTTAGCTAACTAATCAAATATAGGCAGAATGATAAATAGCACAAACACACAAAAGGAAAATATAAACACTCAACATGCTGGCACACAATCCGGTTATTATCTGATAGCTTATATGATTCACTTCATCCCAATTAAAAGTTGTGGCACGAGAGATCTTAAGACTTCTCGCCTCCGAACCTTATCCAATTGGTGATGGTTTGGCACACCTCCGCCGGTGGCATCCCCACAAACCAAATATGGACTAGTCCCGAAAGAAACCCCCAGCGCCCTCGGGCTAACTGAGCAGAATGCCACCGCCCGTTACTCTTTAGGCCATACATGTAGGTCGGTCGATGGTTACAATGAAATACATTATTACACACAATATTCAAACACCACTATCATCATTCACACTCATATCTGAAAGTTAGCTAAGTAAGCCCAAAGGACTTACCTGAATCAAATCTCGACTCTTTTAATCACAACCCGATTTGTAACTGTAGAAACTCAGTGGCCTATCAAAGGAGGCAAGTGGATCAACACATCTCATAGGTACTTAGAAGTCTAAAACTCCTAAGATGTAAGATCCTATTAGAACATAAATTATTACAGTACTCATTTAAGGTAAAATGACTATTTTACCCTAGGTCCCGAAACTCCCAAAAATCTCCTAATTTATGCTTAAACTCTTATTTGAGACTAAAATGCCATATTCTAACTCTTAAGGGTGAGTTTGGGTAGAAACTAAAAAAGTACAGATTTTTCTATTTTCCAAAAAAATTACTAGGATCCTACTTTGGCTCCAAATATGAAGCTCGTATAAATTTATAAAAATTTCGAAATAATTCTCTAGGTCATCTATAATATGCAATCTACTCATAGAAGCAAGAATTTCTTAAAACTGTGCAACCATCACTTCTACAAAATTCTCTAAAGTCGGTTCCAACACCCATAATTTCTATACTTAGCCAAATTTTCACTGCTGAAAAAACAACTCAACTACTCTACTTTGGAACCTTATAACTTCTAATCCGACCGTTCATTTATTCTCAAATTGTAACACAGTAAACTACATGTACCCATATATGACCTATCAAAATTTCAACGGTGGATCTTCAATCTAACTCCTTAACATTGATCCACAAGATTGACAGTTTCCAACTTCAAAACTGAAGAAAAGAAATTCATTAACAGCCGGTCATTGTTTCTACCATTTCTGACAGCACACTCAGTAGCTACTCTCTACCTACAGTACACAGGTTAAAGACCTAACTACAACAACTCACCACTCAAGTCCTAACCTAGACATATCGTTACAACAGATTATACAACTACTAGCAGGGTGGGAGGAAAGAGTACTTACCCACGAGTCTGCAAGTTGCTGATGAGCACAGTACGTTGTCACCCTTTACCCGACCTTGGCTGCTGAGTCCTTTGACGACAAGACTATGGTGACGCTGGGTTTGCTGAAGTTGATTTCGACAGTCCTCACTGCCCTTCTCAGCGTTTAAGACAAACGGTGATTGCTAGCTGGTGTGAGTCAGGGGACAAACAGAAGAGGGGTCAAGTGATGTTGGCGTGAAAGAGGGAGGAGATAGGGAGTAAGAGGGACTGTTGAGACTCGAGACTTACCTCTGATGAAGCAGCATACAGAACCAAACTCCCAGTAGTCTGTAACATGTGCAGAAGGCTCCAAATGAGGCGATGGGGACTTGTTGTCGCGATGAAGGCTAGGTGTTGGATCTCGAGACAGAACAAGGACGATGGGGAAGGGACGAGATCTGAGAATTAATGTGCAAGCTGTATGTGCGTTTATTCCGGTAGAAACGGCTCTCATTAAGAAAGTGTAATGGTGGGAATCGTAAAGATAGGAGAAAGGGTAGAGTGGATCTGGGGTGTGTTGCTAAGAAGCAGAAGAAGAGGAGGTCGTCTGTCCCTGGGTTGTGCGTCCCATGTTGAAGCGGAGGATCCAGCGAGCAGCAAGGCCCATCCTGAGCTGCACATCCTGGGCTGGAGCGAAGCAGCAACGCACCATCCTGGGCTGGGGCGAAGCAGCAAGCAACAAGGAAGCGTCCAGGGCTGTCAATTGTTGTCTTGGCCTTGTCACCAGGTTATCGGGCTTCGTCATGGTCTCGTCTCAGCTTTTTCATGGTCTCATCAACAGACGTCGTTGTGACTTAGATTAGGGTTTGATACAATTCCTCATTTTATGTGACTAAAAGAATACATAAAATGATAGAATGTGTTCTAGTACAACCCTAGGTAAAACTAGGAAAGGTCAACGGATTGAAAAAGCCGGTTTGACTCGGACTAAACGAAATTAAAATTTTTCCGGATATTACATCAGTGCCCCTTTAAAAATAAGTTTTGTCCCGAAACTTAGAATAAGGTATATAATCAAACGACTCCCATAATAGATTTGTATAACTTGGTCTCACTAAATTTTTAATCTCGCTTCTTAGCATGCAACTACTTAGTCATCACAGTCAGACAATACATAAAAGAGAATACAATCACACAATCCCAGATAAAATCATAACGGTCACACACAAACAACATACGAGCACTAACTCGTCGGTACAGAAGTAGCGGTCAACTCCGCAAAGAACTCGGGATAACTACGTCTAATGCTCTCCTCTGTCTCCCATGTGGCCTCATCAACTCCTCGTCTAGACCACTTGATCCTCAACATCGGTATCTCCTTGAACCGCAGACGTCTAGTACTGCACTCAAGGACGGCTACTGGGTACTCCACAAAAGTGTGGTCGGGATCAACTATTAGATCCTCATGGCTGATGATGTGCCTCGGGTCCGGAATGTACTCTCTCAACTGAGATACATGGAAGACCGGATGGACCCCCTCCAATCTCGGTGGCAATGCTAATCAGTAGGCAACCTCTCCGACTCTCTCCAAGATCTCAAAAGCTCCGACATATCGGGGACTCAACTTCCTGTTAATGCCGAAACGCCGGACGCCTCTCGTCGGTGACACTCTCAACCAGACTTGTGCACCTACTCTAAACTCCAAAGGTCGACGCCTCTTGTCGGCGTAGGATTTTTGACGACTCTGAGCTGCTAACATCCGCTCTCGGACCAAGACAATCCGGGCGATGTCATCCTGTATCTGATCTGGAGCTACTCCATCAACTCTGCTAGGCTCATCCCAGCACAACAGGGTACGACATCTCCATCCATACAGAGCCTCATACGGAGCCATCCCAATAGACG
The DNA here is from genome assembly GCA_033239125.1 of Fagopyrum homotropicum. Lineage (NCBI taxonomy): Eukaryota > Viridiplantae > Streptophyta > Magnoliopsida > Caryophyllales > Polygonaceae > Fagopyrum > Fagopyrum homotropicum. Next base: position 133,174,127 of record BSWB01000001.1, on the reverse strand, counting down.
CATGCCAACTGTTATTATATGAAAACTCTATAAACTGAAGTTGGATGCATCAAAACCATTCCTTGTTGGTATTCGGGGACAAAGGCGAGTTTCGGGAATCCTCGTGTCATAAACTGAAGTTGAACTAGTAATGAGAATAACATAAATGAAAGATAATAAACCGGCTTGTGTGTGTGATCATGATATGTATTTATGTGACCTATGTGTGTATATGCCGTTACCGTCTTTTTGATGCTTGGAATGTTAGCTAACGGTTTTGTACCGGTGTTGTAGATGCCCTGCAAGTTAGGGATGTTACCGAGTGATCCGGAGAAATGGGAAGCCGGGGTTCCCGTACATTATAGGAATGGATTGGGTTTATCTTCTTGTTGTCGTTTAGACGTTTGTTGTTGTTGTTGTAGTTTTGTAAGAACTCGGTTGGAGTCTCTATTCGTTGTATTTGGGATCATAATATTTTCACTAAAACTATTTCGTTTTGCCTTTTATTTGTGTCATGTTGCAACATCCGGTGAAATTGTTGTTAGAATAAGGTTAGGGACCCATTGTGAGGTCCTAGCCCGTAGCATCCCGAGTCCCTTGAATTTGGAGTCTTACATCTTTAGAGTCTTGAATCGAAAACCACAACTTGACGCTACGATCTCTAGAATATGCATTCTCCTTTATTGCTATATCTTCATTGATTGCTTCGATTTGTTCTTTGTTATTGCAAGAATTTTTTCTAGTTGACTTATCTTCTTGATTTAACAACAATCCCTTTGATCTACAGTGAAATATTTGCCTTTATTGTGATTGATCCGTACACTACAGGTTCACTATTTCTTTTATTCTTGGTTATAAATTTAAAGCTATTTGTCTTCAGATTCACACACGTTTTGGAGCGAATAAGTTTTCCACGCCGTTGCTAGGGACTTGGTCAAGACCAAGCCGGTATTTGGTTTGCTAGAATGTTATTGCTTTTGCTATTGATCTTTCTGCTTGAGTGTTCTTGAAGATTGGTGTTCTTAGGTTTATGCGAAGATTTCGTACCGGCAAGGAGTTAGTTCCCTACGATCCTGAACCGGAAAAGACATACCTCACCTTATAGTGAGGATTGATCCGTTTGAGGGAGAGCCGCAAACGTTGGGACAAAGGATGGATCTCGCTCAAAGAGTGCGCCGTCCGGGCATTAATCTAGGAGATCCAGTTGCACATGATTACGAGCTCCCCCTCAAGTTCTTCAGATGATCCGACAAAATCAGTTTGGAGGATTGGAGGGGGAGTCACCACATCAACACTTGTAGAATTATAAGATCCTAATGGAGACGCTACGATCTCCACGTTTAGAGAATAATAATCACAAGCTCAGGGGGTTTTCTTTCTCCTTGAAGGATAAAGATCTAGCTTGGTATCAATCACTACCGTTCAGTTGAGTGAGCACTTGGGTGGAGATGACTACGAAATTCCTCACCAAGTTCTTTCCACCATCAAAGACTATGGACTTGAGAGGTAAAATAAATGCTTTTGTTGTGAAGGATAAAGAGAGTTTGTTCAAGTCATGGCAAAGGTTCAAGGATCTTTTATTGGATTGCCCACACCATGGAATACCGAAGATTAGGGGTGGGCATAAATCCCAGTTAATTTTGTCCCAGCTTGGTCCCTTCTTAATCCCGTCCCGTCCTGTTCCCAGCGGGATTTGAAAAAAAAAGTGTATCCCGTCTCGTCCCGTCCCGTGAAAATTTTGCGGGACGGAAGCTTTCCATCCCGGTTAATCCCGTCTCATCCCGCATATATATAAATAATAATTTTATATTGAAAAGAAGTATAAAATAATAAATATTAAAAGAGTAATAAACAATAATTGTCTTATACGGTTTCACACTTATACACACCGGCGTACAATAATATCAATTAGAATATTTTCAATTGATATTCTAATTTTTCATATTGACGATACTTGACAATATATGCTATTTCATATGAGTCACATAGGTCATGTATAATTGAAGGATCACAAAATGTAAAAGAATGTTATCTTTAGTAAATTATCATTAGTATAGTACAACGCTAGGTTTTTTTAATGTGGATCGGTAAGACACACTTTGGTATAACTTGTATTAATTTTGAATGTACTAACTACTAATGTAGTCCTCTTGAATCAGTAATTCGGTATCGAGTTTTTTTTATCATTTGTTTCTTTAAACATGAAAGAAATAGGTACAAATGTTGAATATAATCAGTACATAACTCTTGCGGGATTAGGCACGTCCCGTCCCGCTTATAATTTGCGGTATGGAACGCGGGACGACCTTCATCCCGTCCCGTCCCATCTCATTCCCATCCCTACCAAATATCGAGCTTCTAGAGATTTACTTCAAGGGTTTGGATGAGGAAACTTAGTTCAATCTTCAATCCCTTTCCGGAGGGACGTTCATGGAGAAGCCGGTAGATGAAGCTTGGGAGTTTGTGGAGAAGCAAGCCTTGGTCATTGAGAAGTATTCTCACCGGAGGCTAGATTATCGACCCCGGCGACCCGGAGTCCATGAGGTAAGTCTTACTACAACTAATAGTGCTCAAATTGAAATTCTTAACAATGAAGTGAAAGCTTTGAAGGAGTTGTTGAAAATTCAAACACAAGCATCGGCGCAAGCTAGATTGCCACCAAAAGAACGGGATGTTAATTACATGGGAAGAGGCAACTATCAAGGGCCGCAAAATTTCAACAACAACAGGAATTTTTTAGAGAGGAGGCGGTTGGCGCCCTGATCATAGTCATCCCGGATTCTCATACTCGAATCCGGATGGCACACTTAATCTGCCCGCATCTTCTAGCAATGCTCCACCGCCACACAGCCAAGAACCACCACCGGGATTCAATCAACCTCTCAAGGATCAAACAAAAGAAATATTTGAGGCGATGATGGGAAGGTTGAGTGGTTTGGAGAGCACCGTTACTTATATTTCTAAGGCTCAAAAAGCCTTGGAGAACCAAGTCTTTAGCAAGGCGGGAGAAGATCCTATAGATCTAGGAAAGCTCCCGGGAAGGACAGAGAACAATCCCAAGGGACAAGTGATGGCGATCACTACTAGAAGCGGCTTGAAAATCAATGAGACATTGCCCAAGACTGCGGACAAGGGGAAGTAAGTGATGGTTGAGGAATATCAACAACCGAAAGAGAAAGAAAAGAAGAAGGAGCCAGTTTACATACCTCCTACAGCTTATAAACCTCCACTTCCATTCCCTCAATCGAAAGCTAGAGCGCGCTTGGATAAACATTTCGGTAAGTTTCTAGAACTCATGAGTAAGCTGCATATTGATATACCTTTTATGGATGCAATTGTTAGTATGTCCGCTTATGGGAAGTTACTCAAGGAAATCCTCTCTAACAAGAGGAAACTCGAAGATTATAGAGAAGTGAAGATGACTAAAAGGTCGTCCAAACATATCCAAGTCATGAAGGAGGAAATGTCACCGAAGTTAAGAGATCCCGGATCTTTTTGTGTGCCAATCGGCATGGGAGAGGTCACCTACGAATAGGTGATTCGGCCGAGATTTTGCATACCAACCTTCAAAAAGCTTAACACACACAAGCACAATCTAGCAAGGACTTCACAACGATTCAATAAAAGGCTCTCTTTTTGATTGAATAGGAATGAAAATACAAACTTCATAAGCAAAGCTACAAGTTCACACAATATGTGGAAATATATCAAATCTAACCTATCTAACAATCTCTCTCACTAAGGTAATTTATAAGAGAGATCAACTATGAAAACTAGGAAAGATATCTTCTTAAAGATAATCTTGAAAAGATATCTTTAAAAGATATAAAAATAATAATCCCAAAAACTAACAATTTCCTTAACATTGTTTGAGAACATAAGGAAAGAAAATATAAAAGATACGATCATGGACGGATCTTCAAGCGCATGTCAAAAAGGAAAGCTCGGGTAAATATATCGGCCGATTTTCCTGGAAAAATCGGGTAAAAATTTTGGCCGATTTTCTTGGAGGTGAACCGAGTTTTCTTCTCTAAGACTCTTACTTCGTTCTAGCCTTCTTCTATGCTTGATGGATCTTCTTGGTCGTGGCTTGGCTCTTCCATAGCATTCAGTAATGTCACCCAAGGTCTCCTAAGAGTGAGTAAGGTCTCCTTGAGCGTACATGTTGTGATTAAGCTCATAACTTCATCTTGAATAGCCTTCGCTCTTGACCTTGTAATAGCTCCTTCCATGATAGAATCCGAAGAAGGTGTCGTTGGCTTGTCCTTCAATGCTTTAGTCTTTGATCTAGTAACTGGTCCTTGATGTCGTGTTGGAGATGATCCCACATCACATGAGCTGAAAATCCTACAACTAGAACATTTCATATATGGTGGTACTATAACCTCATCCTTGATGTATCTCCTATAAGGATCTAACAAAGTCACAACTTCATATTGCACCACACAATTCTCTTCTAACTTAATTCTAGGGGTTTTGGGTTGCTTTGAATCCTCTACTAAAGGCACAACAAAAGGCATTTCCCTTATCGATTTTTGAATCCAAGCTAATGAACAATTCGAAGATGAATGCAACAACAAAGAGATAGTAACATCATCAAGATAGTTAAAACACTCTAATTCAAATTTATCCACATATACTTCAATACCATTTATAGTATGGTCATGCATATTGTAATCAAGATCGGTCATGCTATGCTTATGCACATTACACTCAACAATATCATCGAAATCAAATTCTTGTGCATAGAAGTCACTTGCATCCATGTCATGCTCATCATCATCATTTTATTTATTAAACTAGAATCATGCTTATGGGTTTCCATACTAATCCTAGCATGTGACACAAGAGTAGATTCTTATCTTAATAAATCTAAATGATCATCAAGAGACTGGACACACCCAAACTCAGATTTATGCGCATTTATCTCAAAATTAAGCATAACATGCTCATGCATATTGCAATCAATAGTATCATTCAAATCAGATTTATGTGCACACAATTCATTACCATCTATTTCATGCTTATCACAATCAATCTTATTTACTAACTTATATTCTTGAGCAATCGACTCAATAAGCTTAGAATTGGATGGGTTAGAACCAATGACCTTTACAGTTTGGTAACCTCCATCGATGATTTCTCCTTCCGGTGTTGGAGAAATCATGATTCTAATGTGTTCAAATGGTTACGCATTTCTTCCATCTCATTTCCAAATCCCTGAAAATCAACAAACTCGGAATGTTAGGCGTATTATAACGGGAATTCGTATACCTAATACCTTACTCATGATAGAATTTTGGAGGTAATTTCGGGGTTGGATCTCTATATGAAACACATGAACGTCCATCATCCTCAATCATTGATCTCTGTTGTAGAACGTAATCATCAAACCTCAACTAGGGCAAATCTCGGGAGAGATTTCTCATTGGGGGGCGAGATTTGTTACTGGAATGAAGTTCCAATTTCTCCACTTTCTCGGTGAGGTTTGTAAGTGAGGTCATGAGTTGCTTTAACATGTCCTTGGTCTCGGACTATTTAATCCACATCCTTGTGACACTCTGTGCACTTTATAACTAGACATCTACACAAACACGCAAAGTAACAACAAACTCGTGAAGTTAGTGAAAATGAAGGTTTCTTACTTGTATTCTCTCACACTCACACTCTGTTGTGATATCGCAAGCTGATTTGATGTAATTGTCTTGGATGGAATAATATTCCTTTAACGTCAATGTCCTGGCCTCAACTAAAATTCCTCGGATGACTCAAGTAGTCAACTTGGTTCGGAAAAAGGTTCTTGTGTTGAGAGATAGTTAAAGAACTCTTGTTGGAAGTCTCTTCAAACATATGACACAAAGTAGAAAGAATCTTGCGAGTAGACACACTAGTGTGATAGAAAGTATAGATACTAACTAACACACCAAAGAAATTGGCTCAAGTTTTTGGAGTAGAAAGAGGCAAGAAAAGACACAAAAGAGATTAAGAAGAGAGAATAATGTGCCTTGAACCTATGCAGTTGGAGAGAGAGATAGCAGGTTTGGTTTCGATCTCAAATGGGGCAAATCTCAGTCAAAATTAGAGAATCTCGGCCGAGATTATCTCAGGTTGGGTGTTAGCATGAAATATTGCGATATTCTAGACACTCTTTCTAGTAGTTTTTCACTCATTATAGTGTTCATTGATAAGGCATTGAAGCAATTGTTAGCTAGTTTATCTACATTATCGATATAGAGATCTACATAAGCCTTGTGTTGATTATAGGTGAATAAGAGCTAAAACCGAACTAATTAAGAGAGGAAGGAGATGAATTGAGCACATCCAAGGATTGAGGACACATCAAAGAAGCCAAGGGAGATGCTAGGAGGAAGAATGGCACGACACAAAGGAAACTACGAGCAATTTACACTTCCACGCTCTAAAATACGGCCGTAGAGAAGTCCACGCCCAAAACCACAGCCGTGGATCTTGGCAACATGAACGTGGAGCATTCCAGAGAGTTACACGGTATAAAGTACGGTCGTGGAAGTTGTGAAGAACCGTAATCCACTTCCACGCTCTAAACCACGGCCGTGGAACTTCATGAAACCGTGATTTAGGCAATCTTTTGACGAATAAAATATGGACACATTGTTTACGCATATGGGCCGGACGGTTATTTTATCCTTCCTTATAAAAGGGCTGAAGGAGGGAGAATTCGGCACCTTCGATTACGCTCATTGACACGTTCCTAGGGTTTCATTGGACGTGCGGAGAATTGCATTTTTGCAACGGAGATTTACGAAGGCTTGAAGATTTGGAAGTTGTGTGTGGCAAAAGTTGCGCCTTTTATTCCTAGGTTTGATTAGAAGACGGATTGACATCCCGCTCTTCGTTCTTATCAAGGATTGTTATTGGTTTGTGTTATTCCAAATCTGTTATACATTATTACCCTCGTTTGTGGATTTGAGATTGATTTGAAGTTTATTGAAGGTTTTCGAAGGTTTTAATCTTTCATCTTCTTAAACTTGAATTTGATATCATAATGACTGTTATTGGCTAAAACCCTTTAGTAATTCTAAGGTGAAGAGTTGATAGTTGTGGCTTAGATGATGATAGATCGATCGTAAACAGATTGGACCCTGAGAGTTAGAGAGATTCGCCGACGAACCAAAATCACGGTCTGTTCTTGAGGTTCCACGGCCGTGGAACTCAAGATCTGCCCGTAATTTACGTTAGTTTACGAACTTTTCTTTCACTTTGATCCAAGGTTAAAGATTAGCTTTAATCTAGTCTTGGCTTGCCCTTTTCTAGGTAGTAGTGAAGCCTCAACAACCTCTACTTCGATTTCGAGTGTCACAACCTTAATCGATTTAGTTAGTCTTGATCCTTGGGTTACAAGCTTGGGTATTTGATATTAATTCTTGTCTTTAGATCCTTTCTATACTGAAGCCTCAACAACCTTTATAGAGAGCGTCTTTAGATAAGTCATATAAAGCCTTGGAACTTCATCATACATTGCTTTACCTTAGTATACCTTTGCAACTCTTAACTATGTCCTTAATTCTTTAGTATATCTTGAATCGATTGCCACAATTAGATACCTGGATCTTTAGTGTTGTTTTCCCAATATATTTGCAAAGCTTTACCCTTTTACTTGCTTGACAACTTTACAACTGAATTTGTTCCCCCCAAATCCCTGTGATCGATACTCTGGAATACTTGCTAATCTACGCCAATCCGTACACTGCGGGTTCGCTTGCTTGATTCTAGTTTTATAAATTTAAGACTTATTTGCACGCACGCTAAGTGGCGAACAAGTTTTTTGGCGCCGTTGCCGGGGATTTTGTCTAGGCCGAATTCGGTTACCGGTTGTCAAGCTTGGGAGCTTAGCTCTTGTTATTTGATATCTCTTGTGAGTGATATTTGCAGGTTACTTTAGGTTTATACGCAGGTCTAGGAACAACAAGGACCTCTTACCTCTTGATCAAGAACTTGAGAAGACTTTGAGGAAGAAGCTCAAAGAAAGAAAGATGGCTGAAGAAAAGGAGCGGGATTATCAAACAGAGTTAGCGGAATCCGAAGCTCAAATTAGATGGAGCGAGAAGACTCGCAATGAAGAATTGGACCGTCATCAATCGAAAATTGATGAGCTATCGGATATGATGTTTCAAATGAGGCTGGAATTAAGCGACCTTAAGAAGAAGGAGAGGAGGAAACTGACAAGATCGGTTAGAGCCAACTCATCCGATGAGGATATCGACTCCTCCATGCCATCCCTTGAAGACCTTAACCCGACGGTCAACATGAATCAATTTAATCCAAGACAAAGACCGGCTGCCAACTATCGTGTCCTGGCTGGGGGCACGCAAGCCGCTCGTGTAGAAGAAGAGCCAAGAACTCTTGGCCAAAGGATGGATCCAATTCAGCAACCACGCCGTCTAGGTGTGAACTTTGATGCTGATGATATGCAAGGGTTTAGCTTCAACCCGCAAGTTATTACCATCGTTCGCCAAAGTCAATTTGGAGGAACGATTAGCGAGTCTCCACACCAACATTACAAAATTTTGAGATCTTAATGGAGACAATGAAGCCAAAGAACGCAACCACCAACAACTACAAGATTAAGCCATTCTTCTTTTCTTTGAAAGGGAAAGCTTTATCTTGGTATCAAGCTCTTCCAAATGGAAGACTTAACACATGGGGAGATCTTTCTTCGGAGTTCCTCACCAAATTCTTTCCGCCATCTAAAACGGCGGAGTTGAGAGGTAAGATTAATACATTCTCTATGAGATCTAACGAAAGTTTGTTTCAATCTTGGGAAAGATTTCAGGATTTACTATTGGGTTGCCCACACCATGGCATTTCCAAGTTGGAGCTATTGGAGATATACTATAAGGGGCTGGATGTGGAAACACAATTCAAGCTCCAATCCCTTTCATGTGGTACATTTATGGACATGAGGGAAGATGACGCTTGGGACTTCATTGAGAAGCAAGCCCGAGTCATTGAGAAGTATTCTTACCGGAAAGTAGAAGCAAATCATGTGGAGCAAGGAGCAAAGCTATCACAAGCTGCTCAAACTCAAATCTTTTCTCAATACCGAGATTAAAGAATTGAAGGAAGCAATTAAAACCAACTTTTCAAAGCAAAAGGGGCAAGATGTGGGTTATACAATGGGAATAAGAATACAAACCGCAACAACCGGAACAACAATCGGAACAATTGGAACAGCAACAACAACCGGAATAACAGTTGGAACAACAATAGGGGTTCAAACAACAACAATTGGCGGTCCAACCAACAACACAATTCCGGTAATTCTTATCCCAATTCAGGAAATTCACTAACTCCACCTTCTTCTTCTTCCATTCCTTTGAAAAGTCAGGAACAAGCTTCTAATAGCGGAAGCACTTCGGGGAAAGAGAAGCCCGATCCCATGTTGGAAACAATTTTGGGAAAGCTTCAAGGATTGGAGAGTCACATCATTAAGGTCGATGATCACATTACTAAGGTTGATAAAGCCCAAAAGGTTTTAGAAAACCAAATGTTTAGCCATGCTAAAGAAGTTCCTAGGAATCAAGGAAAACTTCCAGGAAAGACGGATGATAACCCAAAGGGAAGGGTGATGGCTATCACAACTTGGAGCGGAGTAACAACCACCGACCCGCAGCCTAAGTTTGTAGAGGTTCCCGTCGAGAAGGAGAAAGAGAAGTGGAAGGAGAAGGAAGACATCTACGTTCCTCCTCCAGCTTTCAAACCTCCCCTACCATTCCCGCAATCTAGAGCAAGAGCGCGTCTAGACAAGCAATTTGGTAAGTTTATTGAACTCATGAGCAAACTACATATTAATATACCTTTCATTGATGCAATTGTAGGTATGCCCGCTTATGGAAAGTTCTTAAAGGAGATCCTCTCTAACAAAAGGAAATTAGAGGATTTTGGAGAGGTCAAGATGAGTTCGGATTCATCGGATCTCATCAAGACAATGAAGGAAAAGATGCCCTCAAAGCTGAAGGATCCGGGGTCATTCTGTATTCCCATAGGAGTGGGAGATGTCACATATGATGCATTATGTGATTTAGAAGCAAGCGTGAGCATCATTCCGCTTGCCTTATGTAGAAAGATCGGTTTAGGCGAACCTAAACCGGTGAAGATGACGTTATACATGGCGGATCGATCCATAACTCGTCCCGTCGGCATAGTTGAAGACGTCCCGGTCAACAGAGGCGGCCCTTAGGGGGGCAAGGTGGGGCAGCCGCCCAACCCTCCGAAAAAAAATAAAAAAAATAAATTTTTTTTTTTTGAAAAAAAATCGTTTTAAAATGGGTTATGGCTTCTCGTTTATAAAAAAATTTCTACAATTTATTAATTTTTTAAATATAAATATTCTTGTGTTATATTTAAATGTTGTTTTGGATGTTTCGCCGAAGTAAACGAAACTTCAAAAGAATTTTCCGTTTTAGGCTCGGAGTGAAATAATTCACCAAAATGCGCGAGATTTGTTGTTTGAAGTAGAAGCGCGGTCTTAGACCGCACTATTATTTGTAAAACGCGTTGTCTATGACAAAGCTAATAAAAACACAAATAGAGGTGCGGTCCTAGACGGCGGCTATAGTGTAACGTTTTTTCAAAGAAAAAAAAAACTAAAGAGGCGCGGTTATAGACGCGCCTATAGGGCAGCTATTTTTTTAAAAAAAATTTTCAAGGCGCGGTCCACGACCGCGCCTTTAAATGTAATGTTTTTTTTGTATTTTTGTTTATTGTAAGTAGATGACATATTGACTTTGTTTTTATCGCTATTTTATTTTCCTAGATATATTTATCGAAAATAAAATTTCGCCCCCCCCCCTTTTAAAATCCTGCGGCCGCCACTGCCGGTCAAGCTTGGTAAGTTCTATGTTCCTATAGATTTTGTTGTGCTTGACATTCCTGCAGATAGTCCGGTCCCGATCATACTCGGAAGACCGTTTCTTGCAACATCCGGTTGTATGGTTGATTGCAAGAATGCTAGACTCGCCTTCGACATAGGAGAAGAAAAGGTAGAGTTCGTTCTCTCCACTTTGGTGAAGGAACCAGCTTTCGATGAAGATATATTCAACATCCATGATGAAGAGCTATCTAGAGAGGAGATAAGTTCGATTCTCTTCAAAGATCCCTTGCAAAAGGTTATCTCTATGAGCATTATGGATATAGGGGAAGAAGAGGAATGCAATGAGGAAATTGAAGCTTTAGAGAAGCAAAAAGAAGTGTATGAAGAAGAATTTGAGAAACTCTACGATGGGTCAGAAAACGTAAGAAATTACGGCCAGTCGTGCTATTCCACGGCCGTGGAATCCACCAACATGACCGTAATTAGCTATTCAGAGGACTCCAGTAAGTTACACGGCCAAAACCACGGCCGTGGAACAAACAAAGGCACCGTGAGGAGATTGTGTTTTCTCCGCCACTTCTTTTGATTCTTCTCCAACATCTTCTACATCCTTAGACACTTCTAAGGAAACATTGGATACACCTCAAGAGCCATTAGAGACTCCTATAGTGATGGAATTGAAGCCACTTCCTGCGCATCTAAGGTACGCATTTCTAGGACCTAATTCTACCTTTCCGGTAATTGTTAGTTCCGATTTGAGTATAGATGAACATAGTAAGCTTATGGTTGTTCTTAAGAAACATAGGAAAGCCTTAGGGTATACTATAGAGGATCTAGTAGGAATCAAACCTTCACTATGCATGCATAAGATCCTAATGGAAGAAGACTTTAGAACTTCACGACAACCTCAAAGACGGTTAAATCCGACCATGAAGGAGGTTGTCAAGAAAGAAATTCTTAAACTACTTGATGCAGGCATCATATATCCTATCTCCGATAGCAAATGGGTGAGTCCCGTACAGGTAGTTCCAAAGAAAGGAGGGATGACGGTCATTACCAACAAGAACTAGGAACTCATTCCTACGCAAACCGTTACAGGATGGAGGATGTACATAGACTACCGCAAGCTAAACAACGCAACGAGGAAGGATCACTTCCCACTACCCTTCATCGACCAAATGCTTGAGAGGTTAGCACAACACTCACACTTTTGCTATCTTGACGGTTATAGTGGTTTCTTTCAGATCCCGATACATCCGGACAATCAAGAGAAGACCACATTCACGTGCCCGTAGGGAACATTTGCTTATAAGAGATGCCGTTTGGGCTTTGCAACGCCACAACCACCTTTCAAAGGTGCATGATGGCTATCTTCTCGGAGTACATAGAGGAGATCATGGAGGTTTTTATGGATGATTTTTCTGTTTATGGTTCCTCTTTCGATAACTGTCTTTCTAACCTTGCTCTTGTGCTACAAAGGTGTGAAGACACTAACCTAGTTCTTAATTGGGAGAAGTGTTAATTTATGGTGAAAGAAGGCATTGTATTAGGACACTTAATCTCTAGTAGAGGGATTGAAGTGGATAAGGCTAAGATAGAGACTATAGAAAAGCTTCCTCCCCCAACTTCGGAGAAAGGGATAATAAGTTTTCTAGGACATGTTGGATTTTATAGACGTTTTATAAAGGATTTCTCTAAGATATCAAAACCGCTCACTAATTTATTGATGAAGGATGCAGTTTTTGATTTTTCGCAGGAATGCTTATATGCGTTTAATATGATTCGGGAAGCTCTAATCTCAGCCCCGATTATTAAACCTCCGGATTGGAATCTTCTATTTGAGGTTAAGTGTGATGCAAGTGACGTAGCTATAGGAGTTGTGATTGGGCAAAGAAAGGAAGGACGAACCCACGCTATCTACTACGCTAGCAAGACGCTAGATGAAGCACAACTCAACTACGCCACTACCGAGAAGGAATTTTTAGCAATTGTATATGCATTTGAAAAGTTTCGCTCTTATCTTGTAGGTACTAAGGTGATTGTGTACACGGATCATGTTGCGATCCGGTATTTGCTTGCAAAGAAAGATGTGAAACCAAGGCTAATTAGATGGATTCTTCTCCTACAAGAATTCGATCTAGAGATCCGTGACAAGAAGGGTTCGGAAAATTCTGTCGCGGATCATTTGAGTCGTCTACCACATCTAGAGGACGACAATCTACCTATAGATGACTCCTTTCCGGACGAGCATTTACATATCATAGAGGAGTGCATCGACGTGATCACCAAAGGTAACGAACCATGGTTTGCTGATTTTGTTAACTATTTGGTTTTCCAGGAATTACCTCCCGGATTATCCTACACACAAAGAAAGAAGTTCTTTAAGGATGTTCGGGAATACTTTTGGAATGAACCTCTCCTCTTCAAGAGAGGTCCTGACGGCATCATTCGACGATGTGTGCCGGAAGATGAGATGCAAAGTGTCATCCGTCATTGTCATTCACTACCTTGTGGAGGACACGCTAGTTCGAACAAGACTAGCGCTAAGGTATTGCAATCTGAATTCTTTTGGCCGACTTTATTTAAAGATGTGCAAACCTTTGTTTCCTGCTGCGATGCTTGCCAAAGAACAGGGAACATATCTAGGAGAAACGAGATGCCTCTTAACAACATTCAAGAGGTGGAGATCTTTGACGTTTGGGGAGTAGACTTCATGGGACCTTTCCCATCATCTTGTGGAAACCAATACATACTTTTAGCCGTAGATTATGTTTTGAGATGGGTTGAAGCAATTGCCTCTCCCACTAATGATGCCATGGTTGTGGTTAAGTTCTTTAACAAGACCATTTTCCCATGATTTGGGACACCACGGACTATCATTAGTGATGGAGGCTCTCACTTCATTGCCCGACGATGCGAAGCTCTATTAGCTAAGTATGGGGTGACTCACAAGATCGCCACCCCTTATCATCCACAAACTAGTGGAAAAGTGGAGATCTCGAACCGGGAGATTAAAGGAATCCTAGAGAAGACGGTTTCAAGGACAAGGAAGGATTGGTCTTTGAAGCTAGATGACGCATTATGGGCATACTGGACTGCGTATAAGACTCCCATAGGTACGACGCCATACAACCTTGTGTATGGGAAGTCTTGTCACTTGTTGGTAGAATTGGAGCATAAGGCGTATTGGGCAATAAAGTGGTTGAACTTCAGCATGAAGGAAGCGGGAGAGAAGCGTCTCTTGAACCTTAACGAGCTTGAAGAACTTCGCTTGAACGCCTACGAAAACGCCAAGATCTATAAAGAAAGAGCGAAACGTTGGCATGATAAGCATATCATCCCAAAGGACCTCAAAGAAGGAGATCAAGTTCTCCTCTTCCATTCAAGGCTTCGTCTCTTTCCAGGTAAGCTTAAATCTCGTTGGACTAGACCTTATCTAATCAAACGTGTTTTTCCCCATGGTGCAGTTGAAGTATGGGGTGAAAAGGGCGGAAGCTTTAAGGTGAACGGTCAACGACTTAAGAAATACTCACCGGAACTCCAAGTTGAAGAGTTCGCACCTACCGCACTTGAATAGGTGTAAGTACGGTCTAGCTACGGACCTTAAACAGGCGCTTCTTGGGAGGCAACCCAAGGTATGGCACTTACATTTTTGTTTTTGATTTGTAGTTCAGATTAGTTTAGACGTTTTTGTTTTGTTTTGCCTTCGATACCTTCCGGTATATTCGTGTTTTTTGGATGTAGGATCAATGGAAGAGGCAAGGGAGAAAGAAATGTTAGAAGAAATCGACGAAACTTGGACTTTGGCACCTTACAGAGAGTTTCACGGCCAAAACCACGGCCGTGACAGCTACAGTGACCGTAATTTGTAAAAGCCTGAGAAAAATCACCAAAACCACGGTTCCATACATTTTCATGGCCGTGGAAACCCCCGAGTGACCGTAATTTTCCAAAAATTTTACGGTTACTATATAAACCACGTCTCTTCACAAAGAACACTAAAAATCCCCAATTCCACGCCCAAAATCGCCGATTTGATCCCCCTCTCTCAAATCTCCGTTCGTTAATCGTTTCGAATGATTCTTTGACCAAAAGTGAAGCAAATTCAACCACCTACAAGATCCAAGCAACAATTCGAGTGGAAAATCACCGGAGAAGACGGAATTTGGATTTTAAAAATCCAAAACCTAGGTTTTTCTTCTCTTCTCTCACTTTATCGATTTGATTCAGTTTTCGCAAGAATTTCTAGGAGAACTGATTGGAACTGGATTGGAATTAGTCTAGGGCTGCTGTCTATTGATTGAGTAGATTTTGAGAAATTACGAGCCGAACCACGGTCACTGGGCATTCCACGGCCGTGGAAATTGAAGAACTGGCCGTAATTTTTGACAGAATATGGATTTGGTTAGGAGAATGTCCAACAGGAATAAGAAAAGGAAAGGTAATGCTTCCTCCTCCTCCCAAATACCTCCTAGTGAGCCACCATCACCCCCACCCCCTAGAATACCTAAGATTCATGAGGATTACCTCGATGCCTTAGAGAGGATCGAGAAGAGACCGGTCATAGGACCACGATATTTGCTGCTTGAGGAGTTAGAGCCACTGAATGTGGTAGACGATCTTACTTGGTTGTTAGACAGGGCAGGCTTGATCATCTTCTCCGCCATTTGGGAAGATGCGTATGAGGAGATCACTAGAGAGTTTGTGATCTTTTTTGAGCATAGTCATGTGGATAGGACAATTTCTTTTAGGCTGATGGAGAGGAACTACGAGTTTTCGATCCGAGAGTTGGAGCCTTCTTTGGGTTCCATGAGACCTTCAATGGTCGATTTCCTAGTGGCGTGTACGCCAAGGATTTTTGGGAGGACATTGCCATGGTATATGCTAGCGAGGACCGCTGGCAACCTGTAGATACCAAGGCTAAGTTGATTTATCACTTAGCCTTGAAGATAGTCCACCGAGTACTTTCTGAGTGTCTCTTCCCTAGGACTGAGACTCCTCAAAAAATCAAGACTGATGAGTTATTTCTGTTGTACTGTATGTTGCATGGTAGGCCGGCTGACTGTGCCACCCTCTTAGCTTCTACCATGAGTAAGCTAAAGAACAAGAGGGCTGGCAATATTGGAAATGGTGGGATGGTCACCCACCTTGCTAGACAGCTGGGTATTGACTTCTCCGCGTGCACTAGGATAGCGGCTAGACCTCTAGGACTTCAGAGCCTCGTGACTAGAGGTATTATCTTTCCTAGGCATAGAGGTCCACCTACCGCTGTCATGCCTTGGGAGGGTAGAGGAGGTAGAGGTGTTACATGGCTTCCCGAGTATTCCATTATGGCTGGAAGCCATAACTAGAAGGAGACATTCGCTGCTATGCATGCGAATAAATTGGTAGCACCTCCGTATGTTCCCCCAGAGATGCCAGTTGCAGATGAGGAGGAGATGAGAGGAGATGACAGTTTTGAGGGAGGAGGTGAGGAGCACGACTTTGGCAGTTTTCCGGATCAGCCGGACACATTTTCCGACCTCCCTAGGCAGTCCCCCCGCCCTACTAGAGCTTTCGGCTCTTCCTCTCGCCGTGCCAGCGTGAGTGAGAGGCCGACATGGATGGCGACCCCTCCCGATTGGTATAGCACGCAGCCAAAGTGGATGGGAGCTCCACCGACTTGGCATGCACAGCCACCACCTGCACCAGCACCATCAGATGCACCAGCTTGGTATAGTCAGGCGCCGGAGTGGTACGAGCAGCTACCGGAGTGGGCCACTGACCTTTCTAGGAGAGTCGGTGCTTTGGAGATCCGGCAGGACACTAGGGATGCACGAGCAGATGCACGTGATAGGATGATGAGAGACATCTACCGCCAGCAGTTTGGGCGGAACTACGACCCCGGCTTCTTCCTGTTTCCATCACCACCAGCTCCTCAGTGATGACCATGGATGATCGTAGCATTAGCCGCTCCACCGCCGTCTTGTGAGTTCATTTTCTTTCTTTCTTTTCTTTATTTCTTTCTGAACATTAGGGACAATGTTTGTCTCAAGTATGGGGTGGGGCATGACTATCGTTTGTAATAACTTTACTCACTTTTGTTTGCCTTGATTGAGAACACTTTGCATGTTTCATTCCATTGTTACACGTTTCATTATCGCATTGCATGAAAAAGCTTTTGAAAAACCCATAAAAATTGAAAATTTTTGAAAATTTTGTGCTTCTAAGAATGGAGATGATTTCTATGATAATCACTACTTGTGAATTGAGTTTTTGATGACAATTGTATGTCTAAACAAATAATGAATTGAAAAGAAATTGAATGTGTTGATTATTCCTCTCTTGCAAGTTTCATAATGTGAAAAGTTTTATCTAAATCATATTGAGAAATCAAGGTTAAAATCACATGATAAGTTCTTATACTTCTTGTTGAAATGATTAAGGCAATTCGATTTTCTTTCTTCTTTCTTTGATCATTTAGCCCCTCAATGAAATAATGGCCTCCCTTACCTATCCGGGAATTTGAAGGAGTTGATATTTGGCATGTTTCATGTGGGAGGGCCATGAAAGCAAAATTTTGCATTCAAAGAATAGAAAGAATTTGTAGGTTTGGGGAAGTCAATCATGACGATGAGTAACTCAGCACCATTCACATAGCCGGGTGTTTGTGTCTTGCCAAAGTCAGATTGAGGGATATTCCTAACGGATTATGGTATGTGCATCAAGGGTTTGAGGCATCTCGCAAAATTGAGAACCGCCAATCTCCTAGGCTTCGGTTTTTGTGCACCTCTGTCCATAACTCCAAAAGTAAAGTCGAAAAATAATGTGAAAAGAAGAGAGCAAAGCTCCAAGTTGAAAGTGTTGCAAAACCGCAAGAGAAAAAGAAAAGAGTTAGTTGTCCATTTTCCCGGATTCATGCACCACATTCCTTAAAGTTTTCCCTTCCTTTCCGCATTCTAGACCTTATTTGAAAGCCCTTAAGATCAAGAGAATGTTATATGACTTGGTGATCTAAATTGAAGTTTCTTATGTTTGATTTTGATAATGTTTGAAGGTTATGATGCTTACATTGAGGTTTGATCAATTCACGATGTTTCCTTTCTCTTTATTCTTTGCTTATGTATATGAGAGTCTCCTGAATGAATGAAGCAAGGTTTGAGAATGATCTATTGACTAGAAGCACATTTACCTAAAAGATGTTTTGTTTTTGAGAATGCATGCATATTTCATCCTAACTTGAGTTCTAAAGCTTTTGAAAGACCTTGCTTGGGGACAAGCAAGTGGCAAGTATGGGGTGTTTTGTTAGCATGAAATATTACGATATTCTAGACACTCTTTCTAATAGTTTTTCACTCATTATAGTGTTCATTGATAAGGCATTGAAGAAATTGTTAGCTAGTTTATCTACATTATCGATATAGAGATCTACATAAGCCTTGTGTTGATTATAGGTGAATAAGAGCTAAAACCGAACCAATTAAGAGAGGAAGGAGATGAATTGAGCACATCCAAGGATTGAGGACACATCAAAGAAGCCAAGGGAGATGCTAGGAGGAAGAATGGCACGACACAAAGGAAACTACGAGCAATTTACACTTCCACGCTCTAAAATACGGCCGTAGAGAAGTCCACGCCCAAAACCACGGCCGTGGATCTTGGCAACATGAACGTGGAGCATTCCAGAGAGTTACACGGTATAAAGTACGGTCGTGGAAGTTGTGAAGAACCGTAATCCACTTCCACGCTCTAAACCACGGCCGTGGAACTTCATGAAACCGTGATTTAGGCAATCTTTTGACGAATAAAATATGGACACATTGTTTACGCATATGGGCCAGACGGTTATTTTATCCTTCCTTATAAAAGGGCTGAAGGAGGGAGAATTCGGCACATTCGCTTACGCTCACTTACACGTTCCTAGGGTTTCATTGGACGTGCGGAGAATTGCATTTTTGCAACGGAGATTTACGAAGGCTTGAAGATTTGGAAGTTGTGTGTGGCAGAAGTTGCGCCTTTTATTCCTAGGTTTGATTAGAAGACGGATTGACATCACGCTCTTCGTTCTTATCAAGGATTGTTATTGGTTTGTGTTATTCCAAATCTGTTATACATTATTACCCTCGTTTGTGGATTTGAGATTGATTTGAAGTTTATTGAAGGTTTTTGAAGGTTTTCATCTTTCATTCTTCTTAAACTTGAATTTGATATCATAATGACTATTGTTGGCTAAAACCCTTTAGCAATTCTAAGGTGAAGGGTTGATAGTTGTGGCTTAGATGATGATAGATCGATCGTAAACAGATTGGACCCTGAGAGTTAGAGAGATTCGCCGATGAACCAAAATCACGGTCTATTCTTGAGGTTCCACGGCTGTGGAACTCAAGATCTGCCCGTAATTTACATTAGTTTACGAACTTTGCTTTCACTTTGATCCAAGGTTAAAGATTAGCTTTAATCTAGTCTTGGCTTGCCCTTTTCTAGGTAGTAGTGAAGCCTCAACAACCTCTACTTCGATTTCGAGTGTCACAACCTTAATCGGTTTAGTTAGTCTTGATCCTTGGGTTACAAGTTTGGGTATTTGATATTAATTCTTGTCTTTAGATCCTTTCTATACTGAAGCCTCAACAACCTCTATAGAGAGCGTCTTTAGATAAGTCATATAAAGCCATGGAACTTTATCGTACATTGCTTTACCTTAGTATACCTTTGCAACTCTTAACTCTGTCCTTAATTCTTTAGTATATCTTGAATCGATTGCCACAATTAGATACTTGGATCTTTAGGGTTGCTGTTTTCCCAATATATTTGCAAAGCTTTACCCTTTTACTTGCTTGATAACTTTACAACTGAATTTGTTCCCCCCAAATCCCTGTGATCGATACACTGGAATACTTGCTAATCTACGCCGATCCGTACACTGCGGGTTCGCTTGCTTGATTCTAGTTTTATAAATTTAAGACTTATTTGCACGCACGCTAAGTGGCGAACATTGGGCGAGATCGTTGTTATATGGTCAGCTAAGGCTCGTAACTAGGTAAGGATGGTATAGAACTTCTTCTCTGGATATACTATTGCACAGGGTGCACTTGAATTCTTCAGTTTATGCCTAAAAAATTTCTCAAAAATCTGCAACAGTAGCGAACCTCGGTCAAAATCTCGGCCGAGATTTTGCAGTATTTGGCCAATATTGTTGATTCGACGATAAACGACGACAATCAGCAATAAGCTTTGGGATACACTACTCCTTGGTTGTCTTGTTGATCCTTTCAGTTGGAGGGTGAATATATAGTTGTTGGAAAAGATATATGGTTAGGATCTAATGGATATGATAAGATCTCACCTACTAGATAAGATTTCAACAATAATATCTTGTAAATTTACCAATATTCAGTTGGTCTAGTGGGATGTGGTGCTGGACTCCTTAAGTGGTTAGTCTAGAGATTCGAGTTCGAATCCTCTTGGCAACATGTATGGAAAAACTGATATTGGAAGGATATCCCCCAACAATGGGCTATGACTTACCTTTGAGCGAAACTTTGGTAAGGCCGGCGAGGTTTCTTTCGAGGTTAATGGTTGATTTGTGTTTGGCTATGACGTTTCTCTCTTCCAATAGGCACAAGTCAACGCACGTTAAACTCAAATAATCTCACAAAGATAATCGCAACAAGAAAGACTCAACTTTTATATGACTCAAAGAAGATTCAAATAAAAATCATAAAAACCTGAGACGGACTTCAATCGACTGAGTTGTGATACCATTTTGATGTGGGGTTGAAGCCGTAGTTTCCGATCTAGATTGAAAGTCCAAGAACTGTCTCAGAGAACGATTCTTGGCCAGGAATCTCGGGCGAGATTCTAGTGTTGGCCGAGATTTATGTAACTTCGAAGCAAAGAACGTGAGTTTGATGGAATGATAATGGATAGATAAGAAGATGATTATATGGAATGAAATTATTGGAAATATAGGATGATACGAACCAATGTATTCCCGCAAAGAACTTTGACCAATTATGTGTCAAAACCCCTTAACGAAGACGAGCTTACATTAAACCTCAATTATGTAACCTTACACAAGCATTCTAGATTAGACATGCACAATAAGGGACTAGTATTGACCAGGAGCACCAACCTTTAAGAAGATTAACACACACAAGCACAACCTAGCAAGGACTCGCAACGATCCAATCACATGCTCTCTCTTTTGAGTGAATAGGAATGAATAAAACACAAACTTCATAAGCGAAGCAACGAGTTAACACAAACTTCATAACCAGATTCGTCACTACTTAATTACTCATTTCCTTGTCAGACATATTTAACGTTCCCTTGATTTTCTAGCTCTTCTTTTGGTTTAAGATTTTTAATTAAACTTGGTACTGAAAATTTATTTGGAGGATTTTCGTTTTGGAATGGATACTTATAAGAAAAACCAATTGGCTTTTTTATTTGAGGGTTTAGATTAGTTGTTGCCACAAGATGACGAATTTTCATTGGTGATTCCAAGAAGTAATTTTTAATTTTCTTCTTTGATAGCTGATAAAGTAGCAGATATTGTGTCCTTATATTTTCTAAGATTTGCTTGCAACTTAATTAATCCCAATTTTAAATATACAATATCGTCGATTATAATATTTAAAATAGCTTCGTGATGACCTTATCCAGTGGTTAAATTTTTTGCATGTAGTGCTAATTTACGTGGACAATTTTCGAAAACCTCTAGTTTTACTTAATTGTTTTTGGACCTATAAATTTACTTAACTACTTGGCTATGATATCAAATGACATGATCATAAAAATTATAATATACGACTTAAAGTTACAACTAAGGATATAATACAACTTATTATAAACCAAGTACATTTAATATAAATTTAATAGGTAGATATATAATGGGTGATTTGCAATCTACCAAACTCCCATGAACTACCACTTGTTTGATTCTAAATCACTTGCACCTACCCAAGTTCCATCTTATATTCAACGCATTATGGTATATAAAGGTAAATGGGCTTACTTGATTTAACTACCACTCAATTGTTGAATCAAGATGGCTATGGCAACCTCCAACCTCATATTGGCAATCCCATACCCAGGCAGAGGGCACATCAATCCTTTGATGAGCTTCTGTAGATCCATTGCTTCTAGAAGAAACGACATCAACATACTAGTCGTCGTTACCCAAGAGTGGTTTGGCCATCTTAGCTCCGACGACAACCCTGAGAACATAAGTTTCATATCTATACCCAACTTTCTTCCTTCTGAGCAAGCTCGAGTCTTGGATCATGCTTCCTTCATGGAAGCTGTTCTTAGAGACATGAAAGATCCAGTTGAGCAAGCATTTCACAGCCTTCAAACACTACCTGCTTTCATCATAGCTGATACCTTCCTGCCATGGGTGATTCCAATTGCGGGTTCAAAAGATATACCTGTTGCTTCCTTTTGGCCTGCTTCTGCTTCCTTGCTCGCCATTTTATGTCATCATGATTTGGTTGTGAGCAGCAGGTACTACCCAGTTGACCCATCAGGTACTCATTACTTCTTTTTGTTAGGGCCGTTAATTTGAACCGGTTCCTGACGGAACCAAACCTATTTTTTATGGTTCTGTCCGGATCCTCTTAATTATGTGCCGGTTTTTTTTGCAAACCGAACTGCTATTAAAACGGTACGGTTCGGTTCGGTTCATTAGAACAAAAATAGAGGGAACCGTTTATATTTTTGTAGGTAAACTAGTAAAAGTAAAATAACATAAGATATAAAAAACAAAAGGTTTAAAAAAGGTATTATAATATTGGCTTATGTTCCTCTCTCTCATTCATTCGTTTCTCACTAAATCGGCTTCTCTAACTTCTTCTTTTACTAGGCCTGTCTTCGATCCGAAATTTTTTTTCTCTACAACCTTTTTGTTGTTAGTTTCTTTAATTTAAACTATAAAAATTTTAACTCTCGCACTTATATGACAATGGGTCTAGTTCGTCCACATAGGGTTGAGGTTTCAATTTTATCTTCCATTGTACCAATGCTTAATTACTTATTCTAAGGCATGCTTGAGTTATCGAGAATTAGAAAAAATTAAGACAACCCATGTAAAAAATTAAAAACATCTATATACTTAACAAAATAAAGTATTTGGACTTAACTCCTACAATTCATATGCAAACGAAAGTCGTTATATAGTTCTTGTTAGGTTCAAAACGGTTCCGCCCATTAAAAATACAAGAACCAAACTGTATACCTAAAACGGCTCCACCTCTTGAAAGTACAGGAACTGAACCGCATATCTAAAACGGTTTGGTTCGTGGTTCTCAAAATAATCATTCTTTAGTAACAGTTTAACCGCCCTACTTTTTGTGCATTACTTATCAGGTGTATATGCTATCTTTAAAGCTTTTTGCTGATGTTTGGTTCATCCAGGTGGAAGTGATGAAGAACGTATAGACTTCATCCCCGGGATCCCTCCCATCCGTTTGGCAGATCTTCCGGATCTCTTCCAAGTTCACAGGTTACGAATCTTCAACGTGATCAAAGAAGCCATGTCCTATGTATCCAAAGCACAACTTATCCTCGTAAGTTCCATTAACATTCTAGAAGAAAGGGCAATAAACGCGATTCAAACTAAATTATCCCTCCCCATTGCCCCAACTATTCCTTACTTGAACTCTGAAACGATAGCATCATGCATCAATGATGAAGCAAACTACATAAAATGGTTGGACTCTCAACCAGAAAGATCAGTTCTTTATATCTCACTAGGAAGCTTCCTTGCAACCGCGAAAGCTCAGCTAGATGAGCTAGCAACGGGTTTAAGGGACATTGGTGTGCGGTTTCTGTGGGTGGGTCGGGATCAGGTCTCTGAGCTGAGTTCCATCCTCGGAGACAAAGGGATGGTGATTCCTTGGTGTGATCAAATGAGTGTCTTACGACATTCTACTATAGGCGGCTTTGTTACAAATTGTGGATGGAATACAGTTCTAGAAACCGCGTTTGCTGGGGTGCCTGCCTTGACGTTTCCTATGACTGCTGATCAACCGCTTAACAGTAAGATCGTTGTTGAAGACTGGAAAATCGGGTTTCGGATGAGAAAGGATTGTGATGAGTTGGTGAAAAGGGATGAAATATCAAGAATTGTAAGCAAGTTCATGGATATGGAAAGCTGTGAGAGGAAAGAGTTGTATGAGAACAGCAAATGCCTAAGAGATCGTCTCCTACAATCAGTTGCAGAAGATGGATCCACAAGAACCCTTGATTTGTTTCTTTCTAATGTTTTGAAACGATAGAAGTTGGAATCATTCAAGCAGCAAATGTACACTTTCTTTATAATTTGTTTTCTATTAAGAATGATCTCCTATGGCTAATTGTGCGGTTTACATCGTCTTGTAGAAGCATTACAGAAACAAAACTTATTTTTGTAAAAGTTCAGAAGAAAATTCTCCAGGGCAGAAAGCAATTCAACATGGCGCTTGTAAGCACCAATGCTGATGCTGAACATAGTCATTGAATCAATGTCCATTATATCACAGGCGAAACTCATCCTTCTCAGATCACTCGACGAGCTCGAGGAAGAAGTCATAGAATCCATTCAAACTAATCTCTCCATCCCCATTTACCCCATCGGCTCAGCCATTCCTTACTTCAACTCTGAAACAGCAAAACCTAATTGCCAAGATGAACCAAATTACATGACATGGTTAAACAGTCAACAAGTGAAATCAGTTCTCTAAATCTCACTGGGAAGCTTCCTTTCAGCTTCAAATGCTCATATAGACGAATTAGCAGCTGGTTTAGAGGATAGTGGTGTTCGCTTCCCATGGGTGGCTCGCGACCAGGTCTCTCAGATGAGCCAGAATTAGGATACTTTTGACTAAACATGGAAATTCAGATGAGCCAGAATTAGCTTCTTATAAAGTTTTCCTCTGAGACTACAATTGTTTGATGTTGCTATTATTCTTCATTATGTTAGTACCAGACTACCAGGCTGAAGATATTCTTAACAAATGGATAAACCATTTTCTCTGAGGAAGCTGAAAATGGAGTCAACTTCTAAGGTAATTACCCAAATTTAAGTGTCGAAAGATATATGCATGCGAACATAGATCAGAATCAGAAGCAAGGAAATGAAATTTTATAATAAACAAAACTCACCATCATGCATTCACTTGAAGATCACTTGTAAAGTTGTAAGGTATATGGAAAACATTTGCTATAACCCATTGTCTATATTAAATCGCCACGATCGAGCATGTCAACCAAAGTCATCCTTCTTGGGAATCTTGCAGGCAGCCTCAAGAACATGGGATCTTCTATCTGAATAGGTAAATGGGTCGCTACAATCACAATTCCACCTTTCTTTCGATGTTCAGCAATTATATACTCGAGTAACTTCAGTCCATCATCATCTAGAGCAACCGAAGGTTCATCTAGCAACCAAATAGGCCTATCAATAGCCAGAAGCCTAGCAAGTTGTAGCCTTTTTCGCTGACCCATCGATAACATTCTCGCCTTTTCTTTTGCCAATCTTCCAAGTCCCATTAATTCAACAGCAGGGCCAGATCTGCCATATTTGCCTTCAAGAACTTCAAACCACTGAACATTTTCAAGTACTGTGAACTTTTCTTTAATCGCATCCTTGAGAGAAACCCAACCCAATTGAAGCTTGTACTGATGGAAGATTCCGGACTGTGTTATGTCATGTCCATTCCAAAGTACCTCACCAGCTGAAGGTTTGGAAAAGCCAGCTAACATCCGTAAGAGGGTTGTTTTCCCTGAACCATTAGCGCCTGTGAGAACAAGAGCACTGCCATCATGAAGTGAAACGTTTACATGTCGCAAGATTTGCTGTGCATTCCGCATGCAAGACACATTGTTAAGTAGCAACCGAGGAACTGGAGGCCTACGAAGCGACATTCAGTGGCTCTTGTACTGTTGAATTCAAATTGTCAGATGAAACGTTTATCTTCACTCCATATGATTGACTGGTTGCCTTCAAGTAAGAACCACTAGCTTGAATTGAAAATTCAGCAAGGAACTGTCAAGAAGCCAATGATATATGTAAGAATCTAGGGAAAAAAATCAAGGCAGGCTTTAAAATCCGGTGGTAACTGTTTTCAACAATGCCACTTGCTACAAAAAGAGAAACCCTGAGTTTCTATGATGAAATCGAGTCAAAATAGACATTTCCAAATTTTATAAATCAAAAAGCCCAATCGACTGACTTGTCAAAATCTAAACTTCCGTGAAAGAGATGAATTACCCTTGTTCCATTGCTAATGGCACTATCTTAAGACTCATGATTTTCCTAAATCTTGCACCGAAACGGAAAATGGACAAACCAAAATTTATAGGAAACAAAATAGTTATAAGTTGGTTAAAGAGGTCTGAATAAGATATACATGTACAAATATCTGCAAGTAGAAGGAACCAATGCAAATCTTCAGTCCCCGACTCCCTCATTAAAAGTACTAATGAAGAATTATAAGATGGAATTAACCAAATTGGGGCAGACGATTTGCACAAAAAACGAACTGCATCTGAAAATTTTGATTACAGTCGACCACAATACTAGCTTGTGTATTATACACACTCAACATGAAGCGTGAAACTACAGTTCAAGGCAGACAATGAAGTTCAGCATAGGTAACAGAAGCCATCAATTTGCAGAAGTTAAATGAGAAAGAAAGCAACAGCCAAGAGAATGAGAAAGACTTACGGATAAGTGGTGAACACCTGATTTTGTAGAACAGAGGCAGGCGAAACTCAAAGGGAAAAGTGGAGAACGGCGGAGATGATCAGAGAGGAGGGATGCAGAGGACAGTTCCAGCAGTGAGGCCGGAAGCAGGCGAGATCGAGAGATGCGAAGAAGGAGATGGAGAAGAACGACTGAGAGGTCAAAATTGGAATGAGGGCGCTGTGGGTCGGCTGCCGGCTTGTTTTTTCTTTTCCCTCAACTCCTTAAACCTTACCTTCTTTTTTTTTGTTAACCAATATACAAAATTATGTTTTATATGAAAAATGACTCAACTAAATAAACACAATTAATTGTAATTTAAATTTTAAAAATTACTAACTCGTATGTAAACTATGACCAACAAACCGAAGTCGCCGATTTCTAGATCCGAGAGTCGCCGATTAGTTTATATATTAATAATTTTATCATAATTAAATGAAAATCAAAATAATATTCTATAATATTAAGATGACATTAGATTAATTTTTTTAAAATGGAAATAAGTTCATAACATCTCCAAAATAAAATGAAATGAAATAAGAAAGTAAAAAATTGAGATGGCGCAACATCAAGACGACATATGATAAAACTTTATGTGGCTTAACGTAGAGATGATATGTACAAATTTGAGGTGGCTTAACGTGAGAACGATAATGTCATGAATTACTTTTGTTTTAGTATTATACTAGTTTAATTCTCTTATTTTGTACTGGTTAATTTAATATAAAAAATTTATTTTATTTTTTAAAAAATGTAAATTAAAGTTTGTATATATTGATTTTATAAGTACTTGGACAGACGTAATAACTAATTTAAATAAAATATAAATAAAATTTGTAGCTGCAGCGAAATTAAAATTTAATTTTATATAAAAGAAGTTGTTTCAATCTTTTTTTAAAAAAAAAAAAGATAATAAGATCACAATGGGAGTGAAATATACGTTATATAGAAGTTGTGATAAGAATGAAAGTAATATAATTCTTAAATAAAATTTTCTAATAATAAAATTTATATCTAATTTAAATAGAAACTATTTTCTTTTCTTTTAATGGTAATAAAAATAAAATATAGATAGAACTTTTTAAAAATATATTTATGTCTTTAATTCTCAGCGCAATACCCTAACGAACGTCGTGCGACACCTAAACTTTGTTACCTCGACTTTAGATAGTAGATTTTGGTTTTTAAATTAACCGAAGGCGTGTCATTTTTTTCATATTGCATATTAGAGAACACCTAAGATTAATTTTAATTTTTTTATTACTTTTTAAAAAAATTTATTTCATCCCCTTAAAAAGCACATTATTTAACTCATATTAATAAATTTATTTGTAAAAAGTTATAAATTTTTAAATAAAATAAGTGCATATAATGTAAGTTATAACCTCTCATCTATACGCTAAATTCATGTATATATTATGTTTGTTTATATTTTGTATGTTATATTTGTGTGCGTGTGTACGTTCACTTTGTAACTCAAACAATAACGAAATGAAACTCTCATTTGTATGTGATTGAAATAGTTGTCACTCAAGTTACGTAGTTGTTGACTAAATCGAAAGAGAATAAATACTAAGTTCCGCAAACTTGTTTACATGGCAATTGAAAAATCCATGTTGCGACGTTCACCTAAGTAGGCTTCTAGATTTGAGTTTTTATTTTATGATTAACGAAACTAGTTTTACGTATGTTATTTGAAAAAAGTTTACAAAAATGGGATTTCGGACGAGGACTATTCGGTCCGGACCCTTGTCCATACCCATTCGTTTGTCCATATAGACTAATACCTCCGACTTTGTCCAAATCTACTATGAGAAAATTATCCCAACGTAGTAACATTTTCCTATAGTAAAGAGGGGATCCTCAAACACACAAAGCCCAAATAGATGTTGCCCCAAATCAAGCCCCTATAGAACCAGTTGTTGGCTTGGTTTGTCCATATCCATGAGTTTGCTTTATACCGACATTTTTGTGGTTATAACAACGAAAGTGTTGGCTATGACTCCTATACTACTAGTCATCTCTCGGACAAGTTCTAGACCAACTCTATCTAGATATAAACCGACTGAAATCAGAACTAAATCGATCTGAACCTGAACTTGAACCGATTACAAATTACTTCAGTAATAGTTTTGGTCTTTGGCCCGTATAGATCAGCCCTAATGGCTTGTTGTCGTGCATTGAGTAGAGTCTTTATTATTAAAATATCCAAATTATAATAGATCAACCCAAAAATTTGTTAAATAGACGGATGAAACTAAATACAATGTTTCGGGTTCCAATTGATCCTCATAATTGTTATGGAGCTTAAGTATAAACAACCCGAGGTACAAGACTTTCTATGTCTTTTACACTTCGGAAGATAAAGAGCAAACCGTTTGGTTCATCAATTTTTTTATCACTGAAAACATGTATAAGATATTATCCATTTGTTATATAAGGCGAGTTACCTAGACTCGACTCGAAAAAACTTACTTAAAATTTAGCCTCTCCTCAAACTCGTTCGGCTATACTAATCGTAGGGCTATTATATAAACAATTAAGTTGAATATGAACATATTTGAAAAGTCGGTTAAAATTTAGAGAGAATTTTCTATGTAGTCTTAGTTCACTAATTTTGTTTATTAATTGTGCACCTCAATAACTTTGTTAAAATATGACCTCGTTTAAGTTTTATAAGACTAATTTACCCTTATATAAGAATCTAAAAAATTGCTAATTGATTATTGACTTGTAATTGACCCACAGTTCCTAATTAAAGAAGGTGTATTTTGAAGGAGTTATTAATTTTGATCAGCGTAATCAATTAGCAATTAATCGTGTACAAAAAATTTTTACAAGAATTGATAAAACTAGCATGTTACATGCTTGTACTCTTCATCTAAATCGTATATCATCAATTTCTCTCTAGAATGAATGGGTTTTTATTAATAGTATTACAAGATTTATCTCTAGATTTTCATCGTTTACTACTCTTCATCTTGAACATTCTTTTTCTTGATACAATAATCGTGTACAAGAAAATTAGTACAATAATTTTTGTACAAGAAAAATTAGTGTACAAGCGAAAGTTCAAGTATCATAATTAACATATATTTATAATTTTCAAAAGAAGATAAATCGTGAAATCTAACTTGTCCAGCTGGTATTACGGTGAGGGGAGGCACAACCAATCAAAGATCGTGAAATCTAACTTGTCCAGCTGATATTAGGGTGAGGGGAGGGGCAACCAACCAGAGATCAATTCTTGGTAACTACATTCGTTTATTAACTAGTTTAGTGCCCGTGCCTTGCACGGGTATTTGAAAATGTATTTTTTGTTATTTTTTTTTGTAAATAATTTTTTGTAGATGTATTTTTCTTATTATATTTTATTGTTTGATTATGAATGTTTATGTAATAAAGTATACGCTTATTAAATAATAACAACATAATTATTGACCTAGTTCGTCATATAAATATGATTACATCTGGGAGCATACCAAACCAAAAGTGTTCACTATATCAATATTATAAAAACCACAATATTAATGAATGTCAAAAAATAGATATGTGATTTCAATAAATTTCAAACAATAAACGACATCTATGCAATGAAAAAATATATTCAAAATAAATTAATTCAAAAAATAAATAAAATTGTGCAACTATAATATAATACAAATCTAGAAGATAACATTTGTCGTGAAATCTCAAAAACATGCGCGACATTCCGTTTCTGGAAAAGAAGAAGATAAACTTGATATAAGTGTAAACTCAAAAGTTATGATCACTTGATCTTATTGATAGAAAACGAAATAATTGTAAACTCAGAAGATAACATTAATCTTCAAACTTTTTGTGTTTATTTATACAACTTTTCAAAGGGTCATGTTTTCTTGATAATCGATGTGGGATAGCAAATTCCATGTTTTACAAAATAATTATGATTTAATAAAAAAGATTTATTGGCTTAATTTGTAATTTGATAAAAGATTTAATCTGTAAAAAAACCGTGGAGGCGCCACGTCAACATTATTGTCGCCTACTTTAGTAAAATATATAAATATAAATAGTTTATGTACGTGCCTACACTCCTGCACGGCTATTTTGTTAATGTAAAAGTTATTTTATATTCATTATATTGATAAAAGATTCTCTATCTTATTAAATAAAGATTTATTGATCAAAATGTATTATTTGTATAGTCAAAATCATGACAATATTTAACGTAAATAGATAAGGCTGCTTAAAAAAACTCGAGGCACAATTACGACCACATAATTGTAGGTTAACGATCCAAAAAATAAAATAATATTCTGATATGAATAGTAATTATACTTGAACTTAACAAAAACGTCAAAAAATGTAATATTTATATACACTTTAAACTCTCTGTTTATACAAGTTCTAAAACCATCAAACTTAGTAGCTAATTGACATGGTACAACAAAATCCCTCAAAAAATTTAACTGAATAGATCATTTTGATATTCATTTGAAAAAAAGAAAAAAAAGTTTCCCTAAAAATAAAACTTAATGGGTACGATTACTTATATAAAAGTAACGTGAAATATTTAACGTAAATAGAAATCATTACTTATATAAAAGTAACGTGAAATATTTAACGTAAATAGAAATCGAACTTAACCAAAAAGCCAAGATTACTTTTTAGGGAATAACATTATGACCCATATAATTGTAGGTTAACGATCCCAAAAATAAAATCTTCCCTAAAAATAAAACTTTAGGGGTACAATTACCTTAGAAAAGAACATTATGCCCACATAATTGTAAGTTAACGATTCAAAAATAAAATATTATTCCGATATGAATAATAATTATACTTGAACTTAAGCAAAAGGCCAAGAAATGTATTATTCGTATAATCCTTAGACTCCCTATTTATACAAGTTCTAAAAACATCAACCTTATTAGCTAATCGATGTGGGATAACAAAATCCTTTAAAAAATTTAACGTTAAATGTACGATGATAATAACAAAAGATTACTTAGCTTAAAAAAATAGTTTAAAATTAATGATTTTTTGTCTAAAAATAGGTTTGTTGGAACAAAAAAAAGTTACGTGAAATTTTTTAATAACAGATTGTTAGTTTAATAAATAAAGATTCTCTAGCTTAAAAAAAGTAGTTTACAAAATAAATATTCTCTGGCTTAAATTTTTTTTAGGAGTATATTTTCGAAACAAATAGGTTAAAAAATTTTTGGATTTAAATAGAAAATATTTAATGGCGTTAATCGTGGGAGATCTATTTTAGAAATAATGCCTCCACTGCGCGCCCATGTATACTGCTTTAGTAGTGTATATAGACACCCTATTTATACAAGTTCTAAAACCATCAAGCTTAGTAGCTAATCGATGTGGGACAACAAAAACTCTCACCCACATAACTGTAGATTAACGTTCTCAAAAATAAAATCTTCTCTAAAAATAAAACCTTAGGGGTACGATTACTTTTCTCTAAAAATAAACTTTAGGGGTACAATTACTTTAGGGAAGAGCATTATAACCCACATAATTGTAGGTTAACGATCCCAAATATAAAATATTATTCCGATATGAATAATAATTATAGTTGAACTTAACCACCAAAATGCTATGAAATGTATTATTTGTATACACTTTAGACTCCCTATTTATACAATTTGTAAAACCATTAACTTTAATAGCTAATCGACGTGGGATAACAAAATCCTTCAAAAAAATAGATGATGATGAAGATAACAAAAGATTCGTTAGCTTAAAAAAATAGTTTAAAAATAAAGATTTTTTGTCCAAAAAATAGGTTGGTTGAAAAAAAAAAGTTACGTGAAATTTTATGATTGTTAGTTTGATAAATAAAGATTCTATGGCTTAAAAAAATAGTTTCCAAAATAAATATTCTCTATTATAAAAGTTTTTTGAGAAAATTGGTGTAGAAGGGCCCTTTTTGTATCCATGATACAAAATAGGCCCTTCTAATTTTCTTCCAAAAAATAAATCAAAATGAAATTATAAATCAGCTTTAATAAGGTAGCTATTTAAGGGCAAATTAGTAATGTAGCATAATAACTACCTAAAAGTTAAAGGATAATAAAATTAAAAACGGCAACTGAATATTTAGTGAGATACGGGAGACGGTTCATCTTCTTTACCAAAAATTTCATCCGAAAAAAGAGCGCCATTGATTCGTGAGAAATTTACAGTCGAAACCTCCATCTTCAAATCGTGATATTCGACATCGTCGTCTTCAACCTCCACTCTGATCTATTCGTTGTGTAACAACAATCATTCCTTGTAAGTATTCCAAATTCTCTGAACATTATACCATTTTAATGGCTTCGGTTTTGCTTAAGACCGAAAACAGTTGAGGATCGTTTTTACTAAAATTCATAGTAAAAACTGCCATTGTTGATCTGTAACTACATGGCCTTAATTTTGAAATTATCCATTTCTGTAAAATTTATGTATTCGAATCAACAGTGATGAAAGATGATGTACATAATTTTAAGCAGATACATAAAAATCAACGCCACATAAATTTAACAACTACATAATATTAGCAGATACATAAATTATGTTCGTCACCTTCGTCATTACTGACACATAAATTTAACAACTACATAATATTAGCAGATACATAAATTATGTTCGTCACCTTCATCATTACTGACACTCAGCACATAAAAATCAACGCCACATAAATTTAACAACTACATAATATTTAGCAGATACATAAATTATGTTCGTCACCTTCGTCATTACTGACACATAAATTTAACAACTACATAATATTAGCAGATACATAAATTATGTTCGTCACCTTCATCATTACTGAGATACATAATTTATGTATCTGCTAATATTATGTAGTTCTTAAATTTATGTAGGAGACCACGTTTACAAGGAAAGTATATTTGCTATCCTAACAACATCCTGATTTGTAGGGGACCACATTAAATAACCATATTTATTTAAAAAATTGCCACATCATCATTTTTTATTGCCTCCGTCATTACTGCATTTGTATTACTGCCTTCATCCTAACGCCCATGTATTACTGCCTTTCCTAACAACATCCTGATTTGTAGGGACCACATTAAATAACCATATTATTTAAAAAACTGCCATATCATCATTTTTTATTTCCAACAGGGGTATCAATTTATTTGGTAATTAATCTTTATCATAAAATTACTAGGGGCCTACTTTATCTACATTTTTACAAAAGAGACTAGTTAATCTACATTAATACATAATTAGCCTACTTCCCCTTTTATCTCAAGTTTTTTTAAGAGTAAAGATATTTTCGAAACAAATCAGTTATAAATTATTTTTTTTGGACTTAAAAAAAAAGATTTAAAGGCGTTAATTGAGTTTTGGCTAGAATCTATAATTTATTAATTGATTAAAAAGTTGGAGAATCTCCAACAAAAAAGTTACGTACAATCTTTCAATAGTTTAGTAAAAAAAGATAATCTGCTTAAAAAATAAAGAAAATAATCTGCTTAAAAAATAAAGATTTATTGGCCAAAAAATTGTGGGAGCTCCAATTGATTACTGATTTCACAACCACATCATCTCAATATATACTCTCTTTTAGTAAATAAAACTTTAGGGGTACGATTACTTTAGGGAAGAACATTATGACCCACATAATTGTAGGTTAACTATCCCAAAAATAAAATATTATTCCGATATGAATAATAATTATAGTTGAATTTAACCAAAAGGCTAAGAAATGTATTATTTGTATACACTTTAAACTCCCTATTTATACAAGTTCTAAAACTATCAACTTTAGTAGTTAATCGATGTGGGATAACAAAATCCTTCAAAAAATCAACGTAAATAGATGATACTTATAACAAAAGATTCTCTAGCTTAAAAAAATAGTTTAAAAATAAAGATTTTTTTGTCCAAAAAATAGGTTGGTTGGAACAAAAAAAAAGTTACGTAAAATTTTCTAATAACATATTGTTAGTTTAATAAATAAAGATTTTCTAACTTAATAAAATAGCTTACATAATAAATATTCTATGGCTTAAAAGTTTTTTTAGAACTAAAGATATTTTCGAAACAAATCGGTTACAAAGTTTTTTTTTGACTTAAAAATAAAAGATTTAATGGCGTTAATTGAGTTTTGGCTAGGATCTATAATTTATTAATTGATTAAAAAGTCGGAGAATCTCTAACAAAAAAAGTTACGTACAATGTTTCAATAACATGTTGTTAGTTTAGTAAAAAATAGATTTTTTGGCTTAAAAAATAAAGATTTATTGGCCAAAAAATTGTGGGAGCTTCATTTGATTAATGCTTTCACAGCGCGCCATGTCATCTCAATATGTACTCTCTTTTAGTATGTATAATAGATTTTTCATATTTTTTGTAAGAAATATAAATTACAAGAAAATAAGTATCATCTACAAGAACAAATTATAAATTCACAAGAAAATATGTCACATTTACAAGAATAACTTACAATAAAGTTATAAGAGAGACGTCTAAATTAGGATAAAATTTATTATAATAAATAAGGGTAAATCTGCCATTATTTGTTTAATGAGGTTATTCACTTAAAATTTTATAGGCCTAGGTTATTTACTAAACAAAATTAATCATTGGGTGCATTTCATCCAATTCTCTCTAAAATTTTAGATCCTCACTAGTTTAGTTAAATAACGGTTGATTTTTGTAATTGTAGACATACAAGACACTTACAAAGTACAAATGATATGCATGTAGTGGAATAGCCTCGTACACGCTAAGGATTTCCTTGTGATCAAAGAAGTTAAGGTCAACACAAAAATGATTGAGGTACGAGAGTGAAATGATGAACATCGGGAAGCGTGCAAAAGTGGTTGGTGAGTAGTATAGTCGCCCGAACATGCTTGCTAGCTCTCTTATGCATGTAACCACCAAAATGATCTCCTATCAAAGTGTTAAAGTCATGGATCAAGTTTTGGATTAGACCCAACAACCTAGCCTAGTAACGTCGACTGACCATGTGATCGACCAACCCACTTCGATGTCTATTATTTTAAATCGTTTATCCCTTTTGTTTGGGTTGGACTTTTGGCATGTCCACTTAGACATTTTTGTATATATTTATCCCTTAGGAATATTTCTCGCATTCTAGATTCAATCTTATCTTATTAGAATATAGATCTAGGATTTTGGGTTAAACATTGACCCTATAAATAAGGCTTGCAACCATTAGATTAGACAAATTCTTCTTTAGTTTACGAGTCTTTGCCGTTGTTCCCCACGTAAGGTCGGACGACCATACTAAACAAGACCGGTCGACTTACTCGTTTCTAGTCATTAGTAAAGCAATTGAGTTTTGTCAAGGTATGTCTAGCTAATTCTCATCTTTTCTCGGATCTAGAGATCCCAAGTGCATTGATTTATGATGTTTAATTGATTATATAGTCTATATGATTTTTGATAGTTATTGGATTATTCCTTGTAAAATGCGAGAGCCGAGTTTGGAATCTTCCTTTGTTATATGTTATTCAAGGTGTTGATGCGAAAGTGCGAGAGTCGAGTCACTTACACCTCCATCATGAGTTTGATGTGAAGAATAGACATAGTTCTAGGTACATGACAATCAATTGAGTGACAACAAATTGATGTATGTCAGACAACGATCGAACCATGTAACAATCAGACTTACATTCAATCTATGGAATTGTCGATTGAGATCCATTATATGTGCATGTTGTGGTGATCTAGACTTTAAAATTTCTTTATATGTTGATACTTATTCTCTATGTGCCTCCCTTTGAATTACTTGGTTTCAAATGACATAAAGATTCAAAGTTTCATCTTTCTTTCTCCCTTAATTTTTTACGTGATTTTCCGAGATAGTCGATCATAACCCTACAGTAAGGTCGATCAACCTTACGAAGGATTTTTCTCACATTTCGCTTTGATTTCATCTGGTTATTTAATTGTTTATTTATGGTTTTATCTCGTGTTTAAACCCGGTCGACCGTCTTGTGTCGGTCAACCTTATTGTGTTTTACCTTCGTTTTTTTGTTTCAGTTTACGTTATTACTTTTTGTATATATTTTTAGTTTCTTAATTAAGTTGTCAAAGTGAGACATTGTTTTTTATGTGTTGGACCCTGACTCCCTATACTATAGTGGATCTTGTAGATCATTTGCGAGATATGATACACACTTCAGGCCTCGACATATTCTACAGGATTAAACTGTCTTGTGCAGGTCCTCTTCTGTCATATAATTACGAGATGAGCTTAAAACAAGAAGTGCAACAACAATTGGATTGTTTTTATTAGAGTTCTTCTCTGGCCTCGACATATTCTACAGGATTAAACTGTCTTGTGCAGGTCCTCTTCTGTCATATAATTACGAGATGAGCTTAAAACAAGAAGTGCAACAACAATTGGATTGTTTTTATTAGAGTTCTTCTCTGCTAAATTGAAGTTGTTTCCGTATGAGGTCGACTCCGACTTGAGGCCGGATGCTAGGCAATGCTTATGTAGGGAGGCCGACTTGTTGGTTGTTGTTGATTAGTTAAGATCTTTACAGATTTGTGGTGCTGGTATGATTATTTACCTTTCTATTGTGATTTTTATTTTCAACCTTAATGATTTACTCTTCATCTCTCTGATAAATTGGATGTATTCTTGAACTGAATTTTTGCTTTCCAATTGATATGATCATATGAGTTTGTTTTGGCATTTTTGTTTATACTATTGTTAATTGTGGCGGTTACCAAATTTGTCTCCCGATTCCTCGTCTAGTAATCGAACTGGGGAATCAGAAGTCAAGCAACTACAGGATGTGCAAGAACATCCAGCTCTCCTCAATTTGCTCTTTTTGCGTCAATTACACGTCCGAATTTCTATTCACAAGTTCCCACTTGGTTGTGTTGAATTTGGTTAAAATTCGAGTTTCATGTTCTACAGAAATGTAGAACATGTTCGTCGAGTAGTTGAGGAGAGTAACTCCTGAGAATCGCAAAGCTGCTCTGATTCTATTTGTTTACCTAAACTGTTAAGTTAATATCATCATCGTATCAGTATATACATTTTCGTCGTAGTGATTCTGATGCCATTATTTTATGTTGAAGCCATATAATCGATGAAAATTGATTCCGATCATTCCACATATTTGCCCCTAATTAGATCTTTTCAATTTATGTTCAAACGCATACGATAACTAAAGTGTCGATAGAGTTGTTTAGGCATCTTAACTTAGATTAAAATTTCAAAATTTTACCATAATTGTATTTTATCGCATTTTCTTACAAGCAGACCCGACCAACACTTCATCCCTCCCCCTTTTGATGGCTTCCCCAGAGCCAGCCATATCCTTTCACTTCTCTTCATAACCTGCATAAGAAGCTCATCATCGCTTTTTTAATGGATTTACATTGAACTCAAACATGAAACATGTCAGGATTCACAGTCAACATTTCTTACTCTTACAAAACGTATTATTCGAGTAGGTTCCATCAGTTCTAATTCTCTTCAGGGGACTAATTGCTTCTTCCCAGAGCTTTCTCTTCAACCCTAATCCATCTTCATTACACAATACTTTGATGTTAGTTTTTCAATTCAGCATCAGACATTCCACAAGCATCAAGAAAACACTCACCGCATCTTTTTTCTTTCACTTTCAACTTCTTAGAGTTGCTCTGAGAATTTGTAGTAACCGCAACAGACTCCGCCTTCTCTTCTCCAACGTAATCATGCGATCCTGCCAATCAAGCACATAAATCATTCAATTAAGTTTGTAGATATCCTCTTCTATCATCTAAACCCAATCTCTAATCCATTTTCGTTTCAACTAGAATTTCAATTTATTCAGTACAGTACTTTTGGCTCCGGATTTACAGAGCTTGCCGTCGACGATTAGGGCGGGGGAACCGGCGATTCCAGTGGAGAGACCGCGAGCGGAGAAGAAGGAGAGAAGAGACTTCCAAGTAACAGAGGAGGCGACGAGATCGACGCCTCTGCTGATGAAGTGGCCGTTGAGCTTCAAAGTAGACGGTTCGATTCCGAAGGTGCGAGCTATGGTGCCGAGATCGAGACGCTGGTTATCCAAGGCGACGATGCTTGCTAGCTTAGATAAGGAAGGGCAGAAGAGATTGATCCTCTGTGCCTTGCACTTCTCCTCCATCTCCTTCTAGGTTTTTGCTTGATTTGATTTGTTGGTGTTTGTTTTGGTGTGTGATTCTTCTTCAAGTCCGGCAGACTAAACAACTCTCTTCTTCACTTGGAATAGCTGACGCGGTGAGTATTACTGAGCTGATCCTCTTTTTGCTTTCAACGGCTTTCTGGAATCCTCCAACAAGTTCTTTCTTTCCTCGGTAGTTTCTAGGTTTTTAATTTTATCGACACGAAAAGAGATTTTCTACGGCGTAATGCCTTTTAGCCCTAAAATTATTTGTTTCTCAACTCTTTTAAATTGTTTCTTTTATGCTTTTATAAATATAAGTTAACCAAGAAATAAGATGATAAAGAAAAGGGAAATTTCGGATGGTACCTTAAGTTTATGTTGTTTTTCGGATTTTGCCCAAATTCATTACACTTTTTTAAATTTACATTAAATTCATACAAAAGAAAATAATTTAAAATTAAAAAACAACTTAAAATAGAAAGAATAATTTATTTATTTTAAAAATAAAGTAATTAATTTTAAAAATAAAGTAAAACAGTAAGTTTTTTAAAAAAATATATATATATTATATTAATTTAAAAATAAATAAATTAGATAAATT
This sequence comes from Fagopyrum homotropicum, assembly GCA_033239125.1. Lineage (NCBI taxonomy): Eukaryota > Viridiplantae > Streptophyta > Magnoliopsida > Caryophyllales > Polygonaceae > Fagopyrum > Fagopyrum homotropicum. The sequence goes on along the minus strand of BSWB01000001.1, from coordinate 133,134,861 downwards.
TTAAAAAATTCAAAAATCAGTGTTTTATTTATTTTAAAAATAAATAATTGAATTAGTATATTTTTAACAAAATCTAAAAATATAAGTGTTATATTTTATTTAAAAAAAATAAAATAAGGACTCTTTTTAAAAAATAAAAAAAGCACTGTTTTAATTTATTATTAAAATAAATAAATAAATAAATTTTTTATTTTATTGATTTTCCAAAACTAAAAGAAAGAAAATAAAGCAATATTAAAAAATAAAAAAAATTAGAAAACTGATTTATTTAATTTAAAAATAAATTAAAACAAAGATTTTTTTAAAATTTTTTAAAAAATTCTTATTTTATTTATTTTTGAAATAAGGTATAAAACTTATGTTTTTAGATTTTGTTAAAAAATGCTAACCCAATTTATTTATTTTTAAAATAAAAGAAAAACACTGATTTTTTTTAATTTTTTAAAAATATCTAACTAATTTATTTTTAAATTAATATAATATATATATTTTTTCAAAAAATTTACTGTTTTACTTTATTTTTAAAATAAAGAAATTATTCTTTCTATTTTAAGTTGTTTTTTAATTTTATTTTCTTTTGTATGTTTTTAATGGAATTTCAAAAAGTGTAATGAATTTGGGCAAAATCCGAAAAATAACATAAACTTAAGGGTACCATCCGAATTTGAAAAAATTGGTGGGCAAAATCCAAAATACCCCAAACCACGAGGGTACCATCCGGAATTTCCCTAAAGAAAATCTAACCACTGTTTTTTTTTTTTTCCTTGCTTATGATATTTATTTTTTAAATAAAAATATTTTATTACTTAACTCTTTTTTAAATTTCTATTTTCTTAAAAAAAATTCAAAACTTTTATTTAAAACGATACAATTATGGAGCGTTGTTTGCAATATAATTATGGACCATCAAACAAAATTATATCAGGCAAGAAAGTTTTGAAAAAAAAAAAATTGGAAGAAGTTATTTAAGAAAAAACTAATAAAATTATATTTTTAAAATAAAAAAAAGATTAAAAACAAAAGATGAAAATTTAATGGTTGGAACTTTTATTTAAAACGATACAATTATGGAGCGTTGTTTGCAATATAATTATGGACCATCAAACAAAATTATATCAGGCAAGAAAGTTTTGAAAAAAAAAAAATAAAAAAAATGAAGCGTTGTTTGCCAATATATGTCATAATGAATTTTTGTATCATCCGCCATATATACGATGGTCTAACCCGATAATGAGTAAAACAAATATGTTTTACCCGATAATGAATAAAACAAATATATTTTAGAATAAAATGAAAAAGTATATTCTGATTAAATACACAATAACATTTGTACTTATTACGATTTAAAAATATATAACTATAAATTCAGTGTTCTAGTTATAAATTTTAAATATATAAACAGTGCTTATCAAATCTCAAATTTGATATCTAAATTGAATGACAACTTGATATGTTATTTTTTATGTAGATGGAATTTCGACGGTTTTGTGTAAGCTTGAGAGGTGCACGATAACATTTGTACTGATTAAATACACAATAACATTTGTACTTTCGTAAGCTTGAGAGGTGCATTTGTACTGAATAAATACACAATAACATTGTACCAATAACGATTTAAAAATACATAACTATAAGTTTTCGTGTTCTAGTTATAAACTAGTTTAGTTCACTCACCTTGTGCGGGATTGTCTAAATAAATACTATATTTTCACTTTCATGCATCATATATTTGATATCAATTTATAGTAAAAATTATTTTTATTAATTAATATAACTAATATATGAGGATTAATTTTTTTAAAATAAATAAAAGAACATAATAAAATTCTATTACAAAGATTATTATTCGAGCATTATATTTATACCTTAATATATTATCACTTTTACTTAGATTTAGATAGAGGAGGGAATTTTGATTTAGTTTTAAATTAAACAAATGTGTCAAATCTTGTTAGAAGATTTGTGTTAGATTTTTTCAACAAATCTAGTTACAATAAATCAGTTTGTTAATTTTGATTGGTAGATAGGTAGATTTTTTTTATATTATTTATTTTAATAAAATTGACGTGGCATGATGACTGTTTACAAATTATAATAAAAAATTTTTTTAATAAAATAATTAATAGCAAATTTGTAAATACATTGTGGCAAATCTGTAAATAAATTGGAAAAAAGCTTACGTGGACGGCCTTAGAGATTGACACGTGTACAAAATGGGTGCTGCTTTAGTAGTATATATAGATTTTCAACTATATAAAGAGCGTTTATCAAATCTCATATTTAATATCCAAATTGAATGACAACTTGATAGGTTACTTTTTATGGAGATGGAATCTCGACGGTTTTGTGAGTAAGCTTGAGAGATTCACAACCTTTAATAACTAGACGGAACTAATGAGATTAAAAACCGTTGGAAGGTGCGCACGTATCTATTCATGTCCGTCCCGACTCAACCAAGGTTTTTGTTTATAATTATTTGGGTCTTTTAGGTCCAAATTGGACCCTTTAAAAATTTAATGAACTAAATCATTAAAACCCGAATATTTGAATTATGTCCCAATCTAACAAGAGCATTCCGGTCCAGTTCAAAATTCTAGATTGGAATTTGAACAATCCTAGCCGTAGGAGAAAAGTCGTTGCTCACCGCTTCTTGACCCACACACGGCGGCGTTATGTTCCTTATGACAGGGTTGCCGATTTTGGAGGCGTTGGTGCATGGATAGTGGTGGAGATAAGGGAGGTAGAGGAAAGTGCCCCTCAACGATGTTGTTTTGATAAAAAAAAAATAACGGCAAAAAACTCTGAACAAAGAAACCAGCTAACGTTCTCAAGAAATCCCTAGACCCCACTTGCCTGATGCACAGTCTCATGAAACCTTCGCCAATCACCCCCAGTTCCAGTCTCCGGAAACATTCACCGCCGCCAGCTGCCGTTGCTCGTCTACACATCTCGGCACTTGTCTGCCGTCGGCGACTCCGCCATCCGTCGGCTCGTCTGCCGCTCCCTGGACTTGCTCTCAACTTCGGATTTTTTTACCATAATAACAAAAGTTTTTAAATTAATTACAAAAATAGAAAATTTTAAAAGTAATATACCTGTAACACCCCGATTCCGCGGGACTCGGGATGTCATATTGGGTTAGGATCTCACAATGGATCCTGATCATAGTCTGATAACAAGTTCACTGGACCTTACAAAATGGCACTGACAGATATAAAAACAAATACATAAAACCGTATAAACTGTATAACCAAAGGTAAACAACAACATAGCCGAGTATGAAACGACATCCTCACACAGGAGGGAAAACAAGACATCATCCTCACGCAGGAGGGAAAACATAAACAACTCCAAAACCATCCACCTAATGTACGAGAGTCATTGGCCTGTCACCCTGCCAGATCACCCAGCAGCGCCTATCCTGCAAACATCTACAACACGGTATGAAACCGTTAGCTAATCATACATATATAAGGTAATGCATAAGCACAAGAACAAGTCATGAAAGATAAACACATAATCATGCTATCACACATTTACCCATTTTATTATCTTCATATAATAATCATTCATTCAAATCGTGTATATATAGATATATGAAAGTATGTGACACGAGGACCGATACATCCTTGCCTCTGAGTGCTATATCTAGTTGTACGAGTATCGGTCACACAATCCGTGTACCCTATGGGAGTGGATTGCGCCCTTCCTGTAAACCAGTCTAGCGTGACGTCAAAGAACCTCCCAGACTCCACTACGGGATGAAAGGGAAAGGTTATAGCAGCCACGCAACGGGGCAGTCAATAAAACATAGGTCGGTATAAATGACAATTCATGCTATCATAGCAAATATATAAAGCATACACCACTCATGCAAACACCCAATATAACGATGGTAGCTAAGTAAGTCCTACGGACTTACCTCAACCTCATACTCAGTTCAACCACAACAACCTCTAATCCTGAGAGAGGGGCACTGCCTAATAACAAGGCATAAAGATATATCAAACTCTATTCATCAAAGGGATCACACCTAGACCCAAAGGGATCCATGAGGATCATACTCAATCTATAAGCCTCACAACCAACTAAACCTCAATATCTCAACATAACTCACAATTCCTCAAATCTCAAGGTAGTATCTAATCAACATTCCTCAATCTCAATTCTAATCCTAAATTAATTAATTAACCTTTAATTAATTAATTAGATTTCGTCAGAATAACATTTTGTCCGCAAACAATTTCTAAACCTCCTGTCATCAAATTTCATCAAACAAACAACCCATAATCACCAAAATAATATAACGACCATAATGGAATTTCTAATTATCCATTTTGACAAGCCTAAAGTCAATTTAGGTCAAATCGCAGTACGAAAAACGAATAAATTCATAACTTATTCGTTACTAACCCGATTGACGATCTGAAAGAAGATTCGGAATCACAACGACGCAGGCTACGCATGAACAACATCAAATTCACCGGAATCTGAGCGACGGAACCTTCCTGGTGACATATATGCTCGACCAACCCTTCATCTGCTCGGAAATGCAGAAACTCGGTACCGATATGAAGAGGATGAAGAGAGGAATCCAGAAACTCAAACGGAATTGAAATCGGATTAGAAACGGAGAGTATATCTGAGTTTGAAGGTTGAGAGAAATCAGAGCTTTTACGAGGAAACGTGAAAGAAAATGAATTAATAAAAGATTTTCCGTTATTTATAGTGAAGACGATAATTATCCTTATCAAAGTCGATAATTATCCTTTAACCGATCCAAAGGCGGGTCGAATCTCCTTCTCCAAACTTCTCGAGATTGGAATATTAAATCTGGAATATTGTAGGGATAATTATTCCACAACTATCTCAGAAAACGTGTATTCCTAAGCCGTGTTTCTTAGCCGTTAAGAAACGAAATAGCAACTCTTTTGACCGTTTTGCCTCTCCATGTTATTTCATATTTAGGACATATCCGATGTCCTGATCATTTCTCTCAACTACATTTTTATTAATTGGAGCTCCCAAATGCTCCAAATAACACCGGAGGGTAAAAATAATTACCTGGGGGAAAAAGTAAAATTTTTCCCTAAACGTCTAAAATTACGTGAGGAACATAACGGTGGGACTCATACTCATCACTTGCGAAATCTTCGCGAGTTATATGTCAATTACTATCAACGATTAAGTTAATCAACATTAATTAGAATTCGAAAATCCTAACTATTACGTTACCAGCATAACAAACTTTTTTGACAAGATCACCCAGCTTGACTATCTTTTTTTATATATTATTTTTCTCCTTGCAAAATCTATGGTGGGACACATAGACCCCTTAATCTATTAAATTAATATTAATCAATTATTAAGATTATTTAAAATATAAATCCATATATATATAATATTTAATTTTCAGCATAATTTACACTAGAAAAAATTAAGTTTAAGTATAAAACTAATATAGTTTGCACTATTAAATATTTTCCACAATATCATGTTATTTACATACACTTAATTTAAAATAAGATTGAAATAATTTTATAGATTGTGATAAATTTTGGGGGAGAAGATCATAGACGGTGAAAATAGAACACCAATATATTAACGTTATTACGACCTTTTATATAGGATTACAAAGAATTAAAAGAGAATAATAAAGATAGTGGGTATAGAATAAAATATAAACTAACATAAAATAAAAAATTAAAATGTTTATTATTTTAAGCAGTATATTCAAAAATATTCTATTTCACATATCTTTCAATAGATTAGTCACTAGTGTTAATAGTATAATTGTGTAAAGATGCGACAACTAAAATAGTCCATATTTGATAACTAGTTTATATCCCGTGCCTTGCACGAGTATTTGTTAAAAAAATATTTTAAATATGCATATATTGACCTTGTCATAGCTTCAATTCTTTACCCCTATTAATGCAATATGATTTAAATATAGTAAAATAACCGAAAACATATAATGAAAAATAAAATAAAACATCTATTTACGATGAATATACATAATTACCATAACGTCCATGTAAAATTAGTTTCATTTATATTAATATTTTTCATGAAATTAGGTTTCATCCAACTTTATATTTTAATAGCATTCAACTTTTTAGTTGTGATATTTTACGACTTAAAAAGACAAATTTATTTTTCTTATACTAAATCAAAATATACTACTAAAGTAGAGTTCTAACCTGCTGACGTGGCGTTCCCTCGTGTGAATATTTTAAAATCGAACTCTCTCGTTAAAAGACACAAAAACCTTTTTTAAATTACCTATATAAATTTTTTAAAACTAATCACCTACAATATCTCTTTAACAAATCTCTTCTTTTTCTTTTTTAAGTATCTATAATTTTTATTTATTCAATGTATTTCGAATAAAATTATAAATATTTTTAATTTAAAAAACAAAAATATAGAAAAAAAATACATAAATATTAAATCAAAATAAAATTATAATTATTTTCAATTAAAAAAATATCTTAAAATAAATTATAACTATTTTCACAACTTTTTTTTAACTATTGTACATTACAATTAAATTTTTAAAAATAATTTTTTATATATTTTATTTGCATTATATAAGTTTCCTATTTCGAATAAAAAATTTGTAACTTATTTCGATATTAAAATGTAATTACTTATCTTATTTTATTTATTTATTTTATAAATTTAATCATCTTAATATATCATATTTTAGGTTTTATGTTTTTTTATATATTTTATTTGCATTATATTTTCATATTTTGAATATAAAGTTTTTACGAATTTTGATTTAAAAATTGTGATTTTTTTTTTATCTTATTTCGATTATGTATTGTATAAAAAATAATCATTATAATATATCATATTTTATACTATTTCACCCTTATAATTTTTTTAACTTATTCCGATTATTTATAACAACTATAATAATCTCAACCGAATTTAAATCAAATTCATCCTTTTTTTTCTTTTACAAGTATAACAAATCAAAGTATTTTTTAAGAAAGTTTTTTTTTTATTTTTTTCTTAATTTATTTTTGAAGGATTATAAGCTCAATCTATTTACGTTAAATATTTTCAAAATTTTGCTATCCTACATCGATTATCAAGTAAGACTAATAGTTTGATAACTTATATAAATATAGGATTTGAAGATTAAACAAATCACACATTTTTTGGCTTTTTGGCTAAGTTGAAGTATAATTTTTAGTCATAATGGATTAAAATCTACTTTGTTGATCGTTGACCTACCACTTTGTTGGTCGTTAACCTAATGTTTTTTGGTTCTTAATATTTTTAATCTCACGTCGATTATCAAGTAAGACAGATAGTTTGATAACTTGTACAAATATAGGGTTTGAAGATTAAACAAATCAAACATTTTTGACCTTCTCGCTAAGTTCAAGTATAATTTCGGATTAATATATGCTTTGTGGATCGTTGACCAACTGTTTTATGGGTCATTGATCAACTGTTTTATAGATCTTTGACCTTGTGGGTTGCTAAATATTTTCAATCCCACATTGATCATCAAGTAAGGCTGATAGTTTTATAACTTTTATAAATATAAGGTTTGAAAATTAAAAAATCAAAAATTTCTGACCTTATAGCTAAGTTGAAATAAAATTTTTATTCATAACGGATTAATATCTACTTTGTTGATCGTTGACCTACTGTTTTGTGGGTCGTTAACCTAATGTTTTGTGGGTTGTTAAATATTTTCAATCTCGCATCGATTATCAAGTAATGTTGATAGTTTTATAACTTGTATAAATAAAGGGTTTGAAGTGTAACACCCCAAATTTTACAACTTAGGGAGTTACTGGTTAGGACCGCACAGTGGGTCCCGACCTTAGTTTGACAACAACTTAACATGATCTTACAACAAGGCACAGATAAGGAAAAACCAGAAATCATAAAATAGTTTTTATCAATGCATGAATGTGACCAGATCAACTACAGCCGGAAAAGTAATAAAACAAAGTACGAAAGGAAACAACGTTCAACTGTAAAACCCACAAATGCAAAAACTGCAAAACGTCTTAAAGTACGACACCCCGGCTGACCACTACCATCTGGATCACTCGGCATCTGCTCTAACCTATGTCAAATCTAAACAACATATCAACAGTTAGCTAACTAACCAAATATAAGCAAAATGATAACAGCACAAACACAAGCAGAAATAGAAATAAACAAACATCATGCTGGCACTCAACCAATTATTATCTATTATTTTAGTGATTCACATTATTCAATTTAAGTTGTGGCACGAGAACTATTATTAGTTCTCGCCTCCGTTCCTTATCCAACTGGTGTAGGTCTAGCTGACTTCCTTTGGTAGCATCACTACAAACCATGTGTGGACTAGTCCCGAAAGAAACCCCCAGCGCCCCGCGAGCTACTGAGCGGAATGCCACCGCCCGTTACTCTTAGGCCAAAAATACAGGTCGGTATTTATATATCACAACCTATCTCTCTAACATGTCAATCACACACCACCATCATCATTTATACTCATATTTAGCAGTCAGCTAAGTAAGCCCAAAGGACTTACCTGTTATAACGCTCGACTCTTTAATAATCACTCGCTCTGTAAACTGTACCCACTCAGTTGCCTGTCAAAGGCGATAAGTGTATTAGCACACTTTCACGTAGATAGAAGTCTAAAACTTCTAAGATCAAATAAGTATTAAGACGTACTAGTTACAGTATTAGTTTTAGGGTAAAATGACCATTTTACCCTTGGTTCCGATTTTCTCGAAAACCCTAAAATTCATGTCCAAACTCCTATTTGAAGTTTTAAAATTATATCCTAACTCTTAGAATTTTATTTGGTTCGAAACTGACATTTTTCCTATGTTTCTATTTTCCGGAAGAATCGAAAAAGGTTTAACTTCGGCTCTAAATATAAAATTCTTAACAGCTTATAAAATTTCCGAATTAAATATCTAGATCATCTATGAGGTTCTATCTAGCCTTAGAAGAAAGAATTTCTCCAAACTGTTCAGCCGATATTTTTATAATAATTCCCAAAGTCGGTTCTTCATTCTACTTTCCTATACTTAGCCAATTTTTTAAGTTTACCAAAACTGCTCAACTACCTAACTTCGGGAGCTCATAACTTTCAATCCGACCGTTCATTCCTCCCCAAATTTTAATATGCTAAACTACATATATCCGTCTACAACATATCCAAAATTCAACGGTGGATCTTTATCCAAACGTTTTATAATTGATCGAAAAGATGGGCTGTTCGTAACCTAAAAGCTGAAGGAATTAAAATAAATTTACAGCAGCCTTTGCCTACCATTTTATGTGAAAATCCCAGCAGCTACTTAACATTATGTTATCTATGCTTAGGGCTGAACAACAGCAGCTCACATACATATGGATGACAGTGAAATTGAAAAGAGGAGGAGCCAGCTTACGGAACTGCAGTCCGGCGATAAGGGGTTGGCGTTCCGGCGGCGAAGGCTGGCGTTCCGGCGGCGAAGGCTTGCGTTCTGGCGGCGATGGGCTGGCTGCGCAAGAAGGCGATTATTGCTCCCGGAATCGCAACAGAAGCGGAAGGAAGCGGATGGACAGAGGGAGGTCGGAAACTTACCGGTCCGACTGGAGGTAGACAGCGGCGGCGGCGGCGCAGTGGTTCCGAAGGAGGACGGAGGCGGAGCAGTGTATCGGTGGCGGCTCCGGCGTGCGCTACTGCGGCTGTCCGTCGCGCACAGAGAAGGTAAGCAGATGGCGGTTACACTCGGAGGAAGGACGGAAAGAGGGAGGTCGGAACTTACCGGCACTACTGGAGGCAGCGGCGGCGGCGGCGGTGGAGTGGAAGGCGGAGCAGTGTATCCAGCGGCAGCACAGCTTTGTGAGATGCGGTGGTTTGCGAGAGAGGGAATCAGCAACGATTTTGCGAGAGAGAGATAAGCGGCAGTCATTAGCGTAGGATTAGATTATTAGGGTAATTAGATTAGGTTAAATTTTTTTTTGGGCTTAGTATAATGGGTTGGCTGCTTGGGCCCAAATGGAACAATTGAGCGGTTAGCTCCTAAAACAATATGCGGAACTCGTAACCCGTTAATTTGTGCGGAAATTTATATAATACGGAACTAAATTCCGTATTTATAAATTATAATTATTTTTATTTTAACAACGAAAAATTATTTTCGGTCATTTAATTTATCATTTTATGTGAATCTAGGTCACATAAAATGATAGAACTAAACTCGTTTTATTTTACTTATTTATTTATTTACGATGGTCTCATCGGACTTGTTTAATTTCACTTTACCGGAAACTTAAAATTTTCGGTTATTACATGAAGATTATATAAATCATACATTTTTTGACCTTTCGACTAAGTTGAAGTATAATTTTTATTCATAACGGATTAATATTTGTTTTGTGGGCCGGTGACCTATTGTTTTGTGGGTTGCTAAATATTTTCAATCCCACATCGATTATCAAGTAAGGTTGATAGTTTGATAACTTGTATAAATAGAGGGTTTGAAGATTAAACAAACCATACATTTTTTGGCCTTTTGGCTAACTTGAAGTATAACTTTTATTTATAATAAGTATTTGTGGGTTGTTGACTTACAACTTTGTGAGCCGTTGACCTAATGTTTTGTGGATTGATAAATATTAAACAAATCAAACATTTTTTGACCTTCTAGGTAAGTTGAAGTACAATTTTTACTCATAACGAATTAATATCAGCTTTGTGGGTCGTTGTCTTACTACTTTGTGGGTCGTTAACCTAATGTTTTGAAGGTTGTTAAATATTTTCAATCCCACATCGACTATCAAGTAAGACTGATAGTTTGATACCTTGTATAAATAGAGGGTTTGAAGATTAAACAAATTAAATATTTCTTAGCCTTCTCGCTAAGTTGAAGTATAATTTTTATTCATAACGGATTAATATCATCTTTGTGGGTCGTTGACCTAATGTTTTGTGGGTTGTTAAATATTTTCAATCTCACGTCGATTATCAAGTAAAGCTGATAGTTTGATAACCTTTCTTGCTCTTTTGGTTAAGTTGAAATATAGTTTTTATTCATAATTGATTAATATCTACTTTCTTGGCCGTTGACCTACTACTTTATGGGTCGTTGACCAAATGTTTTGTGGGTTTATTGGTTGTTGACTTAATGTTTTGTGGGTTGTTAAATATTTTCAATCCCACGTCGATTATCAAGTAAGACTGATACTTTGATAAATTGTATAAATAGAGGGTTTGAAGATTGAATAAAAAATACATTTTTTGGCCTTATTTTCAATCCACATCGATGATCAAATAAGACTGATAATTTGATAACTTTTATAAATAGAGGGTTTGAAGATTAATTAAATCGACATTTATTGACCTTATGACTAAGTTGAAGTATAATTTTATTCGTAACTGTTTTTTTTCTACTTTGTGGGTCGTTGACTACTGCTTTGTGGGTTATTGACCTAATGGTTTGTGGGTTGCTAAATATTTTCAATCCACATCGATTATCAAGTATGAATGATAGTTTGATAAGTTATATAAATAGAGGGTTTGAAAATTAAACAAATCATACATTTTTTTAGTCTTTTGGCTAAGTTGAAGTATAATGTTTAGTTTGATGAATTAGGTTCCGTGTCTCTTTTGAAATCAACCCGATCATAATTTTTCCAATATATCCTTTCTATTTTAACTAACGGTTTTCAATTTTTATCAATTGTTGAATGAATTTTGTTTATTTTTAAATTTTAAACTCGGTTAAAAATAAATCTCTTTCTCTCTCTATATATTTCTTATAAAGTCCGTACATTTTTTTTTTCTTATATGGAAAATAATAAAAGGGATTAAAAACTGATGACTACTATTTTTATGAAAATTAAATTGGTAATTTTTTTTCCGAAACCGTATCTGTAGAAGATAAGAATGTAATCAAATTAATTTTAATCTTCTCAAATCTTTCTGGGTGATTATGAACGTTGAGCATATATTTGGATATGAGTCAACCACTTAATTATTGTCTTTATATTATACATTAAATAATTATATGGTAATCAATACTCGACGTATATTGACGTATATTATCAATGTACTTATAATTAGTATATATTTTTAAATACCCGTGCAAGGCACGGGTCCTAAACTAGTTCAATTGAAACTATAAATAGCCTGGTAAGATTTATTTATTTTAAATAATCTCAAAATTATCTAACTCGATAAGATTTGTAAAATTTGTTTTCATTGATATATATTCCGAATAAGTATTTTTTGAAAAACAATTACACGAATTATTTTAAGTAATGAATAAGTTTCAAATAATTTTAGTAAAAATAATAGTAAATTTAGAAAATAAAACGTGAGATTAATTGTACTGGCACGTTAATGTTAGTGTAGTCTACTTCAGTTAATATATATATATAACTTATCGTTCCATGTATACCTCAAAACTTCATTATTAGATTTCTCTCGGATAAATTATGAGCAATTTTTTTTATTAAGGATGAAGTCGGGAACAATTACTCTACTAAGAGCCGCAATTCTTATATGAGTAATGCAACGTGTTTCAACTTGAAGTGGTCTCATAAATTCGAATTTGTTTATGAAGCTTCTTGTGAGGTAATTATAACCCTAAAACTTAGGTCTATTTTATAGTGACAAACGACCTACATTTACACTTGCAATTTAAAAAAAAAAGAAACAATTTGGTTTACTAGGCTTTTTCTAGTTTTGTGTTTAGTAAATGTACCCCTTGAGAGAAGAGTGTGTAGAGTTTGAGAATAAATACAAAAGATTGGGTATATTTACTAATTGAAACATAAAAAATCCTAGTTACTAATATAGTTTTTCAAAAAAGCCTAGTTACCAAAATTACCCTTTAAAAAATAATTGTAACTTAAATTACATTAAATTTGAGATAAGAAAAGAAGATAAAAATTACTTTAAATTATTTAAATATTGAGTTCATTCCTCCCTAGGGCTTTATTGACGTTACAATTTAGTAAATATGGAAGAGTTTTGACATTTTGTAGTCATAATGAGTTGTTTTTGTGGCATAGTTATAAATTTCACCTATTTTTAATTCTTGTTGGGTTGCTTTATTTTCGACTTCAACCGGTACAGTATTAATAGTCTAATATATCTTTTGATTGTCATCACCTACCAAAAAATATAAAAATTATACAAATGCACATAAAACTTTTAATTTTATACATAATAAGAGTAAAATTATTAAAAGACACTGATCATCTTATCATATATCTATTAAAGCAGAAATCTTATATCTATTAAAGCAGAAACCTCTTTTGTCACGTGTCAACGCCACGTTTCTTGAAACCAAAATTTTTTTTACAAAAAAGAGATTCTAAATGTTAATATAAATTGGTAAGTAATTTCTAAGTTTATTTAAAAAATATTTTACCAACAATCATATCTTAGCAAATCCTTTTAGTTTTATTTTACGGAGTAATTTATTTTGGACAATTTTGGTAACTAGACCTTTTTGAGAAACTAGATTAGTATCTAGCCTTTTTAATGTTTCAATTAAGTAAATATACCCCAACCTTTTGTATTTATTCTCAAACTCTACGCACTCTTCTTTCAAGGGGTACATTTACTAAATACAAAACTAGAAAAAACCTAGTAAACCAAATTGTTTCATTTTATTTTATTGTTTATTTTTATCAAAAAAATTCAACATTTGTTATTTTTATCCTAATTCATTTCCTTTTTTTTCTAATTTTTGATCAAAATCTAACTAAAATTATTTTGTCAAACCTATTCTTAATTCATATTTTTAATCTTGTCTTATCTTAAAATCTAAATTGTGTAAGTAATTATTTGAAATAATCTATAATAACTAACATTTGTAATCACATTTACTACTTATAAATAAAATAATTGAACTGCTATATCACAAACTTCAATATTTTTATTGTAATACTTCGAACCTTATATTTAAAATATTATAATATTTATTATAAATTAAATTAAAAAAAATTCCGCACAAGGTGCGGGTAATATACTAGGTAAAGGTTAAAGACATTCCCATACGCCACAATCTCATCTAGGCTAATAAGCTATAAGAAAAATATATGAACGAATCTTTTCCAACGAATCTTTTCCACCCCAATTAAGTAGTTTACACGAACTTTTTCTATCATATGAAGTGTAACCAAATAATTCAGAGCATTAACAACAAAATATCATTTCACCCCACAAAATAAGAAGAAGCGATATTCCTATAAACATATTGCTTGATCAATAAGTAAAAATAAAATTATTTTCGTACAACATCAAACTCCTTAAGATCCATGGAGATTTGAATTTGCTCCTACTCCACAGTAGAGAAAATCAACCTACTCGCATAGCGAAGAATGCATATCGAGAAAGAGAAAAAAAAATCGGGTACAAAAAAAAAGATTTCGCGCCTCGTACTAAGAGAGTGGTTCATTATGGATTTGGTATCGTCAAAGAGGATCCATTAATTTTCTTCTCAAGCTTGTGTATCAGATGGCGGAGACAATATGTAACACCCCAAGTTTTTGGAATTCGGGGAGCTACTGGTTAGGACCTCACAATGGGTCCCGACCTTAGTTTAATAACAACTTTACTAGGATCTTACAACAAGGCACAAATGTAATTAAAACAACTTCAAAACATAAAATTTTATTTTATGAATGTGCACATGTTACAGCCTTACAAAACATATATATACGTAACATGCATGTCGTATGGAAGACTCCCCCGTCCCCATCCAATGAATACGTGGACCCGGCTGACCATCTGTTCCGGATCTCTCTACAACTATCTATCTCTACAAATCTACAATACGGATAAACCGTTAGCTAACAATCCAAATATAAGCAGAATAAGGATAGCACAAACACAAACAAGGTAATATAAACACCCATCATGTTGGCACACAATTTGGTTATTATCTGATAGCTTAGGTGATTCACTTTAATCCGTTTTAAAGTTGTGGCACGAGAATCTTAAGAGTTCTCACCTCCGTTCCTTATCCAACCGGTGTAGGTCTAGTTTACCTCTGCCGGTAGCATCACTACAAACCAAGTATGAACTAGTCCCTAAAGAAACCCCCAGCGCCCTCAGGCTACTGAGCAGAATGCCACCGCCCGTTACTCTTAGGCCAAGGTATAGGTCGGTAGATAATTATTACTAAAATATAACTATAAACATCTCATTCACACACCACTACCACTATTCATACTCATATCTAGAAGTCAGCTAAGTAAGCCCAAAGGACTTACTTGTATCAAATAATAACTCCTTTATCTCAACTCGGTCCGCAAACGCAAGAACTGAACCGCCTATTATAAAAGGCAAGTGGATCAATAATGTATCTCACTTTCTTAGAAGTCTCCAACTTTTAAGATATATAATTGATCATACAGAATTACCAAAATACCCTTATACGGGTAAATGACCATTTTACCCCTTGTCCCGAAACTTTATAAAATTTCATAACAAAGTTCCAAACTATTCTTTGAAACTCAAAACCACACTCTAAATTCTCAAAGAAAAGTTTGCTAATGATTCAGAAGAGTTGACTTTCATAAAAAGTCGCTAAGGTCCGACTTTGGGTTAAGATATGAGAACCGAATAAAAAATATAAAAATCTCAATAAAAATATATTGGTCTTTTACATGATGCACTCTACTCCTAGAAGCAAGAAAATCTCAAAAATACCGACCAACAACTTCTACACAATTCTCCAAAGTTGGATACAAAATCTTGGAATTCTATACTTAGCCAAATCTGAGTCATTTCCCAAACTGCACAAATAGTCGACTTTGAGCTCCTATAGATCTAGATCTGACCATTGGATTGGTCTCCAATTCTGATACATCACAGAATACATATCCATCTATGTTATATCCAAAATTGAACGGTGGATGATGCTTCTAAGGTCTCTAAACTTAAGTTCAAACATGACTACACATCACAATTTATTCCCAGCACTTTTAAGCAACAACCAGAACACTATACAACCTCAACTTCAAAAAATCTTAACTACTAAACCTTTTGATGAAACCTTCTAAAATTTTGGTATCTTCTAGTATGTAATCCTAACTATTACAGGTCCAAATTCAAGTCCCATAGAGGACAATAACCTATTCATATATATCTCACAAATTCCGCATCACAAGCATTTTTTTCTCAACACAGAATATTCAGCACAACAGAAAAAAACTGTTTAATGTCCCAACTTCGAAAAATCATAACTCTTAAACCACTAGCTAGATTCCTCCCAAATTTTAATATGTTTTACAACAATATGTCAACTATATCATATCCAAAAATCAGCAACAAAAGAGAAGTCTAACCTACCCAAATCTGGATCACAAAACTGTATCAACATGCAGTTTTCCAACACTTAGAAATTCCAGCACAGTAGAAAAAAACTGCTTACGACCCAATCTTTGAAAAATCATATATACTAAATCACTCGCTGGATTCATTTCAAATTTTAATATGATCTACTATGAAACACTAACTACAACATATCCGAAATTCAGCCACAAAAGAGGAGTCTAACTTACCCAAATTGGAACTCCAAGTCGGCTGTTCGTCACCTTACAACCCGGAAAAATGCATCAGCTTTCAAGCCATCTTCTAGTGCTGCTATGAAAGGGTCTAGGATACAAATGAGGCTCTCATCAGTACATAAGTAGAGAGGGTAACACAATGAAGGGAGGGGAGGTATTTACTAGACAAGAGTGACTCGACAAGCACACTAGTACGAGGAAGAAGACAGAAGGCGGCTCCAGCCCCTTGGCACACTTGCGGCGCAGTGGATGCACTTTTTGCGGCCCAGGGAAGGCGGACCAACGGCCTGTCTGTACAAAAACTGCGCTCGACTCTTGTTGGCGCGTTGAAGACGGAGGACCCAGAAGCTCCATGCTGTCTGCTGCTGTTGCGTGCACATCCACAGGAGGAGAAACGTTGCTGCTCCTGGTGTCGCTTGTCCCCTACACGAAGGACCTTGTCCTGATGCGCAAACGGAGGTCGGATGAACGAGGGTTTGGCGTGTCTTGCTGCACTGTTGGTGTGCGAACTCCCCATGTAGAAAGAAGCAGGGGCTGACGGTCGGAGATGCTCGACGCGTGTAGACAAGGAAAAGAGAGAGTCGGCTCTCTTGTTGTGGCGCTGCGTGCAGGAAGGAGGGCAGCGGCGCTACTCATGTTGAAAGATCGGCTCCCTTGCTGTGGCGCTGCGTGCAGGATGGAGGGAACGAGAGAGGGGAGAGCGGCCACAACGTGCAGAAGGTAGGAGTAGGCGTGAGCAGTTAGGGTAACGAAGAGAATGAAGAGGAGCTTCCCTGATGGGCCCAGCTGGCTCATTGCAATGGCCCAAATGACGAGTCTTTCCGGGCCCGGATTGTAATATCCGAAATTTTTATTCCGTTTATTTTTGTAACAAACCCGATCTCGATTAGTTGATCCATATCCGTCTACTTAGTTAGACACATTATTATAAAATTTATCATTTTATGTAGATTCCCTTCACATAAAATGATAGAATCTTTTAAAAAGTTTATCATTTTATGTAGCTTACCTTCACATAAAATGATAGGATTCTTATAACCAATCCTAAACTATAACAAAATCCGTATCCGTCTATTCCGTGCATTCATTTGTCGGGATCTTGTTTCCGGACTGCAACTAGCACGAGCTGTTGTTCTCTTGCGCCTGCCCAGCAGCAACTTGCCCAGCCAGAAGCCCGCCAGCAGCTTGTCCAGCCCAGTCCGTGATCTACTTCAGCTTGCCCCCAGCCTTACAGCAACTCCAGCCCACTGCCTTGATTGCTTCAGCCCAATGCACAGCCTAGGAAGGAGCCTGCTGCTCTACCTCGCGCAGCCCAGGATTCTGCGTCAGCCCAGCTGCGTGAGGAGACCAACGAAGCAGCCTTGCTTCGGCCCAGCGACTGGAGGAGCCCAGAGGAGCAGCTGTTACAGATTCCCTCAACCGTCTACTCTCCTCCTTCTCTCTCTCTCTCCTACTGCATTAACGCCTCAATTATCACCCCGTATATCGCTTCTCCTTCTCTACGTATCTTCATCCTTCGAACCTTTCGTTACACCGACTCCTTTCTATCCAGGTACAGACACCTTACGGATCCACTCTACTCTCCTCCTCTCGTCGCAGCAACTGGAACGACGTCAACCGGAGAACTTGTAAAACGCAGCAGGTAGGCCTTTCCTCTCCTTACCCTTCTACCTTCTGCTAGTGTCACTGCTGAACTCACACAACCATCAATTACAGTCTCGACAGCAACCAACACTGCCGCCTGAGCGATCGAGACTCGGCCTGAAAACTCTCCATCCGGGTAAGGTTTCCTACTCTCCGGTCCTGAGTATAACGAACATGAGAGCTACGTACATCTATCTGTTTAAGACAGATCTTCCTTTTCCGACAATTGTGACCGCAGGTGCCAGTTTAGGAGCCTCCAATCTCTACAGCAAGAAGGTCAGACTCGGCTCGAGCCTAGGCTGGTAAGGTTCCCTCTTTCCTACTCTGTTATGCCGTAGATGAAGTTGAGTGAGATGTGTGTCATCCATAGGGATCGATCCCTAGATGTGAGGTAGAGAGTAGAGACCTTGTGTGATTTCTAGTATAGGAGTGCAGTGAGTTTCGAACTCAGGACCTGTGTACAAATTAAATAAGGGATGTTGCTGACAAGGAGAATCGAAGTGAAGACCTTATACACACTTATTCCAGCCTTAAAATAGCCAACTTCTAGAACGAGTTTCGACACTTTAAACTTAACATCCACCGTTGAATTTTGGATATATTGTAGACTGTTATACGTAGTATATGGTATTAAAATTTGGGAATGAGTTAACGGTCGGATTTAAATCTATGAGGTCTCAAAGTAGGGCTGTAGGGCTGTTTTTGCAACAATGAAATTTTGGCTAAGTATAGAAATTGTAAGTGAAGTAGTCAACTTTGAGAATTTTTATAAAAATGATGGATGAACAGTTTTGAGAAATTCTTGCTCCTAAGGTTAGATGGAACTTCATAGATGATCTAGAGAATTTTTTCGGAATTTTTATAAGCTTTTACGAATTTTATATTTGAAACCGAAGTTGGACCTTTACGATCTTTTGTAAAATAGGAAAATAGGAAAGGTACCAGTTTGTAACCAAACTAAACTTTAGGAGTTAGAATATGATTTTAGAGTCTCAAATAGAAGTTTAGACATGAATTTTGGAAATTCTGGGAGTTTCGGGACCAAGGGTAAAATAGTCATTTTACCCTAAATTAGTACTGTAATTAGTTATGTCCTATTACGATCTTCTATCTTAGAAGTCTTAGACTTCTAATTACTTTGGGAGTGTGCTAATGCACTTATCTCCTTTGACAGGCAACTGAGTTGCTGCAGTTACAGAACGAGTTTGATTTACAAAGAATCGAGAATTATAACAGGTAAGTCCTTTGGGCTTACTTAGCTGACTTCTAAATATGAGCATGAATGATGATAGTGGTGTGTGATTGAGATGTTTAGAGTTATAGGTTGTGATAGATATTTACCGACCTATACTTGGCCTAAGAGTAACGGGCGGTGGCATTCTGCTCAGTTAGCTTGCGGGCGCTGGGGGTTTCTTTAAGGACTAGTCCATACTCGGTTTGTAGTGATGCTACCGGCGGAGGTCAGCTAGACCTACACCCAGTTGGATAAGGAACGGAGGCGAGAACTGTTAATAGCTCTCGTGCCACAACTGTAAAATTGAATAAGATGAATCACCTAAATAATAGATAATAAACGGTTGAGTGCCAGCATGATGTTTGTTTTAATTTTTCTGCGTGTGTTTGTGCTGTTGTTATTCTACTTATATTTGGATAGTTAGCTAACAGTTGTTATGTTGTGTAGACTTACCACATGTTAGAGCAGATGCCGAGTGATCCGGATGGTAGTGGTCAGCCGGGGTGTCGTACTTTTAGGACGTGTTGCAGTTTCTTTATTTGTGGGATTTCCATTTGGACCTTGGTTCTTTTCTTTCTTTCTGTACTTTGTTATCTTATGTTTTCGGCTGTCAGTTGTTCTGTCACATTCATACATTGTTAAGATTTATTTTATGATTTCTGGTTTTCCTTATTTGTGCCTTGTTGCAAGATCTTGTTAAGTTGTTGTCAAACTAAGGTCGGGACCCACTGTGCGGTCCTAACTGGTAACTCCCCGAGTTGTAAAATTTGGGGTGTTACAACATGGTATCAGAGCGAGGTTGGCAACAATGACACTTGAAATCTTCAAAAAAGGTCATATAAGTAAATAAGCAGAACCCGAAAGGGGTATGAGTTTCAAAAGGAATTTTGGTTTTAAAATGCATACATAGTCGGGTTGGGATAGAAAGTACGGATGACCACCACTACCTCTGCGGATCTCGGTATTCTTAGTATTATTATTATAGACTTTTACTGTTATGATAGATTAGTTAGATTATAACTGTAGTTGTTACCGTTCGTGCAGATGGCACGTACTAGGGATACACCAGTGACTGGCCGAGGTAGGGGTCGTCCCCCCTTCCCCCAGTCAGACAGGATCGAGCTGATAGCACCCCTGCTGTTAGAGGGCGTGGTCGTGGGGGTAGACCTCCACTAGGGAGAGGTCGAGGACGAGTTCCTCGAGAGGATCCACCTGCAGCAAGCATACCAGAGGCTGTTGTGGAAGAGGTAGCTGAGAGTGTAGGCCCCGAGGTCAGGCATGAGACCGCCGCTAGGTCTGGAGCGCAGGGAGCACGTTCGACTGAGTCAGGACGTGTTTCTATTGGAGCATCGGAGTATATGGAGTACAGAGCATACGTCGAGCGTATGGAGGAGGCTACCAGAGTTGAGAGGCTTACCTAGGTACCACCGGTGGTACCGGCTAGGTCAGCTCAGGTGACACAAGGAGTGTCTCAGGTGCCGGCTGTACCTGAGAGGAGAGCTAATGTTGATAGAGCGCCTGCTGGGTCTAGAGCACCGAGACTGGATGAGTGGTTGAAGGCTTTCAACTCCTAGAAGGTTCCCTCATTCAGTGGAGAAATAGGGCTAGAGGTGGAGCACTGGATAGGGAAGATAGAGACTGCTTTGGAGGCAATACGTTGCCCCGAGGATCGACAGGTGGATTTGGTGCAGACCTGTTTCACAAATGATGCTCATTCATGGTGGCGTACCATTCGTAGCCGAGTCACCAGTTGGGATCAGATGAGGAACATTGTTAGGGACAGGTACTGCCCTGTTTCGCTGAGGAGGGAGAGATTCCAGGATTTCATTGAGGCAGGATTTGAGGATATCCCGATTGCTGCAGCCATAAAGAAGTTTCAGAAAGAGTTGACCTTACTTGGACCAGCTGCACCTCCAGAAGAGCAACATGTTTACCTTTTCTCCAGGAGATTGAGAGAGAGTACCCGATCATATCTGGCTGGATTCCGCTGTGAGATTTTGTCAGATTATCAGGATAGGGCCTCTGCTTATGAGAGAGATAGGCCAGCTTCGAGGAAAGCAGTTCAGTCTAGTGGGCCGGATAAGCGGCAGAGGACAGGACATGTTGGTAGCAGTGCAACAGTAGCAGGTTATGGTCGAGGACAGACTCAGGGGAGGTCCAGCTACCCCTCTACAATTCAGACTCCCAGTAGAGATCGACAGTGCTTTAACTGTGGTAGTCGCGATCACATTAAGACAGATTGCTAGAGACCACCTACCACTTGCTTCACTTGTGGGAAGCCGGGACACAGAGCTATTTTCTGCCGTCAGGGTAGGGCCCCTTCACAGTAGGGATCTTCCCCTGCAGGTGCTGAGAAGAGTGTACAGAGACCTCCTCAGTACCGAGCTCCGAGTCAGCAGCAGCAACAGTACCGGGCTCCAAGACATCCTGCTTCATACATGTTCGCTCCAAACGGTGTGTGCAAGCTTTAAATTTATAACCCTAGACTTAAGCTTAAAACAAGGATGCGAACCCGCAGTGTACGGGTCAATCGTAGTAAAAGCAAGAAAATTCCAGGGGTCGATCACAGGGACTCGGTGAAACAAAGTCAATACGGTGTGCTTATGTCAATACTAACCACAAGAGCGATTAACACAATCAAAGATGAATAAGAAGTCAATAAAGCAAACATGCAATTCTAGGGATTAAAGCATCTAGTTGTGGTTCCAACTCAAGATCTATAGATAAGCGGACAAAGCTGAGATTTTTGCGTGGGGAAGGTGTTTCTAAAGTGGAGTAGATCACCGGGTAAGTCTCACTACACACTAATCCTAAACCGCAACTCCCATTACCGGGTAAGTCTCAAGGAATCAGGATAAAGAACTATAACCTCAAACTAACACACCATCTAAGGGAATAGCATCAACCTTTACCGGGTAAGTCTCAGGATAACTCACAAAGATGGGATGGAAGCACACTCAAACCCCAATAAAGGATAAACCTTTATTACCTACACTTATGATCGTTGGTACACAAACTAAGGAATTACCGGGTAAGTCTCATCCTAAGCTTGCTTTGAACCAGGAAAGGTGTAATAAGAATAGGATTTGGCAAACTCTAACACTTAACTCTCAGTTATGGATCAGATAAGTCACCTCGGTCAGCCAGTTTCCACCTCGGCCGAAATGTTCATCAACCGAACGAGATGCTTAGGGTTAAGGTTAAAGACTCGAACTTTCAGGATCCTACTGGAATCTAAGATTATTCTATCATTGTTTTTCCCACAACCTTCAGCCAATCACCCTAGAATCGCACAAAGAAATTAGCCACTCATCATCATTATGAAAGTATTAAAATATATGGGAAGAAAGTGAATATTTGAACAAAGAAGAATTTAATGAAAAGACTTCAATAACTGAATCAAATATCACAACAAAGCGTTCCTTGGATAACAATCCAAAAAGACAAGACAACAATTGAGGGAATTGAAGACAATCTTACAAAACCCTTCAATAAAGCTATGAAAGCTATGGACTTCAATCTTCCTTCAACCTTCAAAAAGGTTCTTCAAATCTCCCCACTTGGAGTAGGCTGCTGCTGCTGCGTATATTTCGGTGTAAGCGGGGTGTATGCGGGATCTAAGCACCATCGGATTTGTGGAAAATCCAACCCTTTTTATAGGAAAATAACCCTCCAAAGATAATAAATCTTAGAAAGATATTCTCCCATAAATATAGGTAAAATATATGATTCTGCATATCTCCTTCCTTCCAGGAGCCAAGCCCAAAAATATAAGATCACTTTCCAAATTTAAAAGATCTCATCCAAGAATAAAATATTCTCGACGCGTCCTAGGTGTTCGCCTCGGTCGAGTCGGCGTCTCTGGATCACCTCGGTCGAGGTGAATCTCTGGTCAACCGAGGTGAGTCTCAACTGAATGTGAAATCTCTCGAATCTGCTCCAAAGTGAATCTTTAATCCATGGCTATGCTCTCTGGATGTAGCTCCAAATGACTCATGACTCCTTTTGCTCCTTTTTGATGCAAAACGTACCATATTACCTGCAATTACAACGAAACTAGGTGTAGACCTCGATTCTCGTAAAGGTAGATGAAATGGTAGTAAAATCACATAATGTACATACAAACATGCAGATTATGAAAGATAAAACGTCCAAACAAACCCCAAAATATAGACTATAATTCATGCTATCAAAATACCCCATACTTAGCCCTTGCTTGTCCCCAAGCAAGTTCCTCATATAGAAGATAAGATAGAATGGATTATAAGTCAAGAAATTCAATGAAAAAGTCTTTCAAAAACATTTTATGGTGTGCAACTATCATAGATCACTCTAAGAGAGTACTTCCTGGAATTTAAAAACTCAATATGATCAAAACATTTTATAAATATAGGAAAGTTGTTCATCTTTGCATAAAATCATAGAATGCATAATAAATCATAATTATCAAAATTAATCATGTATAATCCAGTTTAAACCGCTAAGTCAATCAACAAGCTCAAGGTCTCAAGGGCTTCCCAAAAGAAAAGGTCAAGAAACGTGTAGGGTAGGGATGTATGTAAGGTGATGTGGTGCTAGAATCCGGGAAAAGGATGAACTTCACTTTCACTTTGACTTGCAACATCTTCCACCAATAAGCTTTGCTTATCTCACACTTTTTCTTTTTTACTTTACTTTTTGGGATGCATGGACAGAGGTGCACAATAACCGAAGCCTAGGAAATCTGCCATCATCAATTTCTCGAGATGCATCAAACCCTTGATGCACATACCATGACCCGTTAGGAATATCGCTCAATCCGACTTTGGCAAGACACAAACACCCGGCTATGTGAATGGTGCCGAGTTACTCATCTTCATGATTGACTTCCCCAAACCTATTATTGCTTTCTAACACTTTCACTTCCAGCTACTTCTCAACTTTAACTTCACTTGCTTTCACCACTTCGCTTGCTTCCAAATTCCCGAATAGGTAAAGGGAGGCAAAATGTATATGAGGGGCTAAGCATGATCAAGAAGAAGAAGAAGAAGAAGAGAATGAATTGCCTTGGTCTTTCCAAGAAGAAAGTGAGAGAACTTAACCTGCGGTGTCAACCTTCAAATTCAACATAATTTGGATAAAAACAAAGTATTAAACATGCTAATAATTTCAAACAAAGCATTTAGCAACTTAAACATATTATAAAACCTTTCAAACACATAAAGAATTTAAAACCAGTCAGTAAACAAGATCTTCACTGAGGTCATATCCAGATAAGTAGCACAAAATCGTTTTTGAAAACTCTCAGTTAACACACCTCGGTCGAGGTGTTCTTGGTTCAACCGAGGTGAAACACCTCGTTTGGCCAATACTGACTCGGTCGAGGTCGAAAATTTTTTTTTAAAACCATTTTTTTTTTCGGTTTCGACGTTTTTCTCAATCAAATAACCTGTAAGTATGCATGTAATATCAGATAATCATATAAATGCAGAAGGGAAGCATAAATAAAATATCCGATAAATAAAATAAATCAAAGGTGGTCAAATAACATACATCACGTAGTCAAATAACAACAAATACCCCATACTTGAGACACACTGTCCTAGTGGGTATAATAAAAGGTCTAAACATGAGAGTACTCACCGGATAAAAGCCGAACTGCATAAAAAAATATAATAATAAAATCCTACAGCTCCTCAGTAGTCCCGATCCGGTGGTGGTGGTGGTGGCATGTAGGGATACTGAGTCGGATCGTAAGGATGACCCATGATACGCTCGAACTGCAGCTGAGCCATGATGTGCTGATGATGCTGCCGCTCCTGCATTTCGCGGATATCCAGCGATAATGCAGCATATGAGTCGATAACCTGATCCGTCAGGTCATCGATCCGTCGGTGAGCAGCTCGATCTCTCACTCCACGCCTCCTGCGTCTAGCAGGTCTGACTGGAGAAGTCTCAGCAGGTTCCGGCTCTGTATCCTCCTCGTCATCCAAATCTATGATAGGTGGCGCGCTCGCCCCAGCTGTATCTGTCCCTGTGTCCATCGGGATGCCACCTCCTCTCTCATCTACTGTATCCTCATCGTCATCGTCCTCAGCCTCCTCCTCCTCCTCAGCTGCAGCAGGGGCAGCTGCTGCCTCTCTGTAATCCTCCATCAGTGGAGCCCATGCTGTCTGCCAATAATGTGGATCAAAGACTGAGAACTGTGCAGACCACCTGATGCCCTGAGGTGCAGTCAGCTCCCATGGCATAGCGACATAGGGTGTAGTCAGTCCTCGGGGAACCAGAATCCTCCGAGTGATCATCTCCTGTAGTCCGAGCGGCTTGGCAGCCGCCACCATAGTACACCTACTCAGATCCATATCCTGATAAGTAGCGATATGGGTCACTATCCCACCACAACATATATCTCCCTTCCCTTTGGCCTTGATCCTGTGCAGATCCTCTGCCAGCATCAATCCAAAGTCGGGGAATCCACCTGTAACCATGCAGTATAAAGCAAAGAGCTCCCCCTGTCGGACCTTCTGGGGCGTCTCAGTACGCGCCAGAAGTGTCTCGCTGAAGATCCTGTGGGCTAATCGAAAAGCAAGATGGAAGATAAGCTTCTCCCTGGAATCACCAGGGCGCCACCTATCTGCATGCTCCACAACATGAGCAATCTGACCCCAGAACTCTCTAGCTACGGCTCGGGTCGGGAAGTCTACAGCAGTGGGGGCAGGGAAGCCAAAGATGTCTCTCCAGTGGTCTAGGGGTACTAAGTAGTTCCGGTTCATCAACCGGTACTTCACAGCTCTCTCTGTGGGGAGGTAAGTGAAGGAGCTGACAAACTCAAGGGTCGGCTCTAAGTAAGCTGGGGCTCGGATCTCAGTAAACTGATCCAGCCCGACGGTGGTGATCATCCTCCTAAGCTCTCCATCAACGTGGAGACAGTCAAAAGCAGAAATGTCCAGAAATCTAGGTGCGATCACTGGACGGCTAGCAATACGCTCATAATCTACCTGGTGTCTCTCGTGGATCACCGGGATAGAAGGTCTGGATAAGGAAGAAGAAGGGGAAGGAGAGGATCTATCTCTAAGGGCTAATAACCTGTCAGAACTCATCTTCAGAAATTTCCACTGTCAGAACACCTCGGTCTCTGACAAACTCCAAGAATCACCTCGGTCGAGGTGCAGGTCGACTGGACCGAGACAAAGACAGTCGCGATTCCAACTCTCAGAAATTCAGTTCTTTTCCCCCTAAAATCACTACAATTGCTTCCTAAGGGGTACTTAAATCCTTTCTCAGCAAAATCAAGGGCAACCAAAGCCCAAATCGAAGTAAACGAACGAGTTAGGGTTTCGATCGTTTTTACCTCGTTCCGGCCGATTCACTCGAATTTCTTGCAGATCTGTTGTTGCAATCGGTTCCTCTACCCTTCAATTGCAGTTTAGAAGCAGAAATCTTCGAAAACGAGCAAGATTTGAGAGGGAGCGAAGTGGATCTGTCGCCGCGGTCGAGGTAGGTAAAAGTGAAAAGTGAAAAATAAAATTTTCCTTTTTATACTGTTCCTGGATCTGCTGTCACCTCGGTCGAGATGGTCTCGACTGGACCGAGGTGGTATGGACCGAGGCAGTTCTGCAGGAACCCTAGTCGCCTCGGTTGCTCAAGAATCAACTCGGTCGAGGTGGCCTCGACTGGACCGAGGTGTCTCAGTCAAACTTCGTCTTCTCGAATTCTCGAACTTCTGTCCTTCCAGTTGTGCTCCTTCCTTAGATATTCCCTGTTGTCTGTCCAGAACGCCAAAAACAAAGCAAAGCAAAGCAAATACAAAAACTATCTAAGCTAGACTAGAAAACGGGAAAGGAAAG
Organism: Fagopyrum homotropicum; assembly: GCA_033239125.1. Classification (NCBI taxonomy): domain Eukaryota; kingdom Viridiplantae; phylum Streptophyta; class Magnoliopsida; order Caryophyllales; family Polygonaceae; genus Fagopyrum; species Fagopyrum homotropicum. The sequence goes on along the minus strand of BSWB01000001.1, from coordinate 133,107,606 downwards.
CAATACCTTGGGTTGCCTCCCAAGAAGCGCTTGATTTAAGGTCGCTAGCTGGACCATACGGCATGAGATTACTCAATGCACTTCGAATGTCGTGGAGTGCTCATCACATCCGTAAAAATCTTCCAAGAAGGTTCCGGTTCCTAACTTCACCGGCAATTGGTAAGATCTCCCACATACAAGCTTGTATGGTTTGATTCTCACCGGAATCCTTCTAGCTTTCCTGCACTTCAATGGGATATAATCTAGCCTTGCGTCCCATCCTTTCCTGGATCGAGAAAATAGTTTCTCGAGAATCATAGCAGCTTCCCCATCTATAGCTTGGGGATGGTACAGGGTCCTGAGCATGCGAGGGACCCCATACTTGAACAAATAACACTTCGTTGCCTTAGCGGTGAAGCGCTTGTTAACTTCACTCCTTATAATCCAAGGAGCATCTTCCTCCAACAATTTCAAGAGAGGTTTCATCTTGATCTTAGGAGGTTCTTTCGGAAGAGACCTCCAACTCTCCGGTGCCTTCCTGAAAAATTCAGAAATATTAATAGGGAATTCAAATGAAGTAGGAGAATGTATCTTGCAAAGTTCTCCAAAGCTTGAGACAAGTTTTGTGTTGGGTTGATAATCCACCCACGAAATCTCTCTCAGTTCTGCTGGTCTTTCTTCCACCTTGACCACAATCTCAGTAATTTGGCCAAGGTTCTCTGCATCTTCCACTTCTGGTTTTGCAGATTCTTCTTCCATCTCGGTCGAGATCTCTTCCACCTCGACCGAGGTCTCAACAGTCAGATCAAATTCTTCCACATCCCCCTCTTCCACAAAAGCTTCAAGGGAAACTTCTGGTTCGACTGGAGGGGTGTTTGGAACTTGCAGCACTTCCTCATGCTCCTCTTTCGGCTTAGCATAGGATAGGGTGCTTTCCTTGAGCTCCTCCACCTTCTTCATCAACTTCTCCAATCTTGATTCGAGAGAGTCTTCAAAAGGTTGCTCATAAATGTTTTTAGGAACGTTCTTCTCATCCCATATCGAAAGTTCATGCTGAATGGCCTCTTCTCTTTCCCATTCATTGTTGAACCAATAGAAGGAGTACTTCTCCTCCAAGTATTCATAATGGTCCGCCCTAGCACTTTGTCTTGCTATCCAGGCTGGATCAAATGTAGTCATCGGAAATCCTGAAAATTACAAAACTCATAGAAAGAGTAGTTAGTAGCAACAGGGGCAAGTGCCCCGAAAGCAAACCGCAACCGGCTCGGTCTAGACCAAGTCCCCGGCAACGGCGCCAAAAACTTGTTCGCTCGAAACGGTGTGTGCAAGCTTTAAATTTATAACCCTAGACTTAAGCTTAAAACAAGGATGCGAACCCGCAGTGTACGGGTCAATCGTAGTAAAAGCAAGAAAATTCCAGGGGTCGATCACAGGGACTCGGTGAAACAAAGTCAATACGGTGTGCTTATGTCAATACTAACCACAAGAGCGATTAACACAATCAAAGATGAATAAGAAGTCAATAAAGCAAACATGCAATTCTAGGGATTAAAACATCTAGTTGTGGTTCCAACTCAAGATCTATAGATAAGCGGACAAAGCTGAGATTTTTGCGTGGGGAAGGTGTTTCTAAAGTGGAGTAGATCACCGGGTAAGTCTCACTACACACTAATCCTAAACCGCAACTCCCATTACCGGGTAAGTCTCAAGGAATCAGGATAAAGAACTATAACCTCAAACTAACACACCATCTAAGGGAATAGCATCAACCTTTACCGGGTAAGTCTCAGGCTAACTCACAAAGATGGGATGGAAGCACACTCAAACCCCAATAAAGGATAAACCTTTATTACCTACACTTATGATCGTTGGTACACAAACTAAGGAATTACCGGGTAAGTCTCATCCTAAGCTTGCTTTGAACCAGGAAAGGTGTAATAAGAATAGGATTTGGCAAACTCTAACACTTAACTCTCAGTTATGGATCAGATAAGTCACCTCGGTCAGCCAGTTTCCACCTCGGCCGAAATGTTCATCAACCGAACGAGATGCTTAGGGTTAAGGTTAAAGACTCGAACTTTCAGGATCCTACTGGAATCTAAGATTATTCTATCATTGTTTTTCCCACAACCTTCAGCCAATCACCCTAGAATCGCACAAAGAAATTAGCCACTCATCATCATTATGAAAGTATTAAAATATATGGGAAGAAAGTGAATATTTGAACAAAGAAGAATTTAATGAAAAGACTTCAATAACTGAATCAAATATCACAACAAAGCGTTCATTGGATAACAATCCAAAAAGACAAGACAACAATTGAGGGAATTGAAGACAATCTTACAAAACCCTTCAATAAAGCTATGAAAGCTATGGACTTCAATCTTCCTTCAACCTTCAAAAAGGTTCTTCAAATCTCCCCACTTGGAGTAGGCTGCTGCTGCTGCGTATATTTCGGTGTAAGCGGGGTGTATGCGGGATCTAAGCACCATCGGATTTGTGGAAAATCCAACCCTTTTTATAGGAAAATAACCCTCCAAAGATAATAAATCTTAGAAAGATATTCTCCCATAAATATAGGTAAAATATATGATTCTGCATATCTCCTTCCTTCCAGGAGCCAAGCCCAAAAATATAAGATCACTTTCCAAATTTAAAAGATCTCATCCAAGAATAAAATATTCTCGCCGCGTCCTAGGTGTTCGCCTCGGTCGAGTCGGCGTCTCTGGATCACCTCGGTCGAGGTGAATCTCTGGTCAACCGAGGTGAGTCTCAACTGAATGTGAAATCTCTCGAATCTGCTTCAAAGTGAATCTTTAATCCATGGCTATGCTCTCTGGATGTAGCTCCAAATGACTCATGACTCCTTTTGCTCCTTTTTGATGCAAAACGTACCATATTACCTGCAATTACAACGAAACTAGGTGTAGACCTCGATTCTCGCAAAGGTAGATGAAATGGTAGTAAAATCACATAATGTACATACAAACATGCAGATTATGAAAGATAAAACGTCCAAACAAACCCCAAAATATAGACTATAATTCATGCTATCAATACAGTACGGCACAGGGATCAGGTCGTGGCAGGGGACGTAGTAGTACCACTGGCACCAGAGGAGGACCATCGAGAGTGTTCGAGCTGAGGAGCACTGAGCAGCCTAGAGCACCTGCGACCACAGGTACTATTTGGATCCATGACTTACCTGTGCGAGTTTTATTTGATACGGGTGCTACACACTCCTTTATATCAGATGCATGCGTAGATAGGTTGTCCTTAGCTACAGTAGAGGGTGTACCTTTTGTGGTTGGGTTACCAGATGGGGGTAAGGTTAGAGGATCCCGAGAGATTTATGACTGCCCTATTCATCTGGGAGGCCGGATTTGGTTAGTAAATTTTCTAGTTATGCCCTTAGCACATGAGGATGTGATATTGGGGATAGATTGGATGACTAGACATGGAGCGGTCTTACATATTGGTAGGAGAACTGTGACTGTCGCCACTGAGGAGGGTCATAGAGTGATATTCCGAGGTTGGGACCTCGGAAAGTCCGGCACAGTTATCAACGCAGTGAGAGCAGCCAGATTGATAGCACAGGGTTGCGAGGCCTTCTGGTGTTATGCCATGAAGGAGCGCAAGAGCCTGACAGTAGAGGAGATACCAGTTGCATGCGAGTTTATAGAGGTATTCAGTGACGACTTACCAAGGCTACCTCCACAGAGGAGTGTTGATTTTAGCATTGAGTTAGAGTCGGGCACGAGACCGATCTCGAAAGCCCCGTACCGCATGGCCCCGATAGAGCTGCTTGAGCTGAAGAAGCAGTTAGAGGAGTTAGCAGAGAAGGGCTTCATACGCCCTAGTGTTTCTCCCTGGGGCACACCAGTATTATTTGTGAGGAAGAAGGATGGATCGATGAGGCTGTGTATTGACTACCGGGAGTTGAACAAGGTCACCATCAAGAATAAGTATCCACTGCCTCGCATAGACGATCTGCTGGACCAGCTGCATGGAGCGTCAGTGTTCTCGAGGATAGATTTGAGATCGGGTTATCACCAGCTGAGAATGAGAGACCAGGACATACCTAAGACGGCATTCCGGACTAGGTATGGCCACTATGAGTTTATAGTGATGCCATTCAGGCTCACTAATGCGCCAACAGTATTTATGGAGTTGATGAATGGGATTTTCATCGACTTCTTAGACCAGTTTGTAGTGGTCTTCATTGACGACATTCTAGTTTACTCTAGAAGTCGAGAGGAGCATGCCGGACACTTGAGGACAGTATTACAGATTCTACAGGATAGCCAGCTATATGCTAAGCTATCCAAGTGCGAGTTCTGGATGTCAGAGGTGGCTTTCCTAGGCCATGTAGTGACTGCGGAGGGGATTAAGGTCGACCCGGCGAAGATTGAGTCAGTGTCTTCTTGGCAACCTCCGAAGAATGTTAAGGAGGTTCGCAGCTTCCTTGGATTGACTGGTTATTACCGTCGGTTTGTGGAAGGGTTTTCCCTGATTGCCCGACCACTTACTTGTCTCCTGAGGAAGACTACTCGGTTCGTTTGGTCTGAGCTGTGTCAGCAGAGTTTTGAGGAGCTAAAGAGGAGATTGACGTCTGCTCCGATCTTAGCGCAGCCTGAGGGTACAGAGGACTTTGTAGTGTACAGTGATGCATCCAAGCTGGGCTTGGGGTGTGTCTTGATGCAGAGGGGTAAGGTCATAGCGTATGCGTCTCGACAGCTGAAGACGTATGAGGAGAACTACCCCACCCATGACCTGGAGTTAGCTGCGGTAGTACATGCTCTTAAGATCTGGCATCATTATCTCTATGGAGCGACCTGTCAGATCTTCACAGACCATAAGAGTCTGAAGTACATATTCACTCAGCGGGAGTTGAATAACCGCCAGAGGCGGTGGCTAGAGTTGATCAAGGATTTCGACCTTGAGATTCTCTACCACCCTGGGAAGGCGAATGTAGTTGCTGACGCTTTGAGTCGGAAGACGCCTCGAGAGAAGGCGATAGCCCGGTTAACAATACATCCACAGTTGCAGAGAGACTTAGCGTGGTTGGAGGTAGAGATCTAGTTCCCTGATACAGCTCATCAGTTAGCCACCTTAGAGTTACTTCCTGACCTGTTGGGTGAGATCCGACAGAAGCAGGAGACCTGTCCGACTTTGACCCGGATCCGAGACCGGATGTCACGAGATGAGGCACCTTAGTTCACTATCGGTGCCGATGGAGTGATGAGACGGCAGGACCGTATCTGTGTGCCATCAGACAGTGAGCTGAGACAGAGGATACTAGGTGAGGCTCATGCTACCCCTTACTCCGTACATCCAGGAGCGAGTAAGATGTATAAGGACGTGAGACGTTCCTTCTGGTGGGGTGGTTTGAAGCCTGATGTGGCTCGGTATGTAGCCCAGTGTGCGACCTGTCAGCAGGTCAAGATTGAGCATCGTAGGTCCGGAGGAGAGCTCCACCCACTTCCAGTACCACATTGGAAGTGGGAGGATATATCTATGGATTTCGTCACAGGGTTGAGGCTCAATAGAGGTTTTGATGCCATTTGGGTAGTGGTAGACCGTCTGACGAAGACCGCACGTTTCATTCCGATTAGGGAAACGTGGCCGGTAAGTCGTCTAGCTGAGGAGTTCACTAGACACATTGTGAGACTTCATGGAGTACCGAGGACTATCGTCTCCGACAGGGATGGACGTTTTACCTCGAGGTTTTGGCAGCAGGTACATACTGCTCTAGGGACGAGTCTCCACTTTACCACTGCCTATCACCCACAGACAGACGGTCAGTCTGAGAGGACCATTCAGACCTTAGAGGACATGTTGCGGGGATGTGTGCTAGATTGGGGACAGGTATGGCCAGATCATCTCCCACTGATAGAGTTTTCATATAATAACAGCTGGCACACGTCTATTGGGATGACACCTTATGAGGCTTTGTACGGGCGGAGATGTCGTACACCGTTGTGTTGGGATGAGCCTAGCAAGGCTGATGGGGTAGTACCAGACCAGATACAGGATGACATCGCCCGGATTGCCTTAGTCCGGGAGAGGATGTTAGCAGCTCAGAGTCGTTAGAAGTCCTACGCCGACAAAAGGCGTCGACCTTTGGAGTTTAGAGTGGGAGCACAGGTGTGGTTGATAGTGTCACCTACGAGAGGAGTTAGACGTTTCGGCATTAAGGGGAAGCTGAGTTCCCGATATGTCGGTCCATTTGAGATCTTAGAGAGAGTCGGAGAGGTTGCCTACCGACTAGCACTGCCACCGAGATCGGAAGGAGTCCACCCAGTTTTTCATATATCTCAGCTGAGAGAGTACATACCGGATCCTAGACACGTCATTAGTCATGAGGATCTGATAGTCGAGCCAGACCACAATTTTGTGGAGTATCCAGTAGCCGTCCTAGAGCGTAGTATTAGGAGATACCGATGCTGAGGATCCAGTGGTCTAGACGAGGAGCTTATGAGGCTACCTGGGAGACAAAGGAGAGTATTAGACGTAACTACCCTGAGTTCTTTGCGGAGTTAGCCGCTACCTCAGTACCGACGGGTTAGTACTGAGACGATACTTTATATGATTTCTGTGATTATATGTTTAAGTGATTGTTTATGTTTATGTGCTTATTGGCGTGAGTAGTTTGCATGCTAGAATATAACTCTTGAGGGGAAACGTTTGGGTAGATACCTTATTCTAAGTTTCGGGACGAAACTTATTTTAAGGGGGTACTGATGTAATATCCGAAATTTTTATTCCGTTTATTTTTGTAACAAACCCGATCTCGATCAGTTGATCCATATCCGTCTACTTAGTTAGACACATTATTATAAAATTTATCATTTTATGTAGATTCCCTTCACATAAAATGATAGAATCTTTTAAAAAGTTTATCATTTTATGTAGCTTACCTTCACATAAAATGATAGGATTCTTATAACCAATCCTAAACTATAACAAAATCCGTATCCGTCTATTCCGTGCATTCATTTGTCGGGATCTTGTTTCCGGACTGCAACTAGCACGGGCTGCTGTTCCCTTGCGCCTGCCCAGCAGCAACTTGCCCAACCAGAAGCCCGCCAGCAGCTTGTCCAGCCCAGTCCGTGATCTACTTCAGCTTGCCCCCAGCCTTACAGCAACTCCAGCCCACTGCCTTGATTGCTTCAGCCCAATGCACAGCCCAGGAAGGAGCCTGCTGCTCTACCTCGCGCAGCCCAGGATTCTGCGTCAGCCCAGCTGCGTGAGGAGATCAATGAAGCAGCCTTGCTTCGGCCCAGCGACTGGAGGAGCCCAGAGGAGCAGCTGTTATAGATTCCCTCAACCGTCTACTCTCCTCCTTCTCTCTCTCTCCTACTGCATTAACGCCTCAATTATCGCCCCGTATATCGCTTCTCCTTCTCTACGTATCTTCATCCTTCGAACCTTTCGTTACACCGACTCCTTTCTGTCCAGGTACAGACACCTTACGGATCCACTCTACTCTCCTCCTCTCGTCGCAGCAACTGGAACGACGTCAACCGGAGAACTTGTAAAACGCAGCAGGTAGGCCTTTCCTCTCCTTACCCTTCTACCTTCTGCTAGTGTCACTGCTGAACTCACACAACCATCAATTACAGTCTCGACCAGCAACCAACACTGCCGCCTGAGCGATCGAGACTCGGCCTGAAAACTCTCCATCCGGGTAAGGTTTCCTACTCTCCGGTCCTGAGTATAACGAACATGAGAGCTACGTACATCTATCTGTTTAAGACAGATCTTCCTTTTCCGACCATTGTGACCGCAGGTGCCAGTTTAGGAGCCTCCAATCTCTACAGCAAGAAGGTCAGACTCGGCTCGAGCCTAGGCTGGTAAGGTTCCCTCTTTCCTACTCTGTTATGCCGTAGATGAAGTTGAGTGAGATGTGTGTCATCCATAGGGATCGATCCCTAGATGTGAGGTAGAGAGTAGAGACCTTGTGTGATTTCTAGTATAGGAGTGCAGTGAGTTTCGAACTCAGGACCTGTGTACAAATTAAATAAGGGATGTTGCTGACAAGGAGAATCGAAGTGAAGACCTTATACACACTTATTCCAGCCTTAAAATAGCCAACTTCTAGAACGAGTTTCGACACTTTAAACTTAACATCCACCGTTGAATATTGGATATATTGTATACTATTATACGTAGTATATGGTATTAAAATTTGGGAATGAGTTAACGGTCGGATTTGAATCTATGAGGTCTCAAAGTAGGGTTGTAGGGCTGTTTTTGCAACAATGAAATTTTGGCTAAGTATAGAAATTGTAAGTGAAGTAGTCAACTTTGAGAATTTTTATAAAAATGATGGATGAACAGTTTTGAGAAATTCTTGCTCCTAAGGTTAGATGGAACTTCATAGATGATCTAGAGAATTTTTTCGGAATTTTTATAAGCTTTTACGAATTTTATATTTGAAACCGAAGTTGGACCTTTACGATCTTTTGTAAAATAGGAAAATAGGAAAGGTACCAGTTTGTAACCAAACTAAACTTTAGGAGTGAGAATATGATTTTAGAGTCTCAAATAGAAGTTTAGACATGAATTTTGGAAATTCTGGGAGTTTCGGGACCAAGGGTAAAATAGTCATTTTACCCTAAATTAGTACTGTAATTAGTTATGTCCTATTACGATCTTCTATCTTAGAAGTCTTAGACTTCTAATTACTTTGGGAGTGTGCTAATGCACTTATCTCCTTTGACAGGCAACTGAGTTGCTGCAGTTACAGAACGAGTTTGATTTACAGAGAATCGAGAATTATAACAGGTAAGTTCTTTGGGCTTACTTAGCTGACTTCTAAATATGAGCATGAATGATGATAGTGGTGTGTGATTGAGATGTTTAGAGTTATAGGTTGTGATAGATATTTACCGACCTATACTTGGCCTAAGAGTAACGGGCGGTGACATTCTGCTCAGTTAGCTTGCGGGCGCTGGGGGTTTCTTTAAGGACTAGTCCATACTCGGTTTGTAGTGATGCTACCGGCGGAGGTCAGCTAGACCTACACCCAGTTGGATAAGGAACGGAGGCGAGAACTATTAATAGCTCTCGTGCCACAACTGTAAAATTGAATAAGATGAATCACCTAAATAATAGATAATAAACGGTTGAGTGCCAGCATGATGTTTGTTTATAATTTTTCTGCGTGTGTTTGTGCTGTTGTTATTCTACTTATATTTGGATAGTTAGCTAACAGTTGTTATGTTGTGTAGACTTACCACAGGTTAGAGCAGATGCTGAGTGATCCGGATGGTAGTGGTCAGCCGGGGTGTCGTACTTTTAGGACGTGTTGCAGTTTCTTTATTTGTGGGATTTCCATTTGGACCTTGGTTCTTTTCTTTCTTTCTGTACTTTGTTATCTTATGTTTTCGGCTGTCAGTTGTTCTGTCACATTCATACATTGTTAAGATTTATTTTATGATTTCTAGTTTTCCTTATCTGTGCCTTGTTGCAAGATCTTGTTAAGTTGTTGTCAAACTAAGGTCAGGACCCACTGTGCGGTCCTAACTAGTAACTCCCCTAGTTGTAAAATTTGGGGTGTTACACGGATGACCTATTTTAACGAATACAACTCCTTTGACGGATAATAAAAGGTAGATCGGTTTTTGCGTATTTTATGTAAGTAGAGACATCGCATAAAATAATAAAACTATTGAAGAACTCGGTAAGTAATTTCTAAATTTATTTAAAAAATTTTTTTTACCAACAATCATATCTTAGCAAATCCTTTTAGTTTTATTTTACGGAGTAATTTATTTTATTGTTTATTTTTATCAAAAAAATTTTACATTTGTTATTTTTATCCTAATTCATTTCTTTTTTTTTTTTAATTTTTGATCAAAATCTAACTAAAATTATTTTGTCAAACCTACTCTTAATTCATATTTTTAATCTTGTCTTATCTTAAAATCTAAATTGTGTAAGTAATTATTTGAAATAATCTATAATAACTAACATTTGTAATCACATTTACTACTTATAAATAAAATAATTGAACTGCTATATCACAAACTTCAATATTTTTATTGTAATACTTCGAACCTTATATTTAACATATTATAATATTTATTATAAATTAAATTTAAAAAAAATTTCGCACAAGGTGCGGGTAATATACTAGTTAAAGGTTAAAGACATTCTCATACGCCACAATCTCATCTAGGCTAATAAGCTATGAGAAAAATATATGAACGAATCTTTTCCAACGAATCTTTTCCACCACAATTATGTAGTTTACACAAACTTTTTCTATCATATGAAGTGTAACAAAATAATTCAGAGCATTAACAACAAAATATCATTTCACCCCACAAAATAAGAAGAAGTGATATTCCTATAAACATATTGCTTGATCAATAAGTAAAAATAAAATTATTTTCGTACAATATCAAACTCCTTAAGATCCATGGAGATCTGAATCTGCTCCTCCTCCACAGTAGAGAAAATCAACCTACTCGCGTAGCGAAGAATGCATATCGAGAAAGAGAAAAAAAAGGGCAATTTTGGTAAAGAGGCCTTTTTGAGAAAATAGAATAGTAACTACTCTTTTTAATGTTTCAATTAAGTAAATATACCCCAACCTTTTATATTTATTCTCAAACTCTACACATTCTTCTCTCAAGGGGTACATTTACTAAACACAAAACTAGAAAAAGTCTAGTAAACCAAATTGTTTCAAAAAAAAATCGGGTACAAAAAAAAAGATTTCGCGCCTCGTACTAAGAGAGTGGTTCATTATGGATTTGATATCGTCAAAGAGGATCCATTAATTTTCTTCTCAAGCTTGTGTATCAGATGGCGGAGACAATATCTGCTTTCAATATCTCGAACTCGAATCTTGATATTTGAGCTTGACTTCATATGCTCAAATCATTGATCAACGCTAATTTATTGTACTCCATGACCTACATCGAGCATCGAAGATGAATACGAATTAAGAAAGGTAAATAAATGAGGTTAACCTCGATGGATTTATTGAATATGAAAAAGATGAATGTGAGATGTAATCTTGTACCGATATCGAACTGTTTATATAGTATCAAGAAGATCTTTGATTACGTTTAATATTGCTTTAAAAATTAAAAAAAAAATCTTGCTGTGTAATTTTTAAAAGATCATTTTGATCGGTTACATTGAACAAATTTCTTGTTAAACTTAATTCTAATTGGTTGATTTTGTTAAAAACACAGAGTAAATAATTTTTAAAAAAACACGTAGTAAATAATTTTTTTATAATAAATATTTCTTTTTAATTAAGAGATAACGTATATAACCCTAAATCTCTCAAGGTTGACTGATTATGATTAAGAATATTATATTGAGATTTTAGATAAATTTTAAAATATATTAATTTAGCAATTAATTGATTAACAAAATCTTTTTATACTTTGAAAACTTACCAAAAAGTTAGAATTTCTACAAAAATCTTAAAATTATTTTAAAATTTACTAATTTAGCATTTAATTCGTAACAAAAATTCTGTAGCTAAAAAATGTGGACCGGGGGTAATTTTTTAACTATTTAAAATATAATTTTTAATAACAATGGAAATTTAGTAAATATTTTACCAAAAAGCTGATGTGGCATTCCTAGTTGCTTGACACGTTGCATTAGCATCCTTTGTTTTAGTAAGTTATATAGATAAAAAATATGACATATACATGTAAGTGAGAACATAATAATATAATTTTGAACGATCATAAAATTATTTTACAATCATATTTTGTATACTTAAATTGAATTTTATGTTCTCGCACTTACGTGAATTTGTCTTATTTATCGTGAATTTGTCTTATTTATCGACTATGCTAGTTGTTGTATCTTTGTACAATTAATATACTATTAACACTATATATATACATAGATCCTGACTCATATGTAAAAAGCTCTTATCGTGTGAACGTGTAAACACCGAATATATATGAGTATACCTCCGAATATATGTGACTATACCGCCGAATATATAGATTCAGGTCCGACGAATCTTCTCCATTAATAACATGATTTTCTTATTCTTTAATATCGCCTAATCTCAGCCATCTATTTAACTATCTAACGGATACAATTTGTTCTCATTTTACATGATAAGAGTTGTTTACATGGGAGTCTCTCTCTCTATATATATATATATATATATTACAATCTTATTTTAAGTTATCTATAAATGATTAACATGATATTATGAGAAAAAATTTTTAGTGCAAACTATTTTATTTTTATTCTTAAATTTAATTTTTATCTAGTACGTTATATGTTGAAATTAAGTGTATCATATTTTTGTTAATAAAATAAATGAAAAATAAATTTAATAATTAATGAATATGAAGGAGTTCCATGTGCCCCACCATAGACTTTTGAAGGGAGAAAAATAAAGAAAAGTGGAAGCTACAGTGATGTAGTAGCATTTGTCAGGAAAATTTGCTATATTGGTAAATTTCTTTTATTGTTTGTTATTTGAGTAATTAATTTAAATATATTTGTTGTTTAGGTAAAAATTCCTTCAACCTCTCACTCTTTGTAACTCTCAAGGTTAGTTAACTGTCAATAGTTATTACTCATAGTATTTAGTAATTAGTAATGTGTAAATTTGTAGTTAGATTTTATTTAGTTGATCAGGTTAAATTTGTTGATTGAATTGAAAAACTAGTAGTTGATTAGGTTAAATTTGTTAAATTGGATAATTCAGAGTTTAAAGTTGAATTGTGTTTGAACTAAATTTGTTAATTGTATGATTAGGATATAGTAATATGGACAAATATCATATTCGGAAGAAGATATTGATTCCAAATATTGAAGATTCAAGTTGTATTCCTAGTGTAAAAGTCGGTGCATCAAATGAAGATGATGTTAGAGATGACGTTGTTGGTGAAAGAAGAGCTCGAATGAAAAGTTCTTGTGATTCAACTTGTGAGTTTAGTATTATTAGTGACCCGGCATTGTGCAAATCAATCAATGAGTATTATGAGCCTCGAGTTAGAGATGTTGTGAAAAGGGAATATGTCGTTCAACATAGCAAATTTTCCTGACAAATGCTACTGCATCACTGTAGCTTCCACTTTTTTTTATTTTTCTCCCTTCAAAAGTCTATGGTGGGGCACATGGAATTAATTTAAATATATTTGTTGTTTAGGTAAAAATTCCCTCAACCTCTCACTCTTTGTAACTCTCAAGGTTAGTTAACTGTCAATAGTTATTACTCATAGTATTTAGTAATTAGTAATGTGTAAATTTGTAGTTAGATTTTATTTAGTTGATCAGGTTAAATTTGTTGATTGAATTGAAAAACTAGTAGTTGATTAGGTTAAATTTGTTAAATTGGATAATTTAGAGTTTAAAATTGAATTGTGTTTGAACTAAATTTGTTAATTGTATGATTAGGATATAGTAATATGGACAAATATCATATTCGGAAGAAGATATTGATTCCAAATATTGAAGATTCAAGTTGTATTCCTAGTGTAAAAGTCGGTGCATCAAATGAAGATGATGTTAGAGATGACGTTGTTGGTGAAAGAAGAGCTCGAATGAAAAGTTCTTGTGATTCAACTTGTGAGTTTAGAATTATTAGTGACCCGGCATTGTGCAAATCAATCAATGAGTATTATGAGCCTCGAGTTAGAGATGTTGTGAAAAGGGAATATGTCATTCAACATAGCAAATTTTCCTGATAAATGCTACTGCATCACTGTAGCTTCCACTTTTTTTTATTTTTCTCCCTTCAAAAGTCTATGGTAGGGCACATGGAATTAATTTATATATATTTGTTGTTTAGGTAAAAATTCCCTCAACCTCTCACTCTTTGTAACTCTCAATGTTAGTTAACTGTCAATAGTTATTACTCATAGTATTTAGTAATTAGTAATGTGTAAATTTGTAGTTAGATTTTATTTAGTTGATCAGGTTAAATTTGTTGATTGAATTGAAAAACTAGTAGTTGATTAGGTTAAATTTGTTAAATTGGATAATTTAGAGTTTAAAATTGAATTGTGTTTGAACTAAATTTGTTAATTGTATGATTAGGATATAGTAATATGGACAAATATCATATTCAGAAGAAGATATTGATTCCAAATATTGAAGATTCAAGTTGTATTCCTAGTGTAAAAGTCGGTGCATCAAATGAAGATGATGTTAGAGATGACGTTGTTGGTGAAAGAAGAGCTCGAATGAAAAGTTCTTGTGATTCAACTTGTGAGTTTAGTATTATTAGTGACCCGGTATTGTGCAAATCAATCAATGAATATTATGAGCCTCGAGTTAGAGATGTTGTGAAAAGGCAATATGTCGTTCAAGGTGTTGTCAACCATTGTCACATGATTTTCCACGAAGTATGTAAAAAAATAAACAAAGGGTTTTCCTTGCAAATTGGTTCAAAGAGTTTGAATGGATGTAATATAGTGTTTCTAAAGATGTCACATTTTGTTTTTGTGTTATCTTTTTTGAGGGGGTGTTGGAAAAACATTTGGTGATGATGTGTTTGTGGTGAAGGGATTTTGCAATTGGAAGAAGCGTCCGAAAAAGATTAAACAACGTGTGGGATCTATGAATTTACACACAACAATGCTAGAAGATATGTTTTGCTTACAAAAATCAAAGACAAAGTGTGTCAAGATGGTTGTCGGTTGGAAAAAAAACATTGAATGTTTCATATCATATTCGGTTGACCGCAAGTGTGGATGTTGTTAGATTATTACTTGTACAAGAATTGACTTTGTGTGGACATGTTGAGGCGATGGGGTCTCCAAATAGAGGACATCATTTTGAAATTCTTATGTGGTATAGTTTACGCAATGTCGAGGTTGAAAAAGTGATTCCAATTAATGCATCATTAAATCATCAACTTACTAGTTCTCTCATTCAAAAAGAAATTGTTAGTGCGTGTGCATAAAAGACAACAATAGCCATAATTAGTGATATTGGAGACAAGTTCTTTTCTTTGTTGATTAATGAAGCCCGAGATAGTTTTGTCAAAGCGCAAATGACGATTGTTGTAAGATATATAAATAGCTTTGAGTAGTGGTAAAGCGGTTTCTCGGAGTTGTTCATGTTGTTGATGCAGCCACTTTATCTTTGAAATTTGGCATTGATGAGTTTCTTTTACTAAAAATGAATTATCCATCTCTAAGGTAAGAGATCAAAGATATGATGGAGCTTCTAATAAGCGAGGTAAGGTTTCCACATATAAATCTTTAGGTATTCAATTAGGATTTAAAATTTTCCATAAAATTTCTATGGTATTTAAAAGTTTGTTGATTTAAAAAAAATCTATTATTTGATTGATTTTTTGTAGGATTCTTTATTACTTATATACATACCCAAACTCCATAGAAATCTTCCCCCAACGCCCAACACATAAGGTTTCCACATAATCTATAGTAACTCTATATAGAATTAAAATATCTCACATAATCAGCAAATTTAAAAATCAGTCAAAATCTTTAAAAGTCTGGATTGAATACACCCCCAAGAAATTTCATTTGTTAAGTTGTAGATTTTACGCTTATTAAACGCTACCTCCCTGATATAGTCATATATTTGGCCGATTTTGTGGTTGAGGCGGAGTTTTTAAAGTAGTAGATCGAGAGTCTCCAATTTTACGAGTGAAGATGGTGGTGTGACGAAGAGCAACTCAAAGAGTAGCCCAAACCCTAATAACTTCAAAGTAAACATGTACAAATACGGGTCGACCCGTCCGCCCGGGAAAAAACATGGGCATTGACAACTATTTTTGCCCGACCCGGCCCATATTATGGTGGGACGGGTGCATATCAACATTTTGGCCCGCGGGCCAATCCCACCCGTATGTAGTTTTATACATATAGGTTTAATTATATATATGTATATGTAATTTAGTTTGTTTTGAATGTCACATGCTTTGATTTTTTTTATTTAGTTTGTATTGAGTATTTTAACGAGTTAAACTCATTTGTAATAAAACACCGCATGAATAACTTGACTACAATGATACTTGTTTTTTTTTTTCATGTATTTGGATATATTTATTTTTGTGTGTTGATTGTTGTTAAAAATACCATTCGAAATTTCTAAATAACAATTATGATAAAAATAAAAAAAAACCACAAAGACACTACTTAATTTTCCAAATTATCGGCACATCGATAGAATTTCCCAAAAAATTAAGTTAAAAAAGGATCTCTCAGAAATTTAGACTTCCATTAAAAAATTGGCCAAAATACATAAGATGAAACCGGCCTACTCTTGAGTCGTGACTCGGTCACATACATCAGCGCCCTCAAAATTCTTTGCTTACCGAAGGTTGCCTCGACGTACAAATTTGGTATCAGAGACGAAGAGATAGACCAAGGTGAAATGGCAGCTCCATCTGGGGTTTTCTATTCGATACTTGAAGAATCTCCAATGGCGGACATTTATGATTTCCCTCCTCAAAGGCATCATCATCATCATCATCATCATCATCATGCCCTGGACTGTCTTCCCCTTTCCACTCCTTCCAACCTTCCCCTTAATATTAATTCTCCCAATCAGGCCTTCAATCGGATACTTCAATTACTAAACCAGTTCTCTTTCTTCTTTTCCTCCATACATTTAACCCAATCTCACGCAGCAGGTTGGTTCCTACTTCCTCGTCTTTCTATCTACATTTCTAATTTTGTTACCAAATTATTCTTTCACTTTTTGTTTTTGCATTAAAAAATGTTTTGAATAATCATGCTGCTTGATTGATTCTGATTTATTGTTCCCAACCCCATACGAACTTGATGCTAATCTGTGACCCCTTTTCTTGTTGTTAGAAAATGGCTGTTCCAGACGTTGATAAGAAATTACTAATGGAGCTCCAATCTATGGGTTTCCCACTTGCTCGGGCCACCAGAGCTCTTCACTATTCTGGTTTGTCGATGTCTCTTCTTCTCTAGGGAGAATTAAGTCTGAACTCTGAATGGTTGTTAGACTGCTATAAAATCCTGCAATCTGTTTTCTGTAGGAAATTCTAGCCTTGAGGATGCTGTTACCTGGATCATTGATCATGAAAATGACCCAGATATTGATCAGATGCCACTCGTATGTTATTAAATCTTATATTCTTACACACTTCACAGTCACTTTTTCCCGTCGCATTGTGTATTGAATTGAAAACGGGGCTAAGTACTAACATCACTGAAAAACATAGATAAAACTAGGAGGAGAAAAAGTCAAGTTCAAAAACATAGATAAAACTATGGATAAAAATTTATATCTGGACGGATGTTTGTACTTCTCTGATGTTTTAAGCTTTGATTTTAGATTCCCATGGATATAGATATTGATTCCCCTGGATCTTTTGATGTCACACAAGAAGTCATGTTGAAAGCAGAGGAATTGAGGTTTTTGTTGACATACTCTATTCTTGTACATTTTATCCTTTACCTTCTTTTAGAGTTGGCAAATCCCTTTCATTAGCAGATAATGATGTCATTTTCCTTTCTGTTAATTTTTGTTCTTATGTCTAGAAATGGAGGGCACAAACCAATAGAAGTGGCTGAGAAGGAACAAGGCAATGAGGGAAATGAATCAAGAGAAGAAAGAAATGAGGAACTCAGGAATATAAGACAAAAGTCACGAGAAGATAGAGAAAAGGAACTCGAAAGAGAACGGGAGAAGGTAATGTTATGTTTTGAAGTTGGATGAGTTTATAGATAACAACGTTTCTACGTATGGATTAGTATAGCTACTTGACATTGGTATCATGTATGTTATGGTGGTCTACTTCTGGAACATCACTTTATCTCATTTTTGGAGCTTGTTAGGTAGTTGTCCACTTTGTTTCATAGTAAATACTGCAATCTTACTTCTATACAACACCATTGTTTGATTGCAGGAGAGACGACAATCAGGTAAGCAATTTCTCGAGGCAAAGAAAGTTGCAGAAGAAAATGCTAGAAAAAGGTATACGGTCTGTTACATTTTATAGAGTAATCTTTTTATGTTTTTCAAATTTGGTGCATTGTGTACTTGTTTTTCAGGATGATTGCTTTGAGAGAAGCAGAGAAAGCCGAAGAGAGAAGAGCAAGGGAGAGAATTCGTCAGAAGTTAGAGGCAGACAAGGTTCCTTGGGTCAATACTTTAAAAAATTCACTTCTATGTGCCTGTGCACAGTTCATAAATGTTCTATTTGTCAAAATTTTCTTACTCATAGGCTGAGAGAAGATCAAGGCATGGGTTATTACCTGACGTCAATGGATCTGTGCGATCTAACGAGTCTGACATAGTCATTCCTGCAGTGCCAAGTCAACTGGTATTGTTGTCCATCAGAGCTTGTGATGTATGATAGATGAACTTACAGTATATGGTTGATAAACTATAATACTGCATTCCTGTTTGTTTTGCGTCTTTCAGAAATCTGCAACCAATGTATCTGCAACAAGGGCTGAACTTCTATCGGAGTGCCTACGAACCCTAAAGCGAAGTTGCATGGTTAGTTTAGGATCATCATGCTATGCTCTCGGTATTATCATTGTGTTTACCTGTTTCACGAGCTTCATGTTATTTTTTTCCGGGTCCATGGTCATAAGGGTGATGATGCCAAAGCAAAAAGGGCCTTCCAAACAATACATGTATATATCAGGAATGTCATCAGTTTTCCTGATCAGCCCAAGTATAGAAGGATACGGCTCACCAATCCAGTCTTCCAGGTATCATGAATGATTTGCGGGTTCATAGATAGCGTTACCTTAGAGCAACTATCCATCATCAGTTCTTTTGAAGTCTTTCCTCCGATTTATGAACAGGAAAGAATAGGAAGTCTAAGAGGAGGCACTCGATTCCTGGAGCTTTGCGGGTTTGAGAGAACAACAGGTAGTCAGTTCTTATACCTCCCGAGGAGCAAGGTAGACATGGCTGTGCTGAATGCCGCTATGTCTTCTCTACAGTCTGCAATGACAAATCCCTTCTTTGGTTTACTCTCTACTGAGCTCCCGGAGAATAGCTCAAATGTTCAATGAAATGATCCTTTAGAAGATTAAGTCAGCAGTCAGAAGCTTTGGGACATTGTTGAAAAACTGAAGTTTGGTGTCTGTATTTCCCTTGATAACCTCATCTGACAATATATTGTACTTATGATATAGAAGCTGCATTGTAAAGAGTACGATAAAATGTGTAGGTTTACCGTTTGAAGTTGATCAATGTTTTCTTTTATTGAGAAGGAGCTCAAGTATCCTTCGTGCATATTAAATGCACTTTACTAATAGGAGAAAAACGGGCTAAGTAGTAATCACTCGAAGATAGCCCGATCCGTTATATCATGCCTGTCGCAAACGAGTCAAAACACCCTCTGATGGGTCAAACAATACAACTAAACCAATGTTATAACCAAAAATTGGACTAACTATGTGGATCACCAAAAATTGGACTAACTAGGTGATCCACAACGCTACTCGAGTGGGTGGAACCGCGACATGTGTTTGCTGAGGAGAGTCTCTATATTGTGTCTCTGTAATCACTTTTCCATTCTAACCGCGACATGTGTTTGCTGAGGAGAGTCTCTATATTGTGTCTCTGTAATCACTTTTCCATTCTAACTTGAGTCCATGCAGTGGACCCAAAACTCAGTTTTGGGGACCATATACATACCTAAGTTAGCCTCAAATCCTCTTTGTCGTTCCCCATATTGTTCCTAATAATTCTCGCTGATGTCGCATGGTTGTTGTCGTGTACTGCCCCGTCATAATTGATCTTATCATCCCTTCAGGGGACTTCCCAATGCACCTACTCTATCTTCGACCTTGTACTCTCCTTATGTTCCTTTCGCTTCTCACACTCTAGTATAGAGTGCTTGCTCCACCACAAAGTTGCCTTGTTAACTTGTCAATCTTCATTTTGGAACACATGGTTATTGCGCCACTTCTACATCCACATCCACCATAGTGTACATGCAAAGATATCATTCCACAATATAGAACTATTGAAATTCGATTTCTCAAGAATGTTACTTCGTACCCACGTTGCAAATTTACGACGTTTGTACGAGGTAATATTCTTGACAAAAGGTCTCTTCATACTACCCCAAATTTCACACATAAGAGAGTCATTTATATATGGCTTCTCGCTCTTTTCACATTGGATAGTTAGGATGCTCCCAACCAACACTCGGTAGTAAAGTATCTAATCAGGCCCCCTCGTGGCTCATTATTTTCCACACTTGTTGGTGCTTTTGTCTATCCACTAAGTCAATATCATTCATCACTCTAGCTTGGTCATCTCCGAGCGAACTGCGTAGCAATGATGTGGGAAAATGATATGCTCAATAACACACTAAACCGCAAGTGCACGACCATTATCAATGTATTATATGATAGATGCATCAAGGTCGAATTCCACAATGACTCTACATAGCTTGATTGATATCAAATTCAAAGCAATTTAAGTGTGTAAAAAGAAATAAAAAGGGTGAGCAATGGATCAATGATTTAAAGGTGAATTGAGTAACTAAATTCAAGCGACAAACAAGTGATCAAAGGTATGAGAAAACACTATGTTTAGGGGCTAATCCTCCCAAACTATAACTAGCTACATGCTTTTAGTGATAATATTTAATCAATGAAGGGTAAATGACGTGTAAATGAGTTCATCTAAGCATCATAATTCTCTTTTGAAGCTCATAGAATAGCTCATATCAAACAAATTATGCTATGATCAAGGCACAATTTAATTGACTAAGCTTAGGTCACAATCATGATAATACTAAATAACATAAGCACCACATGATGTTTGCTATTTCCATACATTATCTAGTATAATCATAACATGTATGAACTATCACAAATACAATCAATCATCATTTCGGCACCAACCAATTCTACTCTAGCATGATAGAGATCTAAACAATGCATAATCATCCTCATATTACCTTATAAGGCTCAATTAAGATGATTAGTCTAGCATCAATCATTAATGCTTGGAAGAATACAATGCTTGAACAAGTAGATTCAAACTAGCAATAGTCTAAACCACTAACAATGAAGTAAATCCGACATGAATGATAGATAAATCAAGAACTTTGTACATCCTATATGCTACTAATCATGCTTGAGTTCCCTTCATATATGTTTGGGGATTTTCACCCCAAAACCTAGATAGGAAACTACTTGATCATCGAAAATTTAGGCAGCATAACAATAGAAATAAATGTCAAAGAATGAAAGTAGACAACTAAATAGATACGTGAGAAAAGTAATGGACGAGTTTGAACTTACCAATCAAAGTTATGAGCATAACAAGATTGAAGGAAAGTAGTATAATGAAGAACACCAAACTTTCTCATGATTTGATCCAAAACTTCATCCACAATGCTCCAAATAAGAGTTCTAGATCTAAGAATTGTAAATAAGAGAGTATATCAAGTAGTGTATGATGAGATGCCTCAATTACAATCGGCCAATGACGTTATATAGGCTCTCAAAAATGTGCCCCCCTTCAAATCAAGTGGATCAACTTGTCCAAGTTAGGTAGGAAGATGCTCCTAGAAGGAGTTGATCTGTAAACTATTGGTGAAAGTCTATTAATAAGATGTATTGCTTTTATATTTTAGAAAATCTGAAATTAAAAGGGAGTAAAAAGATTAAAAGTTGATCTATTTAATAGATTAGCGGTTGTGATTTTTTCCAAGATGGATTAGATTAGTTAAATAACTTTCTAATTGTGGTTAACTAAATTCCTAATTGTAATATGAATTTAATTTTTCCATACAGATTTGGAAAAGTTTTCTATAAATAGATAATTGTCTCTTTACAGAAAAAAAAAAGAAATCAGATATGTTGTTTGTTGCTTTGTTGTATCCTAGGAAGTGAATTTGTGTGTAACCCTACAACAATTAAAGGGGATAAATAACACTTTAAATGATCTTTTCACACCTCAAATAAATCTCAAACTAATTCTCCAACAATTTTAGAGTGATATTCTGTCATGGAGGCCGGATCATAAGCAATGATCGTGGAAGTTTTACCGAATGGTAACAACAACCTCACCCGCAAGAATAACGGGATCAGATGTAGTATATTCGGGTATTAATATCAAGGATTGCGTCTGTATTGGTTGAAACAAATAAACAGATCGATATACTAAAAGGAAAAGATATAGAGAGAAGCAAGTTGTAGGAATCAATTGGCAATCATAGAACAATAGTAACATAGTGTGAGATGATATAAGGGGATTAGTGATCTAAGGAAATAAGTATCACCACTATAATGAATCAAATAACAATCACGTATGTGAACAACAAGAACTTTAATCAACAATAATGTAGGTAACCATCTAAATTAGCATTGACATAGACTAACGAAGACCGTGTTTTCCATCTTGTCTATCTCTCATTCCAACGGTTCGACAAGTATAGAAAAATCAATTAAAACTTAGAAATCTAGAAAAGACCAAGAATAATATTTGCTTGTGGCTCTTCAGTTAGAAAATGTATAAAGACCGGAACTTTTTATGATAATTAGAAATTCTGGAAGCTTTGATAAAGCGCTACTCTCAAAACCAAGTTCTTTTAAATAAATCCAATAACACAAACTTTACTTTTGGCTCTTCACTTGTTTTATCTTAACCAATTATAAACACCACTTCTTTCAAAGGTAAATAAAAGGTGGGAAAGAAGAACTTTTAAAAGAAACATAAACGTGATAATATCAATGTAGTAATTCACATAAACAATCACAATCGATCCATCATAGGGTTCAACATACCCCTTATAACGAATGAGACTTAGTCAAACATAGAGCAAAGAGAGAAACCAAATGAAAAGAATAATCTTTTTCATCTAATAAAACTCAAAGGAAACACAATAGTCTAACCGTGGCCAGGGTTCCGAGGTGGAGTCCGACTTTAAAATCTGAGTGTCGTCGTCAACGACCAAAAATGAACCATACCCTAGAAGTGTGGAAGGGAAAGTATATAGGATAAGTCTCGGGATAAAACTGGTACAAAAAGCCTAGCAAAAATGATGAAAAAATAGGTTAAGAAGCAAAGTTGACGGCTACAATTCAAACGGACAAGAATACTCCCACGTTACGACCACGATACGATTGTAAGGTAACTGTAAGGTTGTCGTATGGGATGGACTTCATGGGAGCATGAGATGATCCAAACGGCCATGGATACGACCAAGATACGGCCGCATGATGGTTGTAAGACTACCCGTAGCACTTGTTGTTCCAGCTCGTTTGGAAAAGTCGTCTTGTATGATTTTATGCTCCATTGTTGGTAGGTTCTTGGCTTTAGACCAAGGTGGTATTTGAGCTTCTCGAGTATTCGATCTTTAGTCATGTGAGATATTTGTCTTTTTTACGCTTGACCTCATGGAAAATCGAGCTCTTAAGCGTAGTTGGGTGAATTGGTCGGTAAATGCTCCAAAACGAGTCTTGAACACATTTTGCTAAAAGATGTGTAAAACAACATGAATAATGGACATAAAACATGGATGTTTCAATGCTATCAAGGAACAACTGTAACCTTGATGAATCAAGACCTTCAAATTAGACATATTTGATGGAACCAACTTCAACCGATGGAAGGATCAAATGATGTTCTTACTAACATCATTGAATATTTCCTATACGTTTGAAGATGAACTGGGTGTTTACAATGTTCCAACATAAGAAGAAAGCCAGGAAATCAAGGATCAGAAAAAATAAAAGAGAAGAAGATGTAGTCCTATGTAGAGGTCATATCATGAACCGACTATCAAACAGATTATACAATCTGCTTGCTACTATACCCAAGGAGATATGGGTCACGCTAGAAACCATATACAACAATGAGAAATAAGGAGCATATACGTTTCTTATTATGAAGTATTTTGATTTCTCAATGAAAATTGATATGTTCATAATGGTTCAAGTTAATGATCTACAGAGCATAGTTAACAAACTTAAGGAGTTAAAAATAGATAATTCTGAACCATTACATTTAGGAGCCATTATTGTAAAATTGTCTTCCTCTTGGAATAATTATAGGAAGAAACTTCTGCATACCACTAAGGCACAATCCTTGGAGCAAATTCAGAATCATCTAAGAATGAAGGAAGAAACCTAGAAGTCATACAATAAACAAGTGGATTCTGACTCAAAGGTGAGTAACGTTGTTGGTGAGTGTTCTGAAAAGAATACAAGAAACAAAAGGAAAAAATTCATATGAAGGGAACAACAATAAAAGGTCAAAGAAGGAGAGTACTGATAACAAACCTAAATGTTACTTCTGTCACAAACCAAACCACTTAAAAAGAGAGTGCATAATCTAGAAGAAAAAGCAACAGGAAAGCGAAAACAAACAAGCCAACATAGTAAATAGAGATGTTCTTTAAATTGTTGCAATAATTTATGACTTGCACATTGACATGATCATTGAATTAAACATGGCTACAACCGTCAACACCAAGGATTGGTGGTATGATCTGGTGCTACAATACACGTATGTAATGATCTCTTCCAATTCACAAACTACATATCTTCCGAAAAAGATGATGGTGTTCTAATGGGCAACAATAATGTGTCTAAGGTGATAAGAAGAAGAGATATTTACATTCAGCTCAATTTTGGAAAAAGAGTGAAGCTGACAAATGTTCTACATGTTCATGAGATTAGGAAAAATCTGGTTTTTGCAACTCTTCTATGTAAGGCCGATGTAAAGGTTGTATTAGAATAAGATAAACTGTTTTTAACTATGGGTGGAATGTTGTGACGGCCATGCATCAACGATCACATTTGGCATGAGACAATGTGGACTAAGTTCATCCTCCATTCGTGAAATGGGAGTCAACCTCATTGAGATCGAAGGAGATAATATATCAATTACCAATTCCATCAACCAAGTGTGGAAATCTACGTCAGAAATTGATCTTATGATTTCGATTATCTCAATATCTGATTTCTCAAGCACATGTTCATCATATATTTAGGAAAATCAACGATGTCATGAACAAACTCGCATCATTTGATCATGATAATGGATGAATCCTTCCATTGATTCTCTAAAAGTCAAAATTTTCATGCAAAATGATGGATTATGATGGTTAGCTAATGAGATAATAAAATTTTAGTTATTTAAGATAATAAGATTTTATTTTTTTCATAAAAATCATTTTAGAAATTGGGATACGAGAAATGGACGAAAGATTTGTAACAGACGGAGATGAGTCAGATGTGGTGAATTTGTGCTAAGTACTGCAAACGGTGGTTTGCCGTAAAAAGAACTAGTTTATATCCCGCACCTTGTGCGGGTAATTATATATTGGATATACATGAGCCCCTATATAACTATTGGTATAATTATAACCCCTATAATAATCATTCATCTTTAACTATTCTCACAATGATAAATTATTCACCAATAAAAAATTATACCATTATTTTTTTACTTTAAATTAATCCTCATATAATGCGCAACTTTGATTTAGCTTAAAAATAAATTACCCAAGTTATGTTTATATATATAGATAGATGGATTATGTTGTCCTAAAATTTAGCAAACAATAAGAAATTAAGTTAATTTAAATAAAAGGTAAGGTTCAGATTTAGCTATGCTGACGTTCTAGGGAAAAAAAAAACTTCAGCTACTATTAAATTAATCTCAACCATTATATATTAATTTAACAAACAATTAGTCGGTTTTCAAATCAATATTTAGTATCCCTTGTTAAAATCCTTAAAAAAAAAGTAATAGATGTTTTTCAAAACTTACATTTTATGAAAAAATCATATTTATTAAACAAATTTAAAAAGAAAAAAAAACATGTTTAAAAAACAACATCAAAGTTATCGAATAAAAAATAATTTTTTTTGGTTATTTACGAAAATCAACTTTTTATATTTTAAAAATAATTAATTATTGAATTTTCAAAATACAAAAAATATTTGCTGATAAAATACTTTTCATAAACAGATTTTTTAACAATATAATAAAAATCATTTTATAAAAAACAACAAACATCCAAAAACAAAAAGGATAAAAAAAATTGTTTTAAGGAAAAATAGATTAAAAAACTTATAGAAAAAATGAAAAAAAATAGTAAATAACGTAACCTGTTTTTATTTTTTTCAAAAGTTTTAAAACAAAATCTTAAAGATTTTTTTTATTTTTTTTCAAAAATTTAACCGTTCTTAACAGAAACAGATTTCATAAAGAGATTTTATTTTTTAAATGTAACCTGTTCATATAGGAAAAAATGCAAAAAATTAAAATAGTTATATTGGTAATTATCAAAAAAAATGAAAAAAAAATCAGTTAAAAACGTAACCTGTTTTTTATTTTTTTCAAAAATTTAAAAACAAAATATAAAACTTTTTTCATAAACATATATTTTTTTTTCGAAAATTTAATCGGCACTTATCGGAAACGGATTTCATGAAGAGATTTCATTTTTTAAACGTAACCTATTCTTATTGAAAAAAATGCAAAAAATTAATAGTTTAAAAGGTAAACATCGAAAAAATTTTTAAAAAAATACTAAAAACGTAACTTGATATTATTTTTTTTAAGGAAATCGGAGCATTATTTTTAAAATAAGTTTGCTGATGATGAAATTGGAATTTGGCCAAAAGTAAATGAAATCGAATATTATATTATCAAAGTAAATCGAAAATCAGTAAATTGGAGAAATCAGTAAACGGTAATTAGAAAATTGGAGCGTATAATGAAATCGGAAATTGACTAATATGAAAGGAAATCGGAGCTTATAATGTCAAAGGAAATAGAAAATCAATATTCATGAATTAGGAAATAGTTTTTAGATTATCTGTGAACTAGAGAAGACAAAGCCGGCGTTAATATAGTAGATCAACTACTTGAAAGGAAAATCAGTAATTAGTAGATGATCAACCTGTAAAATAGAGAAATAATGGAGAACGAAGGTAGACGTTAATGAAAAACCTGCTTCGAAAACCTTCTTTAATGGAAGTGAGAGCAAAAGAAATCGGATAATAACGTTAAAAAAGGAGATTTGATAAGAACGTTAAGAGAATAATAAGAAAGCAGAGGATATAATTTTACATTATGATATAGAATATTTATAGAATAGAAATCGTAGGAAGTGTGTTGTGAAATTTTCAAGGATATGATAAGAACGTTAAAAAAAAAGATTTGGGTAGATTTTTGTTAGGATAAGAACGTATCAAGGATATGATAAGAACGTACAAGGATCTTATAAGAACGTACAATTTTGAATAGCAGTATGTTAGTTTTGTAAAAAAGATTTTCAGGCTTAAAAAATAAAGATTTATTGGCCTATAAAATTTTAGAGAATCTATAAAAAAAAAAAAGATTTTCTGCCTTAAAAAAAATAAAAATTTATTGGGTAAAAAAATTGTGATAGCTCTGTTTAATTGTTGAAAAATTAGCTAAAATTAGTTCGTTCTCTCTAATGAGACTAATATTAAACAATGTATACTGTATTCTTTTCCAACAGCTATGTTCAGACAGCCTTGGCATTTGGCAACACCGTACGAAAGCAGAACATAGCAATTTATCCCCACTCAAATCTTCTTACGACCTAGAATCTAGGGTTAGGGTATACATTCAAAACTACGTTCTCTCTGAAGATGTATGCTGATCGCCTGGAGCGGACCACGAATCGGCCAATCATTAACCGTCTCAACGGCATCGTCACCAAAACAGATTCCGTTCGCCAGCGCCCTGTCACCGGAAAGAGGTATTATCTCTTTCCTCCGCTCAAATTGTACTCCCCTTCTCGAGCTAGTTGGCGATTCCTATTTGAACAACATGCTTGTGAGCGTGTTCAAGCTTCGATAATTCGTGGCTTAATAGTGTTCGTATATAGCATCTTACAACAATGCCTGTCTACACTTTTGACAGGTTGGTTAGACTTTGTTGTTAGTGTATTTAGTACTTGTCCGACAAGTGAGGACGTATCTGGTTTTGAACTTTGGTGCTGATGCCAGACGTGTGTACTCAATTAAAATTGTTATGACTTCAGAATATGAGTCTTCTTCACTCATTTTCGACTATGTGATGCCTTTTTTCTGCAAAGGTTGTCTCCATTCACAAAATTTGGAAATGATGGGGTTTTGTGTGTTGGTTGGTGATGTAAAGTTTTGGTTTTGTCTCACTTAGGGTTCTCCACATTTTTTTTTTTTATGAAACTTAGGGTTCTCCACATTATACCATGCTCCAATTTTCAGGACATTATCTATTTCTTTTACTCATTTTGTCTATGTTTTAACTTGCCCATTGCATGCAAATAATGCTTGCTCATTTAATTGCTGAAATCGCTGATGTGCATGGTCAGGTAACAGTCCCTTAACCGCTTTTGCTGGATCAAGTGTATCATATAACTCGTGTATTTTTCAGAATATAATTGAGAAATCAATCTAAAACGTTGTGGGATTTTAGCATAACTGTTGCTCCTGTCAATCATGGTTTAGAAGAAATTGGCTTAACAATTGCAACCAACTTAAATTTATAGCTCAATAATATTGTTAAGTGTATACCTCTGCAGATGTGTCAGGATTTTTTTCTTTCGTTGTGAATATTATAGCACAAATATTCTGTATGTACTTGTTATTTTTCAGTCATGGGATTAGAATGAAAGTCCATTGTGTTAGTATAATCACTTAGATGGTTTGCGTTTGATAGTAAAACTACTCTTAACACTTTAGTCTCGTGTCTACAGGCAGAGACAAGATGACAAGTGGGAGCATGATCTTTATGATAGTGATGGACCCCAGCTTTCCAGTATGCATTTCTTAGTTACATTGCTCACAACTTAATCTGCAGCTACTACGAAGTTTAAATTTATTGACTGATTTTATCTTAGAATCAAAGGCTCCTAAAATTGATACAAGAGATCTTCGATTAAAGCTTCAAAAGAAGAGCATTCCACAAGCAACTCAAAACGGAAGTTTACCTGATCTACGGGAAAAGCTGTCTGGCACAATGCACACACGACCCGTTAATAGTAATCCTCCAAAGCCAAAACTTGAGAACAGTAAGCAAGCAATAAAAAGTGTGATTGGTGATACCCTGTTGGTTGGGTCCAAGAAAGTTCCCAGCTCGATTGCTAAGAGAAAGTCACGGCAGAAGGTAGGTATTGCGTAGGACATTTCCTGTTGAGTTAATTGTTATACTCAGTTGTCCATGGGGTTGGTTATCGTCTGATGATGTTTTCATTCTATTTGAACTTGATAATTATGCATGCTACTGTTTTTCTATGAATTCCGGTCATAAATGAACATTTGAACAGAGGAGAGGTCATTGACAACACTTCTTTGGTGACAAGCTATTTTCGGCTATAAAAGATTGTAGTAGACTGATCTATATGGTAGATGTAAAGTGGAAGTTAGAATAAGGTTATTTAATGATTGTGTGAATGCATTTCTTTCAGAATAGTAAGATATGAGGGTCAATTGAATGCTTTAGATTGGTACTTCCAGTGCTTGAATTTCATAATGCAATATATATTATTTATCTGAAGTCTGAACTATTTATCTATGAAAATTTTCTGAGTCTCTCTGTTGTTGGAGATATAGGTATGCTTGAAACTATATTACTAGTTTTCATGTGGAAATATGGAAAGAAGCATAAAGCCATGCTGTGCTAGATAAAATTCCCGGTTTTATAGTAATGCCATTCATATTATGCAGGTTGACACTACAGTTGACGAATTTCTTCACTCTCTTGGTCTTGAAAAATATCAAATTCAGTTTCAGGCTGAGGAAGTAAGTTAAAATTTATATATCCATAGCTGCTGTATATATTCTGAGACCAACACTGAAGCTGTGGTTTCTGCAGGTAGATATGATGGCTCTCAAACACATGAAAGAAGAAGACTTTAAGGCTATGGGGGTACCAATGGTAAGTATTTCTTTGCTTGTGCCAATGAGCTGTGAAATATCAAATATGGCCATTTTCAGGGTCCAAGGAAGAAGATAATGTCAGCTTTGGTAGCTTTTTATCAATACTTTAAAAGAACTATTCATCTTGGTTGTTTCAGGGTCCAAGGAAGAAGATAATGTCAGCTTTGAGTTTGAAGTCCTGAGAATGCTAAGCAAGAGGTTAAAAGAAAAAGAAGCTTCACCATGAACTTGGAAGAACAAAGTTCAAAGATGGTTTTCTTGATTTTGATGCCCAGTTGAATGAAGAAAACTTGGCTTGGAAATAGCTAAATGGAGATGAATCTTTGGTTCTATTATGTATGTCTATTAGGGCTGTGTAGAAAATTTTACCAATCACATATTCGTAGGTTTCTTTCAATTTTGGTAATCTAGGTAGGTTATCTACACATTGCACTGTTTATATTATACTACTATTTTCCTAAAAATTAAGGTTGTTCAATAGCTCAAAACCCAAACAAGCCTGGTGTATCGAGTGAGCGGCCAAGCCCGGAAAAGAGTAATCGATAATTCCTAAAAATTAAGGTTGTTCAATAGCCCAGAGCCCAAACAAGCCTGATGCATCGAGTGAGCGGCCAAGCCCGAAAACGGAAAAGAGTAATCGATAATCAAATTTATCAAATGCAGAATTTGACTGAAGTGCTGCACAACAACAGTTCTACATACAAAACTAGTGAATTTGAATGTAAAAGTTTAAAATGAATTAGTCAAAATAAGATCTAGGTATAATATTAATTGATTTTGTATAAAATAAATTTTAAAATGCATAAATTTCAATGAAACAAAAAAGTTTAAAATACATTCTTAGACGGGGACTACCGTAAGTAAGGCTTAGGCTTTGAGTTAATTATAAATCTATAAAATCAGTATAAATTAAATAATAAACAGCCGTCTTAGCTCAGCTGGTAGAGCGCATGGCTTTTAACCATGTGGTCGTGGGTTCGATTCCCACAGACGGCGTTTGTTTATTTTTTTATTTAATTTTATTTAAATACGTAAATTATATATTAAATATAGGTATAAATGATATGATTCAAACTACATGATTATGTGAATATAAAAAAGGTCGGTCCATTTGCTGACCGAATTTATAAACATTAAATTAGTACTTAGCTACAACAAGAGCCAGACAAACATTATGAACTTCATCGTTGGCAGTCGGCACCGAATAAGAATTGGGTTGTTGTTTCTATATTTGAATTTATATTAACTGAATATCATCGTGCTCGGTAAAGGATAAACAGTGTACGTCTAAAGAAACACTGCTTTCGTTTTCAACAAAGGCAACATAATTTTGTTTACCAAATTTAAATTCAGTTATTAGTTTAGATACGTTTACCAAATAAAAATGATTTATACGTATTTATGGATATACATCAGTTTTTAAAGTATGAAAGTAAAAGATAAATTTGTGCCAAATCGAAACACGGTGAACTGACAATAAAATATGGTGAAGCCTTCAAAGGTATTCACAGGAAAGAGACTGGAAACAGAAGATTTTGAAAGATTCAAAACTTTGGTTTGATTAGTTGGAGACAGTCAACCTTTTAATCCTTTATATGTTTCCCATCATCGTCATCATTTACATTCGCATTTTCTGGGCTCTGAGTTCTCTTTTCAATCTCAATTCGATCTAATGGCTGTAAGTTCATTTGACATTTATAATGTTTTGCTGCTTTGTTTCTGTCTTCTTCTATCGTCATCATTTAAACCTAATTCACATGTGGTTGTTGACTTTTTGTGATGCTGAATTTCTCTATGTTATGATTATTTGAGATTAGATTTGTAGATATAAGATGATTGGATTGAATTAAGAATAAAGTAGTTTTTCGTTATCTGGTGATTCAGCAATCCAAAGTACCAAAGTTTGGCGACTGGGGTGATGGAGATGTTGGCTATACCGTTTGTTTTGATGCAGCCCGAAAGGGTAAGCCCGGAGGCCCGCTCGTAAACCCGAACGACATCCAGATGAACCAACCCGCGTCGCAGGCTCGTTCTCCTCCTAAGTCAAAGCCGCAACAACAACAACCCAAGTTTGGTGCTTGGGAGGGCGGAGACCAAGTTCCGTACACTCAATATTTCGAGAACAAAGGAAAGATTATTCCCAATGAGCCTCAAATGAGCCGGGATGCTGGTCCCGCCCGCCAACCCAAAGCTCACCCGAAACAACAACCACCACCAAAGTTTGGTGGTTGGGATAGCGGAGATGAAGTGCCTTACACTCAATACTTCGAGAAACAAAGTAAGATGATTCCGAATGAGCCTCAAATGAACCGCGATGTGGGTCCCACCCGACAATCCAAATCTCCTCCTCAGCATAAGGAAGGCAATGCTGCTAGGGAGGCTAATCATCGCAATCCAAAACCACAAGGAGTCAAATTTGCCGGAGGTGAACCGAGCCGCAACAACCAACAAAGACCACCTGCCCCTAGACCTTCAAATGTATGTCTTGTTTTCGCGTTTTTATCCTAAAATTAGTTGACAATAGGAGAAGTAACCTAATACTTAAATATGAGGATCATGTATTGTCAATATTGTCGATGTTGGACATTTCTACCCTCAACGTAGCTAACATGGTTGTTGTGTTTGAATGCAGCCCGGCGGTAGAGGTCCTAGTGTTCCGGCGTTCGGCGACTGGAATAACAACCCTGGACAACCGGGCGGGTACACAGTCGTTTTCGATAAACTTCACGATGAAAAGAAGCAAGGAAACAACGTGCCTACCGTAGACAATCCTCCCGCTCGTAATAGAACCCCTACTCAGCCGATCAAACAACCAAAGGTATGAACCCTAAATAATTACCATATTTTTTATATGCGTGAGCGTGACTTGTGATTTCCAGCTCATTTTGAATGTTCTTTGTTGTTCAGCAAAGTGGCTGCTTTTCAAGGCTCTTCTGGTGATGCTTCATTTACAGCCCATTCAGATTATAAGATTGTTTACACTACCAAACAAGACTTGTAAATTTCATATTCTTTATTGTGATTGTGAATTAATAATGCTACTTATCAGAGAAAAGGATTTTATTTATACATCAGTGATTTTGGTTAGTGTGTGTGTTATGAGATTTTGTGTTTCATCTTGTATGTATCTCCATTAAACTCTTTAACTTTCATAAATATACCAATGATGTTTTCGCATGAATAAAAAAACTTCATTCCTTTATCTAATCGGCTAATATTATTCTATTAAATTGGTCCATAACATAATAGGCGGTACAGGTCCTAGGTTAGGTTTGTAATTCGATTTTGTTTCACTGGACTTGGACTGCAGTTGCAATGTGCTCTTTTGAGTTGGATTTATTATTCAATTTTTTTGGGTTAGATTTGCAAACGGCTGCATTTACAATGTGCTTCTCAACTTTTTGTTGATAAGCATACATAATGTTATAACTGTGACTTTGTGTTGATAAGCATGCCTACTGTTATAACTCTTGCTGTCACAGTAGCTACACGCACCATTGTTCTATCAGCAACTTGTTGTCACAGTAGCTGCACTTAGAGGATTATTATAGAACTATTCCCAAAGTTTTTCTTGTTGCATTTGTTTGCAAATCTAACCCAAAATGAGCACATTGCAACTGCAGTCCAAGTCCAGTGAAACAAAATCGAATTACAAACCTAACCTAAACGAATCAGTTCAGACGCACCTCACAATTGTTTACAAATCAAATAAAGTCCAATACAAACCCTAAAATCAGGAAGAAACTCTGACCTAAGGTGACGATAAAAGAGGCGGTGACGGCAGAAGTGGCGGCGACGATGATAGTCGGAGTCGGAGATGACAATGGGAGACGGAGTTGAAGTTGACGATGAGAGTCGAAGTCGATAGTCACGAGATGGCGAGATGAATCTCCAGTGTCGTAGGGCGAGAAGACTCCCTACAGACTTCTATTCTTTCTTTATTTTTCTTGTTTTTAAAATTTTACATTAAAAACAAAATTTTGTTTTAATTTCCTTTTCTTTCAAAAATTTATTAAGAGAGTTACAAAAACTGACGGAAAATGTGAGAATTGGCACGGAGAGGAAAATATCAAAACCTTGAGGGTATCAAGAGGAATCTCGAAACTTAGTGGATATCAAGAGGAAAAGTCGAAACCTCGATGGTACGAAGAGGAAAAATCCAATAATTATAAAATGTCTTCATTCGGAAAATTAATACCAATGTATATAAATATATTATATTAAAATAGACAGAGACAATATTATGATTATAAACAATCTACTAAAAATAAATAGGTTAATTCTAATGAAATATTTATAATATATATATATATATATATATATATATATATATATATATATATATATATATATATATATATATATATATATATATATAACTATACTATTATAAAAGTGAGACTTCCCCTATTAATAGTACAATTCCAATATTACCCTATGAATAGTACAATTCCAATATTATCCTTTTTATTTATTTATTTTTATTTATTTTCTCTATTATACGAGAAATGCCCTAACGTGTCACTCTACCGGTTTTTAACTATAGATGTCGTCTCCTCATTCGTCTTCTCTTGCGTTTTCAGTACGTGTTGCGTTGCTCATTCACCGCTTCATTCTTCATCTCCATGCCGTCCAAATCTCTCTGCTCGCGGTGTTGCTCAAAAACCCTAAAATTCACCGCTTCATTCTACTTCTACTGATTTCTACCTCTTCATCCTTTTTTCTCTATTCCCATGAATTCCTCAAAGATTTTCCAAAGACTTACAACTTTATCCCAACAACTCAGCCTCTACAAGCCACCACCCTCTCTAATTCTAGACGACGATGACAATGATAAGTCCAAAGAAATCGAAGATCGATCTAACAAGGTCGTTTCTTAGGTGTGTTTCACCGAATCTTCAACCTAATTGTGCAAACTCTCAAGCAGGCGGAGATGAACAACTGAAGCTCCTTCATACCCAAGAAATTTTCCGTTCTCGTCTACCTCTTTGAAGGGGATAGCAGTGTTTCGGGTCATCCTCACCAAACAGTCTTCCTGATTCTCTACTCACTCCGGTCGGGTTTGGATTGAACTGGATTTCGATAATGTGTGTGTTTTTGTCTATTTCACTTTGAATTTTGTTACCGATGTGGCTTTTGTGTTCTTTGCAGTAAGCATGTCCACGGGTCAGGGGTCCGGGAAGGGTGACCCGGACCCGAACCCATATAAACGGCCAACCCGCCAGGTTGGGACCCGGCGGGTTGGCCAAACTCAACTTAAAAAAATAAAAAATAATAAGAATTGGGCTTGAACTTAAAAAAAAGAAAATAAAAAGAGAAGAATTGTGCTTGAACTTAAAAAAAAAAAAGGGAAGAATTGGGCTTGAACCGGAATCCCGATTGCCTACGTATCCTCTCGGGGAGGAGGAATCAAAGCCCACGTAGTTCTCTTACCTTTGTTTATATCCCCGATTGACCCTTACCTTAGTCGTCGGACTCTCCCGCCGATACATCCAATAGCGTTTGTTGTCGCTCATCGTCATCTTCGTCGCCTTCCTCCGCTGATAGGTTATTTGTTTGTGTTCGCATTTCCGCTTTCCTCCAATCGGCTAGTAGGACAACGTCTCGGGCAACATGTTTGATCTCGTCGGATCGAGCACCTTTCTACTCCGGCTAAAGGTTTGCTCAACCGCTACCGTTGAGGCGGGAACGGCGAGAATTTGTGCCGCGATCCTTGAGAGGGTAGGGAACCTCATTCTCTCCGGTCGGCTCCACAATTCTAATATGTTGAAATCCTCTTCTTCTTCATCATTGAAAAACTCAAAAGAAATGGTTAGATATACGTCGAGTTCCTCGTCGAGTTCCGAATGGGAACTCGACGTGGTTTTTGCCCTTTTCGGGCCAAACAAATCTCTAGCAATTGATTTAAATTTAGATGAAGTTGAAGATGAAGGACGAGGAGGGGGTTGTGAAGATTGACCTTGATCGGAAACACGATATTGAACCAATAATTCATCAAATAATTTTTTTAACTCTAGCAATTATGGTAGAAACATGGCAATCGGGATGTTGTTCTAAATCTAAAAATTCATAATAACTTTCTAAAAATTGTTTTAAACCATCCATTTTACGTCTAGGATCTAACACAAATGCAACAAGAAAAACATCGGAAATAGTTGTATCATAATCTAACCATTTAGTTCGCATTGTATGAATAGCTTGTGAAATATTATCAATTAAAAGACCTTGTTGAAGTGCAAATGCAATATTAATTGCTACATAACAAAATATGTTTGAAGTTGGTGTATAAATATAACTAACAGTATTAGTAGCATCATAAAAATATTAAAAAACCTCCATTACACCTTTTGCTAAAACCCAATATTCACCGAAAACAAAATCACCATTAATATGTTGTGCGGCAAAACCACTTAAAAGATCTCGATATTCATGTGATTCGGAAATTATTTTGTAAGTAGAGTTCCATCTTGTACAAACATCTTTTGGAAATTTTTTAGGATAAACGCCATTTTGTTTACAATAAGCATGCCATTTAGTACGTATACTTTTTTTAGACCAAAGTTCATTAAGAATTTTTCGAATAGGTTGTACTAAATTTCTAACATATGCTAAACCTTCTTGAACACACAAGTTTAAAATATGAGCGGCACACCTAATGTGAAAAAAATTACCTCCAATCGTCGGCTTACAAAAGTTAGTTAAATCTCTAATGGAAGCCGTGTTAGCGGAGGCGTTGTCAAAACCGATTGAAAAAACTCGTGAAAGTAATCTATATTCTTCCAAAACATTTGCAATCAAACAAAAAATGTTTTGGATGGTGTGTTGTTCGTTAAAAACTCCTAATGCTAAAACTATTTTGTTTAAAATCTAAAATTTATCAACAAAATGACAAGTAATACCCATATATGAATTTTTTTGAAAACCTTCGGTCCAAATATCACTACAAATAGAAACTTGAATATCACCGTTTTCTATAAAATATTTAATCAATTCTTCTTTACGGATTTTATATTTATGCATCATTTTTCTTTTAGCGGTTTGGCGAGAAATCGGTTTATATGCGGGTTGAGCATGATTTTGCATCCAATCATTAAAACTAACATTTTGTGCAAAACTAAATGCCAAATAATCTACGGCTAACATTTCCGAAAATGCATTCATAGACGAAGCATGATCATATGTAAATAAAGGAGGGTGTTAGAGGTAGATGGGTACCCGGTTAGTTGTGTTTGCCCTCGTGCCAATCCCATTTTTCGGGATGCTTGTTCCGAATATGCCTCTTGTAGTTCCCATATCCTTCTCCCTTTTTATGCTTTTATTGTGCCGAACAAAAATTGCATTTGGCATAGTAAATCCCGTTGGCATCGGGAGCACCTTTTGTGAACCAAAACCGGAAGACCGCCGCCGATAGTTGAGTGTTGTTCAACGGCTCCTCCGGCTCCAGGAATTGGGTCTCGGATTGTTGGGTGTTGAGGAAAGGAGGTGATTCCATGTTGATATCCTCCTCCTCCTCGTGGATCTCGTGATCTCCACTTAAGCCCCGCCTTAAATCCGAACCGGTTGGAGGACCGCTAACGGAATGACGTCCTCGGCTAACACCTCCGCCAAATGAAGGACCGCTAACGGAACGTCTTTCTCGGCTAGCCATTTTTTGTTTTGCATGTAGTAGTAAGAGTTGTAAAATGAATAATTAATAACAAAATAAGAGAATGAGAATATGAGATTAGGAGAGTAATTGAATGTAAGAGTTGGAAATTATGGAGAGATTGAGAGAGAGTGAATAGATGATTAAATGAGAATTGATGTTAGTTGAAATGAATTGGGTTTGGGTATTTATAGAAATGTTTTTGGGCTAGATATTATAGTTTATTGTTTTTTTATTTTCAAAATGTGACCGTTACCCGGGTCGACGGGTAAGGATCCCTCGACCCTTACCCGTACCCGTGACCCGGGGGAACCCGGACCCGCCGGGTTCCTGCCGGGTCAGAACCCGCCGGATCACGGGTGACCCGTGGACGTGCCTACTTTGCAGGTGAAGTAGCGTTGCCTCGTGGGAAGATGGACGAAAGGGATAAGGATGAAGTTGAAACGGCTAAAAGAGAAGCTCATGAGAAAATTGGATTAGATCTTGCTCTTCTTAATGTTGTAACTTTTATTGAGCCATTCTTGTCCAAGGTAATCATCTAATCTACGATCATTTTATTGGGAAAAGAAGTTTTTGGTTCATACAAATTTTGGTGTACAGTTTGTCTAGGGTTCATAGCACAATTGATGGAGATCAAAATCCTTTATAGTTGCACATAATGGTCTAAAATGTAGCTGTAAATCGACTGTTACTCATGTTTGCTACTTCAGTTGTCTGCTTATGCTAGATCATGATGCTTTGTTTGTTTGTGTTTTGGGTTACTAGTGGGAAACTTGCTGGTCAGAATTTAAACACGGCCCATTGCTCAACCCTTCATATTCAATTCTCGGTTTAAAATAATTGATTAATCTTACAATTTGGATAGGGTTCATAGCACAATAGCCCTCTGTTGTCATTTCTCAAGAAAAACATGTCTCAATTGACATCTTTTGACTACATATAATGATGGTTTTGTGTTTCTCAGGTTATTGACAATAGGAAATTAAGTTCAGTGGTAATTTCCTTTATTCGTCTGTTC
This sequence comes from Fagopyrum homotropicum, assembly GCA_033239125.1. Lineage (NCBI taxonomy): Eukaryota > Viridiplantae > Streptophyta > Magnoliopsida > Caryophyllales > Polygonaceae > Fagopyrum > Fagopyrum homotropicum. The sequence continues at coordinate 133,069,121 of BSWB01000001.1, read as the reverse complement.
ATTTGTCACCAAAATTGGATTTTGCTTCTATGCAAGATGGTACATCAACCCTTTTCAAACTAATTTATGCTCCATGTATACTTGCTAATACCCTGTTGATTTGTGGCCTTGTTCTTTCTTCTTTTTGTTCTTTAGTTGTGGACATGAACATTTTGAAATATCTATGTTAATTGAGACATGTGTCAGCCTCTCCAGAAAATTCTAAACTGTGTCAGCCTCTCCAGAAAATTCTATGTTAAACTTTAAAATAAAAAAAACTGCGAAAGAAGTACTAAATCATGGTTGTTAAATGCTTAATTAAATTATATTTTTAATTTCAAGATATTGGAGGTTGATGTTGATTCTTTCCCTCGCTTCGAGGTTCTCTCTTCTTGGTTTGATAGGTTGGTGTTGATTCTTGTCTCAAAGAAGTGCTATAATTAAGGCTCTCACTAATGGTATTCCCTCTTCCCTTTCTAGGTATCTTTTCTTACTTCTTACTTGTGAAATTCGGCTTAGGTTTTCATGGGTTTTGTTGTTTTTAATTTTGCAGATGTTATAGAGTTCTATAAATTTTGTACAAATACATACTTCTGATTTCTAGGAAGTAGGAACAAATGATGAGAATACTTGGAAAACGTCATACCTCTTACCAATAAATTTAGCAAGCACATTCATATTTCTTTAAGTAAAGTTGGTTTACTACATTGCAGTTCTAGCTCATTTTATAAGGAACGACAAGTTGCACACATTTGGCGTGCTTGGATGTGTTCTGTATGTGGTTGGATCTATAGTTATGGTCTCATGGGATTGTTTTATCATTTTTTATTTCCCTTTTGTGGTATGTATATGACAACATTGACTAATCTACAAGACTCTCTTTGCAAGTAGTTTGCTGAGCATTAGGCACACTTTGTTGAATGCAAACAAGAGGGAATATCAAAATTTGTAGATTGAAAGGAATGGATCTGGTGAAAAAATCAACGTCGAAGATAAAACAAAAATTCAGGAGAAAACAATCAATTATAAGCACCCAAACTTGGCAACAACGGCGGCGGTTTCTCGCTCCGACGTCCTTCTGGTCAGTTCCTCTCTATAACTTTCTTGTATTTTTATTTGATTTTCTTTCTTCTTCGTGGTGTTTTTTTTACTTTTCGATTTTGTTCTAATTCCCCCTATTACCTCTCTTCTCAAATTTAGATGTGTGAATTTCCTCCTGGTCCTTTGATTAAGAAGTGTTGTACACTAGATCAGGTATAGGCAAATAACTATAAATTTTGCCTCCTGGACTGTAGTGTTGTTTTAATTAGAAGTTGTCTGTAAATTCACCAGTGTATTTACTACATAAATAGGGAAAAGCAGCCATCACTTTCTTGATTCCATATTCGACAAGACTCTGTGTAGCACAGTTGCTCTACTTGTTGTTCGTGATCATGGAAAATCAGCTGCTCTCGCTTTGGCTGTTGCAGGAGCTCTGGCGGTTGGGTAAGCTCCTTTGTAGAAATCTTAAAGAAGAACACATTTCTAGGCATTTATGGTTCCATTCTATTGATTACTGTTTTGGTCTTTGTAGGTACTCTAATATTTTTATTACTGCACCTAGCCCTGATAACTTGAAGACCTTGTTTAAATTTGTGCTCAAGGGATTTGATTCACTAGAATATAAGGCACAATTGTAGTTGTTGAATTGCCTTTGTGTTTTGTAAATTGGATATCATCATGTTGGTATAACTTTTTTTAATAATCGAAAACTAGATATGGATACTTTCGAAGGTATATTTAAATTAGTGGCCCCGTCGACTATCATCAATTCCGCTTCCTCACTCCGATCGGTAAGCTTCATTCTAAAAAGTATTTTGCTGCCTTTGATCGTTCAATATCCGATTTGTGTTAATTCCTTGCTTGTTGATTTTGGTTTTACCTTATTTCGACCTCTCAATCATCTGATTAAGGTTAATGCTTTGATGCAATAGGTTTTTTTTTCTCAGTCATTTGATAAGGGTTTATGAACCCTCGATTATGTGTTGCATTTTCTTGTACTAAATGCACGTTGCTTGAAGCGCTTATAATTATTGCACAAATGTTAACAATGACTTTTATTGTTTCATTGGTGTAGGTGAAGTGTTGCTACATTTGTGGTGTTTTGGGCTTTAAAGCTTTGCTTGTGTGAGTAATCTCCCCCCTTTCCTCTTGTATGTAGATTACCTTCTTTTGTTTGTTTGAGTAATCTTTCCCTCAACTCATACTTTCCTTTTTCTCTGATCTGTAGATTATATGGGTTTGTTTTAATGTATGTAATGTATGCATTAAAGCTTCTTTTTTTTTTGGTAAAAATGAGCAAGTCCTTCGCGCTGAGCGCTTAAATAACTAAAAGAAATTAACAGCGAATGTTTCGGGGCAAAGCGAGGCCCCTAATATCGTTTGAAATAAAACTGATAACACCCATAGGGGGTGAATCAAGTGCATGAATGCCAACAGGAAAATTGAAAGCATAGTCAATTAAGAAATCCGCAGCGGTATTAGCCTCGCAGTAGATGTGCCGGAAATGGACAAGCCAATCCCTACGTAAGAAGCCTTGGCAGCGCACCACCAGACTAGAGAGTGGATGTGAATGAGCCACACCTTCCTTAACCCACCGAATTGCCAACATTGAATCCGATTCAACCTCAATCTTTCTAAAGCCATTATTCCAGCATGTTTCCATGCCCAGCAATATCCCCCAAAGTTCAGCAGCAGCAACTGTGCAGTTTCCAATGTTATGCACTCGCCCCATGATCCATTGACCATCTTCATCTCGTAGCAGGCCTGCTGTCGATGCCTCATCACTCCCTTATTTAACAGATCCATCCGAATTCCATTTAACCCATCCACTAGAAGGTTTTCTCCATTGGATGCAAGCTTCAGTTTTAGGGCAATGGAGACCTTGGTTTGTAACTTTCTTCAATGTCTCCAAATATTTTACAGCCTGAGCAAGTACAAACCTTTCACTATGGTTGTGGAATTTCTATTCTTGAAAGTTCGATTGCATCTCCATTTCCACAACCACCAAATCGAGTAGGCAAAGATCATGTTCCATGGTAAACCCTCAGGATTCTTATTCTGATTCCGAATATTTTTTACAAACCATCAGTAGGTTGGATGTGGTGCCAATATTGAGAGGCCTATGGGCAGTCCCGACAGACATGGATCAATGTCTCAGTCATATAACTATAGAGCTCGCAGCAAGGAGAGGTAGACATGTGTCTTCTATATCTTTTTGCATTTGTAAGTGTTTTGCCTAGCGCCGCTAGCCACAAAAATGTTTTGATTCTTTCAGGGATAGAGAGCTTCCAAATTTCGGAGTAGAAGGAGTTGGTAGGGAGTTTGCTGTTACCATATCTAAGTAGGTGATAACTAGCGTTCATCGTGTAGATGTCATCAGTAGAGTATGGCCAGCAAACTGAATCCTCCATATCATGGTCTTCAAAGATCCTGATGGCTGCAAGCTAAAGAGTAGTCATTGCCGGGAGATGACCATGGATCTTGGCCCAATTCCAACCAATGCCATCCAACCATAAATCTCGGACTTTGGAGCCCAGGTTCATTTCAGTAGGTGTAGTGACAGTGATGCTCGACAGAGGCATTTCAGTGAGCCACCGATCTTTCCAAAAATGAACCGTTTTGCCGTCATGAACCCTCCAAGCAAGACCTGGCCTAATGACTTCATTCATGCCCCAAATTAAACTCCTGAACATGACTGAACCCTTCTTTGTACGAGCCATATTGATAGTGTTGCGAATTCCCCCAGTTTTGTATTTAGCAACTATTACCTTAGTCTATAGACTCTCCCTCTCTGCAATGAGACGCCAGGCAATCTTACCAAGAGCAGCTGTGTTTTTGTCTTTCAAAGTGCATAATCCAAGACCCACCAGGACTTTTGGACAGCAGACAGTATTCCAGTCCACAAGATGCATCTTTCAACTTCAGCTCCACTCCAAATGAACTTACGACAAAGTTTTTCAAAATTTTTGATGAAGCTAGCAGGCAATCTGACCGTTTTCATGGCATATAGAGGGAGTGTGGTGATGACAAATTTTGTTAAGATGGTGCGCCCTACTAGACTCAGATGTCGCCCCTTCCAGCTTGCAAGCTTTTATTGAGCTCTTTGGTATATACTCTCAAAGTCAGTAGTATTAACTTTCTTTGAGAAGATGGGCATGCCTAGATAGGTGCTGAACTCATCTTTGATTGATAAACCACTCAGAGTGGATAGTCTTCTGCGAAGATTAGGGTCAACATTAGGAGAAACAAAACGATTAGACTTATTAATACTGACCTTTTGACTTGAGGCGTTACAGAATTTCTCTATGCAGCTCATGATAGTTTTGATCTGGGAAGATGAGGTTTCAGCAAAGAGAACTATATCATCAGCAAAGAATAGATGAGACAAAGGTAGAGCATCTCTACTCAACTTAATCGGTTTCCAACTTCCTTCATCAACTGCTTGTTCAATACATTGGCTAAGATATCGGATCCCCTTGTCTAACACCTTTAGTTGGTTTGAACTCCGAAAGCATCTCTCCATTCTATAAAAGTTTCATGGTTGGAGACGTAATGCAAGACATGATCCTAGTAACCCAAGCTGGCTGTAGGTTCATAGAATAGAGTGTATCCTCAATGAAACTCCAGCTTAATCTATCATATGCTTTTTTCTAGATCAAGCTTGATGGCCATCCATTTCTTTCCCGATCTCTTCTTTGCCATCGTATCAATGACCTCTTGCACAATGATAACATTATCTTTAATAAGTATGCCCTGGATGAAACTACTTTGTGTGGGGTTTATCATGCTTTTCATAATGGGTTGCAATCTAGTTACCATAATTTTTGTAATGGTTTTATAGACGGCATTAAAAAGACTAATGGGTCTAAATTGAGAAATTAGCTATGGTTTACTCCCCTTCGGAATGAGAGCAATTAGGGTCTCATTTAACCCATTTTGTAAGTGACCATTCTCTCAGAAATCAGTGATGCATTTAACCAGTGAGGAGCCCACACAGTCCCAACATGATTGGAAGAAGACATGTTGAAATCCATCTGGTCCATGAGCTTTTTAAGGGCCCATGGATTTGATGGCTGTAACGATGTCTTTCTCAGTCAGTGGATCATCAAGATGGGACCATTTTGCTTTAGCTAGTTGCGGGAAATTATAGTCTAGAAGTCGGTACGTACTACTGTTGTTGTTTTCTGGAGCATATAACCCTTTGAAATATCTTTGAGCATGTTGTTCAATTGAGGCTTGATCCGACATCCAACTGAGTGAATCATCTTTAAGGACTTCCACTCTATTTCGTCTTCTTCTGACGATGGTTGAGGTGTGGAAGAAACTCGTATTACGATCTCCATAAACTATCCACTTTTCCCTTGATTTTTGGAACCAAAGAAGCTCTTCCTGAGAGATAACTTTTTCAAATTCAGCTTGCAATACCTGTTCGCCACTTAGCGTGCGTGCAATCAAGCTTTAAATTTATAAAACTAGAATCAAGCAAGCGAACCCGCAGTGTACGGATCGATATAGTTAAGCAAGAATTCCAGAGTATCGAACACAGGGATTTGGGGGGTTAAATCCAGTTATAGAATTGTCAAGCAAGTAAATGTATGAGCTTTGTAAATATTGGGAAAACAACAACCCTAAAGATCCAGGAATCCAGTTGTGGCAATCGATTCAAGATATACTAAAGATATAAGGACAGAGTTAAGAGATGTAAAGGTATACTAATGCAAATCAATGTACGGTGAAGTTCCAAGGCTTTATATGACTTAACTAAAGATACTCTCTAGAAAGGTTGTTGAGGCTTCAGTATAGAAAGGATCTAAAGTCAAGAATTAATATCAAATACCCAAACTTATAACCCAAGGATCAAGACTAACTAAACCGATTAAGGTTGTGACACTCGGAATCGAGGTAGAGGTTGTTGAGGCTTCACTACCACCTTGAAAAGGCAAGCCAAGACTAAGTTAAAGCAAATCTTTAACTTTGGATTAAAGTAAAAGCAAGGTTCGTAAACTGAGGGAAATTACGGGTGGATCTTGAGATTCCACGGCCGTGGAACTCAAGAACACACCGTGATTCTGGCTTCGTCGGCGATTCTCTCTAACTCTCAGGGTCCAATCTGTTTATGATCGATCTATCATCATCTAAGCCACAACTATCAACCCTTCACCTTAGAATTGCTAAAGGGTTTTAGCCAATAACAGTCATTATGATATCAAATTCAAGATTTAAAAGAATGAAAGATGAAAACCTTCGAAAACCTTTAATAAATCTCAAATCAATCTCAAATCCACAAACAAGAACGATGATGTAAGCAGAATCAGAATAACACAAACCAATCACAATCCTTGATAAGAACGAAGAACGGGATGTCAATCCGTCTTCTAATCAAACCTAAGGACAAAGACGTAATCTCCGTATGAACAATCTTCCAAATCTTCACTCTTTCTCTAAGCCTTTCCGTCAATTCGGAAGTCTCAATAGGGCTGAGCGCGGTCTAAGCAGAGGTGTCGGAATCTCTCTCCTTCCGTCCTTTTATAGGGCAAGATAGAATAAGTGTCCAGCCCATTGTGTAAAAGATCGTGGCTTTAATTTGTACGTTAAAAGATCGCCTAAATCACGGTCATATAGGATTCCACGCCCGTGGTTTAGAGCGTGGAATTTGATTACGGTGCTTCACAACTTCCACGGCCGTATAACTCACTGGAATGCTCCACGCTTGTGTTGCCAAAGTTCCACGGCCGTGGTTTAGAGCGTGGACTCCATTACGGCCGTATTTTAGAGCGTGGAACATAGATTGCTCGTAAATCTCCTTTGTTTCGTGTCATTCTTCATCCTAGCATCTTCCTTAGCTCCCTTGTGGTGTCTTCAATCCTCGGACATGCTCAATCTATCTCCATTCTCCCTTGATTCGTTCAGTTTTAGCTCTTATTCGCCTACAATCAACACAAAGCTTATGTAGACCTCTATATCGACAATATGGATAAACTAGCTCACAAATGCTTCAATGCTTTATCAATGAACACTAATATGGATGAAATACACTTAGAAACGTGCCTAAAATATCACAATATTTCATGCTAACAAATAACCCCATACTTGCCACTTGCTTGTCCTCAAGCAAGGTTTTTCAAAAGCTTTAAAACTCAAGTTATGATGAAATATGGATACACTCTCAAAAACAAAACTTCTTTTAGATGAATGTTCTTTCTAGTCAATAGATCATTCTCAAATCTTGCTTCATTCGTTTATAAGACTTTCATACACATAATCAAAGAGTAAAGAGTAAAGAAGACTCATGAATTGATCAAACTTCCATGTAAACATGATAACCTTCAAACATTATCAAAATCAATCTTAAGAAACTTCAATTTAGATCACCAAGTCATATATCATTCTCTTGATCTTAAGGACTTTCAAACAAGGTCTAGAATGCAGAAAGGAAGGAAAACTTTAAGGAATGTGGTGCATGAATCCGGGAAAGTGGATAACTAACTCTTTTCTTTTTCTTTTTGCGGTTTCCGCAACACTTTCAACTTAGAGCTTCACTCTCTTCTTTCAATTCATTTTTCGACTTTACTTTTGGAGTTATGGATAGAGGTGCACAAAAACCGAAGCCTAGGAGATTGGCGGGTCTCATTTTTGCGAGATTCCTCAAACCCTTTATGCACATACCATAATCCGCTAGGAATATCGCTCAATCCGACTTTGGCAAGACACAAACACCTGGCTATGTGAATGGTGCCGAGTTACTCATCGTCATGATTGACTTCCCCAAACCTATAATTTCTTTCTATTCTTTTGAATGCAAATTTTGCTTTCATGGCCCTCCCACATCAAACATGCCAAATATTCAACTCCTCCAAATTCCCGGATAGGTAAAGGAGGCCATTATTTCATTGAGGGGCTAAATGATCAAAGAAAGAAGAAAGAAAATCGAATTGCCTTAATCATTTCAACAAGAAGTATAAGAACTTATCATGTGATTTCAACCTTGATTTCCCAACATGATTTAGGTAACATTCTTCACATTATGAAACTTGCAAAAGAGGAATAATCAACTCATTCAAATTCTTTTCAATTCACTATTTATTTAGGCATGCAATTGTCATCAAAACTCAATTCACAAGTAGTGATTATCATAGAAGTCATCTCTATCCTTAGAAGCACAAAATTTTCAAAATTTTTCAATTTTTATGGATTTTTCAAAAGCTTTTTTATGCAATGCAATAATGAAACGTGTAGCAGTAGAATGAAACATGCACGGTGTTCTCGATAAAAGCATACAAAGTGAGTGAGAGTTATTACAAGCGATTAGTCACACCTCACCCCATACTTGGAACAAACATTGTCCCTAATGTTCAAAAAGAAAAAGAAGAAAAGAAAGAAAGAAAAAGGACTCACAAAACGGTGGTGGAGTGGCTAGAACGGTGGATCATCAATATCCTCACAGCGGTGCCGGTGGAGGTGGAAACGGGAAGAAGCCGGGATCATAGTTCCGCCCAAACTGCTAGCGGTATATGTCTCTCATCATGCGGTCATGATCGGCGGCTCGTGCATCCCTAGCATCTGCACGGATCTCTAAAGCTCCGACCCTATCGGAAAGGTCGGTGGCCCACTCCGGTAACTGCTCATACCAACCAGACGGCTGGCTGTACCATGCCGGTGCGTCAGAAGGTGTTGGTGCAGGTGGCGGCTGTGCATGCCAAGGTGGTGGAGCTCCCATCCAGTCCGGCTGAGTGCTATACCATGTAGGAGGGTCCGTCATCCAAGTTGGCCTCTCGCTCACACTAGCACGGCGAGAGGAAGAGCCAAAAGCTCTAGCGGGGCGGGGAGAGTGTCTAGGAAGGTCAGGAACTGTGTCCGGCTGATCCGGAAAGGTACCAAAGTCATGCTCTCCCCCTCCTCCCTCATACTCATCACCTCTCATCTCCTCCTCCTCTACAACTGGTGGTGGTGGAACGTAGGGAGGGGCTACTAATCTGTTCGCATGCATGACAACGAACATCTCCTTCCAGTTATGGCGTCCAGCCATAATGGAATACTCAAAAAGCCACTCAATCCCTCTCCCGGTCCTACTCTCCCAAGGCATGGCAGCGAACGGTTGACCTCTATGTGTAGGGAAGATGATGCCTCTAGTCATGAGGCTCTGAAGTCCTAGGGGTCTAGCTGCAATGCGGGTACAAGCGGAGAAGTCTACCCCTAACTGCCTAGCAAGGTGGGTGACCATCCCACCGTATCCAATGTTGCCGGCCCTCTTGTTCTTTAGCTTGCTCATAGTAGCAGCTAAGAGGGTGGCACAATCAGCTGGCCTGCCGTATAACATACTATAAAGCAGAAATAACTCGTCTGTCTTGATCTTCTGAGGTGTCTCCGTCCTAGGAAAGAGACACTCAGAAAGCACTCTATGGGAAATCTTCAAGGCTAGGTGGTAGATCAACTTAGCCTTGGTATCAGCAGGTTGCCAGCGGTCCTCGCTGGCGTATATCATAGCTATCTCCTCCCATAAATCCTTGGCGTACACGCCACTAGGGAATCGACCATTGAAGGTCTCCTAGAACCCAAAGAAGGCTCCAAACTCTCTAATAAAAAACTCATAGTTTCTTCCATCAGCCGGAAAGAAACTGTCCTGTCAACATGACTGTGCTCAAACGAGACTACAAACTCCCTAGTAATCTCCTCATAAGCATCTTCCCGAATAGCGGAGAAGATGACTAAACCAACTCTATCCAATAGCCAAGTGAGATCCCCTATCACATGCAAGGGCTCTAGCTCCTCGAGTAGTAGATACCTAGGTCCTATGATAGTTCGCTTATGGATCTTCTCTAAAGCATCGAGATGATCCTCATGGATAGTAGGGATCCTAGGGGGAGGTGGTGATGGTGATGATGGAGGTAATGGGGGCTCAGCTGGTGGTGCTCTAGAAGAGGAAGTAGTGTTGCCTTTCCTTTTCTTATTCTTATTTCTATCAGACATTCTCCTTACAAAATCCATTTTCTGTCAGAAACCACGGTCTGTTCTTCAGATTCCACGGCCGTGGAATGCCCAGAAACCGTGGTTTGTCTCGCAAATTTACAAAACTCAGCAGAATTACACCAAACTCAACAACAAGCGGCCCTAAACTAATTTCCGTCCAATTCTAATCAGTTCTCCTAAAAATTCTAGCAAAAACGAAGCCAAATCGACAAAGAGAAAGAAGAGGTGAAAAACCTAGGTTTTCGGATTTTGGAATCCGAATTCTGTCTTCTCCGGTGAATTGCCGCTCGAATCGTTACTTGGATCTTGTAGGTGATGGGAATTGCTTCAGTTTTGGCCAAAGAATCGTTAAAAACGATTAACGAACGAGAAATTGGGAGAGGGGGAAGGTAATCGGCGATTTGGGCGTGGAATTGGGATTGTTTTGTGGTGTTTGTGAAGAAACGTGGTTTTTATAGTGGACGTAAAAATTTTTGAAAATCACGGTCTATCGGGGGGTTCCACGGCCGTGGAAATGTACGGAACCGTGGTTTTGGTGATTTTTCTTAGGCTTTTGAAAATTACGGTCACTGTAGCTGTCACGGCCGTGGTTTTGGCCGTGGAACTCTCTGTAATGTGTCAAAGTCCAAGTTTCGTCAATTTTCTTCTAACTTTTCCTTCCCCCTTTCTTTTCCACTGTTCCTACATCCAAAAACACGAACATACCGGAAGGCATCGAAGGCAAAACAAAACAAAACGTCTATACTATTCTAAACTATGAATCAAAAACAAAAACGTAAGTGCAATACCTTGGGTTTCCTCCCAAGAAGCGCTTTGTTTAAGGTCCGTAGCTAGACCAAATTCGCACTTATTCGAGTGCGGTGGGCGCGAACTCTTCAACTTGGAGTTCCGGTGTATACTTCTTGAGTCGTTGACCGTTCACCTTAAAGCTTCCGCCCTTTTCACCCCATACTTCAACTGCACCATGGGGAAAACGCGTTTGATTAGAAAAGGTCCAGTCCAACGAGATTTAAGCTTACCTGGAAAGAGACGAAGCCTTGAATTGAAGAGGAGAACTTGATCTCCTTCTTTGAGGTCCTTTGGTATGATATGCTTATCATGCCAACGCTTCGCTCTTTCTTTGTAGATCTTGGCGTTTTCGTAGGCGTTCAAGCGGAGTTCTTCAAGCTCATTGAGGTCCAAGAGACGCTTCTCTCCCGCTTCCTTCATGCTGAAGTTCAACCACTTTATCGCCCAATACGCCTTATGCTCCAACTCTACCAGTAAGTGACGAGACTTCCCATACACAAGGTTGTATGGTGTTGTTCCGATGAGAGTCTTATATGCAGTCCGGTACGCCCATAATGCATCATCTAGCTTAAAAGACCAATCCTTCCTAGTCCTTGAAACCGTCTTCTCTAGGATTCCTTTGATCTCCCGGTTTGAGATCTCCACTTGTCCACTAGTTTGTGGATGATAAGGAGTGGCGATCTTGTGAGTCACCCCATACTTAGCTAAAAGAGCTTCAATACGCCGGGCAATGAAGTGAGAACCTCCATCACTAGTGATAGTCCGTGGTGTCCCAAATCGTGGGAAGATGGTCTTGTTAAAGAACTTAACCACTACCATGGCATCATTGGTGGGAGAGGCAATTGCTTCAACCCATCTCGAAACATAATACACCGCTAAAAGTATGTATTGGTTCCCACAAGATGATGGGAAAGGTCCCATGAAGTCTACTCCCCAAATGTCAAAGATCTCTACCTCTTGGATGTTGTTGAGAGGCATCTCATTCCTCCTAGATATATTTCCTGTTCTTTGACAAGCATCGCAACAGGAAACAAAGGTTTGCACATCTTTAAATAGAGTAGGCCAAAAGAATCCAGATTGCAATACCTTAGCGCTAGTCTTGTTCGAACTAGCGTGTCCTCCACAAGGTAGTGAATGACAATGACGGATGACACTTTGCATCTCATCTTCCGGCACACATCACCGAATAATGCCATCCGGACCTCTCTTAAAGAGGAGAGGTTCATTCCAAAAGTATTCCCGAACATCCTTAAAGAACTTCTTTCTTTGTGCGTAGGATAATCCGGGCGGTAATTCCTGACAAACCAAATAGTTGACAAAATCAGCAAATCATTGTTCGTTACCTTTGGTGATCACGTCGATGCACTCCTCTATGATATGTAAATGCTCGTCCGGAAAGGAGTCATCTATAGGTAGATGGTCGTCTTCTAGATGTGTTAGACGACTCAAATGATCCGCAACAGAATTTTCCGAACCCTTCTTGTCGCGGATCTCTAGATCGAATTCTTGTAGGAGAACAATCCATCTAATTAGCCTTGGCTTCGCATCCTTCTTTGCAAGTAGATACCGGATCGCAGCATGATCCGTGTATACAATCACCTTTGCACCTACAAGATAAGAGCGAAATTTGTCAGTTGCATATACAATAGCTAAGAATTCCTTTTCGGTAGTGGCGTAGTTGAGTTGCGCTTCATCTAGCGTCTTGCTAGCGTAATAGATAGCATGGGTTCGCCCTTCCTTTCTTTGTCCAAGGACAGCTCCTATGGCTACGTCACTTGCGTCACACATAACCTCAAAGGAGAGATTCCAATTCGGAGGTTGGATAATCGGGGCTGAGATTAGAGCTTCCCGAATCTTATTGAACACATCTAAACATTCCTGTGAAAAATCAAAAACTGCATCCTTCATCAATAGATTAGTAAGCGGTTTTGATATCTTAGAGAAGTCCTTTATAAAGCGTCTATAAAATCCAGCATGTCCTAGAAAACTCCTTATCCCTTTCACCGAAGTTGGGGGAGGAAGTTTTTCTATTGTCTCTATCTTAGCTTTATCCACCTCAATCCCTCTACTAGAGATTAAGTGTCCTAATACAATGCCTTCTTTTACCATAAATTGACACTTCTCCCAATTAAGAACTAGGTTAGTGTCTTCACACCTTTGTAATACAAGAGCAAGGTTAGAAAGACAATTGTCGAAAGAGGAACCATAAACGGAGAAGTCATCCATAAAAATCTCCATGATTTCCTCTATATATTCCGAGAAGATGGCCATCATGCACCTTTGAAAGGTGGCTGGGGCGTTGCAAAGCCCAAACGGCATTCTCCTATAAGCAAACGTTCCCCACGGGCACGTGAATGTGGTCTTTTCCTGATCATCCGGGTGTATCGGGATCTGAAAGAAACCGCTATAACCGTCAAGATAGCAAAAATGTGAATGTTGTGCTAACCTTTCAAGCATTTGGTCGATGAAGGGTAGTGGGAAGTGATCCTTCCTCGTCGCGTTGTTTAGCTTGCGGTAGTCTATACACATCCGCCATCCTGTTACGGTTCGTGTAGGAATGAGTTCATTGTTTTTGTTGGTGATGACCGTCATTCCTCCCTTCTTCGGAACCACTTGTACGGGACTCACCCACTTGCTATCGGAAATAGGATAGATGATACCTGCATCAAGTAGTTTAAGAATTTCCTTCTTGACAACCTCCTTCATGGTCGGATTTAACCGCCTTTGAGGTTGTCGCGAAGTTCTAAAGTCCTCTTCTATTAAGATCTTATGCATGCATAGGGAAGGCTTGATTCCTACTAAATCCTCTATAGTATATCCTAAGGCTTTCCTATGTTTCTTAAGGACAACCATAAGCTTACTATGTTCATCTATGCTTAAATCGGAACTAACAATTACCGGATAGGTAGAATTAGGTCCTAGAAATGCGTACCTTAGATGTGTAAGAAGTGGTTTCAATTCCATCACTATAGGAGTCTCCAATGACTCTTGAGGAATATCCGATGGTACCTTAGAAGTGTCTAAAGAAGTAGAAGGTGTTGGAGAAGAATCAAGACAAGTTGTGGAGGAAAACAATTTCCTTCTGTTTCACCCAAAATTACGGCACCCCTGCCTTCTCCACAGCCGTGATTTTGGGCGTGGAAAGTAAATACGGTGCCTCTGTTTCCTCCACGGCCGTGTAACTTACTGGAATGCTCCACGTTTGTGTTGGTGAATTCCACGGCCGTGGAATAGGCTGTCTGGCCGTGGATCCGTACGTTTTCTGCCTCATCGTGGAGTTTCTCGAACTCTTCTTCACACATTTCTTCTTGTGTCTCTAAGGCTTTAATTGGCTCATTGCACTCCTCTTCTTCCCCTATATCCATTATGCTCATAGAAATAACTTTTTGCAAGGGATCTTTGAAGAGAATAGAACTTACCTCCTCTCTAGATAGCTCTTTGTCATGGATATTGAATATATCCTCATCGAAGGCTGGTTCCTTCACTAAAGTGGAAAGGACGAACTCTACCTTCTCTTCTCCTATGTCAAAGGCGAGTCTAGCATTCTTGCAATCGACTATACAGCCGGATGTTGCAAGAAACAGTCTTCCGAGAATGATCGGGACCGGACTATCTGCAGGAATGTCAAGCACAACAAAGTCTATAGGAACATAGAACTTACCAAGCTTGACCGGGACATCTTCAACTATACCGACGGGGCGAGTTATGGATCGATCCGCCATGTACAACGTCATCTTTACTGGTTTAGGATCGCCTAACCCGATCTTCCTGCATAAGGCAAGCGGGATGATGCTCACGCTTGCTCCCAAATCACATAATGCATCATATGTGACATCTCCCACTCCTATGGGAATACAAAATGACCCCGGATCCTTTAGCTTTAGGGGCATCTTCTCTTTCATGGTTTTGATGAGATCCGATGAATCCGAAATCATCTTAACCTCTCCAAAATCCTCCAGCTTTCTCTTGTTAGAGAGGATCTCCTTTAGGAACTTCCCATAAGCCGGCATACCTACAATTGCATCAATGAAAGGTATATTAATATGCAGTTTGCTCATGAGTTCAATAAACTTACCAAATTGCTTGTCTAGACGCGCTCTCGCTCTAGATTGCGGGAATGGTAGGGGAGGTTTGTAAGCTGGAGGAGGAACGTAGACATCTTCCTTCTCCTTCCACTTTTCTTTCTCCTTCTCAACGGGGACTTCTACAAACTTAGGTTGCGGGTCGGTAGTTGTTACTCCGCTCCTAGTTGTGATTGCCATCACTCTTCCTTTTGGGTTGTCCTCCGTCTTTCCTGGAAGTTTCCCTTGATTCCTAGGAACTTCCTCCGCATGGATAAACATTTGGTTTTCTAAAACCTTTTGGGCTTTATCAACCTTAGTTATGTGATCATCAACCTTGATAATGCGAGTCTTCAATCCTTGAAGCTTGCCCAAAATTGTCTCCAACATGGGATCGGGCTTCTCCTTCCCCGAAGTACTTCCACCATTAGATGTTTGCCCCTGGCTTTTCAAAGGAGTGGAAGAAGAGGAAGATGAAGTTAGTGAATTTCCTGAATTGGAATAAGAGTTACCGGAATTTTGTTGGTTGGGACGCCAATTGTTGTTGTTTGAACCCCTATTGTTGTTCCAATTGTTGTTCCGGTTGTTGTTGTTGTTGTTGTTGTTCCAATTGTTCCAGTTGTTGTTCCGGTTGTTGCGGTTTGTATTCTCATTCCCGTTGTTGTTATTGTTGTTGCCCAAATAACCTACATCTTGTTCCTTTTGCTTTGGAAAGTTGGTTTTGATGGCTTCCTTCAACTCTTTAATCTCCGTATTGAGAGAAAAGATTTGAGTTTGAGCTGCTTGTGATAGCTTTGCTCCTTGATCCACATGATTCGCCTCCACTTTCCGATGAGAATACTTCTCAATGACTCGCGCTTGCTTCTCAATGAAGTCCCAAGCGTCATCTTCCCTCATGTCCATGAATGTACCACATGAGAGGGATTGGAGCTTAAATTGTGTCTCCACATCTAGCCCCTTATAGTATATCTCCAATAGCGCCAATTTGGATATCCATGATGTGGGCAATCCAATAGCAAATCCTGAAATCTTTCCCAAGATTGAAACAAACTTTCGTTAGATCTCATAGAAAATGCATTAATCTTACCTCTCAACTCCGCCGTTTTGGATGGCGGGAAGAACTTAGTGAGGAATTTCGAAGAAAGATCCTCCCATGTTTCAAGTTTCCCACTTGTGAGAGCTTGATACCAAGACAATGCTTTCCCCTTCAAGGAGAAAAAGAAAGGTTTGAGCTTATAGTTGTTGGTAGTTGCATTCTTTGGCTTCATTGTCTCCATCATGATCTCAAAATTTTGTAGATGTTGATGTGGAGATTCAGTTCTTGTTCCTCCAAATTGATTTTGGCAGACAATGGTAATAACTTGCGGGTTGAAGCTAAACCCTTGTGCATCATCAGCATCAAAGTTCACACCCAAACGGCGTGGTTGCTGCGTTGGATCCATCCTTTGGCCAAGAGTTCTTGGCTCCTCATCCACACGTTCGACTCTCGCACCTCTAGCAGGGACACGGCGATTGGCAGCTGGCCGTGGAAAGAACGGGTTCACATTGATCGTTGGATCAATTTCCTCTAGTGGTGGCATGGAAGAGTCGCTATCCTCATTGGATGAGTTGGCGCTAACCGATCTTGATGGCCTCCTTCTTCTCTTTGTCTTCTTGAGGTTGTTTATTTCCAACCTCATTTGAAACATCATGTCCGATAAATCATCAACCTTCGTTTGATGACGATCCATTTCTTCCCTGCGAGTCTTCTCACTCCATTGGAGTTGAGCTTCTTTTTCCGCCAACTCCGTTTGGTAATCACGTTCTCTTTCTTCAGACATCTTTCTTTCCTTAAGCTTTCTCCTCAAAGTCCTCTCAAGCTCTTGATCAAGAGGTCAGAGGTCTTCGTTGTTCCTAGACCTGCGCATACACTCGAAGAGATATCAAATAACAAGGGAAAAGCTCCCAAGCTTGACAACCGATAACCGAATTCGGCCTAGACCAAATTCCCGGCAACGGCGCCAAAAACTTGTTCGCCACTTAGCGTGCGTGCAATCAAGCTTTAAATTTATAAAACTAGAATCAAGCAAGCGAACCCGCAGTGTACGGATCGATATAGTTAAGCAAGAATTTCAGAGTATCGAACACAAGGATTTGGGGGGTTAAATCCAATTATAGAATTGTCAAGCAAGTAAATGTATGAGCTTTGTAAATATTGGGAAAACAGCAACCCTAAAGATCCAGGAATCCAGCTGTGGCAATCGATTCAAGATACACTAAAGATATAAGGACAGAGTTATGAGTTGTAAAGGTATACTAATGCAAAGCAATGTACAGTGAAGTTTCAAGGCTTTATATGACTTAACTAAAGATACTCTCTATAAAAGTTGTTGAGGCTTCAGTATAGAAAGGATCTAAAGTCAAGAATTAATATCAAATACCCAAACTTATAATCCAAGGATCAAGACTAACTAAACCGATTAAGGTTGTGACACTCGAATCGAGGTAGAGGTTGTTGAGGCTTCAGTATAGAAAGGATCTAAAGTCAAGAATAAATATCAAATACCCAAACTTATAATCCAAGGATCAAGACTAACTAAACCGATTAAGGTTGTGACACTCGGAATCGAGGTAGAGGTTGTTGAGGCTTCACTACCACCTAGAAAAGGCAAGCCAAGACTAAGTTAAAGTAAATCTTTAACTTTGGATTAAAGTAAAAGCAAGGTTTGTAAACTGAGGGAAATTACGGGTGGATCTTGAGATTCCACGGCCGTGGAACTCAAGAACACACCGTGATTCTGGCTTCGTCGGCGATTCTCTCTAACTCTCAGGGTCCAATCTGTTTACGATCGATCTATCATCATCTAAGCCACAACTATCAACCCTTCACCTTAGAATTGCTAAAGGGTTTTAACCAACAACAGTCATTATGATATCAAATTCAAGATTTAAAAGAATGAAAGATGAAAACCTTTGAAAACCTTTAATAAATCTCAAATCAATCTCAAATCCACAAACAAGAACGATGATGTAAGCAGATTCAGAATAACACAAACCAAGCACAATCCTTGATAAGAACGAAGAACGGGATGTCAATCCGTCTTCTAATCAAACCTAAGGACAAAGACGTAATCTCCGTATGAACAATCTTCCAAATCTTCACTCTTTCTCTAAGCCTTTCCGTCAATTCGGAAGTCTCAATAGGGCTGAGCACGGTCTAAACAGAGGTGCCGGAATCTCTCTCCTTCCGTCCTTTTATAGGGCAATTTAGAATAAGTGTCCAGCCCATTGTGTAAAAGATCGTGTCTTTAATTTGTACGTTAAAAGATCGCCTAAATCACGGTCATATAGGATTCCACGCCCGTGGTTTAGAGCGTGGTTTAGAGCGTGGAATTTGATTCAATTCTAACAATACCTATAGAAGTCTCATATTAGCTTGTGAGGGACTTGATTCAATTCTATGTTGGGCTTGCTCCATGTAACACCCCGAATCCGCGGGACTCGGGATGCTACGGGTTGGGACCTCACAATAGGTCCCGATCCTTAGCTTGACAACAATTTCACCGGATCTTGCAACAAGGCACAAATAAAGGCCAAAATCAAATACATTTTATGCAATGCAAAGATACCCAAAACCAAACGAACCAAAGACTTCAGCCGAGATACAACCGAAAGACCAAATGACATACACGCGGCATACAATATATAATGAATACAAAACTAAAACACGACTCCAACCAAAACTCAATCCTAAAATGTACGGAACCCCGGCTGCCCACTCTTCCGGATCTCTCGGCCGCATTCCTAACATGCAAGGCAATCTACAACAATTGGTATAAAACCGTTAGCTAATATTCGAAGCATTAGAATCAAGGTGAGAGGCACAAACACAAGTAAATCAACATAACAAACAATATACACCAAAGCACGCAAGTCCAGTTTATTATCTTTTTATTATTAAGTCATATATCGCTCTAATTCAACTTAGGTTGTGACACGAGAGTCACCGAAACTCGCCACGGTCCCTACTTACCGGCATGGAATGGTACTGATGCATCTGATCGTCTACCAGCACGGGATAGTCGCCGAGAACCTCCTAGCTCTCGCGGGAGCCAAGCAAGTTGTCACCGCCCGTCATCATACACTTGGTCCAATATAATATAAAGGTCGGTAATCCTAATTCCGGTTTAGTTGTTATAAGCAATAAACACACACCACCAAACACACATCAATGCTAATACAAGGAATACGAGCTAAGTAAGTCCGGAGACTTACCTCGTCACCACACTCAACTCACAACACTCTCGCTTCCTTAGGGAGGAAGCCCGTAACCTGCTCACAAGAAGATAACTATATCAACAACAACCCACTCACAATAGAAGTCTTAGACTTCTATACAAATTATCTACGCAAGACCATTTGACTCTTAATTCTAGGACCGCATCCTAGAATCCCTCAAACTCACCTCACACTCAACACAAGCTAGAAGTCCTAAGACTTCTAATCCCTCGGATCTCGCAAGATCATAACTCACAACGCAACTAGATAAGTCAAACCTAAACTCCAAAATCCCACAAGATCATACAACCCCACCTTGAGCCTCAAAACGCTCACAAGATCAACCATATAACTTATAGCCATATAACAACCTCACAAGATAATATCAACTCCTCAAGTCTTGCAACATTTCACAATCCACAAAACTCACATAAGGTCCATAACCACTACTTGGCATTAACTCTACGTTATGCTAGATCCATCCTAGCATGATACTACTACTACTACTAAACATAACTAGATTGAGAGAGGTACTCACTCGGGATCAAAGGTGGAAGTCGATCGACGAATGCCGAATGCGGATTCGATGGCCTTTAACGGGGCGCTTCCGAACCTAGCACCAAACTAAACAAATTTAGCTTATAAGCTAAATTTGAACGGAATAGTTAACATATATAAATCTAAGGAAAACCCCACTTTTAAAACTCAAGTTAAAAACCGTAAATATATATTCCGGGCAAATTGTATAAAATCATAAACCCAAGGTAAAGCTCGTTTTCAAAGTCAACGTTAATATCCCGTATTTAAATCTTTGAGTCATAACCCGCAATTAATCCATCAAGGGCATAATATATATCGTATATATAAATATAATAATATCCCGGCAATTAAAATCCAATATTAAAACCCGCTAACATATTTTTCGGGGCAATTTATACACTTATATAAACATGGGGCATAATCTGCAAATAAATTTCTGGTGCCAAAACTATAAATAATTCTGCAGGGATATATTTTCAAATTTCTCAAAACTTGGGTAAAAAAACGTAAAATAGAATTATGGGTTATTTAATGCAATTAAAATATAATATAGGTGGGCCCGAAATAATAAGAAACAGGGTTTCTTAACCCTTGCACCTTCTGGCAGAAGACAGCACAGGCGGCGGCGCGCGAGGCCGGACTCCAGGCTCCGGTGGTTGTGCTGGCGGGGAGGAGGGAGAAGCTGCACGGGCGGTCCGAAGCTTTGCACGGCGGCCTCCAGGCGGCAAGAAGAGCTCCTTCGCGTGGCACAGAGAGGGCTGGAGTTCCGGCAGGCTGGGTGAGGTATAGGGCGAGGCTTCTCCGGCGTCGACTGGTGAAGCAAGGTCGAGGCAGGCAAGGCGCTCCGATAACCGGTGGCTCTAATGGGCTACCTCTTGGTGGTTGCAGACGGGTGTGAGGCGACGGCGAGAGAAGGTATTGGAGGCGGCAAGGACTCCGGCAGGCGAGGCGACGGTGGAGCGGGTTCCTCCGGAGACGGTGGAGGCAAGTCGGTGGCTTCCCGGTGGTTGCAACAAAACAAGGGTAAGGCAAGGGAGGAAACAAATGTGAGGTTAAGGGGATGAGGGTGAAGTGAGTTGCAGATGGTTGCTGAAGGAGGTCTCCGGTAGCGGTGCTTGCTTGCATTGCAGGTTGACATCGAGCCTCAGATGAAAGACATGAAACCAAAGGGTAGATATGAGTGTGTGCTTGAGAGTAGGAAGTATAGGCTGAGGGGTTGAGTGTGAGGGAGTAATGACGTGAGGGCTCAGAGTGAAGGGTCTCACTCACCTACTGGGAAGGAAAAAAAAATGGAAAGGAGGGAGAGAGAACAAAACAAAAAGAAAAGAAAATGAAATATTAGAAAAGGAAAAAGAGTAAACGAATAGACTCGGTCAAAATTAATTGGAATGAATTGTTCGGATCGGAAAATACATCCGGATTTTTCCATAAATAAATACGGAAAATTAATATATTGATCAAAAAATATATATATATATATATATATAAGCTCAAAAAATTTAATTTACGATGTAAAAATACTTGTAAAAAAATATTTAAGCTCTTTAAAAAAAATAGCGATAAAATTCCGGCAAAATATCGCAAACGCGCCAAATTTTTGAGGCGTTACATTAGATCCCCCTAAAAACAAGTTTCGTCCCGAAACTTGCTATACATCGAACTTCTCGGCCCTTAAAGCCGAGGTATAAACTCACAACTGGGAAGGCTTAGACCTTCTAATCTATATATACAAACTGGTCAAACTACCATCGTAAGATATAACGAGTCATATTACACATTCACAGACAAGGCACAACTATACATAACTCAACCAAGGGGAGAACTAGGTCTAACTCGTCGATTCTATCAAAGCTACTAACTCGGCGTAAAACTCAACCAAAGATGTTATCATTTGTCTCCTAAGTAGCCTCATCGGCTCCTCGTCTCTACTAGATCATCACGACGTACCACATGTCTCGAGTCATGTATGTACTCCCCCGACTGATACGCATGAAATACCGGGTGAACACCCTCCACCCTTGGTGGTAACGCCCACTTATAAGTCAATTCTCCAACTCGCGCTAAGATCTCAAAAAGGTCAATATATCGGAACTCAACTTCCTTCTCGGGTCTTTCTCAATGTAGCATTTTCACTATTTTCCTTTCGATTGTCTCTAACAAAGAAAGTCGAACTTCCAATTTACCCAGTTGACTTTGGCTCTAGCCAAACTAATCTTCGATGTTACATTTCCTCAAATCTGGTTTTATATTCCAAGAAATGAAGGAAGTATTTTACTTCACACTATTTGTACCATCAAGACACGTATGTTGTTTCTCCCTTTGCATCAATACTTACCCAAAACCTTGTTTGAGAGAATCACTTATAAACTCCAAATCCATCCCACCTCGAGGCAATGTCAAAATAGTTGTCTAACGACTCTTCTCTTAACTATTAACAACTCTTATGATATTTACCCCGCTCAAATTTTCTTTGTCTTCCAAAGTAGGTTATCCCTAGACGGTGTTACTTTGGAGAATCTCTCCCCAAATCCGTGAATGGCCGGCATGACCAAGAAAACGTGTAACTTCTTTTATATCCTTCGGTGGTTTCCATCCTGAGACAACTTTGTCATACAATTTCTCTCTACTTAGAGAGTAGACCAAATATCTTATACGGGGCATTAGTAAGCCCCTATGGAATCACTACAACTCGTCGTGACTATGGTTCGTCCGGATTGTCGTATTTGCAATATTCCAGACTCGAATTCTCAATTGGCGACAGTCAAGCCTTAAATCACTCTTAGAAAAGACTAACGATCCTTGCAACCGGTCGAGTAATCCAGGACATGGGATCATGAAGAGGAGTAACTAGAACATGGAATATTCGTGGTGGTTGAATGTCGGCAATAAAAGGTATATCAAGGGAAGTGCAAGTAGCTTAATCATGTAGCAATGTATCGATCCCAACGAGTGATGGTAATGTACCTTGTGGAGGGACTGTAACGATCTGGTGCGACTTTCTTAGGTAATGGGAGCAGCATAATGGGGGAAACGACACATATAAGAACTATTAAGGTTTAACGAGAATGGAATAGGAAAGAGGAGCGGGAGGAAAGAGAGGTTTCTATAGTTGATGTACGTAAAGGGGAATACATAAAGAGAATGCGTGGTATGTTGAAGATGCATGGTATGTTGTGTTAATGAAATGGAGGGTATGTTTTCGCGAGCAAAAGATGAGATAAATGCTTCAAACTCACATGGAAGAGACATGGTGGCTATGGCGTGAAAGAGAGTACCTAGATTAGGGCAACACTTCAAGCTTGGAATTACGATGTGAGTGCTTGGTGGAGTAATGAGTGGATCTTTCTGTGATTATGGTTGGAAATTTTGCCTGAAGGCATACTAGTATTAATTTGCTAATGGGATACCGAGAGATGCTTAAGGTGACTCAGTCATGCCGCAAGCTTAAAGCTTATGACTTTAGCACTTGAGAAGTAATGATTTGGATATGTCAGTGGTTTTGGATGGGAAATTTGTTCAAGCATTTTCCATGGGGCATACGGGTACGGTTGTGAATTTGCTAATGGGATACCGAGAGATGCTTAAGGTGACCAACATGAGTAAGAGAAGACCGAAGTTTTGAAGTTTGTTGTCGATATGAGATGTACAAGAGGTACATGAAAGATTGAGGTTAGAGCCTCTACTGTCGGTTTGACGTTACATAAGAAAATGAAGTATTAATTTCTACGCCTACTTAAGGAAAAGATGTCCATGGTGAAAGCTTGTGTAGAATACGAAGAGCTCCTCCCATATGTGGGGATGCCAGAGAAGCGAAGAAGATTGTATCGGTTTGTCTTAAGGCATGACTGAGTCCGGTAATGAGGACCTTTGTGACTGGACATATGTGCGAAGTCAAGAGATGGTATTATCGTCTTCCTTTGAAGTGAAAGGAGGGATTAAGCTGAACTATTGCTTAACCAAGGCTTCAAGAATCGGAAGATTCGAGCAAGTTCCACGAGTCTTGGAGATGAAGGATTTGTAAAAGAAAGACGGTCGACATGGTAGCTACGGATGTAACATTACACGTATTGAAGGAAGTCGCCCCAACAAGGTCAGGGTGGACCAATTGTCAAGCGTTAAGAACAAGTTGTGTCGGTCATTACGATATGAAATGGGTAGAGAAAAGATGGAACCCGAGATAGAACGGATTCCAATACGTCAGAATGTGGAATTTTCCACTAAGGTCGAGCTTGATTTAATTCCGATGTCTAAGGCGCCGTATGGAATAACACTTGTGCAGAGACATGAGTTGTGGAAGCAAGTAAAGGAGTGCCTGCAAGAACTTAGTGATAAGATTTCATTAGAATTAGTGAAATGCCATAGAGAACACCAAACGTTATCTTGAACTCTTGATTTGAAGTTATTATGAGAACACCAAAATTGTTGTGAAAAAGACAAACAATTCTCTCCATTTGAACATCGATTACCGTGAGTCAAACAAGATAATGGTGAAAGACAAGTATTCCTTAAAATGAATGGATGATATACTCGATCGGTTGCAAGAGTTGGTAGTCTCTTCTAAGAATGATTTATGGTCAATTTGTCACATATTGAGGATTCGAGACTGAGATATTGCGAATACGGCATTCCGGACAAACCACGGGCACTATGAGTTATAGTGATTTCATATGGGCATATTGATGCCCGGATGAGATATTTTGGGTCTACTCTTAAAAAAGAGAGATAATGTTTGACAAGTTGTCATGGGATGACAAACCCCGAAAGATGTGAGAGAAGTTACAAGTTTCTTAGATGTGTTGAGCTTTACCAAATTTGTGAAGAGAGAGGTTGTATAACATCATTTATGGTAACCTATTACGGATGACGATGAAGTATTGAATGAGACGAAGAATTGAAAATAGAGTTGTTGAGTGTTAAGAGGGGATTCATTGGTGCGACTGCTTTGATTTACCTGGAGGTATTATGGGTTTGTAGTGTACAAGTGATTCTTCAAGACTAGGTCTTGATCGAGTATTGAGGAGCAATGTAAAAGTAATAACATACAGGTCTTGTTAGTAGAGGTAGTATGGATTAAAGTATTTCCTTCGTTACTTAGAATTACAACAAGAATTGAGGAAACATAATGTCAAGTTTGGTTTGACAAGAACCAAAGCCACCAATGTAAATTGGAAGTTCGATCTTCTTTGGTAGAGAAATCAAAGGGAAAATAATGGGAGTGCTACATTGAGAAAGACCCGAGAGGGAAGTTGAGTTTTCGATATATCGGACCTTTTTGAGATCTTAGCGCAAGTTGGGAAGATGAATTACCGGTTGGCGTGGCCACCGACAGTGGAGGGTGTTCACCAGTGTTTGATGTGTATCAATCGAGAGAGTACATACATGAATCGAGACATATTATTAGTCATGACGATCTAGTGGCAGACGAGGAACCGAAGAGGCTAACTGGAAGATGGGGGAGAGTATCTTTGAGTGAGTTTTACGGTGAGCTAGTAGCATCGATAGAATTGACAGGTTAGACCTAGTTCCTTCCTTGGTTGAGTTATGTGCATGTGTGATGTTATGTGTAATTTGTGCCCCGTGCGGGAATGTGCTATGTGACGTGTTATGTCTTGTGGTGGTAGTTTAAGTAGATTGTGTGTATAGATTAGAAGGTTTAAACCTTCTTAGTTGAGAGATCATACCTCGGCCTTAGGGACCGAGAAGTTCGACGCATAGCAAGTTTCGGGTCGAAACTTGTTTTTAGGGGTATCTAATGTAACACTCAGTTTATTAGGCACGTTTTCGATATTTATTTTTCCTATTTCTATCGATATTTTATTAGCTTTAAATATTTTTAAAAAATGATTTTCCTTTCAAAATATATATATATATACATATATATATATATATATATATTTACGAGCTTATGTTTTGTATATAATTTCCGTATGTCATTTACGGAAAATTTTGGGATATTTTTCCGATCCTAAAAATAACGTTCCGGTTATTTTTGATCGAGATTTATTTGTTTTTATTCCCACATTTATTTATTTTATTTATTTTATTTTTTTTTCCGTACCAGCTTTTGAGTCCATCCTTTGGACTTCTCCCGCCCAGCTAAAGCCTAGCCTAGCACCCTCTACCTACCCGACCCCTTGCTTCTTGCCCACAACCCGTAGCGCCCCGAGTCCCGCGAATTCGGGGTGTTACAAAAGTGGTATCAATGGTTTCTTTAGACGCTCCTAGGCATTGAAATGTAACGCCTCAAAAATTTGGCGCGTTTGCGATATTTTGCCGGAATTTTATCGCTATTTTTTTTAAAGAGCTTAAATATTTTTTTACGAGTATTTTTACATCGTAAATTAAATTTTTTGAACTTATATATATATATATTTTGATCAATATATTAATTTTCCGTATTTATTTATGGAAAGATCCGGATGTATTTTCCGATCCGAACAATTCATTCCGATTAATTTTGACCGAGTCTATTCGTTTACTCTTTTTCCTTTTCTAATATTTCATTTTCTTTTCTTTTTGTTTTGTTCTCTCTCCCTCCTTTCCATTTTTTTTCCCTTCCCAGTAGGTGAGTGAGACCCTTCACTCTGAGCCCTCACGTCATTTACTCCCTCACACTCAACCCCTCAGCCTATACTTCCTACTCTCAAGCAGACACTCATATCTACCCTTTGGTTTCCTGTCTTTCATCTGAGGCTCGATGTCAACCTGCAATGGCAAGCAAGCACCGCTACCGGAGACCTCCTTCAGCAACCATCTGCAACTCACTTCACCCTCATCCCCTTAACCTCACATTTGTTTCCTCCCTTGCCTTACCCTTGTTTTGTTGCAACCACCGGGAAGCCACCGACTTGCCTCCACCGTCTCCGGAGGAACCCGCTCCACCGTCGCCTCGCCTGCCGGAGTCCTTGCCGCCTCCAATACCTTCTCTCGCCGTCGCCTCGCACCCGTCTGCAACCACTAGGAGGTAGCCCATTAGAGACACCGGTTATCGGAGCGCCTTGCCTGCCTCGACCTTGCTTCACCAGCAGGCCCGGCTAACCACCCTGTGCAACAAGTTCTATTGCACAGAGCCCCCAAATTTAATGGGCCTCAAACCACAGCCCAAGTGCATGTATATATATTAAAAAATGAAAAAAGAGAATAGGTAACTTTACAGCCAATAGTATAGCACTGACAGTTACTACACATACTTTTTCTCTTCAACTTTGTCGTTTTAAAAAAAAAATCTATTACTTCAATTTTTTTTACTTTTAAAGAACAATATACTACAATTTCACACAAATACACATGTAAAACCAATGGGTATTTATTTTAAAATTTTTTACTGGGCCTTTTACATCAATTGTACGGGGCCACCAAAATGATTGAGCCGGGTCTGTTCACCAGTCGACGCCGGAGAAGCCTCGCCCTATACCTCACCCAGCCTGCCGGAACTCCAGCCCTCTCTGTGCCACGCGAAGGAGCTCTTCTTTCCGCCTGGAGGCCGCCGTGCAAAGCTTCGGACCGCCCGTGCAGCTTCTCCCTCCTCCCCGCCAGCACAACCACCGGAGCCTGGAGTCCGGCCTCGCGCGCCGCCGCCTGTGCTGTCTTCTGCCAGAAGGTGCAAGGGTTAAGAAACCCTGCTTCTTATTATTTCGGGCCCACCTATATTTTATTGTAATTGCATTAAATAACACATAATTCTATTTTACGTTTTTTTACCCAAGTTTTGAGAAATTTGAAAATATATCCCTGCAGAATTATTTACAGTTTTGGCACCAGAAATTTATTTGCAGATTATGCCCCATGTTTATATAAGTGTATAAATTGCCCCGAAAAATATGTTAGCGGGTTTTAATATTGGATTTTAATTGCCGGGATATTATTATATTTATATATACCATATATATTATGCCCTTGATGGATTAATTGCGGGTTATGACTCAAAGATTTAAATACGGGATATTAACGTTGACTTTGAAAACGAGCTTTACCTTGGGTTTATGATTTTATACAATTTGCCCGGAATATATATTTACGGTTTTTAACTTGAGTTTTAAAAGTGGGGTTTTCCTTAGATTTATATATGTTAACTATTCCGTTCAAATTTAGCTTATAAGCTAAATTTGTTTAGTTTGGTACTAGGTTCGGAAGCGCCCCGTTACAGGCCATCGAATCCGCATTCGGCATTCGTCGATCGACTTCCACCTTTGATCCCGAGTGAGTACCTCTCTCAATCTAGTTATGTTTAGTAGTAGTAGTAGTAGTATCATGCTAGGATGGATCTAGCATAACGTAGAGTTAATACCAAGTAGTGGTTATGGACCTTATGTTAGTTTTGTGGATTGTGAAATGTTGCAAGACTTGAGGAGTTGATATTATCTTGTGAGGTTGTTATATGGCTATAAGTTATATGGTTGATCTTGTGAGCGTTTTGAGGCTCAAGGTGGGGTTGTATGATCTTGTGGGATTTTGGAGTTTAGGTTTGACTTATCTAGTTGCGTTGTGAGTTATGATCTTGCGAGATCCGAGGGATTAGAAGTCTTAGGACTTCTAGCTTGTGTTGAGTGTGAGGTGAGTTTGAGGGATTCTAGGATGCGGTCCTAGAATTGAGAGTCAAATGGTCTTGCGTAGATCATTTGTATAGAAGTCTAAGACTTCTATTGTGAGTGGGTTGTTGTTGATATAGTTATCTTCTTGTGAGCAGGTTACGGGCTTCCTCCCTAAGGAAGCGAGAGTGTTGTGAGTTGAGTGTGGTGACGAGGTAAGTCTCCGGACTTACTTAGCTCGTATTCCTTGTATTAGCATTGATGTGTGTTTGGTGGTGTGTGTTTATTGCTTATAACAACTAAACCGGAATTAGGATTACCGACCTTTATATTATATTGGCCCAAGTGTATGATGACTGGCGGTGACAACTTGCTTGGCTCCCGCGAGAGATAGGAGGTTCTCGGCGACTATCCCGTACTGGTAGACGGTCAGATGCATCAGTACCATTCCATGCCGGTAAGTAGGGACCGTGGCGAGTTTCGGTGACTCTCGTGTCACAACCTAAGTTGAATTAGAACGAGATATGACTTAATAATAAAAAGATAATAAACTGGACTTGTGTGCTTTGGTGTATATTGTTTGTTATGTTGATTTACTTGTGTTTGTGCCTCTCACCTTGATTCTAATGCTTCGAATATTAGCTAACGGTTTTATACCAATTGTTGTAGATTGCCTTGCAGGTTAGGAATGCGGCCGAGAGATCCGGAAGAGTGGGCAGCCGGGGTTCCGTACATTTTAGGATTGAGTTTTGGTTGGAGTCGTGTTTTAGTTTTGTATTCATTATATATTGTATGCCGTGTGTATGTCATTTGGTCTTTCGGTTGTATCTCGGCTGAAGTCTTTGGTTCGTTTGGTTTTGGGTTTCTTTGCATTGCATAAAATGTATTTGATTTTGTGCCTTGTTGCAAGATCCGGTGAAATTGTTGTCAAGTTAAGGGTCAGAACCCATTGTGAGGTCCCAACCCGTAGCATCCCGAGTCCCGCGGATTCGGGGTGTTACACTCCATTTGCTGAATGAGACTTTCTTTCCTGGCAAGAATAAGCCCAAAAACTTTTCTGTTCCATTTCCTTAGAGAGTTCTTCAGATGGGAAAGGGCTATCGACAAATCTTTCCTACTATCCCATTTCGTGGCAAGCAAATCTCTAAAGTCATTGTGAGAGAGCCAAGCTGCTTCGAAACGAAATGGTCTTCTATCCCTTTAGAAAGAGCAAATTGGTATGAGGGAAAGAAGCATTGGGTTGTGGTCAGATGATAATGCAGGGAGATGTCTAACACTCGCTTCCGGCCAAGTTGTTCTTCCAACACAGTTGGAGAACACTCTATCCAACCTTTTAGCTACTCGGATGCCGTCGTCATTACTGGTTAGGACCTCACAATGGGACCCGACCTCAGTTTGACAACAATTTTACTAGGATCTTGCAACAAGACACAAATAATAAAAACCGAAATTCATAAAAAAAATATTTTTAAAAGGATGAATGCAACAAGGTCTAACAGCCTGTAAAACTTAAAAAACGGAAAACACTAACTGTCCTTATCAAGATTAAAGAACAACAAGATAACACCCAACCCCACTCTAAGGAGTACGGAGACTCGGCTGACCACTACTTCTAGATCACTCAGTTGTTGCTCTAACCTGTGGTGAATCTAAAAACACAAACAGAACAATCATTAGCTAGCTATCTAAACATTAGATAAGTAATAATAGCACACACACACACCATAGAAAAAGTAAACACTCATCATGCTTTCAAACAATCCATTTATTATCTTTACTTAAGTGATTCACTCTTAGTAATGATACTTATTTTGTGACACGAGGGATTCCCAAACCTCGCCTCCGCCCCCGTGTAGCCATCAGGAATGGATCCGATCCATCTCACCTTGTACCTACATGGTCTGAGTATAGAGAACCTCCCAGTCTCCTGGCAGAGCTGGGCAGTGATGTCACGGCCCGTTATACATACACTTGGCCTTAAAATATAATAATAGCAGTCGTCCTATCAAGTTATTATTATAAACACACATCACACACACCACTATTATCACTCAACCAACATCTAGAAAACTAGCTAAGTAAGTCGCAAGGACTTACCTGAATCAAATTTCAACTCTCGTAATATCAACTCGGTCTACAACCGTAGAAACTCCACCGCCTGTCATACAAGGCAAGTGGATCAAATATTTATCTCACTTCCTTAGAAGTCTTCAACTTCTAAGATATTCAATCGATTAAAAGAAATTTACCAAAATACCCTCTTAAGGGTAAAAAGACCATTTTACCCTTGGGTCTCAAAACCCTAGAAATGTTCTTAGAATATTTCCAAAACTTCCTATTAAGCCCAAAACCACAATCTAACACTCACAAGAAAGATCCAGCTAAGTTGGAAGATTTTTCAACTTCTTAACTTCCATGAAACTCGCTAAGGGTCTCACTTTGACCTCACTTAAAACACTCGTACCAAAATCTAAAAATCCCAAATAAAATATCTAATCTTTTTATGCAATGCACTCTACTCATTGGAAGAAGTAGAACTCAGAAAGAATCAATAATTAATCCTACACAAAAATCTCCACTTGACTCCTCAACACAAGTTCTCCCATACTTAGCCAAAAAAAAACAGCATTTTATCCAACTGCACAACTAGCCTACTTTGGAACTTCATAGATCTCGATCCGACCGTTGGATAGACCCCAACTTTTGATACATCGGAGTAAGCAGATCCTTCTAAGACATAATTAAAACTGAACGGTGAAAGACATTTCTAAGGCATCGAAACATGGGATCAAAGATAGCTATACAACACAGTTTTCAGGACATTGAAAACTAAGATTTGCAAGGGTCTAGTTCGAGTCTTACCCACAGCTGGTCCGTATTCTGGATCTAACTCACATGCTTTAGTCTCGATTCTCCTCAGTTCCAATTCTTGCCCAAACTAGATAGGCACCCGATCTCTACTGCGAGCCCTGTCAAGATCACACACATACATACTCATGATTTATTCTTCTACATACTCAGCCATAGAAGGGTGCCAAGGTGCTTACTGACTCCTTTGTCGATGGTGCAGACGAAGGTATGTGGGTAAGTAGTGTGGTTACGTGTGGTGTTGGCACCGGAAGGCTCTTCTCCTTTGCTCTTGTTGGCGGTTACTCAGCACAAGCAGAAGAGATTAGATTCTCTAGCATGACAGATGGACGAAGGAGATAGAGAAGATCGAAGGTCTTACACTGTTGGATCGGACTGAAGGCATGAGATCCCGGGTTGTTGCTTGTGTGCTGAGAGGGAAGACGCAGGAGGCATCGTCCGTTTGTGTCCCATCTTGAGAGGGCTGCAGGAAGCTCTGATCAGCCCGAAGAGGAGAGGACGTGGGCTGGAGGGAAGGTCGACAGTTTGTGTATGGTACAGATGCTAGGCGTGTAGAGAGGATCTTGTCGCCTGGGCAGAATGAGGACACCGGATCACTGCTGCGCCTGAACGAGGAGATTTGTAACATCATCCGAGCATGAATTTGGACGCCCAACGTGAAGGTTGTTGCGTGGTTTCAGGGGTTGTTGAGGAAGGAGATCTGTAACATTCATTAATGCATCTCCCTGTTGGGCTGTTGAGGAATGGGCTGCACGGCTGAAGAGAGGGATACGCAAGGCTGGATTTTCCTGGGCTGGCTGACAGAGGTAAGGGGAGTGCTAGGCTGCTGGTGGAGGTAAGGGAAGTGTTGGGCTGGTGTGGTAGGCTGAAGCAGTGAGGAATTGAGTGGGCTGAAAAATTGATTTCTAGGCCTTGTCAAAAGCTTGTCTTGGCTTTGTCTTAAGCTTGTTGGTGGCGTCGGTGACGTTGTCATGGCCTCGTCTTGGCCTTGTCAAAACTCGTCGGCTGGCGTCGTCATGATCTCGTCTAGGATATGAAATTGTGGTTGCAATTTAGGGTTTAGTGTTATTTTTCTATCATTTTATGTGAAAGAAAGGTCTCGCATAAAATGATGGAATTTGTGACGTAACCGGAAGTTAGGTGAAATGAAAAGGTCAACGGATTGAAATCCGGTTTGACTCGGAATTGATTGAAAGAGAAAAAAAAATTCCGGATATTACAAATCAACTCAGTTTCCATGACCTAGGAACGGAATTTGTTCGTGTCAGTGGATAGGATACCCTTCGAGTGTTTATCAATATTAATTGTAGAATTGAAATCCCCTCCTACGAATAGAGGTCCAGTCACTCCTCTAACAGCTCGTGATAGTATTTTCCAGTTTTCTGTTCTACGTTCCGGAGTAGGAGGGTTGTAGACAGCGATCACATCTAGTGATGTCAGATTCCAAACCACACCAACATGTATGAA
Organism: Fagopyrum homotropicum; assembly: GCA_033239125.1. Classification (NCBI taxonomy): domain Eukaryota; kingdom Viridiplantae; phylum Streptophyta; class Magnoliopsida; order Caryophyllales; family Polygonaceae; genus Fagopyrum; species Fagopyrum homotropicum. The sequence continues at coordinate 133,036,624 of BSWB01000001.1, read as the reverse complement.
GTGATCTCACATGAGTTTTAACGAGATTTCTACATTCGGTTCGTTCCAACACAACCAAAGACCACCACTGAAGCCTACTACGTCAATCGATGCATGGTTGGTGAAGCCCAGTTTCCTCTTTATATTTGTAGCTATATCTCCAGAAATTTTGGTCTCAGATAGAGCTAATATATCTATTCGGTGACGATTTGTCATATACCGTATTGCTTTGCGAAAGCGACGGCTAGTAACACCCCTACAATTCCAGAAAAGAAGATTCATAGAAAATAATGTAGGGAAGAGGAGTGTCTTTCAGTATGTCGTAGAATTATGGGTGGGAATACCCCCATCCATAATCACATATGAGCTTTGGGCATTAATCGCAGCCCCTATAACAATCTCTATGTCTCCGGGAATCGCTTGGATAAAGTTGTCTCCCGGAACTTGAGTGTCAACTTCCATAGATGAATCGCCCTTCTCCCGCTGAGGACGTTGAGCATATGTGATTATGGTCCTTTATTCATCCTTTTCTAGCATTCCGTCTGTCTGCCGACCTCTCTTTAAGGACTTTGCACAGTCCAGAGCTATGTTTCCATAGCTTAGTTCATCCCCTTTGGCAGCTGGCGTTACTGACACGTTGGATTTGTTGTTTGGGGTCTTTGGTGGGGGAGAGGGCTCAATATCATGAGGAGGGATGTGTGCATTAGGGTTAGTGGAATTGGATTGTGCTCCTTTTCCATTGATTTGAATATTAGGGTTTCTTTGCCTCGGGGAGAGTGAAGATTCCCCTTTTTGCCATTGTGTGTCTCTTGCTCCAATCATTTTACTTGGATGTGGGTTATTATGTCCCTGCTGATTTTGATGGCGTCCCTGATTCCGAGGTTATCTGCGTGCACGTGAGACAATCATCCATGGCCCAAGGTTCTGCTCTTTTGTGATATTTTCCTCTGGATTTTGACTAGGATGTGAAACATGTGCCATTGACCTGGATTCCTTTGGGATTGCTTTTTCCTGAATCTGATTTGTATGGGTAGGTGACGGTTTGTCTTGATTAGAGAAGCGTTCAATGGAGTGTCCATATTTGCCACACTTATAGCAAATTGCATTCAGACCTTTGTACTCAACGTGAATCCGCCTTCCACGAATCATAACCGTTCCCATGAGTGGCTTATCGAGATCAATTTTCACACAGACCCTAGCAAACTTCCCTCTGGTGACATATAATGTATTCAAATCGACTTTTAAGGGTGTCCCTAAGGCAGATGCAATACCATACAATACCCCTTCGTCATAAAGCTGCAGAGGCAGGTTCGAGAGGCGAGCCCAGACGAAAAGCGAGTTGATGTTGTCAATGTAGGGATCAAAATCAAGGTACCAAGGCCTTATTGTGATATAATACCCGAAGATCTCCCAAGGACCCTCCGACAGAGCACGCATGAAATCTGCTTCCAGTTCAAAGCGAACGTAATAGTTATCATTGGGTATATCTATGATTATAATTTGCCCTTTGGGGCCCCATAACTGATACAGACGACGTTCTAGGAATGTAAAGGGTACAACCTTTCCGAGAACTTTGACAATTAATGCAGCCTTCCATCTAGCATTCAATTCATTCATGACATCTTCATCAATTTCAATAAAAGCAAGACCTTTTTCCTCTTTGGATACTTCAATCCTCATTCTCCTTTATTCTATAAGAAAATCTTTGGCTAAAGGTGCCGATTTAGGGGGTTGTGGACCAGCGACAACAGTGGCATAGAAATTTGGGGCCTAAATTAACAGCTGTGAGAACGCTGGAGTAGGGCGATGGTCCTCCACGGGCGGGGACACTGATGGGGGAACAGGTGGTGGTGGAGGCGGGACCGATTGCTGTGGCGGCACTGAGGACGAGAGCGGTTGGGGAGTCATTAGGGTTTTTTCTTCTTACCGACTTTCCTAATGCTATCCAGATGCAATCATCAGGAGGGAGAGAAAGTTGCTTTAAAGCTTCTTTTGCAGGTTTCAATCTCCCATAACTAATTTCTTTTTAATTCTATTTTTCCTTGTTATATGAACGTTGATTAATATTTTTTGTTCTTGTTTTTTTGTGTGCAGTTTTAATTGTTGTGTGTTCTCTTGGTAATCTTGACTAAATTTGTACTATTATGAGTTGAGTCCTGATGCTTACAGTGAGGTTTTGGATTTTCTAATTTTCTTCTTTTGTAGATATTGTTATAGTTAGTTTCTTGGGCATTATTGATTTGTTTTTGTCTATTTTCTGGATTTGTTGGTTCTCAGTTTCAGCTTCATCAACCAATTTATTATTCAGTCGATCGCTTATTCACAGACGAAGCATTTACCCTCATTAAACCGAAAAAACAAACGCGTTTTAAATTCACGACGCGCGTGCTACGCGGCACAACTAGTATAAATAAATGGATAAGTGGACCTTACTACTTAAATCTCATATATTAATTTTTTTAAAGTTATATTTGAACATCTCCATAATACTCAATCGAGTCAATCTTAATCATCGCCTACTACCCTTAATTATCAAATTTTATAATATCAAGTTCACAATACCCATTTTGTTTGTGTCAGGCAGAGAATTGATGTATGTTATTGCATTTTTTTTAGAATATATTAGATTTTTTGTTACTTTAATTAAATTTTAATTCTATGGCGATAGCAACTTCTATAATTACTGGAATTTATATATTGTGACTATAAGATTAAAAAAAATTAATACTTATTTTTGGATATTTATAAATAAAAAAACAAAACTTTAAATATATAAAATAGTTTATAACATTGTGTCATTGTGTCCTACACGGGTATTTTTATGAAATGTTTTTACAAGATCTGTATACCGATTATAATATAGTGTATACCGATTATAAAATAGTGAGAATATCACTTAACAACACTTTAAAGAAAAGAAGAACATTACGATACGAATAAAATTGATTGAATATACACACACAATTATATTGTCGGTCTTATTCGAAATCACATCGATCTAATATGAAAACCGAAAATTATAACACAATTAAATCTAATGTATTCAATATACTTTTTTTTGGTGGAAGGAGAGTGAGTGACATCCAATCACACAATAAATAATCAATATATACATACACCTAATTTGTTCAATATAATAATCTATATACAAGTTCAATATATTCAAAAGAAAAATTATAAGAAAAAAAAAGAAGGAAATTCGCACAACAATTCGCCTCGCGGTAGATATGACGGATTGTGTTAAGCCCTTCCTTATGAAATTTGACTAGATCTGAAAATATATATAAAAAAAAGAAAATAGTTTATATGTTAAAAAATATATCTAAACTCTCGATTTATACATACACTTAACTTGTTCAATATAATATTAGATAAATTATAATAAAATTTTAAACATATAATATATTACCTATTGTTGAATGTTGAGTAAAAATGTACACAAATTTACAAAACGCCTTTTATGTTTTATTCGAATACAAATTTACAAAACACATTTTATTTATTTATTTTATTTGAGTTCGACCCTCTCTTTTTGACCTTTTGATTCTAAGTTATATAAATACCGATATTTGGTTAGGTTTTGGTGATTTGGGCTGCACCCGTTTTTGGACGGGTTGCCTACGTACCTCGTTAAAGAGGATCAAGCCTCACGTAGTTCCGTGCGGTGTTTTCATGCATCAGAGAATCAAAGTCCAAACCCACCTTCTATGAAGGGTTGCCGAGACGATGATCCAACTATCATTTGCATGACATTTATATCTCGACCATGCATCAAAGAATTAAATTAAACCCACCTTCTAGGAAGGGTTGCTTAATTTATCCCGCTATCACGCACATGATCAAGTAAAGTGTTAGGTTATTCATTTTATTATATTTTAAATTTTGTGACTGAATTCGGTTTTTAATTTACCAAATTTCCTACGTATCCTTTATTAGGAATCAAGTCGTACGTAGTTCTTAAAGGGATAAATTTAGAATTTAATTTTATGACTTTCATTTGATATAAAAGTCAAAATATATTTTGCGATTAAATTTAATATGTATCCTTTTATATTATTAGAATATTTTGAAATTTAACTTTATGACTTTCATTTCATATAAAAGTCAAAAATATATATTTTGCGATGAATTTAATACATATTTCTTTGTATCAAATTTCCTACGTATCCGTAAAAATAAATGAAATCAAATCATACGTAGTTCTTTTCTGACTTTTACATTTACATAAAAGTTAATTTAATTTTTACGGTTGAACTCGACAATTTATTAGTCGAGTTTCCTACGTACTCTTATAAAAGAGATCAAACCACCCGTAGTTCGTTTGGCGAATTTTGATTTTTTAAGTCCAAGGTTTGAATTTAATTATAATTTACTTGGACAGGTCGACTGAATCCAATTTAATTTGAGATCGGATTTCCTACGTAACTCAAAACGAGTATCAAGTCATAACGTAGTTCTATAAATAAATATTTAATTACGATACATAATCGTAACTTTGGGATCATATGTAAAAGACATTGTCTTAAATAGGTCACTTTTAAGAAAGCTTATTTTTGTGGGTTTATTTTGTAAATAAACAAAATTTAATTTCAAAAGTCGGAACCTCTTTCATTGTAGCACTGCAATTTGCACAGTTGTAGACTACAATTCACTTTATTTAATTTTTTTTATAGCTAGTCATCATTATTTGTATATGTAGTTGTGAACTTTTACAGAGTATCACACATTTATACTTTTTACTTTTGTTTTTTTTTTATATTTCTTTACCATCTGACTTGTATTTGATTGATTTTGATTTTTTTTATAATTTCTTTTCAGCTTTTACGTCCCATATTTTTGTGAAGTGGACTCCAACATTCAATGCCAAGGAAATTAATTTGCATTCCTTTTTTTTTATTGTTTACTTTATCAGTTCTTTTTTTTTCTCTTCCTCTGAGACTCTCTTCTTTGTCTTTTAATCTCTTTCCCTTAGCCATTTTCTTTGCTTTACAGGCGAGATAATTGAACAGCCGTGAAAATTCACGCTCAACATTTTTCCCCCTATTTTGATGAAATTGGAACCAGCATGCGATGATGAAATCGGAACTAGGTTGAGAAGAGTTCCAGTTTAAAGCTGAATTGAAAATACAAGTGCTAGATTTATTTGGAAAGACGATGACTTTTGAGGGCGAAACACGTCAGGAGGAACGATGGGTTCGAAAATCGCTCGATTGAAGACATCAAAGACAGAAATCGAAGGAGACAAGCGAGCGACAAGCATCCATGTAAGTTTGGCTCTCAATTTTGTTTCTATTATATACTTTCATGAACGTTGCTCACAAACCTATTGCTCATATTCGTCCTCTTCACAAATTTGATTTCTAATCTCATTTCATCTACCTTCATTTGAAATTTATTTAAGTTGAACATTCGTTTTGAAAAACATGTGTTCACGATAGTGAAAGAGATTTCAATCTGTACTTGGTGTTGATTTTCTTTGGAATTTAGATTTGACCTTTTGTGTCAGACCCATCTTCACACTTAAAATCGTGAACTTATCAATTTCTCTTATCTCTAAATCTCTGTATATGAAAACACAATATTTATTTTAGTTTTCTGCAAATCTTTTTAATTCACTAATATCTCATGTATTATCATTCATCCTGCAGGATTCATTAACAAAAATCTGCAGATTCATTTCTTCTTTTCCATCGTTGCCATTGTATTGGAACCAAGAGGTTCCGCAGCAGTAGAGAACTCAATGGACTCCTACCAACAATGGTTTTGCAGCGGAGGAATCAACTGATTCCTACCAACCACATGTTTTGCAGTGGAGGAATCAGTCGATTCCTACCAACCACAATTTTACTAGTGTGAATGAGTTATTGTCAATGGCAACTTCTTTCCTGCGTTATTTTCTTTTGCAGCTTGCTTCCCAAAAAAAAAGAACGAGAGAATCATGAGGATCGACTGGATTGAAAAGAACGATCGTAAAATAACTCTTACTGAACGCTTTTGATCACAATCAGTCCTCTTGAATAATTTTCTTCGTTGTCTACTTTCTCTCTGTATCTGTGTTTGATCTGTTATTTTTGTTCTTCCCCTTTTCCGCTTTACACTTAGGGCCCGTTTGGTTTGAACTCCGGAATCGGAAACGGAATGGAAACGAATCTAGTCCATATATATACCCTTATTCATGAAAGTTGTTGGAATCATTCCTTGTGATTTGAAGTAATTGAAGTTGAATTTGATTACTTTTGATACCCTATAGGGTAACAAAATATGGGGAGCTAAGTGCATTTTGCATCTAAACACAAGGAATGATTCCATAGAATTTCATGAATATGGATATACATATGGACTAAATTCGTTTCCATTCCGTTTCCGTTTCCGGAGTTGGAACCAAACGGGCCCTTAATGTGATTCCTTTATACAGAAGGGAGTAGGAAGAGGTTTAGGGAAGTTACTATTTTCTTTCCACTAACCCATTTACCCCACTTTCTGTAGTATTTTTAAACCTTTTTTATTTGTTCCAAAATAACGGTTGATTATCATAATCACCTGCTCAACATTTCTCTTAAATAATTAAAGCAAAAACAGCTAATTTTTAAACTTTTATTAATTAAGGAATTCCATTAACAAATTAAATTAACCTTTGGGTAAACATCACAAGAAATAATCAATTTCTTGAGTTTTGGTAATTTCATTGAAATATTTAAATAATATCATAATTTTAAAATTTATGAAATTTTACTGCAAAATAGTTGCCCCCAAACTTTATGTGTGTGAGTAATTGAGCGCGTTTAAAGTTTGATATTTTTACTTTGGAAGATGTTTCGCCTTTGAAACCATTTGGTTTCATTTATGCATGCATGGAAGAGGAACATATTGTATATATGTGAATAGTTCCAACAAAAATTTGTTTGGATATGAAATTTACCCATAGTCAATTGGTCAAGAATATGATATATGGGTATAAAAACTTTGAACTTTATAGCATTTTTTTTTTTGAATTTGTTTTTGATATTTGATATTTGACATTTGACTTGAGGCCTTTTTGTGACGGACAAGTGTTTAGTTTTGAGAGCTTTATGCCATTGGTTTAGAGACTTTGTAGACATCTCTTTTAAGTTTTTTGGGGGGCTTTATTGATCAAGTAGTTTGATGACGTTATGAACATGATTTATCTCTATTTCTTTGAGATAAAAATAAAGGAGTTTGGAAGAATATCAATTTTTTTTTTTTGTTTGAGGGTATGAGAAAATTCACATTGCAAAGCAATTGTGAATTTGATCAAATATTTGGGGAAATTTAAAATTTTATTTCTTGAAAGAAAATTTTGTTTTGAAGAAATTTGGATTAACCATTAAACTTGAGAATGGTGTTCAAAGTATAGCAATTTAGGCATAGAAGCCTTCAACTTATCATCTTTCGTAGACATATTTTGCTTACCCTGCTTTTCTTTTTAAAAAAAGAAAAGAAAATGTTTTGTTGGTTTATGTGGCTGCACCTAGCATTTTGATTAGCTAGATTGCCTACGTACCCTCTTTGTGAGGGATCAAGCCTTTCGTAGTTCTTTTGGGAACTGGTGATTTTTTTAGTTTATGTGGCTGCACCTAGCATTTTGATTAGCTAGATTGCCTACGTACCCTCTTTGTGAGAGATCAAGCCTTCCGTAGTTCGTTTGGGAACTGACGGGATAGTTCTTTTGGGAACTGGTGATTTTTTTTTGGGTGGCTGCACCTAGCATTTGACTAGCTAGACTGCCTACGTACCCTTTTTGTGAGGAATCAAGCCGTCTGTAGTTCGTTTTGGGAATTTTTTTTTAGCCCTTATTTCTATACACATCACCAAAACAACTCGAACCCACCTTCTATTAAGGGTTTTTCAAGTTATTTCACTATCATTTGTGTACAATGGCTTTTTTCCCTTTTTTTTTTTTACATCAAGTAAAGAACTTCCTTATAAACTTCCCATTTACACAAGAATATAATATCTTGCCTTCATTGTTTGAAAGCTCGTATGCTCCCTTAGGGAAAATCTTGGTGATAACATATGGACCTTCCCATTTTGGCTCAAATTTTCCTTTTGATTTTCGGTTAATGACAATTGGTCGTCTTACTGTAAGAACCAAATCACCCACCGAAAAGGATCGGAACTTGACTCGTTTATTAAATGCACCATCTACTTGAGCTTGATAGATTTCGAGTCTTTGTTGTGTCGCCAACCTACACTCGTCTAATGCTTTGAGTTCAGCTAGACGGACTTTGACATTTTCCTCGGGATCGGTGAGTTGTACCGCAACCCTAAGGGAAGGTAATTGTACCTCCAAAGGTAAGACGGCTTCAGATCCAAATACCAAATTGTATGGCGTACATCCGGTAGATGTTCGAACTGTTGTCCGGTATGCCCATAATGCTTCGTACAATCTTTCATGCCAATCTCTTCTTGATTTTGACACAATCTTCTTGAGAATTTTGCATAGGACCTTATTAAATGCTTCAGCTTGACCATTCGAGGATGGATTGTAGCTTGATGAAAATGTGTTTGAAACCGAATTTTTCAGCCAGTTTCACCATTACTTGATTTTTGAAATAGAGGGCATTGTCCGATATTATCTTCAAAGGAACGCCATATCGGTATATCAAATGGATTCTGATAAAGTTGGCAACTTCTTTTGCCCCCACTACTTTCAATGGTAAAGCTTTGGCCCATTGGAGAAATAATCGGTTGCGGCCAAAATGTATTGATGACCCCGTGATGATGACGGATTTATAGGCCCTACAACATCAAGACCCCATGCATTGAAGGGCCAAGACAAGATTGTCGGATGAAGGAGTTGAGGAGGTTGATGAATGAAATCACCATGAATTTGACACGCATGACACGTCTTAGCAAAATTCATTGCGTCTTTCACCATGGTCGGCCAATAATAGCCTAGCCGTTTAACTTGATCGGCTAACTTAGGACCACCTTGATGTGCCCCACATACTCCGGCATGAGTTTCTATGAGACTATATTTTGCTTCTTCTTTTGATAAACACCGAAGCAGTATACCATCAAAGGATCTACGATACAAGGTATAATTTTTCAACAAGAAACGCGGTGCCCGCCGTTTGATAACCACTTTCTTTTTGGCATCATCAGGTAAAATTCCATGTTGAAGATATTCAATGATTAGTTGTCGCCAATATGTGTAAAATCCGGAATTTTTATTCCGTCTATTTACGTTATAAAATAGATCTCGATCAGTCGACCCATATCCGTCTACCTAGTTAGACATATTATTATAGGATTTATCATTTTATGTAGATTCCTTCACATAAAATGATAGAATCTTTTATATAGTTTATCATTTTATGTAGGTTACTTCCGCATAAAATGATAGAGTTCTGAGCCGATCTTAAATTAAAATAAACTCCCTATCCGCCTAGTCCGTATATTTACATATCGGGATCTTACCCAGCCAGAAACTCGTTAAATTTAGGAGGCCAGCTGTAGCCTTTTTAGCCCATCTATTAATACATAATTCAGCCCACGGATCCAGCCTGCTAGCCCAGCTCCAGCGCTGCCAGCTCCAGCCCGTTGCCTGTCCGCTCCAGCCCAGAAGCAGCTGCTGCCTTGTCCGCTCCAGCCCGTTGCCTGTCCGCTCCAGCCCAGGGACGTCTGCAATCTTCAGCAACCCAACAGCAACGTCACTCCAGCCCAACGCTACTCCAGCCCACTGTTGTGCCAGTCCGTGAGCAGCTCCAGCGTTGCCAGCCCAGCGTCGCCCCAGCCTTATGCGCAGCTCAGCTTCCTGCAACCTCCAATTCAGCCCAGCAACAGCACGCCTACTCCAGCCCAGGAAAGAGCAGCCTTCCTCTTCTGCATACCACGAACTGAACGGACGAGAAGTTGAGATGCAGTTGCCATAAAAGGCTCCTAAAATCACGCTGAAGAATCTCTCACCTTCCTCCCATTTCACGTCCACATTCAGAAGCCACAATTCCCTCTTTTGCTGATCGAAACCTCCAACGTTACAGCTGCCTCACGTCCCAGCCGGTGCACACAACACTTCTGCGTTTCCATCCTTCTACACCCACGCCCCAGCCTCCACTTCACTTCTGCGTTTCTTGCCTTCTGCACACGTCCAGTCCAGAAGCAACGTACTTCACGCAGATTCTGTGTATTTCGGTAAGGATTAATCTCCCATTCATCTTCACCTCTTAATCTAGTCGTTCATGAATGCCTGCGATAACAACTCCGTCTCGACCATTCCGTGACAGTAGCAAGGCTGGAAGAGTTGGCCAATCCGTGTAGTAGTAGAAGACGCCTCAGCCAGTAGAGGTTGAAGAGGTGAGTCTTTCTGCAGTCCCAATCCTTGCCTCTAGAAGTTAGTGTATAATCTTATGTATGTATACTATTTCCGTAATGCTAGAATGATGAACTGCTGTAGTCGGACTTGAACATAGGTTAGGTTGACCTTGTGTAGCTGCTGAGTATATAGACATAAGGATAGGAATAAAGGGCTGCTGTAAAATTGATTTTTATTCCTTCAGCTTTTAGGTTATAAACAGCCTATCTTGTCGATCAATTATAAAACGTTTGGATAAAGATCCACCGTTGAATTTTGGATATGTTGTAGATGGATATATGTAGTTTAGCATATTAAAATTTGGGAAGGAATGAACGGTCGGATTGAAAGTTATGAGCTCTCGAAGTTAGGTAGTTGAGCAGTTTTGGTAACCTTAAAATTTTGGCTAAGTATAGGAAATTAGAGTGAAGGAACCGACTTTGTGAATTATTATAAAAATATCGGCTGAACAGTTTGGAGAAATTCTTTCTTCTAAGGTTAGATAGAACCTCATAGATGATCTAGAGATTTAATTCGGAAATTTTATAAGCTGTTAAGAATTTTATATTTAGAGCCGAAGTTAAACCTTTTTCGATTCTTCCGGAAAATAGAAACATAGGAAAAATGTCAGTTTAGAACCAAATAAAATTCTAGGAGTTAGGATATATTTTTAGAACTTCAAATAGGAGTTTAGACATGAATTTTAGGGTTTTCGAGGAAATCGGAACCAAGGGTAAAATGGTCATTTTACCCTAAAACTAGTACTGTAACTAGTACGTCTTAATACCTTATTTGATCTTAGAAGTTTTAGACTTCTATCTACGTAAAAGTGTGCTAATACACTTATCGCCTTTGACAGACAACTGAGTGGTTACAGTTTACAGAGCGAGTGGTTTATAAAGAGTCGAGCGTTATAACAGGTAAGTCCTTTGGGCTTACTTAGCTGATTACTAAATATGAGTATAAATGATGATGGTGGTGTGTGATTGACATGTTAGAGAGCTAGGTTGTGATATATAATTACCGACCTATGTTTTGGCCTAAGAGTAACGGGCGGTGGCATTCCGCTCAGTAGCTCGCGGGGCGCTGGGGGTTTCTTTCGGGACTAGTCCACACATGGTTTGTAGTGATGCTACCAAAGGAAGTCAGCTAGACCTACACCAGTTGGATAAGGAACGGAGGCGAGAACTAATAATAGTTCTCGTGCCACAACTTAAATTGAATAATGTGAATCACTTAAATAATAGATAATAATTGGTTGAGTGCCAGCATGATGTTTGTTTATTTTTATTTCTGCTTGTGTTTGTGCTGTTATCATTTTGCTTATATTTGGATAGTTAGCTAACTGTTGATATGTTGTTTAGATTTGACACAGGTTAGAGCAGATGCCGAGTGATCCAGATGGTAGTGGTCAGCCGGGGTGTCGTACTTTAGGACGTTTTGCAGTTTTTGCATTTGTGGGTTTTACAGTTGAACATTGTTTCCTTCCGTACTTTGTTATATTACTTTTCCGGCTGTAGTTGATCTGGTCACATTCATGCATTGTTAAAAACTATTTTATGATTTCTGGTTTTTCCTTATCTGTACCTTGTTGTAAGATCATGTTAAGTTGTTGTCAAACTAAGGTCGGGACCCACTGTGCGGTCCTAACCAGTAACTCCCTAAGTTGTAAAATTTGGGGTGTTACAACATGGTATCAGAGCTCTAGGTTGGCAACAATGGCACTTGAATCTTCTAAAAAGGTCATATAAGTAAATAAACAGAACCCGAAAAGGATCTGAGTTTTCCAAAGAAAATTTTTGGTTTTAAAATGCATACAGAGTCGGGTTGGGATAGAAAGTACGGACGACCACCACTACCTCTGCGGATCTCGGTAATCTTAGAATAATTATGGACTTGTAATGTTATGATAGATTAGCTAGTTTATAACTGTAGTTATTACTATTCGTGCAGATGGCACGTACTAGGGCTGCACAAGTGACTGGCCGAGGTAGGGGTCGTCCCCCCCTTTCCCCAGTCAGACAGGATCGAGCTGATAGCACCCCTACTGTTAGAGGGCGTGGTCGTGGGGGTAGACCTCCACTAGGGAGAGGTCGAGGACGAGTTCCTCGAGATGACCCACCTGCAGCAAGCGTACCAGAGGTGGCTGTAGAGGAAGTAGCTGAGAGGGTAGGCCCCGAGGTCAGGCCTGTGACCGCCGCTAGGTCTGGAGCGCTAGGAGCTCGTTCTACTGAGTCGGGACGTGTCTCTATTGGAGCATCGGAGTATAGGGAGTTCAGAGCCTATGTTGAGCGCAGGGAGGAAGCTGCCAGAGTGGAGAGGCTTACTCAGGTACCACCAGTGGTGCCGGCTAGGTCAGCTCAGGTGACACAAGGAGTGTCTCAGGTGCCGGCTGTATCTGAGAGGAGGGCTGATGTTGATAGAGCACCTACTGGGGTCAGAGCACCGAGACCGGATGAGTGGTTGAAGGCTTTCAACTCTCAGAAGGTCCCCTCATTCAGCGGAGAGATAGGGCTAGAGGTGGAGCACTGGATAGGGAAGATTGAGACTGCCTTGGAGGCAATACGTTGCCCCGTGGACCGACAGGTAGATTTGATACAGACCTGCTTCACAGATGATGCTCATTCATGGTGGCGTACCATTCGTGGCCGAGTCACCAGCTGGGAGCAGATGAAGAACCTTGTTAGAGACAGGTACTGCCCAGTTTCGCTGAGGAGGGAGAGATTCCAGGATTTCATTGAGGCGGGATTTGAGGATATCCCGATTGCTGCAGCCATAAAGAAGTTTCAGAAAGAGTTGACTTTGCTTGGACCATCTGCGCCTCCAGAAGAGCAGCATGTTTATCTCTTCTCCAGGAGGTTGAGAGAGAGTACCCGATCCTACCTGGCTGGATTCCCAGTGGAGATCGACAGTGCTTTAACTGTGGTGGCCGTGATCAAATTAAGCCGGACTGCCCGAAACCACCGGTCACTTGCTTCACTTGTGGGAAGCCGGGACACAGGGCTACTTTCTGCCGTCAGGGCAAGGCTTCTTCTCAGCAGGGATCTTCTCCTGCAGGTGCTGAGAAGAGTGTACAGAGACCCCCTCAGTACCGAGCTCCGAGTCAGCAGCAGCAGCAGTACCGGGCTCCAGGACATCCTGCTTCATACAGTACTGCACAGGGATCAGGTCGTGGCAGAGGACGTGGTAGTACCACTGACACCAGAGGAGGACCATCGAGAGTGTTTGAGCTGAGGAACACTGAGCATCCTGCAGCACCTGCGACCACAGGTACTATTTGGATCCATGACTTACCTGTGCGCGTTTTATTTGATACGGGTGCCACGCACTCCTTTATATCAGATGCATGTGTAGATAGGTTGTCCTTAGCTACAGTAGAGGGTGTACCTTTTGTGGTTGGGTTACCAGATGGGGGTAAGGTTAGAGGATCTCGAGAGATTTATGACTGCCCTATTCACCTGGGAGGCCGGATTTGGTTAGTAAATTTTCTAGTCATGCCCTTAGCACATGAGGACGTGATATTAGGGATAGATTGGATGACTAGACATGGAGCCGTCTTGGATATTGGTAGGAGGACTGTGACTGTTGCCACGGAGGAGGGCCACCGAGTTATATTCCGAGGTTGGGACCTCGGAAAGTCCGGCTCAGTCATCAGTGCAGTGAGGGCAGCCAGATTGATAGCACGGGGTTGCGAGGCCTTCTGGTGTTATGCCATGAAGGAGCGCAAGAGCCTGACAGTAGAGGAGATACCAGTCGCATGCGAGTTTGCAGAGGTCTTCAGGGACGACTTACCAGGGCTACCTCCACAGAGGAGTGTGGACTTTAGCATCGAGTTAGAGCCGGGCACGAGACCGATCTCGAAGGCCCCGTACCGCATGGCCCCGATAGAGCTGCTTGAGCTGAAGAAGCAGTTAGAGGAGTTAGCAGAGAAGGGCTTCATACGCCCTAGTGTTTCTCCCTGGGGCGCACCAGTGTTATTTGTGAGGAAGAAAGATGGATCGATGAGACTGTGTATCGACTACAGGGAGTTGAACAAGGTCACCATCAAGAATAAGTATCCACTGCCTCGCATAGATGATCTGCTGGACCAGCTGCATGGAGCGTCAGTGTTCTCGAGGATAGATTTGAGATCGGGTTATCACCAGCTGAGGGTGAGAGATCAGGACATACCTAAGACGGCATTCCGGACTAGGTATGGTCATTATGAGTTTGTAGTGATGCCATTCGGGCTCACTAATGCGCCAGCAGTATTTATGGAGTTGATGAATGGGATTTTCATCGACTTCTTAGACCAGTTTGTAGTGGTCTTCATCGACGACATTCTAGTTTACTCTAGAAGTCGAGAGGAGCATGCCGGGCACTTGAGGACAGTACTGCAGATTCTACAGGATAGTCAGCTATATGCTAAACTATCCAAGTGTGAGTTCTGGATGTCAGAGGTGGCATTCCTAGGCCATGTAGTGACTGTTGAGGGGATTAAGGTCGACCCAGCAAAGATTGAGTCAGTGTCATCGTGGCAACCTCCGAAGAATGTTAAGGAGGTTCGCAGCTTCCTTGGATTGGCAGGTTATTACCGTCGGTTTGTGGAAGGGTTTTCCCTGATCGCCCGACCACTTACTTCCCTCCTAAGGAAGACTACTCGGTTCGTCTGGTCTGAGCCGTGTCAGCAGAGTTTTGAGGAGCTGAAGAGGAGATTGACGTCTGCTCCGATCTTAGCACAGCCTGAAGGTACAGAGGACTTTGTAGTGTACAGTGACGCATCCAAGCTGGGCTTGGGGTGTGTCTTGATGCAGAGGGGTAAGGTTATAGCATATGCGTCTCGACAGCTGAAGACGTATGAAGAGAACTACCCCACTCATGACCTGGAGTTAGCAGCAGTAGTGCACGCTCTTAAGATCTGGCGTCATTATCTCTATGGAGCGACCTGTCAGATCTTCACAGACCATAAGAGTTTTAAGTACATATTCACTCAGCGGGAGTTGAATAACCGCCAGAGGCGGTGGCTAGAGTTGATCAAGGATTTTGACCTTGAGATCCTTTACCACCCCGGAAAGGCGAATGTAGTTGCTGACGCTTTGAGTCGGAAGACGCCTCAGGAGAAGGCAATAGCTCGGTTGACAGTACAACCACAGTTACAGAGAGACTTAGCTTAGTTGGAGGTAGAGATCCAGTTCCCCGATACAGCGCATCAGTTAGCCACCTTAGAGTTACTTCCTGACCTGTTGGGTGAGATCCGACAGAAGCAGGAGACCTGTCCGACTTTGACCCGGATCCGAGATCGGATGTCACGAGATGAGGCACCTCAGTTCACTATCGGTGCCGATGGAGTGATGAGACGATAGGACCGTGTCTGTGTGCCATCAGACAGTGAGCTGAGACAGAGGATACTAGGTGAGGCTCATGCTACCCCTTACTCCGTACATCCAAGAGCGAGTAAGATGTATAAGGACGTGAGACGTTCCTTCTGGTGGGGTGGTTTGAAGCCTGATGTGGCCCGATATGTAGCCCAGTGTGCGACCTGTCAGCACGTCAAGATTGAGCATCGTAGATCCGGAGGCGAGCTACACCCACTTCTAGTACCACATTGGAAGTGGGAAGACATTTCTATGGATTTCGTTACCGGATTGAGGCTCAGCAGAGGTTTTGATGCCATTTGGATAGTGGTAGACCGCCTGACGAAGACCGCACGTTTCATTCTGATTAAGGAAACGTGGCCGGTGAACCGTCTAGCAGAGGAGTTCACCAGACACATTGTGAGACTCCATGGAGTACCGAGGACTATCGTCTCCGACAGGGATGGACGTTTTACCTCGAGGTTCTGGCAGCAGGTACATACTGCTCTGGGTACGAGTCTTCACTTTACCACTGCCTACCACCCACAGACAGACGGTCAGTCAGAGAGGACCATCTAGACCTTAGAGGACATGTTGCGGGCATGTGTGCTAGATTGGGGACAGGTATGGCCAAATCACCTCCCACTAGTAGAGTTTTCATATAATAACAGCTGGCATGCGTCTATTGGGATGGCACCTTACGAGGCTTTGTACGGACGGAGATGTCATACGCCGCTATGTTGGGATGAGCCCAGCAAGGCTGATGGAGTTGTACCAGATCAGATACAGGACGACATCGCCCGGATTGCCTTAGTCCGGGAAAGGATGTTAGCAGCTCAGAGTCGTCAGAAGTCCTACGCCGACAAAAGGCGTCGACCTTTGGAGTTTAGAGTAGGTACACAGGTGTGGTTGAGAGTGTCACCTACGAGAGGAGTTAGACGTTTCGGCATTAAGGGGAAGCTGAGTCCCCGGTATGTCGGTCCATTTGAGATCGTAGAGAGAGTCGGAGAGGTTGCCTACCGACTAGCACTACCACCGAGAATAGAGGGAGTACACCCAGTTTTTCATGTATCTCAGCTGCGAGAGTACATACCGGATCCTAGACACGTCATCAGTCACGAGGATCTGATAGTCGAGCCAGACCACACTTTTGTGGAGTATCCAGTAGCCGTCCTAGAGCGTAGCATTAGGCGCCTGCGTTCTAAAGAGATATAGATGCTGAGGATTCAGTGGTCTAGACGAGGAGTTGATGAGGCTACCTGGGAGACAGAGGAGAGCATTAGACGTAATTACCCTGAGTTCTTTGCGGAGTTAGCCGCTACCTCAGTACCGACGGGTTAGTACTAAGACGAGACCTTATATGACTTCTGTGATTATATGTTTACATAATTGTTTATGTTCATGTGCTTGATGATGTGAGTAGTTGCTTGCTAGAATATATTTCTCGAGGGGAAACGTATGGGGTAGGTATCTTATTCCAAGTTTCGGGACGAAACTTATTTTAAGGGGGTACTGATGTAAAATCCGGAATTTTTATTCCGTCTATTTACGTTATAAAATAGATCTCGATCAGTCGACCCATATCCGTCTACCTAGTTAGACATATTATTATAGGATTTATCATTTTATGTAGATTCCTTCACATACAATGATAGAATCTTTTATATAGTTTATCATTTTATGTAGGTTACTTCCGCATAAAATGATAGAGTTCTGAGCCGATCTTAAATTAAAATAAACTCCCTATCCGCCTAGTCCGTATATTTACATATCGGGATCTTACCCAGCCAGAAACTCGTTAAATTTAGGAGGCCAGCTGTAGCCTTTTTAGCCCATCTATTAATACATAATTCAGCCCACGGATCCAGCCTGCTAGCCCAGCTCCAGCGCTGCCAGCTCCAGCCCGTTGCCTGTCCGCTCCAGCCCAGAAGCAGCTGCTGCCTTGTCCGCTCCAGCCCGTTGCCTGTCCGCTCCAGCCCAGGGACGTCTGCAATCTTCAGCAACCCAACAGCAACGTCACTCCAGCCCAACGCTACTCCAGCCCACTGTTGTGCCAGTCCGTGAGCAGCTCCAGCGTTGCCAGCCCAGCGTCGCCCCAGCCTTATGCGCAGCTCAGCTTCCTGCAACCTCCAATTCAGCCCAGCAACAGCACGCCTACTCCAGCCCAGGAAAGAGCAGCCTTCCTCTTCTGCATACCACGAACTGAACGGACGAGAAGTTGAGATGCAGTTGCCATAAAAGGCTCCTAAAATCACGCTGAAGAATCTCTCACCTTCCTCCCATTTCACGTCCACATTCAGAAGCCACAATTCCCTCTTTTGCTGATCGAAACCTCCAACGTTACAGCTGCCTCACGTCCCAGCCGGTGCACACAACACTTCTGCGTTTCCATCCTTCTACACCCACGCCCCAGCCTCCACTTCACTTCTGCGTTTCTTGCCTTCTGCACACGTCCAGTCCAGAAGCAACGTACTTCACGCAGATTCTGTGTATTTCGGTAAGGATTAATCTCCCATTCATCTTCACCTCTTAATCTAGTCGTTCATGAATGCCTGCGATAACAACTCCGTCTCGACCATTCCGTGACAGTAGCAAGGCTGGAAGAGTTGGCCAATCCGTGTAGTAGTAGAAGACGCCTCAGCCAGTAGAGGTTGAAGAGGTGAGTCTTTCTGCAGTCCCAATCCTTGCCTCTAGAAGTTAGTGTATAATCTTATGTATGTATACTATTTCCGTAATGCTAGAATGATGAACTGCTGTAGTCGGACTTGAACATAGGTTAGGTTGACCTTGTGTAGCTGCTGAGTATATAGACATAAGGATAGGAATAAAGGGCTGCTGTAAAATTGATTTTTATTCCTTCAGCTTTTAGGTTATAAACAGCCTATCTTGTCGATCAATTATAAAACGTTTGGATAAAGATCCACCGTTGAATTTTGGATATGTTGTAGATGGATATATGTAGTTTAGCATATTAAAATTTGGGAAGGAATGAACGGTCGGATTGAAAGTTATGAGCTCTCGAAGTTAGGTAGTTGAGCAGTTTTGGTAACCTTAAAATTTTGGCTAAGTATAGGAAATTAGAGTGAAGGAACCGACTTTGTGAATTATTATAAAAATATCGGCTGAACAGTTTGGAGAAATTCTTTCTTCTAAGGTTAGATAGAACCTCATAGATGATCTAGAGATTTAATTCGGAAATTTTATAAGCTGTTAAGAATTTTATATTTAGAGCCGAAGTTAAACCTTTTTCGATTCTTCCGGAAAATAGAAACATAGGAAAAATGTCAGTTTAGAACCAAATAAAATTCTAGGAGTTAGGATATATTTTTAGAACTTCAAATAGGAGTTTAGACATGAATTTTAGGGTTTTCGAGGAAATCGGAACCAAGGGTAAAATGGTCATTTTACCCTAAAACTAGTACTGTAACTAGTACGTCTTAATACCTTATTTGATCTTAGAAGTTTTAGACTTCTATCTACGTAAAAGTGTGCTAATACACTTATCGCCTTTGACAGGCAACTGAGTGGTTATAATTTACAGAGCGAGTGGTTTATAAAGAGTCGAGCGTTATAACAGGTAAGTCCTTTGGGCTTACTTAGCTGACTACTAAATATGAGTATAAATGATGATGGTGGTGTGTGATTGACATGTTAGAGAGCTAGGTTGTGATATATAATTACCGACCTATGTTTTGGCCTAAGAGTAACGGGCGGTGGCATTCCGCTCAGTAGCTCGCGGGGCGCTGGGGGTTTCTTTCGGGACTAGTCCACACATGGTTTGTAGTGATGCTACCAAAGGAAGTCAGCTAGACCTACACCAGTTGGATAAGGAACGGAGGCGAGAACTAATAATAGTTCTCGTGCCACAACTTAAATTGAATAATGTGAATCACTTAAATAATAGATAATAATTGGTTGAGTGCCAGCATGATGTTTGTTTATTTTTATTTCTGCTTGTGTTTGTGCTGTTATCATTTTGCTTATATTTGGATAGTTAGCTAACTGTTGATATGTTGTTTAGATTTGACACAGGTTAGAGCAGATGCCGAGTGATCCAGATGGTAGTGGTCAGCCGGGGTGTCGTACTTTAGGACGTTTTGCAGTTTTTGCATTTGTGGGTTTTACAGTTGAACATTGTTTCCTTTCGTACTTTGTTATATTACTTTTCCGGCTGTAGTTGATCTGGTCACATTCATGCATTGTTAAAAACTATTTTATGATTTCTGGTTTTTCCTTATCTGTGCCTTGTTGTAAGATCATGTTAAGTTGTTGTCAAACTAAGGTCGGGACCCACTGTGCGGTCCTAACCAGTAACTCCCTAAGTTGTAAAATTTGGGGTGTTACAACATGGTATCAGAGCTCTAGGTTGGCAACAATGGCACTTGAATCTTCTAAAAAGGTCATATAAGTAAATAAACAGAACCCGAAAAGGGTCTGAGTTTTCCAAAGAAAATTTTTGGTTTTAAAATGCATACAGAGTCGGGTTGGGATAGAAAGTACGGACGACCACCACTACCTCTGCGGATCTCGGTAATCTTAGAATAATTATGGACTTGTAATGTTATGATAGATTAGCTAGTTTATAACTGTAGTTATTACTATTCGTGCAGATGGCACGTACTAGGGCTGCACAAGTGACTGGCCGAGGTAGGGGTCGTCCCCCCCTTTCCCCAGTTAGACAGGATCGAGCTGATAGCACCCCTACTGTTAGAGGGCGTGGTCGTGGGGGTAGACCTCCACTAGGGAGAGGTCGAGGACGAGTTCCTCGAGATGACCCACCTGCAGCAAGCGTACCACAGGTGGCTGTAGAGGAAGTAGCTGAGAGGGTAGGCCCCGAGGTCAGGCCTGTGACCGCCGCTAGGTCTGGAGCGCTAGGAGCTCGTTCTACTGAGTCGGGACGTGTCTCTATTGGAGCATCGGAGTATAGGGAGTTCAGAGCCTATGTTGAGCGCAGGGAGGAAGCTGCCAGAGTGGAGAGGCTTACTCAGGTACCACCAGTGGTGCCGGCTAGGTCAGCTCAGGTGACACAAGGAGTGTCTCAGGTGCCGGCTGTATCTGAGAGGAGGGCTGATGTTGATAGAGCACCTACTGGGGTCAGAGCACCGAGACCGGATGAGTGGTTGAAGGCTTTCAACTCTCAGAAGGTCCCCTCATTCAACGGAGAGATAGGGCTAGAGGTGGAGCACTGGATAGGGAAGATTGAGACTGCCTTGGAGGCAATACGTTGCCCCGTGGACCGACAGGTAGATTTGATACAGACCTGCTTCACAGATGATGCTCATTCATGGTGGCGTACCATTCGTGGCCGAGTCACCAGCTGGGAGCAGATGAAGAACCTTGTTAGAGACAGGTACTGCCCAGTTTCGCTGAGGAGGGAGAGATTCCAGGATTTCATTGAGGCGGGATTTGAGGATATCCCGATTGCTGCAGCCATAAAGAAGTTTCAGAAAGAGTTGACTTTGCTTGGACCATCTGCGCCTCCAGAAGAGCAGCATGTTTATCTCTTCTCCAGGAGGTTGAGAGAGAGTACCCGATCCTACCTGGCTGGATTCCGCTGTGAGACCTTGTCTGATTATCAGGATAGGGCCTCTGCTTATGAGAGAGATAGGCCAGCTTCTAGGAAAGCAGCACAGTCTAGTGGACCGGATAAGCGGCAGAGGACAGGACATGCTGGCAGCAGTGCA